>OX422223.1:171197542-172682542 GCA_949130495.1 Sambucus nigra
AAGTTTTTGAGTACACTGGGAATTTCATAATTGTACAGGTTTCCAAGGAAACCTCTAGGGAAATAAAAAGAAATAGAATGAATGAAAATGATGTTTAAGTCTGTGTTCAGGAAAAAAACTGGGGTAAAAAGGTTTTGATCCAAAACAGCAAGACACACGAGTTGTTTCTCGCGTTGAATAGTGATATTGATTTTGGGTAGTATTGTTGATGATCAACAAGTGGACAACTACGTATTTGAGTTAGTTTTGGACAATGATACTGATAAAGATCAAGGTGAGGCAGTAAGGCTTACACCTCCTAGGTGTCAAGAAGAATACCGCGAATGAGATCTCAAGGGATAAGCTTCATCTCAGTTGGGTTCAAGCACATAAAATAGAGACGTTTAATGTGATAGTTCTCAAGGTTGTCGATAAAGCAGTTTGAGAGGATTCAAAATTGGCAGAGACTTAAACTCATCCTTGCTTAATTTAAAAAAATAAAATAAAAAAATAATCCTTGGTTAACGTGGCATCGATTATGAAGCCAAGATAGCTCATTTGGGCCTTGACCATAAGCTGTAGGGTCGAACAAAGGACATATGTATGATGGGTCAATGTAGAGATCTCATAAATGGGGATTCAGTTAGATCACAGCTTTAAGAGGTTTCAAGTGGTAGAACTCTCCAAAACTCTTCAAGTGGGTTAGTGGCTAAGTTAGCAATTTAACTTCACTAGGGCTTCAATTATATGATATCTTTAGAGTCCATTATATTGTCTAGGGCATTGATTATGTTGTGTTTACTGATTAATATCATCTTATCGTTGAGAGTTTCATTATTGTGTTGATCTGGAGAATTTTCAGGATGGAAGTTTACCCACCCCAAACCTACGAACTCTTGGGATAAAGAATTGCTAGAAACTGTGGAGCTCATACCCCTATGAACTATTGGGATAAACAATTGTAAGAAACTGAGGTACTCATAACAGATCAGATTCAAACCCTTACATCTCTTAAACACCTTTATATATATGCTGAAATTCATTTTGAGTAGCTGTTTGTGACTACCCGCCTAATTAAATACCGAGTGATCAGTCCTTTATTAATTAAGTCCAGAATATCTAGTTGGTTCAGATAATAATGCATCACTGTCGAAAATCATCAATTTTATTTAATTAAAACTAACCACCTAATATTTAAAAAGGTTGATGTCAAAATTTAACTTGTCATTTACCATCACCATTAAAGGGAAATATTTAATCATCACCATACATAAAAATACCATAAGGAATGAACTAACTGGATTTAAATAAAGAACTGGAGTAAACACTTCCAGTCAAAATCACAACAATAATCCAATAACATGAAATCAAAGTCTAATGATGGAAAAAAACAACACTAAATCTTTGAATGTGAAATAGGAGGGAAGACACATCCAACTGAAGTAAATAACTAATAGATGAGGAGAAATAGACTCAGAAGCGTCTACTAGCAACATCCTGTAGCTTCCACATCAGCTACAACTCGACAAATGAATGGAATCTCCTAAGCTTGGCGTCCCTATGGCTGAGCACCTAAAATAATAGAATAAGAAAATAGATTTGCAGAATAATGAGTCAGAGCCCGAGTAGAAAATAATTTAAATATAGCAAGTGCTTAAATTGGTTAATTAGCACAAATATTATTCATCTTAAGTTAGTGTACTCACTTGAGATGCTCACCTCTCATCTAATGTGCACGCCTAATGAGCCTAACTACTCATACTAGTCATGATACTCTGCCTGACTATACATAGTATCACCATTATGCCGGATAACATATTTAAATAACCCAAAGACCATATATTGATATTATTTAGGAATAGGTTTAAAGATGCTTTAACTCCTTCTTATAATATCATTAATTCTCAACTGGTGACCAAATAAGTATATACTATAATAAAGTGGCCAATATGATACACAAAATAGGAACTCCGTATACATATATAAAATCTCAATATGTATACATGTAAATATATATATCAATACTGCACCCATGGTTAAGAAATCCCTGGTGCTAGGCATACTCGGCTATCTAATCCCATTGCAACGCTCACGCATGAAGGACAATAGGTTCAATCTCTCAAGAACCAATAAAACATATACACATACTAGAGGCGAACATAGTTCCAAGACGATGGGCTACGCACATACCTATGCACCCATACGACCGTCATCACTATCGTTCTCACAGATAGTCTGTACCTAGGTTCCATGCTCTAGTGGCACGATGCAAAATCCCCCGAAGGCACACAAGATATGGTTGTCCACAACGCACTAACCTCCGTTTGATAGCCAGTAGCTAGGTATGTCATACACATAATATTCTAAGTGATAAGCATGCACACAACTTATGTGACTTAATAATCATTCACGCAAACCAATTCCCATAGTACGTAGACAATATTATCATTTCTACTCTCACCATTGTTCATTTATATATATATCCTCTCTAGGACTCAAATTCTCTCCTATGTTTCCATAAAAGTTCAATACCTCGAGAATAACCACACCTTTAATTTCCTAAAACTTTGGAATTTAAGTCACCCGTTACTCACATAGGTTAATACACTCGCTTGGATAAACCTAGTATGGGTTTTAAGTAAATCGGACTCAAAAATCAAGTTCTGGAATCTCGTTCAAAGTTCCAGGATTCTCATTCGAATGAGGTCGTTTGAACAAAGTTCCCACTTTGAACGAACTTTATCATCTTGTTAGAAGGGTCGTTGGATTTTTCGTTAGAAGGCTCATTTGAAGGAGGTCTTTTGAACGACCTGGGCAGGTCTTCGAACAAAAAAATCCGAATGAACCCAGTTCTTCCCCAAAATCGTTTTCCCAACTTTCCAACTTTTAATTTCACTCAAAACTCAACCAAATTTGAATTTAAGGTTTCGAAACTATTCCTAATCACAATAGGGAAGTTTTTAATACAATTTAGAGATCAAATCTTCACATACTCAAAGGGAATCTACACAATTTCCTCAATTTCTAAAAGCCTCTTTATAATGAACCCAACATTTTTAATCAATCAAAATCCTCAATTTAATTCGTGATTAAAGCATAAAATCTCCAAATTTAATAGTTTATAAAAGGATAAATCCTCTACATGCATACCCATCTCCAAATTCTAAAGTTTCTTTACAATTAAACCTAATTAAGCCCAAGTTTTCATTACACTAAGTTTATGTCATCAAACCTAAATTAACATAAACCATATATGCTACAAGAAGAGCAAGATAAACACTTGCCTTGGGATGGATTTATGATTCTCTGATTGAATTTGATATGTGGTTGATCCTCTCATCGCGATCTACACTTTGGTGTAACTATTTGTGAGAAATCTCCAACTTTTGGCTTTGTTCTCCAATGGGTCGCCTTCCTCCTTGGTTCTCCCTCTCTTTCTATCTCTTTCTCACGTAGGTTACAACTGACAGACCACTAACCCTCGATGTTCCTATTTTAATCCTATTTTCATCCATTTAATTACTTAAGAATCCTAAAAGACTAAAATACCCCTCTGGGGTGTCATTTTGGGCTAAAATGCCCCAGACTCCAATTAAAACACCCGAGTAGTGTTTTCTAACTATTTTGAACCTTCCGGACACACTGACTCACTCAAAATAGTCATTCGAGTTATATAAAAATAATTTACCTTTTTACCCCCAAATATATAATAGTGACACGACTCATGCGCGCGTCCTAAATAATTATATATTAGTTGTTTTGTATCTCGACCCCGACCATATTATTATTTTCAAAACCATCTATTACGTTACTTACTATGTAATGTTCAACATAGTTATTACTCAACATGATTTCAACATAATTATTTTTGATAACCACTACCTCTCGTCACGCCAGTAATTATTACCCTTAAAATCGAATTAATTATAACTTAAATTTTCTCCCTTTAAATTAATTAATCCCAATTTCCAAAATTTCGTAATAAAATAAATATGCGTAAAAATACGGGGTGTTGCACTCTTGAAATTTTATTTTGAGTAGTTGAATTTTTTTTTTGAGGAGTTGCTGAAAATCTATGTTGAAATTCATTTTTGAGTCCATGGAAAATGCTTGAATAAATAATAGTGATGCTCCTACCCATGGCAAAAGATCTCACCTAAGAATATCTTCGATGAATTTTGTCTATTTTGAAAGAGCTAATGAATACACCTAGTTTATAGTGAATTCCTTAGTTTGTACTGAACTTGGACTAGTTAATGTGAGCATAATTGTAATTTGACCTTTTGTATTTTGACATTGTTTATCAGGTAAAAAGTAAGGAAAAAAAGAAAGATTCTGGTAGCAAAGATGGCGCAATTATTTCATTTTCTACTATGCTTGATAACATCATGGCGATGGATACGGTGAAGATTACGATGGCTTTCTTTGATGATGATCTTGAGATTGCCTATATTCTAAAAAAATCAATTAATACGGTTTTGTAAGATGCATGAACTAGATGGAGTTTCCATTATCTCATACATGAGGTTAGATTGTAAAGGATTAGACATGAGAATGTCCAATTGACTTTACTTTTCCTATCAGAAGGCCAAATACCATGAAAGATAAAGTTTATCGATATTCGTATTTGTCATAGAAGGAGAAAATTGTAGTGGGAAGCAGGACATTGTTGTATAGACCAAAAGTCTTGACACGTATATCGTATATCGTGTTTGAGATTCATTCCCAAAAAATGATGAGAATGCTTTCTACAACAATGGCATGTTACCTACTACAAACTGCATTCCATTTTGTGAAACAAATCCAAACTATCATCAAACTTTAGCATTCATGGTCATTAGCCGTGTGATGGGAAATGAAAATCAATACAAATGCATTTGCAAGTATTCTCCCTTATTTTAATTTGTCTCTTTTCTTGAAGAGAGTGAAAATCCAAGGGATTGTCATTTTGTGGAACAATACTAAAACATTCCATTTAAATAAAGATTAGACCCATATTAGTTAAAATGGTATTGAACATTAAATTTATGCACTACGAATGGTACAAACACTGAGTATGCTTGGAAACTTTATTGACCTGATATGATTATTTCTCAATATCACTCATGTCCAAAAACGTCTTAAGGAGTATATATCTGAACTACTATTGCACACTAAAGCACATGTATCACAGTACCAACAGAAGTACAAGACCTTGGAGGGAATGGTCCATGAAGTTAAAATAGATCCACAAAATTTGGCATCAACAACACCGACATTGGATATAATGGAGAGAAGCTCAATGAGAGCAAGGGGTTCTAGCTCTCCATTCAGATGCATCAAATTTGGTTCAGCAGATGAATATGGAAAAGGAACAGGAATTTTCAATAGCTAAGCTTCATATATAAGAACTAGAGGCATTGGCAGCTAGTCAGCAGAAAGATATATGTACGCTAAATACTCGACGGGCTGCAGTAGAAGGCATAACACATGATGCCAATGGAGATTTACTTGGTGTCAAATTGGACATGACTAACTATGCTAACTTGATAGACCAGTATCAGCTTCAAAAGTTAGTGGTGGAAGCTCATCATCAAAAACAAGATTCCATAGTAATGGAATAAGAGATTCTCGATCTGAGGAGGCAGGTTGATGATTTATTTGAGGAAAGAGATAGATTCATTTCGGAAGTAAATAAAAGAGAAACAATGATAATTTCTACTTAAATGACTATTGAACAATTACATCTAGACCTGTCCCTTCCGTCCAATTCTCAACCCAACGTGAACCGCATGATCTAACCCATCTACCACTCCAAATTATTCCCATATACTCGTGTCTCCCCACACCCTGTTTTACCACAACTTTCTCTCTGTTTTACCAGTCCAAATTGAATAACTTGCTCTCTATTTTACCATGTTTTACTTATAAAAAGACACGTAATATATATATATACACACACACACACACACACTACTATATACATACACCTTTGCTCTGCAAAATATCTTTGTATATAAGCGACAAAGAAAACACAATCATTTCGTATCCTTGTGAGCCACGTAAAACCATTTTTAGAATGTATATTTTTTAAATTCTCAGTGTTCATACTTTCAATTTCTCTTATTCAATTTCAATTCATTCTATTGTTTATGTACTTAAGAGACCCTAATTCTAATTAATTTTTTTATACCGTAGACTCCATTTCAAAGAGAGGTCGTGCGATGTGCCTAATCGTCATTAGAGAAACAAATAAATAATAATTAACCACGCTCAATCCTCCAAACACGTACTTAAATTTTTTTATAAAATCCCCCATTACATCTAGTAAAACGTAGCAACTGATATTTGGGTTGCCATTTACAACTTTAAAAAGAGAGAAAAATGGATTTCAATTCTCTTCTCCAAGGCTTGCAACGTATCCCCATGAAACGCTTCTCTTCATTGTACCTCTCTTATTGTTATTTCTCCTATCACGTTTTCACCGGAGACTACCGTATCCATTGGGACCAAAAGGGTGGCCGGTGATTGGAAACATGGATCTGATGGATCAGTTAACTCACCGGGGACTAGCTAAACTAGAAAAACAATATGGTGGGATATGTCACCTTCGTATGGGGTTTCTCTATATGGTGGCTATTTCTTCACCATAAATTTCCCGTCAAGTTCTTCAAGTCCAAGATAACATTTTCTTAAACCGGCCAACATTTATAGCAATAAGCTACTTAACTTCTGATCACACTGATATGGACTTTGCTCTCTACGGACCTTTTTAGCGCCAGATGAGGAAGATTTATGTATTGTCGAAGGGTGTCTTCCCAAAATACTTTTTTTTGGGGGTCCCTATAGAAACCCAAGTTGAGAAGAAACCTCACATAGGTAGCGACAGAAGACCATGTCGAGAGGGGCTCCTTCCAGGGTCCCTGTAGAAACTCAAGTTGAGAGGGAACCCACCTAGGTAGCAGCAGAAGCCTATGTTGACAAGGTCCCCCACAAGGGTCACTGTAGAAGCCCAAGTTGAGAGGGACTCTGCAAGGGTCCCTGCAGAAGCCTATATTGAGAAGGGACACCGCAAGGGTAACTGCAGAAATCCAAGTTAAGAGGGAATCCCTTCCTAGGAAACAGCAGAAGCCTACGTTGAGAAGGGCCCCCGCAAGGGTCACTATAGAATCCCAAGTTTAGAAGGGCCACCACAAGGGTCCCTATAAAAACTAAAGTTGAGAAGGGCCACCGTATGGGTCCCTGCAGAAGCCCAAGTTGAGAAGGGCCACCGTAAGGGTCCCTCCAGAAACTCAAGTTAAGAAGGGCCACCGCAAGGGTCCCTGTAGAAAATCAAGTTGAAAAAGGCTATCGCAAGGGTCCTTACAGACACCCAAATTGAGAAGGGCCACCGCAAGGGTCCCTGCAGAAGCCAAGTTAAGAAGGTCCACCGCAAGGGTCCCTACAGAAATTCAAGTTGAGAAGGGTCACCGTAAGGGTCCCTACAAAAGCTCAAGTAGAGAAGGGCCATCGTAAGGGTCCCTGCAGAAACTCAAGTCGAGAAGGGCCACCGCAAGGGTCCCTGTAGAAGCCCAAGTTGAGAAGGGCCACCACAAGGGTCCCTGTAGAAGCTCAAGTTGAGAAAGGCCGTCGCAAGGGTCCCTACAGAAACTCAAGTTGATAAGGGCCACCGCAAGGTTCCCTGTAGAAACTCAAATTGAGAAGGGCCACCGCAAGGGTCCCTGTAGAAGCCTAATATGAGAGGGCCCCCACAAGGGTCCCTGCAGGAATTCAAGTTGAGAAGGAACTATTATTAAGAGGGACTTCGTGAAGGACTCTGCAGAAACTCACGATGAGAGGAACCCCACCATAGTGGCTTAGATGGCGACAGAAGCCCAGGTTGAGAAGGACTCCCCCCAGGGTCCTTGCAGAAATGACATTTGAGAAAGAACCCCCAAGGCTTCCTCAATAACAAAAATGATATTTGAGAAGGAACCCCCACTAGGGTTGCTCAACAGTAGAAACTTACATGGGAGGAGGGACCCGCTATGTCCTTCCCACTCAGCTCCCAAAAAACAAAGTTAGGATGATGGGGTGTCTACCATAATCAACCTCTCATCATGAAAAAGAGTAGTAGTACTAACACTTATTTTCTTGTACAGGTTGCCTAGTTGAGCATGCAGGGCTCAAGTAGGCCAGTTGGGTTCTTTTGGGAGTTTAGGCTTGGCGGCTGAGGGATAAGGTATTTTGAGCAAGCTCAACCACTTATCACTATAGGATTGAGAGAATACTAGTAGGGAGACCCAGAAGTCACTTAAGACTACAAACATCGCACACTTGGTCACAAGTGAAGTGGGCAACCAAAGAGCTGGATGCTCACAAGGAATAAACTCTTTACAAAAAATGACTTTCTCACAAGAGGAGCTCCTTAAGGTCCCTCTCAAGAAAAAAACAAGGATTTTAGAGGAGAGGGGTCCTTAAGGACTTCCCTCTCAAGATTTGCAAAAGTTTTGCACCACAAGTTACCGTTTCAAAAGATATTTACTAAATCAGATATTTTGTCTCCATTAGGAGACATATTTTCTTTTTGAATTTGGCTTGCACCAGGTGGCACCTATCTGAGGGGATAGGCTGCTGCACATAGGTAGGGACAAATGGTACACTGAAGAACTTGTCCCTCACCAACCCTCTAAGTTTTGGCACCAAAAGTGCCAACCCAGCCCTAGTGCCCAAGTATAAATAAGACCCCTCGACAAGGTCAAGAATACATAGAAAAACTCAATAACACTGTTACTTTGTCAAAATCACACCAGAACTTCCTAGTATTCTCTCTATGATCTCTCTTTAGTGCTAAGTTCCTTGTTCTTTGAGTCCTCACTGACAGCCATCATTCTCAGGACATCTTCTTGAGAAAATTACTATTATTATTGTGGAAGTTCATCTTCTTGTAGGGAGGGAGTTACATCTTGAGCTCCATTTTTACCAAAAGGAGAAGGTTTCACCAGAAGTTGCTCCAGAAGTTCTTGAGAACCTTGCAGACAGCGTCCATTATAGTGGGTCACACCTCACACTTTTCGTTTATTCATAGACCCCACTCTCAATGCCCTCCTACATTTGACGACTCTACTGGGGAGGTATCCTCACTTCCATGGACAAAGAAGGTTTTAATGTTTCTAAGCAGCTAATGTTTTAAGACATTCCATCTGGGAATGGAGATCAAAGAGACCAGACCACTCAGGAGGATGTGGTGGTGATCGGAGAAAAGATACCTTCTACTCTAGGAAGGCAGACCAGCTCACCGGTAGGAGCTCCGGTGGTAGAGGCGTAAGAGTATGCTTTTTGAGCTTTTGAAAGAAAACAACTAGACTGGGCAAGTTTGGGTCAAGGTTGAGTAACACCAGCAGTACCCCCTCCGGAGGGGCAACCGTTTTGGCGGTGATTCCGATAGAAGTAGCTCAGTCGCGGAGGATGGCACTGGAGCAAGTTATGACAATCGTCTAGTTCACTGGCAGGAACCGTGGGAACCCTAAGTGTTTAGTGAGGAATTCAGTATGGTCGAGGAACCCCTCGCGCTCAATGATAGCGATGAGGAACCCTCAAGAAAAGAACCCATCGTGGCAGAAATTCTAAGTAAGGAACTCTCATCAGCAGCAGCCCCTCTAGAAACACCAACTCACGAGGAACCCATGGATGAGAAACACCTAGGTGTCCCCCGTCGCCAAAAAAGAAGAAGTGGCAGTAGCAACCCTATAGAGACATCAACTCGCGTGAAGTCCTGGGTATCCCTCTTCGCCAAAAAGGAAGTCACGGCAGCAGCTCCAAGTGGAAAGTCCAAGTGAGAGGAACTCCCAAACATAATACCACTAGACAAGAACCCTCGACAAAGCATGAGGTCGAGATATCCACGGATGGTAAGTCAACACGCCAGGAACCCAATGGCAGTGAACCAATGCGCAAGGAACCTCTTACATCGTATGGGCTCAAAGTATCACTTGATAAAGAATGACGGCCTAGTTTGTAAAAAAATCCAGTCGAGGAACCCTTGTTTGAGTGCGAGGAACCCAAGTAAAGAATGCCAACTGCCTTGGTAGCAGTGGAAGGTAGAAAGAAACCATAATTGGTCAGAACGAGTGGCGCCATGAAAACACTCTCACTACTTATAGGTTGTCGCGAGGAACACCCACTAATAGGCGAGGAACCCTTAGTTGTGTGACACGAGGAACCCTCCATATCTAAGGCAAAGCGCGAGGAACCCGGAGGTAGTTAGGACACAGCCATCGAGGAACCCACCAACAAGGTGGGTCGTGAGGGACCCTCGGTTGTCAGCACACTCCTCATGATAACCACAATCGACGAGGAACCCCATAAGTATTAGTCATTCAAGTTAAAACTCCCTTTGTATGAGGGACCCTTGGTAGGGTTAACTAAGGGCGAGGGACCCTTAGCAGTGGGTCCCATAGTTGAAGCTCTATTTGGCGAGCAACCTATAAGTCCTAAACCAGTCGTGCACAAGGAACTCCCAAATATTAACGGAGTGAACGAGGAATCTAACAGGCAAGGAACCCCTAAGTGTTGAGGGGCTCTCGAAATGCAACCCAACAGGCGAGGAATCATCTTTAGTAGCAAAACCTATATCAACAAACTGAGACACCGCCGGTGAGGAACTAAAGACGAAATGAGGTTCTTGCATAAGTTTCCAATGAGGAACCCGCTGCTGGATTAGTAAAAAAAAACATAGCAGCTCGATCAGTTACACGAGGAACCCATCTTAGATTCATATGAGGGCCTCCCACGTGAGGAACCCTCTCCCACCTCAAGCAACGGTGAAGAACCAACCACGTTCAAACCACAACGCGAGGAACCCAAAACTAATGGGATTTCTAATGAGGAACTGCCGGCGATAGCAGACTGTGACGAGGAGCCTATGTGCGAGGACCCCTCCCCCATCTCAATCAGCAATGAAGAACTCCTAGCGCTAAAGTTCTTGGGTAGGACCCCTTTATGGGCGGTAATGCCATCGAGGAACCCGACGTGGTGAAATGGGAACTTTTCGTCGCAAATGATTTGGACAAGGAACCCACCTTAATTGAGTGTGATCGCGAGGAACCCGCGATGTGAGAGAAACCTCTCATAACCTCGGTAGTAGGCAATGGACCCTTTAAAGTTAAAACAGAAAATGAGATACCCCTTATGGTCAAAACCTCGCATGAGGACCCCTCATGGAAAATTATTTTCGACGAGGAACCCATAAGTTCCAAGCCCTACACAGAAAAATGCGTAAGGAATAACTCTCAACTCGAGTCGTAGGCGAGGAACCTGTGACACCCCGCCTAATAAAATACCGAGTGATCAGTCCTATACCAAATTAAAATAAGAATTCCAGTTGGATCATCCTTAGCATCACTGTCGAAAACTTTTTTTAAAACTTACTAACCACCTAGTATTCCAAAAGCTGGTGCCAATTTTAACTTTTTGATTAAACAAAATAATTCATGCGAAATTAAATATAAACCATTCACACAATTGAATGAAAATGAACTGAATCATAATATAATAATTTTCCGAATAAACCATCGGCCACCAAAGTGAAATAATACAAAACAAATATCCAACACAGGAATAAAGCAAATCTGAAAACTGAACTGAAAGTCTGGGCGAACTTCCCTAAATAAAATTAAAACTGATACAAGATTCCTACTCTAGGAATGAATGAATGATGCGTCTAATCCAAACTCCTGCTAGCATCCACATATGCTGCAGCTCCGTGTCCCTGGAATAGAATATCGATCCTGGCGTCCCTGTGGCTGGACACCTAAAAGGTTTTGAAAATAGTTTTATAGCAAGGGTTAGAACCCAAAACATTTTGAAAATATTTAGTTAGTGAATTAACTGCAGTAATTTAAAATGCATGAATGCGCTTCATATTTAAGTTAGTGTCGCACTCCCTTGTGGACATTCTCACCCCACCACTATTGTGCACACCTACCGGTTACCTTAACCCCACCTAGTTGAACTACCCCGTCCAACTAGTCCTGGTATAACCTTCCCTTACCATACTACTCTAACCCGAGTATAATGATTCTTGAATTATAAGTTATCTCACAATTAACTTAATTAATTCCTCTTAAATAGTAGCATATAACCGTATCACAAGTTATATAAAGTAAATACATCACACACAGTATTATTACCCATATATAATATTTACTACCATTATATACATACCTTTACCATAACACTCACACATATAACATACGTATATCCATCCCTTCGAGTATACCCTCGCCGGATGATTTCCTCTAAGATGCTATCTCACTAGGTGTGCTCACAAAACCTAGTTCCCCAAGTTGGAATTGCTCACAAACTTGGCCTAAAATATAAACGTAGTGGAGGCGGCCATATTTCTTCCCTGAAAGTGAGATAAATCCCTCACCCATATATACCGGACGCTATGACCTGGGGATGTACTCGCTCTACTCCTCAAGCTAGGGGATTCACCCACATCGCGCAACCTCCCTTGATAGCATTAAAGTATATAAATTTAATAAATATCTAGTCACTGATATTTAATATCACACACAATATATACACGTATATATATACTATCACTACACCGTATATATATAATATAAATCCCGACTTTACCGTGTACTCAAAATCCCGTACACTACCTATAATTTCCTGAGTCTGTGGCCCGACTCAACGTAATTAATTTTCTCACTTAATAATTTATCATCTTCCCGAGTCTATGGTCTGACTCTAATACATTTAATTCACACCTCAATTTATATAATACTTTCCCCGAGTTTATGGTCCGACTCTAATTAAATTAATTAACACACTTATTAATTTAATACCTTCCCGATTCTATCACCCGACTCTAATTAAATTAATTAACACACATTTTAATTTAATACCTTCCCGAGTCTATCACCCGACTCTAATTAAATTAATTAACACACATTTTAATTTAATACCTTCCCGAGTCTATCGTCTGACTCTAATTAAATTAATTAACACACATATTCATTTAATACTTCCCCGAGTCTATCGTCCGACTCTAATTAAATTAATTAACACACATATTAATTTAATGCCGATCCGAGTCTGTGGTCCGACTCCCAGTTAATTAATTTACACCAATCCGAGTATGTGGTCCGACTCTAATATAATTAATTATCACACCGATTAATTTGATCCTACCCGAGTCTACAATCCGACTCTAATTAAATTAATTATCACACTTATTAATTTGATCCTATCCGAGTCTACAATCCGACTCTAATTAAATTAATTATTTCACCCATTAATTTAATAACTACCCGAGTCTACAATTCGACTCTTATTTAATTAATTTATACATTAATTAATCAACCCAAATCCTAGTCTGTGGTCCGACTCTAATATAATTAATTTACACATTAATTAATTTATACCAAACTGAGTCTGTGGCCAGACTCCCAGTTAATTAATTTATACAATAATTAATTTATACCAAATCCCGGGTCTACAACCCGACCCTAAACAAGTAAATTACAACATCAATTAATTTAATACTTTTTCGAGTCTACCCTCCAACTCTACCTTCACTAATTATCACATCCATTAATTTAATAACTTGGTGTCACCCAACCATTATCCCCGGACTCACTTACTTGCCCGTAACTTAATATTTCCCGAGTCTATGTTCCGACACCAAATTAATTACTCTCTCTCAATAATTAATTTAATACTTTGGTGTCACTTAACCAACATACCCGGACTCGCTCATTTGGTCCATTTTACATATCAAAATTTCATACCCACATATTCACCCACCATGTGTCACACATTCATCTCCATAAATTTCCCCAATTATATTTACCTATAATTATCAACATACCCGGACTCACTCGCTTTGTCCATTTTCAACATGTAAAATCAGCCCAAAAGTCTTTTTCTCAATAATTATTCTCATGTATTAAAAATTGGCGGTACTGCCAGAATTCCTGTAGCTTCGATCGATCGAACCCCCTGGGTCGATCGATCGATCGTTTTAGTGTTCGTCTCCTCCAGCCCTCTGTCAGCCATGGACGAAACCTAAAGCTTTGATTCTCAATCTAAATCCTTACCCAAATACAATTAACATATCCTCTTTATGAGAGAAGGGTCTAAACATCCCACGCACCTTAATTAATGAGCAAAATCCATTAATTTCAAGGTTTTTCCCAATTTGGGTATTATCCGGGTTTCAAATCCCCAATATAAATTTCATTCATATTATCAGCAATTAACCCTTTATTCTCACTGGTTTTAACATACGATTCATTCCTCTACATTCTAGAATCATAAACACAATAAATCTCACCCTTAATCCCATTAAGGTATATCAATTTTCAAAAACCCAATTTTTAATTTTGGTTACACACCCAAAACGAATTTTGATTTACACATCACTATGATATGAATTGATTATCATCAATTTAGAAATCACAATAGTTAATCACTTGCTTGGAATTGTTCGTAGTGTCTGATCCGTTGACGTAGTCCCTTAATTTGGCTCCGAAATCCCCAAATTGGCCCTTGATTTGCTTTCCCCCAATTTCCCTCTCAAGCCCTAGGCTTAGAGTTGAGTTGACTGCCGTTCCCTAATCTCCCAATTAGGTTAAAAACATACAATCCCGTTTTTGGCCATGTGAGCCTAATTAAAAAGGCCCAACTCACCCCGTGTGGGTCCGGCTATGCCCAAAAATACCCCGAGATGAAATTACTACATCGGGTACTCTTTTCTGACTATCTCGACCCATCCGGACTCAACCGCGCACTCAAATTTGCCATCCGAAATATTTTTTTCCATTTCCAAATTTGACCTCAAAATGTGACACACGAGATTTTGAACCATTAAACTTCAAATTCGCAAATTATAAATAATTCGGCTCACTCAATTAAATTCTCCAACTCATAAAGTTAAGTTCCTTCAAATTTAAATATTTTTATAACTCCCAAAAATAATTAAATATTAAATCCTCAAAATTACGAGGTGTTACAGAACCCTCTGCGCACGAAGTGGCAGGGCGGTGGTACTATAAGAGAGGAACCCGGGATGGACAGAATCCCAGACAGAGAACTTCCCATGACTGATACCTCGCACAAGGAACCCCCTGAAGCCTTTAAACAAAAAAAAGTAGAAGCGGCCGGAATATAGACATAAGGATATAGAATTGCTCAACAAAAGGTACACCAGACTAATGCTTTCTCTTTCATAATAGTATAGTAGAACCTCTACTAGATTAGAAGAGGGCTTATAGTATAAGGAACTTTCCTCATTATACTTGGGGATATATCCAACCCAAAAGTAAAAGTATAGTGAGTAAAGCCCCTGCAGCAGGAGATTATCCTCATAGTAATAATAAAAATAAAAAATTTCACTACATTTTTTCATTATTATTCCATACAGATTTATAGCCTGAAGAACAAGTCCTAACCATTGTTCTCAAGAAAAATTTACTTGACTAGTTTTCAGAAAATAGTGAGAAGCGGGTCTACCCCCTCTTTAAACTTGTTATTTTTATAAGACAAAAAAGTTCCTAAGAAACGTTTGGAACAAGGACCCTGCAGACCAAGGGAAATTTTAAGTATAAAGAAATAATTATTTCTTTACTTATGATATATGTGAAATTTTATGCAAAGTTTGTGGGAAGGAGAAAGGATAACCCCCATCTCCTAGTTACTCCCCAGGAAATTAATATGCATAACAAAATACCCCACATTCTCTTGGGGTTGCTCTAAAAATAAAATACCCTAAAGTCACACAGGGTTGCACTAAAAAGTACCTCACAGTCACACAGGGCTGCGCTAAAAAAATATAACTTGCTCAGCTATATGCAAGTACCCCATAGTCATAGGGGAAGTCCCAAAATTTTAACCTGCTAAGCCACTATGCAAGAACCCCACTGTTAGAGGGGCAACTTCAAAGTTTTAACTTGCTCAACCTATATGCAAGTACCCCACAGTTAGAGGGGAAGCTTTAAAATTTAACTTGCTCATCTCATATGCACGTACCCCGCAGTTAGAGGGGAAGCTTCAAAATTTTAACTTGCTCAGTTGTATGCAAGTACCCCACAGCTAGAGAGGCAACTTCCAAATTTTAGCTTGCTCAACTCATGTGCAAGTACCCCCTGCGGTTAGAGGGGTAGCTTCAAAATTTTAACTTGCTCAGTAACATGCAAGTACCCCGTAGTTAGAGGGACAACTTCATATTTTTTTAACTTGCTCAGTTATATGAAAGTACCCCACAGCTAGACGGGCAACTTCCAAATTTTAACTTGCTCAGTTATATGCAAGTACCCCGCAGTTAGAGGGGGAGCTTAAAAATTTTAACTTGCTCAGTTATATGCAAGTACCCCGTAGCTAGAGGGGCAACTTCCAAATTTTAATTTTCTCAGCTCGTATGCAAGCACCCCGCAGTTAGAGGGGTAGCTTCAAAATTTTAACTTGCTCAGTTATATGCAAGTACCCCGCAGTCAGAGGTGGAGCTTCAAAATTTTAACTTGCTCAGTTGTATGCAAGTACCCCACAATTAGAGGGGTAGCTTACAAATTTTAACTTGATCAGTTATATGCAGGTACCCCGCAGTTAGAGAGGAACCTTCAAAATTTTAACTTGCTCAGTTATATGCAAGTACCCTGCAGCTAGAGGGGCAACTTCTAAATTTTAACTTGCTTATCTCATATGAAAATACCCCACAGTTAGAAGGAGGAAGTTAAATCTTGATGTTCTCACATAAAATAGAGCAACTCAGAGTATTAATCAAGTGCAAGTATACATATAAGGTACGAAAATTTAGTACCTAAGGCTCTAAGGGCATAGGAGCGCTCACAGTCTTGAGCAAGTGCCAAGTATAAATTTAAGGTGCGACTGTTTAGTACCTAAAGGCTCCAAGGGCATGGGAGCGCTCAGAGTCTTGAGCAACTGCCAAGTATAAATATAAGGTACGACAGTTTTTTACCTAAGGCTCCAAGGACACCGGAGCCCTCACAGTATTGAGCAAGTGCCAAGTATATATATAAGTACGACAGTTTTGTACCTAAGGCTCCAAGGGCACTGGAGCGCTCACAGTCTTGAGAAAGTGCCAAGTATAAGTATAAGGTACGACAATTTAGTACCCCAGGATCCAAGGGCAATGGAGCGCTCATCATATCGAGCAACTGCCAAGTATAAGTATCAGGTACGATAATTTAGTACCCCAGGCTCCAAGGGCAATGGAGTGCTGATCAAATCGAGCAACTGCCAAGTATAAGGTACGATAGTTTAGTACCCTAGGATCCAAGGGCAACGGATCACTCATCATATCGAGCAACTACCAAGTATAAGTATAAAGTATGATAGTTTAGTACCTCAGGCTCCAAGGGCAACAGAGCGCTCACCATATTGAGCAACTACAAAGTATAAATAAAAGGTACGACATTTTACTACCTAAGGCTCCAAGGGCCCCAAAGCGCTCATAGTCTTGAGCAACTGTCAAGTATAAATAAAAGATACGACAGTATAGGACCTGGGGATCTGATGGCATTGGAGAGCCCATAAATAAAAGGTACGACAATTTCATGCATAAGTCTCTCGACACTACAAGACACTTCTGTAGGAGGGGGCTAATATTGAGAAGTCCTTAAGATAGTGAAAAAATAGTGAAATAGCCTGGAGTATGGGGATCCACTTAGAGTGGCTTCACTTGCCCAAGATTGAAAATCTGACAGAAAATAGCCAAGGGCAAAGGGCTCACCGCGAGCAACCCCTCCACCCAAGCCAAAAGGTTACAGAAGAAGGCCAAGGGCGAGGGGCTCACCACGAGCAACCCCTCAGCCCAAGATGGAAGGCCAAGGGTGAGGGGCTCACTGCGAGCAACCCCTCTGCCTAATATAGAAGGCCACAGAAGAAGGACAAGGGCGAGGGGCTCACTGTGAGTAACCCCACCACCCAAGCTAAAAGGCCACAGAAGAAGGCCAAGGGAGAGGGGATCATTGCGAGAAATCTCTCTACCCAAGATAGAAGGCCACAGAAAAAGGTTAAGGGAGAGGGTCTCACCGCGAGCAACCTGTCTACCAAAGATAAAAGGCCACAAAAGAAGGCCAAGGGAGAAGGGCTCACCGCGAGCAAAGCCTCTACCCAAGATAAAAGGCCACAGAAGAAGGCCAAGGGTTAGGGGCTCAGTATGATAAACCCCTCTACCCAAGATGAAAGGATACAGAAGAAGGCCAAGGGAGAGGGGCTCAGCGCGAGAAACTCCTCTACCCAAGATAGAAGGCCACAAAAGAAGTCCAAGGGCGAGGGGCTCAGCGCGAGCAACCCCTCTACCCAAGATAAAAGTCCATATAAGAAGCCCAAGGGGAGGGGATCACTGTGAGTAACCCCTCTACCCAAGATACAAGGCCACAAAAAAAAGGCCGACGATGAGGGGCTCACCATGAGTAACCCTCTTAACAAAGTAGAAGGACATAGAAGAAAGCGAAGAAATAGGGGAACACCGCAAGCAACCCCTCTACCCAAGTTGATAACAAGAAAAGGAGGTCCACCATAAGTGGCCTCATCTACAAAACCTGGGATGAAGTGATAGAACATTTAATGACCCTAAGGGGAATGATGAAGTAACCTTAGAGTCCCTTAAAATTGAAAATTGAATTTATGGCGTACAAATCCTTTTGGTCTTCCCAACACAAAATACATTGCACGAGGGGCTAATACAAAAGGCTATCTTCCCAAAATACTTTTTTTGGAGGGTTCCTGCAGAAACCCAAGTTGAGAAGAAACCTCACCTAGGTAGCGATAAAAGCCCATGTCGAGAGGGACTCCTTCCAGGGTCCCTGTAGAAACTCAAGTTAAGAGGGAACCCACCTAGGTAGTAGCAGAAGACTATGTTGAGAAGGGCCCCCGCAAGGGTCACTACAAAAGCCCAAGTTGATAGGGACTCCGCAAGGGTCACTGTAGAAATCCAAGTTACGAGGGAACCCAACGTAGGTAACAGTAGAAACCTATGTTGAGAAGGGCCCCCGCAAGGGTCACTGCAGAAGCCTAAGTTGAGAAGGGCCACCGCAAGGGTTCCTCCAGAAACTCAAGTCGAGAAGGGCCACCGCAAGGGTCCTTGCAGAAGCCCAAGTTGAGAAGGGCCATCGCAAGGGTCCTTGTAGAAACTCAAGTTGAGAAGGGCCACCGTAAGGGTCCTTGCAGAAACTCAAGTTGAGAAGGGCCACCACAAGGGTCCCTGCAGAAGCTCAAGTTGAGAAGGGCCACCGCAAGGGTCCCCGCAGAAACTCAAGTTGAGAAGGGCCATCGCAAGGGTCCCTATAGAAGCCCAAATTGAGAAGGGCCACCGCAAGGGTCCTTATATAAGCCAAGTTGAGAAGGGCCACCACAAGGGTCCCTGCAGAAACTCAAGTCAATAAGGTCCACCGCAAGGGTCCCTGCAGAAGCTCAAGTTGATAAGGGCCACTGTAAGGGCCCCTATAGAAACTCAAGTCGAGAAGGGCTACTGCAAGGGTCCCTACAAAAACTCAAGTTGATAAGGGACACCGCAAGGGTCCTTGCAGAAGCTCAAGTTGAGAAGGGCCACTGCAAGGGTCCATGCAGAACCTCAAGTTGAGAAGGGCCTTCGCAAGGGTCCTTGCAGAAGCCCAAATTGAGAAGGGCCACCGCAAGGGTCCCTGTAAAAACTCAAGTTGAGAAGGGCCACCGCAAGGGTCCCTGTAAAAGCCCAAGTTAAGAAGGTCCACCATAAGGGTCCCTATAGAAACTCAAATTGAGAAGGGCCACCGCAAGGGTCCCTGCAGAAGCCCAAGCTGAGAGGCCCCCCGCAAGGGTCCCTGAAGGAACTCAAGTTGAGAAGGAACCATTGTTAAGAGGGACTTCCCTAAGGTCTCCGTAGAAACTCACGATGAGAGGAACCCCACCAAAGTCGCTTAGATGGCAACAGGAGCCCAGGTTGAGAAGGACTCCCCCCAGGGTCCCTGCAGAAATGAAATTTGAGAAGGAACCCCCACCAGGGTTCCTCAAGAGAAGAAACTTACATGGGAGGAGGAAATTGCAAGGTCCTTCCCCCTCAGCTCCCAGAAAACCAAGTTAGGATAATGGGGTGTTTACCATAAGCAACCTGTCGTCATGAAAAAGGGCAAAAGTAATAACACTTATTTTCTTATACATGTTACCTAGTTGACCAAGCAGTGCTCAAGTAGGTAAGTTGGGATCTCTTGGGAGTTTTGTCTTAACGAATAAGGGACAAGGTATATTGATCAAGCTCAACTACTTAACACTATAGTATTGAGAGAATATTAGTAGGAAGAACCCGAAGTCACTCAAGACTACACACACCACACACTTGGTCACAAGTGAAGTGGGCAGCTAAAGAGTTGGTTGCTCACAAGGAATAAACTCTTTACAAAAATGACTTTCTCACAAGAAGGGGTCCTCAAGCTCTCTCTTAAGAAAAAATAAGGATTTTAGAGGAGAGGGGTCCTTAAGGCCTCCCTTGTCAAGATTTGCAAAAGTTTTTCACCACAAGTTACCATTTCAAAAGATATTTATCAAATCAGATATTTTGTCTCCATTAGGAGACATATTTGCTTTTTGAATTTGGCTTGCACCAGGTGGCACCTGTTTGAGGGGACAGGCTGCTGCACATAGGTAGGGATAAATGGTACACTGCAGACCTTATCCCTCACCAACCCTCTAAGTTTTGGCACCAAAAGTTCTAACCCAGCCCTAGTGCCCAAGTATAAATAGGACCCCTGGGCAAGGTCAAGAATACATAGAAAAACTTAATAGAACTGTTACTCTGTCAAAATCACACAAGAACTTCCTAGTATTCTCTCCCTGCTCTCTCCAGTGCTAAGTGCCTTGTTCTTTCACTCCTCACTGACAACCATCATTCTCAGGAGATCTTCTTGAGAAAATTACTATTATTGTTGTGGAAGTTCATCTTCTTGCAGGGAGGGAGTTCCAGCTTGAGCTCCATTTTTACCAAAAGTATAAGGTTTCACCAGAAGTTGCTCCAGAAGTTCTTGAGAACCTTGCAAACAACGTCCATTGGAGTGGGTCACGCCTCACCCTTTCCAGTTATTCATATACCCCAGTCTCACTACCCTCATACATGTATTGAAGTTATTTAGCAAAAAACGGGCAGAGTCATGGGACTCTATTAGTAAATAGGTCAACTCGATGGTTTAGCTAGTCGCATACAACACTGGCTCAATCGTTAATATGGGTGAGCTCGTGTTTGGAAAGACACGCGATATTATTTATCATGCCGTGTTCGGATCGAGCTCACACATGGGACAAGACGATTTTATTAAGATACTACTTGAGGTTTGAAAGTTGTTTGGTGATTTTAATATAAAGACGAGTTTATTAAGATACGTGTTTGGGCTGACACCCTGTTTTACCATAACTTGTTCTCTGTTTTACTATAAGCTGTAATATATAAGAGCAAGTTATTGAAGGGAACTAAGTGCGCGGTTATTGGAAAGAATCTTTACATAATGTTTTTTACGTGACCACAAATGTGTCTAGTGTGTGTGCTATATAGGCTCAAGTGCAAGCCTATCGCTCAAGTAATAATCCCGGTAAGTCGGGTATCAATACTCAGGGAAACAGGACGAACTAAGTCGTGACGATGTTGGAAAGATTGAAACAATCCTATCTTTGACTCTAAAAAGAACGAAAAGGTGATTTTGGGGAAACGAAACAACTACAACTAGATGAAATTTTGAGAATAATTAACTAATGAAACTAAGAATTAATAATATGAAACTACGCTAATTTACTGAAAAGCTGATGACAGTTGGACTAAAAGGTTTAACTACTAAATGAGAACAATAGGTCGAGTTAAAATCCCCCACACCCTAGTAATTAACTTCGTAGGATACTAGATTCGGAATTAGAATTTTAAATGAACCCGATCTTTAGTACTCCCAAGTATTACATATATGAGGGATCGTATCCCACACAGTAGTAAGCAAATGACGAGTAAAGCGGTGTCGTATTAACTAATATGTGCATCGCACTCTTAAACATCCCGGTTACCTAGGGAAAACAAGATCAAAAGTCCTACGCCGGTTGCACCACTTATACAACACGATTCATCTAAGATTTTAATTCAAAAGTTTATTTCCACTATTGTGAATTACATCGGGTGGAGTTCATGCCCCTCAACCTTTTGAAATTAGCTAGACATAATTAACTTAGAGAAATACATGGTTTTTAAGAAAGAAAACATGAAATCTAAAGAAACTAAATGAAAAGATAATTTCAAATTCAGAACCAACAATTAAAACTAATGAGCAATTAAAAATTAAATAAAGGTATTACTTGAATTGCATAAACCAAAACTTGAATCCTTATAGAAAAGCTTCTTAAGAAAAACTAGGGTTGTTAACTACAAAACCCTCTACTCCTACTTAGCTAACCTAAAAATCGAACTCCTAATCTCCTTTTTTTGTCGAACAATAACTACAGATGAAATAAATCATGAAAAATCCAGAGTTGTAGCTGAATCAAACTCTAAAATAGGAACATAAAATCAAGTTTATCCTCGGCGAACCGGTCCGGGATTTCAGTGGCAGATCGGTCCTTCTTCAAATCTGGATCGATCCTTTTATTTTGGAAAAGTGATCGATCCGCTTTGGGAAATTTTTCAGTGAGTCGTGAGGAGCCGGACCGGTCCTTTTATTTTGGAAAAGGGATCGATCCACCTTGTCATTTTTCCCTGTGGGTTTTGAGGGGTCGGACCGGTCCTTTTATTTTGGAAATAGGATTGGTCCGCAATTGGTCTTTAAATTCTCTTCAATTTCTCTTCAATTTCTTGCATCTTTAGAACCTCGTAACTTCTTCCCTCAAACTCGGAATTGGACGTCGTTTCTTCCTGTGAACTTGTTGAATTGAAATCTCCAACTTTCATGTTGGGTCTTCTTCCGAATTTCGGATGGAAATTATGCTTTTGCCCTTCTGAAGTTTCTTCTTTGACTTATTCTTTTTCTTTGACTTTCTCCTTTCCTTCCTTGCAATAAATACCTGGAAAATGCACAAAACTCGAGATACTACATAGAAAGGTCAGTAGCATATAAATGAGATAATTCAAGAGCAATTGCATTATTCGGGATGCGAAAAGATACTAAATTAGGGATTAATATTGGAAGAATTACTGCCTAATCAAACCCCCCTAACTTAGAACTTTGCGCGTCCCGAGCAATGTAAAAGGATTCAACTACCGCTCAACTCATGAAAATCATTTTATTAGGATAGAGTACCACTTTTGCGGGAAGCGATTGCATTTAGCGTCTGCAACAAGCCTTTAAACCCCTAGGTTTCCTTAGTAGGACGAGTTGTGTCTCGTGAGGATTTGCAGGAATATACCCACAAAATTCGACTCAAAGAAAACTCAAATAATCAAAAATTGTATAATTCAAACTTTTCCAGAAAGTAGTCATCATCAATTCATGTTCAAGAGTCTCAAATCATTGTGCGCGTGTGTGAAGCCAGAAATTTAACTGCGAATTTCCACCGGTTGACCATTACGTTACATATCCGAAAACTCATTTTGATTCAAATTCTCACGGGATGCTCTCACAAATGAATCTCTCAGAAGCGTGACTATTTCTCTCGATGTGCGTGATATAAAGAGTAAATGCATTGGAACCAAGTTCACGCACACTAAATTCAAAAGACGGAAATTTATCGGGTAAAAAGAACTCATCATCGGAATACGGTTACAAGGAAACAAGAAGAACGCTGCTAAATCACACCTTTAATCTCTTTTATTATCTTTTTGTGTTTTAGCTCTCCACGCGATAACTAATTTCGCAATTTGGACTCGGTTAGGACTTTTTTGGGGTTAAGGTATAATTGGGTAACAAGGAAATAGTTGGGAAAGCTGGAATTGAAAATTATTCTTAAGATGTCCATTAGTACTCTTCCGGGCTTTTGCTCATTTTTTTTCTGATTTTTCTATTTTTTTCTTTTCTTGTATTTTAGTTGAGCATTTTTCTACTATTTTTTTCTTTTGCCCCTTTTTATGCACTTTTCGAACTTACTTTCTGAATTTTCATTTTTCACAATTCCAGGCCAACAGGGGTTTTTCGGGTTGTCAAACGAAAGGAAAATTTTTATTCGGCTCAAAACGGGTTGCAAAAAAGGGTACTTTTTCACGAATTTTTCTGGCCAACATTTTTGGGTGACAAGCGAGGGCTTACTTCATTTTCCAAATTATTAGCTACGTTACCATATGCGTCTCGAGGTGAATTTTAGTTTAGAGATTCATAGCGCATTTTTCAAGACAACATCTCATACGTTCCCCGTAACCGATCAAATCAAAGGAATTGAGATCCTCAACGAATTTTTTAAATGCTAAATTAGAACTTTGAGTAAACCATTAACTCGGATTGATTTATAAACTCACAAAAATGTTAGGCTCGAATCTCATCGGGTAGGTTAATCTCCACACTTATTCGTTAAGTCGTCTATGTTCACTCAATTTCCATCCTTGGTCAATTGTGGCATTGTACATTATGTTTTTGCAATTTGAGACTTTAAACCGAATTTTATTGATATTTTTGAAAAATTTGAATTCCAATTTTTATTTATTTTGAAGAAAAATATTTTTGTCTTTTATGAGTTTTTCAATTTTTTGGAAATTTTGAAGTTTTCTGATTTTTTTGGCATTTTGCAAATTTGTGAAGTTTTAGAAAGACGCACTCGTCACCCCCCCTAACTTAAACTTTTGCATTGTCCCCAATCAAAAGGACTAAAATATAAATAAGGCAAAATAAGAGTGCGAAAAATAAAACAAACAAATGAAGAAAATGCAAATTTTTATTCATAAGGACTGTGGTACATGAAAAGGAAAGAGCATAGAAGCATATAAGCACACCAATAAAATTTCAACCGACATAATCACCAAATACATGATTCACTCGGGCGGGGGGTTATAGATACCGGGCATGCTAGGGTCATATGGGCCATAAAAGTAGGACGCGGGAGGGGCATTGAAGGACATCTCAAACATCTGAGCTGGAAGCCTATGCATCAAGCTCGTGTCGCGCCTAAAAGCGCATTGCTACTCCTCCCTATTAGCATCGTAGTGCGCCATGAACCCCGAGAGTTGTGTTTCAAGTGTAAATATGCGCGCATCAATGTGGCGTCCCGGAAGCTCATAATCAGGATCCTCCTCTTCCACGTATTCGGGCTCCTCGTCCTCGGCCATGCTCACATCATCCGCTGCCACTTCATCGTCCGAGGACTCGCCGATGGAATCCTCCTCCTAGCTATTGTCACTAGCAGTGGCAACCTGTCTAGATTGGTGAATGGCCCTTCGCGATGCACTTTTGGTGTGGGTAATCTGTCCAAAAGGATTGGGCAGGCACAAAAATTTGGTAGGTGGTTGAATGCAAGCTTCGGCGAGAAGAGATGAGATGAGTTGGGCATAAGGGAGCGGGGCAACGCCTTTTTCATCCGTGGCGGCATGAAAAATGTCTCAGTATATAGTACGGGCTAAGTGGATGGTGCATTTTGGGTAATAGAGGTGGTATACAAGGGAGGCTTGACGAGGGTGCATGATCGAATCGTTTAAAATTTGGAGAATGTTAGCACAAACGATTTGGAAGGTGATGCACGCTTTATCGTCCAGTTGGCCAACGAGAAAATGACCTCAGATACATTGATGGACCGGGATGATACGGACCATGCAGACATCCTTGTCTAGGGGCGGGCGGTTGTTGGGGTATTGGCAAGGGGATGGGTGAGGGATATCCTTCTCCGTCAGCTTGCGGATGAGGAGGTCAAGGGAGCACGGGATGGGTGTTTGTTCCACGTACACCTCGACTTAAATATTTTTGGTGCACATAAGGGATCCATAAAAATAACGCACCTCATTGGCCCAGACGGTAACGAACGTCTCATTGAGGAAACGACACCACCCCTTTGAGATGAAGAGGGTAGTGACGTTGGTGGGCAGTTTCCCCGTAGAACTTGTCACTCTATGTGGATCTTGCGGGCATGACTGAAAAAATGACGAAACCAACGTTGCTCCTCGTAGGAACGGAATGGGAGCGGCCAGTTTTCAGCAATGACCATGGAGTTGTATTTTTTTGGGTGTGGTTGGTTGGCCATGAAGGGTGAGTGTGGAGGAAATAGATGGTGGAATATATATGAAGAGAGTTTGGTTAAGTGAAAAGTGTGGTGAAATAGGGTGGGAGAAGGTTGTATTTATAGGTGGGGAAAGGGGGAGGGTTAGGGTTTTGAAGGGAAGGATTTGGAAGGGAAAGGGGTGTGTTTTTGGGAGGGAAATCGGTTTGGGAATAGGGAAGAGGAGAAATGGAGGGAGATGAATGGATTGGGGAGATGAATCTAGGGAGTTGTAGAGTTTTAGGAACCGGATCGGTCCACGGGCCCAAGAGAGGATCGATCCGTGTCCTATTTTTTTTAATTTTTAAATCACTCTCATGCGGACCAGTCCGCGTGCCCAAGGGCGGATCGATCTGTCTTCCCTGAATTTCCAGAATCCTCCACTATAGGAATGTCCTTCGGGATTGTTGCTTAGTGCTTACCCTTAACTTCTCAAAACTCAAAAACGAAGACTTTAACGACCCTAACGTAATCACATCTATGATACGTAAGATTTCACCCCATACGTGTCGAGGGTGAGACAACCTCTCAAATTCATCTCACTCTACCTTGTAAATGGGGTCCGATAACCAAATGATGTAGACATCCTCTACCACGCCTCTAGATAGGTCTTTAGGCGCTGTCCATTGCCTTTAAATGTGTTCCCCCTTTTTGGATCATCCAACTCCATAGCTCCGTAGGGAAACACGGTTTTAACAACGAATGGGCCAGTCCAACGGGACCGTAATTTACCCGAAAATAGATGAAGCCGGGAGTTGTAGAGGAGTACCTTTTATCCAGGTTGAAACTCTTTTCGTCGAATAATCTTATCATGCGCGAGTTTCATCCTTTCTTTTTAAATCTTGTCATTTTCATACGCATCATTGCGTATCTCCTCCAACATATTTAGTTGAAGCTTGTGAGCTTCACCGGATTTCTCCATATCATAATTTAACCTCTTGATGGCCTAGTGTGCTTTGTGCTCCAATTCAATAGGAAGATGGCAAGGTTTGTCATACACAAAACGGAACGGGGACATTTCGAGTGGGTTCTTGTAAGCGGTGCGGTAAGCCCATAGGGAATCGTTCAATCTAAGGGACCAATCTTTCCGGGTGGGATTGACGGTCTTCTCGAGAATTTTTTCATTTCACGATTTGCCAATTCGGCCTGCCCCATTCGTTTGTGGGTGATAGGTCGTTCCAACTTGTGAACGACACCATACGTTTTTCATAATCTTCTCAAATGGCTTGTTGTAAAAGTGTGTGCCGTTATCACTGATTATTTCTTTAGGTGCGCCGAAGCGAGAAAGTATGTGTTCCTGCAGGAACTTTATCACCACTTTATTGTCATTAGTTTTGGTAGATATAGCATCCACCCATTTAGAGACATAGTCTACCGCAACTAGGATGTATAGGAATCCAAAAGAAAGGGGAAAAGAGCCCATGAAGTCAATACCCCAGCAATCGAAAACTTCAATGATGAGAATCGGGGTTAATGGCATCATGTTTCGTCGGGTAATCTCCCCCATCCATTGACACCTGTCACAAGATTTGCAACAATTGTTTACATCTCGGAACATTATGGGCTAGTACAAACCGCTTTAGAGAATTTTAGCGGCTGTCTTTTTTACAGAAAAGTTGCCTCCACATGCTTTCGAATGACATAATTGGATGACTATCGGAATTTCATCATCTGGTACGCATCGTCGGATGATTTGGTCAGCGCAATATTTAAAAAGGATTGGATCATCATAGAGAAACATACGCGACCAATTGATGAACCTCTTCTTATCATGCGGTGTCCAATCAGGAGGGACAACTCCCGTGACAAGATAGTTCACTATATCCGCAAACCAGGGCAAAGAAGAGGTAGAAAAGAGTTGCTCATCCAGAAAATACTCGTCTATGGGTGTAGGATCACTAGGTATGTCGGACGAAAGCCGTGATAAATGATAGATGGTGACGTTTTCTACTCCTTTTTTGTCTTTAATGGAGAGATTAAACTCTTGTAGGAGTAGGATCCACCTTATGAGGCACGGGTTTGCGTCTTCTTTGCAAGTAGATATTTTAAAGCCACGTGGTCGGTGAAACAGGTGGTGGGGGAACCAAAAAGATATGACCAAAATTTGTCTAGAGCAAAAACTATCACTAGCAATTCCTTCTCTGTGGTGGAGTAGTTGAGTTGTGGTCCGGTAAGAGTCCAGCTAGCGTAGTAGATGACATGAGCATTTTTATCTTTCCTTTGGCCCAAAACAACCCCTATCGCATAGTCACTCACATCACATATAAGCTCGAATGGTAAGGATCAATTCGGAGCTTGCATGATGGGAGAGGAAACAAGCATGATCTTCAATTTTTCAAAAGAACTTTGGCATGCTTCATTTCACTCGAATGGGGTTTCCTTCATAAGAAGGTTGCTTAAGGGTCTAGCGATGGCGCTAAAGTCCTTAATGAACCTTCTATAAAACCCTGCATGACCCAAGAAAGAGCGCACGTCCTTAAGTGATTTTGGTGGTGGTAGGTCAGCTATGACATCAATTTTTACTCGATCAACTTCAATCCCTTTATGGGAAGGAGCCAATATTTGAGGAAATAGTGCAGCGGAGGGTGGATTTATAACTACCTCGGGATCACTAGTGTCTTCCTTTTCACTCTCGTTCAAGGGGATATCTTCGGCATCTTTCATGCCGAGAAAATTTTCCTTGACTTTTGAAATGTCGTGTGGGGGAGGTGATAAATAAACAACTTTGCCACTACAAAGAGTGGTTACAGCTTGACAATGCTCCTGCTATTTTGTAGAGATGGAGCTAACACTAGGTTGACCTTGGGGAGGTCGTTGGCCCTGGGCAAGAAATTTTCCTTTCTCTTAGATACTCAATGATGATTGCAACTTGGAGATGTGCGCATTTATGTCATCGAACATGCATTCATATCAAGCATTGGTTGCACTTTGAGAACTTATGAACTAGTTCATTGTATCCTCGAGATTCCTTTGCGGTGGAGTTACATATAGAGCTAGAGGTGGTGGTGCTTGTTGGTATTGAGGAGGTGGTGGAGGTGGGAAAACCTGTGAATGTGGGTTCATCGTAGCTTGTGGTTGTATATAGTTAAAACCAGGATGGTTTCTCCATGAAGGGTTGTACGAGTTCCAATGAGGGGCGTTAAAATTTCCCTTGAATCCTCATATAGCATCCACCTTCTCGATTTGCATGAATTTATAGGTGAAAATCGTCAGGAAGGCCTTTGTGGAATGGACCGTTTCATAAATTGCACATACTTTTTCTTTCGAAACACGATTGGATCCGTTGATATCTCTCAACCGACCATCAAACCACTCTTTCATATCTCTCTGAAACTGATCGAATAGACGGTATATTAAGGTATTACTATCCAAATATTATAAACCGGATTCAGTCGGAGTGATAAATGCTTGTCTAGGTCGGGATTAGGTAATAGGTTCAGATGTGTCCCATGCTTGAGTAGTCTTTGCAACATACTTAAGATGGGCCTCGGCATCGCTGGAGTTTAAATCCAAAAAAGGCCTTTCACAAATTATCTGTACAAGTTGTGTGGAAGCTACCATAAAATTATTATGGAAGAAAGATATCACAAGGTGTTTGTCGAAACCATGATGGGGGCATGCACTTACCAACTCTTGGAAATGTTCCCAACACCTGTCAAAAGACTCATTATCGTGTTGTCAAAAACCTTGGATTTGAGTTTTGGCAGAGTTGGTCTTGTGATGTGGATAGAATTTTGAGATAACATTAGATTGCATATCTTTCCAGGAAGTTACGGAGTTCGGGGGTAGAGACCATTGCCAGGTCTTGGCTTTATCCTTTAAGGAAAAAGGAAATTTTTTAGGCGAATGGTATCTTGCGTGCAAGCTTGGTCACTAAATATGTCGCACGCCTCTTCGAACTCGTGGATATGCAGGTATGGTTTCTCCAAATCCATGCCGTGAAACGTAGGGAGAATCTGTATCATCCCATTATGAAAGTGGAACTGGCCGAAATTATACGAAAGTAAAATGCAACCAGGGTTGACAACCCGCTCCGAAAAGAGTAAATCGTTCATGGGACGATAGGGTAACTCTCCCTCTCCAGTGCCAAAGCTCGCTGCATCTGACATCGCGCTCATGCTCTCATCAAATGATTCGGTATAATCACTCGGTGTCCTACAGGTGTGGCTCGAGGGTTGACTCAGGGTGTAACTACCGATAGAGTGCTCAGGAGTAGAAAGTGGAAACCAAAATTATGGAACGCAATGTGTGTGGGGGCTTTCAGAGTTATACTCAATAATTGGGTTTTCATGGATTCTGGTTGGAATATTGTGAGGAGTCTCAGTATGTTCAGTATTTTGCATTAAAGGCTTTAGAGGGATGATTTTATTTTTTTGAATTTTAAAATTTTTGGTCTAGGCTTTAGATTGACTCGATCTAATCTAATTCCCCGACAACGGTGCCAAAAACTTGACGCGACCACAAATGTATCTAGTGTGCGTGCTATGTAGGCTCAACTACAAGCCTGTCGCTCAAGTAATAATCCCGGTAAGTCGGGTATCAATCCTCAGGGAAACAGGACGAACTAAGTTGTGATGACGTTGGAAAGATTGAAACAATCCTAGCTTTTACTATAAAAAGAACGAAAAGGTGATTTTGGGGAAACGGAACAACTGCAACTAGATGCAATTTTGAGAATAATTAACAAATGAAACTAAGAATTAACAATATGCAACTACCCTAATTTACTGAAAAGCTGATGACATTTGGACTAAAAGGTCTAACTATTAAATGAGAATAATAGGTTGGGTTACAATCCCCCACACCCTAGTAATTCACTTCGTAGGATACTAGATTCAGAATTAGAATTTTAAATGAACCCGATCTTTAGTACTCCCAAGTATTACATATATGAGGGATCGTATCCCACATAGTATGTATGTAAGTGGTGAGCTTTTCTAAATCAAAGCTCTGATACCACTTGTTGGTGCGCGAGGCCCCCAATACTAATATAGTATTTCCCTTTTATGTAAACTCGATGCGGAAGCGGTGTGATGGTTCAACTTTAAAACAACAAATTTTAATTTCTTAAACAAATTAAAATTACACCAAGTGAAGTAAAATTAATCAATTAATATATTCACTTAAACCAATTAATTAACCCAAGTCCTAGAGTTTGCCTAAGTAATATTTATCAATATTAGCAAATTAGGAGAAACCAAATTTTTGCACATGACTTGAATTAAACAACATTACCCAATATTTAATTTAAGTCCAAATTAAATTGAGTGTGATAATTTAAATCGAATTTTATCTTGAATTATCCTAAGCATGCGTTCAAACTTATTTATGCAAGATAAAATAAATCAATCACACTACGCCGCGATGTACGAGGAAAAACCCAAGAAGGGAAAAAAACCTCGGACGGTCCTAGCCACAAATTCACTAGATACGGAATTATAATTACAAAATAGATAGACTTACAACGCACGACTCGATCCCTCTCAAGCCTCGACGCTTCTTCTTGTAGACACCTCTTCCTAGCGAATAACCTTGGAACACCACCGCGGTCTCGGAATCCACCGATAGGACTTTATATGGTCACCGTCACCCGAGTAAGGAGCCTTTCTCCAAGTGGGTAGAATCGCAACAAAACGTCTTCTTCTTTGATGGATGTAGAAGTAAACCAAAACTTCTCTTTGAAACGGAAGAGATAAACCGGTGCCAAACTCCAAGAAATTGATATATATATATATATATATGTGAACTTGGATTAACAATATGGGTGTAAAACTAGAGTGATAAAATATTTTCTCTTGAAAAATAGCACTCAAAACATGAGCATTTTCCTTAAACAATTTTAGCTCTCAAACTCTCTCTAAGAGATGGAATGGAATGGAAAAATTAGGAAAAGTTATGGAAATGTTAAAGTGGAAAATGTTCTTCCCGCACATATTAAAGTCTGAAAAAGTTGCTTAAAAACTAAGTGGGGAAGTGGGTGAAAAACTGCCAAAAAACTGCCAAAAACTGTTCCCGCCTGGCATCTCGTTCGAACGACATTTCGTTCGAACGAAATTCTCGTTCGAACGAGACTTCTAACGAAGTTCCAGATTGAACTCGTTAGAATCTCGTTGGATATCTCGTTCGAACAGAAGGTTCGTTCGAACGACATATCGAACGACATTTCAGTGGCCTAATATGGGAACTCGTTGGCAGGTTCGTTCGAACGACAATCTCGTTCGAACGACTCTATCGAACGAAAAACCAGAAAGTTTGAATATTCTTGTTTAAGCCCAGAAAACTTTATAAACATTTATTTAAAGTTTTAATTAATTCTTTCTTAAAATAAAACGCAGTTTTTATAAAACCTAACACCCAATAAACTTGTTCCAAACTCCTATATATATAATATTGCATTCATACCTTGGGAGCATGGAACTATGGTTGATGACGTAGAAACGAGGCACGCAAACCGGCATGATGATGAAGCTTTATACTCTTTGCCGCTACGTCTTCAACAAACACTTCATAGGCTTGAGAGTATTACAATTACATACTATCCTATGAATAAATGTTTTTGTCCGGAATTGAGCCAACACTATACATGGACTCAATTGGAAATTTGTGTCCTTACAAATCTCCCCCTTTGGCTATTCCGGGACAAAAACCAAACAAAAATCTTAAAGGGCCGTCAAGCTCACTAGACTCAAAACATAACCCACCCAAACTTGACTCAACCCAAGGATCAAACGCTTTTCCATTGAAAGATGCCGCTTTAGAAGAATTCCTGCACACTTAAGCAAACTATCAAACGCATAGGGAATATCAAAATAGTAAATGCAATTAATTAAATTACTTCCCCTAAATTAATTCTTCCCCTTTAACAAACATATGACCTACTTATAAAGACGTCTCCCCCTAAGATAAATCTCCTAAATTAAGGTACGATTACAATAGGATTAGATACCATTTCTCCCCTATCATTCTCCCCCTTTTTGTTCAGGAATAGGCAAAGGATATAGAACTAATAAACACAGTGAAGCTTAAAGTGATAAGACGTGAAAACATATGAGCAACAAAAGCATAACTAATCCATTATAGATACTAAAAATGAAGTATAAGCATAGAAGGACTAGAAAGCAAGGCAAAGACAAACAAATATCATATATATATAAACTAGAAATATACCAATGAAGCACTTGCATATATATATAGATATAAACACACATATAACACAAAATACAATAAGTTTGAACACTCGTATGGCAAAAATGTGTCATATGGAAACGGAAGTGTAGGGGTGTGAACTAGTAACGATTAAATTTAGACCCAAACACTTAATAAACATTCACGGAGTTCTCATTTGATTGCAAACTTCATCACATTTAAATATAACCTCATGTGACAATATAGATTGAACTCAATGAACAAACATACACAATGCATACAAGCCTAGCATGATGATGATTCTACAAACCAAATAGAGTCATGACATTAAAGACAACTAGGATAAACGGACATTGTGCAAACCGTTGATATACCATCCAATTCTCCCTCAATAAGCATATATATTCTTTTTCTTTTGAATGAATATATCAATCAAACATAGGCCTTGGCAAATTATTTTCTTTTTAATGCCATATTTCTGTTTTTAGGCCTTTGGACCACGTATTTATTTTAGGTCCATTTCAAACGGTGGCTTACAATCGCAAACGATCACTTAGTCCTTTCGGAGCCCTTCCCCGTGCACATTTATATTTATCATGATTTCGTTTTTCACACAAATCTCACATGCAACGGATTTTGACATGCACTAGTCCTCCTAAGTCACAAATATGTAGATGACAAGATTGGTAGGAGAACACCTCACATAGCTCAAATATACATATGACGTTAAAATGTCAAAAGAGCTCATGCATGTGTGAAAAGAGGCATATAAAAATAGAATCCATTTAAACAATACAAAATCCAACTGCTCCATATAAAACATGGTAAAGGACATTTTAAGGATTGAAAATCTAAACCAAAAGTTCAAGCCACGTGGGAGTGTAAAAGATGGGATTCAAACACAAATATATGCCACATAAAGTGTGTCAAACTAAAATACACACAAAATAAAATCTTTTTGGGTTTTTGACATTTTTAACCAAAAATAAAGATATATACTCAAAAGAATAAACAAAAATCATTTGTATTTTTCATTAAACTTAAATGAAATAAATAAAACACAAATGATAAACAAAAATCTTTTTATATTATTCAGTTAATTCAAACAATAGAAATATAATACAAAAAGATAAACAAGTCATAATTTCTAACATGTGATATGAAATAAGGAAATGACTAGAAAATGACTAAACATGCATACATATAGCAATGATATATAATATGAAGCACAAAAAGCTAGAGTATGCATAAAACACTAACACATTCAACCTTTAAATTTAGCAAGGGAGGTTTCATGTGATAGTAAATGAGAATCAACAAATGTTGTATCTAGCGCATTTAATAATGATTTCCTAACCCATATAGATTTATATTTAACATGATGGGGATTAGGAAATAATGAAATGCTAGATAAAGATTTCCTTGGACTTCTTTTAAGATCAAAACAAAATGACCTAAGGTGACCTTTCCTACCACAATGCAAGCATGTGTAAACACGAGGAATGTTACCTAAGGTGTGGCCCTTTTTAAAGACCTTGGACAAAGTTGACCCTCTAAAACAAACAATGGTTTTAACTTTAGCAATGGAAGAATTTGAGCATGATGTGCTAGAACCATTAGAACTACTACAAGAGTCTTGAAAATCATTTTTCATTTTGAAAATTTCGGACTCAAGTAATAAATTAGACTCCTCAAAATTATGGGACTCCTTCTTTAAATTTTCAATAATTCCTAGAAGGTTAACACGCTCTCCCTCAATATGAGCAAACTTGTCCCTAAGAGTCTTTTCACGATTTTCACTCTCTTTCTTGGACTTTTCTAAAATATCAAAATTTGAATGTAAGTCCATGAGCTTTTCACGAAAAATATCTTTTTGAGATAAGGAGATTTGCAAAGACTCAATGTGAGCTTTAAAACAAGAATTTTCATTTTCAAGAAATTTAATTCTTTTTACAAATCTCAAATTTAATTCCTTTAAATTTTCGTTACATTTGTTAAGCCCATTTAATTCCTCTCGAAAATCAAAAATTTTATTTTCATTAAAATTGGACAAATTTTCATTAAGACGTCCCATTGAAAAAAATATGAGAGTGATAAAAAAATTGAACCACCTAAAAAGGTAAGGAAATACAAAAAGCCAAAAAAACGGATCTTTAACGCGATAACTTAGCGCTCCGGCTCTGATACCAATTTGTAAGCGGTGAGCTTTTCTAAATCAAAGCTCTGATACCACTTGTTGGTGCGCGAGGCCCCCAATACTAATATATTATTTCCTTTTTATGTAAACTCGATGCGGAAGCGGTGTGATGGTTTAACTTTAAAACAACAAATTTTAATTTCTTAAACAAATTAAAATTACACCAAGTGAAGTAAAATTAATCAATTAATATATTCACTTAAACCAATTAATTAATCCAAGTCCTAGAGTTTTCCTAAGTCATATTTATCAATATTAGCAAATTAGGCGAAACCAAATTTTTGCACATGACTTGAATTAAACAACATTACCCAATATTTAATTTAAGTCCAAATTAAATTGAGTGTGATAATTTAAACCGAATATTATCTTGAATTATCCTAAGCATGCGTTCAAACTTATTTATGCAAGATAAAATAAATCAATCACACTACGCTGCGATGTACGAGGAAAAACCCAAGACGGGAAAAAAACCTCGGACGGCCCTAGCCACAAATTCACTAGATACGGAATTACAATTACAAGACAGATAGACTTACAACGCACGACTCGATCCCTCTCAATCCTCGACGCTTCTTCTTGTAGACACCTCTTTCTAGTGAATAACCTTGGAACACCACCACGGTCTCGGAATCCACCGATTGGACTTTATATGGTCACCGTCACCCGAGCAAGGAGCCTTTCTCCAAGTGGGTAGAATCGCAACAAAACGTCTTCTTCTTTGATGGATGTAGAAGCAAACCAAAACTTCTCTTTGAAACGGAAGAGATAAACCGGTGCCAAACTCCAAGAAATTGATATATATATATGTGAACTTGGATAAACAATATGGGTGTAAATCTAGAGTGATAAAATATATTCTCTTGAAAAATAGCACTCAAAACATGAGCATTTTCCTTAAACAATTTTAGCTCTCAAACTCTCTCTAAGAGATGGAATGGAATGGAAAAATTAGGAAAAGTTATGGAAATGTTAAAGTGGAAAATGTTCTTCCCGCACATATTAAAGTCTGAAAAAGTTGCTTAAAAACTAAGTGGGGAAATGGGTGAAAAACTGCCAAAAAACTGCCAAAAACTGTTCCCGCCTGGCATCTCGTTCGAACGACATTTCGTTCGAACGAAATTCTCGTTCGAACGAGACTTCTAACGACGTTCCAGATTGAACTCGTTAGAATCTCGTTGGATATCTCGTTCGAACAGAAGGTTCGTTCGAACGACATATCGAACGACATTTCGGTGGCCTAATATGGGAACTTGTTGGCAGGTTCGTTCGAACGACAATCTCGTTCGAACGACTCTATGGAACGAAAAACCAGAAAGTTTGAATATTCTTGTTTAAGCCCAGAAAACTTTATAAACATTTATTTAAAGTTTTAATTAATTCTTTCTTAAAATAAAACGCAGTTTTTGTAAAACCTAACACCCAATAAACTTGTTCCAAACTCCTATATATATAATATTGCATTCATACCTTGGGAGCATGGAACTATGGTTGATGACGTAGAAACGAGGCGCGCAAACCGGCATGATGATGAAGCTTTATACTCTTTGCCTCTACGTCTTCAACAAACACTTCATAGGCTTGAGAGTATTACAATTACATACTATCCTATGAATAAATGTTTTTGTCCGGAATTGAGCCAACACTATACATGGACTCAATTGGAAATTTGTGTCCTTACAATGTAAGCAAAGGACAAGTAAAGCGGTGTCGCATTAATAAATACGCGCATCGCACTCTTAAGTACCCCGGTTACCTTGGGCAAACGAGATCAAAAGTCCTACGCCGGTTGCACCAGCTACACAACAAGATTCATCTAAAATTTTAATTCAAAAGTCTATTTCCACTATCGTGAATTACATCGGGTGGGGTTCATGCACCCCAACCTTTAGAAAATTAACTAGACATAATTAACTTAAAGAAAGATATGGTTTTAAGAAAGAAAACATTAAATGTAAAGAAACTAATTGAAAAGAGAATTTCAAATTCAGAACCAGTAATTAAAACTAATGAGCAATTAAAAATTAAAGAAAGGTATTACTTGAATTGAAGAAACCAAAACTTGAATCCTTACAGCAAAGCTTCTTAAGAAAAACTAGGGTTTTTAACTACAAAACCCTCTACTCCTACCTAGCTAACCTAAAAATCGAGCTCATAATCTCCTTTTTTTCTAACAATAACTACAAATGAAATACATCACGAAAAATTCAGAGTTATAGCTGAATCAAACTCGAAAATTAGAACAAATAATCAAGTTTATCCTCGACGGACCGGTCCGGGCTTTCAGTGGCGGATCGGTCCTTCTTCAAATCCGGATCGATCCTTTTATTTTGGAAAAGGGATTGGTCCACTATGGCAAATTTTCCAGTGAGTCATGAGGAGCTGAACTGGTCCTTTTAATTTGGAAAAGGGATCGGTCTGCCTTGTCATTTTTGCCAGTGGGTTTTGAGGGGTCGGACCGGTCCTTTTATTTTGGAAATAGGATTGGTCCGCAGTTGGTCTTCAATTTCTCTTCAATTTCTCGCATCTTTAGAACCCCATAACTTCTTCCCTGGAACTCAGAATTGGATGCCGTTTCTTCCTATGCACTCGTTGAATTGAGATCTTCAACTTTCATGTCAAGTATTCTTTTGAATTTCGGATGGAAATTACGCTTTTGCCCTTCTGACTTTTCTTCTTTGACTTATTATTTTTCTTTGACTTTCTCCTTTCCGTCCTTAGCAATAACGAAAAAGCACAAAACTCGAGATATTACGTAGAAAGGTCAGTAGCATATAAATGAGATAACTCAAGAGCAATTGCATTCTTCGGGATGCTGACATATAATAAATTAGGGAGTAATATTGGAAGAATTACCGCCTAATCAGTTTTGTTGTAGCACGGGGGATGCCTTGGGGATGAACATGGTGTCCAAAGGTGTTCATAATGTTTTAGACTTCCTTCAAAATGATGTCCTTGACATGGATGTTATTGTCTTATCAAGTAATTACTTTTTCAACAAAAAGAGAGTTGTAGTGAACTGGATTGAAGGAAGAGTAAAATCCGTAGTTTGTGAGGCTATCATCAAAGAGGACACGGTGAAGAAGGTCCTGAAGACTAACTTCGCTTATTTTGTGGAGCTCCACATGCTCAAGAACCTAACTTGGTCAGCCATGGCAGGCATTCTGGGAGGATTTAACGCCCATGCTAACAACTTTGTTTTTATAATATTTCTCGCCACCAATCTAAATACTACTATTTTGTTAGGGATGCGAGTGGATCGATCTCAACCAAATTAATGAGTCTGTTTTTAGTAAGAACCAAACTATGAAGCTTTGACAAGAATTCTGCAATTCCAAGCATTAATTTTCTGTCAATGTTTTTTTGCCTAACTGAACCATCATATAAGGTAAAGCTATTGGATCTAAGGATCCGCGTTAACTGAAACACATCCAATTCTATTAAAAAATATCATTGGATGAATAATTGGAACCAAAACATAAAGCAAAACCGATGGAAGATTAATTCCCATCGATCAAATCACAATAGCAAAACATATGAGCCTAAAATCCCATCAATAGTCATGTGATCCTATGTTGTGTATGAAAGCGTGAACTATCCTACACCAATAACATCATAATTGTGATCCATTAATGATGTATATGATTCGAGAAAATCCAGTCCGGTCTACCCGTAGATCAAGAAGTAAACTTGATCTGAAATCAATCCACATAGACAATAATGGATCCCATCCTCAAACCCTCATTTGTTATGGTTTTGAATACAACCAGATCTGATGAAATCAATCCCAAAATGACCTTAAAGACCATTGTTAAAATCGAGAAACTATAATGAACAATCATCAAAATAACATAAAAAGGAAAAGTATAACTGATTCATAACTGGATTAATGCCCAAAACAGGTGGGATTAACCCAAAAAAGAAGTCGATATGAAGTAATCCCTAAATCATGGGTGAATAACTTAATTTTTATTTGACATTTAACAAATCATATAATAACATATTCAACAAATCTCGAGAAAAAGAACAACGAGCTTGTAAGTGAATGAATTTATCTGTAAAGTACATACCTTTGAATAATAATCAACTACATTCGTGAGATCCTTGTCCCTAAATGCAACATCTCCAAACTCTTTTGTGTTTAACATATCTTGCACTTGTTGCGTTCGGTCTTAGAAATATAACTACTTAGAGATCATAAAATCATAAACATAAACCATAATGGAAGACTAATATCAAAGGAGTGAGACACATAATAAGGTGAATCTTAATATTTCAAAATATTTTGCAAGAAAGAAACAAGTTAAAGGTGAATATACCTTTTTCAATGTATAATGAAAATCACAGAAATAATAAATTAGGTTGACCTGAGATTCCACCTGACATGGTTTCCCTAACTAAAGTCAGGTCTTTTGGGTGAAACTAGTGTCGTGTGTTCATAGCCAAACACAGTAAGAATGTAAGATACGGCGGGTCTATCAGTTGGATTTTCTTGAACGCAGTAATGTACCGAGTCACATATATGTTGAAGAAGATATTTTCAAAATTGGATCAATTAGATGAATTACCCTATCATATTATTATGGTTAAAGTTTATGACTGACATCATTAATTTTGATGTGATATAATATTATTTATTAGAGTACAAGTCCATCCAGTGTAATATCAGTAGTGTCTATAAAATATTCACATCCCTCATCCTTCCTGCTCGTATATTACTGTCATTTGTGAAAGTATATATCATTTGCCAAGTAGCTATAATTTCAAAGTAATTCTAAGCATATTTACACATAGTCGGACAAACAAAACGAGTGACATAATATGAACTTTATAGCTCCCACATTAAGAAGTCAGGCCTAAGGAAATGTCATAAAAGGAAGAAAAATAATAGTAGCTCACATTTTCATCTGACACTCTCTCATTCTCTTCAAGTTCCTCCACGTGTCGTTGCTTCTCGATGATCTCCTTAGCTTGAGATTCCTAATTTTTCTTAAATGTTAGTTACAATTTTAATAGTTTATTAAATCGTCACATATTGATATTAATCATACCATTTCACGAAGCCAGCCAATAATAGTCTTGTTATGTTCATCTTGTAACCATTTTTCATCTTTTCACTTTCGAGGATACTTTTGCCTCAACTTCTCTCCATGCTCCCTATAAGGGTGTTAATAGAGAACAATCTTTTAACCATTAAAATAAAATACAATATAGAATATGATTTGTTCAAAAGCAATGGAAAGAGAAATTACTCAATATATGGTCGAACATCATTTGTGTTTTGCAACACATAACAATGTGATTGCTCCCATGACAATTTTTCCACCTCAATTACTTTACCACCCCCTATTGGTTTTCCACTGCATATTATATCATCGTCATCATCCTTTGTATTTCTACCTAATGGAACCCCAACGGCATCGAGCCCTTGTAAAAATTCTGTACAAAATTCAATTGCTTCTTCAGCAATATAGCGTTGGGCGATGCAACCTTCTATATGATTTTGATTGTAAAATGTTTGGCGATTAATATTTCATAGATCGATTCATATTCAAACTGAACTAAAATTAATTATCACAACATCATAGAAGATGAATATTTCAAAATCAAACCCATTACCTTCTAAACCTAAACTCAAATCAATCAAAATCTTTAAAAACATACAAATCACTCTAAAGCGAAAATTGTAACTTTTGAACCATACCAGCGTGAGAGAGAAATACTCACCCCTAATATCTTTTTTCTCCTAAGAATATTAAGGCAACCTAATAAATGTATGAGATACCCAATATGTGTTGTACAATGGTGTGATAAACTCAATAAGATTTTACATACTCCAAAATCCTCGTGATTTAATCATAACCCGTGATAAATTACCATCATAGAACTTATTAAAAAAACATTCCGTCAATACGAAGTTGGCTTTGTGGATAAAAAACAAGCGCAAGGGGTAGCGAATGAGAACGAAAAATATCAAGAATTGTATCCATTAAAAAACGATCATCCAATATGGAAGCGTTGAATGAGATCTATAACCGATCTATCAAAAACCACTCCTTACAACATAATCTTCTAGATAAACAGTAATTGGCCAAGTAGAACACAACATTAGTAACAAAAAATGGTAGCATTTCATTTAGAAGACACTATAGCTTAGAAATTAAATCTACAACGCTTGTGGACGGATCCCAAATTTGATACGACGTCATTTAACTTTCCTCCTAGGTCATTAGATGATTTTTGAACCTTTCACTTGTTAGAACCTAATCTACCAGTACTTGGGCAATCAGTAAAACAAAACGACAGTGTTTGAATTATAAGACACACTAACTCGGTAATTAAAACGATAGATGCATCCAGTTTATCATATCCAGATGCCAAACTTCATACAACATGGCCAATCAGAACATAGCAGGGGAGAAACACAGTGCGAAAACTAGGAAAACCTAATTGAACAATCTACGAAAACTTAATCACTATAATAAATGATCGATTTTAATAATTTGGAGGGAATTACAATTATTTAGTGGAGTAAATTATAATTAAATAAAAATAATGAGAATATATTATGGAGGTTATAACCAATTTAAGTAAAACCTTATTATTAACCACTCTCATTTTTAATCTGGATCATAAAACATAGGATCACATGGTGTTATTTGGGTTTTTAAGATCAAGATCACATCAATATTCAAGATATTTTATTCAAATATAACATTAGCTACACGATTATGGGTAGTTAAGTCAATACAAAGATTCTTTGGTCTGATTAAATCTAAAATGACAATAAATCCGAATTAAAAATGCTTCTAACAGAGTACAAAAAATGGAAAATATGAAAGTCACAACAAATGTGAATGTGAAAAGAGAGGGATTGCTGTTTACGGGCCAAGAGATGAAAAATGAAAAATACGAAAGTCACAATAGATGGAAAATATGAAAGTTACAACAAATTATTGTCCAAATTTAAAAAGAGAGGGATTGTTGTTTAAAACCCAATAGTACCAGGTGAAACAGAGTATGAAAGTCACAATTGTATATGAGCTAAGGGGCCCTATATTCTCGGGCCAGACTGATCAAGAGTCCCTAGATTTTATGTGTATGGATTTAAGATCAATTGCTCCATCAGTATAAATGGTTAGAACATTAACAAGTTATTCAAATTTGGTGAATCATTTATGTTTCATTAAACAAACTTGGTTATGAAACTAGTGGACTGATAAATGTTTAGTCTTTAGTTAAAGAAGAAAAGAATAATGATGTTCCACAATGAGTGTTGAAAGAAATGAATACCTGGTGGTCGCAATCCACAAGATGTTGATCTCTTAGACTATCAAGCTTTTCGGTAGCAAGAAAATTGGCACCTTCCAATGGCCTAGTAGTACTAAACGACCAACACGACCCACAAGATACCAAATCAATTACTTAACATAATAATCATTCATGATTTATGAGTGTAAGGACATATTTTTTAAGTCCAATATCAATGTATTATGTCCTATACTGCTACACCGTCGAGGAGCATTCAAGAGCAATCTACATCAAGATAGATCCGAATTAATCAAGTTCTTCATCAAAAAGACTCCGCGAAGTTTACTTTGGTCAGGTTTTGTTTTAAAATACTTTAACATTTCACTTAGAGCATTTGGGATATTTTTATAAATTTTTTTCTAAGTGTTGGAGCAGACCTTTTCGTCAAATTTAAGAATGAGTAATTTTTTCTAAGTGTTGGAGCGTACCTCGGTTTTGATGCCCAAGTCATTCAAGCAAGATAAAAATCTCGTTCGAAGGACATGGCATTGTCGCGAGATGTTGTTCAAACGACATCGGTCCTTCGTTCGTGCGAGATTGCTATCTCATTCAAATGAGCACGGTTTTCGAGGCGGCGCAGTTTTATTATAAATACTCATTTAATGGTAACATTTTTCTTAAGAAGTCTCAGCGTTTTATTGAATAGAAAAACTATGAAAGCAGAATTCTTTTGGATTCTTTCTTTTAGGTTTTAATCCCCTTTTTGTTTTCAATTCACAAAACTCCCATATGCTTTAGTGAATTGCTTTGGTGTTCAAGAACACAACTTTGCTTTTGTTCAACCTTTGTGGAGAAGGGATCTCCATATTTGATCGGTGGATACCGAGCGCAGTCATTCTTCATGTGGATGAGCCGAAGATGACGAATAGATGCCTGGAGGGTATTTCGCTGTCTCTCGTATCTTTGAAGGTTGGCTGAAGGCACCGTGCATTACACACTTGTGGGCGATTATCAGGTTGTATGTAAGTCAAAGGTCTTGTGAATTCTTTAAAGTGTTTATAAAAGGTTTTACCCGAAAGGTTTTTTTTCCTGAATCTGTCGTCTTTATTTTTCATGCATGGATTGAATGATTTATGATGTTTAGATGCATGTTTAGGGGCTGAGTTAAGTTTGTTTAAAAATAGACTCTAATTAAATAAGTGTGCCAATTTAGAAATTTATGAATTTAATCAATTATCACACAGTCACGTTTTACAATGACAATAATATTTAAATTTGTTGGTAATGCCCCCCTTTGATGACACGCGTCAAAGTTTTGATGATATAAATCATTTGAATTTGACGTTTGCTAAAAGAATTGATTTTTTGGAAAAAGAAAATTTTCATTTTAAATCCGTGATGGATCTTTTGCAAACAGTTCAAAATCAAAGAGATTTCTATCATGAAAAATTTGTTTTCTTGGACCATGACTTTGTTGCTTTAAAATTGTCGAAGAAGGAGAGTGATGACAGGGTCCTATTTTAAAAAAAAGAATTAGAGGACCTTAAAAATTCAATGGTTTGTGTTTGTGCCAAAGATGACAAAAATATTTTAATCAATGAGTTTGTGGCACGTGAAGAGACTCTTAGGGAGAAGTTTTCTTTAATTGAGGGGAAGCGTGATAAACTGTTAAGTTTAATTGAAAATTTGAAAACGGCATCCCTTAAATTGGAAGAGTCTAATTCTTTGCTTGAGTAAAAAATTTTGAAGTTAAAAAATATTTTGACAGACTGAAGTAGGTTTGATAGTGATGGTAATGGCTCATCTTGATCTCATGCATCTAGTGCAAAAGCCAAAACCATTATTTGTTTTAGAGGGTCAACCAATTTCAAGGATACTAGAAAAGGTCAACCCATAGCTGTCGTTCCACCCGTTTACACATGTTCATATTGTGGTCGAAAATGTCACCTTAGGCATTTTTTGTTTTGATCTTGGAAAATGTCCTAGGAAGTTTATATCTAGTGTTCCCGTAGTTCCAAAATCTCCCACACATCTGTAAGAGGGTAGTTTAAGTAAGATGGAGGCGTAACCCCTTTTAGAGTATGGTAATGATAAGTTAATTAGCCCAAGACCTTGGATTAATGATAGGACATACAAACACAAACCCAATGGAGATGAACTCAGTTTAAAACTCTCAAATCTCTCGTGTATAACTCAGAAAGTAGTAATGAAACTTAGAAATAACTTATCTAGAGGGAGGCAGAAGTAAGCACCCTAGATACACCTTGGTAGGCAGGTAGAAAACACACTAAACACCCTCAAGAATATCTGTCAAGTATTAAAAGCTTTGTAATGAATAATAATGCTGAGTGGGTGAAACTCGCTGGTTTGTAATAACTGTCCCTAGCAATAACTCCTCAACTCTTAGAAAAGAACATCCTTTCCTTGGAGGTGGTTGGGGTCCTTAAATATCCCCCGCGCCACCCCCGAGGAAACTCAGTCATTAATGCATGTGAAAGACACCCCTCATACTTTATGTCACCAATATTAAATACCTGATGCCCTAGTTGTCTCCACATCATAAACATTAAATGCCAAGATATGCTTTTTGCCTAACCACTGTGTGTCAGGGGGCTATTGTCGCAGAGGTTGCTTACCAACTGTCTAACAGCCCCAAATACCACGGTGGTTTACTCAAGTGAAGATTTGACATTGTCTAGCTGGCCTAGTGATATCACCTACAGAAGATGGGACATTAAATAGATGTCTGTCTGGTTCACAGCTAAACACCCGATGGAACTCGAGGCTACTCCACTCGAGGTTCCATGGTGAGGGTCCTTAGGTGTTTTACCAGGTGTATCTAAGACGGTCAGGAAAAGCCCCAACGATGCCCCACTTCTCTATCCTCCAAACCAAGTCCCTCTAAAGTTCCCACAGTGAGGTCGTTCGATAGAGCATGAAAGCTCTCCCAGGTCCTGCCAAGCCTGGTCTCTCGCGAGTATCGTTCGACCTCACACATATTCATTATTCTCGTTACATCATTACAATCATTATAGCTCATAGCCAATATAAACAAAGATATAATATGACTAAGTAATCAACAAGCTAAAGTATGAGTTGTCATGCAAAGCTGCCACGCTCTCCTAATCCCAAACACTGTTGCCAATGGGTGGATTACCTCTAATCTCAGGATTACCTCCAAGCCCCCTCTACATTTGCCCCTTCGTGGAGGAATTTATCCTGAGAATAAGAAATTCCTTCACGAAAACTTCTCAATCCGATGAACCTTCTCTGTGTGAAAAAATTCTGGCATGTTTTCCCTCATTTAGTGTCGGAGCACTAGCACCTTTAGGAAAAAATGAAAATTCTCCCCGATGTACCTAACCCGAAGTGCTGAAGTTCGTTGAAGCTTGGGTTGAGGGACATCGCCACTTTTTCCTTATGCGGAGCATCACGCGTTGTAGCTTGAGGATCTGAAATTCTCCCGAACGTCCTGCCAATATTTTCGTTGGGACTGCCCGGATGTCTGTGACGTTTGCAAAATTCTCCCTTGTAACGTTTCATCATGTTAAAAAAAAGTGGAAATTCTCCCCGATATAGCCAAGTCACCATCTAAACAACGTTTAAACTTGTGCCGAGGGGACATCGTAGCTTTTTGGAACCGTTGGGACATCTTCTTCGTTAGAAGTTTATTGGATATGCCTGACAAAAGCTTCTAGCGCCAAAACTCAAACATTTTAAGAAGGCAATGCTTTCTGTTCCCTATGCGTCACTTCATTAATGAAGTGGCAGTGTCTTTTCAACTGCCAAAGTACTTCCCGAAGTGCCACGTGTTCATTTGAAATGATTATAGGTGGCCGCGCACGTGTGATGGTGGGAAACTTTAAAAGCCAAACTCAGAAATTTCAAACGGCCATATCCAAACACTTAAACCCTTATTTTCTCTTACTTTGCCTTCATCTTCTTCAAGCTTCCATTTACTTTAGAGAGATAAAGTCTATGAGAACTCCATTGTTGCTGAGTCATTACCCACCTTCTTCCCCTCTGATCTTCTACACCACCACCTGTGGTTGTGCTCCTCCATTCTCATTCTCAAACTTTTCTTGCTTGAAGCTTTTCTGTTACTTTATCAATATCCACTATGGCGTCCTCAAGCAACCCCACCATATCTTCCACCAGTGCTCCGCCTTCTACCTCTACCACCGCCACCACCCTGGATGCTGCTCGCCAGGAACAACTGAGGTTTTACCGTCGATCGCCTATTTTTGGACAAGGCGATGATTTTGCTAGTGCATGTAAGATGGTCCATTTTTCTTCTAAGTTTAACCGTTTATTATTGGGTGATGAAGACGAAGCTTCTACTGAGTGGGGATTTCTTCCTCCCGAGGGGACTCTTAGATTTCGTTTGGAGCAAGGGGACTTCCCATGGTCCCACATTGATTTTGAAGCACCAGGGGGTTCTCCTACTCAGTTGGATGCGTGGAACTCCCACATGCAGAGCTCCTATGCTGAAATGCTCACCAAGATTGGGTTGCAACAGGCTAAGTGGTTTGGTGAGTTCACTCTCTCCAAGACTAATGCTGCCCTTCCTATTCTGGTGTCTCGCTAGAACGCTACTACCCATACATTCATCGCTGCGTGGGGTGAGTTCACCGTAACATTGGAAGACGTGTGTGAGCTCCTGGGCCTTGAAGCAACAGGCCACGAGCCTTATACTGATAAGGCTCTTGATGCCCAGGAGACTACTGACCGTTTGGAGCTGGACCGAATATACCGAAGCTGTATCGGTTCATCGAACAAGGCCACTTTCTCCCCACTTATCAATTATTTCTTTAAGGATTCTGCTGAAGGTAGTTCTTCTGGAGGTGCCCCTAGTAAAGGTACATCGCTGGAACTTCCTGCCTATATCCTCGTCATTCTTTCCCATTTCCTTCTACCGGGAAAACCCAACGATCAGCCCCAAAGGGACCTTATCAATATATCCCTTCGTTTGGCTCGGGGTATCGAGCTTCCCCTAGCTGCAATCGCCTTGGGATCTTTCTATACATGGCTCGATAGGACCCTTTTCGACATGGAAAGATCTTTTGGTCGTTATAACTTGGAAAATTTTGCCAACTGTGTCCTTCTGACGAGCTTCCTCTATGTTCGTTTCCCTGCTGTAGTGGCCAAGATAAACCGCCCTCCTTCTGGGGAAATAATTCTTCCCCCACGCTCCTATCTTTATCATAGGAAACTGAGTCAAAAGGAGTTGATCTCTGTGATTGACCGCTTTGAGAACTTCCTGATGAGGCCCTACTGAGAGGACGTCTTCGTTCATAACTGTGACTTTTTTCAGCATAAAACCAGGGTAGTGGATGTAGGCGTAGATATTGAAGATCCCTCCCTCGCCGTGGTCGTTCTGTTCTCACCTGGGTATCTGCCTTCTTATACCGAATGGGGATATACTAGAAATCACTACAATCCCAACCGATGCAACCGCTAATTTGGTTTTGATTAGGGGGCTCCTCGCCCAGCTTTTTAATCATCAAACCCTAAGGTTTCCTTTAGCGAGGCATGCTCCCAGTTTTCTTCTACTGTTACGTGGGGAATAAGTTCTGCAATGGCTGGGCGAGTCACCATTCCTAGCAACAAAAGGCAAGGGGACGTGTCCCCTCTGTTTGCTACACGGTACTAGCCAAAATAATTGGCTGATATTACAGAGTTCATCGAGGGGGATCTAGTGTATCCTCCAGTTCTTTCCTTTTCTGCGTTGGAGCTGGGGTTAAAGGGAAACTCCATTCTTAGAATTGAGTTCCCTCTGAGTAAAACCCCCAAGGTACATCCCACTGATCTTCCTCCCCTTTGTTCCATGATCCCTACTGCCACGCCCAAACCCAAAAGAGTTGCAGCCTCTAAGAAAGTTGCACCTCTGACCAAAGTTGCTACCGATGAAGGGCCTTCTCAACCTCCTTCCCAGAAGGCAAAGAGTGGGACTTCTTCCAAGTCCAAGTCCCGGACTAAACCCCAGGCTCCCTTGGAGGCATTCCCCATTGCCTCCGTTCCTCCTCCCATACCTGCAGAGATGGCTGAGGAGTTGAGAAGGAAAGTTAAAGCTGAGGTAGCACGCATAAATGTTGAGTTCCAACAGCGTGTTCCAGTTTTTCCTCCATCGAGAACCTTCCCCATAATCCTAGTTGATCCCACCGAGCCCACGGCGAAGAGGAGAAAAAGTTCAAGGGTTCTTCGAGGTACTGGCACTGGTGCATCAGGAACGAGGAAGAAAACTCTGGGTACCAAGTCCCAGAGGAAACAAACTCCTAAGGTGCACCTGTCTCCTGCCCCCTCAACTATTGCCTCCCCTCCTACTTCTTCGGTGGTTATATCCTCTGCCTCTCGTCTAAGATCTGAGGTATGTATACTTGTTTTATTCTCATTTCCCATTTGCTTAAGGAAAACTACATTTGCTTATTTTTTTCTTGGTAACTTTGGTGCAGGAGGTTAAAGAAGAAAATGCCAATCCCCCTAGCCCTCCCGTGAGCCCTTTAGTGGGGGGATATTTTGGTGTTTCTCCACCCGATGTGATTCCTCCTTGTTCGCCCATGACCGGGCTTACTTATTCCCGCAGTTCATCCTCTCAACGTGCAAGGGGCGTTGTTGTGGAGGGTGATGCTCTTAATTCGGTGGGGGTCTTTATTCAACCAGAGACAAATCCCTCAGTCCCTTCTGACTTATCTCCCCTAGTTCCTTCTGACTTATCTCCCCCAAAGACAACCATAGACCTGCCCATCGTTCTATCTGCAAAAAGTGACCCCGAGGTAAGATTTTGTCTATAACTTGCTTGGTCTGATGTCCTTTCTCTTTATACTGATGAACCTTAATATGTTGGGGTGCTTTAGGTCGAAGTGTCCTCATTATTATCTAACATTATTCTTTCGACGACGCTGATGAGACCCCTGACCGCGATACCCCTTTTTTGTGCCCTAACTGAGGTAAGTAGCGCCTAGAAGTATTTCTTTATCTTGTTGTTCTTATCCCTCCTTTCTAACACTTAGCTTAATTGTTGCAGCTTTCTCCCAGTCTTGCTCCACCTTCTCTTGATGGTATATATGCGTATAAGGCCAATGTTGGTGCTTCTTCACCTCGTGGTGGTTTTTCTGCACCCGCCCATTTTGGGGCTTCATTTGGGAGTCCATCATCTTCTCCCAGTGAACCACCTACGCTGGCCTTGGTACCCTATGTTGGTGGGGACGCTTTGCCCACTGTTGAGGATTTTGTAACCAGGGGTCTTGTTAGGGCCTATGATGTAATGATCCCACCTCCAACGATTTCTGCCCCCACGATCGGCATAGTGATTCCCGTTCTAGCTCCTAGAACTATTGAGGTATTTTGCTAATCCTCTGCATTTTTGTTAAAGAATGCTAAGGTTTTTTTGCCAACTCCACCTATATGGTGACTTAACAACGAAAACGCTTGTTAAGGTTTTCATAAACTCCACCTTATCACGGTGACTTAACAACGAAAATGCCTGTTAAGATTTTCTATAAACTCCACCTTATAACGGTGACTTAACAACGAAAATGCTTGTTAAGATTTTTCATAAACTCCACCTTATAACGGTGACTTAACAACGAAAACGCTTGTTAAGATTTTTCATAAACTCCACCTTATAACGGTGACTTAACAACGAAAACACTTGTTAAGATTTTTCTTCTAACACCCTATGCCACTTCTCAGGTTACATAGAAGAATTCTCTACCCGTTCTTTCGCCTGTTGGCTCACCCCATCGGGAACCTGCCGTCTTGAAAGATTCTGGCCATGATGACCAAGGTTCTACGACCGGTGCTGTAGCAGAGAGTGAATCTGAGTGCGAGCTTCCTCTGCCCGACTTGACTCCTCATGCTTTCTACCTGATGGTGCTTCAACGTTCTCCCAAAATGCCTGCCAACCATCGTTTAGTGATTGAGCAACTTGCGAACCATCATCCTGAAACCTTCACGGTGGATTGCCTACGTTCAAACATCTCTGTTATGAATTATAGGCTTGAAGGCATGGCTACCGTTGTTGCTGAAATTGCCAGTACTCCCACTGCAAACGTTACCAGACCCCTACTTAACCAATTTTTGGGCTATCTGATGGACCTGGGTCGTGATGGCTTCCAGTTTGACTGGCTTATAATGCACTTGAAGACTTTGAAAAGCCAGCAACTGGTCAGCCAGAGGGAACTGCTGCGAAAACATCAGGAGGACCAACGGGCCGAGGAAGCTAGGTTGGCCGAATTAACACGTCTTCTGGAAGCCGTGGACAAGGAGGTAGAGGATGCCTAAGAAGCTTTGCGTCTGGTTAAGATGAAATGATGAAAACTCCTCATCGAACGTACACAAGTGCGAACAAGGTTGGAGGTTTCCATCAATGCCCAACAGTTTTGTACCACAGCTTCTTCGGGCCTTCCTGGAGATTCTTTCTCATCTTTAGATCCATGGTTGCTCTTAGACTAATAAACTTTTGTATATATCTTCCTCTTGCTTCTTTCTATGTAATGTTTGGGAAGTAACTCCCAATTTTATGATGCTCTATCGTTTACAAATGAATGAGAAATGTATATTTTCCAATTCGTCTCTATGTTACGACTGCTTTTGTATGTTATAAATTTCTACATTTTTGTAACTCTTTCATTCTGTTCAAGTCATAACTAAAAATTGTATATTCATAACAACAACTATTTACAATAATGGTTCAAACTTAATTGTCTACACATGATAAACCTTCAGCCATTTATTGTTCATCTTAAATGGTTTGTCTTCCTCCATCCTAGAAATTAAGCAATAACCTGAGTCATGAGATTCTTTTATAACAAAAGATCCCTCCCAATTGGATGTAAACTTTGGTAGAGGAAGCCCTCTGATGTGTTTTATCTCTGATTTTAAAACGGGGTCTCCTTCCACGAACTTCCTGGGTCTTACCAAGTTATCATATGCTCTAGAGAGCTGTTTCGTATACATTTGAAAGTGTTGCATCGCATTATCTCTGTATTTATCTAACGCTTCCAACTGCACGTGTCTATTCTGAGGGAGCATGCTACTTCACAAGGCGTATCGAGCAGAGGGAACTTCTAACTCCATTGGAAGGATTACCTCCGCTCCATAAATAAGCGAGAACGGAGTGTACCCTATGGGTTTTCTCTTGGTTGTTCGATAGGCCCATAACACAGCTGGTATCTTATCGTCCCACAATCATAGGAAGTCCTCCATTACCTTAGCCAGAATATTAACCAATGTTTTGTTAGTCGCTTCGGCTTGACCGTTTCCCTTTAGGTATGCTACCGTTGAAGTATAATGAACAATGGAGTACTTGTCTATGAGCATTGTTACTTCTGAATTGACGAAGGGCGTCCCGTTATCCAAGAGAATAACCTTTGGGATACCAAAATAACAAATAATGTATTCTCTGATGAAGTTGCTCACCACCCCAGCCATTTCCCTTCTAAGTGGTATCGCTTCGGCCCATTTTATAAAGCACTCCATTGCTACTAGTATCTATATATTCCCCCTTGAAGAAGGATGTATCGCCCCCACCAGGTCAAATGCCCAAGTGTGAAAAGGGTAAGGCGTTGACAGAGAGTGTAAGTCTACCGATGGGGCATGGATCATGTTTCCATGTAGTTAGCAAGCTTTGTATTTTTGAACGAACTCAGTAGAGTTTTTCTCCATCGTTGGCTAATAATACCCCAACATCATCAGCTGATCATACAACTTGGCCCCTCCTATGTGAGCTGGATCGTGTGCATGTTTGATGACTTCAGCTGCTTCTTCCTTCGTGATGCAACGTAATGGCCTGTTGAAGTATCCCCCTCGATAGAGCTGCCCCTCCTGGATATAGAACCTTGGGGCCCTTCGCTTTAGTCCCATCGCATTAATTTTTTCTATTGGGATAACTCCATCTTGAATAAAGTCGATATAGGGATGCCTCCAATCTGTTTGAGCTTCAACGAAATGACATTCAGCTGCTTCAAAGAACAACTGACACTTATCGCACCTCCGTTGTAGCTCCGCCGTGTCCTGCTTCATTCTAGGCCAAAAATATCCCTCTCTTTGATTTCTTCTATAAAGAGGTACCTAAGTTGTTTCGCAGTGATCCTCATGTGTTTTCTTCAACTTTTGCTCTGCTTCTTGTGGGCCAATACATCTTGACAACCACCCCCCTGCATTTTTGAAGTAGAGATTTCCCTGGTTTGTAAAATATTAGACCAACTCTCTTAGCCCCATTGCTCCTTCGCCAGACCATAGTTGCTTCCTAATCTCTCCCCTCCAGTCCGCGTCCTCCTACATCGGTAGAATTGATTATACCATCGAAGGAGATGTTCTCCGTTGGATCATGACGATAGTTGTATCGTTTCTCATGACCATTTTCTAGGAAATAGTTGCATACGCATTTGGATGGAGGTTCATCGTTCTGGGATGTCTCTTGATCTTGGTCTGGTGGAACTGACTGAGGAGCCTCTAAATGATCATTCTGTATGGTGCCAGGTTCATATCATTTAACACATATTCTCCGTTTACTTGCTGAATCACCAAGTTCGAATCACCCTTAATGCAGAGTGAATGAATTCCCCTTCGAATAGCCTCGAGCAACCCCAGTACTAACGCTTCGTACTCTGCTTCGTTATTGGAACATGGAAAATCTAACTTTTAGGAAAGGCAAATCTCCTCCATTCCTTTTGAAAGAATAACCCCTGCCCCTTCCTTCTTTTCTATCAAAGATCCATCGAACTGCATCGTCCATTCCTCCTCAGTTGTATCCAGATAATTGGCTTGTAAGTCATCTCCTGGAATGTCTTCTTTAGGTGGTTCAAACTTTCTTGATGGAAAAATTGCCAATAGAGTGGCATACGCCTGGCTCTTGATCGCGCGAGGGACCACACACTTCAAGTCATATTCGGAGAGGATGAGGAACCACCTAGCTGCCCTGCCAATCAATATAGTTCTTGCCAATAAATACTTAATAGGATCGTATCTAGTTATAATATGAATTGTAAAATACATCATATAATGCCTAAGTTTTTGTGCTACAAAGACTAAGGCTAAATAATGCCTTTCTAAGTTGCTATATCTAATCTCTGGCCCATGTATAATTCTACTGAGGTAGTAAACTGATCGTTCTTTCCCGTCAATTTCTTGTGCAAGCAAAGCTCCAACGGATCTCGTGGTAGATGTGAGATATAACGGCAACGGTGTTCCTGCCCGTGGGGGAACCATGTTCTGTGGTGAAACTAGCAGCTTCTTCAGCCCAGCGAAATACTTCTGGTGAACCTCTCCCACCTGAACTTCGTGCTCTTTCGCAACAGCTGCATCAACGGGTGTGTTATTTCGGTCAATCCAAGCACAAATCTCCTAAGGTAGGAGACTTTTCCGAGGAAACTCTTCAGCTCCTTAGCCGTTCTTGGACATGACATCTCCAAGATCGCCCGCTGCTTATCCTGGTCCATCTGTATCCCTTGTCGATCCACTACGAAGCCTAGGAATTTCCCACTTGTTAGTCCAAAAACACACTTTAGTGGATTCATCTTCAACTTATACTTCCTGCATCGAGAGAACACCTTTCTCAAATTGCTCAGATGAGACTCCTCCTTTCTCGATTTGATGACTAAATCATCCACATAGAATTCTAAAAATTTGTGGAAGAAGTCATGAAAAATGTCCATCATTGTTCTCTGATAAGTAGCCCCAGCATTCTTGAGTCCAAACGGCATTACTCTGTTTATGAAGTTGCCCAGCGGGGTTCTGAATGCCATTTTCTCTGCGTCTGTGGGGTCCATCTTAATCTGGTTGTACCCCATATACCCATCCATAAAACTATACATCTCATGACCAGCCGTGGCATCTATCAAACTGTTGATGGAAGGTAGAGGGAATTCATCCTTGGGGCAAGCCCTATTCAAATTTCTGAAGTCCACACAGATCCTTACTTGGTTCTTGTCTTTCTTTCCCACCGGCACAATGCTAGACAGCCAAAGTGGATGTTGTATCGACTTGATGAACCCTGCTGCTAATAACCGTTGGACCTCTTCCTTGATTTTCAAGTCTAGCTCCGACTTGTACGTTCTCGTCGCTTGCTTCACCGGAATGGCCGAAGGCATCACGTTCAACTTATGGCAACTAAATTCTTCGTCCAGTCCCTCCATCTCTGTGTACTTCCACGCGAAAACATCAATGAAATCTTGAATTAATTCCACCAAGGCTTCTCACTTTTCTTTGTTGAGGTCCTTCACGATAAAGATAGGCCGAGGATCCTCCTCTTTTTGAGCCAGGTTCAACTGCTCCAACTCTTACGCTTGCGGCCTTGGTCTATTCGTTATGTAATCAGGTTATTTGGCCACATCTTCAATGACTTCTTATATGTTAGAGTTGTCTATTACCATGTATTGCCCTTGTTGATCTACTAAAAAGCATTCATATATCGGTTCAGCCTCATCATCGGTCTGTTCGGTCGCTCGTTCTTTGGTGATGACCTTTTTGCACTGTCTGTCGGCCGTTACGTCTGCCTTCCTTTTCTTTTCCCTGGAAGCCTCAGTAATCCTTCCTTTTGAAAATTGACTCAACATGCTCTGGCATTGGGCCTCGTTCTGCATCGGGTCCACTTTAGGTCTCATCCTGTCTTTAAGATACTTTAAAATATTTTGGGGTCGAGGGACCTCCCGAGGAGCCTCCTTAGCCATCTCCCTTTCGCCACCGGCGCCTTCTTTATTTTGCTCGTTCAAAGGCCCCATTCTTTCTCTAATCGATGGGACCCATGCTCCCTCTATTATTTTTGTCAGGACCCGGACAACTTCCTCCAGCTCCGTGTAGAATGCTACATCTACCAAATGAGCTTCTTCAACAGCGAAGGGCCTTCTCGTAGCTCTAATAGTCACATCCGTCCCTTTGATATTTGCCTTGTCACATTGGTGATACGTGGAGGGAACTAGCCCTTGGTTGTGCATCCACACTCTTCCTATTAATAGATGATAGGAAGTTAGATTACATGGAATTTGATATGGGAACTCAGGTTTCCCATAACGATCCTAATATTTACATATTTGATGGACTTGGAAGACTGGTTGTCATATCCTGAAATTACCAATGGCATGAGGACTACCCTTTCTTCTGGAATATTAGCTACGTGGAAGGAGTTGATCGATATAATATTAATGGAAGCACCCCCATCCATAAGAGTCCTTGCAAAACTAACCCTGTTGACGCTGGCGGTTACATATAGAGGCCTATTATGAGGGAACCTTACATCCCTGTCCGCATCGCTGAAGGTTACTTCTGACAGAAACCTTTTTACCAACCTAGCCATAGGTCCCCTCCATCTCAACAAGGGGACTGCGTTCCTCTTCGCAATATCAAAGATCGCCTGCGTTATTTCTAGTTTGCTCTCCTTCGGTATCCCTACTTGCTTGAAAAACCAAGTGGACTTCGGGGATTTTGAAACTGCACCATATTCTATGACCGAGTCTGTTTCCTCGTCTTCAACGCTGTATACGTCTTCCGCGTCTTTAGTGCTTACTTTATCATAGGCTAAAACTACATTATCCATTCCTATAGTATAACTCTCCAGAGCTTCTTCGAACCCCTCTGCTTCATCGTTAACCCTCCCCCTTCCCTTTCTTCCTCCTCATCATAGGCCATCACTAGATTGGCCCCGTGCGCTAGAAGTGGGTTGTTGTTAACGTTCTGCGAGGGGATTTGCAATGTTCCTGCCTTCAAGTAATTGTAAATGATTCTTCTTAGTGTGAAGCAGCTCTCTGTTGGATGTTGAATCTTTCGATGAATCTGGCAATATTTAGGATCCTCCCTTGTTGCAGCATCGGGTTCTTCCATCGGAACGCCCTTTGGTTCATAGACCGTTCCACCCTGAACCATTGCGTTATAACAACTCATAGCCTCTTCTATCATGCAAGGAAACGGTGGTGGGTCTTCTTTGTCTCTTCCAAACTTCCTCTTGTTGTCCTTCTTCGGTGCCTTGCCCCCATCTGCTTCTTTGGTGTACCCCACCCGTAGGGGCTGAGGCCTTCCTCCCCCAGGTTGCATCGGCTGCCTAAACATCATGGACACCACTACCGAGTTTGGTCGTACAACTAATAAGATATTCCTTGCAGACTTTAGGAACGCTGAAAAGTTACCTCGCGCGTCTCATTGATGAGATGGCATATGTACTCCGGAAGCAGTCCTTCTGCACAGATCTGTAATAGTTTAGACTCTTTGGCCTCCTCTCTTACATCGAGGGATCTTTACCTGAACCTTCGAATGTAGTCCACCACATCTTCCTCGGGTCGTTGCTTCTCTCTCCCCAACTGGGTCAGAGTAAACTCATCCTCCGCTATAAAGAACTTGTGGACGAACAACACATGCATTTCCTCCTACGTGGAAACACTCTTGGGAGCCAAGTGAAAATACTAGGTGTATGCTTTATCGATTAAGGATTTGGAAAACTCTCTCAACCTGAGCTTCTTATTGTTGCAATGCGCCCCCGAGTGCTCCACGAAACGTTTAATATGCTCCTTCGGGTTTCCACCCTTTCCTGTGTATTTTTCAAAGATAGGAGGAATATAATCCTTTGGATAAGGCTCATCGTTGTATTCCTAAGGGTAAGGCGTCTGAAAGTCATCGTAGACCGAGGCTACCTCGCTCACATATTACGAGGAAGCCTGCATGAACTTCAGCATTTACTTTTGTATCTCCTTTCTTATTTCCTCCATAGGTGACGGGGCAACGACCAATGGGGTCATAGGCTGAATGCACGTTATAGCTAGAGCCATCATTGCAGCTGGCGCCATTGATACTCCTGAGGTTCCTACCACTGGATTCATAATGGCAGGTATGCTTGCTGGGACTGTTCCCGTAGTGCCCGCACCTGGTGGGGTCGTTGGGGTTACTCCTGGCGTTACGATGGAATTGGCTTCAAATCCTCCCAGCACCGTCGAAGCTACCAGAGTTTACAAAATCTCATAAAACTTTCTCATAAGGAGTTCCACCTGAGTGGGTCCCAACCCTGCACTCGTGAAATCTTGTGTGCCCCCTAGAATGCCTATCATCGCCTGGACCGGAGGTACTTCTATTCGAGGAGCCCCATCCCTTAGAGCCTCCAGTTCTCTCGCAGCTTGTTCTTCATTATGTTGGATGTCATCAAAGTTGAGCTTTCGACTAACATTATCCTGCGCCGTGCTCCTTGCTTAGAAGATTGCCTCCCCAGCGGAGTCGCCAAATGTAAAAGGTTAGTTTAAGTAAGATGGAGGCGTAACCCCTTTTAGAGTATGGTAATGATAAGTTAATTATCCCAAGACCTTGGAATAATGATAGGACATACAAACACAAACCCAATGGAGATGAACTTAGTTTAAAACTCTCAAATCTCTCGTGTATAACTTAGAAAGTAGTAATGAAACTTAGAAATAACTTAGCTAGAGGGAGGGAGAAGTAAGCACCCTAGATACACCTTGGTAGGTAGGTAGAAAACACACCAAACACCCTCAAGAATCTCTGTGAAGTATTAAAAGCTTTGTAATAAATAATAATGGTGAGTGGGTGAAACTCTCTGGTTTGTAATAACTCTCCCTAGAAATAACTCTTCAACTCTCAGAAAAGAACATCCTTTCCTTGGAGGTGGTTGGGGTCCTTAAATAGCCCCTATGCCACCACCGAGGCAACTCAGTCATTAATGCATGTGAAGGACATCCCTCATACTTTATGTCACTAACATTAAATACCCGATGCCCTAGTTGTCTCCACGTCATAAACATTAAATGCCAAGATATGCTTTTTGCCTAACCACTGTGTGTCAGGGGGCTATTATCGCAGATGTTGCTTACCAACTGTCTGACAGCCCCAAATACCACGGTGGTTTACTCAAGTGAAGATTTGACATTGTCTAGCTGGCCTAGTGATATCACCTACAGAAGATGGGACATTAAGTAGATGTCTGTCTGGTTCACAGCTAAACACCCGATGGAACTCGAGGCTACTCCGCTCGAGGTTCCACGGTGAGGGTCCTTAGGTGTTTTACCAGGTGTATCTAAGACGGTCAGGAAAAGCCCCAAACGATGCCCCACTTCTCTATCCTCCAAACCAAGTCCCTCTAAAGTTCCCACGGTGAGGTCGTTCGATTGAGCATGAAAGCTCTCCCAGGCCCTGCCAAGCCTGGTCTCTCGCGAGTACCGTTCGACCTCACACACATTCATTATTTTCGTTACATCATTACTATCGTTATAGCTCATAGAAAATATAAATAAAGATATAATATGACTAAGTAATCAACAAGCTAAAGTATGAGTTGCCATGCCAAGCTTCCACGCTTGAGCTGCTTGGCTTGAGCTGCCACGCTTGAGCTTCCACGCTGTCTTAATCCCAAACACTGTTGCCAATGGGTGGATTATCCCTAATCTCAGGATTACCTCCAAGCCCCCTCTACAACATCTATTTGGGTTAGACAAGTTGATTCTCGTTTGCTTGCACATGATTCTTATCTTGCCATATCATATAGATGATTGTGTTTGCATGTTTGTCATATGCTAGTTATGCGTTTTGATATATTTTTGCTAGCATTGTGACATGTACTTTTTGTATAAATTTTTGCTTTTGAAAAATACAAAAAGATTTTAGTTTGATAAAATTTTTGAGAAAATCTAGAAAGAGTTTTGTTTTTTGTTTGCACCTGTTATGGATGAACACTTAGGATGACCAAGTCACAACATCATTCCATTTTTCATGTGACTATTTGATAGTGTTTTGAGACAATATGTCAATTCATCCATGTGCTTTATAATGTTTGGAGTCATTAAGAGGTAATTAAGTGTCACTTCCTATATATTTGACTCACAATTTCCTTTTTGCACACATGCACGGATTTGTTTGATTATTGTGCTTATCTTATCACATGCTGGTTGGGTGTTTTCACTTCAATCCTGTCCTTAAAACGAACCAAGCACGATAAAACTTGATAAGAAAGTTGTGCATGTAAGAGCCGTTTGTGAGTTTGTGTGCCTTGTTTAAAAATGGTGAAGGGCTACGAAAGATTATTATTTATCCTTTGCGATTAAGACGCCGTTTAATTGGACCCAAAAAATTACGGAATTTTATTATCCGGGGTCCAAAGAGGTTTAAAAGAGCCTGAAAAAATTTAAAGGCAATAAAAATAAATTTATGCCAATTATGGGCCAATTAGGTTTTTACACCAATTCTCCAATGTTTGAGAATTTAGTTTATATACCTCTAAAAGAAAATATTTTTGAGGGAGTTTGGTTGGAGAATTTAAACAGGTTTGCACGTCCTTGAAAATCTTGAAAAAGCGCTAAATAGTTTTGGACGTTATTGGTATGGAAATCACTTTGACTTTGATTTGTTGATTTTCATAAGACGATGTCATTTAAATTCAAAATTTTTTTACACCTAAGGATACTTTTGATGTTTATTCATTAGGGGTAAACATATGCATCGTGCACATATGATTGATTGAGTTTATTTTCCTATCGAATGTGTTCACCCCCATTCATTCCATTTCCATGACTTGGTTGTTTTAGTTTAAATCCATGGTGTGATTTTTTGTATCTTATTTTTGTATGAAAAATTTGAAAAATCAAAAATAGTTTGTGGAGGTTTTTGGGATGATCCTTCGCAGGCGCGTAACTTGATCCATGTTTGCTATGCATTTTATCGTGACACTCCATGTTTTGATTTTTTTCTTCTTATATGTCTATTTTGAGACATCATAAAAAGGGGGAGAAAGAATTATCATGTTTTGGTGGAGTTTTTGCATTATGGGGGAGATTTGATTTATTAATGCTTTATTCTTATATCATTTCAAAATCGATGTGTCACGAAGGTATTTTGCTTTATCTCATGTATCTAGGTACAAAGATTGAAGATCATTATGTTGCACACCCTGATGAGAAAAGCTTTGAGAGTTTTGATGTTGAAGAAAAATTTGAGAACTTGCAAATTTTACCTTTTCAGTTTTGGGATTCATGGGAGGGTAGATTTGTATAGGTATTTTGGTATTTGATAATTCGGATGTTTTTATGTATGTACCGACATAGACATAAGAGGAGATTTATAAGGATATATTTTTATAAGTCCATGATCAATGTATTATGTCATATACCGCTACATTATCGAAGAGCAATCTACATCAAGACGGATTTGAATTAATAAAGTTCTTCATCAAAAAGACTCTACGAAGTTAACTTTGGTTAATTTTTGTTTTAAATACCTTAACTTTTCAGTTAGAGCATTTGGGATATTTTTACAAAAAAATTTCTAAGTGTTGGAGCGGACCTTTTCCTCAAACTTAAGAATGAGTAATTTTTTCTAAGTGTTGGAGTGTACCTCGGTTTTGACACCCAATTCATTCAAGCGAGATATCAATCTCATTTGAACGACATGGCAGTGTCGCGAGATGTCATTCAAACGAGATCTGTCCTTCGTTCGTGTGAGATTGCTATCTCGTTCGAATGAGAACGGTTTTTGAGGCGATGTAGTTTTATTATAAATACTCATTAAATGGTAACATTTTTCTTAAGAAGTCTCAGCATTTTACAGAACAGAAAAACAGCAAAAGTAGAATTCTTTTGGCTTCTTCCTTTTAGGGTTTAATCCCGTTTTTGTTTTCAATTCACAAAACTCCCATATACTTTAGTGAATTATTTTGGTGTTCAAGAACACAACTTTTCTTTTGTTCAACCTTTGTGGAGAAGGAATCTCCATATTTTATCGGTGGATACCGAGCATAGTCATTCTGCGTGTGGACGAGCCAAAGACGACGAACCGACATTTGGAGGGTATTTCGCTGTCTCTCATATCTTTATCCATGTAAGTCAAAAAAATTGGTAATAATAAATGAGGTGAGCCAAAGACGACGAACCCAATGAGGTGTTTCCATGTAAGTCAAAAATTGGTAATAATAAATGTAGATACCCACTTTTAGTACCCCTCACTCACCTTAATAGGTCCTAAATAAAATTCCTTCAAATCTAATATTCTGATATTTCCCTTCAAACCCTAATCTAGAGTCCACCAAACTCTTTCGAGATCTATTTTACTTCGATCAACTCTCAAAATTAAGAGTATCTCAATTCATGTTCATAGATATCTGAATACCCTTTTAACGGTACATACCATGTGTGAATATGCCTCGTGGTTCACATTGGCTTGTCTTTTTTACTTTGAAACCCTAAACCGGAGGCCACCAGATGCTTTCGAGATCCGTTTGACTTCTTTTAACTTTTGGAATTGAGAGTATCTCAATGAAATTTCATAGGGATCTAAATACCCTTAAGGTTCGCATTTACTTGCCTTTTTACTCTAAAACCCTAATCCAGAGGTCATCGGGTGCTTCTGAGCTCCATTTGACGTTGGTTAACTCTCAAACCTGAGAGTTTCTCAATGAACTTTTTTAGATCTCTAAATCATATTTTTAATGGTTCCATCCGTGTGTGAATGGGACTTGCGATTTTCATTTTATGCCCATTTTTAAAAAAAGTCCATTTCGAACTACCTATAGGCACCCATGGACCTCCTCTTATTGGCATGTGGGTACTTTACTTAGGTTACAAGTCAATATGTACACCAATAGGCAGGCCTAGGCTATGACAATTGGCAGGCCACCCAACCCTAAAAAATTCTTATTTAAGGAAGCCATGACCTCATTGTCAAGGGCCTTATTTTCTAAATCCCAAGACCTTCTTTCCTCAAAATCACTGCGTATCCTTTCACACATCCCTTTTAAAATATTCCTCCAGTATTTCATTACATCATCCATACACCTCACCTTTTTACCAAATTTACCACCGTTACACCACAACCAAAATTAGTATACATCAGCATCAAAGTCAGAATGCAAACTTCATAGAAGGTCGAAATCAAATTCATTCAAACTTGCTACTTTAGTGATATTAATAAATTTTTACTTACTAGTATATTGTTCACCTTTAGTTGTCATTTTCACACCTTAAATAACCTTTTTACTATCTATATATTCACCAAATTTATTTTCATAAACTCAAAAAACCAAACCCCAAATTAGAAAGTTCGTTCCATTTTTAGTACAGTTACATCACTTGTGCACGTTTTTTAACAACCCAAAATATGTAAATGATAGTATTGGGTTCAAGGGACAAATACACCCTTATATTTTTCTAACTATGTGGACTTGGATGCCATTTTCGTCTACGTCGGCGTCTCGAATTTTCCATGGGAATCGATTCCGTTTTTCTTGTTTTTCACTTTATTCGTTCTTACTTTTATTAGTATAACACACACACACACACACACACACACACACACACACACACACACACACACACACACTAGTTTTTATGTTTTTATCAACCCCGTCAGACATGCATATTCACTTCCTCATAGTGAATCATGATTAGGTGTGTTGCTCACATTATATTATATTTTCATATTTTTTATTCTCTTTCATTTTCGCAATCCCGCCAAATATGCATATCCAGTACTTCGTAGTGGATTATGATCCGGTGTATTGCATATAACATAGCCTTTTCTCTTTATTATATTTTTAGCGATCCCACCTGATACGTGTATTCCATTCTTTACGATGAATTGTGATATGGTGTGCTGCTCACATATAAACTAGTTTTTCGAATATTTTCTTTCCTTTTTCTTTATTCTTCTTAGAATGACTCGTCCCTATCTTCTACAGGACTTGGGTATGACGATTTATTTTCTCACCTATTTTACTCCACAAATAAATTATATTTAAAAAAAAGAACATTATCATATCCCATGAGAAACTCAAATGGCAGAATGTGTGCCTAACACCTTCCTATTTCGTAACTTAGTCCCTGAACCCGTGATTTGTTATGTTTTGTATGTATCAATTTGTCTTTAATGTCATTTCTTCGGATACGACTACATCTTCTGTCTGTTTTGAGCAAAAAGTGACTCCATTCTTTATATTTTTACACCTCCTAACAACGACCAATATGTACGTGGGATCCCACGAACACATTTGAGGGGAGAAAAGAGGATTTTCTTCCTTGATCCCTACTCCATCTTCTTTTAGGGCAAACCCGTCCGGACGGACACATTGGCGACTCCGTTGGGGACTTATTATTTTTAAAGGACTAGACTATTTTTACACATGGTTTTCTTTTCCTTTCTCTCCTTTTGTATATGTGTGTATGTATTTCTGCTTGTATATTCTTTTTACTCTTATACTTATATGTTGTATACATGGCTCGATCATATCATGCTATCCATGTGTATTTCTCTCTCTATCATGATCCTTTTTATCTCCACATGTATATAACTCCTTTTCTATCACACGCTTCATGTTTTATTCATTTTTTTAGACTCATCCTCTATACTCACATTTCACTCTCACTTGTATATACTTATCATGTTACACTCCCCTTATTCACATTTTCACATGTTCTATACCACTTGTAAATATTCATGTTTGTTTTCACTCGTATATATTCACATATTTATTCACATGCTTTACATACCACTTGTATATACCCACCTTAATCTCACTTGCACACACTGTCATGATACTTTAATATCACTCTCACTTTGCACATATATCTTTCTCACTTGTGTATATTCACATGTCTCACACCTTGTATATATCATCATACTTTGTATATGCTCCATGCTTCATGTTACTTGTACATACTTGTTGGCTTCACTCTCCTTGTATACTTATCTATTTGAGAGATACCATCGGATATTACTCATGGTTAACCCTGATCAGAACGCGAATGTTTAGATAAACCTATTAGCAGTACTTTCTCATCTCAGCACCAAGATCAATAGTCTATAGGCAGATGTCTAAGAGATATAGCAAAATAGGGGTCAGACACCTAGAGTTCTCAAACCAGAATTTTCTTTCCCTTGCGCCATGGGTCTACAAGGACCAAAATAGATATGGGCTCCAGAGGAGTAGCAACAAGTTCCTCATGCCCCGCACATCCCACTTGTTAATGGGTCACGACCGACTCAGTTTCCAATACCAAACCTTGACCATCCATGGGCTAACTTGTCTATGCATATTCTTATTGATCCTAAGGAAGAAGAATTGAACAGAATACCTCATATTTCTATCCAAGAAGTTTGATCGAGCTAAAATGTCAAGGAACTACGTGGGTTACACCCACATGCCTCTCTACCTGGAAGCTAGGCTGCTAGAAAAGTTCAAAATGCTTGACATTAATTTTTTTATAGCTAGTGGACCTCCCATCATTCATCTTTGAAACTATAACCGTTCTATGACCCTATTGGGGTTACTGAGGAGATAATGGACCAAATGTTCTAGTAGACTCTTAAAGAAAACATTATTCGATGATTCTTATCATTAGAGGAATCCCAAATCTACAATTAAGAGGATGTGTCCTGAGAATTCATGGCCCCATACATATGTAATGATGTGTTTGAAGTCAGTCGTCGAGACGTTGAGCTACTTAAGAAGAAGCTTGAAGAGTCGGTCAACATCTTCATTAACGGGTGGAGAGTAAAGGCCACTACCATAAAAAATTGACCTTTTGAGGAGGAACATATGTGTATCGTAAAGAATAATTTTCTGCCACATATCCGAGTCTCGATGGGAAGACAATACTACCCACATTTCATAACCTTTCGGGAGGTGGGGGTTGATATCGGAGAGAGTGTAAATAATCAGAAAGTAAGTCGAACTCTTCACAACGTAGCTAATACCATTGTCTCCACCATTAACAATATTTCTCACCCTTCAACATCATGGTTGATAAAATCCCATCCCACTATAGCTAGAAAGAAATACATCGAGAACCATTCTCCCTCTTGAAATAATACCAAGTCCCTTTATCAAGGAACTTCGTCAAGCCTTTGAACCCTCATCCATTGACAAACCCACTTCCAAGGAACTTAAAGCATAACACTCATTGTGATTTCCATCAGATCATTGGGCATTCCACAAACCAGTGTTTCCATCCGAAGATTGTCATTTAAAGCCTCATCAACAAGGGGGTAATCATTCCTCCATCCAATCCTAAACCCAATAACACTCAAGACCCTTTGCCAGCACACCAAACCGATGTACATGCCACCCTCAGTGATGAAGACCTTAATTTTGATCTTTCCACCAAAATTTGACCCATCAATACATCTGCTCCATCTGCCAGTTCTCCTAAAACCCTTAAATTTATCCTTATTTCCTTCAATACCCTCAAAATTATCCAGACCAAGCCCTATCTCTCATGATAAGGACCTGTATTGCTATTCGAACTCGCTCATAAATGATCATGGAGGTATTAAATGATCAACTGAGAGATTTTGGGATGACGTTATCGCATGGGATGATCGTTAGAGATAAGAGTTGTGAAAGAATCAACAATCTCTACATAGAATTCGGGGGTGGGCTCGATAATTATATGATTGGCTTGTATTAGTAGGGGAATTCAACTTAGACAGTGTTGTGCAAGTCATGTCAGATTAGTTCGTTAATATATATATATATATATATATATATATATATATGTGTATATATATATATATATATATATATATATATATATGTATATATATATATATATATATATATATATATATATATATATGTATATATATATATAGTTTTCGAACTTCTTACCTTCTTAAGACTCAGGGGATACCGAGTTCCCTTTTTCCAAAACTTCTCCGTTCAGTGGGAAGATTTTTACAATGAAGCAATTGAAGTCATATAATGCACTGATTTCTCATGGAAAGATAATATTATTGCCACCGGGTGGGTGATGATTTCCTCATTTTGTGGGATGATTTATTTTACGTAACTACTATCGCGAATCGATGAAATATCCATCATACCAGAAGTGGACGAGGACACAGGATTTTTGTTCTTCCTAACTGTTGATGTAAAAAACTAGACTTGATCTAATTAATTAATCACAGATAACTATGAATAAAGAAATAAGACAAAAGATTTTTAAACGGTTCAGCCTTAATGGAAATGGCCTACGTCCATTGTATTGTATTGCTGGGTATTTTGCCTTTATCTCAATTATGATCGCAAAAATCAATTACCCCATTATGGAGGGGGTTACAATGTATTTACAGCCCTTGGGCTGTCAATATGAATATATAATACGCCGTTATTTAATAGACATATACATCTGTACATAATAAGAATGTTTATTGATTCCGATGTTCATTGAATCTGTAATTATCGCTTGATCTTATTAACTAGATGCTCTGCATGTTAAGTAGTTCGTCAAGTTGAGTAGCTCGGTACGCTGAGTTGTTCGGTGAATATATATTTTGCCACGTAAGATGACAAGTGTCTTCATATAATTAGTCCACGTCAACTAACTAATTTTTGTATCAACAGAAGCCCTTAATGTTTCACAGTTGAGGTTGAATATGAGAGTGTGAAACATTATGTACAGAAGTTTCTTGGGTACATTTACCCAGTCTTGTTAGCTTACAGATATCCAACACTTGAGATTCAATGATTTTGAGCACGAAATGGTAAACTCATAAATATTTTGAATTTTTCACAGACGCTTGGGTATTTGCGTCTTTTTCATCATTTAGCCGCCGGAAACGCAATCGTCTTTTCTAGTAATCATTTCTTTTCTTGCTTCCCGAAGCATGGCATTTAAAAGCGATAGAATCAAATCATCTTCCACCTTTCATTTTTTAGACTTCCAAACTCTTTGTCTTCTCACTTTGTCTTCTTACGATTGTTCTTTCTATCAGCCGCCTTAGCAGATTTCTCAGTTTTCTGTAAGAACTTCTTCCTTGTTCTTTCTTTGCGTTAGTCACCATGGTTTATCTTGTCGAATCATTACATAAATTCCGGGATGATTTTGCAATTCCCTCTTGGGTTATTTTAGAGGAACCTCCTTGCCCTTCTGATTTATTTTCTTTAGCTGAGAGACGCTGGTTTCCCTCCATATTTGTAGCGGAATGCGATTTTTCTTTCCCGCCTAATCCTTTGTGTTTGGAGTTTTGTCAATATTTCGATATTATTTCTACAAGAGTAGCTCCAAATACATGGAGGGTAGTTAATGTCGTACATAGGTTGAACCAAATACATGCAACTCACCTAGGAATTCCTGAAATTATGTATTATTATAAATGAGTTACCAGCGATACTACTTTTTATTTGAAAACTAGGTTTTTAAATAGAGCTTTACTGGTCAATCTTCCGGATGCTAATATGAACTATTTTGATTATGGTGTTGTGATGAAAAATTGGCAACACCCCCCGTTTAAAGGAAAAGATGTTTACCAAGGTCCCAGATGTCCACTTTATGGCAATGGGATAGGTTATTTTTAATATTTCAATTTAGCTCTGTTTTTGTTCGATAAAATGCGTTACTGACATGTACATTTTTATTTTGCAGTTGATAGCAAAAGGAAACCTCCAAAAGAGTGTGACATCATTATAAAAAAACTTAACACTTATCTGGGGTTTGCATAAATCCATTGATGGGGAGCATATGACGTCTGCTTCTTATTTGTTGAGATACAAGAACACCACCTCGTATTTTATTTATTGCCTAACCTCTCGTTCCTCCTGGGGTAATTGATATTGACCAAGTACCGGCATCTCCAGTGACTGTAGGCAAATCTTTTTCTAATATGGGTACCTATATTGCTGATCTGATGATGAAGAAGAAGAAGGTACCTGAGTTCTTCTCCAAGTCTGCTCCTGGTACTGAAGGGGCAAAGAAGAACAAGGGAGATGTTCCAACTGACGGAACTGAGAAAAAGGATGTTGTTTGTCCTGCCAAAGATATCAGCAAAAAGCCCCCTGTTTCCCCTAAAGAGGCAGCACCTTTGATTGAAGCTATTATCCCAAAAGATGCAGCACCTTTGATTGAAGAAGAGGTAGCACTGGTGATTGAAGGTGATCCATTGAGAAGGTTGAGGAGGGGTCTTGCTGAAAAACCTGTGGATGCTATTGCCCAACCTACTAAAGTTGGGATTTCTTCTTTGAGGGCTAGTTCTCCAGCTTCCCTTACCCCTGGCTTGGCTAAGGAATTGATAAGGTCAGGGACTCTCCCTGATTGTCGAGCTGCTGAAACTTCAACTCCTCAGGATAAGGTTATCGATGTGGCTACCCAACTCATTGCCTCAGTAAGTGGTCATTATACTTATCTTTATAATTATTCATTAGCGTGTTCATTGTCTGATTCATGCCTTTCTTCTTATTACAGTTTTTGGTGTACTTTGATAATATCATAGAGAAGGATGAAGCCATCAAAGCTTCAACCTCATCCAGTGGAGTAGAGGAAGCCCTAGATTGGTTATCAAAATCTTTGGGGGAGTCCCGGTAGAAGTACGATGAGGAAAAATCTTCATGGGAGAATAAAATCTGATCGACTGAGTCAGCTTGTCAACAAGACATAAATGCCTCTAAGGAGTTGGAGGAAAAATTGAAGGTTTCTCTTTCCATCCAAGTGGAGGCTAATGGTAAGCTTAAAGAGGATGAACGGTGCAAGAAAGAGTTTGAGGAGAAGGTGAAGTCTGTTGAATAGCTTCTCAGGGAGAAATCTTTATCGAAAAGAGCGACTAGGAAAACTGTTGTGAAGAAGTCCTTTAGCTCTGGCTGGGATAAAGAATGTAATAGAGATTTGGTTGTTGTCTCTTCCCAGGTGGAGTATGCAAGTTTGAAATACTTTAGATACGAATGGGTTACAACTTTGAGAGAGTTGAACAACTCTGATGATTCTGAATTGTTGCAGAAACACACTCATGGTCCTTCTCCTACTATTGAAGAAGAAGAGGAAGATGAAGCTACATCTGATGAATCTTCAATGGTGATAGTAGAACAAACACCTGCTGATACCCTTCCTCAATCTTCTGAGCAAGTTTAGCAGGTAACAACTTCTACCGAGCAACCTCAACTGCCCTCCGAGCAACTAAATCCTTAATCCAAATCGACTGAATATGTTGTAGGAAATAAGGAGAAGGTGTAGAGTTGTTCAGCTCTTTAATTATGTTATTTTTCTATTTTCCTTCCTTCATTGTAACGTTGGTTGTACTTTCTCCTACTGTGATCAATAAAATGGATGTTGTTATTTATTCTGAGTTTTCTCCTTTACTTGATCGATTTGTATTGTTGTTGATCCATTTTTACTTTTCCTTTCTAGTTTGTTGCCATGATGGAACTCTTGTCAGCTCATGATACAAAGTTGATGAAGAAATGTAATGATTACTTTAAGGCTGGTCATACAGACTTCACTAAAGCATAAATAATTAATATCCTTAGACCTGATGCCTCTGAGAGAGCAATTAGGGCTTACCAATATTTAAAATGTCTGCTTGATCGGGTTGTGGCAAATAATGCTGCTTACTATGAAACGATTGAATATCTTCAAGGAACGATTGCGTAACTTCATCTTTAACATAAAGAAATCACTGCACTTCTGCATGAGGGTTATGAGAAGAAGTACCAATAGTTTAGTGCTGATCGGGGCTATGATAAGTTCATTTCAACCCATAAAAGAGAGAGACTGTGCTAAAACTTGAGGTTGAGGATCACGAAAACATTGCCAAACTGTTGGAAGAAGAAAATATTGCCTTGCGAGAAGAAATGAGACAATTAAAATCTTCTTCTTATGCTTGAGCTCTGGTTCTGATTAGTGATGAGGGCATTTCATTTTTGGAAACTAAAAATGCTGCATTGAGAGAAGAATTGGAGGCTTTGAAATGAGCTAGATCTACAACTTCCTCGCGGGGTAGAGCTAGAGCTAGTCGGAGAAGCATTGAAGAAACTAGGACTCAGAAAGCCTTAGTAAATCAAGTTATTCAGATGAAAGCAAAAAATCAAGCTCTAGTTGAGATGTCCCAGAAAATTCAAAGTCTTACTGAACAACTTGCCAATCAGAGTTATGCGTTGGAAAATAAAGATAACTTAGTGAAAAAACTTCATCAACATGTGGAGAGATTGACTTATCAATTCCACAAATAACCCATTTAATATTGGATGGGGGGATATAATGATGCTCTATGCCATCTCGATGCCCGGTTGAAATAATCAAATAATGAGGGATACAAATAAGGATGGCTGAACGCCTTGACTGTGATGAAAATTGAGAAAGGAAATTCCTTTTGTGATTGGTGTGAGCCTTGATTACTTGATCTTCCTGTGCCTCCCTTTAAGCTAGATGTCAGTTGGATTCCAGCTCGTTCCATTCCTCAATGTTTGATCTCCAAGTATCTTGGTGACTACCATCTTCATGATGACTTCGAGATATCTAGACCTCAATATTTTCTTGATCGACCGAGTTCAAGCAACATCAAAATGCTACGAGATATGAATTTTATCAACTCTTCTTATGCTTTATATGATCCTCCCACTGGAATGAAACCTGTATCAAAATCGGAAGGAAAAAGGCTAATAGAATAGGAGATTTGTATTTAATGAAGAAAAGTTCATTGTTTTGTAATTGTCTTTCCTTGTAAATAAAATGGAATTTTCTTTTGATGAGTATATATATTTATAAAGGGACAATTCGTCCTGTTCTATTTTAATTATATAGACAATGGAACTATGCCCCATTTGTTGCCTAGTTGTAGTGACTTGTCACCTATAAGTGCCTAAGTAATGGAATTGTTTTCATCCCATGGTCCTACTTAGTTGTAGTAATTTTATCTATATTACCTTGGTGCCTAGGTAGTGGATGCCCCTTGAGGTCACCCATCTTCTTACGTAATTTTGGATGCCCCTTGAGGTCACCCATAATCAAACAGGACTTGCCTTGTGTGATTGTTATGCCAATATTGTTGGTTAATTTTATTGATGCTGACCAACATTAGTTGGCGGTTGCTGATATCTGACTAACCGTAGTTGGTGGTTGCTGATATCCGACCAACCGTAGTTGGTGGTTACTGGTATGCCGACCAATCGTAATTGGTGTTTATTGGTTCCTTCTTATAAAATTCAAGCAACATTCAAGTGTAGTGTGTAGCACGAGTACTCACGAACAAAAATTAAATTAAAAAGAATAATGGGAAAAGATCATTTTGATTCATATTGAAAGAAACTGAATACATGTGATTCTACATTATTGATAATATCTGCGCATATGCTCCGCATTCCATGCATTTTTGAATTCTTCCCCCTCTAAAGTTTCTATTCTGTAGGTTCCAGATCGAACAATCGCAGTTACGCGATAAGGCCCATGCTAGTTGGCCTCTAGCTTATTATGCTTCTGAATGACTTTCTTGAGTACATAATCTCCCTCCTTAAGATCACATTTCTTAACTCTTTTATTGTAGAACATGGAAGTTCTTTATTGATAAGTTACATTCCGGATAGCCACATCTTCTCTCACTTCCTTGAGCAGGTCCAGGTCTAAGCATCTCATCAAATCGCTTAGTGGAGAATTAAAATTAAGTACCCGGTGAGTAGGTGGGCCCAGTTTAGTTGGTATGACTGCTTCACTTCCAAGGCTAACATGTAAGGAGATTCCCTAGTTGCCGTTCGGGGAGTTATTCGGTAAGCCCATAATACAAAATGCAGTTCGTTAATCCAGTTCCCTTTCGCGTCATCCAATCGTTTCTTCAACCCGTTAAGTAGAGTTCGGTTCGTCATCGCTATTTTCCCATTGCTATGGGGATAGCCTGGTGCAGAATGGATCTTCTGGACATTAGATTGGTGATAATACATAGCAAATTCCATATTATCGAATTGGGTACCATGGTCAGTGATGAAGGCATGTGGCAGACCATACCTACAAATAATGTTCTTCTAGATGAACTGATAAACCCTTTCATAGGATGTGTAAATGAGAGGTTCAACTTCCACCCATTTTGTGAAATAATCAACAGGGACTACCAAGTATTTAAATCGTCCTTTAGTAGTTGGCAGAGGCCCGAATAAGTCTACTCCCCACATGGGAAATGGCCAAGGGGAAGTAATTGGGGTTAATAATGCCTGTGGAATTATTCGTATGGTAGAGAACCGTTGACACTTATCGTATTTCTTGGCATAAGCTTTACAATCAGCTCGCATCATTGGCCAATAGTATCCCTGCATCATTATCCTCTACAGGAGGGTCCGACCTACTACATGAGATCCATAAGAGCCTTCGTGAATTTCTTCTATCAGATATTTAACTTCCGATGGATGAACACATCTATATAGGTCTACTATCATTCCTCTTCTGTACAGAACTCCATTGCTCAACACATACCCTCCGGTATATCTGCTGATGGAAAATTTGGTACTTCCTCTTATCATCTCTACACACTGGGCTTTTATCAGAGGATTCTTGTTGCTCGATTACTATCCCCTCCGGCATATTTATTGATAGACGCTGATCGAAGATAGTCTTTGATGATCCTCTGACATCCATGGGATGTTCTTTATTAGACCCCTGTTGGTCGAAGGTATCTGGGTAAGTGAACTCCGCAATAAAATATGCCACTACCTGCCCTTTGAGAGAAGATCTTAGTTCGTAAATAATATCATACTCGCCTAGTTCCATCACCCAATATGTCAATCTTTCAAATTTCTTCAATTTGTACAAAGCCTGTCTGAGTGGCATATCGATGTATACCACTATAATATGGGTCTGGAAGTATGGTTTCATCTTCCTTCTTGACTCAATCAGTGCTAATGCCATCTTCTCCAATCTTGGATGTCTGATCTTTGCTCCTCGGAATGCTTTGCTTGTATAATACACTGGTCTTTTCACTCCATCCTCTACTCTTATCAACACTGAACTGACAGCATTAAACTGACAAAACTTTCTGAGACAGCCAGGTATAATTATAATTTCTCTCCCACTACTAGCCTAGACAGCAAAGGAGGTGTCCCCAAATATCTCTTCAACTCTTAGAACGCCTTCTCACACTCATCATTCCACTCGAAAGTTTTTTTGAGTGTCTTGAATAATAGTAGACATCTGTCAGTTTCTCATGAGAAAAACGTGTTGAGAGCTGCAATACGCCCCGTGAGGCTTTGTACTTCCTTCTTCGTAATTGGAGATTGTAGCTCTAGCAAAGATTTGATCTTGTCAAGATTCGCTTTAATGCCCCTCTGATTCACAATCTACCCGGGGAACATGCCTTTTTGTACGCCAAATACGAACTTGGTTGGGTTCAGCTTCATCTGATATTTCTTCAGCTGGTCAAATTTTTGGCCTAGGTCAACTATGTGGTCAACATATTTCTTGCTCTTAGTCAGTATGTCATCGACGTAAACCTCCATGTTTCTGTCGATTTTCTCTGCGAACACCTTGTTCATTAGCCACTGGTACGTAGCACCTGCATTTTTAAGACCAAAAGGCATAACATTATAGTAGTATGTTCCCCTTGGGGTAATAAAATAAGTACTCTCCCTGTCTTCTCATTTCATCTTAATCTGGTTGTAGTCAGAATAAGCTTCCATGAAGCTCAATAATTCATGCCCCGAGGTGGCATCTACTAGCTGGTCTATTCGGGGTAGGGGAAATGATCTTTTGGGCAGGCTTTTATTTAGATCTGTGAACTAAACGCACATCATCCATTTATTGTTCTTCTTTTTAACCATCACCACATTGGCCAACCACTCAGGATATTTGATATCCTCAATAAAAGAGGCCTTTTGCAGTTTCTCAACTTCTTCCTGAATAGCTTGGTTCTTCTCTGGACTGAAGACCCTTCTTCTTTGATTCACCAGTTTGATTTCTTTATTAACATTGTGTTCGTGGCACAGGAAGACTGATTCTTTTCCCGACATATCTTCATGACTCCACGCAAAAGCTTGCTTCCTATGCCTAAAAAGTGCTACTAACTTTTGCTTTATCGTCGGATCCAGGGAGGCACCAATTTGAGTTGTTCGCTCTTGTTGTTCATCGTCTAGAATAATGTTCTCCGTTGCTTCCATGACCTGACCCTTCACGAGATCTGATTCATTCCTGGGGACCAGTGTCTCAATCACTGAATCTTCAAACTCATACACTTGGTAAGTGGTGGTCTTCTTCCTGACATCTTCCAACCCTTCTTGTTCGGTAGATGAATAGTAGCATTCTCGAGCTACTTTCTGATCGCCCTTCACAAGTCCCACACCAAAATTGGTCAAGAATTTTAAGCATTGATTTATCGTAGATGACACTGCCTAAAACTTTTCATACTTACTCTTCCCATGATTATATTGTAAGATGATTGGACATTTTTATCCTTTACAAAAAAGTGTATTTTTTCTGTTCTGCAGGCAGGCCAGGTTCCAATGAGCAGGTCCAACTTGATCGTCCCAAGTGGAAAGACTTTTTCTCCGGAGAAACCAAGGAGGGGTCTGTGTTATGGCTCCAACTGGGCTAGTTTCAAGTTTAAGATGTCAAAGTAAGGGTAGAAGTTGATGTCTGTCGAGCTACCATTATCTACCAATACTCTTGAAATGATTACATCCTTCATCCTCATCTTGATCACCAGGGGGTCTTCGTGAGGATACAAGACTCCTTCCAGATCACTTTTGGAAAAACCAATGACTAGGTTATCCTTGTTAACCTTACTCTGGCAATCTTCTTCCGCCAGATTTATCCGTTGTATGTAGGAACAAGATTGGGCCTCATTGAGGTAAGCTTTTATTTCAGCGGTATGATCACCACCTCCTACATCTCCACCTGTTATCATATTATAGTCAAATGAACCAAAATGGATTGAAAATACCTTACGCTCTGGTTACCTTGGATTTTTGGGGAGGTCGGGGTCATCCTGTGGATCATCTTCATGGTACCTTTTCTTGTCATCATTTGTTCGGCGAGGAGATTTAGACCTTTGCCTTGCTCTGTCATTGGTCTTCCCATCATTCTGGCAATCAATAAACCTGCCCAATTTTCCTTATCTAATGAGCGCCTCAATCTCATTCTAGAGATCTATGCATCGCTGGGTCATGTGGACATGGTTTTTGTGGAACTCGCAATACTTGGACTTATTCCTCCTTTCAGGGGCTGTCCTCAATTTCTCTGGCCAATTTAGTTCTTCACTGTTTTTGATCTCCTCTAGAACATTATTTATGCCTACGTTTAAGGGGGTATAATTAGCATACTTACTCAAGTGCTCTATAGTTTCCTTGCCTTTTAAATGCTTTCTGCCCCCATTGTGCTTTTGATCTTTCCTCTCTGACCTGCCGTCAGCTTTAGTCTCTGCTTTGGTCTCCCCATTCTTCTTTGCAGCCATAGCTTCTTCAGCGTTAATAATTTTGGCTGTTTTAGCCATTAATTCCTCCATGGATTTTTTTTTTGGGGGGGGGAGGTGTCTTTGGCCAAGGTATAACACAGCTTGTTCGGTAAAAGACCACTCATCAGAGCTATAATGGATGTCTTCTCTTCTTAATCGATTACCTCCAGTTTCTCGTTGTTAAAACGAGTGATGTAATCACTGGTGCTTTCTCCTATTTTTTGCCTTACACTCAATAAGTGTGCTACCCTTTTGAATGGCTTCACACCAAAATATAAATTTCCTATAAAGAGCTCTGCCAGTTGATGAAAAGTAATAATCTGTCCCCGAGGAAGGTTATTGTAACATATTTGAGCTGACCTAGTGATTATTCTTGAGAATGCCTTGCACCTCATCTCATCGGGAGTTACATAGATATCGGCAGCAGCTTGGTACTTCTCTATGTGGAGAACAAGATCAGTCTTTCTATCGTACTTCGGCATAACTACTAGAGCCTTAAACTTTGAGGGTGTGGGAAAGTCGATAATTGCTTGTACGAAGGGTGATCCTTTGACAAAGGTTCTTTGGAGAGGATTTCTGGCCTTATCTATTTCCCCTAACCTATCTTCCAACCTTTGAATGGATCCCTTCTAGGCGTCATTTCCAACCCATGATCTATTTGCCCGAGCAACAGATCGCGCTGAATTCTACTCTTGGGATCTTTCTGTACGAGCTGCAGGGCGTGATTGAGTAGAACCTTCCCTTAGATCATTTGGTCGTTGAGAATTTCTTGACGCAATCCGAGGAGGATTTCTATTCCTCATAGGGCCCAAACGATCAAAGGGGGGGGGGACTCTACTCAACCTTTCCAGGGCGCTTGTTCGTTCTGGTGTTAAAGTAATATTTTCTTGAGAGTCCATGACTCTATTAGGAGATGTCCGACCAGGCTGATAAGAGGGATCGTTGGACCTCTCAGTATGATGCGATTCATTATGCTTGGATAAGAAAGCATGAGGGAACAGAGTACGTCTGGATATCGAAGACGGCAGGTGAGTGTTTCTATGAACGCCTCATTGGCCTAATTGAGCCTACGTTGCATTTTGAACAGTTTGAATGAGTTGTTGCATGGTATCCTGCATAGCTGTTTGTCCCCTGGATAAGCTAGCCACTATTCCAGTGAGTTCATTAACAGTTGGAGGAATATACGGGTTGGGGGGAACTCCGTCATTGTTCCTATTGCTAGATTCTGGGAGCTCAACCATGTATAATGAATTTTTAGTGAAAAAAACTACTTATAGTCGCTTCCCACAAACGACGCCAATCTGTTGATGTAAAAAACTAGACTTGATCTAATTAATTAATCAGAGATAACTATGAATAAATAAATAATACAAAATATTTTTAAAGTGGTTCAGCCTTAATGGAAAATGACCTACGTCCACTGTCTTGTATTGCTGGGTATTTTGCCTTTATCTCAATTATGATTGCAAAAATCAATCACCCCGTTATGGAGGGGGTTACAATGTATTTATAGCCCTTGGATTGCAATATGAATAGACAATACGCCGTTATTTAATAGACATACACATTTGTACATAATAGGAATGTTCATTGATTCCGTTGTTCATTAAATCTATAATTGTCGCTTGATCTTCTTGACTAGATGCTCTGCACGTTGAGTAGCTCGGTACGCTGAGTAGATCGGTACGATGAGTTGTTCGGTGAATATATATTTTTCTGCGTAAGATGACACATGTCTTCATATAATTAGTCCACGTTAATTGACTAATTTTTGTATCAACACTAACGTCCATAAATTATATAGCCTGATCAGGGCATACTATAAATATCCGATCATTCCCTCCGTAAGTACGCACACAGATAAAGGGAAGGGATTCGTTGAAGAAATCCCTATGCCAGAGATTTCAGTTGAAGAGAGTGAAGTACTTGAACAATTCAAGTACTCGCAAGACAACATTACTCCATGGGGGCTTTTTATGTCTTTCTAGTTGTATAAAAATGCTTTGATCAATCTCCTTAACGAAGCCATGGTTCTTCCTACTACTACCCTCAAATAAGCAGTTCATATGGTCGATACTCTAATCATAATAAGGCTCCTCCCTTTTGCTAATGAAGAAATTTCTAAGATTGGACATAATCACAACTGTGTGCTTAATATATTAGTGGAGGTCATGGGAAATACAGTTTCATTAGTATTTATTGATAATGGATCTGTTTTGAAAGTTTTCCCATTGAGGACTCTCAATTATTTAGGGATTAAAGTTAGTGATATCACTCCCACTTTTGCTATTGTGCATGCGTACTGTAACATCCACCAAAAAGTTATGGGTTCAATAAATCTCACACTAGGGGCCGGTCCTATATGTCCTTAAATCGAGTTCCAAGTCATTGATATACCGACACGTTTCGACTTTCTCCTTAGTCGCTGATAGAGAAATAATTGCATCTCTAATGTGTGTATTTTTGTCGTTGTTGCAACTTCTTTTCCATCAAAATTCCCTTGAACCTACAAACAAACTCAAAATATGTATAGGGTAAGTAAGGGAGTATCAATCCAACTCTAAGGATGAAACACAAAATATGTGAAGACGTGTGTAATTCATTTGCATATTATTATTTTTTATGATTTTTATATTTTTGTATGGATTTTTCAAGGGATTTTTAATTAATTAACTATACTAGTTTTTAATGCACTAACTAAGATGTAAAAGCTAATTTAAGAAAAGTGAGATAACAAAATTGTGCTAACAAGTAAACTAATTAAATTGGACTCATGAGATCTTCAAAATACATCCCATGAATGGGAGATTAGCCCTTAATAATCATCATCCACAAATATAAGATAAACGATTGAAAGCATGTGATGATTAAAATAAAAGTAATAAGAGAGGGATTAATCAAACCCATTTAAGCCTTGAATTGGAATGGAATCTTCAATTACATCAACAATCTCTCAATTACAATCACTCACTAATATCTAACATAAAAACTACAAAAATAAATAAATAAATAAACTAATTACAAGATAATGGATGGATTCATAATCGACACTTAAATAATAAAAGAGATTTGCTAAAAATCAAAATCCCAATATTATAAAATTGTACATTAGAACTCATCCAAGGAAATAAATTCTACATCATCACTTTATGTTGAGATATTTGCTAAAAATGCAAATATTCAACATAAAGCAATGGATTAGAATTTACCTCCCTTAAGGAATGAATTCAACAAGATCAATCTATTTTGAAATTGTTGCTAAAAAGGCGAAAGCCCACTATAGAGGGGTGGAGTGAAATTCATCCTAGAGATAAATTTCACTACACACCTCTATATTGAGATATTTTCTAAAAATGCAAATACTCTCTATAGAGGGGTGGAGAGAATTTTATCACACAAAGCTTAAAAACAAATTTGGAGATTATTTGAAAATGGCACAAAATCTTCAATTTATAGGTGAAGAAGGCAAGGGGTAAATTGGGAAGTTGCACATAAGTGCATGTGGGAGAGGTGGTAAGGGCATTTTTGGAAAATTACACACAAGTGCATATGTGTTAGGTGAGGTAAGAAGAGTGTGGGGGATGATGGGGGTATTTTAGGAATTAGTGGTTAAAAGAACATTTAACACATGTGGGGCTTTTATGTGTTTAATTTTATTTTACATTTGGTTTATGTTTGGCAGGTGAAAAATTGTGGGTTGAAGAAGAGGGAAAAAATGGAAAATAGGTCTTTGGAAAACGGGTCAAGATAAATGCGAGATGGGTTTAACAGGTCAAGGTGTGCGGATCGAGCAGCTGGGTGGAGGTTTGGTTTGAAATCGGGTTCGGTCTGGGTTTGGGACTCGCCGGGTTGAGTGGGGTTGTTGTTTTGAGTTCGTCGGATTTCGGGTATTGTTGGTGGGGTTGGGAGCGGGGTAGGGTTAGGGTTAGGCCGGAATGGGCTCCGGGTTTAAGGTTCTAGGGTCACCTCCGGTGAGGTGGTGTAACTTGGGTTTGGTGAGGTCCGATGTTGGGTCGCGGTTAGATGATTACGGGTTGAAGACGGGTTTCTCTTGCTGAATTTGGTTTCATGAATCTAGTGGTCAATGGGTGTTTTTGTGTGGATGTTGGTAATGGAGTTTTGATTATGGTGGATGGGTATGAGAGAGAAAGTGGTTGGGTGGAAAAGATGACTTGGGGGGTGAAATGGTGTGGTGAGGTGTAGGGTGTATGTGTGAGGTGTATGGTATAGGATAATGTGGTGTGTGGTGTAGGTTAGGTAAGATGCGTGTGACAGATGTGTAAGGTGTATATGAGTGTAGGATATTGTGGTGTGTGTGTGTTTAACTTTCCACCCTAAATAAAATAAAATAAGAAAATAATAAAAATAAACCTAATAAAATAAAAACAAGTAAAATAAAAATAAAAACTAAAATAAAATAAAAATAAAAATCAACTAAAAATAAAACTCACTGAAAAAATAAAAATATCACGATGCACAATACAAACTCTAAAAACTAAACACGACTCAAATAAAAACTAATAAAACAAAATAAAATAAAACAAAAATTATAATAAACTAACTAAAAACTAGAAACAAACAAAAATAAAGGAAAAATAAATACTCGACGCACTAAAATAGAACATAAAAAAATAAATCTTCTAAAAATAAAACTCAAATAATAAAAAAAAATTACGAAAGAAGTAAAAATAAAATCCGGAGTCCTAAAAATATAAAATCTAGCAAAACTAAAAATAAAGACTAAGATTAAAAACTAATAAAAATAAAAAATCAAAATAACTAGAAAATAAATTCTAGAAAATTCTAAATAAACCTAAATTAAATCCTAAAAATAAAAACAGCTTAAACTAAAAAATCAAAACAAAATTTAAAAAGCACAAACTAAACACACATGGGGTTCAAGGTAGGTTTAGGCTCGTGTAAGGTACGGGACTGGGGAATTAACTTCATAAATCGCACATTTTCCTTGAAATAAGCATTTAAACTCTGTAAACGACGATCAAGCCTACACATTAAACATTTACACATATAAAACTCAAATTTATGAGAATTAACAACTAAAATACGTCTATGCGTGGTATAACATATACACCTTTGGGGGCTTATGAGTTGCCCTTGGCTTCAAAACATTAGAGGAGTGGCCTCTTCCCTCCATCATAAGCTAAATTTCTTTACGAATAACCTAGTCATCACCATCATCGTAGATGACAATAACTCCGATGACATCAGTACATGTAACCCTATTTTGAAAATTCGACATAGCTCAAATGACATGTTCTCTCAGGTTTTAAGATTGATCCACTTCTTATCCCCACAGGTGTAACTTCAAAGAGAAAGTATATCCAGAGTACAGTCTGCAGCACAATGTCAATGTGATCCAGATATTAAGAATATGAATTTCATGCCAAGAATGGGGTTGGATCACTGATAACAAGGGATCCTTGAATCGATATTCCTAAATAATCCTTTTGTATGCATGGTTTGGGATATAAACCATCCCCATATGAACTCATGGCTCTTATCTATCCATAATGGAAGCGAGTACTGAAGAGAAAAAAATAATTTTTGCTAATTCCTTGAACGAACGTTTTTATCAAAGTAGATGAAGACTTCTCACGTGCGGTGACTCTACTGAGAAGAAATTAAAACTAGATTTGAAATATTTTTTGAAGATAATATCACCTGAATTGAAGGGTCAAAGCACGAGGTAATGCCTTTAACCATCAAGTCTTTGGACGCACGTTTGTTTGTCACTGACAAAACTAATAACACAAAAAGTACCGATAATAGTATTAACAATGAATCCTTTGGCTTCCACACGCTGGGAATGGATCTCTGCATGATCTATACTAAGGTTGAACCATTCGACCTGTCTGCAAAGATCGTCCATGCTTATAAACCACTTCTCAACAGGCGTTGTGTCTCTGCTAGCCCAACTCTGGCCATCGAGGACCCTTTTGTTTATCTGCTAAAAATGAACCCAAATATGTTCCCTTTTTTGGTTATTAATATGAATGTAAACGAGACCTCCTTTGATGAGGTTCTCACTATTGTATTTTTAAAAAACATTTCTATTAAAACGAATGAAGATTTTGAGTATCTTCGTGGGCCGCATATTAATTGCGTTAATTCTAATAACACAATTGATGGAGATGGTCTAATAAATGAATCATTGTTAAATGAACTCAATAAGGAAAAGATTAAACAACATAAATTCATTCAAACTAATGATAATGAGAATGTTATTATTAACCTTGGTTCTTGTGGGTACCTCGATTAATCGTTCCGGCCCAGATGAGTAGCCCGATTAAGTTCGGCCCAAAGTCTAAAGGCCTCGTGCATAACTTATTCAGTTATGACCCATTCAGCCCCTAAAATCTCTCAAGAGATATTCGAGGGATCATGGGTTAACGTGGAGGAATCCAATACCCCCACTCTCCGAGAATGACAAGTATATATTTAACCCCCATCCCAGGGCAAAGGGAACGCAATTATAAACAATTCCCCGGAGTAAAGAGAAATATGAAACAGAGAGCACCACCGTGGACGTAGGCCATTTTTTCAAACCATGTATATCTTTTGTTGTGTGTGATTACAGTTATTTTGTGTTCTTTATTTATTCTAGTGATCGCATTTTCTTATTATTTTTGTGTTGAGATTTATTGTCACTACAATTGGCATCGTCTGTGGGAAGCGATTGTTCTTCCTTTAAGAAAGCCTTCACCAATGAGAACCCAAAATGTCTGGTGACAGTAGCAATGCCCCTCAAGCAGGGGATATTCAAGAGCAACCTGCCCCTCGCAGGGTTAGATATAAAGTTCGATGCTCAAACCCTGGTCCTCGCCCAGAATGGCAAGCTTCGAAAGAAAGTTAGGGACCAGCCAGGTCCATGCAGGTCTCTAGGCTAATCGACGCCTATAAGGCTTGACTTCAAGAGAAAGAGGAAGCTACTCGTAAATAATAAGCTGAGAATGATCGCCTCAAGAGAAGACTGGAAAAAACGGAGAGATAACTCCATCACAACACGATGCAATGTCACTATCGCACTCCTAGCCCTCAGGCGAGCAGGTATCGCAATCGAGGGAGGAGCCCCAAATGTGGATCTCAAAGATTTAATGGACACTGGTAAGATGGAAACTTTCCCGAGCAATAACAATCAGCTCGCCATTATAAGAGCCCAGGCCTAGGAAATGATGACATACAAAATCTACTCCGGAGAGAAATGGACCAATACCCCGCACATTGGGGTGCCAGGTCAACCAGAGAGCTAGTCAGGCGATCTCTCAGGACCTAGATGAGATCCCCTTTCTTAAGGGAGACATAGGAAGAAGAATCCCCCAAGAAATTAACGATATCCCAATTCAAGATCTATGATGTAAAAACTGATTATATTGACCATGTTAGGTAGTACATGCAAGCTATAACCCTCTAGAACTATAAGGACGCGTTGATGTGCCAGATATTTCCATCGAGCTTGCATGATATAGCTCAGAAGTGGTTCAAAAAACTCCCTCATAGATCCATCAGAAGTTTTGAGTCCCTAGTAGAGCTCTTTATGGCTTGCTTCATTACTAGCAGCTCCCATCCGAAAAGGATGGATGCTTTTCTAACAATGAAGAAAATGCCCCAGGAGAGCCTTAAAGATAATGTGAAGATATATTGGGAGCTATTTAACGAGGTCGAGGACTTCTTAGAGAAGGCCATCGTGGCGTCCTTTAAGATTGGTCTACCTAGCTCTTGCCTCCTGCATCAGTCCCTCACTAAGAAGGAGGCCATGGCCATTGACGACTTAATGGATAATATTGAAACATACACCAAAGTTAAAGATGTGATCCATCTCAGTGATAAGGAGAATGGTCGATCCAAGTTCACCGACAAGGGCAACGATAAAACTGAGAACCAAAAGAAAGGAAGCAAAAATGGGGGCAAGAGCGAGCCTAAGAATTGGAATAAAAGTGATGTCTCGAAAGCATTTCAAGGAGTAAACATAGTTTTTAAGGAGCCAATCTATAAGATTGTGGCCAAGATCAAGGATGAACCGTTCGTTAAGTGGCCCAGGAAGATGGGTGGAGACCCCTCAAAGAGGAACACGCACTTAAATGTGCATTCCACAAGGAGGGTGAGCACAAAATCGAGCATTGCAAAGCTCTGAAGTCTCACCTTGAGGAGCTAACCCAAGAAGGGAACTTGAATGAGTTCGTAGAAAAAAAGGCAGAGAAGGTAGCTGCCAATGGAGATCGAAGACCTGATAACGTGCTCGAAGAGGACATCGACCATGAGTTTACTGTAATTCATGGGGCATCCAACCTCAAGAAGATTTAGGGAAATGCATCTCGGATGGAAGTGAAAAAGTTTACGGTAGTAAAGCAAGATTTTTAGATCGATCTGGCCAAAACACAAGATAGGAAGCATCGTTGAGCTGAAGATGTCGATTACAACAAGTATATTATTTTCATAGATGAGTACCTAATGGGAGTAAGAGCACCACATCATGATGCATTGTTCATTACACTCAGGATAACTAACTATGACGTCGATCGTTTGCTCATCGACCAAGGTAGCTCATCTGAAGTAATGTACCTCAAACTGTTTAGAAAATTGAAGTTAAGTGTCGCCGACTTAAAGGAAGCCACTGTTCGTTTGGTTGGTTTCACTGGAAAAATAACCATCCCTTTGGGGAAGATTTTCCTACTAGAAAAATGATCGAGTTTCTCGTGGTCGATATTGACTCACCCTACCAGGAGATCCTTGGCAGATGATGGCTACACGCGATGAAAGCCGCCCCCTCTACCTACAATCAGAAACTCAAGTATATGACTGAGCAAGGAGTAATGGAAATCCATGGGGATCAAGCGATGGCGAGGAGGTGCTTTATAACCAGAAAATAAAGTTTAGAAAGCCAAGGAGAAGGTTGAAGAACATGAAGGTTTGATACCTTCCAAATAACAGCTAAAATATGGAAGACCTGGAGTGGAGGAGACCAGGCTCCTCCCATTTGAGCGGGTCATTGAGAACATGGAGGAAGTCACAGCCGATGGCGACAAGAAAGATAGGATGTTCTTGATTGGAGCCTCTCTCACAGATCGAGAGAAGAAGGAACTGATAGTACTTTTACAGAATAACTAGGATGTTTTTGCGTGGGAACCCTATGAGCTTCCTAGGATTGATCCCAGTGTGGATTGTCATCGGTTGCACGTTGACCAATCTTTCAAGACGATCGCACAAAATGCATGGAGAACTGCACCCGAGAAGGCCAAGGCTGTGGAGAACGAAGTGTAAAAGCTGCTGGATGCAGGATCCATACAGAAGGTTCAATTACCTAAGTGGCTGTCCAACCCAGTAGTGGTACCAAAAAGCAATGGAAAATGGAGAGTCTGCATTGACTTCACCGACCTTAACAGAGCTTGCCCTAAAGACAATTTTCCTCTCCCAAAGATTGACCAATTGGTGGATTCCACAGCAGTTCATGAAAGAATGAGTTTCCTAGACGCATACTCTGGCTATCACTAAATCCCTTTACACGAACCAAATCAAGATAAAATAGCATTCATCACCACAACTTGATTATATTGCTACAAGGTCATGCCCTTTAAGCTAAAAAATGCAGGACCAACTTACCAGCGGTTGGTCACCAAAATGTTCAAAGACCAAATGGGAACTAATATGGAGGCCTACATCGATGATATGCTCGTCAAGATCAAGCTTAAAGAAGATCACCTCTCTGACCTATCAAGGACCTTCGAAATCCTCAGGAAATACCGAATGAAGGTCAATGCAAGTAAGTGCTCCTTCGGTGTCCACTAAGGAAAATTTCTTGGGTACTTGGTCAGCAAGAGAGGTATTGAAGCCAACCCAGACTAGATTAATGCCATCAATGCGGTACAGACCCCTCGTACATTAAGAGATGTGCAAAAACTCATGGGAATGCTTATCACCCTGAATCGGTTCATCTCAAAATCATCCGAAAGGTGCCAACCATTCTTCCAGTTATTGAAGAAAAGCAAAGATGTGCAGTGGAATGAGGATTGCTCGAAGGAATTAGAGGGGATCAAATCTTACCTCAGCAAATCTCCCTTACTCATAATCCCTCAGAGAATGATTCTCTATACCTTTACCTTGCACTATCCAGTCATGCTGTTTGCTCTGCACTAGTATGAGAAAAGATGAGGATCTATCACCCAGTCTATTACGCGAGCAAGACTCTTTTGGACGTCAAGCAATGATACCTACCACTAGAGAAGATCACCTTTGCTCTAGTGGTAGCCTCAATGAAATTAAAACACTACGTCGAAGCCCACTCCATCATCGTACTTACATCCCACCCTCTTAAAGCGGTCCTTAGGAAAGCAAACCTGTCAAGATGATTATCAAAATGTTCGGTCAAGTTTAGCCAATTTAACATTCAGTTTTAGCCAAGGAATGCCATCAAAGGGTAGGTCCTCGCCGACTTCATCACAGAATTTATAGGAGAACATCCTTGTGACAAACCTAAAACTATTGATTAAAAGGAAGTTCCCTCGCCATCAGGCATCTGGAGACTATTTGTTGATGGATCCTCCAATTCCAAAGGGGCAGGAGTAGGCATCATGCTGATTACCCCTAAAGATATAATCCTCAAGCAAGGGATCAGGCTTGGATTTGAAGCCTCTAACAACGAAGAAGAATACAAAGAACTGATAGTAGGCCTACAGAAGTTACACGCGCTAGGAGCAAGGCAACTCAAAGTGTTCAGCGACTCACAGTTGGTCTCCAAACAAATAAGTGGTGACTTCAATGCTAGGGATGAAAGGATGGAAGCCTACCTCGCCACTATAAAAAATTTGATGGCCAAATTCAAATAAATCAACATCCAACAGTTTCCCAGAGGACAGAACAACCATGCTAACGCCTAAGTAGCCTAAAGCTCAGCAATCGATTTCGACTTGAAGATAATAATTCCGATTGATTTCTTTGCCCAGCCAAGTATCAACCAGATCGATAAAGTGCCAAGTATGGAGAACATTCTTCAGGTTAAAACAACGCCCAGTTGGATGGACCCCTTAAGGGATTATTTGAAGGATGGTGCACTACCAGCAGATAGGAAAACCGATCATCAGATAAGGGTCAAAGTTGCTCACTTTTAGTCATCTTCTGAGGTTAAGCTATACAAGAGATCCTTCACTAGTCCTTACATCCAATGCGTTCATCCAAAGGACATCAAGCAAGTTCTGCATAAACTCCATGAGGGAATCTGTCAAAGCCACACCGGGGGTAGGTCGCTAGCCTTTTGAACAATGAAAGAAGGCTACTGGTGGCCATATATGTAGAGAGACGATGGAATATATGCTCCTAAATGAAAAAAAATTCCAATATCATGCTCCTATGGCTCACCAGCCAGCTAATGATCTAAAGTTGCTTACTAGCCCATGGCCTTTCTCCTAGTGGGGAATGGACATCATAGGCCCTCTTCCTAGCGCAACCAGAAATTATAAGTATCTGTTGGTCACAACAGACTACTTCACCAAATGGATAGAGGCAGAGATATTGGTAAACATTAGAGTTACGGACATGGTAAGATTAATATGGAGGAACATCGTCACCCGCTTTGGAATCCCCAAGACCATCATTACTGACAACGGACCTCTTCCAGGTTTTTTGCAACGACCACGGGATCAGGCACTACTTCATCTCTGTGGCATATACTCAGAGCAACGGATAGACTGAAGCTTCTAACAAAATACTGATCGATGCATTAAAGAAGCGCTTAGAGCGAGCCAAGGGGGCATGGGTAACCGAACTACCCCATATCCTATAGGCTTACCAAACTACCCCATATCGAGCAACTGGAGAAAAACCATTTGCACTAACATATGGGATGGAGGCAATTATCCCCTTGGAAGCTGGCCTTCCTACCATGAGGATCACCCTGGTCGACCAAGGCCAGAATGATACAACTTTTCTCACTGAACTTAACCTAGCCGAAGAACGAAGAGAGATGGCTCTAGTGATAGCAACTTATCATCAACATCTAGCAAAGTACTACAACAAGAAGGTCAATCCAAGAGCATTCCAAGTTGGGGACTATGTCCTTAGGAAAGTTCTTGACATCACTGTAAAACCATTAGAAGGGAATCTAGGGCCAAACTGGGAGGGACCATTCTAGGTGATAAGAGACGACCTATAAGGAACCTATCACTTAGAAATACTAGAGGGCGGGGAGATACCCAGAGCTTGGAATGCATCCAATTTGAAGAAATTCTACTTATAGTTCTTCTTTGTTCTTTTTTAACTCAATGTTGAAAGTTTCAATTCATTTATGATTAATAAAGATTTGTTTGGCAATGGCATCCTATGAAGTGCTGAGTTTTCTCAAATACATTATAATTCATGCACCTTTTCCAAGTTACAGGCTCCCCCCTTAACACGTATTAAAGAAGGGTCAGTTTGTAATGACCCTCCTCAGGCCTTCGTCATCAAACACGAATGACCTCCTAGCATTGCCCCTGGAAATATATGAATTCCTATAGGGGACCCTTAGGCAACATGATCATCCCAGGTTGGTCGCCAACTTTGTTTGGCTAAAAAATCCTTCTCGGATAGAACATCTAACACCAGGTGTATCCTTGTCATTGCCATACTTAGGCATAAGGAAGTGTGACGACATGACCTAAAGGGTAAAGTAAGGCAGAATGGTATAATTAAAGCATACTGGACTGGGAGGATGCTCACTCAACAATCCAACTCTGCCTATATCAAGTCTAGTCGGCTAAAAAAGACCAAGATAATTAAATAAGAAATCAATGAAGTAAATAATACATAACACATGTTTAGTCGGAAAATTTCCCAAACCATAACTATTTTATTACATCATTACATATATAGGGAGTTACATATACTGAGTAAAATAAATCTTAATGATGATTAGGTCACTGAGTAAGAAAGTCAGCCACTTGCGCTCTTCGACCATCGTCTGGGTGAGGAGCTAATTCCTTATCGACTTCATCTGAATCTGGTTCCATGAGCTTCCTTGGGATGAAATCTATAGGAACCCATCGATCATCCCTCCTGAATGGGTTGGGCATCAAAGTTGAGGGGGAGATCTCATGACGATACCAGAGGACAGAGTTCCTAGGGACTTGCAACTCCCTAAGAGCACTCAACCATCCTCTAGTAAAAAATAGCTCCTCGACCTCCCTCAACTTTGTTGGAGCATCGGTCCAACCTTGATCATAACCATCAGCCCACACCTGCCGAGGAACTTTCTTGAATAGGTGCCTCAGTGAGGTAACATCTCTTTGAAGACCGACACCTATCACATACTCCCTTCAAACATCACCCCGTAGCTCGATAATCTCCCTATCTGAGCCACTATCATTAGTATCAGCTCGCAGACCAGCCGATGAAGAGGAACCATGCTGAACTCGAGGGGCAATGCTCGGCGCATTCTCTCTAGGTCGCGAGACTTCTCTCCTTAAAGCATCATTCTCTTATTTAAGTACCTCTCCAACTTAATTAACTTCGGAGGCATCCAGAAGCTTGGCCTTCAGAGAATCCACTTATTCTTGAACAAAAGTGCCGACCTCCTCCATCTCTTAGAGCCTATCCTTCATCCTGGAAAATGAGCTCCGACTGGTCCTTATACTCTTGGTTCGTCGACCTAAGAGACTTGCAAATTCTTACAAAAGCACAGAGAACTCGACTGCTCGCATCAGGACCAAGAATTTTTCCTATTTGAGAGGAAGCATGAATATAATCCTCAACATCAATGAGCTTTAAACCATATAAGTAGTAAATAACAAATAAATCAGTACACGGAAGGGAGCAGAATTTCATTTTATTGAAAGAAAGTTCAAGTACATCAGCGAAAAGAAAAAACAACTAAAATACAAGGAATACAAAAAGCTCCCTAAGGAAAACTAGCTGGTAAACTCGGTCTGCTCTGAGGACGCTGGTTGCTTCTCCTTATCTGCAGTAGTCCCAGGCACGCCTCCCCTAAAAGAAGTATTCACCATCCCCTGATCAAGAAAAGCATCAGTAGAGGTGGTCAGGATAGCTGGAGCACCTTCATTGGTAGCAAGAGGAGAAACCTCATCCACAACAGGCTTTGGGCCAGGGCCATGCTCGTCAAAGAGGGGGAGTCAATATCCACCTCAGTAGCGAGCAAGGCTTTATCCCAACCCTTTTTGAAGTTGAGATAACCAATGTAGATAATTTGAGTATTAGCATTCTTATACGCTGCAACCCATCTGACGTTGTACGAACTCTCTTTAAGGGTGGCAACTTCGGATTCCACCTTTTTCATATTTTTAGTAAAAACTTTATTCTTCTCAACCACCGCCAATTTGCTTGTGCAAACCAAGTTGTAAGACTGCCTCAGCTCCTCGAGCTCCTTGGACGTCGTCTCCTTTTCCTGGTGAGCTTTGGCCAAGGCAAGGTCGAAAGCCTTCCGAGCAACACTGGCAGCCTTCAAACTTGCCTCCCACTCGGCATTTTTCCTCGCCAACTCATCTCGGCTATGATAGAGGACCTTGAAATCAGATACGAACTACAGAAAGAGAAAAAACATTAGCAAAAGAGACATTAAAATAAGAGCTACGAAAATAGAGAAGAAAAATATAGACTTACCAAGGCTAGCCCCTAACTTACCTTCAGGGCTAACTGGTCAGTCCCTATCGACCTCTGGCGATCAGCTAGTAGAAATTATCTCTCGAGCACCGTCGGAGCCAATTGGGGGGAGAGGGCAACAGAAGCCCCCTCAGCTAAGGCAGATACGGGCACCAAAGACTGCCCTGCCTTGGTCCTCACTTCTTCTATTCTTCTTCTTCTTCTTCTTCTTCTTCTTCTTCTTCTTCTTCTTCTTCTTCTTCTTCTTCTCTTCTTCTTTATTTCTCTCTCTATCTTTCACCAACACATCCTCCTTCTTCTTCCTCTCTTGCTCATGAGCATCAGTTTGAGAGACAGTGGCAGTATCCCCACTCTCAGATTTCTTTTTCTTCAACCTACGAGCAAGCTATGCATTATCTTCATCATCATCCAAGATCAAATTTTTCCTGGGGGAGCCATGCTTCCTCACTTGAGATTTTTGAGTCCACTGAACCCTCAAAACCCCCCTCTGAACTAGAAGACTCCTCGCCGCTTGAACTCTCCTCGCTATAACCACCCTAAACTCCACCCCTGTCAGGTCCCTCACTCTCTTCACCAGAATAGCTTTCCTCATCGTCCAATTAAATGGGGTCAGGAACAACTCTTCTGTGATATTTAGCCGAGGAATACTATCCATAGGACGGGAAATGAAGCTGGACCCAATGTTCTTGTACTCCAAAGGGAATGTGGACGATCACGGATGCTCACCCCTAGCCATGTATTCCCTGATCTTCCAAGCATTGACCATCTCAACAACTCGAATCTCGTGAAGAATCGACTCCGTGTTCTTTATCTTTGTTGAAAAAAATAAAGAGGGAAATATGAAAAATACAGTACAATAATAGAAAATCCACGAACAGAACAAGGGCTATGCTTACTTATATGTTCCTCCCCATAAAAGGGAATCTCAGGTCCCCTGTACCTCACCCCTTCAGTTTGGTGAGGGAACCACCAGTTTCTGGCAATAAACCCTTCGTGCCAGTAGTCTTTATGGGAATCAGGTAGATTTACTACCAATACCCTATCAGGACTCCTAGATTTGAGATAAAGGAGACTAGAGCTTGTTCGGGAAAAATAATAGCAATATCAAATTTCAGCAAGACCAAGATTGGTGCCATAGAGATGATTAATTATGTGTACACCATTGATAATTTTCCAAACATTTGGTGAGCATTGTGCATGAACTAAATAAAAGTAACTTAAAAAATGCAAAAATAAGCGATTTGGGGGAAAAGTAAGACCCCCGTGGGATAACAGAAGAACATATATCCAGTGATCGTTCTCAATATTCCTGACATTACTAGGAATAGGGGCACATTCAATGTCTACCCAGTTTGGAATATTATAAAACTTCCTAAATTCAATTATCGACCTATTGCCTATTTTTTCCATCAGAAAAGAGAAACCCTAGTATCGATAATGAAGAAATTCCAACAAAAAACAAAGGAGAAGGAGTTTGAAGAACTTACGACGATGCAAATCCACAAGCAAAAAAGATGAGAAGATAAGGAAGAATCTCGAAGGCGAAAGACGAGACCTGGAAATGAGAAAGCACAGTAAGGAGTTGGAGAAATCTTGAGAATGCAAAGAAGTTTTAAGGGACATTAGGAAATGGCTTCTCCAAACTATTTTAAACCCTCTCAATCATGACGCATAGGAAATGAATAAAATCTGCCGCCTGAATCTACTCAAGAAAGATGTTTCAATCCCAAAGTGCTATGCGATTCACAAAAATGTCATTAAGGCTATTATGTAAAATTATTGAGCCCAAATTGTGACCCAAAATTTTTAGGGGAAATTGTGGGTATCTCGATTAACCATTCCGGCCCAGATGAGTAGGAAGATTAAGTTCGGATGAAAGTCTAAAGGACTCATGCATAACTAATTCAGTTATGACCCATTCAACCCCTAAACTCTCTCAAGAGATATTCGAGGGATCATGGGTTAACATGGAGGAATCCAATACCCCTACTGGTCAAGAAATGACATGTATATATTTAACGCTCAGCTCAGGGCAAAGGGCATGCAATTGTAAAAACTCCCTCGGAGTAAACAGAAATAAGAAACAGAGCACACCACCGTGGATGTAGGCCATTTTGTTGAACACGTATATCTTGTGTTGTGTGTGATTATAGTTATTTTGTGTTCTTTATTTATTCTGGTGATCGTATTTGCTTATTATTTTTGTGTTGAGATTTATTGTCACCACAGTTCTAGTGGAAACCCATGCGAGATTGAGATAAGCACAACACTCCGCGAGTATGAGAGGTTGCCGTTCGAGGAACTCTTAAAGGAATTCATGGTCGTGTTCGCATGGTTCTATAATGATGTGCCTAACATAGATCCAAAGATTGTGCAACATGAGATCCATACTTACCTAGAGTGTAAGTCTACTAAGTAAAAGTTGAGAAAGCTCCACCCCAAGTGCTCTCTTAAGGTCAAATAAAAATTCATTAAAAAATCTGAATGTGGGTTTTATTCACTTAGTCAAATGTCCAATATGACTCACCAACATCGTCCATGTACCAAACTCATGTAGAAAAGTTCGCATGTGCGTTGACTACTGGAATTTAAATAAAGATTTCCCAAAGGATGATTATATCTAGAAACACATTGATATTATCATTGAGAACAATGCCAATCACACCCTCAAGTCATTCATCAATCCAGATATAACCAGATCAAGATGCATCTCGATAGCTAAGAAAAGACTACATTCACTACCCCTTGGGGTACCTTTTGCTACACCGTCATGCCTTTTGGTCTTAAAAATACTAGGGATACTACCATACAGCATCTATAACCATTTTACATGATATTATCCAAAAATAAATTGAGGTCTATGTCGATGACATGATTGTCAAGTCGATAACTCGAGAGGGTCACAACTTAACCCTGAAGAAATTCTTTGAACGACTACAACCGTTCCAGATGCGTCTCAATCCATAGAAGTGCATATTCAACATCACAAAAGATACTTGTCTTTATGGTCAGTAAAAGAGGAATCAAAGTAGACCCTACCAAACTCAAAGCCATCCTTGAAATGTTACCACCCTGGACAGAGAAATAAGTTCATGGTTTCCTGGGCAAACTTCAGTACATTAGTAGATTCATTATCCAACTCAATTATATCTGTGAACCCATCTTCATGATCCTCTAAAATGACTCAAATAAGGTCTATAATGAGTCATGTCAATAATCGTTCGACAAGATCAAGTAGTATCTCATCCAACCTTCGGTGCTCATGTCATCACAATCTAGTCTTCCCCTCCTCCTATACCTCACTGTCACGGACACTGTAGCAAGGAATATTCTAGCCCAATACATTTAGAATCATGCGAAGAAAGAGGCATCTACTATTCCAGTTGGACGTTGGCAGGGTATGAAATAAACTACACCGTTTTGTGTTGCCTTAGTTTGGGTCAAGGTAATACCCGTATTTTCAAACATATTATTTAATTATTAAAATTTGTGGTGATTAATTTTGTGTGATTGATTATGGCATGAGATATCACAATTTACACATTTATGTGTTATTTAACTTGGATTAAAAATTGGATTTATGATGCGGTGTTAAATTAATTAAACTTATTAATATTTGGACTCGTGTCGGGTAATTAATTATTAAATGAGTTATGGACTCGTATTGGATAATTATTAAATAACTGAGTTGGTAGTTATTTGTTTTGGTTATATTGGGTAATTGGATTTTGGGATGCGTGGAATGCCCATTTTTAGTTTGAAACGATGGTTTGAAGGTCTATGGGGTTAGTATAAATCTCGGGCTAGGTTTGAGGTCATTTGGTGTTGTTTTGGGGCTCTTTTAGATGAGTCTGATTTGGGGCCCAAACCCAATTTTGGTACAAAAGGGGTTTGAGGGGATATTAGGGATCTCATTTATGGAAAAAAATAGGGAATCACTAGAGGGGAAAGAGAGAAAAAGCGCCAAGAGGAAAGAAGGATTTGGGGATTGATTTCCCAATCAATCCATAAGGTAAGTTTATGTAAACTTTTATTATGATCATATGCGAGTCAATATTGTCTCTATTCATTAGAAATCTAAATCAAATTATGTTGTAAATATAATTTTAGATAAGAAATTAGTTAATTTTCGTAATTAATGGAATATAGATGTTAATTAGATTGATTTCCCCTTTATACTGATTGATTTCTTCATAAACTGGAAATAAAACTAATAGATAATGATTTGAATGTATTTTATATTGATAATAATATAAAAACGTTAAGTTTAATTGAATCAATCCATGAAAATTTGTAGAATTGGATAGAATTAGGGTTCTTGAATACATATTGGATTTTACTTTAAATCTTGTGATAGATTTAGGATTTAATGATGAAAACAAGTTCCAATTATTTTAACAATGTGTTTTTATCATTTAAATGTTGGTTGGATACTTTGATGAAATTTTTGGGTTCATTAATGGAGGTTTGAGAGAGAAAAATCTGGGTTGAAGACGGTGAATCCCATATCAAAGGGAAATTTTCAAGGTTTCGTGTCCACTGCTTGATCGGTCCCAGAGCACCAATTGTTCAGTGGTTGCAGGATAGACTAGTTTAGGTTTCGGTGTTTGGTTGGAAATTTTTGTTTTTAGGCCTAAGTCTAGGATGTGTTAGCCAATAGTTTTCATATACTCATAGAATAGAGATAAATGCTTAAGAATTGAGTCGTTAAAGATTAAAAATTGATGGTGTTTGGACATTGAGAAGAATTATTGATTTAAATGTGTTGATTTGAGGATGAGGCCTTTAGTTCTAAAAGATTAAATGGGATGTGATTAGGAATTGGAAAGTTATAAAGGAGTGGGTTGTTAACGGGGATGTATGAAAGTCATTGTGATGGTCATATTGGGTTATGTTCTTTGTGTGAGATTATGAATTGGTTAAAACCCCTATAGTGGGGTAATTATTATATTTTATATATGTCTGGTGTGGTTTGAAACCTATATACGCAATATCGTAGGAGATTGGACTGTGCTAATTGAGATTTAATATAGTTGATGTAAATTATTTCGTGTATGGTAGGGTGACACTATATCTAGTGTAGACACCACATTCTATGTCCCCCTAAGTCTCTCTTTAGGTCCCTAGCATCTCTTCCATTTGCTACAAACCTTAGGTCATAATTCGAGTACCGATCTAGAGGCCATCGGGAGCTCTCAGGCCCCATTTGACTTCGATTAACATTATCATCAGAGCGAAAGATCAATGAATCTTCGAAGGGCACTGGAACCTCTTTCCAACAGTCCACCCTGTGCATGAAATAACATAACCATTAGGACGAACGGACCATTTTACTATAAAAAATCGATCTGGCAGCCACCAAGTGCTCTTGGGGCTCGATTTGACTGCAATCAGCTTCACCATCAGAGAAAAAACTCAACGAATCCTCAAGAGGCTCTGAATACCCTTTCCAATAGTTTGCCCCGTGCATGAAACGACATAACCGTCCGGACGAACGATCCATTTTCCCCAAAAAACTGATTTGGAGGCCACCGGGTGCTCCTAGGATCCATTTGACCAAGGTCCACTCTTCACCTCAAACAATACTGAATGAATAATTGAAGGGAACTGAATACCCTTTCCAAGGGTCCATCCCATGCGTAAATCAGCCTTATGGCACAAAAGAACGACTCATTTTACTTCGAAAGGTCTCCGAGCTCTTTCGGGCCCTATTTGACCAAAGTCAACTCTCCAAACCAAGCAAGTCTCAATGTAAATTTGAAGGAATCTGAATACCCTTTCCAATGGTCTACCTTGTGCTCAATTCTGACTTACGGTTTGGATAAATGGTCCATTACCGTCCGATGATTTCTCGTCCAAAGGACCAATGGGCGCTTCCAAGCCCTGTTTGACCAAAAGTCAACTCTCGGACTCGGGAGTGGCCCAAAGGACTCTTGAAAGTATTTGAATTACCTTTCTAACGATATGCCCCGTACACGATTTGGATTTATGGATTGCGTTCTACGCCCATTTTTCAAAAAAATTTGCATGAGCCTGTCGATTAGCAGGTCTATTTCCTTACCAATCGGTAGTGTGTCTTGGGTCACCTCTCAATGGGAAGGTCTAGGGGCATGCCGATTGACAGTCTTCCTACCCTATAAAAGGAGGGCATGAACTCACTTTTAAGGCACACCTCAAATCCATCAATATCAATAATCTCAACAACATTCTCTTGCAATTAACGAAGTTTCCTTATGTGAAATTAAATTACATCTTTTATTCCCATCATTTTAATATCTGGTTTAGAAAAATCTCCTTATCTCTCATCCAACATTCATCCCAACATTCAAGGGAACTCATCAAGGATCAAGATCAATCCCTAATTCTCCAAAGAAGGTCCGAATATCCTCATCTCTCTCTTGAAATTCTTTATTTTCGCATTAGTTATATAAATTCTTAGTCTAGATTTTACTTAAGTTCATATACATTAACACCTCATCCTTTATTAGTTATATTGCACATAATCTATTTTCTCGAAACTAAAACAAAGAAAAAGAGGGTTACACCTATAAATTTCAACGGGATTGTTCACCACATTTTCTTAAAACTAAAACAACTTTTATACACACACACACATCTAATAAACTCCTATTTGAATCTATGGGATAAACTCCACCCTTGTGCCATATGCGAACTATGTGGACTTTGATGCCTTTATAGGCTGCGTAGGCATTTTGCGCTAAAACCCGAGATTCGATTCCAATTTTTCGATTTTCCAATTTTCATATTTTTACATTTTCATCCTTTATATATATATATATATATATATATATATATATATATATATATATATATATATATATATATATATATATATATATCATACTTGTGATTTATATTTGAATTTTATCTAATAAATATTATCATTTTATCATAACGATCAATATCTCGATAAACGCATACATCATATTTTCTAACTATTAGTATTTGGGAACATCCCTTTGGATGACCTCACTCTATCTTTTCCATGATATGATACGGGTGATTATGATCTCCATTTATATATACACGCGCACACACTTCATGAAGAAATTGAGGAAAATAGTAACATAAGCCCATGAGATACCAAAAGGGCTGGATGGGTGCCTAACACCTTCCCATCCGTAACTTATCCCCCGGACCTCTGACTAATTGGTTTCAAAAGATCAGTTTGTCTTTGATTCCGCTCTCTCGAGGTGGAGACATGTTCTTTTGCTTATTTTGTGAAAAATAGGCTGGCAAATCCATCTCTTTACATCACCCCACATCGATGACGACCAAAGAAATCCCAGTAAAAAAGGCTCGGGACCTTCACTCCCTCGCCTGAGCGAGCATGAGTGCCAGGACCCCCCCCCCCCCCCGATATGAGAGGAAAGAGCCAAAGGAAAGGATGGTAACAGTGGCAACTCCGCTGAGGACTGACTTAAGAGGGCTAGACTGTTTGCATGGGTGTAATAATTTTCCACTTGTGTGCATATGCACCTACATATATGTTCCCTTTTCTCCTATATTATTTCTTGCATATGTTTACCTTATGCATATATCACTCCTCACTCATACACTTGTAGATACTCTCCATGTACACTTCACACTACTTACACATTTATTCACTTGTACTCACATGTTTCACACACCACATAGAACATCCATGCTTAGGTGTTACTAGAACACACCTCCACTTATCTAACTTGTATATATCCTTTATCACTCACACTTATCACACACCATTTGCAGTTGATCCATGCTTAGGTTCACTTCTACACTCTCACTCATAGATAGTCACACATCACTCACAATCACATATCCAAGCTTAGTGTAATCTTTATGCTCCATGCTAGATTTACTTTTCATGATACTTGTACATTATTCTCTATTATTATAGTGCTCATCATATATAAAAATACTCTCTCCATAATATACTAATCAAGAATTACGCATTTTGCACACTACATCACCAAAGAGCATGGCTGGGGGGTCACTTTGCGATAGGCGCCGGTTCGACAGGTTGTAGTTAGCCTATGCAATATGACTCTCACTTTCCATTGGCCAAGTACCTTTGACGTATATCGAACGGTTCCCTCCGCATCCTACCACTTGACCGAAGTTATAACGAGATGTATATAATAGGGAACTTATTCATGTACGTTGAGTGTATCGAATTCGCTCTCACACGTACTATCCCCACGTCATATATAGTGAGGCAATTCACGTACACCCAGGTATATCAAATGGCTTATCCACACATACCGATTTCCCTAAAGATAGAAACGTATATCATGGAAGTCATGCCAAAGGGGGGAACCTTTCAACTAACCCAACAACTACATACCCTCATATAGGCATAAAACCTAGGGCACTCATATTTAGTTTGCCGATTACTTCATGAAACTTTACCGAAATGATGCGTCAACATGCTGCCCCCAAATTTAGGTGCGATTTCAAACGGGACCCTATCCATAAGCCTGGTGTTGATACCAAAATTTACCCACCTACGTGGGCCAATGAGAAATAGACATGCGTCATCCACTGTGGAAATAATACTAGTCAGCAAGGAGTAACCGCCGACCAAGGCCTGGAATGTCGACCAACATTTTGAATGCCGACCAATGACAGGAAGACTGACCAACATGGTTAAATAAAGAGCCAACAATCATATAAATTATGAACAATATGTATTGATGTAAATGTCTAATTTATAAAGGCATTCCATCCTTTAACATTTCGATTCTTGATTCCCCCAAAGGACTATAAATACATTGTAATCCCTACAACAAAGGGGACCGGAACACAATTCAAGTGATAAACAAGCAATATAAAAAAGTGGACGTAGGATTTTCCCTCAGCCGAACCACTTTAAAAATCTTACTTGTCTATTTTATTTACTTATTTATCTATGATAAAATAATTAGATCTATTCTAGTTTTTTCATTAATAGATTGGCGCCATCTATGGGACATTGTTTCTAAACGTTTTCACTCATTCATTTATCAAGCATGATTGATATTCCTGAGTCAAGTACCAGGATTAATGGCATCCCGCTTGTTCCTTCTAATCCACCAACTAATAATGATTTGACTGGAATCTTAGCTAGTCTCGCCAGAAAATTAGAGGCTATGTAAGATACCATGAGGCAATTCGCACAAACCCTGCAAGCCAAGTCACTTTTCTTATCTGCTCATGGAAATATGCCACCATCGCCTGCAAGAAGCAGTATACATATCCAATCAAAGACTACTAGAGATACTTCCTATCGTCCGGGAGTAAGTTTTTAGATCAGAACATCAGAGCCCTATGACAATTAGTCTTTTACCCCTAAAATATTGAGTGCCTTAAAAAGGCTAAGTTGAGCATCTCCCTTTGATCATTTTGGACCCATGGGGAATAGAAATGTCCCAGGGCATTGTCGAGAAATACTTGATGACCAAACAATCAATGTGAAGTCTTAGCCTAATGTAGATCAAATGCCCGACGAACTGCTCGTACCGAGCATCATTCACAGGAGGAGAGTTCTACACAAGCAGTTGGTCGAAATGAAAAAGATGCAACACATAGATCTGACACTGGTAATAATGCATGGAAGGGTAACATTCAGCGATTAGAAGATAGATTGGGAGAAATTGCTAAGTCCAAGAACCCTCTGCAAAGAAGCCTTGTGAAGGGATCTCCTTTCGTACAAGCTACTATGGATTTTCCCACGCCTTCAAAGTTTAAAGCTTATGTAGTTACTCTCAAATATGATGGGAAAGCTGATCCTATCCTTCTTATAGAATAGTATCAGGCACCAAGTGACATTTATGCCATCCCCGATGAAATGAGATGCAGGGCATTTTACAGGGACAATTACAAGACCTGACCAGATCTGGTATAACAAACTTCCTCGGGGGAAAATTTCTAGTTTCAATTACTTTCCGAGCTATTCATTGGTAACTTATATTTTGGAGATAAACCAGTGAAATGAGTGCTCATTTTCTCAGTTTAGGGCAAAAGGTGGGAGAAAGTACATGACATTATATCACTCTTTTCAATAATGAGAAGTTCGAATTCATTGATTACGAGAAAAAAATAGCCATTACTTCCCTCATAAGTGGGTTAATCCCCAAGAAGCTCTATTATAAACATGCTAAAGATCCTCCTAAGATGATGACAGAGTTGATGGCAATGGCTTCCAAAATCATGAACGCCAAGGAGGCAATAGAATCCAAGCAAAACTCAGAGGTAAAGGTTAAAAGTAAAATCGATAAAGAGGAGTACAAAGATCCTAAGGAATATAGTGAATCAAAGAAAAAAGGGAATATGGATCGGCTCAAAAGGTATAACAATTACACTCCCTTAATAATGGGAATCCACCATATTTTGGAGGAGATAAAACACAACAAGGATGTACGTTGGCCTAAAAAACTGAGAACACCTTCTGCCAAGAGGGACAAGTCCAAATACTATGAATTTCATAGGGATCACAGATATATGGCAGATTGATGTGTTGCTCTTCAGAATGAAATTGAAGCACTCATCCAAAAAGGAAAGCTAGACAGGTTTGTTGATCGGCAGAATAACTTTGGAGCTTGATGAAGGTCAAAGTCTCCATGAAAGTCTAGATATGAGAAAAATATAACTCATGAAGATGATCCCGACCTGCCAAGAAGCCTAGACAACCAGAATCTGAGGTATTCACGCTCAGTTTTGGATCTTTTGATTGTCAAATAATTAAAGGTGGAGATGCAGGAACAGGGGATCATACTTCTGAAAGGAAAGCTTACTTCAATGAGGCCTAAGCTTGTTCCTATATCCATAGGATTAGCCTAGCCGAAGAAGATCGACCAAGGAAGGTTAACAAAGACAACTTGATGATTAGTTTTTCTAAAAACGACCTCTCAGGGGTGCTATACCCCCATGATGATCCTTTAATAATCAAAGTCAGAAGGGAGGATATAATTCTTTCTAGAGTGTTGGTTGATAATGACAACTTGACGGATATCATGTTCTACCCCTGCTTTGACAGTCTGAACTTGAAGCTCAGCCAATTGGAACCTTATTACATGCCTCTAATAGTTTTTTTAGAAAAGGTATTTCCTCTAGGGACAATCAAATTAGAGGTGTCGATCGGTACATGGCCAACAAGTCAGACAGAGAAGATATATTTCTTTGTAATGGATAAAAATGTTCATTATGCCGACAATATGATCATGGGAAGAGTAGGGTTGAGGAAATTCAATGTTGTGTCATCTATAGTCCATCAGTGTTTAAAGTTGACGACCAATTTTATGGTAGACGTGGTAAAAGGTGACCAGAAAGTAGCTCGAGAATGCTACTACTCATCTGCTGAGCAAGAAGATCTGACAGAGATAGAGAGAAAAAACACCACTTATAAAATGGAAATCTCTGAACCTAATAGTGAATCTAAGGTTGAAACCTTATATCAAAGAGAAGAAACAAAACTGGTGAACGACTAAATAGTGGAAGCAACGAAGAGCATTGTGTTAGATAATGACAAACCAGAGTGGACTACTCAAATAGGAACAACACTGGATCTTGTTCTTAAATAAGAGTTAGTGACTTTTCAAAGGCAAATAAAGAAGGTGTTTGCATGGAGTCAAGAAGACATGTCTGGATTGATCCTAGATTTTTCTGCCATGATCTCAATGTTAGTAAAGACGCCAAGCCTATAAAGCAAAGGAGTAGAATGTTCAGCCCCGAGAAGAACCAAGCTATTTAGGAGGAAGTCGAGAAACTTTAAAAAGCTTCATTCATTGATGATGTGAAATGCCCAGACTGGTTAGCCAATGTCGTTATGGTTAAGAAAAAAATAACAAGTGGAGAATGTGTGTTTATTTCACGAACTTAAACATGGCGTGCCTAAAGGACCATTTTCCTTTGCCACGAATTGACCAACTCGTTGATGCTACATCGGGACACGAGCTGCTAAGTTTCATGGACGCCTACTCTGGTTATAACCAGATTAGAATGAAGCCCGAAGACATGGAAAACACTTATTTTATTACTCCCCGAGGAACTTATTGCTATAATGTAGTGCCATTTGGTTTAAAAAATTCAGGTGCTACTTACCCGAGATTGGTGAATAAAGTCTATGAGGAAAAATAGGCAAGAATATGGAAGTATACGTAGATGACATGCTGACGAAGAGCAAAAAAGTGTTCGATCACATTGTCGACCTCAGCTAGACTTTTGACCAACTAGAGAAGCACCAGATGAAGTTGAATCCGACCAAGTGCATATCTGGTATGCAGGAAGGAATAATCCTCGGGTATATAGTAAACCAGAGAAAATTGAAGAAAATCTAGACAAAACCAGAGGGTATTTAGTAAACCATAGGAGATTTGAATAAAGCCTCTCCGAAAGAGGATTAACCATTCCCAAGATTGACATGATTGTGAACAACATGACCAGTCACGCTCTCAAGTAATTTGTTGATGGATTTACCAACTACAATCAGATTAAGATACACACTGATCAACCAGAAAAAATGCATTCATCTCCCCCTGGTGAACTTTTTGTTACACTCTTATGTCATTTGGTCTAAAAAATGCAGGGTCTACCTACAAATTGCTTCAACCACCATCTTGCATGATTTGATACACAAAGAATTTGAGGTCTATGTAAATGATATAATTACCAAATATAAGGCTCGAGAAGGTCATATTCTCACTCTTCGAAAGTTCTTCGAACGACTACGGAGATATTAAATGCGGCTCAACCCACAAAAGTGTGTCTGTAGGGTTACCAAAGGAAAAATCTCAGGATTCATGGTTAGCGAGAAGGGGAATAAAGCAGATCTTGAAAAATTGAAATCCATACTCGAAATGCCACCTCCCTGAATGGAGAAAGAAGTTCGGGGATTCTTAGAAAAATTATAGTATATCAGCCGGTTCATCATCCAGTTGACTTTTATTTATGAACCCATATTCAAACTCCGAAAGGATTCTACCAAAGTCTGGAACGAATCTTGTCAGGAACCCTTTGATCGAATCAATTTGTATATTACCCGACCTTCGATACTCATGCCACCACATCCTCGTCTCCCTCTACTCCTATACCTGACCATACCAGACACTGCAGTTGGGGCTCTGTCAGCCTAATACATTAATTTTTTTTGCAAAGACAGGGCCATTTATAATGCCAGTAATAAATTTTATGGGTATGAAGTCAACTACACTTCTTTTGAGAAAGCACGTGTCGCCCTTGTATGGGTCACTCAGAAATTCCGACAATACATGCTCACTTTTCCCATCAGACTTGTGTCCCGAATGGATCCTATCAAATACTTGCTTAAGAAACCTGCCCTATCTAGCTAAATGGACCGATGGTTAATGCTGTTAGTTAAATTCAATATTATGTATGTCACGTAGTAAGTCGTGAAAGGAAGAGCCATATCAGACTACCATGTTGACTACCCTATGGAAGAAGTCGATGTTTGGATATTCAAATTATCGAATGAATATATCCTTTGTACCTACTAATAAGACCTCCAGTGGTAAATGTTCTTTTATGGAACCGCCAACAAGAAAGGATACGATATTGGGATCCTCCTGATGACTCTCACACTCCCATTTCCATCAAGCTAGATTTTCCTTTCTCTAATAAATTGACCGGATACGAGGCATTCACAATAGGCCTCAAAGTTTCTCTTAAGAAAGGAATCCAGTGTCTATATGTCTATGGGGATTCTATTCTCATTATCGATCAGGTATTTAAAAGATGGAAAGTCAGAGACGAAAAGCTCATACCCTTCCATGCCCACCTTGACGAGATGGCCTCCTAGTTCCGAGATATCACCTTCCACTACCATCCCTGAACAAGGAACTACTTAGTTGATGCCCTTTCTACCTTGTCCTCTATGGTCGGCATGCTTGATGGGATAATGATGGCCCCCTTCCTAGTCCAAAAGAAAGCTAAACCGACCCACTATTACCACATTGAGCTCATCACAGAAGAGGATTTTGATATAGCCAAATGCTAGTATTACGATATTTGGTTCCTCCTCAAGCACGATGAGTAGCCTCGAGATTCTTATAAGAAAGACCGAGAAATCCTTCGCAAACTAGCCACCCAGTACATTGCTTGTGATAAAGCACTATTTAAGAGAAACTTCAATGGAACCCACTTACACTTCATCGTAGGGGCTGACATTGAAGAGATAATGTTAAAAATCCACAATAAGGAGTGCGACTCCACATGAATGGACATATGCTTGCCAAGAAGATCATCCGATAGGGTTACTATTGGATTATCATGGTTCGTGTTGCACTGCTTATGTTCGAAGATTCCTTAAAAACCAATAGTCTTCCATTCTCCAACACTTACCTTCGCGGGAATTACACAACATGACCTTTCCCTGGCCATTCTCCATATGGGGCATTGATCTCATAGGGAAAGTTACACCCAAAGCCTCAAATGGGCACGAGTTCATCATGGTTGCCATCAATTACTTCACCAAATGGGTTAAAGCCGAGACATACACAGTTCTGAATGATAAAAAGGTTACCATGTTCATCCACACAAATATCATCTTCTAATACGGGGTCCCTCATGAGCTAGTGTCAGACAACGGGTTACATTTTGAGAAAGAAGTCACGAATTGGTCGATGAGTATGGAATCCTGATACACAAGTCTTCTCCCTACCGACCTCAAACCAACAGAGTAGTTGAATCCGTTAATAAGAACCTCACAACAATCATCAGTAAGATGACCAAAAGTTAACGAGATTGGGCCGATCGGATCCCTTGCGCCCTCTGGGGTTACCGCACTTCAGTTCGAGCATCTACTTGGTTACCCCTTACTCTCTGGTATACAACATGGAAGCAGTCCTACCCATTGAACTAGAAATACCTTTACTAAGCGTCATGCTTGAGAGCAAGTTTAGCGAATAAGACTAGCATCAGAGCTGTCTTGACGAGTTGTCACTCTTAGACAAAAGGAGAGTAAAAGCTCTATATCATATACAAGGGTACCATAACCAGATAACACAACCACTCAATATAAGAGTCAAGGAACTTGGTGTCCGAGAAGGGTATTTAGCCCTTAAAGAAATCATAGAACCCGCCTGGTCATGACAAATTGGAGTGGCCCCTACATTGTGAAAAAAATCCTATTCGGTGGCACGGCTATACTCATCGACCTCGATGAAGAAGAGGTGGTGCATCTAGTCAACATGGACCGTTTAAGGAAAATTCTACTGCTAGTCTGAAATCTCAGTGCGCTACCACTCCTCTCATCTGCCTTTTATTCTAAAAAATATCTTCATTTCCCTCTACCCAGAACTACATGGGGCCTGATTGTCTAAAATTTCTTTTACTTTAAAGAATGAATCTCAAAATTTTTTAAACCCCCAGATATACGTAGGAATCTCATACACTTGACATGAGCACAACCCCTTTCTCTTTCATAAAGTTCTATCTTTTCTTACCTTCAAGAACGACAGTTGATTCTATCATTTACATAAACAAAATGATTATGTATGCGTTGACATTAGTATAAATAATTGAAATGCAAAACTCATCAAAAGGAACAACAATATGATTAAAATATTTTTGATTCCATTTTTTGAGAAATTTCAATACAATTACACGAAATATCAGCGTAGGGAGTCAAACAACTAGCCCTGCCAACCTTGACTATCCTAAAAGCAAAACCAAACCAAGCTACTTCTAAATAAAATGACCAAACTTTCCCAAATTTATTCCGATACCAAAATACATAACCAGCTTTACATATAACCAACTTCTTAAAAATACCATCTTCACAAAAAGACCCTACCCGTAGATGCCAGAAGATCCAGCCCCATCACTATCAACATCTTAAGGTAACCAAACTTCTCCTGCCTGGGTAGTATATCAAAGGCGCTCCATGGAACGGTAATCCCGTACCAGCCTAGTTAAAACCACTATGCCTCCTTCCATGGTGTCAAACATAGCAAATAATCTCTGCCCAATCTCCTCGGCCAATATCTTATCCACTACCCTCCTCCACATCCATTTCATGTAATCCCCAGAAACATGCCAAACCCTGCCAATAGATTGGGAAGGACAGGTCAACGATCGATGACTCTCCCATAATGTGCCTAATCGTACGCACATATCTTTTGTCAAATCCTCCATAGGAAAGAAGTCCAGAATACGGGAAGGCATAATTTCCTCCCACCCGACTTCACACAGGAGTCGCCAAGGAAAATAGAAAGAAGTATGCCTCAGGCCAACTAACCGAACATACTGATATTCCTCCAATTTTGGGATGGGATACACCTCCCCACCAGGGTATCGGCCAATGCAGGCATCGAGCTTTGTGCTCCATGAAATAGTTTACCCAGTTCTCAACATTTGGGCCAAAACTGATGAAGTAACGAGTGAAAAAATTTGGCACAACTGCCAAGGGATATTTAGGAAGGACCGCCAAGAGGAATCACTTAGATAACCATATGAATAGCATAACTGGGTTACCTCTCAAAAAATTAGAACGACCTTCCACCAAGCATCTAGACCATTCAGGGTCTCTGCCAGTATCACCGTCGCAGGATTACGACGATATAACACCCATATAGTAATAGAAGCAAGTTGAGGGTCTACCATCAGGTCCCCGATCATAAGCAAAAGCCTCGAAGTAAGGCCTAAAGCAATAGCTCCAGCAAAATCAGCATCAATACAGCCTGTCCAACGCTCCGAATTCAGATAATACAACAAGGGAATCAAGCTCCACTTTACAAACTGTAAGAGGGTAGTCCCCTCAAAGCCTGGGAGTATAATAACACTAGTTGAGGTGTAACCCCTATAGATATGCTGATAAATGATAACTCAAGAACTCTTTAATATATAAAATGAACACAAATTATTATATATAATTGACTCTCCGATTGAACTCACAAGTCTCTCGTGTATAACTGAAATAATAATAACGTAAACTCAGAAGCAACTCATTCAAAGGGAGAAATAAGTAATCACCCTAGATACACCTTAGCAGGAAGCCAACACACCAACAAACTCCGAAGGAGATCTTATTAGCTATTAAAAGTTTCACAATAAATGACAATGGTGGGTGAGTGAACTCTCTAGTTTGCAATAACTTCTCTTTTATATATTCTATCTATAGAAATAAATATTTATAAAGAACCCCCTTTCTCAGAAGTGGTGGAGGCCAATAAATAGCCTCCCACCATTCCCGAGATGCTTTAGTCCCTTACAGTTATGAAATACATCCCCTTATACTTTACGTCACAAACATTAAATGCATGATGGGCCAGCCAGTCCTACGTCATAAACATTAAATGCCGAGACATGCCTTTTGGCCAACCACTGTACGTCAGAGTACTGTCACAATAAATGTGGCTCACCAAACTGTTACACAGCCCCAATACCACAGTGGTTTCTCAAGTATGGATCGAAAGTGTTTAGCTAGCTAATGACATCACCTAAAGCTGAAGTGATATTTGGTAGAGGGTTGTTTGGTTCAGAACTCAACATACGATGGAACTTAAGGTTACTCTGCAAAATCTTCGATGGTGAAAGGCCTCTCAGTGTTTTACCAGGTGTATCTAATATGTTCAAGACAATCCTTAATGCATCCTCGCTTCTTAATCCTCCTAACTAATTCCCTCTGAAGTTCCCATGGTGAGGTCATTTAATAGAGCATGTAAGCTCTCCCAAGCCCTTCTAGACCTAGTCTCTCATTCTCTCCATCCGTTTGGCCAGGGGATACAATCTCCCTATAGCAATTATGGCTTTAGGATCATTTTACTCTTGGCTAGATAGGACCCTCTTAGACATGGAGAGATCTTTGAACCGATATAACTTGGATAATTTTGCCCATGCCATAGTTTTAATGAGATACTTGTATTACCGATTTCCCAAAATATTACCCAACTCAGTCCCTCTCCTAACTGGATAAACCATCAAGACCCATCGCCTTTTCTATTTTTATAAAAAAATATATCCGTAAGGACATATTTGATAAAATAAGTTTAACACACTTGGAATTTCTTTGGTCCTTCATCCAGGGTGGTACAACCCACTTGTTAGGATCTCATCATGGAGGATCCTTCATTCTCCATCGTTTTAGCTTTGGCTCCAAACTACGTGCCCTCCTATACTGAATGGGGATACGCCTCAGAACATTATAATCCCAACCGTCGCATCCATCAATTTGGCTACAACCAAGGAGTTTCTCGGTCAGTATTTCAGGAGTCTCACGGTAGATCTACTTTTTTAAGGCCTATGCCTTTTACACTGTCTCAACTATTTCCACTATCTGCACAACAATTAGTGACTGAGTTACCATCCTTTACCTCACCTGTAAGTGCGATGTTACTTCGAATTTTGCATTGAATTATTGGCCATCACAACTGGCCAAGATTAAAGAGATCATCCAAAATCCCCATGTTTACCTAGTGTTTTAGACTTTTCTACCCTTGGAGCTGGGACTAAGAGGGAATTCCATCCTTGGGATTGAGTTCCCTCTAAGTCGTACTGCTAAATGTCCTCCTAGTGATCTACCCCCGTACTACCCCATGATTTCACTACTAAACCAAGGTCAAGAAAGCTCCCACGCCCAAACAAACTGCCAAAGGTGCTTTTATCGAAATGGCTCCTAGCTACGGGCCTTCAAAACCTCCCACCAAGAAAGCAAGGTCCTCCAAGAGTGGGATTTCTTCTTAGTAGAAATCCCATCATAAGTCCCAAGTTCTTTTGGATAAATTTCCTATTTTCGCCATTCCTCCTGCAATTTTTGTAGATTTGGGTAGGGAAATAAGAGCCAAATGCCAAGCTGAGTTGGAGTGAGTATAACACAAGTTTCAACGACACACTCCTACCATTCCTCATACTATTGTATTTCCCATCATTGTGGTAGACCCCACTAAGGGGGATACATCAAGGAGAAAAAGTTCTAGAATCCCCTATGCTACTGGTGGCTCTAGTGCCAGGAAGAAGACGCTGGGTAGAAAAACCCAGAAGAAATGTGTTTATGAAGTGCAACCAACACCTACTTCTTCTGTTCCCATAGATTCTCCTCCTCTATCTCTCATTGAGGCCATTACCCTTGATAATAGTCCTGAAATTGATTATGGTCCCACTGAGAGGGCTTCTCTAGTTCCTTCACCTCTTGCTTCATCGATGGTCCTTTTGTCTCACTCTTCTCTAGAGCAAGAGGTATATTTTCCCACACTTAGACATTTTAAACTTAATGAGGTATATTTTTTAACACTTGTGCAAATATCTTTTGCTTATGTAGGAGATTGAAGGAGATAGGCCTTCTCCCTCTGTGTGCCTTTTTGTGGGAGGATGATTCGGTAATTCTGGGGCCGATACATTTTCTCCCCTTATCCTATGTATGGGATGGACTATTCTCGGTTATCTTCCTCCTGACATACAGAGGAGGCTGCTAGGAGAGTTGTTGTTTCTATAGAATCTGTTTAAGCTTCCCCTCAGTCAGAGGAGACTCCTCTAGCTTCTTCTGGCCTCTCTATGGTTCCTCTGGACGTTGTTTCAGTGTCTTCCAGTCCTCCAGAGGTAATAATTTTTTTCTCTTTTAGCCATCTTTTTCCCTTGACTATATTGTGTACTTAACATTTTCTTAGCTTTCAGGTTGTAACTGCTTCTGACCTAGCCACATATCTTACAGGGTCACCTTTTTAGTTCCCTCTGGTGATTTCCCTTTTTGTAATATCACAAAGGTAACGTTACTGCTTATGCATTTGCCTCTTTTACACATGGTGTTTCTTGTGCCTAATACTTTGATTTTTATTTGTAGTTGTCTCCGGATCTGACTCCTCCATCTCGTTCTGAGAAATTCAAAGTACCTCATTGTACCCTTGGTTCATCTTCTCACATAGGTATTCCTTCGGCCCCTATGGGGGTTGATATATCATTTTGAGCTTAAACGATGTCGGTTGAACCTTCCTCAAACTTGGCACTTGTGCCTTTTCATGAGGAAGGTGCATCACCAAGGGCTGAGGTTCCCCTTGCGAAAGGTTCAACTTAGAGTCATACAGATGTTGGAGTTATTCCTTCAATTCCTACCCCTGAAGTTGTTACTCTTGCAATCATTAAACCTACAATTGTGTCTGTGCTATAATTTGTCATTTCCCTCTTCTTTACACAAGTGTTATCATTAGGCTTTTGAGGTGACTTGTTAAGGTTTTTCTAAAACTCCACCTATAACGAGGACTTAAAAATGAAAACCACTTGTTAAGATTTTTTCTCAAACTCCACCTATAACGGTGACATAACAATAAAAACCACTTGTTAAGATTTTTCGCAACCTCCATCTATAACGGTGACTTAACAATGAAAACACACTTTTTAATATTTTTTGCAAACTCCACCTATAATGATGACTTAACAATGAAAACACACTTGTTAAGATTTTTCTCCATCTCCACCTATAACGGTGACTTAACAATGAAAACACACTTGTTAAGATTATTTGCCAACTCCACCTATAACGGTGACTTAACAATGAAAATGCACTTGTTACGATTTTTCGCCAACTCCACCTATAATGGTGACTTATCAATGAAAACACACTTGTTAAGCTATCAGAGTTTTCCCCTTTGTTGATAGCAGTTGATGACAAAGTTAAAGTTGCCGAAGAAGCTCTATTAAAGGCCAGTAAGAATTCCAGGCCTTGTTAATTGAACGGGCTCGAGTGCAGACCAGGCTTGAAGGCTGAATCGCTACTCAGAGAACATGCTTGGAGTCTTCTTCGGGTTTGCCTGGAGACTATTTCTCCCAACCTCACTTATAGTTTTTTCTGGGTTAAAGTCCCTTCTTTTGTATTGTAATTTTTTTTCATTTCCTGAAATGTAAATTTTGGACAGTAGTTCGCAATTTTTTAATCCTTTTGAGTATATAAACGAAAGAAATAGTATTTCGATATCATGCAGTGCTTTGTTACAACTCTTTTATTTATTGCAAAGATTAAACTCTTATAATTTACAAGTAAACTCTTTCTTCTTATCTTATCACAAAAAATAACTCTTATAACGAATTTCAACATAACTTAAACACAAAATAAATTTCTAACTGAGGTTACTGGCTTAAACATGATAGAACTTCAACCACTTGTTATTAATATTGAAAGGTTTATCCTCTTCCATCTTAGAGATTAAGCTGTAACCTGAATTATGAGCCTCCTTTATAATGTAAGGCCCCTCCTAATTCGCAGCAAATTTAGGTAATGAGATCCCTCGATTGTGCTTCACCACTGCCTTCAAAACTAAATCCCCTTCTACAAGATTTCTTGGTCTCACCAAGTTGTTATATGCCATGGAGAGCTTCTTCGTGTACATTTGTAAGCGTTTCACTGCATTGTACATGTGTTCATCCAGTGCTTCCAACTGTATATGTCTTCTCTGAGGGAAATGCTGCTTCGCAAGGGATATCGGGCCGAAGGAAATTCTAACTCCACTGGAAGAATTTCTTCGGCTCCAAACACAGGAGAGAATGGCGTATAACTTGTGGGTTTCCTCTTCGTCGTTCGATAAGCCCATAGAATTGTTGGAATCTTGTCATCCCACGAGCCTGGGAAGTCTTCCATCATCTTAGCCAAGATGTTGACCAAGGTCTTATTAGTTGCTTCAACTTGACCATTACCCTTAGGCTATTCCACCGTTAAGGTATAATGGATGATGGAATATTTTTTATGTGAGCATAATTACTTCTTTGTTGATAAATGGGGTCTCGTTATCAGAGAGGATAACCTTTGGAATCCCAAACCTGCAAACTATATACTCTCTTATGAAGTTGACCACCACACCTGCTATTTCTCTCTTTAGTAGTATCGCCTCAGCCCACTTTGTAAAGCACTCCGTTGACACTAATATCAAGATATTTCCCCTCAAATATCGATGTATTGCCCCTACTAGGTTAAACACCCAAGTATGGAATGGGTAAGGAATGGCCAAATAGTGTAAGTCCATCAAAGAAGCATGGATCATGTTTCCATGTAGCTGGCATGCTTTTCACTTTCAAACAAACTCAGCAGAATCTTTATCCATGGTTGGCCAATAATAACCCAAGGTCATTAATTGGTCATATAACTTGGACCCTCTGATGTGAGCTGGATCATGAGCTTGCTTCAAAACTTCCATTGCCTCCTCCTTTGTGATGCATCTTAATGGCCTGTTGAAGTATCCTCTGCGATAGAGCTGCTCCTATTGAACGTAGAATAGTGGGGCCTTTTTCTTGAGTCCCATCAAGTTAATTTTCTTCGTAGGAATAACTCTATCCTTAATGAAATCAATGTAAGGATGCCTTCAGTTCTCTTGAATTTCAATGAAGTGACATTCAGTTTCCTAAAAGAAAAGTTGACATTTATCACACATTCATTGTAACTCTACTGCATCCTGCTTCATCTTTGTCCATAAGTATCCCTCTTTTTGAATTCTTCTGTACATAGGTATTTTAGTTATTTTGGAGTGTTCATAATGTGTTTTCTTCAACTTCTGCTCCGCTTCTTAAGGACTGATGCATCTTAACAGTCATCCTCCCACGTTCCTAAAGTAAAGACTTCCTTGACTAGAAAAGTACTCCTCTACTCTTTAAGTTCCATCTTGCCTTCCCCAGATTCCAATTTCTTCTTGATCTCGCCTATTCAATCCGAATCATCTTCCATGGTAAGATTGATTATACCACCAAGGGATTTATTCTTCATTCTATCACTATAGTAGTTGTGTCGGTTTTCATTTCCACTTTCTGAGTAATGGTAGCATAAGCATCAGCATGTCTATTCATCATTCTAGGATGCCTTCTTATCTTGAATTGAGGAAACTGGATGATCAATCGTTGGATGATTGTTTTATAGGGCACCGGTCTAAGGTGTTTCAATGCATATTCCCCATTCACTTGTTGAACCATGAAGTTCGAATCACCTTCGATGCACAGTGAACGGATTCCTCTTTGAAGTACCTCTAGCAACCCATCACTAACGCTTCATACTCTACTTTTTTATTGGAGCAAAGGAAATCTGACACGTAGGAAAGTCAAAATTCTTCCTTCCCTTTAGAAAGGTGACGCGACCACAAATGTGTCTACTGTGCGTGATATATAGGCTCAAGTGCAAGCCTGTCGCTCAAGTAATAATCCTATAAGTCGGGTATCGATCCTCAGGGAAAAAAGATAAACAGAGTCATAAGGGCGTTGGAAAGATGAGGGTAACCTAACTTTGACTTTAAAAATAAGAAAAAGGTGAATTGGATTGCGAAACAACTACGAATAGATGAAATTTTGAAAATGAGTAATTAATGAAGCTACAAATAAATGAAGTGCAATTACTCTAATTAAGTGAAGAACTAATAACGAAAATTTCTACCACTGAAATATTAAATGAGAACGATAGGTCGGGTTACAATCTCCCACACCATAGTAATTCACTTAGTAGGATACTAGTGTCAGAATTAGAATTTTAAATAAACCCGGTCTTAGTTGTCCTAAGTATTACATATATGAGGGATCGTATCCCGCACAGTATGTAAGCAGAGGACGAATTAAAACTCGGTCTTTAATACTCCTAAGTATTACATATATGAGGGATCGTAGCCCGCACAGTATGTAAGAAACGGACGAATTAAAGCATTATCGCATTATCCAATACTCGCGTTGATTTCTTAAGCATCCCGGTTACCCAGTACAAATGAGATCAAAAGTCTACAACGGTCGTACCAGCTAAATGACACAATTCACCTAAGATTTTAATTCAAACTTCTATTTACACTATCATGAATTACATCGGGTGAGGTTCATGCACCCCAACCCTTGAAAACTTAGCCAGACATATTAAAATCAGAAGAAAATATGCTCTTAGCAAAAGAAAACATTTTAACTACAAACTTAAGATGAAGAAGAATGAAATTACTAACTAAGGAATCAACTATTGCAGTAATGAATGTAGAATTAGAATAAATTTACTTGCATTGCAGAACTGGAATCAAATTGACATAAAAACTAGGGTTTCTTGTTGTTCTTTCCTCTAAACTAATTACAAAGCTTCTCTAAATGGATTAGAAGCCTCCTTAATGTCTAGGAGGTGTTTTAAATTTATATCCTACGAAAATTATAAAAGTTGGATGCATACAATACTCTATCAAGAAGAAGATAGTCCCAAATCTCGAACCCCGGATCGATCTGGTCAAGATACTTCGGATTGGTCCGGGTGAAAATCAGATCGATCCGTTTATTTTGGAAAACTGATTGGTCCGCTAGACAGGATTTATGTAGTAAAATTTTAGGGCCGAATCAATCCATTTTTTGGGGGGACCGGATTGGTCTGGTAAACGCATTCTTATTCAGTGGCTTCTAGTACCCGGACTGGTCCGTTTTTCATATAAATCGGATTGGTCCGGATTGGCTTCTCAATTTCTCTTGATTTTCTCTTCAAAATCTCTTGATTATCTCACACCTTCGGGTCTTCATAACTTCTATTCTGGAACTCGGATTCGGATGCCGTTTCTTCCTATGCGTTCATAAACTCGATATCTTCGACTTTCATTTTGGGTCCTCAACCAGATTCCTGATGGAAATTATGCTTTTGCCCTTTTTATTCATCCTCTTTCTTTTCTCTTGCTTCTTCCGATTTCTTCATTTCTTTAATGTATTAAATACCTGTAAAATTAATAAGAATTACACGAAATTCGAGATACTTATTAGACGAATCCATTAGCAATTATATGAGATAAACTAACGCATTTTATAATGTTCAGAGTAATAAAAGCTTCTAAATTAAGGGGTAAAGTTGGAAGAATTTATGCCTAATCAAACCCCCTAACTTAGAACTTTGATCGCCCCGAGCAATGTAAAAAAATCAAAACATGATCCAACTCTAAAATGGGATAGAATACCTTTTTCGCGGGCAAGCGATTGGATTTAGCATATGCAACAAGCCTTTAAACCCCTAGGTTTCCCTAGTCGGACGAGTTGTTGTAATACCCCGTACTTTTGGCTATATTTATTTTTGGGATTAATTAATTAAATACGTATTAATTGGAAATTAATCCGGGTTATAAATACTAATGAGATGCGAATTGGTATTTGATTATGTGCATATATGATTATATATGTATTTGGTATTATAAAATTTGTCGTGAGATTTATATACGGCATTTTAGAAATTTTTGTTGAGACGCGTGGGACCGCCGCGTCACGGTATAATATTTTGTTAATAAAAGTAAATTAAAAATCTATAATCCGTATGGTCGTTTTGAGTGCGCCAACGCGTCCGGAAGGGTCGAGATAGTCAGAAAACACTAGCCGGGGGTATAGTTTGGGTCCCGGGGTAATTTTAGACCATACCGGTAACTTAAAGGGTATTTTAGTAATTTGGTATTTTTGGGTAATTAAAAGTGACGAAAATTGAGAGTTGTAATCTGATAAGGATTGACCCCAACCAACCCTTATTAACCCAACAAGCTACGGAGGTTTATTAATTAGGTTTTCATAAGTTCCCCAAAGCAAACCCTAGCCACCATAGCCTTTTGGAGAAGAAAGCTTGGAGAAGGAGAGAGAGAGAGAGATTCTGCAGAAATTCTACACCGAATCCACACCAAATTCAGAAATCAAACCAAGGCAAGTGACTTTATTTCCATTTAATTACTGAGAATGTCTTTTCCATGTTAGAAATTGAAGAATCTTAATTGTTCTTGAAAGATTAAAAGAAAACCCATGAAATTTGAAGTTATTATTGAATGTTGGGATAGGTTTGCATGTAGAAACATTGTTGGGAGATTTAATTTCGGATATTTCATATCTAGGTGATGTATAAACGAATTAAAATCTGGGAATTTATGATGAGAAAAAGTTAGGGTTTATGTTCTTGAAGAAAATTGGGAATTAAAGTAGAAATTGTGATTTAATGATGTTTAGATGATATCAAACCCTTTAATGATGTTAGTATAGCCCCTTAACATGTTTGAGGATGATTAGAGAACTCAATATATTGTGGGAACGAATTTTAGAAGAGGTTTGAGGAGTAAAAATGGTGAAAAACGATTTTTGGGAAATTCTGGGCCGAAACTGGCATCTCGTTAGAAGCAGCCCCCAGGTCGTTCGAACGAGCTCGTTCGAACGAGCTTCTAACGAGTTGACCAGTCGTTATTAACGAGTAGGATTTTCGTTCGATATCTCGTTCGAACGAGATATCGTTAGAAGGGTCAGTTCGTTCGAACGAACTGGGATCTCGTTCGAACAGCCTCGTTCGAACGAGACTTCTAACGACCTGACAGTCCAAACTCGTTCGAAGCCTCGTTCGAACGAGACTTCTAACGAGTTGACAGTTTGACCCTTTTTGGACTGTTTTGACTTTTGGAGTTCCGGGAGATGATTCAAGGGTAGAGTTAGCATCCCTTTGATGATATAGTGATTGATTTGGGACTTTTGGGGTTGTTGGGATGAGTAAACCATACACGAGAGTTATATTCAATGAACCGTTTGGGTTGAGACGTGAGTGTCTACTACGATGTGAGGATGAATTATAGCGCGTATAATTATGAACCGGAATAATATAAGTTGTGATAATTAGTTGGTACGAGAATGCGATATGTACTACGATTAAAATACGGTACTACTAAGATGTGTGTTTACTTAGTATTAGTATATGGATTGTTTGTATGACATACCTACCATACTTGCTATCACGGGAGGTTTCGTTCGCTTAGGACCCTCTAATCCTTGTGTGCCTACGGGAGGGATATAGACTAGTACCTTGATGAACATAGGTCATTGAAAGACTTATTGTGATATTAATAAGTCCGCTGACCATGGGAGCGTAGGTATGTGCGTGACCCATGTGATGGTGACTGTGTTCGCCTCCACTATTTGTGATTTGTGTTATCTGAACTATTCCTGAGAGATTCGGAATATGTGATCCTTATGTACGTGATGTACCGGGATGGATAGCAGAGTATGTATGCACTACAGCTTAAATTGCGGGGTGCTTGTATTGTATATTTATGAGATGAATAATATACATTAGATTACTGGAAATCCTCATGTTAATGTTGTAAAAATATTACGGTATTGTTTCGAGTTATATAAGGAGTTAGCTGATAGTTATATCAATGGCATATTTAGTAACTGAGTTTACGTTAAACCTCTATTTAATTACGAGCGTTGTTACGTTAAATGGAACCGAGTAATATGGGTAGAACCTTTGGCAGTCTAGCTAGTTATGTTGTCAGTTAGCTAGTAGTATGGGTCGATATAGATGGGTACTTACATTAGGAGTGCACAGTTAGACGAGAGGTGAGAATATCATTCGAGTGTACGTCCTAACATGTACTATGCATTTAATGTTTTAAATGTTTTTAAAGCACTTGCAGGTTTTTAAAATGACTTCCACTTTCGGGCTCTGACCCATTTGCTTTCAAATATATTTTCTTGTAAAACCATTTTAGGTGCCCAGCCACAAGGACACCAAGCATAGGATTCTCATTCAGGTGACGTGCTGTAGCTGGTTGTGGAAGATACAGGGATTTGCTCATAGACGCTTCCATCTTTTGGATTCCAGAGTCACTATCTATCAGTTGTAGGGCATGTTGCCCATTTCTTTAGAGACCTCTTTTACATTTCAGTTTTCAGACTCTAGCATGTATTGCTCAGTATTCAGTTTTAGTTATTTATTTCAGTTTTACTTATCAGTTGTGGGATTTGTATTGAGGTGTTTTTCCTCCAGGTTTTATTTACATATTGTGATGGTTATTCATTTTACTTCAGTATGGTGAATGGTGTTATTTAGTTATTCATTACTCTTGTTGCATGTTAATCAGATTTAATAAAAATTGGCACTTACTTTTTAAATACTAGGTGGTTAGTAATAATAAAACGTTTTCGACAGTGATGCTATTAACTGAGCCAACTTGGCATTTTGAATTAATTTTATAAAGGAGTAGCTACCCGGTGTTTAATTAGTCGGGGTGCCACAGGTGGTATCAGAGCATCAGGTTCTAGTGTCCTTTAGGATCTGTACGGCTATTATGTTTCCGCTACGTTTCTTTGATATAGAGCCCTATATTTTAGGACTGTTGTACTCTCATTGTGTATGCTTCGTTCTTCAGCTATTTTAAGTTTATAAACCGTGAACTTATAAACTTTGTTCTTGTTTCAGATGCCTCCACGACGTGCACGACGAGTTCCCAGGAATGCAGTGCCCGAACCCCAGCCCGCTCCAGTTCAGGGCATGTTGAACGCCGCTGAGGTTGCTGCTATAGTAGCCCAAGCGGTAAATGCCGCGATTGCCGTGATTCAGCAGGCACCACCTCAGGCGCCGGTTGCCGCGCCAGTACAGGTTAATGCATTCCCGTCTGCTTGGGAGCGTGTACGTGACGCTTTTCAGAAAGCGCATCCGCCAGAGTTTGCTGGAAGCTCAGATGTGGTTATCTCGAGCCAATGGAGGAAAGACATGCAGAGGCATTTGAGGATGCATGAGTGCACAGATGTTCAGAAGCAGGTGCTAGCTACTTTCAAGCTAGTTGGATCTGCGCTGCAGTGGTGGGAGTCCATTACCACCGCGGAGGAGAGGGATACCCTCACGATTCAGGAGTTCTGGGTGCGGTTCGACCGCAAATACTTTCCGTCCGCAGTTCATACAGAGATGAGGAGGAAGCTGATGAGTTTGAAGCAAGAGGGCAAAACAGTGGCCGAGTATGAGGCCGAGTTCACTAACCTGTTGAATATCGTTCCAGACGAGATTCCAACAGAGAAGAAGAAAATAGAGAAGTTCACTGATGGGTTGAATTGGAGAATCCGTCAGCATCTACTTGGGAACCTATCGTTGGCCACGTATTCTGATGTGGTTAACGCTGCATTACTACACTTCCAGGACCACCGTTTTCATATGGCCGAGGGCAAGCGGTCAGGGGATTCTAGCCATCAGGGCAGGACTGGAGGACATGGTGCCAGCGGGGCACAGACCGGTCAGGGGCAGAGACAGACTGAGCAGGGTACCCAGCAGGGGGACAATAAGAGGTTCCGGTCAGGGAACTATAGGCAGGGACAGGGAGGTTTCCGACAAGGCCATCAGGGTCAAAACGGCCATCAGGGCCAACAGGGGCAGAATGGACAGCAGGGCCAAGGGAGGAATGGTAACGGCCACCAGGGCCGGGGACAGCAGGGACAGAAGGGAGGGAATTTCCCAGGGAAGTGCTTTACTTGTGGCAAGACTGGCCATAAGAAGCAGGATTGTCCTGATAGGGGCAGGGCCCCACAGCAGCAGCAGCAGGGTGCTCGCCAGGAGCCACAGAGACCTATGTTTCCCGCCGCTCTTCCTGCACCGCCACAGATGGCAGCTTTGCCACCCATTCCAGCAGTCCCAGCTCAGCAGGGGCAGCTACAGTATGGACGTGTCTACAACGTTCACCAGGCTGCAGTTCCACAGGCACCGCCCGCGATCGAGGGTACGTTTCCTATCCATGGCACTATGGGTCGGGTGTTATTTGATACGGGTGCTACACACTGTTTTATTGCTACACACTTCGCGAAAGCTTTAGGATTGTTAGCTACGGCAGAGAGCACAGTGACGTGTGTCGACTCACCATTAGGGAGTGGGTCACTTATTTTCTTTATATGCCAGGGAGTCGGGGTAGAGGTTGGTGGTTTGGTATTGCCTGCGGACATGTTAGTGTTAGACATGCATGTTCACGATGTGATCATCGGTATGGATTGGCTCGTAGCATATAGGGCTATGATTGATTGCTTCAGCGGGAGCATTGTTTTTGCCATTCCGGGGCAAGAGATGTTTGTAGTGGCGATGCCTTGCCCAGAGGGAGGATCGACCGCTCATCTGTATTACCTAGAGGAGGATACCTCTAAGGAGGTTGTTATTCCTTTAGATTCGATCCCGGTTGTCAGGGAGTATTCGGATGTGTTTCAGGAGATACCAGGCTTACCACCCAGTCGAGAGATAGACTTCGTTATTGATTTGCTACCCGGTACGAGACCTATAGCACGCGCACCGTACCGTATGGCTCCATCTGAGATGCGAGAGTTACGGGATCAGATAGAGCAGCTGTTAGGGCAGGGCTTTATTCGCAGGAGTACCTCACCTTGGGGCGCTCCAGTTTTGTTTGTGAAGAAGAGGGATGGTTCACTGAGATTGTGCGTGGACTACCGAGAGTTGAATAAGGTCACGATACGGAATAAGTATCCGTTGCCTCGAATCGATGACTTATTCGACCAGTTGAGAGGAGCTTCTTTCTTCTCGAAGATTGACTTGAGGTCAGGTTACCATCAGTTGCGCATCAGGGAGGAGGATGTCTCGAAGACTGCGTTCTTGTCGAGATATGGTTCTTATGAATTTCGGGTTATGCCTTTCGGCTTGACCAACGCTCCAGCAGTGTTTATGGACTTGATGAACAGAGTGTTCAGGGACTTCTTAGACCAGTTTGTCATTGTCTTCATTGATGATATCCTGGTTTACTCTCAGACAGAGGAGGAGCACGCCGAGCATTTGAGGCAGGTTTTGCAGACACTTCGTCAGAACGAACTGTATGCAAAATATGAGAAGTGCGGGTTTTGGCTGAAGGAGGTCCAGTTCTTGGGTCATATTATTTCCGATCAGGGAATATCTGTTGATCCGGGGAAGGTGTCAGCGGTGAGGGAGTGGGGACAGCCCACGACACAAACGGAGATTCGTAGTTTCTTGGGTCTAGCAGGATACTACAGGAGATTTATTCGGGGATTCTCGGAGATAGCAGGTCCTTTGACACATCTTACTCGTAAGGGTGTGCCATACATCTGGAGTGATGCCTGTCAGTTGGCATTCGATGAATTGAAGGACAAATTGACCTCAGCACCTGTGTTAGCATTGCCGAGACCGGGAGTTGAGTATTTGGTTTACACCGACGCGTCTTTGCAAGGGCTTGGAGGTGTATTGCAGCAGGAGAGACAGGCCATAGCTTATGCTTCCCGTAAGCTTAAGCCTCATGAGAAGAATTACCCCACACATGATTTGGAGTTGGCGGCAGTGGTATTTGCCTTACGAATTTGGAGGCACTATCTTTTGGGGGAGAAGTTTCAGCTGTTCACGGACCACAAGTCACTACAGTACCTGTTCACGCAAAAGGAATTGAATATGCGGCAGCGTAGGTGGATTGAATTTGTGAAGGACTACCAGTTCGACATCCAGTACCACCCGGGTAAGGCTAACGTAGTAGCAGACGCGTTGAGCCGTAGGCCAGCAGATGAGGTGGCAGAGGTGTGGAAAGCTAAGTGGAAGGAATTGGGACACCAAGATGCAGTGGCCCGATCTTTCATGTCTGTAATGACCGTTACACCGCAGATTGTCACGAAGGTAGTACGGGCACAGGCTAATGATTCGTTCTGTCAGGAACAGATAGTTCGATTACTTGCAGAGGGAGCCGAGTCCTATACCGTTAGCTCAGACGGGGGATTGCGCTTCAATGGGAGATTGGTAGTTCCGGAAGGGGAAGAATTGCGGCACGATGTGATGGCAGAGTCGCACGGCTCACGGTTCGCGGTACATCCCGGAGGGGACAAAATGTACCAAGACATGAGACGGCAGTATTGGTGGAGCGGTATGAAGAAAGATATCGCTGAGTTTGTCTCGAAATGCGCCACTTGTCAGCTTGTAAAAGTGGATCATCAGAGACCAGCAGGATTGCTACAGCCGTTGGAGGTTCCGGTGTGGATGTGGGAGAGCATATCCATGGATTTTGTCACGGGGTTGCCTACGTCGCAGAGGGGTCACGACTCCGTTTGGGTAATTGTGGACAGGTTGTCCAAGGTCGCTCACTTTTTACCCGTTAGGACTGATTACACTGCGGGACAGTATGCCCAGCTCTTCATTTCAGAGATTGTGAGACTTCACGGTGTGCCCCTGAATATCGTGTCTGACAGAGACAAGATATTTGTTTCGAGGTTTTGGGAGAGTTTCCAGGAGGCCATGGGTACGGAATTGCGGTTAAGTACGGCTTATCATCCGCAGACCGATGGACAGATAGAGCGCACCAATCAGATGTTGGAGGACATGCTACGCATGTGCATTATTGACTTCGGGGGTGGATGGGAGCAGTACCTTCCACTGGTGGAGTTTGCTTACAACAACTCCTATCAGTTCACGATTGGCATGGCTCCGTTTGAGGCATTGTACGGTAGGCCTTGTCGTTCCCCAGCATGTTGGTTGGAAGTGGGGGACAACAAACTACTTGGGCCGGAAGTGATTCAGGATACTTCGGCAAGGATTGAGTTAATTCGGAGTCGCATTCGGGTAGCTCAAGACAGGCAGAAGAGTTATGCTGATGCGAAGAGATTTTTCAGGGAGTTCCAAGTGGGGGACCAGGTTTTGCTCAGGGTTTCTCCGATGAAGGGGATTATGCGATTCGGGAAGAAGGGGAAGTTGGCACCGAGGTATGTGGGGCCGTTTCCTATTATTGAGCGGATCGGACCGGTCGCGTATAGACTCGGGTTACCGGAGCATTTGCATCGGATTCACGACGTGTTCCATATTTCCTCGCTGAGGAAATACCTTAGAGATAATTTGGCTCATTCTCACATTGCTGTAGAGGATATCAATCTCCAGCCGGATAGCTCTTATGAGGAGGGGCCGATTGCTATTTTGGACCGAAGCGAGAGGAAACTGCGGTCAAAGATAGTCCCGTTAGTACGTGTTCAGTGGCGACATCACAATGTCGAGGAGTCCACATGGGAGCGCGAGGATGAGATGCGCGAACGTTATCCAGAGCTGTTTTTAGCAGGTACTTTCTAGTTTCGAATTTCGGGACGAAATTCAGTTATTAGGGGGGAAGTATGTAATACCCCGTACTTTTGGCTATATTTATTTTTGGGATTAATTAATTAAATACGTATTAATTGGAAATTAATCCGGGTTATAAATACTAATGAGATGCGAATTGGTATTTGATTATGTGCATATATGATTATATATGTATTTGGTATTATAAAATTTGTCGTGAGATTTATATACGGCATTTTAGAAATTTTTGTTGAGACGCGTGGGACCGCCGCGTCACGGTATAATATTTTGTTAATAAAAGTAAATTAAAAATCTATAATCCGTATGGTCGTTTTGAGTGCGCCAACGCGTCCGGAAGGGTCGAGATAGTCAGAAAACACTAGCCGGGGGTATAGTTTGGGTCCCGGGGTAATTTTAGACCATACCGGTAACTTAAAGGGTATTTTAGTAATTTGGTATTTTTGGGTAATTAAAAGTGACGAAAATTGAGAGTTGTAATCTGATAAGGATTGACCCCAACCAACCCTTATTAACCCAACAAGCTACGGAGGTTTATTAATTAGGTTTTCATAAGTTCCCCAAAGCAAACCCTAGCCACCATAGCCTTTTGGAGAAGAAAGCTTGGAGAAGGAGAGAGAGAGAGAGATTCTGCAGAAATTCTACACCGAATCCACACCAAATTCAGAAATCAAACCAAGGCAAGTGACTTTATTTCCATTTAATTACTGAGAATGTCTTTTCCATGTTAGAAATTGAAGAATCTTAATTGTTCTTGAAAGATTAAAAGAAAACCCATGAAATTTGAAGTTATTATTGAATGTTGGGATAGGTTTGCATGTAGAAACATTGTTGGGAGATTTAATTTCGGATATTTCATATCTAGGTGATGTATAAACGAATTAAAATCTGGGAATTTATGATGAGAAAAAGTTAGGGTTTATGTTCTTGAAGAAAATTGGGAATTAAAGTAGAAATTGTGATTTAATGATGTTTAGATGATATCAAACCCTTTAATGATGTTAGTATAGCCCCTTAACATGTTTGAGGATGATTAGAGAACTCAATATATTGTGGGAATGAATTTTAGAAGAGGTTTGAGGAGTAAAAATGGTGAAAAACGATTTTTGGGAAATTCCGGGCCGAAACTGGCATCTCGTTAGAAGCAGCCCCCAGGTCATTCGAACGAGCTCGTTCGAACGAGCTTCTAACGAGTTGACCAGTCGTTATTAACGAGTAGGATTTTCGTTCGATATCTCGTTCGAACGAGATATCGTTAGAAGGGTCAGTTCGTTCGAACGAACTGGGATCTCGTTCGAACAGCCTCGTTCGAACGAGACTTCTAACGACCTGACAGTCCAAACTCGTTCGAAGCCTCGTTCGAACGAGACTTCTAACGAGTTGACAGTTTGACCCTTTTTGGACTGTTTTGACTTTTGGAGTTCCGGGAGATGATTCAAGGGTAGAGTTAGCATCCCTTTGATGATATAGTGATTGATTTGGGACTTTTGGGGTTGTTGGGATGAGTAAACCATACACGAGAGTTATATTCAATGAACCGTTTGGGTTGAGACGTGAGTGTCTACTACGATGTGAGGATGAATTATAGCGCATATAATTATGAACCGGAATAATATAAGTTGTGATAATTAGTTGGTACGAGAATGCGATATGTACTACGATTAAAATACGGTACTACTAAGATGTGTGTTTACTTAGTATTAGTATATGGATTGTTTGTATGACATACCTACCATACTTGCTATCACGGGAGGTTTCGTTCGCTTAGGACCCTCTAATCCTTGTGTGCCTACGGGGGGGATATAGACTGGTACCTTGATGAACATAGGTCATTGAAAGACTTATTGTGATATTAATAAGTCCGCTGACCATGGGAGCGTAGGTATGTGCGTGACCCATGTGATGGTGACTGTGTTCGCCTCCACTATTTGTGATTTGTGTTATCTGAACTATTCCTGAGAGATTCGGAATATGTGATCCTTATGTACGTGATGTACCGGGATGGATAGCAGAGTATGTATGCACTACAGCTTAAATTGCGGGGTGCTTGTATTGTATATTTATGAGATGAATAATATACATTAGATTACTGGAAATCCTCATGTTAATGTTGTAAAAATATTACGGTATTGTTTCGAGTTATATAAGGAGTTAGCTGATAGTTATATCAATGGCATATTTAGTAACTGAGTTTACGTTAAACCTCTATTTAATTACGAGCGTTGTTACGTTAAATGGAACCGAGTAATATGGGTAGAACCTTTGGCAGTCTAGCTAGTTATGTTGTCAGTTAGCTAGTAGTATGGGTCGATATAGATGGGTACTTACGTTAGGAGTGCACAGTTAGACGAGAGGTGAGAATATCATGCGAGTGTACGTCCTAACATGTACTGTGCATTTAATGTTTTAAATGTTTTTAAAGCACTTGCAGGTTTTTAAAATGACTTCCACTTTCGGGCTCTGACCCATTTGCTTTCAAATATATTTTCTTGTAAAACCATTTTAGGTGCCCAGCCACAAGGACACCAGGCATAGGATTCTCATTCAGGTGACGTGCTGTAGCTGGTTGTGGAAGCTACAGGGATTTGCTCATAGACGCTTCCATCTTTTGGATTCCAGAGTCACTATCTATCAGTTGTAGGGCATGTTGCCCATTTCTTTAGAGACCTCTTTTACATTTCAGTTTTCAGACTCTAGCATGTATTGCTCAGTATTCAGTTTTAGTTATTTATTTCAGTTTACTTATCAGTTGTGGGATTTGTATTGAGGAGTTTTTCCTCCAGGTTTTATTTACATATTGTGATGGTTATTCATTTTACTTCAGTATGGTGAATGGTGTTATTTAGTTATTCATTACTCTTGTTGCATGTTAATCAGATTTAATAAAAATTGGCACTTACTTTTTAAATACTAGGTGGTTAGTAATAATAAAACGTTTTCGACAGTGATGCTATTAACTGAGCCAACTTGGCATTTTGAATTAATTTTATAAAGGAGTAGCTACCCGGTGTTTAATTAGTCGGGGTGTCACAGGTGGTATCAGAGCATCAGGTTCTAGTGTCCTTTAGGATCTGTACGGCTATTATGTTTCCGCTACGTTTCTTTGATATAGAGCCCTATATTTTAGGACTGTTGTACTCTCATTGTGTATGCTTCGTTCTTCAGTTATTTTAAGTTTATAAACCGTGAACTTATTAACTTTGTTCTTGTTTCAGATGCCTCCACGACGTGCACGACGAGTTCCCAGGAATGCAGTGCCCGAACCCCAGCCCGCTCCAGTTCAGGGCATGTTGAACGCGGCTGAGGTTGCTGCTATAGTAGCCCAAGCGGTAAATGCCGCGATTGCCGTGATTCAGCAGGCACCACCTCAGGCGCCGGTTGCCGCGCCAGTACAGGTTAATACATTCCCATCTGCTTAGGAGCGTGTACGTGACGCTTTTCAGAAAGCGCATCCGCCAGAGTTTGCTGGAAGCTCAGATGTGGTTATCTCGAGCCAATGGAGGAAAGACATGCAGAGGCATTTGAGGATGCATGAGTGCACAGATGTTCAGAAGCAGGTGCTAGCTACTTTCAAGCTAGTTGGATCTGCGCTGCAGTGGTGGGAGTCCATTACCACCGCGGAGGAGAGGGATACCCTCACGATTCAGGAGTTCTGGGTGCGGTTCGACCGCAAATACTTTCCGTCCGCAGTTCATACAGAGATGAGGAGGAAGCTGATGAGTTTGAAGCAAGAGGGCAAAACAGTGGCCGAGTATGAGGCCGAGTTCACTAACCTGTTGAATATCGTTCCAGACGAGATTCCAACAGAGAAGAAGAAAATAGAGAAGTTCACTGATGGGTTGAATTGGAGAATCCGTCAGCATCTGCTTGGGAACCTATCGTTGGCCACGTATTCTGATGTGGTTAACGCTGCATTACTACACTGCCAGGACCACCGTTTTCATATGGCCGAGGGCAAGTGGTCAGGGGATTCTAGCCATCAGGGCAGGACTGGAGGACATGGTGCCAGCGGGGCACAGATCGGTCAGGGGCAGAGACAGACTGAGCAGGGTACCCAGCAGGGGGACAATAAGAGGTTCCGGTCAGGGAACTATAGGCAGGGACAGGGAGGTTTCCGACAGGGCCATCAGGGTCCAAACGGCCATCAGGGCCAACAGGGGCAGAATGGACAGCAGTTCCATCAGGGCCAGCAGGGCCAAGGGAGGAATGGTAACGGCCACCAGGGCCGGGGACAGCAGGGACAGAGGGGAGGGAATTTCCCAGGGAAGTGCTTTACTTGTGGCAAGACTGGCCATAAGAAGCAGGATTTTCCTGATAGGGGCAGGGCCCCACAGCAGCAGCAGCAGGGTGCTCGCCAGGAGCCACAGAGACCTATGTTTCCCGCCGCTCTTCCTGCACCGCCACAGATGGCAGCTTTTCCACCCATTCCAGCAGTCCCAGCTCAGCAGGGGCAGCTACAGTATGGACGTGTCTACAACGTTCACCAGGCTGCAGTTCCACAGGCACCGCCCGCGATCGAGGGTACGTTTCCTATTCATGGCACTATGGGTCGGGTGTTATTTGATACGGGTGCTACACACTGTTTTATTGCTACACACTTCGCGAAAGCTTTAGGATTGTTAGCTACGGCAGAGAGCACAGTGACGTGTGTCGACTCACCATTAGGGAGTGGGTCACTTATTTTCTTTATATGCTGGGGAGTCGGGGTAGAGGTTGGTGGTTTGGTATTGCCTGCGGACATGTTAGTGTTAGACATGCATGTTCACGATGTGATCATCGGTATGGATTGGCTCGTAGCATATAGGGCTATGATTGATTGCTTCAGCGGGAGCATTGTTTTTGCCATTCCGGGGCAAGAGATGTTTGTAGTGGCGATGCCTTGCCCAGAGGGAGGATCGACCGCTCATCTGTATTACCTAGAGGAGGATACCTCTAAGGAGGTTGTTATTCCTTTAGATTCGATCCCGGTTGTCAAGGAGTATTCGGATGTGTTTCAGGAGATACCAGGCTTACCACCCAGTCGAGAGATAGACTTCGTTATTGATTTGCTACCCGGTACGAGACCTATAGCACGCGCACCGTACCGTATGGCTCCATCTGAGATGCGAGAGTTACGGGATCAGATAGAGCAGCTGTTAGGGCAGGGCTTTATTCGCAGGAGTACCTCACCTTGGGGCGCTCCAGTTTTGTTTGTGAAGAAGAGGGATGGTTCACTGAGATTGTGCGTGGACTACCGAGAGTTGAATAAGGTCACGATACGGAATAAGTATCCGTTGCCTCGAATCGATGACTTATTCGACCAGTTGAGAGGAGCTTCTTTCTTCTCGAAGATTGACTTGAGGTCAGGTTACCATCAGTTGCGCATCAGGGAGGAGGATGTCTCGAAGACTGCGTTCTTGTCGAGATATGGTTCTTATGAATTTCGGGTTATGCCTTTCGGCTTGACCAACGCTCCAGCAGTGTTTATGGACTTGATGAACAGAGTGTTCAGGGACTTCTTAGACCAGTTTGTCATTGTCTTCATTGATGATATCCTGGTTTACTCTCAGACAGAGGAGGAGCACGCCGAGCATTTGAGGCAGGTTTTGCAGACACTTCGTCAGAACGAACTGTATGCAAAATATGAGAAGTGCGGGTTTTGGCTGAAGGAGGTCCAGTTCTTGGGTCATATTATTTCCGATCAGGGAATATCTGTTGATCCGGGGAAGGTGTCAGCGGTGAGGGAGTGGGGACAGCCCACGACACAAACGGAGATTCGTAGTTTCTTGGGTCTAGCAGGATACTACAGGAGATTTATTCGGGGATTCTCGGAGATAGCAGGTCCTTTGACACATCTTACTCGTAAGGGTGTGCCATACATCTGGAGTGATGCCTGTCAGTTGGCATTCGATGAATTGAAGGACAAATTGACCTCAGCACCTGTGTTAGCATTGCCGAGACCGGGAGTTGAGTATTTGGTTTACACCGACGCGTCTTTGCAAGGGCTTGGAGGTGTATTGCAGCAGGAGAGACAAGCCATAGCTTATGCTTCCCGTAAGCTTAAGCCTCATGAGAAGAATTACCCCACACATGATTTGGAGTTGGCGGCAGTGGTATTTGCCTTACGAATTTGGAGGCACTATCTTTTGGGGGAGAAGTTTCAGCTGTTCACGGACCACAAGTCACTACAGTACCTGTTCACGCAAAAGGAATTGAATATGCGGCAGCGTAGGTGGATTGAATTTGTGAAGGACTACCAGTTCGACATCCAGTACCACCCGGGTAAGGCTAACGTAGTAGCAGACGCGTTGAGCCGTAGGCCAGCAGATGAGGTGGCAGAGGTGTGGAAAGCTAAGTGGAAGGAATTGGGACACCAAGATGCAGTGGCCCGATCTTTCATGTCTGTAATGACCGTTACACCGCAGATTGTCACGAAGGTAGTACGGGCACAGGCTAATGATTCGTTCTGTCAGGAACAGATAGTTCGATTACTTGCAGAGGGAGCCGAGTCCTATACCGTTAGCTCAGACGGGGGATTGCGCTTCAATGGGAGATTGGTAGTTCCGGAAGGGGAAGAATTGCGGCACGATGTGATGGCAGAGTCGCACGGCTCACGGTTCGCGGTACATCCCGGAGGGGACAAAATGTACCAAGACATGAGACGGCAGTATTGGTGGAGCGGTATGAAGAAAGATATCGCTGAGTTTGTCTCGAAATGCGCCACTTGTCAGCTTGTAAAAGTGGATCATCAGAGACCAGCAGGATTGCTACAGCCGTTGGAGGTTCCGGTGTGGATGTGGGAGAGCATATCCATGGATTTTGTCACGGGGTTGCCTACGTCGCAGAGGGGTCACGACTCCGTTTGGGTAATTGTGGACAGGTTGTCCAAGGTCGCTCACTTTTTACCCGTTAGGACTGATTACACTGCGGGACAGTATGCCCAGCTCTTCATTTCAGAGATTGTGAGACTTCACGGTGTGCCCCTGAATATCGTGTCTGACAGAGACAAGATATTTGTTTCGAGGTTTTGGGAGAGTTTCCAGGAGGCCATGGGTACGGAATTGCGGTTAAGTACGGCTTATCATCCGCAGACCGATGGACAGATAGAGCGCACCAATCAGATGTTGGAGGACATGCTACGCATGTGCATTATTGACTTCGGGGGTGGATGGGAGCAGTACCTTCCACTGGTGGAGTTTGCTTACAACAACTCCTATCAGTTCACGATTGGCATGGCTCCGTTTGAGGCATTGTACGGTAGGCCTTGTCGTTCCCCAGCATGTTGGTTGGAAGTGGGGGACAACAAACTACTTGGGCCGGAAGTGATTCAGGATACTTCGGCAAGGATTGAGTTAATTCGGAGTCGCATTCGGGTAGCTCAAGACAGGCAGAAGAGTTATGCTGATGCGAAGAGATTTTTCAGGGAGTTCCAAGTGGGGGACCAGGTTTTGCTCAGGGTTTCTCCGATGAAGGGGATTATGCGATTCGGGAAGAAGGGGAAGTTGGCACCGAGGTATGTGGGGCCGTTTCCTATTATTGAGCGGATCGGACCGGTCGCGTATAGACTCGGGTTACCGGAGCATTTTCATCGGATTCACGACGTGTTCCATATTTCCTCGCTGAGGAAATACCTTAGAGATAATTTGGCTCATTCTCACATTGCTGTAGAGGATATCGATCTCCAGCCGGATAGCTCTTATGAGGAGGGGCCGATTGCTATTTTGGACCGAAGCGAGAGGAAACTGCGGTCAAAGATAGTCCCGTTAGTACGTGTTCAGTGGCGACATCACAATGTCGAGGAGTCCACATGGGAGCGCGAGGATGAGATGCGCGAACGTTATCCAGAGCTGTTTTTAGCAGGTACTTTCTAGTTTCGAATTTCGGGACGAAATTCAGTTATTAGGGGGGAAGTATGTAATACCCCATACTTTTGGCTATATTTATTTTTGGGATTAATTAATTAAATACGTATTAATTGGAAATTAATCCGGGTTATAAATACTAATGAGATGCGAATTGGTATTTGATTATGTGCATATATGATTATATATGTATTTGGTATTATAAAATTTGTCGTGAGATTTATATACGGCATTTTAGAAATTTTTGTTGAGACGCGTGGGACCGCCGCGTCACGGTATAATATTTTGTTAATAAAAGTAAATTAAAAATCTATAATCCGTATGGTCGTTTTGAGTGCGCCAACGCGTCCCGAAGGGTCGAGATAGTCAGAAAACACTAGCCGAGGGTATAGTTTGGGTCCCGGGGTAATTTTAGACCATACCGGTAACTTAAAGGGTATTTTAGTAATTTGGTATTTTTGGGTAATTAAAAGTGACGAAAATTGAGAGTTGTAATCTGATAAGGATTGACCCCAACCAACCCTTATTAACCCAACAAGCTACGGAGGTTTATTAATTAGGTTTTCATAAGTTCCCCAAAGCAAACCCTAGCCACCATAGCCTTTTGGAGAAGAAAGCTTGGAGAAGGAGAGAGAGAGAGAGATTCTGCAGAAATTCTACACCGAATCCACACCAAATTCAGAAATCAAACCAAGGCAAGTGACTTTATTTCCATTTAATTACTGAGAATGTCTTTTCCATGTTAGAAATTGAAGAATCTTAATTGTTCTTGAAAGATTAAAAGAAAACCCATGAAATTTGAAGTTATTATTGAATGTTGGGATAGGTTTGCATGTAGAAACATTGTTGGGAGATTTAATTTCGGATATTTCATATCTAGGTGATGTATAAACGAATTAAAATCTGGGAATTTATGATGAGAAAAAGTTAGGGTTTATGTTCTTGAAGAAAATTGGGAATTAAAGTAGAAATTGTGATTTAATGATGTTTAGATGATATCAAACCCTTTAATGATGTTAGTATAGCCCCTTAACATGTTTGAGGATGATTAGAGAACTCAATATATTGTGGGAACGAATTTTAGAAGAGGTTTGAGGAGTAAAAATGGTGAAAAACGATTTTTGGGAAATTCTGGGCCGAAACTGGCATCTCGTTAGAAGCAGCCCCCAGGTCATTCGAACGAGCTCGTTCGAACGAGCTTCTAACGAGTTGACCAGTCGTTATTAACGAGTAGGATTTTCGTTCGATATCTCGTTCGAACGAGATATCGTTAGAAGGGTCAGTTCGTTCGAACGAACTGGGATCTCGTTCGAACAGCCTCGTTCGAACGAGACTTCTAACGACCTGACAATCCAAACTCGTTCGAAGCCTCGTTCGAACGAGACTTCTAACGAGTTGACAGTTTGACCCTTTTTGGACTGTTTTGACTTTTGGAGTTCCGGGAGATGATTCAAGGGTAGAGTTAGCATCCCTTTGATGATATAGTGATTGATTTGGGACTTTTGGGGTTGTTGGGATGAGTAAACCATACACGAGAGTTATATTCAATGAACCGTTTGGGTTGAGACGTGAGTGTCTACTACGATGTGAGGATGAATTATAGCGCATATAATTATGAACCGGAATAATATAAGTTGTGATAATTAGTTGGTACGAGAATGCGATATGTACTACGATTAAAATACGGTACTACTAAGATGTGTGTTTACTTAGTATTAGTATATGGATTGTTTGTATGACATACCTACCATACTTGCTATCACGGGAGGTTTCGTTCGCTTAGGACCCTCTAATCCTTGTGTGCCTACGGGGGGGATATAGACTGGTACCTTGATGAACATAGGTCATTGAAAGACTTATTGTGATATTAATAAGTCCGCTGACCATGGGAGCGTAGGTATGTGCGTGACCCATGTGATGGTGACTGTGTTCGCCTCCACTATTTGTGATTTGTGTTATCTGAACTATTCCTGAGAGATTCGGAATATGTGATCCTTATGTACGTGATGTACCGGGATGGATAGCAGAGTATGTATGCACTACAGCTTAAATTGCGGGGTGCTTGTATTGTATATTTATGAGATGAATAATATACATTAGATTACTGGAAATCCTCATGTTAATGTTGTAAAAATATTACGGTATTGTTTCGAGTTATATAAGGAGTTAGCTGATAGTTATATCAATGGCATATTTAGTAACTGAGTTTACGTTAAACCTCTATTTAATTACGAGCGTTGTTACGTTAAATGGAACCGAGTAATATGGGTAGAACCTTTGGCAGTCTAGCTAGTTATGTTGTCAGTTAGCTAGTAGTATGGGTCGATATAGATGGGTACTTACGTTAGGAGTGCACAGTTAGACGAGAGGTGAGAATATCATGCGAGTGTACGTCCTAACATGTACTGTGCATTTAATGTTTTAAATGTTTTTAAAGCACTTGCAGGTTTTTAAAATGACTTCCACTTTCGGGCTCTGACCCATTTGCTTTCAAATATATTTTCTTGTAAAACCATTTTAGGTGCCCAGCCACAAGGACACCAGGCATAGGATTCTCATTCAGGTGACGTGCTGTAGCTGGTTGTGGAAGCTACAGGGATTTGCTCATAGACGCTTCCATCTTTTGGATTCCAGAGTCACTATCTATCAGTTGTAGGGCATGTTGCCCATTTCTTTAGAGACCTCTTTTACATTTCAGTTTTCAGACTCTAGCATGTATTGCTCAGTATTCAGTTTTAGTTATTTATTTCAGTTTACTTATCAGTTGTGGGATTTGTATTGAGGAGTTTTTCCTCCAGGTTTTATTTACATATTGTGATGGTTATTCATTTTACTTCAGTATGGTGAATGGTGTTATTTAGTTATTCATTACTCTTGTTGCATGTTAATCAGATTTAATAAAAATTGGCACTTACTTTTTAAATACTAGGTGGTTAGTAATAATAAAACGTTTTCGACAGTGATGCTATTAACTGAGCCAACTTGGCATTTTGAATTAATTTTATAAAGGAGTAGCTACCCGGTGTTTAATTAGTCGGGGTGTCACAGGTGGTATCAGAGCATCAGGTTCTAGTGTCCTTTAGGATCTGTACGGCTATTATGTTTCCGCTACGTTTCTTTGATATGGAGCCCTATATTTTAGGACTGTTGTACTCTCATTGTGTATGCTTCGTTCTTCAGCTATTTTAAGTTTATAAACCGTGAACTTATTAACTTTGTTCTTGTTTCAGATGCCTCCACGACGTGCACGACGAGTTCCCAGGAATGCAGTGCCCGAACCCCAGCCCGCTCCAGTTCAGGGCATGTTGAACACCGCTGAGGTTGCTGCTATAGTAGCCCAAGCGGTAAATGCCGCGATTGCCGTGATTCAGCAGGCACCACCTCAGGCGCCGGTTGCCGCGCCAGTACAGGTTAATACATTCCCGTCTGCTTAGGAGCGTGTACGTGACGCTTTTCAGAAAGCGCATCCGCCAGAGTTTGCTGGAAGCTCAGATGTGGTTATCTCGAGCCAATGGAGGAAAGACATGCAGAGGCATTTGAGGATGCATGAGTGCACAGATGTTCAGAAGCAGGTGCTAGCTACTTTCAAGCTAGTTGGATCTGCGCTGCAGTGGTGGGAGTCCATAACCACCGCGGAGGAGAGGGATACCCTCACGATTCAGGAGTTCTGGGTGCGGTTCGACCGCAAATACTTTCCGTCCGCAGTTCATACAGAGATGAGGAGGAAGCTGATGAGTTTGAAGCAAGAGGGCAAAACAGTGGCCGAGTATGAGGCCGAGTTCACTAACCTGTTGAATATCGTTCCAGACGAGATTCCAACAGAGAAGAAGAAAATAGAGAAGTTCACTGATGGGTTGAATTGGAGAATCCGTCAGCATCTGCTTGGGAACCTATCGTTGGCCACGTATTCTGATGTGGTTAACGCTGCATTACTACACTGCCAGGACCACCGTTTTCATATGGCCGAGGGCAAGCGGTCAGGGGATTCTTGCCATCAGGGCAGGACTGGAGGACATGGTGCCATCGGGGCACAGATCGGTCAGGGGCAGAGACAGACTGAGCAGGGTACCCAGCAGGGGGACAATAAGAGGTTCCGGTCAGGGAACTATAGGCAGGGACAGGGAGGTTTCCGACAGGGCCATCAGGGTCCAAACGACCATCAGGGCCAACAGGGGCAGAATGGACAGCAGTTCCATCAGGGCCAGCAGGGCCAAGGGAGGAATGGTAATGGCCACCAGGGCCGGGGACAGCAGGGACAGAGGGGAGGGAATTTCCCAGGGAAGTGCTTTACTTGTGGCAAGACTGGCCATAAGAAGCAGGATTGTCCTGATAGGGGCAGGGCCCCACAGCAGCAGCAGCAGGGTGCTCGCCAGGAGCCACAGAGACCTATGTTTCCCGCCGCTCTTCCTGCACCGCCACAGATGGCAGCTTTTCCACCCATTCCAGCAGTCCCAGCTCAGCAGGGGCAGCTACAGTATGGACGTGTCTACAACGTTCACCAGGCTGCAGTTCCACAGGCACCGCCCGCGATCGAGGGTACGTTTCCTATTCATGGCACTATGGGTCGGGTGTTATTTGATACGGGTGCTACACACTGTTTTATTGCTACACACTTCGCGAAAGCTTTAGGATTGTTAGCTACGGCAGAGAGCACAGTGACGTGTGTCGACTCACCATTAGGGAGTGGGTCACTTATTTTCTTTATATGCTGGGGAGTCGGGGTAGAGGTTGGTGGTTTGGTATTGCCTGCGGACATGTTAGTGTTAGACATGCATGTTCACGATGTGATCATCGGTATGGATTGGCTCGTAGCATATAGGGCTATGATTGATTGCTTCAGCGGGAGCATTGTTTTTGCCATTCCGGGGCAAGAGATGTTTGTAGTGGCGATGCCTTGCCCAGAGGGAGGATCGACCGCTCATCTGTATTACCTAGAGGAGGATACCTCTAAGGAGGTTGTTATTCCTTTAGATTCGATCCCGGTTGTCAAGGAGTATTCGGATGTGTTTCAGGAGATACCAGGCTTACCACCCAGTCGAGAGATAGACTTCGTTATTGATTTGCTACCCGGTACGAGACCTATAGCACGCGCACCGTACCGTATGGCTCCATCTGAGATGCGAGAGTTACGGGATCAGATAGAGCAGCTGTTAGGGCAGGGCTTTATTCGCAGGAGTACCTCACCTTGGGGCGCTCCAGTTTTGTTTGTGAAGAAGAGGGATGGTTCACTGAGATTGTGCGTGGACTACCGAGAGTTGAATAAGGTCACGATACGGAATAAGTATCCGTTGCCTCGAATCGATGACTTATTCGACCAGTTGAGAGGAGCTTCTTTCTTCTCGAAGATTGACTTGAGGTCAGGTTACCATCAGTTGCGCATCAGGGAGGAGGATGTCTCGAAGACTGCGTTCTTGTCGAGATATGGTTCTTATGAATTTCGGGTTATGCCTTTCGGCTTGACCAACGCTCCAGCAGTGTTTATGGACTTGATGAACAGAGTGTTCAGGGACTTCTTAGACCAGTTTGTCATTGTCTTCATTGATGATATCCTGGTTTACTCTCAGACAGAGGAGGAGCACGCCGAGCATTTGAGGCAGGTTTTGCAGACACTTCGTCAGAACGAACTGTATGCAAAATATGAGAAGTGCGGGTTTTGGCTGAAGGAGGTCCAGTTCTTGGGTCATATTATTTCCGATCAGGGAATATCTGTTGATCCGGGGAAGGTGTCAGCGGTGAGGGAGTGGGGACAGCCCACGACACAAACGGAGATTCGTAGTTTCTTGGGTCTAGCAGGATACTACAGGAGATTTATTCGGGGATTCTCGGAGATAGCAGGTCCTTTGACACATCTTACTCGTAAGGGTGTGCCATACATCTGGAGTGATGCCTGTCAGTTGGCATTCGATGAATTGAAGGACAAATTGACCTCAGCACCTGTGTTAGCATTGCCGAGACCGGGAGTTGAGTATTTGGTTTACACCGACGCGTCTTTGCAAGGGCTTGGAGGTGTATTGCAGCAGGAGAGACAGGCCATAGCTTATGCTTCCCGTAAGCTTAAGCCTCATGAGAAGAATTACCCCACACATGATTTGGAGTTGGCGGTAGTGGTATTTGCCTTACGAATTTGGAGGCACTATCTTTTGGGGGAGAAGTTTCAGCTGTTCACGGACCACAAGTCACTACAGTACCTGTTCACGCAAAAGGAATTGAATATGCGGCAGCGTAGGTGGATTGAATTTGTGAAGGACTACCAGTTCGACATCCAGTACCACCCGGGTAAGGCTAACGTAGTAGCAGACGCGTTGAGCCGTAGGCCAGCAGATGAGGTGGCAGAGGTGTGGAAAGCTAAGTGGAAGGAATTGGGACACCAAGATGCAGTGGCCCGATCTTTCATGTCTGTAATGACCGTTACACCGCAGATTGTCACGAAGGTAGTACGGGCACAGGCTAATGATTCGTTCTGTCAGGAACAGATAGTTCGATTACTTGCAGAGGGAGCCGAGTCCTATACCGTTAGCTCAGACGGGGGATTGCGCTTCAATGGGAGATTGGTAGTTCCGGAAGGGGAAGAATTGCGGCACGATGTGATGGCAGAGTCGCACGGCTCACGGTTCGCGGTACATCCCGGAGGGGACAAAATGTACCAAGACATGAGACGACAGTATTGGTGGAGCGGTATGAAGAAAGATATCGCTGAGTTTGTCTCGAAATGCGCCACTTGTCAGCTTGTAAAAGTGGATCATCAGAGACCAGCAGGATTGCTACAGCCGTTGGAGGTTCCGGTGTGGATGTGGGAGAGCATATCCATGGATTTTGTCACGGGGTTGCCTACGTCGCAGAGGGGTCACGACTCCGTTTGGGTAATTGTGGACAGGTTGTCCAAGGTCGCTCACTTTTTACCCGTTAGGACTGATTACACTGTGGGACAGTATGCCCAGCTCTTCATTTCAGAGATTGTGAGACTTCACGGTGTGCCCCTGAATATCGTGTCTGACAGAGACAAGATATTTGTTTCGAGGTTTTGGGAGAGTTTCCAGGAGGCCATGGGTACGGAATTGCGGTTAAGTACGGATTATCATCCGCAGACCGATGGGCAGACAGAGCGCACCAATCAGATGTTGGAGGACATGCTACGCATGTGCATTATTGACTTCGGGGGTGGATGGGAGCAGTACCTTCCACTGGTGGAGTTTGCTTACAACAACTCCTATCAGTTCACGATTGGCATGGCTCCGTTTGAGGCATTGTACAGTAGGCCTTGTCGTTCCCCAGCATGTTGGTTGGAAGTGGGGGACAACAAACTACTTGGGCCGGAAGTGATTCAGGATACTTCGGCAAGGATTGAGTTAATTCGGAGTCGCATTCGGGTAGCTCAAGACAGGCAGAAGAGTTATGCTGATGCGAAGAGATTTTTCAGGGAGTTCCAAGTGGGGGACCAGGTTTTGCTCAGGGTTTCTCCGATGAAGGGGATTATGCGATTCGGGAAGAAGGGGAAGTTGGCACCGAGGTATGTGGGGCCGTTTCCTATTATTGAGCGGATCGGACCGGTCGCGTATAGACTCGGGTTACCGGAGCATTTTCATCGGATTCACGACGTGTTCCATATTTCCTCGCTGAGGAAATACCTTAGAGATAATTTGGCTCATTCTCACATTGCTGTAGAGGATATCGATCTCCAGCCGGATAGCTCTTATGAGGAGGGGCCGATTGCTATTTTGGACCGAAGCGAGAGGAAACTGCGGTCAAAGATAGTCCCGTTAGTACGTGTTCAGTGGCGACATCACAATGTCGAGGAGTCCACATGGGAGCGCGAGGATGAGATGCGCGAACGTTATCCAGAGCTGTTTTTAGCAGGTACTTTCTAGTTTTGAATTTCGGGACGAAATTCAGTTATTAGGGGGGAAGTATGTAATACCCCATACTTTTGGCTATATTTATTTTTGGGATTAATTAATTAAATACGTATTAATTGGAAATTAATCCGGGTTATAAATACTAATGAGATGCGAATTGGTATTTGATTATGTGCATATATGATTATATATGTATTTGGTATTATAAAATTTGTCGTGAGATTTATATACGGCATTTTAGAAATTTTTGTTGAGACGCGTGGGACCGCCGCGTCACGGTATAATATTTTGTTAATAAAAGTAAATTAAAAATCTATAATCCGTATGGTCGTTTTGAGTGCGCCAACGCGTCCGGAAGGGTCGAGATAGTCAGAAAACACTAGCCGGGGGTATAGTTTGGGTCCCGGGGTAATTTTAGACCATACCGGTAACTTAAAGGGTATTTTAGTAATTTGGTATTTTTGGGTAATTAAAAGTGACGAAAATTGAGAGTTGTAATCTGATAAGGATTGACCCCAACCAACCCTTATTAACCCAACAAGCTACGGAGGTTTATTAATTAGGTTTTCATAAGTTCCCCAAAGCAAACCCTAGCCACCATAGCCTTTTGGAGAAGAAAGCTTGGAGAAGGAGAGAGAGAGAGAGATTCTGCAGAAATTCTACACCGAATCCACACCAAATTCAGAAATCAAACCAAGGCAAGTGACTTTATTTCCATTTAATTACTGAGAATGTCTTTTCCATGTTAGAAATTGAAGAATCTTAATTGTTCTTGAAAGATTAAAAGAAAACCCATGAAATTTGAAGTTATTATTGAATGTTGGGATAGGTTTGCATGTAGAAACATTGTTGGGAGATTTAATTTCGGATATTTCATATCTAGGTGATGTATAAACGAATTAAAATCTGGGAATTTATGATGAGAAAAAGTTAGGGTTTATGTTCTTGAAGAAAATTGGGAATTAAAGTAGAAATTGTGATTTAATGATGTTTAGATGATATCAAACCCTTTAATGATGTTAGTATAGCCCCTTAACATGTTTGAGGATGATTAGAGAACTCAATATATTGTGGGAACGAATTTTAGAAGAGGTTTGAGGAGTAAAAATGGTGAAAAACGATTTTTGGGAAATTCTGGGCCGAAACTGGCATCTCGTTAGAAGCAGCCCCCAGGTCGTTCGAACGAGCTTCTAACGAGTTGACCAGTCGTTATTAACGAGTAGGATTTTCGTTCGATATCTCGTTCGAACGAGATATCGTTAGAAGGGTCAGTTCGTTCGAACGAACTGGGATCTCGTTCGAACAGCCTCGTTCGAACGAGACTTCTAACGACCTGACAGTCCAAACTCGTTCGAAGCCTCGTTCGAACGAGACTTCTAACGAGTTGACAGTTTGACCCTTTTTGGACTGTTTTGACTTTTGGAGTTCCGGGAGATGATTCAAGGGTAGAGTTAGCATCCCTTTGATGATATAGTGATTGATTTGGGACTTTTGGGGTTGTTGGGATGAGTAAACCATACACGAGAGTTATATTCAATGAACCGTTTGGGTTGAGACGTGAGTGTCTACTACGATGTGAGGATGAATTATAGCGCATATAATTATGAACCGGAATAATATAAGTTGTGATAATTAGTTGGTACGAGAATGCGATATGTACTACGATTAAAATACGGTACTACTAAGATGTGTGTTTACTTAGTATTAGTATATGGATTGTTTGTATGACATACCTACCATACTTGCTATCACGGGAGGTTTCGTTCGCTTAGGACCCTCTAATCCTTGTGTGCCTACGGGGGGGATATAGACTGGTACCTTGATGAACATAGGTCATTGAAAGACTTATTGTGATATTAATAAGTCCACTGACCATGGGAGCGTAGGTATGTGCGTGACCCATGTGATGGTGACTGTGTTCGGCTCCACTATTTGTGATTTGTGTTATCTGAACTATTCCTGAGAGATTCGGAATATGTGATCCTTATGTACGTGATGTACCGGGATGGATAGCAGAGTATGTATGCACTACAGCTTAAATTGCGGGGTGCTTGTATTGTATATTTATGAGATGAATAATATACATTAGATTACTGGAAATCCTCATGTTAATGTTGTAAAAATATTACGGTATTGTTTCGAGTTATATAAGGAGTTAGCTGATAGTTATATCAATGGCATATTTAGTAACTGAGTTTACGTTAAACCTCTATTTAATTACGAGCGTTGTTACGTTAAATGGAACCGAGTAATATGGGTAGAACCTTTGGCAGTCTAGCTAGTTATGTTGTCAGTTAGCTAGTAGTATGGGTCGATATAGATGGGTACTTACGTTAGGAGTGCACAGTTAGACGAGAGGTGAGAATATCATGCGAGTGTACGTCCTAACATGTACTGTGCATTTAATGTTTTAAATGTTTTTAAAGCACTTGCAGGTTTTTAAAATGACTTCCACTTTCGGGCTCTGACCCATTTGCTTTCAAATATATTTTCTTGTAAAACCATTTTAGGTGCCCAGCCACAAGGACACCAAGCATAGGATTCTCATTCAGGTGACGTGCTGTAGCTGGTTGTGGAAGCTACAGGGATTTTCTCATAGACGCTTCCATCTTTTGGATTCCAGAGTCACTATCTATCAGTTGTAGGGCATGTTGCCCATTTCTTTAGAGACCTCTTTTACATTTCAGTTTTCAGACTCTAGCATGTATTGCTCAGTATTCAGTTTTAGTTATTTATTTCAGTTTACTTATCAGTTGTGGGATTTGTATTGAGGAGTTTTTCCTCCAGGTTTTATTTACATATTGTGATGGTTATTCATTTTACTTCAGTATGGTGAATGGTGTTATTTAGTTATTCATTACTCTTGTTGCATGTTAATCAGATTTAATAAAAATTGGCACTTACTTTTTAAATACTAGGTGGTTAGTAATAATAAAACGTTTTCGACAGTGATGCTATTAACTGAGCCAACTTGGCATTTTGAATTAATTTTATAAAGGAGTAGCTACCCGGTGTTTAATTAGTCGGGGTGTCACAGTTGTGTCTCGTGAGGGTTTGTAGTGAATATACCCACAAAATTCGACTCAAGGAAAACTCAAAATGCACAAAAATTGTATAATTCAAACTTTTCCAGAAAAGAGTCATCATCAATTCATGTTCACGAGTCTCAAATCATAGTGCGTGTGTGCGAAGGCAGAAATTTAACTGCGAATTTCCACAGATTGACCATTACGTTACTTATCCGAAAATTCGTTTTGATTTTAAAATCTCACGGGATGCTCTCATAAATGAATCAATCGAAATGTGGCTATTTCCTCTCGGTATGCGTGATTTATAAGCGTAAATGCATTGGAACCAAGTTCACGCATACAAATCGAAAGACGAAATTTTATGGTAAATGGATCTCATCATCGGATTACGGTTATAGGGAAACGGTAACGTTGCCTCTAATTCATACCTTTAATCTCTTTTATTATCTTCTTGTGTTTTAGCTCTCCACGCGGTAACCAATTTCGCAATCTGGACTCAGTTAGGAATTTTTCGGGTTAAAGGTGTATTGGGTAAAATGGGAAATGGTAGGGAAAGTCGGAATTGGAAAATTCATTTATGATGTCGACTTGTGCTTTTTCGGGCCTTTGCTCACTTTTTTTCTTCTTTTTCTAATTTTTTCTTCTATTTTTCACGTTTTTATTTTCTTGCTATTTTTATTGAGCATTTTTATTCTTTTCTTGCCCCTTTTTATGCATTTTTCGAACTTAATTTATGGGATTATCAACTTTCACAATTCTGGGCCAATTGGGGTTTCTCGGGTTATCAAACGAAAGGGAAAAATTTATTCGGCTCAATTTTGGTTTAAAAAAGGGATAATTTTTTGCTACTTTTTCTGGCCAATATTTTTGGGTTACAAACGAGGGCCTACTTCATTATCCAAATGCGAGTTGCTTTACCATATGCGTCTCGAGATTCATTTAATTTAGAGATATTTTAGTGTGCGTTATTCAAGACAATATCTCACACATTTCCCATAACCGGTCAAAGTGGAAGGATTGAGATCCTTGACGATTTATTAAAATGCTGAAACGAACTTTGACTTATTTATTCGTTTAGTTGTCTATGTTCGCTCAATTTCCATCTTTGGTCAATTTTGGCTTTATGTACTATGTTTTTACAATTTGAGACTTCAAACCAAATTTTCATGATATTTTTGAAAAATTTGAATTCCAATTTTTATTTATTTTGAAGAAAAATATTTTTGGTTTTTTTCAAAATTTTTTTGATTTTTTTTGGGCATTTTTGAAAATTTGTGAAGTTTTAGAAAGACGCACTTGTGACCCCTCCAACTTAGACTTTTGCATTGTCCTCAAGCAAAAAGGACTAAAATCTAACTCAAAGCGAATTGAAAGTGCGAATAGATAAAACGAACAAATATGAAAAATTCCGAATTTTATATAACGGATCAACATGTGTTACAAACGGAAAGAAACCAAACAACCATGTGATAAAAACCAACACTTAGACAACCACTTTTCAGAAAAAACAATATCACTGGGCCGGGGGATTGGAGCTTTCGGGGGCGCTGGGGTCATACGAGTCATTGAAGAAGCTTGGAGGGGGTGCACCGAAGTTGAGTTCGTACATGTGAGTTTGGAGACGGTGCATCATGCGCATATCCCTACGAAAGGCTTCTTGATCCCTATTGTATTGCGCGAGGAATATGTCAAACCGGGTTTCCACCATCGAAAGACGTCGATTAATTTCTACATTGGCGGGTGAAAAATCCGAATCCTCTTCACTATCATAATCCGCGTCGCCCTCGCCCATCATAGTATCCTCCTCTTCTTCCTCGATGCTCTCTTCATCACCTCCCTCTTCCTCGTCTTCGTCACTATCCTCCTCTTTGGTAGCACTATCCTCCTGTGCAAATTAGGCTTGGATGAGGGCTTGTTGTCGTTCACGTTTAGTCCAGTGGTGGATGCAAAAGGAGTTGGGAGGCGCGGGAAATCGTGTGGGGGGACAATTTGGGGGTCGGCTAGCATGGATGTGAGTAGACGGGCATAGGGGAGAGGAGTTACGCCCTTTTAATCCGTGGTGGTGAAGAATATGTCTTTATAGATGCAAGCAACCAGGATGATGGGGGTGTTATGGTCAAAGAGGTGGTAGACGAGTGTGGCTTGACGCGGGCGCATTGCCGAGTTATTTCCTGTTGGGAGAATGTTTGTGCACACAATTTTGAAAGTGAGGCTTGCTTTGTCGGTTGGTTATCACACCGGGTAGGTTTAAGTATTCCAGTTAGCATTGGGGTCGATGCAAGACATGAACACGTCTTTTTCAAGCGGGGCAAGAGGGTTTGGGTAAATGCATTGATGTGGGGTCGGAACATCTTTGGCATCCAACTTCTGTGTCAGAAGTTCTAAAGATAATGGGACGCGGATTCCGCTAATGTAATCTTTATGCGTGTGGTGCCCTATGTGAACAAGGGAGCCATAGAAGGCGCGCACCGTGTGGGCCCATACCGTGTCATGAGGTTCGTTGAAGAAATGACACCAACCCCGGGCCATGAAAAGAGAGGTGATAGAATTAGGCATGTCATTCCAAATGACTTGGCGCTCTATTTGGATTTTGTGAGGTTGGTCGAAGAACCGTTCACACCACCGTTGCTCTTGAAGGGAGCGGTAGCCAGTGGCTCCATCGCCGAGAATTTTGATGGAATCGTATTTTTGGGGAGGTGGTTTCCTGTCCATGATTTTGGGAGAGAGTAATAGTGAGGGGAAAAAATAGTGAAAGAGAGGATGGGAGCGAGTAGTGGTGGGGTAAAAGGGGTGGCGGAGGTGTAGATTTTATAGGTGGTGAAGGGAGAGGGTAGGGTAGAATTTGGAAGGAAAAGGGGGAGGTATTTGAGAGGAAAAATGGGTGTTAGGAAGGGAGGGGACGGAAATGGAGGGAATTTGAGGGATTGGGGGAAAAGGGGGTGAACCTAGGGAAAGCCAAGAGTTGCAGACACCGGACCAATCTCGGGCCCTAGGACCAGATCGATCCGGTTCTGGTATTTTTTATTTTGATTTTCCCAAATCGGACCAATTCGGGTGCCCATTACAGGATCGATCCGGTCCCCAGAATGGCTCTAGTCCTCCTATAGGATGGTACACTATCCTCCTATGACTTTCGGCTGCTCCTACCCAAGATGCGACACCTGTATGCCTTGATTACCTCTCACCTCAATATTGCAGTTCTAAAATGCTTGCCTCGTACAGTGTACTGGTGCTCGAATTCCTCTCCTTGTGTGATGTGATCCTACGGACTCCACCTATCCTAATCTACGTGCAACTACTATACACGAGAATTCACCCCATACACGTCGGGGGTGATAGGACCTCTCAGTTCAAGCTCACTCTACCCTGTAAATGGGGTCCGACAACCAAATGGTGTCGATCTCTTTTACGCATGCCTCAACATATAGCTTTAGGCGTTGTCCATTTACTTTGAACGCGTTCCCCCCTTTTGGATATTCCAATTCAATTGCTCTATGGGGTAATACGCTTTTCACAATGAATGGACCTATCCATCGAGATCGTAATTTACCCGAAAATAGATGAAGCCGGGAGTTATAGAGGAGTAAATTTTTTCCCGGTTGAAACTCTTTCCGTCGATTAATCTTATCATGTGCTAGTTTCATCCGAGCTTTTGAAAATTTGGCATTCTCATACGCATCATTGCGTATTTCCTCTAACTCATTTAGTTGAAGCTTGCGAGCTTCATCGGCTTTGTCCATATCGTAATTTAACCTCTTAATTGCCCAATATGCTTTGTGCTCCAACTCAAAGGGAAGATGTCAAGGTTTTGCATACACAAAGAGGAATGGGGACATTCCGAGTGGGTTATTGTATGCGATACGGTAGGCCCATAGAGAATCGTTCAATCGAAGGGACCAATCTTTCCGATCGGGATTGACCGTCTTCTCAAGCACGTGTTTGATTTCATGATTTGCCAACTTGGCTTGTCCATTCATTTGTGGGTGATATATCATTCCAATCTCGTGAATGACACCATACTTTTTCATAAGTTTTTCAAATGGCTTGTTGCAAAAGTGTGTGCCGTTATCACTGATTACCGCTTTAGGTGCATCAATGGAGGAAAGTATGTGTTCGTACAAGAACTTTATCTACACTTTATTGTCATTATTCTTGGTAGGTATAGCTTCCACCCATTTAAAAACATAGTCTACCGCAACTAGGATGTATAGGTACCCAAAGCACGGGGGAAAAGGGCCCATGAAGTCAATACCCCAGCAATCGAAAACCTTAATGATGAGAATTGGGGTTAGAGGCATCATGTCTCGTCGGGTAATCTCTCCAATCTGTTGACACTTATCACAATATTTGCAACAATTGTTGACATCCCGGAACATTGTGGGCCAGTATAGACCGCTTTGGATAATTTTAGCGGCTATTTTTTTGACGAAAAAATGGCCTCCACATGCTTCCGAATGACAAAATAGGATAACTTTTAGAATTTCGTCATCCGGTACACATCGTCAGATGATTTGATTTGTGAAATATTGAAAAAGGAATGGATCATCATAGAAAAACATGCGCGACCAAGTGATGAAACTCTTCTTATCTTGCGGTTTTCAATTGGGGGGGACGACTCACGTGACAAGATAGTTCACTATATTCGCAAACCAGGGCAAAGAAGAGGTGGCAATGAATTGCTCATCCGAAAAATACTCGTCTATAGGTATAGGATCACTAGATTCGTCGAACGAAAGTCATGACAAGTGATCGGTAACGACGTTTTCTACTCCTTTTTTATATTTAATGGAGAGATTAAACTCCTGTACGAGTAGGATCCACCTTATGAAGCGTGGCTTTGAGTCTTTCTTCGCAAGTAGATATTTTAAAGCCACGTGGTTGGTGAAACAAGTGATGGAGGAACCGATAATATAGGACCGAAATTTTTCGAGAGTGAAGACTACCGCCAGAAATTCCTTCTCCGTGGTGGAGTAATTGAGTTATAACCCGATAAGAGTCCGGCTAGCGTAATAGATGACATGAGCCTTATTGTCTTTTCTTTGGCACAAAACAACCCCTATCGCATAATCACTAGTATCACACATAAACTCAAATGGTAATGAACAATCCAGAGCTTGCATGATGGGAGCGGATACAAGCATGTTTTTTAGTTTTTCAAAAGCACTTTGGCATGCTTCCGTCCACTCGAATGAGGAGTCCTTCCTAAGAAGACTGCTTAAGGTTCTAGCAATGACGATAAAGTCCTTAATGAACCTTCTATAAAACCCCATGTGGCCCAAGAAGGAGCACACATCTTTTAGCGACTTAGGTGGGGGTAGGTCAACTATGACATCTATTTTTGCTTGGCCAACTTCGATCCCTTCAGATGACACGATGTGGCCAAGAACTATAGCCCCGGTGACCATGAAATGGCATTTTTCCCAATTCAGCACTAAGTTCTTTTCCACACATCGGGATAGTACTTTCTCAAGATTGGCTAAACATATGTCGAAGGAGGTTCCAAAAATACTAAAGTAGTCCATAAACACCTCGAGACCTCTCTCGACCATGTCACTGAAAAAGCTCAACATACACCTTTGAAAGGTCGTCGGTGCATTACACAAGCCAAATGGCATACATTTGTAGGAAAATGTTCCAAAAGGGAAAGTGAAGGTTGTTTTCTCTTGATCAAGTACATCTACCTCAATTTGGTTATATCCTGAATAACCATCTAGGAAGCAATAATAAGGGTGTCCCTCTACTCTTTCGATAATTCGATCGATAAATGGAAATGGGAAATGGTCTTTCCTAGTTCCCGCATTGAGTTTTCGGTAATCAATACAAACATGCCATCCAATGGTGGTACATTGGGGAACTAGATCTCCCTTGGAATTTTCAATTACATTCATGTTCAACTTCTTTGGTACAACTTGAACGGGTCTCACCCACTTGCTATCCGAGATTGGGTAGATAATCCCGACATCTAACAATTTTATGATTTGAGTCCTCACCACATCTTTTATTGTGGGGTTTAGACGTCTTTGCATTTCTCTCAAGGGATTAACATACTCCTCAAGATGAATCTTATGGGTGAAAATTAGAGGGCTTATCCCCTTTAGATCAGCTATACACCAACCAAAAGCACGTTGGTTCTTCCTCAAAATCTTCAATAGCTTACCCTCCTTCTCTTCATCTAAGCTAGAGGAGACAATAATAGGAAATGTCTCACTTTCACCTAGGAAAGCATATTTAACATTGGAGGGTAGTTTCTTTAACTCAAGAGTCGGGAGTGTGTCGCTAGAGGGAACCATGCGTGCTTCCCTTGGAGGTAACTCATTGAATCGAGAAAACCAATTAACATCTCTCATGTCCTTGTCCGACGCTCTCTCATTGAGTAAGCCTCTCAACTCCTCTATCTCCCTCTCAAACTCGGTGTAGGCTCCATCACTCTCATGACTAGAAGCTAGGCAAGCTTCTAAGGCATCTCCACAGTAATTTTTCTCAAAGTGTTCTTCTACGATCTCCTGAATTAGGCTCACCTCGTGAAGATCATCTTCTTCCCCTACTTGTTGGGCTATGTTGAATATATTCGTTTCTAAAGTCATATTTCCAAAAGTGAGTTTCATCTTCCCATTTCTAGTATTGATCACTGCATTAGCCATAGCTAAGAATGGGCATCCAAGGATGATGGGAACATGATTTTTTGAGGCGAAGGAGGGATCTGTGTCCCAAATGACAAAATCTACTGGGAAGTATAAAGTGTCTACTTGGACTATCACGTTCTCAACTATACCCCTTAGTATCTTCACGGTTCGATCCTCTAACTAGAGAGTGATCCTTATGGGTTTAAGATTACCCAGATCAAGTTTCCTATAAATTGATTAGGGGGGATATTGACACTCTCCCCCAAGTCGAGTAAGGCCTTTTCAAATTTGTTCTCTCCAATGGTGTAGGAAATATTGGGTGCACCAAGATCTTTATATTTAGGTGGGAGATCATTAATAAGGACTGAGTTCACGTTTTGTGCTAGAAACACATTTTTCTTTACCTTCATCCTCCTCTTGACTGCCAATAAGTCTTTTATGACTTTTTCATATGCTAGAATTTGCCTTATTGCATCGAGGAATGGTAAGTTCAGCTTCACGTTCTTAAGGACTTCTAGCACTTCATCAGTTATGGTCCTTTTATGGGCAGGAACCACTCTTTGAGGAAATGGCGCAGCGGAGGGAGGTTTTACAACTACCTCTGGCTCAATAGTTTTCTCTTTTTCACTCTCGAATAAGGAGATATCTTTGGCCTCTTTCGTGCTGGGTGAATTATCCTTGTGTTTTGAAATGTCGTGTAGGGGAGGTGATAAAGAAACAACTCTCCCACTACGAAGAGTGGTTACAGCTTGGCAGTGCTCCTGCTATTCTGTAGAGGTGGAGCTAACACTAGGTTGACCTTGGGGAGGTCTTTGGCCTTGGGCAGGAAACTTGCCCTTCTCTTGGATGCTCAATGCAGATTGCATCTTAGAGATGCTCGCATTTATTTCGGCGAACATGCGTTCATATCTAGCATTGTTTACACCTTGAGAATTTATGAATTGGTTCATTGTTTCCTCGAGATTCCTCCGCGGTGGAGCTACATATGGAGCTAGAGGTGGTGGTGATTGTTAATATTGAGGAGGTGGGATAACCTGTGAATGTGGGTTCATCGCAGCTTGTGGTTGTCCGTAGTTAAAACCAGGATGGTTTCTCCACGACGGGTTGTAAGAGTTCCCATGTGGGGCATTAAAATTACCTTTGAATCCTCATATAGCATCCACCTGCTCGGTGTGCATGGCCTTATAGGCAGAAATCGTCAAGCATGCCTTTGTGGAGTGGCCCGCCTCACAGATAGCACACACTTTTTCTTTTGAACCACGGCTGGATCCAGAGATATTTCTCAACCAACCATCATACCTCGAACTCCGCCTCTAGGCGAATGACATCTTGCGTGCAAGCTTGATCACTAAATGTGTTACACACCTTTTCAAACTCACGAATATGCATGTATGGTTTCTCCGAATCCATGCCATTAAATGTAGGGAGAATCTGTATCATCCCATTGAGAAAGTCGAACTAACCGGCATTATACATAAGTAAAATGCAACCAGGGGTAACAGTCCGCTCAGGAAAGAGTAAGTCTTTCATGGGATAATAAGGGAGATATCCCTCTACAGTACCGAAACTTGCTGCATCAGACATCGCACTCGTGCTCTCTTCAAATGACTCTGCGTACTCACTCAGTGTCCTAGATGTGTGACTCAAAGGTTGACTCAGGGTGTAACTACCGACAGAGTGCTCAGGAGTAGAAAATGGTACCCAGAATTATGGAACGTGAGGTGTGGTTAGGCTTTCAGAGTTATACTCAACTATTGGGTTTCGTGGATTCTGCTTGGAGTATTATGAGGACTCTAAGTATGTTCAGGATTTTGCTTTAAAGGTTTTTTGAGAGATGAATTTTTATTTTTGTATTTTTTTATATTTTTTTTAAATTTTTTTTGGGTCAAAGTTTTATACTGACTCGATCTAACCTAAGTCTACCTAATTCCCCGGCAATGGCGCCAAAAACTTGACGCGACCACAAATTTTTCTAGTGTGCGTGCTATATAGGCTCAAGTGCAAGCTTGTTGCTCAAGTAATACTCTGATAAGTTGATACGGCGTAAATATTGCGTATTTCACCCGTTAACCTACGCGTTATTAGCCCCCTCGGGTATCTTAATCCCTATATTTATGCTCGTTAATCAGACAACCTCGGATTTCTATGTTAACATGTTTTGCAGGGGTTAATTGAGCTTTTGTAGGTATTTGGATGCTTAGTATGAAGTTCGGATGCTTTCCGGAAATCTTTCGTCGACTATTGCAGCTTCGGGGGCATTTTAGTAATTCCATCATTCGGGTTTGAATCCCGAGCTCTTCATGGAAGTTGAATCCCTCTGATTTCTCTTCGCGTGGCCGCCAACGGTGTATGATTCCGAGTTATATCGATGGAGTTATGGCATTTTTAGGATGGTTTTTACTTCAAATTCACACTCAAGGCCACATTCAAGGGCATTTTTGTCATTTAATATTTTGGTTTTTTGGCCCAATGTCTTCTTGGATATTGTATTCCTCTGAGTTATCTTTGCATAGCCTCCGACCGTGCCTCATTCCGAGCTATAACGAAGAAATGGCGGCATTTTCCGTAAAATATGACAAAGCTGCAGAATTGCAGACCTGTAGGGGCGAATCGATTCGCCCCAAAACCGAATCGATTCGAAATTGCTGCAGAATTGCAGTTCGAACTTCCCCTGTTTCCGAATCGATTCGGACCATTTCCGAATCGATTCGGCCCTCTAGATTTTTGGTTTTCTTCCCTTTTATTACAAGTATGCCATGGGATATTTTGTATAAAACCAATCCATCTCATTTTGAGATGAAATAATCAGATTTTTAGATAGTTTTTAGTTAGGGTTTGGTTTGGAGAGTTCATTTTCTCTTCTTCTTGGATTGACAACCCATGTGGTTTTGTAAGATTGAACTATTCACTTCCATTTCCATTAATATAGCTTGTTTTCCATTATTTCCTTGCTTTCTAGATAATTTACATGCTTTGTTAATTAGTTTACTTGCTTTATTTATTGCTTTCTTAGTTTAATTAGTTTAATTTAGTTTATTTCCATGTATTTCCCTTAGATAAATAGGGTCGGGATTGCGTTTACGCCATTTACGGGTTTGGACCTCAACAATTAGGTTTTGTGTAAAATTGCATTTAATTGAAACCGTGTGTATTAAAGTTTGATTGTTATGCGTTTAACTTTATTTGTCACGCAACTTTAGTGTTTATAGCGATAATCCGAATTTAATCTGCGTGTGACCATTTTCCGTTAAATGTTTAATCTCGCAACTTTGGCTTAAATTCCTTATTGCGTGATGTTTATGCTTAATTGAAAATGATCGATTAAATGTTTTCGAATCGAAATTCTAATTAGTAGTTGTTTATCCCGTGAATGTGTGTATGTGATCCCGATCCTCGCTTTCCTTTAATTTAGCGTTAACTTCTCTTTTGTTTTTCCACCATAACCACCCATCACCTTTTCTTATTTCTTTTACACCATTTTTATTCCTGAAGTAATTAAAACAATTAACATCTAAAATTTAATCACTCCCTGTGGATTTCTTACGATACCCGACTTACCGCTGTGCTTGCTTGTCAAGTGTAGTAGTATATTAGGTTCTTTTGTATCGCGGCGGCGAAACACACAACGATTGTGTCCTCACACGAACACACTTTTTCTGCCCGGTCACAAAATGGCGCCGTTGCCGGGGAGTGTGTTTTAGATTGTAATTATTTTATTATTTCGTAGTATTTTTCCTTTTGTATTTGTATTCTTTGTTTTAACCTTTTTTGCAAGATAGCATACTTGAGCGCTAAGAAACTTTGATTCGCGGTTGCTCACTTTCTTGCTCGGATTCTCCATCTGCAAACAACGAGGTAATCATGTCCTACTATTATAGTTATTACGGTTATTCTAATGATTCATACTTTGGGGATAGTTTTCAAGTTTTCCATTTTCAGGATTTTTTGGAAATGGAAGACTTGAAAACATTTATCGGAATGAAAATCGTTATTGGGAGCTTGAGTTGGATTTATTATTCGAATCCAATGACGATTCTTATTTCATTACTTTCGAAGACGAGTTTCAACCAAATGAGGAGTCCGAGGCTCTTGAGCCGAGGAAGCCTACTTTGGAAGAACCTTTTCTTCTTTACTCCCAAGGTTTGGAAAGCCTAAATGATGCTGGAATGAGACTTGGTGCACTTTGTGATGAGATGAATTCTTATGCACAAAACAACGAGGAGGTGGAAACTTGTGTTTCACCTAAATTTTTCGAAGAATTTCTCATCGAGTGTGAATCTTTCTCCCCCGAAATTCAATCTCCTTCCGACGATGAGTCGATTGAGATTGAATTTGTTTCATCACCATATACGTTTTCCATGATCGAACCATTAGAATTACCGGTTGATTCCTATGAGTCAGTAGAAACTTTTAAAACTTCGACACTTTTTGCCGATGAGGACTCCTTACCGAACTTGTTTTCGATGGATGTTATCCCGATGTGTGCACCATCTCCCATTCCATTTGAAAAATCTTTGGGAGATGAGTCGATTTTTCTTGGACCTCAAGTGTACCTTTCCCCCTTATTATCCAAATCCCCCATCGTCCGCCCAAAATTTCAAATTGGCGATGGTTCACTTTTTTCACCGCCCACATGCCTTCCGTTGTTCAAACGGAATTCCTATTTTCCGGGAGGCATGTTCGCTTTGGAGGGTCCACCGTTGATCTTTCAAAGTCAAATCCCTTTTTGGGTGGACCCTCAACTATTTAGACTTCTAGTGTATATTTAGTGTGAAGCCTAAATAGTAGGTTGTAAATAGTTAGCTTTTTAATTTTCTTTCTTTCCTATTTTTCTTTCCTTTTAATTTAGTCTAGTGTAATTAGTTAACTTTTTGTTATTTTTTTTTTGCTATGCTCGGTACTAACTTGTTTTGTAGATTTCATTGGACTCATGCTTATGGAGATCTCTCCAATTTTGGGTAATATCGTTCTTTTCCTCTCTTTGTGTTGTGTTCTTAATGCGCATTGAGGACAATGCAACATTTAAGTTAGGGGGTGTAGGATATTCTATCCATTTCTTTGTTTTGTACATGGATTTGCTTACTTGTTAGTTACTAAGTATGCCTTTTTGTGAAAAATTTAAAAATTTTCAAAAATATTTTCTTTCTTTTTTCTCCTTTGTTGGGCATTTTGCCTTGTTTCCGATGATAAATTTCAATAATTGCCCGATCCAATAGACAACTCAATGATGCATGTTCTCGATTTTAGAAGTTATTAGACTTTAGTCCTTAAATCATTGATATCGTGAATAACTTCATGAATTAAACTTTATCCCATGAGCATATGCACTTTCCTTGTTCTATTGATTTGGTTTAAGATTTTTATAACTCGGGAATCTTTTGTTGCATTGTATATAATTACACCGAGTAAGCTTCGTACCTTTCGTCGTTTGTGAGTGTTATACACTATTCTTTTCTCTTTGAAAACGTTGAATTCGTTGGTAATCTCACTATTCTTTCATTTTACCGTTCATTAATTGAGTTCATACTCGAAATGTTTTACTTGAGCATGATTTTCATATATTATTTTGACTTGAGAATTGCGTAAACTTTTGGAAATGATCATAGGCCGTCTTTGTTATATCACCCACATTAGCCTTGACCTCACCATATATGTTTCCCTAGTCAACCCCTTTGAGTCAAAATATAGCCTTTCGTTTCATTACCCAAAATCCCATAACCAACTCCAAATTGGAGTTTTAAGCCATACATACACCTTACATACCTTTGTTTGGAATGTTACATGGGATTGAATGTTGTTATTGTAGTGTGGTTGCAATTTAAGCATATGAGAGTTTGATAAGCAAAGAAAAGAAAGTAGTAAAAAAAGTGAAGAAAAAGAGAAAGCAAAAAGCAATAGAAAACAAAAGAGAAAAATGAGAAAAAGAAGAAAAGAAAAGAAAGAGAAAGTTGTATATGTTGTGTATAGTGTTCAATAAGCTTTGATTACTCTCCCCGATGATATATCTAATGCTCGTTTGGAACTTATTTTCCAATTTTGGTATTGCCCGCATTCTTTCCATTATTTCAAGTTTTCATCTCCGAACACTTTGAATCCGTACATATACCGTTCATTTCGTACCTTAACCCCAAACCTACATTACAACCCTATAAAGTCCTATGTGATCTTAGGTTGATGTAATTCAAAATTTTAAATAGTTTTGATAATCTGTGAAAATGCATTTCACCTCTTTTAGTGTGCGGTATCCTTTCATTGAGATTGCAAGTTTTTCATTTCCTATATAGTGTTCCTCATTTGTGACATGTGCGCGGTCTAGTTTCCATTTACATTTACTCTTTATGCCCGCATGTTCCGTGTGTTACCTCCCGTTCCGAGTGAATTCATTTGATGAGCGTAATGCCCGTGAGGATTGAATATATGCTTGCTTTTTGTTTATCCGAATTATTTAAGTTTTTGCCAAATCACACTATGCATGTGCTCTCCCCCCTCCCACTTTTAAAGTTTCAATTCTATGAGGTGCATTCAACCTGTTAATAACAACGGACTTTAGCTTGAATTCGTTCAATATGCTAATAACATGTTTGAAATCTTTTTCATTGTTGTTGAGTTTGTCGCATGTTGGGTTGGGCATCTTTTGAGGAAACTATATGATGTTTGTGGGTTTCATCCCTGAAAACCCTCACGAGACAACACTCGTCCACTAGGGTAACCTAGGGGTTTAACGGCTTATTGCATATGCTAAATGCAATCGTTCGCCCGCGAAAGTGGCCTTATCTTTTAATTACTTTTTCATCCCATTTTGTACTTGTATCCTGTTTCTGATTTTCTTATAGTTCTTGTTGTTTCCTATTTCATTGCTAGGGACTAGCAATGTGTAAGTTAGGGGGTGTGATACGGCGTAAATATTGCGTATTTCACCCGTTAACCTACGCGTTATTAGCCCCCTCGGGTATCTTAATCCCTATATTTATGCTCGTTAATCAGACAACCTCGGATTTCTATGTTAACATGTTTTGCAGGGGTTAATTGAGCTTTTGTAGGTATTTGGATGCTTAGTATGAAGTTCGGATGCTTTCCGGAAATCTTTCGTCGACTATTGCAGCTTCGGGGGAATTTTAGTAATTCCATCATTCGGGTTTGAATCCTGAGCTCTTCACGGAAGTTGAAGCCCTCTGATTTCTCTTCGCGTGGCCGCCAACGGTGTATGATTCCGAGTTATATCGATGGAGTTATGGCATTTTTAGGATGGTTTTTACTTCAAATTCACACTCAATGCCACATTCAAGGGCATTTTTCTCATTTCATATTTTGGTTTTTTGGCCCAATGTCTTCATGGATGTTGTATTCCTCTGAGTTATCTTCGCGTAGCCTCCGACCGTGCCTCATTCCGAGCTACAACGAAGAAATGGCGGCATTTTCCATAAAACATGACAAAGCTGCAGAATTGCAGACCTGTAGGGGCGAATCGATTCGCCCCAAAACCGAATCGATTCGGAATTGCTGCGGAATTGCAGTTCGAACTTCCCCTGTTTCCGAATCGATTTGGACCATTTCCAAATCGATTCGGCCCTCCAGATTTTTGGTTTTCTTCCCTTTTATTACAAGTTTGCCATGGGATATTTTGTATAAAACCAATCCATCTCATTTTGAGATGAAATAATCAGATTTTTAGATAGTTTTTAGTTAGGGTTTGGTTTGGAGAGTTCATTTTCTCTTCTTCTTGGATTGACAACCCATGTGGTTTTGTAAGATTGAACTATTCACTTCCATTTCCATTAATATAACTTGTTTTCCATTATTTCCTTGCTTTCTAGATAATTTACATGCTTTGTTAATTAATTTACTTGCTTTATTTATTGCTTTCTTAGTTTAATTAGTTTAATTTAGTTTATTTCCATGTATTTCCCTTAGATAAATAGGGTTGGGATTGCGTTTACGCCATTTACGGGTTTGGACCTCGAAAATTAGGTTTTGTGTAAAATTGCATTTAATTGAAACCGCGTGTATTAAAGTTTGATTGTTATGCGTTTAACTTTATTTGTCACGCAACTTTAGTGTTTATAGCGATAATCCGAATTTAATCCGCGTGTGACCATTTTCCGTTAAATGTTTAATCTCGCAACTTTGGCTTAAATTCCTTATTGCGTGATGTTTATGCTTAATTGAAAATGATCGATTAAATGTTTTCGAATCGAAATTCTAATTAGTAGTTGTTTATCCCGTGAATGTGTGTATGTGGTCCCGATCCTCGCTTTCCTTTAATTTAGCGTTAACTTCTCTTTTGTTTTTCCACCATAACCACCCATCACCTTTTCTTATTTCTTTTACACCATTTTTATTCCTGAAGTAATTAAAACAATTAACATCTAAAATTTAATCACTCCATGTGGATTTCTTACGATACCCGACTTACCGTTGTGCTTGCTTGTCAAGTGTATTAGTATATTAGGTTCTTTTGTATCGCGGCGGCGAAACACATAATGATTGTGTCCTCACACGAACACACTTTTTCCTCCCGGTCATAAGTCGGGTATCGATCCTCAAGAAAAAAAGGACGAACGGAGTCATAACGACATTGGAAAGATTAGGGTAACATAACTTTGACTGTAAAAAGAAGAAAAAGGTGAATTGGATGCACTTTTAAAAATGAGTAATTAATGAAGCTACGAATAAATGAAGTGCAATTACTCTAATTAAGTGAAGAACTAATAACGAAAATTTTTACCACTGAAATATTAAATGAGAACGATTGGTCGGGTTACAACCCCCCACACCCTAGTAATTCACTTCGTAGGATACTAGTGTCGAAATTAGAATTTTAAATGAACCCAGTCTTAGTTTTCCTAAGTATTACATATATGAGGGATCGTAGCCCGCACAGTATGTAAGCAGAGGACGAATTAACACCCGGTCTTTAATAATCCTAAGTATTACATATATGAGGGATCGTAGCCCGCATAGTATGTAAGCAAAGGATGAATTAAAGAAGTATCGCATTATCCAATACTCGCGTTGATTTCTTAAGCATCCCGGTTACCCAGGACAAATGAGGTCAAAAGTCTACAGCGGTCGTACCAGTTATACGACACGATTCACCTAAGATTTTAATTCAAACTTCTGTTTCTACTTTCATGAATTACATCGGGTGGGGTTCATGCACCCCAACCCTTGAAAACATAGCCGTACATATTAAACAGAGAAGAAAACATGCTCTTAGTAAAAGAAAACATTTTAACTACAAACTTAAGATGAAGAAGAATGAAATTACTAACTAAGGAATTAACTAATGCAGTAATGAATGTAAGAATTTGAATAAATTTACTTGAATTGCAGAATTGGAATCAAATTGACATAAAAACTAGGGTTTCTTGTTGTTCTTTCCTCTAAACTAATTACAAAGCTTCTCTAAACGGATTAGAAGCCTCCTTAATGTCTAGGAGGTGTTTTAAATTTATATCCTACGAAAATTATAAAAGTTGGATGCATACAATACTCTATCAAGAAGAAGATAGTCCCAAATCTCGAACCCCGGATCGATCTGGTCAAGATATTTCGTATTTTGGAAAACGGATTGGTCCACTAGACAGGATTTATGCAGTGAAATTTTGGGGCCGGATCAATCCATTTTTTGGGAGGACTGGATTGGTCCAATAAATGCATTCTTATTCAGTGATTTCTAGTACCCAGACTAGTCTATTTTTCATATAAGCCGGATAGCTCCGGATTGGCTTCTCAATTTCTCTTGATTTTCTCTTCTAAATCTCTTGATTATCTCATACCTTCGGGTCTTCATAACTTCTATTCCAGAACTCGGACTGGGACTCCGTTTCTTCCTACGCGTTCATAAACTTGAAATCTTCGACTTTCATTCTGGGTCCTCAACTCGATTCCTGATGGAAATTATGCTTTTTCCCTTTTGATTTGTCCTCTTTCTTTTCTCTTACTTCTTCCGGTTTCTTTCTTTCTTTTATATATTAAATACTTGTAAAATCAATCAGAAATACACGAAACTGGGGATACTTGTTAGACGAAGCCATTAGTAATGATATGAGATAAACCAACTCATTTACAATGTTCGGAGTAATAAAAGCCTTTAAATTTAGAATAATTTATGCCTAATCAAAAGGATAACCCCTGCTCCTCCATTCTATTCCATGAAAGAACAATCAAATTGCATGGTCCATTCTTCAAGGTTCGCATCCAAAAAATTAGCCTGCAGATCATCTCCGGGAATGCTCTTTTTGGGGGCTCAATTATCTAAGATGGAAAAATTGCCAATAAATCTGCATATACCTGGCTCTTGATCGCATGAGGGATAACATACTTTAAGTCATATTCTGAAAGGATGAGAAACCACCTAGCTTCTATTTCAATCAAAATAGTTCTCGCCAACAAAAACTTAATGGGATCACATATTGTCACAATATGAATTATGAAAGATAACATATAATGTATAAGTTTTTGGGCTACACACACCAAGGCTAAACAATGCCTTTCTACACTAATGTACCTTTCCTCTGGTCCATGTATGATCCTTCTAGGTAGTAGACTGGTCTTTCTTAACCATCAATTTCCTATGCCGGGAGAGCACTGATGGACCTTATGGTATATGTAAGGTAGAGCTGGAATGATATATCTTCCCTTGGAGGAATCATCATTTGTAGAAAAGTGCGCAGCTTCTTTAGCTTGGTCAACGATTCTGGGTGAGCTTCCTCCCATTAAACTTTATGCCCTTTCACAATAGCTCCATCCTTGGATAAGTTATCTCGGCTAACCCTGACACGAATCTCCTGAGGTAGGAGACTTTATCGAGGAAACTCTTGAGCTCCTTCGTTGTTCTTGGACATGTCATCTCCAAGTTCTCTCATTGATTTTCCTGTTCCATATGCACTCCCTACCGATCCAACATAAAGCCCAGGAACTTTCCACTTGTAACTCCAAATGCACACTTTAACGAGTTCATCTTCAGCTTATACTTCCTACACCGAATTAACTTCTTTATTAAGTCATTTAAATGGGACTCCTCCTTCTTTGACTTGATGAGCAGATCGTCCATATAAAATTCCAAGTACTTATGGAAAAATTCATGGAAAATAGCCATCATTGTTCTCTGATATGTTGCCCCAACATTCTTTAAACTAAAAGGCATTACTTTTTACATGAAATTGCCTAACGAGGTTTTAAATGTCATTTTCTCTGCATCAGTTGGATTTATCTTGATTTTCTTGTACCCCACATACCTAGCCATGAAGTTGCACATTTCATGCCCAACAGTTGCATTAATAAAGCTATTAGTGGAGGGAAGAGGGAACTTATCCTTTGGGCAAGCTCTATTCAAGTCCTTGAAGTCCACACAAATCCTTATCTGATTCTTGTCCTTGTCTCCCACTAGGACAATGCTTGACAAATAAAGTGGGTACTGTATTGGTTTGATGAACCCAACTGCTAGCAACTTTTGAACCTTCTCTTTTATTTTTGACATTTAGCTCAGGCTTATAAGTCCTTGTAGCTTGCTTCAACGGTATGGATGAAGGCATAATATTCAACTTGTGGTCACTTACTTCTTTTTCTATCCCCTTCATCTCTATGTACTTCCATGTAAAGACATCTCTATACTCTCAAATCATCTCAATCAAGGCCATTCTTTTCTCTTCACTCAAATCCTTTGAAATGAAGATGGGCCTTGGGTCTTCTCCTTCTTCCGTTAAATCCAGCTACTCTAGCTCATGCACTTATGGCTTCTGGCTATCCACTATGTACTCTAGTTCTTTTCTTATTTCCCCCACAAATACATGTATGTTTGAGTTATCTATGACCATGCACTTCTCGTTCTGGTCTACCAAAAAGCATTCATACACCAGGCCAATTTCTTCGTCAGCCTCTAAAATAGCTCCTTCGACTGCCCACTCACGCCTTCACAGGAGATAGATCACCCTTATGTATGCAATTATCATCTTCTTGCACTTCTTATTAGTCATTGTAGCTTCCTTTTGTTTCTTTCTCTCTCGAAGCTTCTGTTAACTTGTTCCCCCAAAATTTACTCAACACACTCTGTTATTGGGCTTCTTGCTCCATCTGGTCCATCCTGGACGTCATCCTATCTCTTAGTTATTTAGAGATATTCTTAGGTTTGGGATCCACACAATTGACCTCCTAAGTTCCTTCTCTTCTCCATACTCCTTCGCTGCTTTGCCCATTCACAGGTTTATTCTTTCTCTGATAGAGGGAACTCTAGATCCGTCCATTTTTCTTATTAGGACTCTTGCGTCCTCCTCCAAATCTGTGTAAAATTCCACGTCCACCAAGTGAGATTCTTCAATTGCAAAAGGATTCTTTATTGTATGTATAATGATCTTAGTCCCCTTTACATTTACCTTAGAGCATTGGTGATATGTTGAAGGGACTAAACAGTAATTGTGAATCCACACCCTTCCTACTAGAAGGTGGTAAGAAGTAGAACTCTCAATCACATGGTCTTAATGTGTGAGATTAGATTCCCCATTAGAATCCCTACATTCACATAAGCAATTGACTTATAGGCCTGGTTGTCATAACCAGAGATCACCAAAGGAATTGGTATCAACCTTGCCTAAGAAATGTTGGCAACGTGGAATGAGTTGATGGGCATGATATTTATGGATGCTCCCCCATCCATCAGAGCTCTCACAAAGCTTACCCCACTAATACAAATCGTCACATACAAGGTTCTATTGCGTGGGAACCTTACAGCTCTATCGGCGTCACTAAAAGTCACTTTGGACAAGAACTTCCTTACTAACCTAGCCTTGGGCATCCTCCATCTCAGTGATGGAACAACATTCTTTTGTGTAATGTCCAGAATCGCTTGTGGTATCTCTAGGATTTACTTTAGCATTCCTATGTGGTCAAAGAACCATGATAACTTGGGCGACTACGGTACAATATGGTATTCCAGCCCTTGGTTTACCTCTTCATTGTCAAGATTATACACATATTCCACATTTCAAGCACTAGCTTCATCGTAGGCTATCCCCATGTTAGACATTCCTCTGGTGTAGTCTTACAGCACCTCCTCAAGCTTTTATTGCTATAACATCAGTTCCCTCGCTTCCCCCTCATCTTCCTCATCGTAGGAAACTAATGGGTTAGCTACACGTGCTAGTAGTAGGTTGTTATTGACGTTCTCTTGAGGGAGTAATAGGGTTCCTGCCTTTATGTGTTTTCTTATAATATTTCTTAGTGTAAAACAGGTTATCGTTGGATGACTGATATTTTGATGGATTTGGAAATATTTGGGATTATCACTTGTCTCTACATCTGGCTCCACAACTGGAGTATCCTTAGGCTCATAAACTACCCCCTTGCACCATATCGTTACAATAATATACAGCCTCTTCGATAGTGTAAGGCAATGATGGTGGATCATCTTTGTCTCTATCGAACTTTCTTTTGTTATCCTTCTTCGACTGTTTAGCCCCCTCTACTCCATCGGCATATCCCACTCGTGGGGGCTGCCCATATCCTGCAACATGCTATATTGGATGCATGAACATCAGAGGTACCACAATTGGGTTTGGACGTATGACCAACGAGATGTTCCTTGCCACTTTTAAAAATGCCATAAATGTTCCTTTAGGCGTTTCATTTATCAGGTGGCAAATGTACTCTCGAAGAAAACCTTTAGCACAAACTTGAAGTAGTTTGGACTCTTTATCCTCCTCCCTCACGTCGAGGGACCTTTATCTGAACTTTAGACGTATGAAACCACTTCCTCTCCTGGTTGTTGCTTCTCCCGGCCTAGTTGTGTCAATGTGGACTCATTTTCTGCGAGAAATAAGTTCTGGACAAATAGAACATGCATTTCCTTCCACGTTGAGACACTCTTTAGTGCTAAGTAAGAGTATGAGGTATAAGCCTTATCGGTGAGGGATTTGAAAAATCCCTCAACCTTAGCTTCTTATTTTTTCAATGAGCCCCTAGGTGCTCATTGAAGCGCTTGATGTGATCCTTCAAGTTTCCTCCCTTTCCTGTTTACTTATAAAAAATAGGAGGAATATAGTCCTTCAGGTAAGGTTCATCGTTGTACTCCTGAGGGTAAGGAGTATGAAAATCATCGTACACCGATGCTAGCTCACTGGCTGACTATGAGGAAGTTGCTATCATCATTAACATCTCCTTCCTAATTTATTCCAAGGCAGATGCAAGAGTTTTCTCAGCCACTGAAGCAATGGGTTAAGGGAACACATGTGGAATACTTGCCACACCTGGGGTATTCACCGTTGTGATAAGAGTAGGTACAGTGTTCGTAGGGGCAGGTCCCATTGGAGCTACACTTAATGGGTCTATGGGAGCCTCCATTGGTGTTACAAAGGAGATGGGGTCAAATCCCCATCGCAAAGCCGTTATAGCTACGGGAGTCTACAAGAAATCAAAGAACTTGCCCATGACAACGTCCATCTGTGCATGTACCATCACGACACTAGTAGAAGCTTGTGTTACCATTGCAATTCCTGTTGGCCTGTGAACTTGGGGAACCTCTATGCGAGGAGCCCCATCCCCGGTAGCCTCAAGTTCCCTCGTTTCTTGCTCCTCATTATGCTGGATATCATCAATATCAATAGTACGATTAACATTATCTTATGCCATACTTTAAGAAGAATACCTCCCCAGCGGAGTCACTAAATATAAGAGGCTAGTCCCTTGAAGCCTGGGAGTATAGTAATACTAGTCGAGGTGTAGCTCCTATAGATATGGTGATAAATGATAACCCAAGAACTCTTTAATAAATATAAATGAACACACAATATTATATATAATCGACACTCAGATTAAACTCACAGGTTTCTCGTGTATAAATCAAATAATAATAAAGGAAACTCAGAAGCAACTCATTCAAAGGGAGATATAAGTAAGCACCCTAGATACACCTTGGCAGGCAGCCAACACACCAACAACCTCTTAAGGATTTATGGTTAGCTATTAAAAGCTTCGCATTAAATGATAATGGTGGGTGAGTAAACTCTCTAGTTTGCAATAACTTCTATCTAATATGTTCTCTCTCTATAAATAAGTCTCTCAAAAGAAACCCCTTTCTTAGAAGTGGTGGAGGCCAATAAATAACCTCCCACCACTCTCGATATGCCTCAGTCCTTCACAGCTATGAAAGACATCCCCTCATACTTTACATCATAAATATTAAATGCATGATGGGACATCCAGTCCAACGTTATAAACATTAAATGCTGGGACATGCCTTTTTCCCAACCACTATGTGTCAGAGGAATGTCACAACATAGGCGGCTCACCAAACTTTCTGATAGACCCAATAGCGCTGTGTTTTACTCAAGTACAAATTGGATAGTGTTTAACTGGATAATAACATCACCTAAAGTGGATGTGACATTTGGTAGAGGGTTGTTTGGTTCAAAACTCACCATACGATGGAACTCAAGGTTACTCTGCACAAGCTTCCACGGTGAAAGGTATCTCGGTGTTGTACCAGGTGTATCTAAGATGGTCAAGACAAGCCTTAATAGTGACTTACTTATCAATCATCCAAACCAAGTCCCTCTGAAGTTCGCATGGTGAGGTCATTCAATAGAGCATGTAAGCTCCCCCAAGACCTGCTAGGCCCGATCTCTCGCGATTACCTTTTGAACTCACACTCAATAAGACCATCGTTACATCATTACAATCAATGTATTTAAAAGATACAATTTGACTAGGTAAGAAAGGAAGATAAAGAATAACTCTGTCAGGCAGTTTCCTCACAGGGCTGAATCACTGTGCTTCCTCACTAAGTTATTTCACTGATCTGCCTCCCTGTCTTCATGCTACTACTTTCTCTTGAGTCTCTTATCTTTAGTGGGGAATTTTTCTCTAATTCGGAGATTACCTTTAATCCCCCTACACAAACCAATCTTTTTATCCCCTCATCCATACACCAACCAAGCCTCTAAGGCATTTCTCTACTCAACGAATTTCAAAAAACTCATTTTTTTTACTTTTTCCAAAAATAAATCCCATAAAAGTGGAATATCTTTTTCAACCAAGCCTTCGAGGCCATCCTCTACTCATACCTATTTTAAAAAATTTCAAAAACGCATTCTCCTACTCTTTTTCAAAATAAACACTAAGCAACAAATTGAAGTTCATGTAGAGTAAGCCACTAAATCATGATAATAAAACAAAATATGCATCTCTTTTTGTCTATTTTAAGTCTCTTTTCAAGTGCAATGCTGCTATATCAAGTATGAAATATGGTCAACACCAAGCTCCCGTAGTCTACGATGAATTTACAGGAGCCATCCTTTAAGGGTAAAAGGTCGCCACATCCCCAATAGAGATTTAACAATCCTACCCAATGCCACCTGCCCCGCCTTTGGCATCACCCTTAGTATATGATCCACCTAAATATGTGTCCCCTCAAAGTCTATCCCTAGCAGCTGCTGAACTCCCACAACCATTCGGTCGGCACCCCCCAAAATTTCGTACAAAAAAATCTCAGACAATGCCAGAGAATTCAAAAAAAAAAATTGAAAAATTCCTAAAATTACCAAATGGACATTGGAACACTTTTTCACCAAGAAAATCATTTTTAACCCCCAAATCCCCAGTAGGATTAAAACCACATTTTTAAACCACAAAAATCAGCACATTCTTAGCACTCCCCAGCAAAAATCTAAAACTTCATCTTCAGCAAAAAAGCAAGTTCTAGGAAATTTCCAATGTCCCCTAACCAGTCATCTCTCTCCAGTGGCATCTTTAAGAAACACATTCCCCAGCGGAATCCGAAAATCCTCAGAAACTAAAATGCTTCCCCAAAATGGATATGTAAACTTCATCTGAATCCATCCACATAATCCTCAGATAGATATCTTATCTCCAGTAGAGTCCTAGAAAGGAAAATTCAAAATTCCCCAGGAAAGCTATCCCCTAATTACGGTCCACATAATTGACCTCGACCCCTAGAATTGGTCGCTCCCCCTTGAGGTCCGCATAATTTACCTTGACCCTAAGAATTGGTCGTTCCCCCTTAACGTCTGTAAAATTCACCTCGACTAGCAGAATTGGTCGCCCCCCCCCCCCCCCCTTTAAGGTCCACAGAATAGACCTTCACCCACAGAATTGGTCACTCCCACTTAAGGTTCTCAGTATTAACCTCGACCCACAAAATTGGTCGCTCACCCTTAATGTCCTCGGAATTGACCTCGACCCTCAGAATTAGTCTCTCCCCCTTAAGGTCTGGATAATTGAGCTCAACCCTCAGAATTGGTCGCTCCCCCTTAAGGTCCACATAATTGACCTCGACTCGGAGAATCGGTCGCTCCCACTGAAGGTCTATAAAACTGACCTCGACCCGTAGAATTGGTCGCTCCCATTTAAGGTCCTCAAAATTTACCTCGACCCTCAGAATTGGTCGCTCCCACTTTAGGTCTACAGAATTGACCTCGATCCTCAGCATTTTTCACCCCAAATTAAGGTCCTCAAAACTGACCTCAGCCCTCAAAATTGGTTTCTTCTACTTAAGGTCCTCGGAATTGACCTCGACCCGTAGAATTGGTCACTCCTCACTTAAGATCCTAAGAATTGACCTCAACCCTCATAATTGGTCTCTTCTACTTAAGGTCCTCAGAATTGACCTCGACTCCTTGAACCTCAGCATTGGTTGCTCCCCACTTAAGGTCCTTAGAATTGACCTCGACTCTCAAAATTGGTTGCTCCACACTTAAAGTCCTCAGAATTGACCTTGACCCTCAGAATTGGTAGCTCCCATCTTAGGTCCTCAAAATTGACCTCGGACCGTAAAATGATGTATCCCCAACATTACATTAGGTCCTTAGAATCGACCTCAACCCTCTGAATCAATCATCCTCATCCCTTTAGGTCTATAGAATCAACCTATTTCCTAAACATCATGCGGTGTCTCTTCGATGACTTTCACTTGTCCCAAGCTCATCCGTTGAGGGTCTCTATAGACATAACATTCTAGGACCCCCTAAGTCTCTCTTTAGGTCCCTATCATCTCTTCCATTCACTACAAACCCTAGGTTATACTCTGAGTACCGATTTAGAGGCCATCCAGTGCTCTCAGGCCCCTATTTGACTCCTGTTAACTCTATCATTAGAGATATATGAATGAATCTTACAAGGGTATTGAATTTTTTTATGACAATCCACCCCGTGCACAAAATAGAATATCTGTTAGGACAAACGAACCATTTGACTATCGAAAATCAATCTAGAGGCCACTAGGCGCTCCCGGGACCACCCCGATTTGACCCTAATAAACTTCACTGTCTGAGTGAAAGCTTAATGAATCCTCTAAGGTATCTGAATAACCTTTCCAACAATCCACCCCATGCACAAAATGGCATAACCATTCAGATGAACGATCCATTTTCCAACCAAAATTGATTCGAAGGCCACTGGATGCTCCCATTCTCCGTTTGACCAATGTCAACTCTTTAGATCGAATGATACTGAATGAATCTTTGAAGTGAATTGCATACCCGTTCCAACGGTCCACCCCGTGTGTAAATCAGCCTTACGGTATGGACGAATGACCCATTTACTCTAAAAGTTCATCGGGTGCTTCCAGGCCCCATTTAACCAACGTCAACTCTCTGAACCAAGAAAAGCTCATGGAAATTCGAAGGTCTATAAATAACCTTTCTAATGGTTCACCCCGTGCATGATTCTGACTTACGGTTTGGACGAATGATCCATTACAGTCCGACGATCTCCCATACAAAGGACCAACGGGGGCTTTCGTGCCCCATTTAATGCAAAGTCAACTCCCGGACCCGAGAGGGCCCAAAGGACTCTTTAAGGTATCTAAATTAAATTTCTAATAGTATGCCTTATGTGTGATTTGGATTTACTAGTTGTGTTTTACTATCGTCTTTCCAAAAATAATCTGCACGAGACTAACGATTGGTAGGTTCATTTCCATGTCAATTGATAGTGTGTCTAGGTTTACCTTCCGATTGGAAGGTGTAGGGGCATTCCAATTGATAGTCCCCTTACCCTATAAAAGTAGGGCATGATCTCACTCTCAAGGCACACCTCAGATCCATCAATATCAATAATCTCAGCAAAATTCTCTTGCAATCAGTGAAGTTTCCTTGTGTGAAATTCCTTTCCATCTTTCATTCCCATCATTTTCATGTCTAATTTAGAAAAATATCCTTCTCTATCATCAAGCATTCATCCCAACATTCTAAGGATTTCATCAAGGATCAAGATCAAGCCCCAATTCTTCAAAGGAGGTCCAAATGTCCTCCTCTCTCTTTAAATTCTTTATTTGTGCATTAGTTATATAAATTCTTAATCTAGATTTTACTTCAGTTCATATACATTAACATCTCATTGTTTATTGGTTATATTGCACATAATCTATTTTCTAAAAATCAAAACAACAAAAAATTGGGCTATACCTATAAATTCCAATGGGATTATTCACCACATTTTCTCAAAACTAAAACAACTTTTCTACACGCACACACATCTAATAAACTACCTTTTGAATCTATGGGATAAACATAACCCTTATGCCACATGCTAACTACATGGACTTTGATTCCTCTATAGGCTACGTAGGCATTTTGGGCTAAATCTTGAGACTTGAATCCAATTTTATAATTTTTCTAATTTTTCGATTTTCATATTTTTACATTTCCATCCTTTTATCCATATATTATCCATATATATCATACTTATGATTCATATTTATCTAATAAATATTATCATTTTATCATAACGATCAATATCTCGATAAACGCGTACATCATATTTTCTAACTATTATTATTTGGGGAACATTCCCTTGGATGACCTCACTCTATCTTTTCCATGATATGATTCGGGTGCTTTCGATCTCTATTTATATATACACGCAGACACACTTCACGGAGAAATTGAGGAAAATAGTAACACAAGACCATGAGAGACCAAAAGGGCGGGATGGCTGCCTAATAACATCCCATTTCGTAACTTAGCTCCCGAACCTCTGAACTATTGGTTTTGTAAGAATCAGTTTGTCTTTGATGCCGCTTTCTCGAGGTGGCGACATATTCTTTTTCTTGTTTTGTGAAAAATAAGCTGGCGAATTCATCTCTTTACATCACCCCACATCAATGACGACAAAAATGCCCCTAGGAAATAGAGCACAAAACCTTCACTCCTTTCACCGAGCCCGCGCGAGGGTCGAGAACCTCCGAGACGGGAGGAAAGAGTCGAAGGAAGGGATGGCCACACCTAGATTTTGGAACCCGAAGTGTTAGGTTTAATGTATCTTGAAATGTATATAAGGTTATAGATGTGTTATACTTATTTTATAAATGCAGATTATTAGTGTGACCTGATTGCGTTAGGTCGGAACATGTATGTGATTTATCTTAACTCGTTAGTAAGGGTTTTGTACATTATGTTGATTTATCCCATTAGTGAGGGTTATAAAATGTAATCCGATAGCATTGGTTAGGCTTGGTTATATGTTTATTTGATTCAACCCATTAACAAGGGTTATATTTTTATGGATGTTTTATGTAATCCACATACCATTTGTAGATACTCACCGTAATCTACTGGAAGGTATTCCATTTTTTCCACATATGTCATAGACCGCGATGGTTCCTCGCTGAGCAGACGAGTTTTGACACGGTCCTTGTTCCCCGAGGTCCTACATCTAAGTATCTATGTACCGAGAGGATTAACCGAGTGATTTCATAGTATAGTTTTAGTATAATGGGCCATATGGGTGATGGTTAGACATAGTGATTTATCCTTCGTCGTGATGAGGTCTTATGTTTGGGACAAACTAAGACTATACCTAGTACGATGGAGTGATCCCCAAAGGTAATAAAGATAGACCTTCATTATGTGCAAGCGTGAGAATAGCCCATTTATTTGTATATGACGGGGGTTGTACCTTTTTATAGATGTTAGATGTAATGGAATCTTTCTCCTACCATATGTGATTATTATGTGGCGGTACTAGAGTTGCACTGATTTTTTCGCTATACTAGGGTTATATGACTAATTGTTAGGATGTCCACTTACATGCTTATGTTCCAGATTCTTGTATTACATATACAATAGACGTGTATATTGTATTATTGGGATGAGATAGTAAAATGTGTATGGGCTTGAGTTATAAGCTTATTATTGGTATATTGGCTATTTTGGTGAGATGTACCATAGGTTCGAGACTACCACACAACTTATGTATTATATTGACAGAGGAAAACTTAAAGATGAGAAATTAAAGATTAAATAATGGTGTTATGAGACTTTAATCACATGAACTACATATGGGTTCAGAATTTAGAACCTCATTATATGTTAGGTATTAGGTTGGGTAACTAATAACTTAAAATATGTTAAAATACAAGAGGAATATGTGTAGTTATAACACGACCCAGTTTCAATTATAATCACATTCTTTATAGGCTTATTGTTTAGGTTTTCTCTTAAAAACTATTTTTACAGGTTCTTGTTGCAACAGTTCCTCTGGACGCGGATACGTTAGAAGAGCATTTCTGACAATGTCCCACTTCTTACTCCTAGGATTGTCAAAGTCAAGCAAGTGTAGCTCATTCTTTTATTGTACTATTTTATCTTCAGTCAGGTTGTACATGAATACTTTTATTCAGAGTTGGGGGCTTTTGTATGGTTACATTTTTATGTTCCAGAGATAGCTTATGTCGTTTTGGCAGTGATTTGTATCAAAATTGGTTTTATGGTTAATAAGCATTTCATTATCTTATTATTGTTCATTTGATTTTGATTATTTCTTGTGCTTAGAATATCACCAAAAAAATTAATTTCCATAATTTTTATAATAGACTTGATGAATCTAGTTATTGATTTTAAGGGGTGCACATTTGGTATCAAAACATATGTTGGAAGTTAATTCTACTAAGTCTCAGCATCAAACTTATTTCGAAGCCTAAATACTAAACCATTTTGTGACAAATTCACAAACTTTGATTCATGTAAGGCTATTTTTCATTTGTTTCTATATCTTTTAAACCTATTTATAAAGGTTATAGCTTTTTCATTAGGATTTTGATTCAACCTAAGTAGGTAAGCTGTAGAAAATTTTGGATTTGTATAAAAGAATCGCACATGAAATATATCCTCCATTCATTGCCAATTCTGGATAGAGTTAGGTGGTAAACTTATGAACCATGTGAAGGATTGTGACACCCTGCCTAATTAAATACCGGATGATCTGTCCTTTATTAAATTAAAATCAAAGTGTCCGATTGGTTCATTCTTAGCGTCATTGTCGAAAACAAATTTTATAATTTATCACCTAATAATTAATTAAGCTAAGTGTCAAAACATTTTCCAAACTAATTATACCCAATTAATCCAATAATAAATTTCGTGCTTTAATATCTAAGTCATTCCCATACCACAAGAATAAATACTGAACATAAATCAAATACTAAAATAAATGAGACTAGATAAAATATTCCAGTTCAAAGTCTAACAACAAAGTATCATAATACCCAATCCAACAGTAAGGAAATTCTAATAAAAATAAAATCCCTAAGATAGATAATCTGGAAGCGGGAGACACATGACCTAAATGAAAAGTATGAACTAGGAATAGAATGAAGAGATAGAAGTGTCTAATATCAATAACCTACAGCTTCCATAATAGCTGCAGCTCGCCGAATGATCCACGCGTCTAGGTCTGGCGGTGTCCCTGTGGTTGGACCCCTGGTATAATATATATACATCAAAAGAGAAGAGAAATAACAGGAAACGGGTCAGACCCCAATTTGTAAAAATATTTGTTTTAGCAAGTATTTAAAACTGCATTATTACAATTATTATGTGCATATTAGTTCCGAACTCTCACATGAGATCCTCACCCATCTACTAATGTGCACACCTAGCATATGTCTACCCCAACCTAGTCATCTATAATATTCCCAACTAGGTTATTGACACGAACTCCTAAATATATCACAAGGAGTAACTCGTATCGCCCATACAATATGCTAATAATATTCTTTTATCCCAGTTACCCATTTTATATTCACTATTTTGATAGGAAGTCTTTTATCCACTAGAATTACTTCACTTATCTAGACTTATACATTTTCTAATTCCCCACACTAGAATCATTCATTCTCAAATATATATATATATATATATATATATATATATATATAAGACCTCCACCCCTTGGTTAGGACCACTTGGCGCAATGTGTACTCTGCTATCGTGTCCCGATGCATCACTCGCTGCATCAAGGACAATTGGTTCGGCGTCTCTCATGAATCGTAAATCTCATGCCACAAATATTGGAGGCGAGCATACTCACCAGCTAAATGGGTCACGCACATACCTACGCTCCCATTCAACCTTCGAAACTATCCTATGTAAAAGATAACACGTATCCAAGTTCATATGCTCCGGGTACAAGTCAAATATCCCCCATCAGGTCACCCAGGATTGTCCACTGCGCGAAACCTCCGGTCGATAGCACGCAGCGTAGGTATGCTATACACACAATAATGATAACATATAATAATGGGCATTCCTGAAGTCTTACAACAATTGAGGTATTGACCCAACTCATATTCAAGTTTGTACACGTAGTATATTTCCCTTCACTTCTTACGCAATTTAATCGATTATTCCCACTCTCGAATTTTTCAAGGTTAATTTACCTATCCAATACATAAGGTCCCAAATAATTTTGCACTAAACTAATATTAGTAAATGGCAGTATCCCTAACATAAATTAACTGGGTAACATGATCCGGGGGAAATTAAAATTTTTGGTTTATGGGACCTATCGTTCAAACGAGTTAGCACATCGTTTGAACGACACTGACGACTTGTTCAAACGAGACTCCATCTCATTTGAATGAGATTGGGTCTTTTCCTATTCTGGCCAGACCTGATATACTTTATTGTTCATACTTCGTCTTCTCCAAAATTTTCAGTCCTAAAGCCTCCAAATTTCTCAATCCCAACACCAAAAGATCAATCCTAATTAATGTTCTAACATGTATAAATGATTTCCCTTAACTTTGAACCATTAATTCAGTATAGTATACTTATAAATTCAAAATCCCCAATTTTAACAATTCAAAACCCTAGTTCATCGAATTTCTAAACATGAACTCCGATTCAGATTTGTCCATTACAATTAATAAACAATTTGAGATATCTAAACTATCTACATGAGGGAATTATTCTAATTCCTTTTTTAGATCTCAATTCATATCTTTAAGTCTCCATTTTTTTTTTATCAAAACTCATGAATCAAAAGTGATGATAATATACCTACACCAACATGAACACATTTATTGCTAAGAATCGCAAGTAATAAACACTTGACTTAATTTCGACGATCTGATCCGCTGTTGATATGGGTATGAGTGTGGTCCTCGTCTCACGATCTACGTTTTGGTTTGATTTTTGATTTGTGTTCATGAGTTGGGCATCAAGAACACCAAGAGCTTCTTCTTCCTTCCTCTGTGCCTTTCCATTTCCTCTCACATAGGTTTAAGGTTGATAACGCCCCACTAACCCATGTATATCTATCTTTTATTTCCCAATTTTCGTCCATTTTATTACTCTAAAATTCCAAAGGACAAAAATACCACCACTTGGTGCCGGTTGGGCCTAAAATTACCCCGGAGTCTAATTATAATGTCCGGGTAGAGTTTTTTTACTATCAACCCTTTCAGACTCAATGGCGCACTTGAAATTACCTTACGAGTTATACAAAAATAATTTATCTTTTTATTCCATATAATTAGTCCCGACACGACTCACATACACGTCCTGACTTAAAATACCAAACTGTCGTATTTCGCACTCCGATAATTTATAAAAATACATAATCACATATTACATATACCCACAGTAATAATCAATGATTTCCATCATTAAGTATTAACCCTTGGCATGCTAGTTAATAATTATTTTAAATTCGGATTAATTAACAATTAAATTTCTTGACCTTTTTAATTTAATTAATCAAACAATAATAATTAATCCCATAATTATTTAATATTATTAAAATGGGGGTATTACATACTTCCCCCCTAATAAAGGAATTTTCCCCCAAAATTCTAAAAGTAAACCATACCTGGTAGGAATAAGTCTAGATATTTCTCGCGCATATCCTCCTCTCGCTCCCATGTAGATACCTCTACATTATAATGCTCCCACTGAACCCTCACCACTGGAACTACCTTTGACCTCACTTTCCTCTCGCTACGGTCTAGGATAGACACAAGCCTCTCCTCATTTGAACTGTCGGGCTGTAAATTAACGTCCTCAATCGCAATGTGGGTGTGGACCAACTCATCCCTAAGATACCGCCTCAATGATGATATGTGGAACACGTCGTGAATACGGTGCAGGTGTTTTGTCAATCCAAGTCTGTATGACACCGATTCGATCCTCTCGATAGTGGGAAATGGTCCTACAAATCTCAGAGCCAATTTCCCCTTCTTCCCGAACCTCATCACCCCTTTCATAGGATACACTCGCAGTAATACTTGATCCCCCATGTTGAACTCCCTGAAGGACCTCCTTGCATGGGCATAGTTTTTTAGCCCATCCTTGGCTACCCGAATATGGTTTCTGATCATCTCAACCCTGGCTGACATTTCCTAAATTACCTATGGCCTAAGTAACTTGTTGTCCCCCACTTCTAGTCAACATGTAGGGGAATGACAAGGTTTGCTATACAACACCTCGAATGGGTTCATGCCGATCATAAACTGATAGGATTTTTTATAAGTGAACTCCAACAGTGGAAGATACAACTCCCAACTCCCTCCAAAGTCAAGGATCCACAAGGCAACATGTCATCCAGCATCTGATTATTACATTCAGTCTTCCCATTTGTCTGTGGGTGATAAGTCGTACTCAATCGCAGTTCAGAACCCATAGCCTCTTGAAAGGTCTCCCAGAAACGTGATACAAAAGTCTTGTCTCTGTCAGACACGATGTTCAAGGGCACCCCATGCAATCTCACTATCTCATATATAAATATCCGGGCATACTTTCCCATAGTGTAGTCCGTCCGTACCGACAAAAAATGAGCTACCTTGGTCAACTGATCCACCACCAGCTATATAGAATCGTGACCCCACCATGACGTAGGCATCCCAGTGATGAAATCCATGGAAATGCTCTCCTATTTCAACGTAGGTAGCTCCAGCGATCGAAGTAACCCTCACAGCCTCTGGTGATCCACCTTTACCAGCTGATAGGTGGCACACTTGGACACAAATTCCGCAATGTCCTTCTTCATCCCACTCCACCAGTACAGTCGTCTCATATCCTGGTACATTTTATCCCCTCCAGGGTGTACCGCAAATATAAATCCATGAGACTGTATCATCACTGCATGACATAAATCCTCCCCTTCCGGGACTACTAACCTCCCATTAAATCATAATCCCCCATCTGAGCTCACTGAGTATGACTCTGCGCCCTCCGCTAGAAGCCGTACAATCTGATCCTGGCAAAGCGAATCAGCGTCCTGGGCCTGAATCACTCTCGTAACAATATCCGAAATGACTATCATAACGGACATAAGGGATCGAGCCACTACCTCCTGATGTCCTAATTCTTTCCATTTTTCCTTCCATAATTATGCCACCTCACCTACTGTTCTATGGCTCAATGCATCAGAAACTACGTTTGCCTTCCCCGAATGATACTATATCTTAAATTGGTAATCTTTCACAAACTCTAGCCACCTACATTGACACATGTTCAACTCCAGCTGAGTGAACAAGTACTGCACTGACTTGTGGTTCATGAACAGGCAACATTTCTCCCCAAGTAAGTAGTGTCTCCAGATCCGCAAGAAAAATACGACCGCTGCGAACTCCAAGTTGTGGGTGGATTAATTTCTCTCATGAGGCTTAATCTTACGGGAGGCATAAGCAATTTCCTGTTCCTTCTACTAAAGTACTCCACCAAGTCCCTATAGAGAACCATCGGTATATACTAGGTACTCCACTCGTTGCCTAGGTAAAGTAAGAACTGGCGCTGAAGTCAACTTATCCTTTAGCTCGTCGAAAGCTAACTGACAAGCATCATCCCAAATGAACTTCACCCCTTTGCGATTCAAATTTGTTAAGGGTCTCATAATCTTCTAGAACCCTCTGATGAATCACATGTAATACCCGACTATCCCCAAGAAGCTATGCACCTTCATCGGTGTCGTGGGCTGTCCCCACTCCCTCACCGTTGACACCTTTCTCGGGTCCACTAATATCCCCAATTCTAACACAACGTGATGCAGAAACTATACTTCTCGTAACTTAAATCCACACTGTTCATACTTGGCATATAGCTGATGCTCTCGTAGAGTCTGAAGAACCCGTCTAAAGTTCTCGGCATGCTCCTCCTCAATCTGGGAATAAATCAGGATGTCATCAATAAAGACAATGACAAACTGAACTAATAACTCTCTAAACACCCAGTTCATTAAGTCCATGAATACGACTGGAGCATTTATCAACCCAAACGGCATGACTCGAAACTCATAGGACCCATATCTCTTCAAGAAAGCAGTCTTCGACACATTCTACTCCTTAATCCGTATCTGATGGTATCCCAATCTCAAATCTATCTTTGAGAAGAAAGAAAATCCTCTCAACTGTTCGAACAAATCATTGATTCGGGGCAACGGGTACTTATTTCGTATCGTAGCTTTGTTCAACTCTCGGTAGTCCACACACAACCTTAACGAACCATCCGTCTTCTTCACAAATAGAACAGGAGCGCCCCAAGGCGAGGTACTCCTACGGATGAAGCCCTGTCCCAACAGCTGCTTAATCTGATCCCGTAATTCCCTCCTCTTAGTTGGACACATACGGTAGGGTGCACGGGCTATCGATCGAGTGCCCAACATCAAATCTATAATGAACTCTATCTCTCGATAAGGTGGTATTCCCAGTATATCCTGGAATACGTAGGAAAACTCGCAAACTACAGGAATCAAATCAATAGGAATCATAATCTCCCTAGAGGTCTCCTTATCTATATAATATAAATGGGTGGACAATCCTCCCTCAGGACGAGACATTGCCACCAAAAATATCTCCTGGCCCGTAATTGCAAAAATAATAGTCCTACTGTAATAGTCTATCATGGCTCTATAAGATGCAAGCCAATCCATGCCAATGATGGCGTCATGCTCGTGCATATCTAGGACTAACATATCTGCGGGCAAAATTAAACTCCCAATCTCTATCCCTACCCCTCGGCATATAAGGAAAATCAAAGACCCACTACCCAGTGGTGAGTCTACACTAGTCACTATACTCTCTGCTGTGGCTAACAATCTCGTGGCCCATGCAAATCTAGTGGCTATAAAATAATGTGATGCCCTAGTATAAAATAAAACACAACCCAAAGTGCCATGGACAGGAAATATACTCTTAATCACGAGTGGTACCTCCTGTGGTGCTGCCTGATTGACATTATAAACACGTCCATACTGTAACTGTCCTTGTTGAATCAAGGGTACTGGAAAAGCTGGGACCTACACTGGTGCTGGTAGGGCAGTGGGAAATATGGGTCTCTGGGGATCCTATTGGGCACCCTACTGCTCGGGAAACCTACTCTTGTCGAGGCAATCCTGCTTCTTATGGCCAGTCTTTCCATAAGAAAAGCACTTACCGCTAAAGTTACTTCCCCTCTGCCCCTGTTGGACTCGACCCTGCTGGTCATTGCCTCCTCTCCACTGGCCCTGCTAACCCTATTGATGTCTCTGTTGGCCCTATTGGCCCTGCTAATAATAAGGTTGGCCCTGCTGACTGGACTGGCACTGCCTATAACCCCCATATTCCTTCTTAGAATCGCCAGATCAAAATCGCTTAGCAGGATCCCCATAGTGGGAACTCTGCTCACCTTGATGGACCTACCCCTGAGCTGATGGTTCCCCACCGTCACTACTACCTCCTGTTCGACCCTACTGACGGACTCCCCTACTGATGAAAGCGATGGTCTTGGCAATGTAATAGGGCAGCATTGAGTATATGAGTGAAAGTACCCAATGACAGATTACCTATGAGGTGCTGACAAATCCTCTACTTCAATCCATCCATGAACATCATAATTTTCTTCTCTTCCATAGGTGCCTCATGTGGAACCATAGTAAGCAGCCTTGTGAATTCCTCCTCATGTTCTGCCACTGTCATACCCTCCTACTTCAAATTGAATAGCCTCTGCCTCATCTCTGTCTGCACGGCGGAGGGAAAATACTTGCGATCAAACCACACCCAAAAGCTCTCAATAGACATGATGTCCCTCTCCTCCAAGGTAGTAGTGGAATCCCACTACTGCAAAGAAGCCTCCACTATCTTGTAGGAAGCCAATAAATGTTGCTGAATGTCGTTACACTTGTACATGCGAAGGTGCCTCTAGATATCCTTCTTCCATTGGCTCACTATGATAATGTCAGAGCTACCCAAGAACTCTGGGGATGTGCCCTCTGGAAATCATCCCTGAACCTCTCCCATGCAGTGGGAAATTGAATTGGAACTGGTGCCATAGCCTGCGCCTAGGGTGGATCCTGATGCACCACCGCTAAAGCTGCATTTATCTCCTGAGCAACAATGGTAGCATTGCCAGCTACGTTAAATATTTCCTGAGCCTGAGGTGTTGGCTGCTCTTGCTGGGCATTCCTATTTCTCGGGGCTCATCTCGGAGGCATCTGAAATGAGAAGGGAATTATTAGTCCACAATTATTATTAAATTTCAAATAGCTGAACACGTAAACGTATAAGTAAGAGTACAACAATCCTAAAAATAAGGCTCTATATCAAGGAATGCTAATTAAAAAATATGTTAAGCCGTATAGATCCTAAAGGACACTAGAACCTGATGCCCTGATACCACCTGTGACACCCCACCTAATTAAATATCGGGTGATCAGTACTTTATTAAATTAAAATCAATGCGTCCGGTTGGTTCATTCTTAGCATCACCGTCGAAAACAATTTTCTTAATCTATCACCTAATAATTAATTAAGCTAAGTGTCAAAACATTTTCCAAATTAATTATACCCAATTAATCCATTAATAAATTTCATGATTTAATATATAATCCATTCCCATACCACAAGAATAAATACTGAACATGAATCAAATACTGAAATAAATGAGACTGGATAAAACATTCCAGTTCAATGTCTAACACCAAAGTATCATAATACCCAATCCAACCGTAAGGAAATGCTAATAAAAATAAAATCCCTGAAATAGATAATCTGGGAGCGGGCGACACATGCCCTAAATGAAAAGTCTGAACTAGGAATAGAATGAAGAGATAGCAGCGTCTAATATCAATAACCTACATCTTCCACAATAGCTGCAGCTCGTCAAATGATCCACGTGTCTAAGTCTGGCGGTGACCCTGTGGATGGACACGTGGTATAATATATATATATATATATATATATATATATATATATATAATAAGTTACAATGGTGTTTTCACTATTCATAAGATGGGGAGACACTTCACGGTTCAGATCGAAGCCAACAAGGCAGTAATCCAAGGCTTCAGATTAAAATACACCTCTTACCATTTTTGCCCCTAAAGTATTTGAGTTTCCCCTCTTTTTTAACCCTTTATTTCCTTTGCCCCCCCTACTCAAAATTCAAATATACGGATAAAATAGGAAATTACTACTTTAGAAACTTTTTTACACCAACCAAGTACACTCCTCTCTCTCTCTCTATCAATCGTGGGGACAAGTCTCCCTCTCTCTCCATTTGTTCTTTACACTCCTATCTCTCCCGACCAGATTTTTTTATCAGCAGGTAATGGGTTCATCAATGGGTTAGGTTTATCAGTACCATAAAGTTTTATCATTGGGTTTCATTTTCTAGGTTCGATTTTTGAATCTATATGTGAAAAATTGATATTTGGTTTACATTTTGCATATCTGAGTTCTTTTGCTGATTTAATATTTATTTTGACAACCATTGTTATTTAGCTTAGTTTTGTCTCCCCTAATTGATTTTTGGGTGTTAGTTTTTGGGGTTTTGTGATTTAAAGAGTTTCAAATGGATTTAGTTGTGTCGATAGTGATATTTACTGGCTGATTTGATGTTTAGTATTGACTATATATTTTAGTTATGTGGATGGTGATATATACCTGCTTCTATATACACCTTTTAACGAGTTAACTTCAAATATTTCAATAGTTGTGTGGCTGATTTATATTCTTTAAGTTGTTTAGATCTTTTAGATCAATTTATTAATATGTTCTTATGAATTTGCCATGCTGCATACTAACTGTTTGATGAATTTCTATAAAGGAGAGTCATACATGCTATGAGAATATGTATCTCTTTTGATTGTGCAAGTATATTAATTAAAGTTTTTGTGTGTTGTTTTCCACTTCTCCTTCATTGCAGTCTTTTAATGCTCAAGAGGTGTGCGTGAAAATTGTTTTTAAAGCTTTTAGAATGATGTTAGTACCGATGCAATGTTTGGTTATACCCAAAGCTATGCAAAGCTTAATATTATTCCATATTGGAGAAAATTAATACGTTTAATCTACATCTAAATGCAAATAGTGTGTAAAAGTCACACGATTAGATAATGATGCAAAGATGTAGAGTTATTTAGTGTCGAAGACATGTGACATTAACTTTTTCATAATAGATGCAGGGTTAGTGTTTATGCAGTTTGTATGTATTTGAATTTTGATCCTCAATGAATTTAAGGTGTTCTTTTATTGATTTGAGTATCATGTATGGGAAAGATACTGAAAAATCTAACGTGTATAATTGTAGAATTAGATTATTGTTTTAATACATTCCTAAAGACTTTCGTTTCGGGCATAACATTGTTGGATCCAAATTTTTGGTGTGGTTTGGGTGGTTGATTGAAGATAACGATTTTTGGGGAGAAGAGAGGGTATATCAGATTTGCTATCCTATACTTGGGACCAAATATTTTTAGGGTTTCTTCTTTTCTATCATTCTCAAGTACTCATGTTACCTTGAATCTCTTTTTGTACTCAAACTATAATTTGTGGGTGTTTTTTCTTTCTGTGTTTCAGAAATTTGCTATCTAGCAATGGTTCTCTCACACATAGGTAAATATGACTCCAAATTGGTGTTTTTTTTTTCCAGTTACGCACAAGTGCCTTTTTGGGGTTCCAACATTTTTTCTCTTAAATTAGACATTTTGCAATAATCAATTTATAGTTGAGATTTTTCTTTAGTCTGAATGCTAATCAGTTTGTACGAATATGAATCATTGTTTGGATTTGAATCAGTTTTGAACACTATGAATCACTGTTTGTATTCTAATCAATTCAAGCATTTTGAATCAATTTGTTTGAATTTGAATCTTTTTAATCACTATAAATTAGTTTATGAGGATCTATTTTAAAATATGTTAATTGTATTAAGAATTTTGTGTTATTTATGCAGGTCCCTTTATTAGCATTCCTGCCATACTAGCAGCCCTTGGCTTCATCATGCTTACAATTAGTGGCTCTTTCATATCCAATTTCTCCAATTTCGACCATTGTGAGTCTAGATATTTTGGTTTATAATTAGTCTTTTTGGGGATTTAATCTAAGGCTTCATAAAAGTATATGCGTGCGAGCAAAGGATTTATATTGAGATGTTACCCACTCTTTATCAGTATCGTATGTGTATGCCTGTTGCGAAGTAAACCATTCATTGTCAATCCAACCATTTTGGTCACTAAGTAGTAGGTACCTCTGTTTTTTGTATGCACGTTATGTTTTTAATTCGTGATATTATTACTATATTGTATACTGGAGATGTAGCGGAACATGTTAGAGTTTCAATTTTGCGAATTCCTACTGGTGGAAACTTGTTAGGTGTTTCCTTTCTATACTCTTTCATGTTTGCAACTTAATAATTTTTTTATACGAATAGCCTCATCTTTTATGAATTTACTCATGAAATTGTGTTTTCTATATATTATGGATCACGACTCAAAAGATTGAATCTTTTTATTAACTCATCTCCCAGGTACTCATTCGTCCCCATAATTTGGATCGGAGATACATATTCAATATGATATTCTAACAAGTTTATCGTTGAACAGGTATGTCATTTTATAAGTAATAGATTGTATTACAAAGATTTGTCATGTCATGAACAATCATATTGAATTCAAAGTATTAGAAATACCTTTTTGATTTGTGATTGCTTATGTCGGTGCCTCTCTGCAGGTAAAAGGCTTACAAGATAAGTTTTTTTCTTAAATCAAATTTTTGGTGTAAAAAGGTAGGCGAAGTTGTCAATTTTATTAAATTACGGCACGATTAGTTACTATTTTTCCTTTAAATCAAATGTAGATTGTTATTATTTGGATAATCTGACAAACGAAGTGCACCGTTTCTTTCAACTACCCTATCATGCCCTCATCTTTAATTAGTAAGTTCTACTTCTATAAATTTGGCCACCAATATAGTTATTATAATAGTCAGTGCAACCTGCCAAATACTTTGACATATTCTTCTCCCGCTCTTATTGGAAATATTTGCCCGTTTGTTTTTACAATGCTATAAAGATAAGTTTGTTGTTATATTTCTTTATTCATTTATTTCCTATTTTGTTCTTAAAAAAGTCCCTATTTTTTTGGTTTTATGGTGACCATGACAACGCGAATGCTCTGAATGAAAACATTGGAGTGGCGATTTTTATGTACTCAAACTGGTTACACACTTCTTTATTCTATTTCACTACTGTTTAAACAGAGTCGGGTTTCATTTCATACATGGATGAGGAAATGAATCCTCTTTTTGTTTGTTATTTTTGGGATTGAAATTCAATTCAAGCTTTCCACTATAGAAATGAAACATATTTAACTGTATACGATAATATAAATTGTTATTTAAACAGGGCCGTAGATCTAGGACTCATATATGCCATTATATGAAATATTACGTGGACTTACTTTGATCCACGGGATACAATGACACTGCCATAAGAAGTGCATGATAGTATCGAGAACATTGATGATCGTGGGCTCGATGCAATTTGTCTACGAATGTGAAGTTAATTTAATTTTCATTTTAGTTAAATGAAAAATATTAACTTCATGTAGTAGTAAATCCCATGTATTCATGTTTTAATTAAGATATGATTCTTCTAGAGCTTTAATCAAGAAGAATCTTACTTTTCTTTGTTTTGATTATAGAGGATCGCAAATGATTCATCTGTGTTTTCTATAAGTATTTGAATTTTTAGTTTGAAAGCTCTATTGTCCAAGTTTTTCATTGATGTTCATTTTTTAGTAGTTAACATGTTCATATGAATGAGCGTATAATCATAAACATTGTCAAAGTTTTTCATTGATGTTCATTCATGGATGTATGATTATCCAATCTAAGGTTCGGCAAGATACATGATGCTATTCATTCAAGTCGTGGGAGGCTTACATATTCATTGATGTTCATTCATGGATGTGTGCGCTATTGTTCTTATCATATTTTTTATTATCAAGTCATGGGAAGCTTACAACACCTTACCATTATAGGCCCGGATATCGCATTCATTATCCCTAAAGATTTCCTTTTATGCATGCTTAAGTTAATAACAATGGTCAGTCGTGAAACATATCTTGCGGTACCTAAAACACATGTTGTCCTATGGCCTCTGGATTGAAAAATCATCCTATACATCCCTTCAATAATTCTCCTATTTAGATTGGCCAGGGTGTGCGGATGATCGAAAATCCACTAGAGGATTTGAAATATAACTTGGTGATAGTTTTGCTAGTGCTACGGCACACATAAGTCATTTCTGTATACTCTCACTTGAGCATTCTTTAGAGTTCTTTTCAAATATAGATTTGATGTCTTCACGATGGAGCCACTGGTGGCCAAAGTGAGTTTTAATTCTTCTCTTTGACCTGTCTTTAATTCTCAGAAATAATTGGAAAAAAAGAGAAATGTTATGTAGTTTTTTTATATTTTGTTAATCGTAGATTGCATTGTGTTGGTTTTAGATTATTATTGAGACCATTGTTAATATCTCTCTGAATTCACACACATAGCTATCAATATATAGTAATGATGGCCTTTATTTTATTTTCATTTGGTTTATATGATTAGTTCATTTTATTCATGATTCTTTTTGGCATTGCAATGTGACCGAATATCATAGTTTCTTATTGTTTAGATTATGTTGTTATTCTTATGGTTTAGTCCTTTTGGTGTAATAAATATACATAACATTAAGGACTGTGCTACCAGCCATGTTTGAGTCTCTTGATGAGCAATGTTATTAATCCTGAGCACTGCTATTATTGTGAGCAGGGCCTAGCGCCATATGACCTTAGCTGGGGATTTTGTAAACACTTCAACACTGTCAACTTCCAGCCATGTATAAGTCTCTCACAATTTCTAAAATATCTTCGTAAGGATTATGTTACGTGATCTGCAATGTGTAGTTGGTATGATGTTGAATTTATATTATGAAAATTACATGATCTGCAATGTTACGTGATCTGCAATGTATGGGGTTTTAAAATATGATTGATTTTTGAGAGACAACGGACCAGTTTTTTGAACTGTAGAAGGAAAAATTGACTATAGGAATGACAAAAAAAATTATAGTATTCTTTCTTAATAGGTTTCTTTATCATTGGCTGAAATCCAGAACCCAATAATATTTCTTTCCTCAATGTGAAAAGTAATAGGTCTACCTTTAGCAATAGTAGCAGTGGGATATAAGAATACCCTAGCAGTATGGGAGCCAAGATGTTCTTAAAGACGATGAATCTAAGGCTGAAGCTGCCTAAGATTAGGGAATACAAGAGGCGGCCCAAAACTTATTCGAGGCCCAAAACTTATTCGATGTTGAGTTTCACTTTTTTTATTCGAAGCTGAAATGAAATTGATGCGAGTCTATGGATGTTTTATTGTGTCAGTGTGAGTACACAAGTTAGTTCTGCATTATCTGCTATTTGGATGAATTTATTCTATGTTCACAGGTAGAAAGGATCATTTTTATCCTATATGATATATCAATTTATCCTATCTGATATTGTCCTATCTGATATTGTCATTTTTATCCTATGTTCTAATGGATGAATTTAGAACTATTTGATATGATATGAGTTTCTAATGGATGAATTTATCTCGTATGAGTTTCGGATGAATTTATCCTATATGATATTCTCATTTTTATCCTATTTTCACAGGTAGAATTTAGAAGGATGCGTGAATTATTTTGGATTGACCTGAAATGGGTAAACTCTATTTGTCTATGGTTTAAGGTAGTGGTGTTGAGTCAATTTCTTAAACTTTCGGTAAGATTCATTTTTTTCGAGTTTTTATTCCTGCGTTATAATATGTTATAAAATATTTTTTCTTACAGGACAAATGGCATTCCATAGGTCCTCGTTTTATTCCGATACAAAGGGAAGTACTTATTTTTTTTAACATACCCTTGAATATTATTTCAGGTTCTCTAATATGTCCGAATACACCAAGTTATTTCACCACCATGAACGGCATTTGCAGTGCCTTTCTGTCTTCCTGGACCTCTTTCTCTCGCTCCTTCTAACTTTCATAGGCATGATCATCCATTTGTAGTTCACGCCAACAGATTGGACAAGAATTATGCTCATCGAGCCTTGGCTTCAGGCAAGTAGGATGGAATGTGTCCTTGCCTATGCAACACTCTGCTTCTGGTTCAAGCTTGGTCAAGATCTCATATGTAAAAGTAATAACTGAAAGATTTGCAACCACTTCTTCACTAGCAGGTGGAACCCTTGGGGCTACAGGACCATCCTCCTAAATTAGTGGCACAACATCATCGAGTCTATCTACCCTCGATGGATATTTTAGTTTTCTTTGATCTATTGTGGAATCGTGTACTTTATCACCTCACTGTATAAGTGAATTAACTTCAAATTTTTTTGTCCATTTTTTTGTGGTGTCAATTTTGGAACAGAAAACATTGACTGAATAATGAGAAATTCTTTATTCTTACATTAATTTTGCTTAGTACCATTTTACTATGATTGCACTCTTTTGATATAGCTCCTATGGTAAATATTTTTACGAAACATCAAACTCAATCTTATTTTGTTACGAGACAAGACACACAACGATATGGAATTTTTTTTTCACCTGACATTAAAACAACTCAAATAAATACAACACCTTATGTTTTTTAAAACTAAACACAAACATAGTCACACGTAACGATATGAATTTTTTTTTCACTTGGCATTAAAACAACTCAAATAATACAACACCTTATAGTTTTTAAAACAAAACACGAACATAGTCGTGGCATTACACAACATGAAATAATACTTCTTTAAATATCTCGAATACGGTCCAAGTAAAAGAGGCACCACACATTATTTTTTAAAACAAAAAAAACGAAGCTGATAAAGGTAAAAATGACACGACAAATCTGGTTGTCTCATTTTTATTTTGACACTAAATTTAACATGAAAATATATGATTAAAACGGTGATAAAACCATTTACACTCAATTTAATCTGAAAAATACATGACAATTTTTACTCAGTTTTGCCGTTTTGTAGTTACGTACTTTGAAAATTTTCGTTGTTACGCGATTACGTACTTTCACTCTAGATGTTGCAACTCCACATGTTTATAATTCATATCATTACTTTTTTCATCAGTAATGTTGTGAACAGTTGGTCCAGTTGTTTACTTCATGTTTGTTTTTTTAAATTACACTATTTTGTTGGGGCACGAAATTTTTGTTGTTTTGTAATTATGCACTTTGGAAAATTTTCCCGTTTCACAATTACGTACTTTGGAAAAAAAAATCGTTTCACGATTATGTACTTGGGAAAATTTTCGACGTGCCTACAGGGGTAATAGGTCTGTACAGTAGGTTATTTAAAAAATTGTTTATCTGTTGCGAACTAAATGGCGTATGGTCCAATCAATGATGTGTACTTTCAAAATTTTGCATCGTGCTTTTTTTACGACACACAAATGTAAACAATTAAATATTTTTCTATAACACATAAGTGTAAACAATTTACAAGATTCAACATTACTTAAATTTACATGATTCAATACTTTGAAAAATTGCACTTATATAATATATAAGAAAATTATTATTTACATTATACACGACTTTATAATTTTTCAAAATTATCAGCATGCCTTCAGGCACGGGCATACCCTAGTATGTATATATATATATAGCAAAAGAGAAGAGAAATAACAGGAAACGAGTCAGAGCTCGATTTGTAAAAATATTTGTTTTAGCAAGTATTTAAAACTACATTATTGCAATTATTACATGCATATTAGTTCTGAACTTTCACATGAGATCCTCACCCCTCTTCTAATGTGCGCACCTAGCGTATGTCAACCCCAACCTAGTCATTTATAGTATTCCCAACTAGGTCATTGACACGAACTCCTAAATATATCTCAAGGGAGTAACCCGTATCGCCTATACAATAAGATAATAATATTCTTTTATGCCAGTTACCCATTTTATATTCACTATTTTGATAGGAAGTCTTTTATCCACTGGAATTACTTTACTTATCCATACTTATACATTTTCTAATTCCCCACACTAGAATCATTCATTCTCATGTGTGTGTGTGTGTGTGTATATATATATATATAACCTGCACCCCTTGGTTAGGACCACTTCGCTCAATGCGTACTTTGCTATCGTGTCCCGGTGCATCACTCACTGCATAAAGTACAATTGGTTCGATGTCTCTCACGAACCGTAAATCTCATAACACAAATATTGGAGGCGAGCATACTCACCAGCTAAATGGGTCACGCACATACCTATGCTCCCATTCAACCGTCGAAACTATCCTATGTAACAGATAACACATATTCAAGTTCATATGCTCTGGGTACGAGTTAAATATCCCCCCATCGGGTCACCCAGGGTATGATTGTCCATTGCTCGAAAGCTCCGCTCGATAGCAAGTAGTGTAGGTATGCTATACACATAATAATGATAACGTATAATAATAGGCATTCCCGAAGACTTACAACAATTGAGGTATTCACCCAACCCATATTCATGTTTCTACACATAGTATATTTATCTTTTCTACTTACGCAATTTACTCGATTATTACCACTCTCAAATTTCCCAAGGTTTATTTACCTATTGAATGCTTAAGGTAACATTCTATAATTACTTCCCAAATAATTTTGCACTAAACTAATATTAGAAATGGCAGTATCCCTAACATAAATTAACTGGGTAACATGATCTGAGGGAAATCAAAATTTCTGGGTTTCTGGGACCTGTGATTCGAACGAGTTAGCATGTCGTTTGAATGACGCTGACTTCTCGTTCGAATGAGACTCCATCTCGTTCGAACGAGACTCCATCTCGTTCGAACGAGATGGGGTATTTTCCTCTTCTGGCCATACCTACTACGCTTTACTGTTCATACTTCATCTTCCCCAAAATTTTTAGTCCCAAAACCTCTAAATTTATCAATACCAACACCAAAACATCAATCCTAATTAATGTTCTAGCATGTATAAATGATTTCCCTTAAATTTAAACCATTAATTCACCATAAGACAGTTCAAAACCCTAGTTCATCAAATTTCTAAACATGAACTCCAATTCAGATTTATCGATTACAATTAATCAACAATTTGAGATTTTTAAACTATCTACATGAGGGATTTATTCTAATTCCTTTTTCAGATTTCAATTGATATCTTTAAGTCTCCAATTTTTTTTTATCAAAACTCATGAATCAAAAGTGATGATAATCTACCTACACCAACATGAACACATTTATTGCTAAGAATTTCAAGTAATAAACACTTGCCTTAATTTTGACGGTCTGATTCGCTGTTCATATGGGTAAGAGTGTGTTCCTCGTCTCGTGATCTACGTTTTGGTATGGTTTTTGGTGTGTGTTCTTGAGTTGGGCACCAAAAAAACCAAGAGCTTCTTCTTCCTTCCTTTGTGCCTTTCCCTTTTCTCTCACGTAGGTTTAAGGCTGATAACTCCCCACTAACCCTTGTATATCTATCTTTTATTTCTCAATTTTTGTCCATTTTATTACTCTAAAATTCCAAAGGACGAAAATACCCCTAGAGGGTGCTGGTTAGGCCTAAAATTACCCGGAGTCTAATTAAAATGCCTGGGTAGAATTTTCTGACTATCTCGAACCTTCGGGACTCAATGGTGCACTCGAAATTACCTTACGTGTTATACATAAATAATTTATCTTTTTATTCCATATAATTAGTCCCGAAATGACTTACACGCGCGTCCTGACTTAAAATACCAAACTGTCGTATTTCGCACTCCGACAATTTATAAAAATATATAATTTCATATTACATATACCCACAGTAATAATCAATGATTTTCATCGATAAGTATTATACCTTGGCACGCTAGTTAATAATTATTTTAAATTCGAATTAATTAACAATTAAATTTCCCGACCTTTTCAATTTAATTAATCTAACAATGATAATTAACCCCATAATTATTCAATATCATAAAAATGCGGGGTATTACAAGGATGCATTAATGAGTGAACTCGAAAACAAATGAATTTTTAGATACTCATTTGTATCAATACCAACCCACTGGCTAATGAATGTGGAAGTGTGTTTTATAATGGATTGACTTCCATTCCATGAAAAGAGGGTAAAGTTTGGTAATTTGAAACCTTTTGGGAGTTCAGTTCTATATGTACACTTAGGATATGTCTTCCTATAAATTGGAGTCTGCACCCCCTCCCCCCGAACCATTGATCCAATTATTTCGTAAACGAGATCCACAATCTCATTCCTCCTAACTCCCCCAGGCAGTTGCATATTTTGTGGGGAAGTTACTTGGTTTAACAAAGGAGTTAGTTGCACTAAAAGTTGTGGAACTTCTTGAGGAACAGTTTGTTATGATTGATAATACATAAGATATAAGACTTGGGGAATTTCGTTATTAAACCTCCTACCATTCCCCAAACCCCCGAGTTCTTATTCAAACATTGGGTTATTGATTACCCCATAATTCGAAGCACATACGAAGCTTAGATTAGTATCATTTTTATGCCTCCTGGTCCTTCCTACCCAGGGGAGAGGTGCTCTCCACATTGGGTTATTGTTACCCAATTGTTGGTAAGTGTTAGGTAGTCCTAAACCATCTAAAGGGTTTCTAATACCTAAACCAATGGTATTAGAATATCCTTCCATCTTTATACTGTTTCTAAAGTTGGTTTCTCCTGCATTAGGTCTATAATAAATAGGATGGTCAGGGTTTGGTTGAGAATTTTTGTTTGCATAAGTTTTGTGATCTATATGTCTGACCATTGGTATCACCCCATTAGATAAATCAAACTTGATGATCATTATGGTGATCATGGTATTAAAGTTTTATACCATATCTCCAAAATGATCAAAAACTAGGTTTAGTTGATGGATCAATTGGTCTTTAATATTTGTTGTCACACCGACCACTAGTGTGTTTTGAATATCGTTGGCCCTTGGAGCCATTGGATATTCAACTCTTGACTGTGAGCCACTGGTCCCAACTCTTGATTTGTTTTGACCATTGTCCCCTCTGAGGTAGTAATATGTTGGTAATTGAGCCTATTTCACCAACATTTTTAGCTTTATCCTCGTTTCGACGTGTCCTAAACATTTGTAACCATAAGACATCACTAGTGTCCCACCGGGCATGCCAAAAATATGTTTGGGTTACTTTTCACTTGGTTTGGTGAATAATTAGGACTGCTAGCATACTAGACAAGATTTGGGGTCTTGTCAACAAAAGATCTTAGCCTAATGAGGATATCAGGTGATTGGGTTGCATTCGGTTCCTCAATTAAGAGGACATATGCTTCCCTTAGATAAGAATTTGATGAAAGTGATAAATTATGATAATTAACTAGGACATAAGAAATTGTAGATTGCATAAAATCGAAGACAAGTAAAGCTTCAGAATTAAAGAAAGATAAATGGTTGAAAGTAAAAGGTTACACTACGAAATTTTAAGCAAGAATGTAAATAAATTTAAAGCAATAAAATAAAAGAAAAAAATGTAAAAGAAAGAAGCTTTTAATAAATTTGAAGGAAAGTTACATTCTTTTTTGCAATATACTTTAAATTAAAATAATTTGAGTAAATAAAGAAAAGAAAAGAAAGGGAAATAAAGGATAAAAGTAAGTAAATGCAATTTTTGGTGAGGTAGTCATCTCTTCATTTGTGGGTTCGTTGCTTATTTATAGAGTTTCTTGCCATGCAACATAATTGATTTGGTAACTGCTGTGCGGTTATTCATCCTATTGAGTTTTCCAGCTTTAGGTGCACTAACACCCATATTCAAATTGTCTCATCCAATTTTTTAATACCACATCCATATTACGACACATGTCACATAAGCGTGTTTCTTGGTATCTTAATTTTGATATCATAGTTCGATTATTATTGCTAATTTATGAATATGTGGCAACACCTCATTAGGCCGTGATAATATGGTGTAAACAAGGTGCTGGGTAAAAAATAGGCTTTCATATATAAACACTATAAAGTTCATATCCAGTCCTCTGATGGGGGCTAGACTGAGTTGTTTAGGTATATATATACATTTCTACATCATAATATATGTTTATGATATTGAAATAAGTTTTCTTGATATTTTTGAGCTTTGTAGCGTGATGTGAGTTTTTCCTAGGGGAGTATCCCTTATGAGGTGGCACCGTAAGACAAATCTTTGTTTGAACGAGATGATTTTTGCAGGGTGTGCATAGAGGTTTTCCTATTTTATCGGAGGAAGAAAATTTTCATAAAGTCATAACATCTCTTGGGATTTCTAACAGAGCTCGAGTTTCTCTGATGCTCGGGATTAAAGAAAGTTAGAAAAGTGAATAAATATTGGATTCTTGGGTGAGTTTCCAATTGGGGTGAGACACCGGCTCAGGGACATCAACCATGCATTTCACGTTCTGATCAATCATGAAGTTGATAATAAAATAATGTGTCATCGTGGATTGGTTCTAGTAAGTCGCATATAGGGCTGGATTTGTTTAGGGGGGAACATGTGTCCTTGGGAAGAACCGTGCATCTCAAGCCATCAACCGCTCAGTTGATGGTGTAGATATGGTAATCATTAACTTTTAATCTTCAATCGTGCGATGTGACAAATCAACCGTGCGGTTGATAAAGGGAATTTTGCAGATTGTGCTTTGGGTTTGATATTATGAGATATTTGTTATCTTACCACTTTTATTTACTTGTATATGTTAGTATAGTGGAGTGTGACCCATTACTATTATGATATTTGTATTTTTACACCATGTGACTTTTGGGTGTTGATGGTTGATTATTGTAATCCTCGATTACGGATTGAGGTATCCACACTTTTATGTCAAACCGTGTGATAACATCATTGATATAAGTGTATTGGGATGAGCCCAACATCCAATTTTTTCAATCACGCATAACATTAATATCAAGAATATGACTATCTTCTCCTAACTCCTTGATATTGAACAGAACAGATAACCACACTCTTATACTAGAAAATACACCCACATTAATCCCTATTAGGAAAATATCACCCACATAAAGTATTAGAAATGCCACCACGTTTTCGTCATGTTTCTTATACATATGGGTTTCATTTCAGCGTTGATTAAACCAATAAGATTTTATTACCTAATAGAATTAGATGTTCCAATACCTTGACCCTTTCTTAAGTCCATAAAAGGATCTCTTAAGCTTGTATATCTTTCTTCCTTGGACATTTGTTATAAATCCCGTGGGTAGCAACATATAGATGCACTTGTTCAGACTACCATTCCAAAATGCAGTATTGACATCTATTTCCAAATCTCGAGATCGAGATGAGCCACAATGGATGAAAGAATCCATATTGACTTTAGCATGGCCACCAACGAGAAGGTTTCCTTAAAGTCGACAAGCCTTGCTTTAAAGGTTTCCACATTCCCTTTCATACATATTTTTCTTGTAGATCCACTTTCATCCGATGGGTATTATCATGACACCTCACCTATTTTAATCATATGTGATCAGTAATTTACCAAAATAAACATGAATCTCATCTGGTTCATTCTTTGTCGAAAAATTATTAAATTACTAACCACCTAAGTTAAATAATCCAGTGCCATGTTTTATTTTTATATTAAACATCACCCACAACAATTAGTAGAACTAGAATAATATAAACTATTCACACAATAACTGAAGTCTAGAACATCGCAGGATTAAATAAATATATGAATAAATGCCGAATAAAGCATCGACTCCAAATTCAACACCCAAATCATAAATCTAACTGAAATGAAATGAGCCTAAATACAAAGTCTGAGGCTAAAAAGAATAAATCCAACTAAAAGTATAAACTGAACGGGCAATATGCCCATTAAATAACTGAATATGAATCCTATACTAGGAATGAAGTAACTGAAGCGTTTACTCAAGTCCAACATTCCTCCACAAGTGTTGCAACCACGTTTCCCTGGAACGAATCATCATTCCTGTCGTCCCTATGATTGGACACCTAAAATATTTTGAAAAATATTTTTGACATGGCTCAGAGCCCTAAACTTTAAAAAACATTTGCAAGTAGTTAAGATTCAGTAATTAGATATGCATGAACACTTTTCATATTTAAGCTGGTGTCACACTCTCATGAGAGATTCCTCACCTCTCAACTATTCTTCACAACTAGCACTTATATCTTAACCCGTCTAGTTATGCTACCATGTCTAACTAGCTCTGTTACAATTCCTTCCATCATACTACTGAAACCCGAGCACTTTATATCAATGATTCATAAGCTATTTTATCATTAGATTAATTAATTAATTCAACATTATTTGATTATATAACTTCCACTTTATATATATATATATATATATATATATATATATATATATATATATATATATATATATATATATATATAAAATACATTCACACTTTATGTATTTAACCCATATATGATTTTATAATCCATTACATATCTAATAATATACTACAACAATCGCACATATGTCGCGTATAATAACCATCCCTAAGAGTAATAACTCACTGAATACTTTTCTAAAAAATGCAATCTTATCCCAGGTATGCTCACTCTCATCCGACTACCATAAGTCGGCATAACTGACACCGAACTTGGTAAAAACTATCATTAACATAGTGGAGGTGGTCATAGTCAATTGACAGTGAGACCGAACCATACCTAAATCATCCCACTTCAAAAAATAATCACATAATAAAATACGTGGCGCTAAGACTTGGGGACTATATTCACCCTACATTCACTAGTCAGGGGATTCACCCACATCGCGCGACCTCCATGATAGCACTAGAGGGGTATGCTTCACATAATATCATATACAACGATATTTATAACACACACACACACACACACACACACACACACACACACACACACACACACACACACACACACATATATATATATATAAACAAATTCGGCTAAACTATGCCTATCGCGTAAAGCACCTACTTACTATCTCGAGCCTACAGCCTCGACTTGTAATTTCATTTTATTTCTCAAGTATAATTTAAAAATAACTTTGCTCCACTAATATGCTCGGACTTGCTAACCAGCCCATATATTAAATTTATCCCACTCAATCCATTTATAAAAATCACTCGCCAATTCATTTAATGAACCCAACTTTAATTTCTCTCTTATCCTAGGCAATATAATCACGCTGAATTACATAAATAAATATTTCTCCTTTTTTACGGAATTTAAATACCTAAATAAAATCCCACTAATTAAACCCATGCATAAAATGGTCCAACCCGAATTTTCTAGACATCCGAACCAGTTCGGCTATACCCCTGAATCAGTTTGATGTACCTAATAGTGGCACTTCGGGTTTCTTATCCAAATTGCTACCCCAAACCTATTCATATGATCCCAATCCTCCATTAACGTATACACAAGTTATAGTAAAGGTTTCCAAACTAATCTTAATAGTAGCCAACCATTCAATATCGATAAAGCAATAATTTATCTCACTTAATTTCACAAATCGGGTTCATAGGACGGATATTAATTCACAATCCTAATTTAAAATTGAAAACTACCAACAATCATATTAAATTTCTACCTATTAATATGAATTTGATTTCCCAGCAAGATTAGATGGTCTACACCTCTATGCATGATTCAATTTCATTATATTCATGATACCATTTCAGTTTAAAGGATTAATTCACCCAAAACCCTTTTTACATGTGAGATCCCCACTCAAAATCATCTAGTTCTACACATACTATGATATGAATAAAAAATACCTACATATGCGATTAGTGCAAGTCAATTACTTGCCTTAAATGATTCGTAGAGTCAGAAAATCTGTTGTAGACGAACCTAAGATTGAATGCTCGAATCCTCCTTAAATTCTCTCCTAATTTGGCCGTTCTAGCTCTTTCCTAGCCTTTGCCTCTTTTCCTTTTTCTCTTTTAGGGTTTGCCTCTAATGATAATGGCTTCCAACACCTCTAATCTTAGGTTATAAACTCTCCAATCCCCAAATTATCTTAATGTGCCAAGTCCACTTTACCCATATACTCCCATAAGAGCTCGGAATAGTCTAACACTCCTTCATAACTCAAAAAATACAACCGAGTACACTATTCTGCCTATTTCGGACCATTCAGAATCAACGGTGACCTCAAAATCGCTATCCGAGTCACTCTAAAAAAATTTCCTATCTTGATCTTATCATAGCCTACACACGACCCTCAATTGATATATGATATAGTCCCATGCTTATTACTCTCTACAACGTATAATAGTTATCATATGTTATTTACCACACACTTAGTAGATTTATTCCATAAATATTAATCATAATCTCTCTCGATCAATATTTAATAAACACATAATATTTTATTCAATGAAATTACTGCACACGTTTAATTTAAAATACCTGAATTAATTAAATTGTAAATGCTCAAAATTACAGGGTGTTACATTATCCCATCTGGAAAGTCTATAAGATCCCAAACCTGATTCGAATACATTGAATCTATCTTAGTATTCATATATTTTACTCAAAGCTCGGGGTGCTTAACTTGAAGTGCTTCGTCATAGTTCCTAGGATTTGATTCGTGTTACCTTTAGATCTAATCGGATTGTTCACCCAAATACACTAACCTATCAGGCTAGCACATGGATTTCCCACTATGACGTGGATATACTTGTAGACAAATATAAGTGACACGTGTATCCATATCAATAGTAATACTCCCACTATCGCTAGGTGGTGTATTATCAATATCAGGTTGTAATTCATCCTGTATGGGTTATCGAGAAGCAACTAATTGGTATTGACTTCTTAGCTCTTACAAAACAGTCTTGCTCTTGAGTTTATGGTCTATCATATAATCTTCCTTTAAATACCGAGGATTTGTGTAACAAATTCTCCCTGGTCTCTAGGATCATTAAATTGACCACCCAAGGTTCATTTTGGGCAGCCTACAAAGGGACATATATTCATCCTTGATTCCAACATTCCTAACTCCTTCCTTGTCAAGTGTGCTGGGCAACTGTAGATCTGATAATGTCATGGACTACGCTTGTTCCAACTCTATAGTTTATAAGATTTGTCAAGACTGATTTAGAAGGAATTAAGTTTACTAAGTTTATGGTCATCTCTAGTGAAAAATCCCCAAAAGAATCTGGTAGATTCGAATAAGTCCAGAAATGGCCTAGTGAGAGGTGGATTGGAAACCTATAACAAAAAATAGCATTCCATATTAATAGGTATAATGATATAATATAATCTTTAGGCTTTAGAGGGGACTATGGCAGGCTGAATGGGAAAAGTAGATTTGATGACCCAAGAGACATCTTTTTGCATGGATGGTGATACATGTCTTACTGACTTCCAACAATCCTATTGGCTTAAATTGTTATACTATCTTGCCAACATTTTCCTTATTTTACCATCACATTCTTTTTCTCTTTCTCTCTGAAGGTTCCATTCAATGATTCCCTTTTTACCCTTATGAAGTTTGTGCCCAAATGTTTGTATATAATGGATGGTAGGAATTAGGGGAAGTTATTGTATGTGAACTTGAAAAGGAAATGGAAACCATCGTGTAAGTTATCTATATGTTCACAGACTCTCATGAATTGGAAAGAAACTAAGGGTCACTTATCATGATTCTCAGAATGGTCAAACCATCTCAAATTCAAAAATATCATATGTATGTGCAGTGGAGAAAATATATGATCAATGTTATCACTATTTTTCATAGATAATTCTAATGGGAAAATAAAAAAGATTAAGTTCTTTTACAATACAAGTAATAACAAATGCTTAGTTTCTTCTGAGCTACTAACTAAATAAGCACTTTGAGGATTTGATATTTGTAGGGATTCATTTTCCATACGTTTTTAAAGGTTAAAATGAAGGAAGAAATAAATATTTTATCACAGGCTCCGATGAAGGGTATATTCTTTTTATCTACTAACCAAATAAGCACTTTGATCTTTTAAAGGATCCCTTTTTTCCTTACGTTTTCTAAAGTTAAACATAAGGAAGATACATGAGGCATATTTTCACCCCTTTGACCACCAAGCACTAAGCTGAAGTACACCAAGTGCAAACAAAGATGAGTTGATTAGCATACTATAGTACTAACCAACTCTTGGAGATTCATAACAGTCATTGACTAGGACACTAAAGATGCCAAGAAGTCTAGAGCCAATAGCTTTCACATGTTTCCATACTCCACATCATATAAATCCTAATGAAACTATAAATGACTCTTCCACTACCACGTACATCGGGATCATGATCTCCAATTTGTATGAATTTGAGATAATATCCCATGTTCTTTCGACAAAAGATGATAAAGGTTGAACTAACAGTATATTATTTATAAGACCATTATATAAGTCCAATAGGATATTCAACATGGTATACATGATATTTTCATAACATAAGAGTGGGAGAGAGAGCAATATAATTTTGTGTTTCATCTAAAATGAACCATGTAATTCCTCACTTTGGTTTTTTCTTCAAATCCATTCACAAACATGAAATGTTGATTTTTGTCACAATAAAATTTGATAAATATTTTCAATGAAAATCATTTAGTATTTAAACCCATTTGTTGATAATCAAGTGAAACAGAGAGATGATCTCGATGATAAAAAGTGAAAAAAATTCTTAAATTATTCGTCATTTACATTTCTTTTGAAAGCTCTTTTCCAACATAAGTTTAATGCTGAGTTCCAAGTAATAAAAATGTTAATGAACCAAAACCTTTAGAAATCGTGACAATAGCCCCTCACAGATGTATTCAATAAGAATGACCTACCAATGACTTCATAGACATATGGGCAGAGTGACCATTAATGAGATTTTTTATTTATTGAGATTTATTTCTTTGAAAATGAACTTCCAACATGGTTAAAATGATAGAAAAATATGAATATTCTAATAGTGTGAAGGTCATTGTAATTTACCAAAACATGGTAGAGATTTTGGTGTGAACCTAGAACATAATGGAGGACAAAATATTTATCCTTTCTTCTTGTTCGTGTTCTTGTTCTTGTTCTTGTTCTTGTTCTTGTTCTTATTCTTGTTCTTCTTGTTCTTGTTCTTGTTCTTCTTCTTCTTCTTCTTCTTCTTCTTCTTCTTCTTCTTCTTCTTCTTCTTCTTCTTCTTCTTCTTCTTCTTGTTCTTGTTCTTGTTCTTATTCTTGTTCTTCGTCTTCTTCTTCTTCTTCTTCTTCTTCTTCTTCTTCTTCTTCTTCTTCTTCTTCTTATTATTATTATTATTATTATTATTATTATTATTATTATTATTATTATTATTATTATTATTATTATTATTATTATTATTATTATTATTATTATTATTATTATTATTATTATTATTATTATTATTATTATTATTATTATTATTATTATTATTATTATTATTATTATTATTATTATCATTGTGACCTTTTCTCATTGGAGGAGGGTCATTGGATCCTCACAATATCTATTACTGAGTGTGGGGTTACCTTCCCTCCTAATAATTTGTTTCTTGAATTTTCTCAATATTTTTATGTGGTCCTAGGCCAAGTGGACCCTAAAACTTGGATGGTAGTTAACGGGGTTAATCATATTAATGAGCATTTTGGAACCAACATAGGGATAAAAGAATTAATTTATGATATAGTTAGGGCACCACCATTGGCAATTTATTACCTGAAGACCAGATATTCAAATAGAGATTTAATAGTAAATTTACTTGATTCCAATAAAGATTATTGGGATCATGGGTTGATAGTAAAGGGCTAGCAGTTTGACCGTCTTCCTGAGGGTAAGGACTGTAATGGGACCCGTTGCACTCATAAGGGATAGGGCATATATCTAAATTTGTTATACATGTGTACTTTTCTGTAACACCCCGCCCGCTCGGGGAGAGCGAACAGAGCGCTAATGCGATAAAATAAATCCAAATCCACAAGTGACAAGGTATAGAGCATCTAAATAAATCCATAATAATATAAATCCACTAATCTCAATCTCTTCAATTATAACAAGTCTCTCGAATTAAAATTATAACTATCTAACTCGAAAAAAAATGCTCTATACACCAATGAAATAATTAATACAATTCTTCCAACTTGTATTAAAATTCTTCCCAAATAATCCACGCTAAAATAATCCCAATAATCCATAGCGCTCAAATCCACGCTAACCTGCCAACTAAAAGAAAAGATGGGGAAGTACACAATACGACAAGAAAGATGCTCAACAATAACATTAACGATGAACAAAGCGTAAAAACACGAGTACGAATATTCAAATCAAAATGCAAATCTCAAAGCATTTATCAATATAATTTCTCAACAACACTTTAACTGGGTCACCAGGCCTCACCACATCCGTATATGCTTTATCAAACCATAGCCCGGGAAACAGGAATTTTGGCGGGTGTCCAACATCCGTGCCATATTAAAATCTCATGACAACGTGCTCATCAACAATATAATGATACCACATGAATCAAAATAATTTCAACAATTATTTTCCAGATTTCAATGAATTTATCAATTCAAATATGAGTTCAATTAACAAGAATTCAAAAAGAATGACACTCGCGAGATTTAAGGAGCATATTGTGTAAAACCCCATACCTCAAACCATGATAAGAAATAAACGATCACATCCTCAAGATCAACACAAAAGATCTACAAAATCTCCTCCAAGAACCTCCAATAAAATAGCCCCAAGAACACCTCTAATCTAAGGTTGAACTCACAAATCTCAAGGGCTAATGTGTATATAAAAAGAAGAGGAATAAAAAATATATTTGCTACCAAATTTTGTGCCAAAAGTATGTTAAAAGGCTTGCCCACGACTTCCTTTTATAATGCAAAGAAAGGAATAGTTGGAATCCAAAAGACTCCTTTAAATAAGGCAAAGAAATGAAGAGTTGGAAGTTAAAACAACTCCAAGAGTTAAAAAACATTTTAAAATCATTTTAAAATCCGTTTTAACTCCGATTTCGAAACCGTTTGAAATTCTCGCCTTTAAAAATAATATCCAACATATTTGAGCAATAAAAATAATTTTATCAAAAACTTTATTTTCCTTCATTTTCCAAATATTAATTAAAATAGCCCAAAAATTACGCGAGTTGTTACATTTTCTTCTATTTGGTCTTTCAGATAATTCTTTTTTTCACAATATTTTTGTCTTTTCATTTTGTAGAGAAGAAGAAGGATATTCCTCGTCCATCAGATGTTAACTTTGTCGACTTCAAAAATATTTGTTCAATCCAACAGAGAAGAAGCTTATCGTCGCTCGACATCCATTTTGCTCAAATACCAGAGTTTTATTACTTCCTTCATTGCTTTCCCCACCGAAGACATTACGTTATCCCCATAAACCTAGAGGATCTAACTTAATACTTCTCGATAGTTGAGTTAGAATCTCCACATCAAGATGAAGGATATTTTTTACGCGAGGTACATCTTACTCCTTTGAATCTTTAGACCTTATGCTTGTGCTGTGTACCGTTTTATCCCCATAGATTGTGAAAAAAAAAGTCCCCAACCCTTTTATTAGTTTAAAGTCTCCACCTCCTATCGATAAGAAAAAGACTTATAATAGGGTTTCTAAACACCCTTTAATAATTGAGAATGCTATGACAGTTCAAGATGTTGAAGAAGGGCCCAATAACCCCTTTCGATCATACTAAGAAGGATTAGTCTGATAAGGTCTAGCGTAGTTCCATTTCTATAACTGTTAATCCAGGCCTTGCTATAAGGTTAATTGGTGGAGGAGTTCTTCTAGTCAATGAGGTTGCTATTGCCTTTTCTTGATTTATAGGTTATTAGAACATGATATCCACAACCCGACCTTGGTAAGTATAATCTACTATTTTATTATTTCTATACACCCTTGTTATTACCTTATTGTTTCTTATTACTGGTGGATTTTGCAGTTCCTAGTTGATCATGATCAATTACTAAGAAGGGACGACTAGCTGCGGGAGTGATCTTTAGACATAGAGGCTACATTTCAGGGCATGTAAGAGTCTCTTGAGGTAGTAAGGAAACTCCGTGAAGGAGATAAGAAGAAGTGGTAGGATACTACCAAGAAGTTGAAGAATAACAAGACAAACATCGAGAAGGTTGCCAATAATGCTGTGAAGAAGGCCGAAAAGGCCAAAAAAGTTGCTCAAGATACTCTAAAGTTGGCCGTGGATGCTAAAGTCTATGTTTTGGAGTTGATGGCTAAGGCCAAGAAGGACAAATATGATGCCTACACCTGAGGATAGGATAAGTCATTCTCTGCAGCTGTTGTGCAGGTGGAGTTCTTAAAGAAGTCTTCCTTCAAGGAAGGGTGGAATACTGCCCTTACCTAGGTCGAAAATGCATTGGATTCAGAGATATTTTTTCAGTATAACCCAAGCACATACCCAGAGATTGAGGAAGCGATGGATGATGAAGAGGGCATGGATGAGTCTTCTGTGCCCCTAGAGTTGAATATGGTGGTGGCTCGCCGTGAGGAGGAGGCTACTAGGGTAAAGAGAAGTTGTAAAGGCAAGGGCTTTTTAATTTTGATTTGTACTTTTGTTGTTGTAGTTTGAAAAATTCTTTTCCTGTAAATCTTTTCCATACTTTTAATAAAATTTCCATTTACTTCCACTAGTGATGTAATTTCATTGTGATTATTCTTTTGCTTTCCATACTTATGCCATGTCCTATTCATTTTAATGTAATTCCAGGAAGGTTACCCTGACTACTTCCGAGAGTGAACTCTTTAGGATAAGTAATCAATTATTTGGGGTAGGCCATGAGGAGCTTGATGAAGGGGAACTCGAGGAAGTGCTCAGTTGAGAAATTTCCAACCAAGCTAATGAAACGTACCTCTATATGCGTAGGTCATTTCACTAAGATGTGGCAACCAATGCTTCCTATTATGAAATGATAATCCAACTTCAAAGAGATCATAAAGAAACAATTGATAGCCTTTTCACTAAATATGAGAAAAAATTCACGTTTCTCCATAGTGATAGTGGTTTTGACAAGAAATTACAAGGGTTATCCTAGGCATATTCCAAAAGGAAGTTTGTGTTGAAGTCTGAGGTGAAGAGTGCTCTAGAAGTGGGTGGCCTCTTAGAGAAAGAAAATGATATGTTGAGGAATGAACTAGAGGGAATTAAAAAGGCTACTGACGCCGATCATAGTGAAGGTGAATCATTTTTAGATCAAGATAATGATATGTTAATAGAGGAGCTAAAGAGATTGAAGAAATCCTAGGGGGTCAATCATGTAAGAAAATATTTATCGCTCATCCATCTCTAGAAGGGGAGAGAATGAAGAAGATCTTGGCCGACTAAGGAAGTTTGATAAAGAATCAATGGGCTACTTTTAAAGGATTGAATGAGAAGGTTGACCTACTCACTTATCACTTTCATACGAAGTCCCATACTATATGGACGAACGGTTATGATGAAGCTCTGGCACACATGGGAAAAGAATTGGAGCAATCATAGAGATAAGTCTATAAGTGGGGATAGATAAATGCTCTCACTATAATGAAGGTTCCACGAGAAAACACTCTATGGTATTGGCATGATCCCGGATATTTAGAGAATCCTACTCCTCTATTTAAGATGGACACTACATGGATACCTACAGATGCATTCCCCATTAGCTTGGTCAGAAAATACCTTGAGGATTATGGTCTGTACGGAGACGATGCGCTTACTCAGCCCCTGCACTTGGTTGATAAGTCCAGTTATAGTAGTCAATCTAGACTTAAAGAGTTGAGATCAACAGTTCTTCCCTCTGAATTAGATGTTCTGTAATACTTCGCCCTAAATAATTTGATTAATTCCAGCATAAAGTTGCGACCATACGAAGGAAACGAGTGAGTATGACCAAATTATATCCCTAATTAAATTAATATGGATACTTGATAAGAATTATTGAAAAGATTGTGGTGAAAGATTAAATTAAGCTAGAGGGTTATAGGTTATATAAATCCCATCCTTTTATTTACAATTCGGTTGGTATATCCTAAGGGCGTTGTAGGGAAATTAACAGACCAAAATGGGTAATTGGATAGTGCTATTTTTTAAAGAAGGGCACCATCGTTCAAATGACTCAACTCGTCATTCGAACGATTGATTCGGTCATTTAAACAAGCAGGAAAATGTCAGCTTCCTAGTGAGCTTCCAAGCTCCCTTTCATTGCTCAGTGTGTTCAAATATGGTTGTTCTGACGAAGGAAGGGAAACAATGTTTAGCCTATGGTATTGGGACATTTCTTGAATAAAAGAAGTGAGAACCGAGACAAGCTTTCCACCTGGATAGCTACATCACGACGTTGTCACCCTTTGAACCATTAATTAAGTGATCGTGTCAAACTCGGAGACTTATGATTTAGGGATAACATCTGGCATATTTTATATATGCCTTGTATGTCTAGCCTTGATTTATGGGAAGAGTTTGAGTAGCAACCCACATATGGAGAGCAAGTCGTCTCCTCTATATATCTATCTCAACAACATCAACTAATTGTCTCCATAAGTCAATAACCCATCGGAAGTATTTAAATGCAAAGAATACACTCACACAAGTAAGAAGATAACCTCCTCATTGTTAAAATAAAGTTAAAAAGAAAGAAGTGTTGTTAAAAACCTTAATTAGTATTTGAAGATGGGTTATTTTGGAAGAAAATAAATAGGCTGTGTTTTGGGGGGTTGCAAGAAGACTTTTATGGAATTTTTTGGATATTTCATGGAGGGCTATTTGGTGGAGCTTTGTGTGAATCTCTTTAGGGCCACTTTTGGAGGTGGGGGAGTCATCCATCGTCATCACCACCACCACCATCTTTAGAGTCATACAGGTGGGATAATCTACTCTTTGCATTTGAGACACTTGAGTGTATATTATAGTCTTATAATTGTTCAACATTAAGAGTAGGATTAGCATGAAATAATATTGGGTTTCCTAGTAAAATGAAATAATACACATTTTTATGGAAATAAAAATGTAAGAAAATATTGTTTGTATATATTTTCTAATGAGACTGAAAGCAGACATTTTTATGGGGATAAAAATGTGAATAATATTTGTCTTGTTGTGTTTTAGTAAAACTACTAAAGAACATTTCAGAATAAAATGATGGATATTTTTTGGAACAAAATATTAAATAATGTAAAGTATGAGAATACTAGTGCTAAATGGAAGAAATGACAATTTTTAAGAAATAAAAAGTTAGTTTTATGAAAAGGGTGTTAATTTGTGTGTTAAGGTGTTAAAGTAACAAGTGTGTAAGTTGCCACAAGTGTGGTATTAAACAAGTGTTAAAATGACTAAGGCATTTAAATATTAAGTTGGACACTTATTAATCATTTTGAGAAATAACACTTGTTAAATGACTAATTTGCAAGTTTGGCAAATAAGTGGTAAATTGGTAATTTACTTAAAGTGGAATATTTTTATGGAATAAAAATGTCAAAGAATGTCTTACACTAATACGTGTGAAAATGAATTTAAGTCCTAAAAGCATGAATGATCTTAGTGTAAATCACGTGTGTGTGGGTAAGGGACTTAAATAAAAAAAGAAACAATTTTCCAAGTGTCAATAAACAAATGGACGGTTAAGTTCGGTTTTTGTCTTCCGTCGGGTAAAAGCAAAGAAATGGAATAATGTGGACATTTGTAAAATGTTAGAACACATAAAAGGAACTTAGATGACACCAAGATAAAGTAAGAAGGGCCTAGAGCCCTTGGGTGAAAAGCTCTAAACTGCTAGCCAGAGCATATGATGCGCATAGCCATCGATTTGGAGCCCGTCTAAGTATGCCGTAAAGGTAAAATTTTGATAAAAGAAAATATTGAATGTATCATGAAATGGATTGTGTGGTAAAATGTGTTAATATAACCTAACTTTAATGAACGTAATAAATGTTCTGGTAAAGGTGAAATGAACAAGTAAATGCGTAAATCTATTAATGTCCATAAAGTAATGAAAATGGTTAAAGGGAGTAAATAAAGGGGTGGTTAAACAACCCTAGTGGTTAAACCCACACTTAACACAAAATGTGTTGTGAAAGGAATTTTCCAGGATTTAATAAAGTATTTTCTAACACGGAATTATGTGTATTGAAATGGCAATTTTCTATGAAAATACTAAAGGGTATTATAATGAATAAAAGGGTAAATTCTGGTAAAGGAAGGGTTTTTAATAAATTAAGTGGAAAGGTTTCAAGTGTTGAATTGGGTGTGTTAAACAAAGTGAGAATGCTAAGCACGATTAAAGAAAACCTTAAATAAGGTTAAGGTCACTAATCTGGCCAAGTAAGGCTTTCGAAAGTAAATTCTTTAATGCATTAGAATATGTATTTTTCAAAGGTATATGTATGTATATATATACATATTTTCTCATGCATGTGGTTATAGTGTGTGAATATTCCTTTCTGTCATTCGTTTATATATTGTTTCTATAAATCCCACTGGACATAGACTCACATCCCCACTTTTTTACGACAGGTTGGGAGACGCTTCGTATTTTGAGAGCGCTATACAGGTAAAAGTATATGTTATTTATGTTTCATGTTAGTAGCTCTGTTCACTTGGACCCCGGGTGTTCCCCATGGGATCCTCACGTAGTTCATCTTGAAATTAGAAACCACATACTAGCAAGTGAAATATTAATATAAATAAAACTAGACTAGCAACATTATTTAGTATGTTTCATTGCACTTCACACCTAACGCTCGGGTTGGACAGGGTTGACTCATGGGTAACCCATTAATCCAGGTCAGGGCATTACATGTTCCACCTATTGAGATGGAGAAAGCCCTTGGAGAATGCCCAATAGACTAAGAAGTTTATGTTTTTTAATTTTCCCATATAATAGTGCATTATATACATTTTCTTATAAGCCTGCAAAGATAATGAACTTTTTGAAAAAACTTTGCCTTGAGTAAAATTTGGAATGCTTTATTGTATGATTGTGGCCTACGAGTAGTTTAGTTGATTAGGTGGTATGCGTTAAGACGACTAATCTGCCTTATCGATTACTAGTTCGTACGAACATATGTTGTCCTACCTTAGGTTCTACTAACATGCTTTCATTTATGGTCGCTTAAACGGATCTCATCGTTTTGACCAAGTTCTCACGTTTCTTACCATTGGCTCATAAATGTTTTTGGATTTTTTCTTAATTCGGTCTAGTAAAACATTTTTTCTTGACACTAAGAAGTCATACATGAAGCGTTATGTTAGGAACTTCACATTAATGACTTTTCAAAGACGAAGTCATACGAGAAGTTTTTAATTTGATTTTTTGGGACTAGTAGGGTGACAACCCGGATATAATTATGATAAATTATATTTAAATAGTGATTATATTTAGTCTAATTCTACTTTCATAAATCATGATTTGTCGAATTAATTACAAACACAAAATTTTATTATTTTCGGTAGAAATGTTCCTATTGGAGACTAGTTTTGACCCTTATAATGTAAAAATTGACTCAAGGTGAAAAATATATATATATATATATATATATATATATATGACTTAGGTTTTCTACACAATAAATGGTGCATCAAATGGATGTCCGAGTAAGAAGTTAGGCCGAATTTACGAACAAGGGGAAAATCTGTCCATTCCCTTTAAGTGGTAAATTGTCTTTTAGTAAACAAAATGGTTTAATTTGATTGGTTGGCATGGGAGGAAGCCTTGTCCGACTTCAAACTCTCCCTCTAACTTATTTATTCCGAAAATTAAACCCTAGGTTTAGTTTCAAGAGTGTTTGGCTTGAGCAAAGAGAAAGTAGAAGTTAAGGAAGAAAAGATTACAAGAAAAGCTAGGAAAAATTCCATGAAAATCCCTAAGGTGTTTCCAAGATATAATTATGTGTTAATATTATTTTAATATTGGATTACACTTATATCAAAGTATATAAATCATGAAATGTTGATTAAAATTCCATCCTCCTTTGTGAGAATAAGTATTTGTTCGTATGTAGATAAGTGATGTATGTAGCCCGTATTGTTTACTATTGAAATCCCTTGTATTCAAACTTGAATATATTTTTGTGTGCTTATTGGAATGGATAAATTACAATTGTATATGAAACTAGACTCATATATTAATATCATATCCGAAAATTATAATTTAATTTTTCGTGGTTAAGCCTCAGTGATGGTTTCAAGTTGGTTCATGGTTGTTGTTCGTATATTTTATTTTGATATGCCTTGAGTTTGGTAAAGATTTTGACAGAGAAAATGAAATCTAAATATTATGAAACTTTAATTATGAATTATTTGGTATGTTAATTAAAAATGGGTGGAAAATCATGGAATGTTATGACGTATAAAAATTATGAAAATTCTTGGAAATTAAAGGAACAATAGAGGAGCTTGTAGGGAAGATTTCTTGTGTTGTAAAGAAATGGTCATAACTTTCCCTAGAAAGCATGAAAAATTACATCGTCACTTGTAATGGAAAGTACATTCATATATGATTTCATATTGATAAGCTTGGACACCTGTATTTGTACAATTTATGAATATAGAATGAAGGACAATAATTTGAGGCCATACCAGATACCCCATGAAATAATGTTTTATCTCCTCCTTTCAAAGGGTATTCTGAGTACATGTTTCATGTGTATATACATTGAGAAGTATAATTTCATGTTTGCTTGGTTTTAGCTATAAATGTTTTATGAGGTATTTTCTACGGTTCAATATTAATAACTTTATCAACATGTATACCGTTGTATCTTCTTTACTCATGTTTCATGGAATGTGACTTAAGTGGAATTATATTGTTGTTGTATTGTCATTGAACGTTATATAACTATGTTAGGATAATAATTAATATTGGGATTGAATAATTATCAAGTTTCATTGACAAGTGTAAGGTCTAATCCATCCAGTTCAGCTCCACTCGAAGGAACCATAAATACATAGTTGACAACCCAAGGTGAGTGTACTCACTGGAAAGAGATATTTGTATCATGTCGTTGATATGATTAGAATATAATGAATATGAAAATTTTCATTTTGGTTTATCAAAATGGGAGGTTAATCCCCGAACCAGAATGGGGGATATTTGTCTATTAATGACAAGGGGTAACTCTTCGACCAGTAATGTGGGAGAATTGTCTATTACAAACATGATACGTGAATCATGATTCGAAAAGTTAGGTCATTCATTATGAATGAGCCAGATAAGTTAATACATAATTATATAGACATGATTTATTGCAATTAAATTTATGTAGTAGTATAGTAGTGATGCATTCACTGGGCTATTTTGCTCACGGTTCCTGCGTTTATATTTTTTAGGTAATGTGATGTCACTGCCAAATCTAGGAGGTCGGGTTGGGTTAGCCAAGAATGGGTGAAATGATGATTTTATGTAAATGTAAATGATGTAATTAAGTTAACTTATCCTTCAAGAAGTTTGTAAATGCATATCTACTTTAATGTTGTAAAAGAAAAGTTTTTTGTTGTATGAATATATGTTGATGACGCTGAAATTAAAACTCGTGTTAATGGTTTGGTTAAATTAATTATGGTTTAACTCACCTTGACTTTCAAACTTAATTATAAGTAATGGGGTTGGGGTGTGTTAAGTAGTAAGTGGCTAGTTAGTGACTAGCTTTTCCATTATTATTTTAGCTTATACATTTCCCACTCCCAGAAAAAAATGAAAATAAAACATGAAAAGGAAACTAACTTTTGATGAACTGGGTGTTCGTTATTGAAAGCTAAAAAATGAGTTACAAAAATACTTAAATATTACACTTCAAATAATTATTGATAGTATTTAATTTAATTGTTCAGCATTCCATGGATTCTTGAATCGTTCTACTTCCAAGGTTTCTAAATGATAAGCAACTAGTCGACAACAGCAGAAGTACGGTATGGGCCATGCCAATTTGCCTCCACTTTTTTTCTATTATGGAGAACGATTTTCAACACATAGTCACCTTCCTTAACATTGCTTGAATTAACCTTCCCGTTATAGAACTGGACAGTTCGCTGTTTGTGTAAGAGGCGAATACTCCCGATTTTAAATCTAAACACCAAAAAGTAAAATTCAATTTCCTTTTGATATGCGGAAGCGAGATGGTTCACAAAAACAAGTACACACCAAATTTTAATTTCTTTCAATTAAAATTAAACATAAACACAAAGTGAAATTAGATTAATCACCAAATATGTTTTCACTTAAACCAAATTGATTTAATTCAAGTCCTAAAAATTTGCCTAACAATATTAATTCATTATGCAAATTAGGCCAAACCAATTTTAACAAATTAGACGATGACTTGAGTTAAATTAACATATACCCAATTTTAAATTATCACCAAATTAAGTGAATAGTGATTTAAACCAAATTTTATCTTTTTACCTAAGAATGCATCTAAGGTGAATTTTGCAAAAGATAAAATGAACAAATAAATCAGTACGCCGCGATGTATGAGGAAAAACTCACAACGGGGAAAAAACTCGGACGAACCTAGCCTTAAGTCCACTAAGGATGGTATTTTTACAAGCACAAGACAAATGACTTACTCAACTCGACTCGACTCCCTTCAAGCCCCTGATGCGTCTTCTTGTACCAGCCTCCGCTTAGTTGAAAATCTCGGACTCCACCGAAACCTTGGAATTCACCAATGAGGCTTTAGGAACCACCGTCAACCACACATGGTGCCTTTCACCATGTGAGAATGCCGCGACAAAACAACGAGACTTGTTCTTTGAGGGATGTAGAAGCAAACCCAAACGAACTCTTCAACTTGGTAGAGTAAATTCGGCGCCAAACACTCCAAGCAAGATATTTATATGGAAACTTGGAATAAGATATATGGGAGTAAACCAAAAGTGTTTAAGAGTGATTTCTTGGAAAAGCAAAACACTTAAACCATGAACCTTTTCATAGAAACGTTAAATTCTTAAAACTCTCTCTAGGAGATGGAAGAGTATAAAAAAGTTTCTTCCCGCACTAGATAAGTCTGTCAAAAGTTAGTGGGGAAAAGTAGTGGGAAAATTGGGAAAACTGCTTAACACTGCCAAAATACCTGTTCTCGCCAAATCTCGTTCGAACAAGATTTTCATTCGAATGAAGTCTCGTTTGAACGACCCTTGTAACGAAGTTCCAGTGGATAAAATGTAAAGTCATTAGTAAACTCTTCAGAATTCTTGTTCGAATAGGATTCTCGTTCGAACGACAATTCAAACGATATTCCAGTGGTCAAACAGGGAACTAGTTGCCAAACCTTGTTCGAACAAAATTCTCGTTCAAACGAAATTCTCGTTCAAACGAAAAACTCGTTCGAACGAAAAAATAGAAAGCTTAAAAATTCGATTTTAGCCCAGAAACTTTATTTTAAAGTTTTAAATAAACTTTCTGAAAATAACCATCAGTTTAAAATAAAAAATTCACCAAATTAAAATTGTTCCAAGCTCCTATATAAATATGTAATGCATTCATACCTTATGAGTACATGGAACACATGATGTTGACGTAGAAACGAGGCACCACAAACTCGGCATTTGATGAAGCTTTAATCTTGGCCACTACGTCTTCAACAAACACGTCATAGGCTTGAAGGGATAAACTTAACCACTATCCTATGACTCAAATGTTTTTGTCCAGAATTGAGACAACACTACATTAAGACTCAAATGGAAATTTGTGTCCTTACAGTTTGTATGATTCCAGGTGTAATGTTGCATTTTCTCTAACTTCCTCAATTAATTCGAGGTCTAACCTTCGCATGAGGTCGCTCTTGGGGGAATTAAAGTTTAATACCATGTGACTGGGCAAACCAATCTTTGTTAGGACCACTACCTCTGTCCCATATACCAACACAAAAGGGGTCTCGCCTGTGGTTGTATTAGGCGTAGTCCTATAGGCCCAGAGTACAATTTGTAGCTCATTGATCGAGTTTTCTCTGGAATTATCCAACCTTTTATTTAAACCGTCAAGCAGAGTTTTATTGGTCACCTCTATTTTTGCATTTATCTAAGGATGTCCGAGAGTGGAATGCATCTTTTCGATCTTGGAATGGAAACAATAATCTTTAACTTCCCGCTTATCAAACTGTGTGCTATGGTCAGTGATAAAGGCATATGACATACCATACCAGCTTATAATGTTCTTTTATATGAAATAGATTTTTTTATAAGGAATGTCTACTAGAGGCTCAGCTTCCACCCATTTGGTGATATAGTCTATGGAAACGACTAAATATTTAAACCTTCCTTTCGTCTTCGGTAGTGGACTGACCCAGTCAATCCCTCACATGGCAAGGACATGGGGATGTGATCATCATGTGCGCAACTCCAGATGTCCTATGGATGGAAAAAAACTTTTGGAATTTATTACAGCATGTTAGATAAGAAGCACAATCTGCTTTCATGGTTTACCAATAATACCCTTATGTGGCTACTCATCTGACCAATGATGTTCCTGCCGAATGGCCCCCACAAAATCTTTCATATATTTTTTTAATCATATTTTGTACCTCCCAAAGAAATAAATCTTTCATGAATGGACACATCTGAGTATGAAGATAATGAATCCTCTCTTGTAAATACTTCCTACTTTTCATAACATAGCTGGCTACTTTGTACCTTAGTTTCCTTTGGATCGACCGTCATGATACCTCTCTCAATATACTCATTGATTAGATCCATCCATGATGGAACCAAATCCAGTGTGATCAAGTTAATTCTTTCTTTGTTAATGCTTCGTGCACAAGGGCTTCTACCGGAATATTCCTCCTTAATTAAGTTCGGGTTGCACAAGCAAGCTAAAAGAGTGCATTTGCTTGAGCATTGTCAATCCTTGGAATCGTGATCATTTTGACAGTCTATAACTTAGATATTCTGTCTTGTGCTTTGGCCAAGTACCATGTCATAAATTCTCCTTAGACTCCATATACTCCCAACACTTGATTAATAATCAATTGGGAGTCATTGTAAGCTAGTACCCGCCTGGAACCCAAAAAGAGTACTAGTTCAAACCCCACGATAAATGCCTCATAATATGCTTTATTATTGGAAACTTTGAAGTGGGACCTGAGCACATATTCCATGTCTATATCATCTAGGGTGTTAATTATCAGCCCGATGCCACTGTTAGTGGTGCATGATAATCTATCCACATACATCTTTCAAATAAGTGGTTCTTCTTAAAAAAAACCTTCAACCAGGGTTCCATAATTGAATATCATGTGTTTTTGCTATAGGTAGTGTTTCACGATCTCTCATTTAGTTAATGTTTTTGGTATATCTTCCTCTTGGTTGGTTATATTAGTCATGGACCTATCTTTCGAACAAGTCTGCTAGGGTGTTTGAATTTTTGAGCTCTCTTCCATAGTAGTTTGCTCAATTGGATTTACTACTAAGCTCTCTTCTATAGAAGTCTGATCGATAGGTTTTTCGTCACAAGTGAACTTCGCTATAAAATTTTCTACTTCTTTGCCTTTTACTGTTGTTTTAGGCTCATAATGTATATCGTACTCCTAAAATTCCACAACCTAAGACATTAATCCTTTTATCTTCTCTATCTTTGGAATAGCTTAGTGGAAGGGAAAGTCCGTAATAGTGTGGGCTTGGAAGTCTGACTTCGTTCTTCATGAGGCTTCAATGAGGGCAAAGGCTAGCTTTTCTAGACGTGGGTAGCAATTTAATGCTCCTTAAAAGGATTTACTGGTGTAACAAACTGATTTTTGCACTCCATTATCTAATAAAATGAGCGTCGAGATAACTAATGACTCAGATACTACCAGATATTAGTATAATTTCTCTCCTATGAGTGGTCTTCAAAGTGATGACGGAGACATCAAGTATTTTTTTAACTCTAAAAGGCATTCTGATATTCCTCATTCCACTCGAAAGTCTTCCTTATCACATTGAAGAAGGGTAGGCACCCATTAGTAGCTCAGGTGATAAACGTGTTTAGGGTTACTACTCTTTCGGTCATCTTTTGCACGCCCTTCTTATTTATAGGAGACTGCATATTTGTTAGTGCTTGATTTTTTGTCCGGATTAAACTCAATGCCTCTTTGATTTATTACGAATCCAAGGAACATTATTCCTACATGCCAAAACCCATTTGGTTGGGTTGAGTTTCATTTAGTTCTTATCTAACTGGTTGAACGTCTGAATCAGATCTTTGATGTGGTCGGCTACTTTCTTACTCTTGGTGAGCATGTCATCCACATATACCTCCATATTGTTGTCAATCTTATCTTAAAAAACCTTGTACAGTAGCATTTGGGATGCTGCTCTAGTGTTTTTAGTCCAAAAGGCATAGCGTTGTAACAGTAGGTACCTCGACTAGTGATGAATGATTTCTTATCCTTATCCTCGATTTTAATTTGATTTAGTTATATCCCAAGTAAGCATTCATAAAATTGAGAAGTTCATATTTGATAGTAGCATCAGCCAGCTGATCAATCCTTGGTAAGGGGAAATGGTCCTTTGGACAAGTCTTATTAAGAACCATAACCACATTGGCCAACCAATCAGGATAATTGACATCTTCAATAAAACTTGCATTATGTAGCTTTTCCATATCTTCTTGGATGGCCATATTCTTCTCGGGGTTGAAGACATGTCGCTTTTATTTGATCTTCTTTACATCCTTGACAATCTTTAGTTTATGGCATATGAAGTCCGGGTAAATTCTTAGCATATCCTCGTATCCCCAAGTGAACACCTTCTTCCCCTATTTGAGGAAGTTTACAAACTCCTACTTAAGGGAAGGATCCATGGATAAGATTATTTTTGTTCTAATTTCTGAGCACTCGTCATTAAGGACTATACGCTCCACTACCTCTTCAACTTGTCCTTTGATCAAGTCATCCTCCTCCCCAAGATTTATGGTTTTTATCTAGTAAGTGGTGGTTAGTTTCTTCACTTCTTCCTAGTCGGCAGAAATGCAATAGCATTCTTTAGCTTTAATATGATTTCCAGTAATAACATCGATACCACAATATGTGGGGGATTTTAGGCACTAATGTAGAGTGGAAGGTACAACTATAGAATTTTTTAGGCCAGCCTTATCGAAGATGATGTTGTAAGATGATTGGACGTTCCAGTCTAAGATGATAAAAATGAATCCTCTTAGTTCGACAAATTATCCAGGCTCTAATTTTGACTTCTACTTTAATAGTTCCCAAAGGATATACTTTTTCTTTAGAAAAGGCTATGAGGGGACTACGATAGGGCTCTAGTTTATTGTTTCTAGTCCCAGTCCTTTTAAGTAGTCATAAAACAAAAGATCAACTGAGCTGCCATTGTCCACCAGTATTCTGGAAACTCTTTCTTCATGCACTAGCATCTCGACGAATAGAAAATCATCATGGATGGAGAATACTATCACCAACTTGTCTTCATTTTCTTTTCTTGGCTGACTATCAACATCACCAGACAAATTGATTTGTCAAATATAGGATCATGCTTAGGCTTCATTCAAGTAAGATTTTCTCTTCGCTATTTCATCACCTTCCCCATCATCACCATATGCAATGAAGTCAGAACCAAAAGAATTATTTTCACGTCACGCACAGGCTCTCTGAGTTTCTTTGGTAGATTTGGATCATCCTCGGCATCATCATCTCAATATGTTTTCTTAATATCTCCTCCTTTACAGGGAGATTTTGATCGTCTCTATGCTTCTTGTTCTTTTATCTGCCTTCTTTTTCAAAAAATTTGGAGAGTTTTCCCCTTTGGATCAGACTTTTTATCTCATTCTTCATGGTTGTATAACTATTTGTGTTATGCCCATAGTCTTTGTGCAATTCCCAATATTTGGATTTATCTCTTCGATTTGGGGGGGATTTTTGCTTTTCGGCCCATTTTAAGTCTCCACTTAGTTTTTTCCTCATACCTCTTAGTTTTTTCAACCTTATTGTCCTTCTTATTTTTCTTCTCCGAGCCCTTGTTGGTCTCAGCCTTAGAGTTATGAGATTTATTTGCAGCCATAACTTCTTCAACATTCATAATTTTGCCCACTTTAGCCATGAATTCTTCCATGGTCTTGGGGGATCTTTGTCTAGGGAATTATATAGATTCTCAAGGAGTGAACCCCTCATCTCAGCAATGATCACCATCTTTTCCTCGTAATTCTCAAATTCTAATTTATCATGGTTAAAGTGAGTGATATATTCGAGCATAGTTTTTCCTTTTTGCTGGAAAACACTCAAGAAATGAGCTACCATCTTGATTGGTTTGTCTCCAAAGAAAAATTTACTGATGAACGACTCCGTGAGCTATTAAAAGCTGGAGATATGTCCACAAGGTTTTTTATTATACCAATTTTTTATCGACCAGGTAATAGTGCTAGAAAATGCCCTGCAACGCATCTCGTCTGGGATTAAGTAAATGTCGAAAACTACTTGATATTGTTGCAGATGAAGTATAGGATCAGTTTTTCCATCATACTTGTGAGTTACCACAGGTGGTTTGAACTTGGCAGGTGTTAGGAAGTTCACAATTGCTGGGATGAAAGTTGATCCCTTAATAAAACTCCTGTGCAGGGGGTTCTAGATTTAGTTATTTCTCCTAGGCGATCTTCATACAAATGAATAAAACCTTTATAGGGATGCTTGTACGGATCAATTTTAATTGAAACAATATTATTCACTCGATCGTGGGTTTGTGTTGAGCTATCATCCTGAGAAGTCTACTCGGCATGCACGAATCCTCGAATATTGGTTCTTGACCTGATAGATCCCTATTGGTGATCTCGTGATTTGGAAGGCTCTATGTGATTATAAACCCTAGGAGCTTGGGGACCCAAACGATTAAAGGATAAACCCCTGCTGAGACTATATAGGGCGTTCGACCTCTCCTGAGAGAGAGAATAACGATCATAGTAATAAGTATATTTGATTAATGAGGTGCAACCAGGGCGATAAGATCGATCGTTAGTTGATCTAGAGTACCTAGATTTGCTCCTTTCCTGTCTAGGTTACCTGTCCCCATAGGGTGTTGGAAGCAATATTTCTCCTCTGGTGGTTGGACCAACTACGGGCCTGGTTAGGAGTGTATGAGTTAGTTATCTCACGATCTCTTGCATTACCTCTTAGCCCTTGCCTATGTTCAGCAGAATTCCTTATAGATCCTCTATATCAGGGGCAGAGGAACTGAAGGCATATACATTGACGTGGCTACCCTCTAGATTGTCTACCATTTTTAATGCTTGATGGAAAGTGACTGAAAAAAAATGTTGATTGTTGGTAAATGGGTAAGAAACAAACTATGGCGTGCCATTTCCCCAAGACGGTGCCATTCTATTAGTGTCTACTATTAGTATGCTGATTTGGATTAGTCTTATCTTAGTTAAAACAATAATTATAAACAACTAATAAAGTGAGAAAAAGTAAATTAGAGATAGATGAGAGACAAAGAAAGCGACATAAGTATTTACGTGGTTCAACCCAATGAGTTGCCTTCATCCACGGGATCAATGTCACTCTGTATTAGGGTTTAGTATATGCCTCTCAAAACTCTCTAGGGATTTGGATAAAGTATTTTTAGTTACCTCTAGCAAGAAAGGAAGTGATATTTATAGTAATAGGAAGATAAAGAGATGGAATACCTTTATACATTAGGTATTTACATCTTTACATTATAATTGGCAGCTGGATATCTTCACGTGCATGTGCATGGTGACTTTTGAGAGTCTCATATGTGTCACTTCACATCACGGGTTATTCATATTCTTGGGGGTGGTCATCCAGCATGCTGAACAGTGAGATAATGACGTCGAACTTGTCTATCTACTATTTCTGGACTTACTGATTATGATAACAAATGTCACCTTTTTATTGGTCCACTAGACGTGTTATTTTAGGTTACAACCCCACCCATCTCAATTACCCCCAACCGGTAATGCATTTGAGCTTTTGATGGTAGGCAAATGGAACTTCCTTCATTGAATGAAGCCATCATTGTGCAAGGATTTCATTGTATGGATATTTAATATTTGTGACTAAAAATTCAATCAACTTTGATTTACTCCCAATTTGTACTAGGAGCATAAGTTTTCCTAGTGACATTGTTATCCTTCCGATGAATCCGACCAAAGGGATGGTAAAATCCTTTAGATGATACTTGCGTAAGTTAATCTGGTGAAATAACTTGAGATATATCACCTTTGAAGAGATTCCCTGGTCCACTAGTATCTTCTTCACATCCCAATTAGCGATCTCGAGTGTGACTGCTAGTGCATTATGATGTGAAGTCTTAACTCCGACCTGGTCTTCTTCGGTGAAAATGATATGCTTAGCATAGTCTGTCTCTACAAGCTATTTAAAACTGGAGATGTATCAATGTGGTATGTTTTTAAACCACTTTTTCTCTATTCCCCCAAAATGGAAGGAAAAATTTAGCACATGAAAGCCTCGTTGTTCTTCTAAAGCATAATATATTGGCGGTATTGATAGACATGATCGGTGAGAGAAGTCTTACCATTGTATATCTTGAATCTAGGTGCTTTAAACTTTTTGGGAGGTTCAAAGTTCTTAATTAATTGGGTGAACGGAGATGTCATTTTTCATATCAAGGATCTTTTGTCCAATACCTTAGTGGTTATAGCTCTTCGGTGAGTAGGATGGTCATTAATATCCCTTCGTATGAGATTACGAAGGACTTATTTTTCACAAGTATTACCATGGATCTCTCTTCTATGTGATGATCCCCTTTAGTATGAATGATCTTGATCATGCTTCGAACTCCTTCTTTAGTTATGAGTCTTGCTCTTATATGGACTAGGGTTGTGAGTGGTCTCATGATGCTTTCTTTTATCTGTGTGGATCTATTATTTCTTCCATTCCTAATGATATTGGAGATGGGAAATATCCTCCTATTAGTGGCATACGGATGCCTTATATTCATGAAGTGTCTTCTCATATGCATCTAAGAACTATGATATCTGTTAAATCGTGGTGGCTCGTTATTTTTCACCATTTGATTCTTTTGTGGGCGATAGTGGGAGGTTGATGGTGTTGCATCTCCTATTAAGCTAGATTATTTATCTGATCCTAGGAACCTCACGCTCATTTTGGTTATCTTGGTGATTACCATGAGACAGATAATCCTCAATGTGTGAATGAGACATGACTATTTTTGGCTAGTAATATTGTAGAAGGAAACTCGTTTCTCATAGACGACATCAATTGTCGATGGTAAAATCCTACTGCTTATGATTCAACATAGTTTCAACCGAACATAATAAGTAAATCATGCACAGTCACATAAGATTTGTGTTTACATTGTTCGGTAATGTGCTTACATTGATGGGAGGTTCTTTCTTTCTATTCGTTTGGTTCAAATATTTGTGGTTACATTCTATTTCCCCTGGGGGGATAGGGTTACTTTTATAAGAGCGAATAATTAAGCAGTGTGAGAATTAATTGTTGTCGTAGTTATCAAGTTTGATCAACCGTATCTCACTATTTTATTCTCATAGTTATCAACTCTTGTTTTTACTTGTAAAGGACTAAAATTTCCTTATACAAAAAAAAATCACTCAAAAATTCAAAATACTACTTTCACACATCCCCCAAAATAAATTGTATCTCATAAACAAAAAAAATGTATTTATATGTGTATGTGAGCAAGTGCACATGTTAATTCTATCACGATTTTAGATATGAACTTTCAATCGAGTATCAGTATTCAATGGTTTCACGTCTTACAATTTTAAGAAAAAAGATTCATTTGGATGCGTGGAGACCTATAAAGGCCCCTTACACTTTATGTATATGATGATACCATATTTAATTTTCCTAGAAATTCTCAAAGTTCACATTTTCTTACCCTAAACTATGGATGGGAAGAGGTCCCAAGGTCAAATATGAACATTAGTCAGAGCAGTACTAGCCCCTAAGCCATAATTGCCTTTTGCAAGCATTCATAAATGAGTCAAAGGCCTTGGAAACTCTATGCTCAATACAAGATGCTTAGTCGTTCCATTAAATCCCAAGATCGCATATCATAGACCTCAAAACTCGGGGTTCCAAGTCTCACACTTACACAACGATCCTTAACTTGATGAGAGGTAACCCATAAAGGTCTAAGTGTCCCTCTTCCTTGGGATAATAATCAGGATGTGTAACATGATCACTCTTGGAGGAGCCTCCTCTAATTAAGCTTCTGCAGCTTCTTTGGAGGGTAGGTAGAAGGTACGAACACAATTCAACCTACTACTAAAACTCACTCCCGCCAGCGTTGATGACTCACATTCACTTTAAATGTTCCCATAAACTACATTTCACCATCTAAAAGACTTTCTCCCACACTCCAACTCTCTAATGTAGAAGTCAAACATCAGGGAAGCCCCTACCATATTACTATAGTCCACTCTATCTCTCTTGAAGAAAGTGCATATATAAGCATTGGAATTTGGGATAATGGGTCATGTTTGGGACTGGATATAAAAGATACGACTTCATTTCACTCGACACAAACATGACGCGAAATGTTGTTATTTTTTACCTAACACGAACACAACTCGCTAAAAACACAACACGACATGACACAAATATCACAATAAATAAATTGCGTGCCCATTGGCACGATTCAATAGGACAACCCGTTTATTATATATATATATATATATATATATATATATATATATATATATATATATATATATATATATATATATATATATATATATATAAATCGTTTTTTTAATTTTATATTGTATGAAATGTAATAATTATAAGGGGGTGGTAATCGGGCCAAATTGCGCTACTTAATCATGTTGTAATTGGATCAAAACGAGTCATTTTTTGACCAATTTTATGTCAAAACAATGGTATGAACACGACACAATCCGTTATCGAGCCAAAATAACCTATGTCGAACACGATACCTTGTTAATTTCTTGCCAATTTTCTATTAATTTGCGTCGTGTCAAAAATTGGCACAACTATGCATATATACGGGAGGCTGGTGAATGATTAGGTAAAAGGTTGAAGAAGTTTCAAGCAAGAAGAATCAGTAATTATTCATCATCATATACTCTATCAACAATTGTTCGTAGACAATAACCAGAGTTCGAATCATTTCCAGATAAAGGAGCCCATAACAAGGAAACGTCGTTTCAATTGTCTTAATAACTGGATTAGAATAAGGAATCCAAATAGATTTTAAACGAGACAAAAAATTGTGGGGGGGGGGGGGGGTAAAGACCACTCAGTAAATTAAATTTCTCAAGTTATATTATACATAATGTTATTCCTAAACTAAAATAATGAATCCTTCAATAAATCTACTAATTACTTCATAAGGGTCTTTTAGATAGTGACAAAGACTGCAGGCACCTTATATCCCCTCAGACAAAGTCCAAGAGGTCTGTAAATTGTAAAACTCTAATTTATAATCAAACATACCGAGAAATAATTTTAATAGTTGTAACGACAAATTTTTGAGTAAAGTCAATTTTATGTTTTGTCTTACTTCATTTTTGAACAAAACCATTTGAGTCATAGGTTAGGACATGGTTGTGTTAACCTTTCAAGCCTATGAAGTGTTTGAGTAAAGACCGTCGCGGTTAATTTAGATCATCTACATCACCGTGTCGCATTTCATGTCATGTTTCGTCTTCAACATCCAAGTAATATAAAAAAGGTATGAATGCATTTTAGTGTGATTCTTGGATATCATTGGGTGTTTGTTTTATATGTTTGAGGTTATTTTTCATAAAAAAAAATTATAAGATCTTTTTGTTTTACAAAAATTTGTTCGAAAGAGTTTTTAATGTTTTTAAAATGAATTCATGTAGTTAGTTCGAATGAGATTTTCTATTAGTTTGAACAAGATGGTTATGTCATTGGAACTATATCGACACGAGGTTCAAACAAGGAAGTTCTACCAACAGTGAAAACTTTATTCGAAACTCATGTGAAGTACGTTCCAATGAGATAAGCATGTTCGTTTAAACAAGGTTCTGTTTGGTTCGAACAAGATTATTCACCGCACTCAAACGAACCTTAACTTTTGTTTGAACGAGTTTTTGTTGCCTAAAAATTGTGTTTTCTCTAAATAGGCATGCTGGGAACTTTTTAAGTTGAGAATTTTGGCAAAAATCATTTTCCAATCATAAACCAAAAGCCTCCAAACCCTAGTTACATCCAAATTCTTTGAGATACAACATTAAATGTTTATGCTAGTTTGAGATCTTTAATTTTTAGTCACCAAGAAGGTTTATACTCTTCATCTTTGTTGAGTATTCATTTCATGTGGTGAAATCCATACCACTTTCTATTTAAACACAGTGTACTCCGTGTTTGTGGCATTGCAGTGAAGAAATAGTGCATCCGCATTCCAGATCTGTAGATGATAGATGAGCCTTATAGGTGGATACCATGGTATGAGTGGACTCACATGTTATGGAAGTTTCCTGGGTTGACTCATATATGTCACTAGGCGGGGGTTGAGGAGCGAATAGCGTTAATGCTTGTGAGGACATCAAGTGTGTGTTGTAAGTCTTCTACCATGTGGTTTGTAATTCCATACTTAATGGATTTTTTGGATGGGTTATGCAAGGTTTTTCTATTGTAGATTTTTCTTGTACATCGAGAGTTATATGATTGTTTATTTTACTTTATCTTGCTATCACTTAGATGCATGTTTGAGGATAAAATAAAATTGGCTAAAACTACTTTACACAACTCCCATTTAAAATTGGTGCTAAGGTTTATTTGGGGTAATTATGTTTAAGTTTAATATTTATTTTTGTAAGAGGGTAGTTCAGATTAGATGGAGGCATAACCTCTTTTGAGTACAGTAATGATAAGTTAACTAGCAGCACTATTGATTAATAACAAGACACGCAATCACGACTTAGTCAAGATAAATTCAGTTTGAACTCACAAATCACTCGTGTATAACTCAGGAAATAATAAAGAACTCAGAAGTAACTCATTTTGAGGGAGAGAGAGAGAAGTAAGCATCCTAGATACACCTCGGTAGGTAGTCAAATACCCCAACCACCCTCAAAGATCTCTGTCAAGTATTAAAAGCTTCGTAATAAATGGCAATGATGGGTGAGTGGACTCTAGTTTGTAAAAAATCTCTCTCTCTGATATATTTTCTTTCTCTAGAAATAACTTCTAAACTTTAAAAAAAGAACATCCCTTCCTCAGAGGTGGTTGGGGACCTTTAATAGCCCCCACACCACTCCCAAGATGACTCAGTCATTCATAACTGTGAAAGACATCCCTTATAATTTATGTCACAAATATTAAATGCCTGATTTACTAATTAGCTCCACGTCATAAACATTAAATGCCAAGACATGCCTTTTGCCTAACCACTGTGTGTCAGGGGGTTGTCCTCACAGAGGGGGCTCACCCACTGTCTGACAGCCCCAAATACCACGGTGGTTAACTCAAGTGCATATTTGACATTGTCTATCTATCTAGTGACATCACATAAAGTAGATGTGACATTAAGTAGAGGTTTGTTTTGTTAACAACTCAACGCCCGATTGAACTCAAGGCTGCCCTACCCAAGGTTCCATGGTCAAGGTCCTTTGGTATTTTACAAGGTGTATCTAGGATGGTCAGGACAAGCCCCAATGGTGCCTCACTTCTCAATCCTCCAAACCAATTCCCTCTGAAGTTCTCACGACGAGGTCATTCAATAGAGCATGAAAACTCGCCCAGGCCCTGCCAAGCCTGGTCTCTCACGAGTACCGTTCGACCTCACACTAAATGCCATTATAATCATTACATTATTACAATTGTTATAACTCGTGGTCTATATAAATAAAAGATACAACATGACTAAGTAACACAACAAAGCTAAAGTATGAGCTTCCAGTCTAAGCCATCACGCTAAGGTGCCTCACTTGAGCTGCCATGCTGTCTTAATCCCAAACACTGTTGTTAATGGAGGGATTATCTCTAATCGCAAGATTACCTTCAAGACCCCTCTAAATTTGAACCTTCATGGAGAGATTTGTTATGAGAATAAGAAATATCTGAATAAAATCTTCTCAATCCGATTAACCTTAGTGTCTCTGTCTTCATTACGGCCTCTGTAGTTATTACTGCAAGTAAAAAGTAAAATTCTCCCCGATGTACCTGAACCAAAGTGCTGCAGATTATCCGTGATTTAGAGAAGGGACACCGTTACTTTTTCCTATTGCTGAGCTTCAACCATTCAGTCTTTGCTTCCTTGGCTAATTTAAAATTCTCCCGAAACACCTGCTGACTTTCTCAAATACCCGTTTTGACCGTTGGGAAGTGAAATTCTCCCATTTGTGTTATTGTGGAGTATAATTGTAGGCAATGGTTTTTTTTGGGACTTTCCCTATCGTTGAGGCTTGTGGAATTCTTCGTTTGAACCGTTGGGACAGTTTCTATGTTGGGAGCGATTGGATATGTCTCAAAAAAATTCTAGTGCTAAAACTTAAACTTGCCTAAGAAGAAATCCCTTTCTATTCCCCATGAGTCACTTCATTAATGACGTGGTGCTATCTTTTTAACTGTTAGGACACTCCCGAAGTGCCACGTGTCCAATTGGAATGATTATAGGCTGCTCTACGCGTGTGTTAGTGGGAAACTCAAAGGGCGGGTTGAAAGAATTAAAACGTCTATTTTCAAAACACTTAACTATTTTCTTCATCTTCTTCAAACTTCAGGCATACTATAGAGAGAGAAAGTGTGCAAAAACTCCATTGTTTGTCCAGCTTTTCTTCTTCTCTTTCCTCTATAATCATCTTCAACCTTTGGTTACTCCATTGTTACTCATCTGGTAGCTCTTTTAAGCTTTTTATATCTCATTTTCGTCTGTAATGGCTTCTTCAAGTAACCCTGATGCGTCTGCCACCAATACTCCACCTGCTACCCCTACTGCCACCATTTCTTCCATCGCTATTACTGAGGGCGCCACCTCTTTGATTGTCACTCGTAAAGAGCAACTGCATTTTTTTCGTCGGTCCCCTATTTTTGGCAAGGGTGATGATTTTTTTGGGTTTTGCAAGTCTTGTATTTTTAACGCCAAATGTGATGCCATGATACTTGGTGATGAGGATGAAAATGTTGCTGATTGGGGCTTTCTCCCCTAGAGGGAACTCTTCGATTTCTCCTTGAGCGAGGGGACTTCCCATGGTACCATATTGACTTCGAAGGGCTTGGGGTTCTCTTGCTCACTTTGATACCTGGAACGCTCACATGTAGAGTTCCCACGCTGACATCCTCGCAAAATTAGGCTTCATCGGGCCAGGTGGTTCGATGAATTTACTCTATCAAAGAATAATATTTCCCGCCCCATCCTAGTGTCTCGCTGGAATGTTACCACTCACACTTTTATTACTGCATGGGGTGAGTTCACAGTAACGTTGGAAAACTTTTGTGAACTTCTGGGCCTTGAGGCCACAGGCCATGAACCCTATTCTTATGAAGCTTTGGATGCCCAAGAGGCTGCTGACCGATTAGAGTTAGACCGTATATACTGAAGGTGCATAGGTTCTTTAAATAAAGCCACCTTCACTCCCCTCATCAACTATTTCTTATGGGATCCTTTTACGGATAGCTCTTATGAGGCCTCCCCTAGTCAAGGTACATTATTAGAACTACCTGCTTACATACTTGTCATTATGTCTCGGTTCCTTTTACCAGGGAAACCTAACGAAAAATCCTGATGGGACCTCATCAACATATCCCTTTATTTGGACCGGGGTATCAAGCTTTCTCTAGCTGCAATTGCCCTTGGATCACTCCATACATGGCTTGATAGAACTAATATTGACATGGAATGGTATCTTGGCCTTTATAATGTGGACAACTTTGCCAACTACGTACTTCTAACGGGCTTCCTCTATATTCGTTTCCCCGATATAGCAGCTAAAACCAGCCGTCCTCCTTCGAAAGAAACAATCGTGCCTCCCCGTTATTACGTTTACCATACGAGGAAAACTCGAAAGGAGTTAACATCTGTTATTAACAAACGACACTATTTTTTTATGCGACCTTATGGAGAGGAAGTTTTCCTCTATATATGTGATTTTTTCAGAAATGAGCCAAGGGTGTTCCAACCAACAACTGTGGACCTTATGGAAGAACACCCTTCGTTTGTTGTGGTTCTTCTATTCTCTCCATGTTACTTACCATCCTACACCTAGTGGGGGTACACATGTGAACATTACAACCCCCTTCAATGTTCCCGTTAATTTGGTTTTGACCAAGGGGCTCCTTGCCCCGTTTTCCAGCTAAACCACTCCAAGGTCACATTCAGCGAGGCTTGTTCTCTATTTACTTACACTGCTGCGTGGGGGGGCGAGCTCCACCATGTCTAGTAGAGTCACCATCCCCAATATCTTCAGGTAAGGAGATGTGACTTCTTTATTTTACACCAAGTATTGGCCCAATCAACTTGCCCAAATCTTTTAATTTATTGAGGGGCCTCCTGTATATCTCCAAGTGCTCTCATTTTCTTTACAGTAACTGGGTTTGAAAGGCAATTCCGTTATGGGAATGGAGTTCCCTTTGAGAAAAACTCTGAAGGAACCTCCCACTGAGCCTCCTCCATACTGTTCCATGATTCCCGTTGCTACTCCAAAGACCAAGAAAGCCCTAGCACCCAAATATCCCGCTCCTTCTGAAGGTGTCTCTAGTGAAGGAGTTCCAACCGAAGCAACTTCTGGCAATGGACCTTCCTAGCAACTAGTAAAAAAAATAGGGGGTCCAAGAGTGGGACTTCCTCAAAGTCTAAGTCCCAACCTCAGTCTTAAGCTCCTTTGGAGGCATTCCCCAGCGCCTTCGTTCCTCATCCTATGTCTGCAAAAGTGAGTGAGGAGTTGAGGAGGAAAATTCAGGCTAAGGTCGAGCAAATAAATTATGAGTTTCAATGACACACTCCCACCACTCCTCCTGCTACTGCCTTCCCCATTATCTTAGTACATCCATCAGAACCAGGGTTAAAGAGGAAGAAGGGTTCTAGGGTTCCTCAAAGTGTTGGTGCTGCGGGTGGGAGGAAAAAGACTCTAGGTACTAAGTCCCAGAAGAAATGGGCTCTAGATGTACATATCACCCCATCTCCCTCTACCCTTGCTTACCCTCCTTCTCCGCCAATGGTGATATCCTCCTATTCTCCCTATAGATCGGAGGTATACATGTTTTTTTTTCATCATCATTTTTTTAACAAACTACATTTGTCTAACTCTTAGCAAATTTGGTGCAGGAAGGTGAAGAAGAAAGGCCCAACCCCCTTATGAGTCCTTTCGTAGGGGGACGTTTCGATTCCTCTCAGACCGATGTAATTCCTCCCCGTTACCCTATGATCAAGCTTACTTACTCTCTCCGTTTTCCCCCAATGTGCGAAGGATGCTGTTGCAGGGGGTGATTCCATTGAATCTGTGGTAATTTCCTCTCAGCTAGAGGAAGCTCCCCCAGCTTCCTCTGAATTATCACCCCATCCCTAGGTTCCTCTGCCCATCGTTCCATCTGCAGAAATTTCTCCAGAGGTAGCACATTCTGAACCCTGTTAGGTCTGACGTCTTTTCTCTCTTTTTTTTACTGAATTTTAACCTCTTGGGATGCCTCAGGTTGAAGTGGCTTATTTATTGGCTGACATTCTTCTTCCATCTGTATTGACAAGACCCATCACTGTAGTTCCCCTATTTAGCAACACTACTGAGGTGAGCTAAACGTGAAGTATGTCTTTTTTCTTCTGTATTTATTCCCCACTTCTAACACGTAGTTTCATTTTGTTGTTCTCTCCAGGTCTAATCCCACCAACATTTATCGGGACTCTTCCCATCCCTAAAGCCATCGTTGACCCCTATACCTATCATAATCCTTCTTCTGGCACCAAAAGTGTGGGTGCATCCATGGAAGGTCAAACGTCTTCATCCAATGCCACCCTAATATTGCCCTTAGTACCATTTGTTAGCGCATGAGCTTTACTGATCATTGAGGTTCCTCTACTTGAGGGTGACGTTGAGTCTTCTGAGGAGATGAACTTGCCGCTAGTAGTTTTCGCAGTTGTAGTCTCTTTTGGGACTCCCGTTCTTGCTCCAACCATTGCTGAGGTACTTCGCTAGTTTCTCTTCGTTTCTTGTTGTTTGTCCTTTATTATTGACAATGTACAATCTAGAAGAGTCTTATTTTTTAAACGTTTAAACTCCGCTGGTAATGGTGACTTAATAATGAAAACACTTGTTAAGATTTTCCCTTTTGTAAAATTCCACCAATAACGGTGACACCCATAACGGTGACTTAGCAATGACAACCACTAGCTAAGATTTTTCATCAAACTCCACCAGTAATGGTGACTTAATAATAATAAACACTTGTTAAGATTTTTTGTCAAACTCCACGAGTAACAGTGACTTAACAATGAAAACACTTGTTAAGATTTTTCATCAAACTCCCCCAGTAACGGTGACTTAACAATGATAAACACTTGATAAGATTTTTTGTCAAACTCCACCAGTAACGGTGACTTAACAACGATAAACACTTGTTAAGATTTTCGCCAAACTCCATTAGTAATGGTGACTTAAAAATGATAAACACTTGTTAAGGTTTTTCGTCAAACTCCGCCAGTAACGGTGACTTAACTATGATAAACACTTGTTAAGATTTTTCATCAAACTCCACCAGTAACGGTGACTTGACAATGATAAAGACTTGTTAAGATTTTTCACTTAACTCATTATTTGCTTGATCTGTCTCCAGGTTGCTGGTGCGTCCCTTCTAGTTTGAGAGAGGCCTCCATCAGTCCCTTATCCCATCGCGTCACCCCATCGTGAACAGATTGTTTCGAAAGAATCTACTCACAACGACCAAGGTTCCATGACAGGTGCTGCAACCGATAACGAATCTGGTTGTGAGCTTCCTCTACCTAACATGGCTCCTCATGCATTATGTCTCATGTTCGTTCCACGATCTCCCCAAATGCCTACCTGTCATCAATTGGTAATTGAGCATATTGTAAACCTTTACCCTAGGACTTTCGCTGTCGATTGTCTTCGTACAAATATTACGGTGATGAGCTGCAGGCTTCAAGGTATGACCATGGTTATCAGTGATCTTGTCAGTACTCCAACTACAAATGTTACCAGGCCCATTCTTAATCAATTTATGGGCTATTTAAAGGAGTTAAGTAGAGATGGCTTTCGACTTAACTGTCTTATTGATCACTTAAAGACTTTGAAGAGGCAACAATTGGCAAGCCAAGAGGGAACTGCTATAGAAGCATCGAGAGCTTAATGAGCTGAGGAATCTAGTTTGGCCGAGCTAGCACTTCTACTTGAAGCTGCCAACAAGGAGGTAGAGGATATCGAATAAGCTCTATGTCTGGCAAAGCTAAAATGGGAAAAACTCCTTATTGAGCGTGCACAAGTTAAAATAGGGCTGGAGGTTTCTATTAATTCCCAATAATCATGCCTAGCATCTTCTTCAGGCCTTCTTGGAGATTTTTTCTCTGATCCAGACTTGTGGTTCCTCTAAGGCGAATAATCTTTTCAACACTTGTATACATTTTCCTTTTTTTCTCTTATGTAATTCTCAAGCAATAGTTGCCAATTTTGTAATGCCTCAAAATTTATGAATGAAAGAAATGTTATATATTTTTTTCGTATCATTTCTTCGTGCTATAACTACTTGTATAAAATACAAACTCTGCAATCTTTCATTTTACTTAAGTTTCAACAAAAGATATCTTTTCAGAAATAAAATATTTATATACTCATAACAAAACAATTAGATACAATGATGATCTAAGTTTAATTAGTTATACATGATAGACTTTCAACCATTTATTATTAATCTTAAATGGTTTTTCTTCTTCCATATTAGAAATTAATCAATAACCAGAATCATGAGCCTCCTTTACAATGAAAGGTACCTCCCAATTTACTGCAAACTTAGGCAGAGGAAGCCCCTTGATGTGCTTCACTACTGACTTCAAAATGTGGTCTACCTCGACGAACTTCCTCGGTCTCACCAAGTTTTCATACAACCTAGAAAGTTTCCTCGTGTATATTTGAAAGTGTTGCATTGCATTATCTCTATGCTCATCCAATACTTCCAATTGCACGTATCTATTCTGAGGGATCATGCTATTTTGCAAGGCATATCGAGAAGAGGAAACTTCCTACTCCACCGGGAGGATCGCTTCAGCTCCACACACAAGGGAGAATGGGTTATATCATATGGGCCTCCTTTTAGTTGTTCGATAGTCCCATAATACAACTGTTATTTTGTCATCCCATGATCTTAGGAAATATTCTATCGTCTTGGTCAAAATGTTAACCAATGTTTTGTCAGTTGCTTCGGCTTGACCATTTCCCTTTGGGTAAACCACCGTTGAAGTGTGATAAATAATGGAATACTTGTTTGTGAGCATTATTACCTCTGAATTGACGGAGGGGGTTTCATTATCAGAGAGAATAACCTTTAGGATCCCAAAATAGAAAATGAGGTATTCTCTGATGATGTTGCTCACCACCCCTGATGTTTCCCTTCTTAGTCGTATCTCTTCAGCCCACTTTGTAAAGCACTATGTTGCCACTAGTATCCAGAACTTCCCCTTCGAAGAAGGATGTATTACCGCTACTAGGTCAAATGCCCATGTGTGAAAAGGAAAAGGTGTTTCCATAGAGTGTAGATCCACCGATGGATCATGGATCATATTTCCATGTAGTTGGCAAGCTTTACATTTTTGAACCAACTCAGTAAAGTCTTTCTCCATCGTCAGCCAATAATACCCCAATGTTATCAACTGATCATACAACTTTTTCCCTCTTATGTGAGCTGGATCGTGACCTTGTTTGAGGACTACAGCTGCTTTCTCCTTTATGATGCAACGCAATGGCCTGTTGAAGTAGCCTCTTAGATAAAGTTGCTCCTCCTGGACGTAGAACCGTAGGGCCCTTCTTTTGAGTCCCATCACATTAATATTCTCTATTAGGACAATAATATGTTTAATGAAGTCAATATAGGGATGCCTCCAATCCGATTGAGCTTCAACAAAATGGCATTTAGCTACCTTGGAGAATAGTTGACACTTATCATACTTTCATTATAGCTCTACTGCGTCCTATTTTATTCAAGGATAGAAGTATCCATCCCTTTGAATTCTCCTATAAAGAGGGATCTCAATTATTTCATAGTGCTCTTCGTGTATTTTGTTTAGTCTTCGCTCTTCTTGTTCTGGGCCGATGCATCTTGACAGCCATCCTCCTGCATTTCTAAAGTAGATATTTCCCTGATTTATAAAGTATTGGACTAACTCTCTCAGTTCCATCGCTCCTTCCCCAGACTCCAATTGTTTTCTAATCTCTCCCCTCCAGTCAGAGTCATCCTCCATTGGCATAGTTGACTATACCACAGAGGGATCTGTTCTTCGTTGAATCATGACTGTAGTTGTACTGTGTCTCATGATCATCTTCTGAGCGATGGTGGCATAGGCATCTGGATCAAGGTTCATCGTTCGAGTATGCCTCTTCATCTTAGTTCGATGGAATTGGTTGATAAGCCTCTGAATTATTATCCTATAAGGTGCTAAACTGAGGTGCTTCAACTTATATTCTCCATTTACTTGCTGAATCACCAAGTTCGAATCACCCTTGATGCAAAGTGAATGAATCCCCCTTCGAAGGTCCTCCAATAACCCCAGTACCAATGCTCCATATTATGTTTCATTATTGGAACAAGGAAAATCTACTTTGTATGAAAGATAAATTTCTTTCGTTCCTCTTGACAGAATAACCCCTACTTTTCCTTTCTTTTCTGCTAAAGATCCATCGAACTTCATCGTCCATTCTTCATCGCTTGTGTACAGGTTATTGGCCTGCAGATCATCTCCTAGAATACTCTCTCATTGTGGATCAGATATCCTAGATGGGAAGATTTCTAGGAGGTCTACGTATGCTTAGCTTTTGATTGGGCAAGGGACCACGCATTTTAGGTCATACTTTGAGAGGATGAGGAACCACCTAACTGCCCTACCAATTAATATAGTTTTTGCCAACAAAAACTTAATAAGATTACATCTCGTCACAATATGAATTGTAAAAGATATCATATAATGTCTAAGATTTTGTGCTACAAAGACTAAGGCTAAACAATGCATTTCCAAGCCACTGTACCTGTCCTCTAGCCGATGTATGATTCTATTAAGGTAGTAGACTGGTCGTTCTTGCCTGTCAATCTCCTATGCTAACAGAGCTCTAAGGGAATTCATGGTGAAATTAAGGTAGTAGACTAGTCGTTCCTGCCCTTGGAAGAATCATGGTCTGTGGTGAAATGAGCAGCTTCTTCAGCCTGGTGAGAGCTCATGGTGAACTTCCTCCCACTTGAACTTTGTGCTCTTTCGCAAAAGTTGCATCAACGGGTGTGTTATTTTGGCCAATCCAGGCACAAATCTCCTAAGGTAGGAGACTTTGCCGAGGAAACTCTTGAGCTGCTTTGTCTTTTTTAGACTTGGCATCACCAAGATCGCTCACTGTTTATCTTAATCCATCTGTACTCCCTACTGATCTACCACAAAACCCAGAAATTTTCCACTAGTTACTCCAAAAACTCACTTCAGTAGGTTCATCTTCAGTTTTTACTTCCTATATCTGGCAAACACTTTCCTCAAACCGCTCGGGTGGGACCCCTCCTTCTTCAATTTCATGACCAAACCATCCACATAAAAGTCCATAAATTTGTGAAAGAAGTCATCGAAATGTCTATCATTATTCTTTGATAAGTAGCCCTAACGTTTTTTAGTCCAAACGATATTATTGTGTACATGAAGTTACCCAACGGGATTCTAAATGTTATTTTCTCGGCATCTGTGGGGTCCATCTTGATCTAGTTGTACCTTACATACCCATCCATGAAGCTATACATCTCATGTCCAGCCGTTTCATCTATCAAGCTATCAATGGAGGGTTGAGGGAACTCATCTTTAGGGCAAGCCCTATTCAAGTCTCTGAAATCTGCACATATCCTTATCTGATTCTTGCCTTTCTTACCCACTGGGACAATGCTAGATAGTCACAGTGGGTGTTGTATCGGTTTGATGAATCATGCTTCCAACATGCATTGGACCTCTTCTTTGATCTTCAAGTCCAACTCAAGATTGTAGGTCCTTATTGGTTGCTTGACCAGAATGGCCGAAGGCATCACATTTAATTTGTGACAGCTTAATTCTTCATCTAGCCCCTTCATCTTCATATATTTCCATGCAAAATCATCTATGAACTCCCGGATTAGCTCAATCAAAGCATCCCATTTCTCCATACAGAGATCCTTCACGAGGAAGATGGGCCTTGGGTCTTCCCCCTCTCTTGCTAAGTTTGGCTGCTCTAGTTCTTGTGCTTATGGTTTCAGTTGGTCCGTCATGTAGTCTAGTTCTTTAGCAACATCCTCCATAAAGTCCCGTATGTTAGAATTATTTATCATCATACATTGTCCCTGTTGATCCACCAAAAAACACTCATATATTGGTTCAGCCTCCTCATGGATCTCTTTCATATTTCCTTCGGCTGCCTGTTCACACCATCATAGGAGATAAACCACCTTCCCTTCATTAGTAACATCTTCTTGCATTGTCTGTTGGCCATTGCGACTACCTTTATTTTCCTTTCCCTTGAAGCCTCTACCCTTCTTCCTTCAGAGAACCAACTCAGCACACTTTATTGTGTGACCTTATATTCCATCATGTCCTTTTGGGTTTGCATATTTTCTTTTAGCTACTTTGAGACTTTCTCTGGTCGAGGCCCCGCTTGGTGGGCTTCTTCTATTACTCTTCTGTCGCTTGGAGTTTTATCATTCTGTCCGTTCATAGGACCCATCCTTTCTTTGATCGAGGGAGCTTAGGCTCCCTCCATTCTTTATGTTAGGACTCTGACGTCTTTTTCTAACTCTGTATAGAATGTTACATCCACTAGGTGAGCTTCTTCGACAGCGAAGGGCCTCTTCGTAGCTCGTATATTCATCTCCGTTCCTGATGTTTTCTTGGCACATTGGTGGTATGTTGAGGGAACTAATCCTTGGTTGTGCATCCATAATGTTCCTATCAATAGATGATAGGAAGTTGTACTCTCTATCACATAGAACTTGATGTAGGAACTCAGATTTCCCATTACGATCCCAACATTTACATTGCCAATGGACCTGGAAGACTGATTATCATAACCTGAAATCACTAATGATATGGGGACCAATCTTTCTTCTGGGATGTTAGCTTCATGGAAAGAGCTAATTGGCATGATGTTGATGGATCCTCCCCCATCCATAAGAGCCCTAGAAAACCTTACCCCGTTGATGCTAGCAGTCACATATAATAGTCGATTATGAGTAAATCTCATGGCCCTATCTGCATCGTTGAATGTTATTCCTGACAAAAATTTCTTCATTAGCCTGGCCATGGGCCTTCCATCTCAGCTAAGGGACTTCATTCTTCCTTACAATATCCAAGATTGCTTGAGTTTTCTCCAACCTACTTTCTTTTGACATTCCCACTAGCTCGAAGAACCAGGCGAACTTTGGGGACTGTGAGACCGCACAGTACTCCAAGCTTTGGTCCTTTTCCTCTCCTTCAACATTGTATATATCCTTCATGTACTTGGCACTTGCTTCTTTATAGGCTAACACCATATTACCTATTCCACTAGTACACTCCTCCAAAGCCTCTTTTAAATCCCCCTACTCTATCGTCAGCTCCTTCGCTTCTCTTTCTGCCTCGTCATCATAGGCCACCACCAGATTAGCCCCATGATCTTAGAGTGGGTTTTCATTAACATGTTGTAGAGGGATTTGCAGTGTCCCTACCTTTACATGTTTATTGATGATTCTCCTTAACGTGAAATAACTTCCCGTTGGATGTTGAATCTTTCGATGGATCTGGCAATACTTGGGATCCGCTTTGGTCGTCGCATGTGGTTCCACGGTGGGTATAACTTTAGGTTCATACACTGTTCCTCCTTGAATCATGGCATTGTAATAACTAATAGCCTCCTCTATTATATAGGGTAACGATGGTGGATCCTCCCTATCTCTCCCAATCTTTCTCCTATTGTCCCACTTCGCTAGCTTGCCCCCATCTGCTCCTTTGGTATATTCCACTCGTGAGGACTGCGACCTTCCTACCACTGGTTGTCCTTTGGTATATTCCACTGGTTGTATCAACTGCCTAAACATCATGGGCACCACCACTGGATTTGGTTGTCCCACCAACGAGATATTCCTTGCTGCTTTAAAGAATGTTGTAAAAGTCCCCTCGCGTGTCTCGTTAATAAGATAACAGATGTACTTAGGAAGCAGTCCTTCTATGTATATTTGTAGTAGTTTGGACTCTTTGGCTTCCTTTCTTACATCAAGGGACCTTTCCCTGAACCTTCGGACGTATGGAACCACATCTTCCCCTAGTTTTTGCTTCTCTCTCCCTAGTTAGGTCAAGATGAAATCATCTTCTGCTAGAAATAACTTTTAGACGAACAAAACATGCATCTCCTTCCCCGTGTAGACACTCTTCAGAGTTATGTGAGAATACCAGGTATATCCCTTAACCTGAGTTTTTTATTATTGCAGTGCGCCCCCAAATGTTCAACGAAGCATTTAATGTGCTCCTTCGGGTTCCCTCCCTTTCCTGTGTACTTTTTAAATATAGGAGGAATATAATCTTTTGGATAAGGCTCATCGTTATATTCCTGAGGGTAAGGTGTCCGAAAGTCTTCATAAATCGAACCTACCTCGCTAGTAGATTGCGAGGAAGCTTGCATGAACTTCAACATCTCCTTCGGTATCTCTTTTCTCATCTCCTCCATGGCCGATACCGTTGCAGGAATGACCAGAGGGACCATGGGTGGGACTCCCGTTGCACCTGGAATAACCACCATAGTTAGAACACTCATTACTCTTGGGGTTCCCTCTGCTGGAATCACAATAGGGGGTATGCTTGTTAAGACAGTTCCTATTATAACTGCGCTTGGTGGGGCCATTAGGGCTACCCCTGGTGCTATGAAGGAGTTGGTCTCAAATCCCCCCAACATCGTTGAAGCTACAGGAGTTTATAAAAACTCATAGAATTTATTCACGAGGAGTTGAACTTGAGCTGGTCCTAACCCGACGCTCGTGGAAGCTTGCGTCACCCCTGGAACGCCTGTCACCATTTGAAGTGGAGGTACCTCCACTCGAGAATCTCCATCTATGGAAGCCTCCAGGTCCCTCGTCGCTTCTTCTTTATTGTGTCGAATGTCATCAAAGTTAAGTCTTCGATTAATATTATCCCACGCCATACTCTTTGCTTAGAAGAATACCTCCCCAGCAGAGTCGCTAAATGTAAGAGCGTAGTTTAGATTAGATGGAGGTGTAACCCCTTTTGAGTACAGTAATGATAAGTTAACTAGCATCACTATTTATTAATAACAAGATATGCAATCTCGACTTAGTGAAGATAAACTCAGTTTGAACTCACAAATCACACTCGTGTATAACTCAGGAAATAATAACGAACTCAGAAGTAACTCATTTTGAGGGAGAGAGAGAAGTAAGCATCCTAGATACACCTCGGCTGGCAACCAAACACCCTAGCCACCCTCAAAGATCTCTGTCAAGTAATAAAATCTTCGTAATAAATGGATATGGTGGGTGAGTTGACTCTGGTTTGTAATAAATCTCTCTCTCTCTCTGATATATTTTCTCTCTCTAGCAATAACTTCTGAACTCTCAAAAAAGAACATCCCTTCCTCAGAGGTGGTTGGGGCCCTTAAATAGCCCCCACACCACTCCCGAGATGACTTAGTCATTCATAAATGTGAAAGACATCCCTCATACTTTATGTCACAAACATTAAATGCCTGATGTACTAGTTAGTTCCCCATCATAAACATTAAATGACAAGACATGCCTTTTGCCTAACCATTGTGTGTTAGGGGGCTGTCGTCACAGAGGTGGCTCACCCACTATCTGACAGCCCCAAATACCACGATGGTTTACTCAAGTGCAGACATGACATTGTTTATCGGGCTAGTGACATCACACAAAGTAGATGTGACATTAAGTAGAGGTTTATTTGGTTCACAACTCAACACTCGATTGAACTCAAGGCTGCCTTGCCCAAGGTTCCACGATCAAGGTCCTTTGGTGTTTTACCAGACATGACAAGCCTCAATGGTTCCTCACTCCTCAATCCTCCAAACCAAATCCATCTGAAGTTACCATGACGAGGTCGCTCATTAGATCATGAAAGCTCTCCCAGACCCTACCAAGCCTGGTCTCTCGCGAGTACCGTTCTACCTCACACTGAATGTCATTATAATCGTTACATTATTACAATCATTATAGCTCATGGTCCATATAAACAAAAGATAAAACATGACTAAGTAAGGCAACAAAGCTAAAGTATGAGCTGCCACACTGAGCCCTCAAGCTAAGCTGCCTCACTTGAGCTGCCACACGGTCTTAATAACAAACACTGTTGTTAATGGGTGTATTATCTCTAATCTCAAGATTACCTTCAATCCCCCTATACAATTTTGAATAATTTTAAAAATTGTATTTTGTTTATACCATTTCATATATCCCAAAACTTTAAATTGGGATCATAGCCAGTACACTAGGTTATCGTGTTGATACAGGTTTGTGCCAACTTAGGATTGGTTGTTCTCTGTCTCTCTTTCTCATTATTTGTTTTTTACAGATAGATCACCATTGCAATAATTTTCCCGATGTTTTTAATGATGATGATGATTTTGATATTCACGAGGAGTTCAATGAGATCCATAGTCGTGTTTAAAAGTTAACTCATTTGAATTTGAAGTTTGCAAAAAGAATAAAATTTCTTGAAAAATAAATTTTTTGTTTTAAAAATAAAATTGATTTTTTGTGAACTAGTCAAAATCAAAAAGATATCCTTCGTGAGAATGTCATGAACGTGAACCATGATTTTAAATTTAGAAGTGTCCAAGAAAGAGAGTTACGATAGAGTCTGGATTTTAGAAAATGAATTAAAGAACTCTAAGATGTTTGAAACTAGGGTGAAAGAATGTGCAGAAGTTGATAATGATAAATTGATTAAAGATTTAGGGGCATGTGAAAAGACTGTTAAGGATAAGTTTTCTTACATGAGGGGGAGTGAGATAACCTTATAGGAAATATTGATAATTTAAAGAGGGAGTCCTTTACATTTGAAAAGACTAAATCTCTGTCGAAGTTGGAAGATGATTTAAGAGACTCAAGAAGTGTTAGTATTGGATTCGATAATACAAATACTTAGGCTGCTAAAGTCAAGAACAAAATATATTTTAGAGGGCCATCCTCTACTAAGGAATGTTAGATAAGGTCAACCCATAGATAACATTCATCGTGTTTGCACATATTCGAATTATGGCAGGAAAGGTCACCTTAGGACATTTTTTAATGATCTTAGAAAAGGTCTTAGGAACTCTAGATCTCGTGTCACCATGCTTCCAAAATTATAAGGCATTAGGTATTCATCTATCTGGGTTAGGAAATCGGTTTTTGAGACAATGACTGTTAGACTAGTTGACTCTTACATGCTATTACATGATTCTTCTCATACTATATCTTATGAGTGATTGTGGTTGAATGTTTTCATACACTAGCATTTGCACTTCATATTGTATGTATTAACTAGTTGTATGATGTTTATCTATTGTATTTTGATTTTTCATTTTTTTGGTCATATTGACAAGAATAGAAAAAAGATTTTATTTTTATTTTGAGTTTTGTTTTCATGTGGCATCTTCGAAAATTATTTTTAAAACAATTTTTTTTTTTATGCATAGCTTAGTTTTACACATTTTGTGTGGCATATTAGTGTGTTTGAATCCACTTTCTTACAGTTTTAACGTGTTTAGGACATTTTATTATAATTTTTAATTCTTAGATTGTTTTTAATCATGTTTGCATGGGGTTCTGAAATGACTTTCTTAATGGATTCACTTTGCACATTCTTCTTCACATACATGCACAAAATCTATTCAATTTTAACTTCACATGTTGTACTTAAGATAAGTGCGATGTTCTCCCATTAATATAATCATCTACATATCTTTTGACTATGGGGGATTTGTGCATATAAGAACTGTTTTCCCGTGTGCATGAAAAGGGCTACAAAAGGAGTAATTCTCCTTTGCAAAGAAGCCACCGTTGGTAAGAGCATAAAAAAATTTGAGGCAAAAAGAAAAAAAAATTAAAGCCCAACATTTTATTTGTTTGATTTTCAAAAATGGTGTCTTCAAGAGTTAAGTGAAAAATATGATATTTGTTTAGCTTTTGAGAGTGTTATAGTTAAAGAACAACGGGCTTTCCTAATAAATACTAGTTATGCTTAACATTTCATGATGGTATTCATTTGAAGAATCATCAAAATTCTAGGCTTGTGTGCAATGTGCTTGTTTGTCCTTTGAATTCACTTTATTTTTTACTTGAGCCTAAATCGTAGTTTGATAAAGATAATGCAGTCAAATAGAAATATTCGGACATTTTTGAGTGATTGGGTCACAATTTTTTTTTTTTTTGTTCAAGCCCCTTCACTCCATCCCACATGTTTAGACACATCGGTACGATGCTAGTGTGTAATGCTTATTGTGTTTTTTGTCTTGTTTGTGGTGCTTTTGTGTCATTGGTAAATTTTTTATATTTATATATATAGTATCATTTGTTTTGAGTCTTTGCATTTACATTAAACACATGTTTCCATGTAATTTATCTTTGAATAAAATAGGCATGCTCTTTGATCATATTGGTATCTCTTATTGCTTGTTTACATTGGTATGTCAATCGAAATTTTGTATTCAAGTTGGTATCATTTATTGCATCAAGAATGGTACTGATTGATCATTGTTTAGATCATTTATGCTTTTGTTTCCATATTGTGTTTACTGTACTTTACACCATTGCATGATATTATTCTTTCCTCTATATTTACAATTGGTACAACATGTTCTCATATTTTGGGGGAGAAATGGTTTATTATGAGTTTTTTCTTTATATATTCCTTAACAAAAAATGGGAGAAATGATATCTTCACTTTAGTTTTAGGAGGAGATCTTTATCTTAGGGGAGACGTCTTATCTAGGTCGGGATTATTAGACATCGGGGACGTTTATTCATATGCAAATTTATGTTCTTCATATACTCTCTTTGCATTTAAAGGTGTGTTTAAGCGTGCAGGTTCGAAACATGCGGTGAAGTTTTCAAGCGATCAAAGATACTCAAGTTTTATGAGTTGGTCAAGTTGTACTTTTTCCTTTTGGGGTTGGAAATTGAGTCTTACATTAACTTGACGGCCCATAGGAGTTTTTATTTTTGGTTTTGTCTCGAAATACTCCTTTTGGGGAGATTTGCAAGGACAAATTTCTGAATAGAGTTAATTTGTATGTCTTGGCTTATACAGTGTTTGTTTTATATATTTGAGGTTATTTTTGATAAATATATTTTTATAAGATTTTTTTTAGTTTTTGAACAAATTCGTTTAAATGAATTTTTAAAGTTGTTCAAACGAATTCATGCCGTTTGTTCAAACGAGATGACTATGTCATTGGAACGACATTGAAATGAAGTTCAAATGAGGAAAATCTATATATAGAATTCACATTCTAGGGCCATCTTAGAATCTCCTTAGGTCCCTAGCACTTCCTCCTTCACTATAAACCCTAGGTCATACTCCGAGTATTGGTATTAAGGCCACTGGGTGCTCCCGATCTCGTTTGACCGTTGGTAAACTCTCTCACCCGAGATAAAGCTCAATGAATCTTCAAAGGACTCTAAATCCCCTTTCCAACAGTTTGCCCCGTGCATGAACCGGCCTTACGGTTCAGACGAACGGTCCATTTTATAATAAAAAATTGATTTGGAGACCACTGGGAGCTCTCGGGCCCCATTTTGACCCCAATAAACTTCCTCGCCTGAGATAAATCTCATTAAATCATAAAAGAGCCTTGAATCCCCCTTCTAATGGCCTTCCCCCTTCGTGAATCATCCTTAAGGTTTGGATGAACGACCATTTTCCCTCAAAAACCGATATAGAGGCCACCAGGCACTCCCAGGCTCCATTTGACTCCGTCAACTCTTTAGCTCGAACGAGACCAAATGAATCTTCGAAAGTCTCTATAAACCCTTCTTAATGGTTCGCCCCATGCATGAATCAGTCTTACGGTACGGATGAACAAACTGTTTTACTCCGAAAGGTCACTGAGCACTTATGGGCCCCGTTTGACTAAGATAAACTCTCTAAACTGAGCAAATATTTTTTTAACATCGAAGAGCCCTACACAACCATTCTAATGATCCTTACCATCACGAATCGGCCTTATGGTTTGTACAAATGATCCGTTTCCATCTTATCTAAAAAACTATCATGAGCTTCCGAGACCCGTGTGACTATAGTCGATTCCTGAACCCGGAGAGGCCTAATGAATTTTTATAGGGATTTGAATACTCTTTCCAACGGTTCATCCCGTGCATGATTTGGACTTATGGATTGCGTTTTATGACCATTTTCTGGAAAATCTGCATGAGACTGCCGAATGGGAAACCCATTTCCTTGCCTATCGGTAGTGTGTTTGGGGATGCCTGCCGATAGGCATGTCAAGGACTATGCCAGTCAAAACCCCTTTGACCCTATATAAAGAGATCATGATCTCACATCAAAAGGCACATCAGAAACAACCCTCTAAGTGATCTGAGCAACATTCTCTCGAAGTTAGCATGGTTTCCATATTGAAACATCTCCCCCACATCCCATTTCAATCCTTCCCTTACCCAATTTGGCAAATTCCCTTACCTCTCCTCCTACCACCTTCATCTTTCAAGAGTAGCCCTTTATCAATCAAGATCAACCTCAAATCTTCCGAAGAAGGTCCAAACTTTTTACCCTCTCTTTAAATCCTCTCATTTTAGCATTAGTTATCTAGTTTTTACTTTCACATTTCGTCGTTATTAGATCACACATACTAATATCCAACTCTTTTATTAATAGTATTGCACATACTATATTTTCTATAAAAAAAACCAAAGACAAGAAAAATAGGGTTTGCCTGTATATTTTAGATGTGGATTTTTCACTACATTCTCCCACATTAAAACATCCTTTTTCTATACACATACATATAACAAAATCCCAGTTGGATTTATGAGATAAACCCCACCTTCGTGTTGCATGCGAACTACGTGGATTTGATGCCTTTTTAGGTTACATAGTCGTCGATATTTGAGTCCTCTTTTACTATTTTGTTCATATATTATTTCCACATATTATATTTTTGAGTCATGCTTGTATTTTGTCCAACCTATACCACCGTCTTTATATAAACTATCGGTGACCCGACAAACACACACATTATATTTTTAAACTATTATTTTGGAACACTCCTAAGGATGAACTCACTCCGCCTTTATCCATGACGTGAGTCGAGTAATTCCATTCTCCATTTATATATACATGCACACACACTTCACGAAGTAATTAAGGAGAAGAATAACACATGCCTATGAGAGACCGAAAGGGGAGGATGGGTGCCAAACACCTTCCCATTCCATAACTTAGCCCCTGATTCCTTAAACTAATTGGTTTTGCAGGCATTAGAATGTATTTGATGTCGTTTTCTAGAGGCGGCATCATTTCTTTTGCCTGTTTTATGCAAAATAGGTTGGCGATTCTATTTCTATACATCACCCCACATTGACGATGACTGAAGTGCCTCGAGGAAGGGCGCGAGACCCCCACGTGCGCCTACTAAGAGAGGGATTCCCACAATGGCGACTCTGTCGGGGACTTTGTTCGTCATAAGAGGGTAGACTCTATTTTTACATGGGCGTTATCATTTTTCGCATGTGTGCATATGCCCCTACCTGTATGTTCCTTTTTTCTCTATTACATCTTGTACATATCTACCTCATGTATATATAATTTTTCACTCACTTTTCACTTCACACACTTTTAAATACCCTTCATGTATGCTTCACACTACTTACACTTGTATGTGCAATCACTTATACCCATATGTTTCACACACCACTTAGAATATCCATGCTTAGGTTTCACTAGCACACACCTTCACCTATCACACTTGTATATATCCATGCTCACTTGCACATATCACACGACTCTTGTAGTTAATCCATGTTTAGGCTCACTACCAAACACTCACTTCTAGATGTTCACATATCACTCACTCACATGTATCCATACTTAGTGTAGTCTTCATGCTCCATGCTAGATTTATTTTTAATGATACTTGTACATTCTTCCCCATTAGTATAATGCTTGTTTCACTCATCATAAAAGACTCTCTCCATAATACACTAATTAATAATCATGCATTTTGCACAATACATAACCAAGAGCATGTCTATTGACCAAAATCGTGTCCCGTACTAGGTGGGGGAGTCACTTTGTGATGGGCACTTGTCAGATAGGTCATAGTTAGCCTATGCAATATGACTCCAACCTTTCATTGGGATAGTACCATCGGCATTTATCGAACAGTTCCCCCCACATCGTATCGCTTGACTGAACCTAAAACGGAAGGTATATAGTATGGAACTCATTCACATACGTTGAGTATATCGAATTCGCTCTAACACGTACTGTCCCCACGAGGTATATAGTGAGGCAATTCACATACACTCAGCTATATCAAATGGCTTGTCCACACGTACCGATTGCCCTCAAAAGTAAGAAGTATATCGTGTAAGTCATGCCAAAGGTGAGAACCCTTCCACTAACCCCACGACTGCATAAACATCATATTGGCTTCAAACCTAGGGCACTAATATTTAGTTTGCTAGTTGCCACACAACACTCTGCCGAAATGCCAGGTCGGCATGCTGCCCAAATTTTCACGCTATTTCATCATTCTTCAAACAAGACCCCATCTATGAGCTTGGAAACAAGTCAAACCACATCTTACCTATTTTCAAATCCAATTTTCACATTTATGTAAACCTAATACAAGTGAAAACATAATAATAATAATAATAATAATAATAATAATAATAATAATAATAATAATAATAATAATAATAATAATAATAATAATCATACTGAGACTCTTCTCTCAGTTTTCCTTCTCTTTCTCAAAAAACTGAAATACCAAAAAAAATTTGCTCCTTTTTATCAAAAATACCAAAAACATTTGTCCTCCTTTTTTTTTTTATCAAAAATACCAAAAACGTTTTTCCTCCTTTTTACTAAAAATGTCAAAAAAAAAATTCATCTTTTACAAAAGTACCAAAAAACAATCATCTCTTGCCTCTTTTAAAAAATAAATTCGAATAATTTTCCTTCTCAAGTCGATCGCAGACCCGGTTTTTGACCTGGCTCCCTATTGGCTTCGGTCTTCCATAAAAATGCCCCGAAGCTCCAATAGTTCTTGTCCTACTTCATTCGAGTCCAGAATTTACCTTCACTACCTCTTCATGTAAAATGTTGACCAAGCACTAAACGTGCAACCTGATCTGGTGGAAGTCCTAGTCTAACTCACTGCCAGGATTGACAACCTTGAAATTGAGGTTCATGAGATGCAGTAAAATTAGGTCCAAGTTCCTGAAGAACCCGAGGTTCTTTTTCATCATGCCATGGGTCCACGCACTACCAAGCCTATTTGTGAAGAATATCATCATGCTCCACGTGCGTCTCCTGCCAATCGGATGTTGCTATCTCAACTCCCTATGTCAAACCTTGCCCAGCGAGAAGCTAACTTGCCAGTACTCATTGATCCCAAGGAGGAAGAACTGATCAAGGTCAAGGAATAACTCAAACTACTATCCAAGAAATTCAATCAAGTCAAGATATCCGGTAACTACAGGGCCTATACCCTTATGTCTCCCTATCCTAAAGCATGATTGACGGAGAAATTCCAAATGTCAGCCATCGAGAAGTCCGGGGACAGCTTGTCCCCAATTGTTCACCTTCGCAGTTATCACCGAGCTATGACCTTTTTTGGAAACTCTGAGGAGATAATGGCCCAGATATTTCAACAGACTTTGAAGAACATCGCCCTCCGATAGTTCATATCCCTCGAAGAATCCATAATCTACAGTTAGGAATATGTCGCCTGGGAATTTATGTCCCAGTACAAGTATAATGGAGAACTAGAAGTTACACATCGTGATCCAGAGCTTCTCATGTATAACACTAGAAAAACCGTCATTAGAATCATAGCAAGGTGGATAGAGAAAGCTTCCACTATGACGAACTGGACCTCTGAAGAAGACAAGTCAGCATCGTGAAGAAGAATTTCCTACCCCATATTAAAACAACTATTGGAGGTCAGTATTATCCACGCTTTCGAGATCTCTGGGAAGCGGTTGTAGAAATTAAAGAAAGTACTACCAAGGTAGAAGTCAAGACGGAGAAGTTGATCGGACAGTTCATTCCCTAAAAGTACGAGAAGCCTTCCAATACTACAGTCTCAACCATAAAAAATATATCCCAGCTCGCTACCTCTTGGGCACCAGAAAGCCGACCTAATCTCACGAGAAAGGAATACATAGAGATCCATGCTCCCTTATCTAAAGTCTACCAAGCCATGTTAAGCTGAAACCTCATCAAACCCTTGGACCCCCGTCTATTACTAAAACCACTTCCGAAGAACTTAAGACCGATTCCTATTGTGATTTTCACCAGTCTGCCGGCTCTACTACCGACCTGTGGTTTCATCTACAGAATGTGGTCCAAGGTGTAATTGATCGGGGTATCATCACCCCGCCAGCCAATCCTAAACCTAACACCACGCATAACCCACTTCAAACCCACACAAATGACATATTTTTAGAGAATGACCCGAAATTCGCTCCATCTACCCAAATTTTGCCCAATTAAGCACCCATCATACATGTAATCTCACCCAAACTGCCCAAAGTTTGCCCATATTTTCTCCTATACCCTACCTATTTCATCGATCAAGCTCTTTTACTCCTCGCAAGGGCTTGTATGGCTATCGACACCTAATTCGAAGGAAGAAATACGAAGTTATAATTTGTTCTGAACCAACTCTTGGAGTTTTGACTGAAATTGCCCACCAAGAAGACCATCGTCTGTCAAAAATTTAATGACTTGTTTATGAAAGACTGAAAATGGGCTTGAGAATCAGATGATTGGGTAGTACTGATTGATCAAGTAAGATTAGATTTCATATTACAGATCATTGTAATCCTATTTTGACAAACCAATTAGATTTATAGCATACTCAAATTACTCACTGCTTTGAAGCTGTAAGGGCGGTTGGTCCCTTCACTCATACACCTCCCTGTTGAGTGGGAAAATTTATATGAGGAAGTCATTGAGGTTGTGGAATGCATCAATTTATCTTAGGAAGAAGACATTGTTGCCACCAGATGGGGGGATAAATTGGATAACTCAGCTGATGAACTGGGTTCTGAAAAAATAGTTTGGTAGTCAGCATGTGAAAAATGATATCTTTCGAGGACCTGCTGGGGGAAATCAGTCAAGTAACCACTCATCCAGAAATGGATGAAGACACGGCGGGTTCCCCGCCTTCGTAAACCAGATGACTTATTCAATAAGACATTACCAGGATCCAAATCCTCCACCATAAAGAATAGATAAGGGAAAGGGAGTTGACAAAGAACTTTCCATACCAAAAATAATCGCTAAAGAGAGAAAGATTCTCGACCAATTCAAGAAGACTTAAGACAACATAACCTTATAGGGGATTTTCATATAGTCCTAGTTACACCGGAATTCTTTGATAAAGCTTCTCACTAAGTCCACATACCCTCCTTCCACCACTCTAGAGGAAGCTGTAAACCTTGTTAAATCCTTGAGCACCACTAAACTCTTTTCTTTATCCGAAGAGGAAATTTCAAAGGTCAGCCCTGACCACAACTATGCCTTCAACATCTCTGTTTAAGTAATGGGAAAGATAGTACTACTCTCACTCATCGATAATGGATCCACCCTCAATTTTGCCCATTAAGAACCTTTATTTGCTTGGGGTTGAAGCTAAATAACCTTACTCATACTTCTGCCGCAATGCATGCCTATGATAGTACTCGTCGAGAGGTGATGGGATCCATAAAATTCACAATAGGGGCTGGACCTATCAATTCCATCATTGAGTTTCAAGTTATTGACATACCTGTGTGCTTCAACCAGCTTCTTGGTTAACCATGGTTTCATAACATCTGGGGGGTATCTTCATCCTTTCATCAGAAGTTAAAATTCTTTGCCAAAAGTCAAGTCATCACCATCGTGGGGGATGATGATGGTATGAAAATTGCTAGCACCATCAATTCAATAATAGAAATTTGGTATGAGATGAATGACATGCTTCTCTTCGACTTTAGGTTTGATACACTTCCCCTTCGAGCAGGCGATAATTTCAAAGACCGATTATGTCCAGAACACAACCCTAAAGTCAATGCTAATGTGATATAAATGTTCAATAATATAAATTCCATGCTCGGACTAGGGCTGGGGTGACGTCAACAAGGATACTGGAGACTGTAGTCCTAAAAAGGGACGCCCCCCGTGTAGCGTAGGTTATTAGCCTTCAGTAGAAGAACTCAAAATGCTACGCTAACCATGACTAAAAATGAGTTTAGAAGATTCCAAGACTATTTTGAGGGATTATTTTAAAGGGGATATTTTTTAATGAGGGTGAAGACTTCCCCTTCTGTGTCTTTCATAAACCATGGAACGACCATATGGATAAGAAGATGAATTCGAGGATAAAAATCTTATATCAAGACAACTACTCTTGGGATGAAGACTGCCAGTATAACGTGCAACATTCCATCGAGAAAGCCATAGCTATTACCGAGGTCTCCGAGGAAAGTGACTCCGAAGACTCGTTTAACATGCACAAATTAGTTTTGACTCTCTGTATGATCGATTCAGACACTACACCATTAGACCTGTCCACTCTGATCAAGGCTACTGATAAGACTCTTCTCAACTAAAATGCTATACTAGTCCTACCCACTGAGATACAACCCAACCTTGTTGTTTACCCTATCTCTTCATCTATTATCGTTCCTCCCTTTTCTGATGAAAATTTAATCGAAACCTCTTTTTATGAGGTTCTCAACGTTGTTTTTTTTTAAAGTGAAATAAATGAGAATTTTGAGTATCTTGTTCTGATTTACATGAATTTTCTTGATTTTAATCAAACTCTTGATGATGATGATTTTACAAATGAATAATTCTTAACTGATCTTAATAATTTTAATAACAAACAACATAACTGCATTCAAATTTTTGAGGATGAAACTATTGTTATCAATCTTGATTCTAGTAGACAATAACGTAAGATTAGGATAGGGTCTACACTTAACGAGCTTGATCACGCATGATTCAAAGAACTGTTGAATGAATTTTTCGACATCTTCACATGGTCCTACGATATGGCCGATATTGATCCCGGAATAGCTCAGCACGAGATCCAACTCTCCCAAAATGCAAGCCAGTCAAACAAAAGCTGCGAAAGCTCCGTACTGAATGGTCACTCAATGTCAAGGAAGAGGTAATCAAGTAATTGAACATAGGATTCATCTGGGTGATCGAATATACCATATGTCTTGCCAATATTGTACCCATACCAAAATCCGAAGGAAAGGTTTGCATGTGCTTCGACTATCGGGATTTGAATAAGGAATCTTCGAAGGATGATTAGCCATTACCCAACATAAACATGATTTTGGACAACATGACTAGTCATGCCCTCAAGTCATTCGTCAATGGATTCACCGGATACAATCAGATTAAGATGTGTTCTAACTATCAGGAGAAAACTGCATTCATCACTCCCTAGGGAACCTTTTTTTACACAGTTATGCCATTCGTGCTCAAGAATGTAGGGGCTACCTACAAAAAGGTTGCCACAATCATATTTCATGATTTAGTACACAAGGAGGACAAATCCTACATAGACGACACGATTATTAAGTATACAACTTGTTAGTCAAGTTCTCGCCCTTTGGAAATTCTTTGAATGACTATGATGATATCAAATGCGGCTAAACCCACGGAAATGCATTTTTGATGTCACGAAAGGAATGATCTTGGGATTCATGGTTAGCGATAAGGGAATCGAAGTATACACCGCCAAGTTGAACGCAATACTTAAATTTCCACCACACCGAACGAAGAAGGAAGTCCGGGGATTCTTAGGAAAATTATGGTACATTATTCGGTTCATCAGCCAGCTGACTACTATTTGCGAACCAATCTTCAAACTCCTCTAAAAGGATTCTACCAAAGTCTGGAATAAGGCCTGTCAGGAAGCCTTTGACAAATTCAAGCAATATCTAACCCGACCTCCGGTACTTATGCCTTTACAATCAGGTCTCCCTTTACTCTTGTATATGACCGTAACAGATACTATAGCAGGGGCTTTATTAGTCTAATAATTGAAAAATCGCATAATGAGAGGGCCATCTACTATGCCAATAAATTTTATTCGAGTATAAGGTCAACTATACTATTTTGGATAAAGCATGCATCGCCCTGGTCTGGGTCACATAAAAGTAATGGCACTGCATGCTCTCTTTTCCAATTAGACTTGTGTCTTGAATGGATCCTATCAAATACCTTCTTCAGAAACCCGCCCTGTCTAGCTGAATGGATCGATGGTTGATGTTACTAGATGAGTTCGACAACATATATGTCACACAGAAAGCCATAAAAGGGAGAGATATCTGCGGCCACCTTATTGACTACCCCATTGAAGAGGTTAATGTTTAGATATCTGGATTCTCGAATGAAGATATTCTCTACACCTCTCAGGATGAACTTCGATGGAAAATGTTCTTTAATGGCGCTACCAACAAGAAAGGATATGACATTGGTAGACGAATAATTGCCCTTGATGACTCTCAGACTCCCATTGCCATCAAGATCGATTTTTCGTGCACTAATAATATGAGCGAATACGTGGCATGCATTGTAGGCGTCAAAGTCACCGTCAATAAAGGTATCAAGAACCTAAATGTCTACGGGGACACTTCTCTCATCATTGACCAAGCCCTTAGAAGATGGAAAGTTAAAAACAAAAAGACTTACCCTTCCATGCCCACTTAAAAGACCTAGCCTCTTAGTTTCAAGATATCGCCTTCCACTACTTGCCCCGTGCAAAGAATAACTTAGTTGACGCTCTTGCTACCCTCGCCTATATGGTCGACATGCCTTAGGAAATAATGATGGCCCCTTTTCTAGTCCAAAATAAGCTATGCTAACCCACTGCTACCACATTGAGCTCATCACAGAGGAAGGATCTAATATGGCCAAATTTTGGTACTATGACATTTGGCAGCTCTTCAAGAATGGTAGGTATCCCCAAGACGCCAATAAGAAAGACCGTGTGACCCTTCAAAAATTGGTTGCCTAGTACATCATCTACAATAAAACAATGTTCAACGAAAACCTTGATGGAACCCATTTGCACTGCATTGCAGGGGCTAAGATTGAAGAAATGATGCAGAATATCCATAACGGGCAATGCAGACCCCACATGAATGGTCATATTCTTGCTAAGAAATTTATTCATCAGAGGTATTATTAGACCATCATGGTTCAAGATTACACCTCCTATGTCCAAAGATGCCTCTAATGATAACATTTGGCCAATCTCCACTACTTTCCTCCTTGGGAATTGCACAACATGACTTTTCGCTAGAAGTTCTCCACCTGGGGCATTGACATCATAGGGAAAGTCATACCCAAATATTCAAATGGGCTTGAGTTCATCCTATTCTCCATTGATTACTTCAACAAATGGGTCAAAATCGAGTCATACACAGTACTAAACGCTAAGAAGGTGGCCAAGTTTATATGAAAGAACATCATCTATTGATACGGGGTTCCTCACGAGAGACTATTATATAATGGGTTAAACTTCGAAGTCGAAGTCACAAAACTAGTCGACAAGTGCGAGATTCAGAGACACAAATCTTCTCCCTATCGACCCCAAACCAATGGTTCAGTCAAAGCTGCGAACAAAAACCTCAAATCCATCATCAGAAAACTGACCAAGAGTTGTCGATATTGGGCCGATCGGATCCCTTAGGCCCTCTGGGGATACCGCACTTTAGTTAGGACATCTATTGAGGGTACCCCTTACTCTCTAGTATACGACATGGAAGCAATCCTACCCATTGAGCTAAAAATACTATCCCTACGTACTATTCTTGAGAGTAAAGTCAGCGAGGAAAACTGGAATCAGAGTCGCTTTGACAAATTATCACTCTTAGATGAGAAGAGACTGAAGGATCTATACTATATACAAGGGCACCATTGTCAGATAAAACGATCATTTAACCGAAAAATCAAGGACCGTGGTGTCTAAGAAGGGTACATTTCCCTTAAAGAGCTCATAGAACCCATCTAGGACCCTAGAGGTAAATTCAATCCAAACTGGAGTGGCCCCTATATCATAAAGAAGTTTCTCTCAGGAGGCGCCACTATGCTCGTAGACCTTGATGGAGAAGAGATGGCATGTCTAGTAAAATTGGATCATCTCAAGAAGTTCTACCCTTAGTCTGAAATCTCGGCATTCTATGACTCTTCTCATCTCCATTCTATTCTAAAAAACTCTTCATTTCTCTCTACTCAGAACTACGTGGGTCCTGATCCTTTAAAAAAATATTTTTCTTTCAAAATAGAACTAAAAAAATGTCAAAATCCCCAGAGGTATGTAGCTAACTCAGACACCTTATATGGGAATGGTCCCCTTCTTTTTTGAAAAATACTATTCTTTTCTAATATTCGAGAATGAGGATTCATTTTATCATTTACATGAACGAAATTATTATGTATGCCTTAGCGATTGAAATAGATAACTCAAATGTAAAGATCATCAACAGGCACAATAATACGATCAAAATATTTTTTACTTCAAATAAGCAATCTCGGTTCCATTACACAAAGTATTAGTGAAGGGAGTCAAACCAACCACCCCTATCGACTGACCAAACTATTTCTTAACAAGTTTAACTGAACTTTACAAAATTATTCCCCAAAACCCAAAATCCCCAAAACATCTAAGTCACCTAAAAAGCTTCACATAAAAATAATCCTAGCTTCACAAAAAACATATCCATAACTGCCAGAAGACACAACCCCATCATCACCTGCCGCAGGAGGTCCCCAAACTTCTACTTCCTAGTTGATATTCTGAACACACTCTATGGAGTGGTACTCCCTGACCTGCCTATAAAAAACACTTAACCCTCCTTCCATGGTGTTGAAAATAACAACCACCTCTGGTCGCTCTCTTTTCCCAGGATCTTTTCCACTACTCGTTTCAACAACTCGTCCCTAAACACAGCCAAACTCTACCTACAAATTGATATGGACGGGTTGACGATAACCGACTCTATTACAAAGACCTAGCCATATGCATATAGATTCTGTAAAGTCTTCCATCAGAAACAAGTTTAGTGTCTAAGGAGACACTATTTGTTCCCAACTAACTTGACGCAGAAGCAGCCAAGGGAAATAGAATGAAGTCTACCACGAGCCAACTAATATGGCATACCAGTACTCTCCCAGCTCCTAAATAAGATGTAGTTCCCCACACTATGGCATCGACCAACGGAGGTACCAAGGTCCGTGCTCCACGAACCAATTAACCCCGTTCTACACATATGGGACGAAACTAATAAAGTACCATGTAAAGAAATTTTTCTAGCCTACAAATGGATACTCAGGAGGAACTACCAAACAAAACCTCTCAGCCAACCACATGAACAACATTACCGGGTTCCCTCTTAAAAAAATTAAAGCGACATTCCTTCCAAGAAGAAAGACCATTCATAGTCCTCGCTAATATGACCATTGCAGGACTACGACGGTAGGACCTCCATGCTGTTATCGCAGACAATTGGGGATCCACCATTAAGTCCCCCATCACCAGCAACAGCCTCAAAGTAAGGCCCAAGATGACAGCTTCGGTGTAGCCCGCATCGCTGAAATCCCTCAAGAACACATAATGCATGATAGCTCGAAAGGAAATCATCCCCCTAATAACCAATGATCAATCTTCCAAAGGAAAAATATTGAGCAACTCTGCTAACAACGCCCGAAGAGAATGAGAAAATTCGAGCATTGACTTTGCTACACTAGGATTGATTCCTAACATGGCCAATGACTCTTCGTAGGATGAGTATACTTCATTGAAACCAAAACATAAAACATGGTCTTCGGGATACCATAACAACGCTATTGCCGTTAGAATATTAAAGTCAATCGCGCTATTATGACACAAGTAGACTCGATGCAAGTTAAAAGCCCCATAGTTCACATTATAAAAACACATGGCCTCTAGACCTTCCATATAGGAAGAAAACTCTGCATGCATTATGTAGACACCACATTCTAGGACCCCTAAGTCTCTCCTTAGATCCCTAACACCTGCCACTTTCACTACAAACCCTAGGTCATACTTCGAGTGGCGATGTAATGGCCGTCAAGAACTGTCGAGCCCTATTTGACTCCGAAAAACTCTATAATTAGTGAAAAATATTAATGCATCTTCAAAGGGCTCTGAATCCCTTTCCAGTGGTCCATCTCGTGTGTGAGTCGACATAACGATTCGGACGAATGGACCATTTTACCACCGAAAATCGATCTGGAGGCCACTGGGAGATCTCAAGCCCCGATTTGACCCCAGTCAGCTTTAACATCAGAGGGAAATCTATTTGAATCATTTAAGGGCACCGAAACCCTTTCAAACTATCTACCCCGTGCACGAAACGTCATAACCATTTGGACGAACGATCCATTTTCCCCTAATAACTGATTCGAAGGCCACCAAGCGCACTTGGGATCCGTTTGACCAAGGTAAACTCTTCATCTCAAGAGAGACTAAATGAATCTTTGAAGGGAACTGAATAACCTTTTGCAATGGTCCACCCCATGTGTGAATTAGCCTTACAATATGGACAAACGACCCATTTTACTGCGAAAGGTCACCGGGCGCTTACGGGCCCTGGTTGATCAAGGTCACCTTTCCAAATCGAACGAAGCTCTTAGGAATGCCAAATTAACTCACATAAAAATTTCAACGTTTCACCCTGTGCATGACTATGGCCTATCATTCGGATGAATGATCTATTTCCATTCGACGAGCTCCAGTCTAAAGGACTGACGAGTGCTTTCGAGCCCCGTTTGACCCAAAGTGAACTCCCAAACCCAGAAGCAACCTAAGAACTCTTGAAGGTATTTGAATTATCTTTCTAATAGTATTCCCCTCCCGTACGCAATTTGGTTTAACGAATTACGTTCTACGACCATTTTTCGTAAAAAATCTAGACAAGACTGCCAATTGGTAGGTCCATTTCCCTGCCTATCGCTAGTGTGACTAGGGTTACCTACCGATTAGTAGGGCTAGGGCTATGACGATTGGCACCCCCGTACACTATAATTAGTGGGCATGACCTCACTCCCAAGCACACCTCAAATCCATCTATATCAGTGATCTCAACAACATTCTTTTGTAATCAGCGAAGTTTCCTTGTGTGAAATTCCGTTCAATCTTTGAGTCCCATCCGTTTTATACCCAACTTGGAAAATCTCATTCTCTCTTGTCCAACATTTATATTAGCACTCAAGGAAATTTATCAAGGAGTAATATCAAGCTTTAAAGAAGGTCTAAATCATTCTCTCTCTTTAATTTCTTTATTTTTGCATTAGTTACATAAATTCTTACTCTAGGTTTTGCTTTAGTTCAAACACATTAATATCTCACTTTTTTATTAGTTATATTACACATACTTTATTTTTATAAAAATAAATAACAAAATAAACAAAAGGAGGGTTACACCTATAAATTCTAACGAAATTGTCCATCACAATTTCTCAGAACTAAAATATATTTTCTACACACACACATATATAATAAATTCCCGTTCGAATCTATGGGATAAAACCCACCCTTATGATGCACACGAACTACGTGGACTTTGATGCCTTTAGAGGCTACGTAGTCGTTTCGGGCTAAAACCCGAGACTTGAGTCCAATTTTCTCATTTTTGCACTTGTCTCCTTTTCATCTATACATTATTTTATGATATATTACATTTCTAATCCTTGTTGGCATTTTATCCAAATATATATTATCATTTCATCATAACAATCAATATCTCAATAAGCGGATATACCATATTTTCTAAATATTATTTTGGGAACATTCCTATGGATTATCCCACTCTATCTTTTCCATGGCATGAGTTAGGTAATTACCATCTCCATTTATATATACACGCACACACAATTCATGGAGAAATTACAAAAAACAGCAACACAAACCCATGAGAGATCGAAAGGGAGGGATGGGTGCCTAACACTTTCCCATTCCGTAACTTAGCCCTTGAACCTTTAAACTATTGGTTTCGTAAGCATCAGTTTGTCCTCGATGCCACTCTCTCGAGGCGGTGACATGTCCTTTTACCTATTTTCTGCAAAATAGGTTAGCGACTCTATCTTTTTACATCACCCAACATCGACGATGGCCAAAGTGATCTTAGAGTAAGAGGCAGTGAGACCTTCACCACTTCCCCACCAGGGGAGAGAGAGATGATCGGGATGGAAATAGTGGCGATTATGTTGGGTATTATTTTCTTAACAAGGCGAGACTATGTTTTCATGGGTGTTGTTATTTTCTTTTTGTGTGCGTATACACCTACCTGTATGTTCCCTTTTTTCTCCTCTATTATTTCTTATACGTATACTTCATGCTTATATCACTAATGTCTCACACACTTGTAGATACTTCCCATGTACACTTCACGCTTCTTACACATAGGATCCCTTATATCCACATGTTTCACAGACCACTTAGAATATCAATGCTTAGGTGTCACCAACACACACCTCCACTTATCATACTTGTATTTATCCATGCTCACTCACACTTATCACACACCATTTGTAGTTATTCCATGCTGAGGTTCACTACTACACACTCACTTGTAGATATTCTCACATCACTCAGTCTCACATATCCATGTTTAGTATAATCTTCATGCTCCATGTTAGATTTATTTTTTTATACTTGTACATTTTCCCTATTATAGTAGTGCTCATAATAATAAGATACTCTATAATATGTTAATCAAGAATCAGGCATTTTGCACACTACATCACGAAAGAGCAAGGCTATTGACCAAATTTTGTCCCGTAACTGGGGGGGGGGGGGGAGGGTCACTTCGTGATGGGCGCTGGTCCGACAAGTCACGATTAGCCTAAACGATATGACTCTCACCTTCCATTGGCCAAGTACCTTCGACGTATATCAAATAATTCCCCCCGTATCGTACCACTTGATCGAATTCATAATGATAGGTATATCATAGGGAACTCATTCACGTACATCGAGTATATCGAATTCACTCTCAGACGTACTATCCCCATGAGGTATATAGTGAGGCAATTCACGTACACTCAGGTATATTAAATGACTTGTCCACACATACCGATTGCCCTCAAAAGTAAGACGTATATCATGGAAGTCATGCCAAAGGGGTGAATCCTTCCAATTGACCCAATAACTTCATACCCTCATATAGGCGTCAAACCTAGGGCACTCATATTTAGTTTGTTTGTTGCTACTCGAAACTCTACCGAAATTATGGGTCGGCATACTGACGAAATTTTTGCGTGATTTTTTCTTTTTCAAAATGGGACTATCCATGAGCCTGGTAACAAGTACAACCATAATTTTACAGATTTTTCAAACCCCAATTTTCCCAGGCTCGGCTCCCGTCCGACATTTCTTTTTTCATTTAGGTAAACCTAATACAAGTGAGAATATAATAATACTAATAATAATCTTGTTGAGACCCTTTTCCCCGTTTTCCCTCTTTTTTCACCAAAAGTGCAAAAACATTTTCCTTTCCTTAGACTAAAAATATTTTTCCTCCTTTTTTTCCAAAAAACAATTTGTCCTCCTCTTTTCCAAAAATGTGAAAAATATTTTCCTCCATCTTAAAAAATAATAGTTGTCTCCCTTCTCTTTCATAAATAAATTTAAATTTCTCTCCTTCTCAGTTCGATCGAATACCCAACCCTTGGCCCGGCTCCCTATTGGCGTCGGTCTTCCGTCGAACCGCCCTTAGGCTCCATTAGTTCCCTCTCTACTTCCTCTGAGTCTAAAATTCATCTTCATCCACTTTGCATGGAGAACACTTACAAAGTACCGAATATGCAGCCGAATTTGATGATGGTCCTTACTCAACTCACTACCATGATTGATAACCTTCAAATCGAGGGTCATGAGATGCAACAAAATTACGTCCCTATTCCATAAGAGCCCGAGGTCCTCGCACTATGGGTTTGCTAGAACCCGATCCTATTTGGGTCCCCAAGGAATATCAGCACTCTCTACATGCCCCTCCCACCAATGGGTAGCCTCCATCTTAGCTACCTATCCCGACTCTTTCCCAACCAAGGCCTAACCTATCCGTGACCGTTGATCCTAAGGAAGAAGAGTTGAATAAGGTCAAGTAACACCTTAAGATGTTAACCTAGTCACAATCTCTGAGAACTACATGGATTACACCCATATGTCTCACTATCCTAAAGCAAGGCTATCAGAAAAGTTTAATATGTCTAACAATGAGAAATTCGGCGGTAGTGGACCCCATATTATTCATCTCCGAAGTTACCACCAATCCATGACTCTCTTAGGTGCCTCTAAGGAGATGATGGCCCAAATATTCTAACAGACTTTGAAGGACGACACTCTTCGTTGGTTCTTATCTCTCGAGGAGTCAAGGATCCGCAGTTGAGAGGATGTTTCCGGAGAATTCATGTCAAAATACAAGTATAACGACGAGTTAGAGGTTACTCACCATGATTTAGAACTTCCCAAATAGAATCTTGGGGAATCTGTCAGTTGATGATACAAGCAATGGCATCACCAGGTCATAGATGTATAAAGCTCAAACAGGTATACAATAATGATAATAATCACATAACAAACAATCAAAGAAGGAGATGAGGTGAAGTGGGTGAACACCCGAATTTAAGTGGTTCGGTCGGAGCCTACGTCCAGTGTGTGTGTGAGTGAATTCCACTAGTAAATAAGGCTCTAATGGCATGGTTACAACTCAAGCTTTCTCTCTCTCTCTCTCTCTATATATATATATATATATATATATATATCTTCTGTATATAAATGAGCAGAGTTTTAGCTAGGATTTGAATTAATCGATCTTTTACAATGAAGAAGATGAAGGGTTTATATAGTGCCTAGGGGGTGTAATACACCCCCCCCCCCCCCCCAAGCATGTTGAAGATGTGCACAGATGAGGGCATCCACTCAGGTTGTGACAGTTGTCTATGTACATGTATGTAATGAAGATGAAATCTCCCCTCACATGAGGAGAATAATCTTAGTTATAACTGAATTTCTCATGTGGAACACGTCACCTTGGTACGTTATCTTCTTCGTCCACTAATGGAATCATCTGCTGATGTCTCGACCCTAGACGAGTTTGAGGTTGTTGATGGAGCGGTTGACCTTACACGTGAAACTCGCGAGTGTGGTCTCGGCCTGAGGAGCTTAGTCCGAGGTTGTCTAAGCTGGCCAACCTCTGGTGTCGATTGGGAGATTGTACGAGAGATGTCTTCGTTGCTGTGATACTTTCTTGAAGTCTCGGCCTAATATATGGCCTAGGTTATACGTACGAGGCCGACCTTGGTTTTGGTCGAGTCTTGGAAGTGACATGTGTGTTCCTTCTTGAAGCTCGGCTATTTGGAATTAAAAGGTCCCGTCCTGGGATGAGGTCATATTTGCTCATATCAATCACCGCCTTGCCCTCAGTTACCTGTGAGAAACGGTGGCTGGGGTATATGAATCGGCATTTTCCTTGGTGAGATGTCTCTAATGCATCGGCTAGACACATCTTAATATGTAAGAAGGTGACACATGCCACGGTTTGGGTCGGGTAGCGTTTTGCCTAAGTCTGACTTGACGGCTAAATGCATTGGGTTTTGTTACTTAAAATGATGACTTATTTTGGGAATTACGCCTCATCATTGCCCTAATATTTAAACACCAAAATTTTATCTGTCTTCTTTATCTTCTAATATACTCCCGCTTTAGTTTCTCTCTCTAGGTTCCAGCAACTTTCTTCTTCATTCCTTTCTTTCCAGCGTTCATCTCTTTTAGGTATCCTTCCTCTCCTTCTTATTTTAATCCTTCTTTTCATTTAAATTGGTTCAATCTTGCTGCCTTTTTATTTATCATGGAATTTTCATTCTTCGGTGAGGTTTTATCTTTTCGGCAGAGTTTAAGATGTTACCAGGGTAAGCTCGGCCCCTTTTTAGGACATCCTAGGTGGTATATAGTGGATTTATATATTTTTAGGGTTTTTCAAGATTTTCCAAACATTTTCAGGAAAGCTCTGATTATTTTCTCCAGTGAGATTCAAACGATTCTTGAAGTTCTTGACAGACAAAGCATTTTAACTTATTCTTAATCTTCAGTCAACCTTGGTCAATATTGTAAACTATTTATCCCTTTTTTCCATGTTTTTTACTTAAGTAAAACCTCGAACTTTGATGTTAAGACATTTTCATAAGTTAGTTGAGGAATTTCCCAGTGTCAGAGATAAGTTCTTCCAACATATTACGCAGATAGAGTCTGAAGAGGCCGAGAAGCGTAAGGCCAAAGAATTTCCCCTTCGTCCTATTTATCCTCCCCCTTAGCTATCTTCTACCCTTAAACCTCTAAGCCCAAGTGATTCAATGTCTATGTCATCCTCATCTCCAGAAAACCTTATGTCAACATATGAGGCGGTCAAGAATGTGGATTCATTTGATAAGGCCATGGCATATTCTATATCCCATACTGAGGGGTATGATGTAGATGAGGCCACTTCTCATGTCTCTTCATCTCAGAGAGTTGAGGCTTCAAAACAATTAGACTCTGTTCAGACTATTGAGCATAAAATAGAAATTTCACCCCATGTGGATGCAATTGCCCTATTAACTTCAACTGGGGATGAGTTTGTAGAAAGGTTCCCTAGTGGTTACCCAGTTAATCCACAGACTCAAAGTTATCCTCAAGCCGAGGCTCAAAAAATCAGTGATGAGGAGATTGAGGTTGATACATCAGTTGATGAGGAGTATGAGAGAACAGTATCTGAGGTCGACCTCTTAGTCTAGAGGCATTTATATGGGATAGACTCCTATATTTCCATGAGAAAACCTGATAAGGATGAGAGAGCGTTTCACGATCGAGAAGGAAAAATTTGTGTTTAAGAGAAAATGTTTAAGCTCGACTTTTGACTTCCCATCCATCCTACGATCCAGGTTATTTTTTCCCATCTCAGGCTTACACCCTCTCAGTTTTCTCCGAAAGCCTAGAGGGTCATCCTTGGTTCGATCATACTTTGGAGGACAGTTCACCATACTGAGATCCCACTAAACATTTTGCTTGCCTGTTATACCATAACTGGAAATCTGATGACTTCCCTGATCTCAACTTTAGTCAAACTTCCTAGCTACTACCACCTCGTAGCCAGGAAATCTGAGAAGAAACTTATGCTAGTTACCCAAACTTCCTACCATAACTGGAAGCCTCGCTAATTTTTTGTTTATGAGGCTTGGGATTTTGGCCCTACCCAAGATTGTGGGACCTCTGACCCTAGGACCCCTCTGAAGTCGGCCAAATTAGACCCAGGTTTGAACCCTGAGGCTTATGAAAAGGTCAATAAGATAAGGTGAGAAAGGTAGTCTAGATAAGTATGAGCATCTAATGACTCCACACTACCTAGCTCAGATAGGTCTAGATATTAGCCCTTTGGAGGAATTGTGTAAGTAATAAACTTTGCCAAGTGTAACATCATATTTCTCAGATGTTTGTGACAAACTTCCTAAGTCTATCATGTGGATCTCGTCTAGAAGGTACTCCGATACTCTTTGGGATATCGTGGCTCCAAACTTAAGCAAGTTCACAGGCAAGAGTGGGCAGGAATGAACCCCCTTCCCCTCGAGTAACCAAAAAATCACTTATAGGTGGCTCCAGTCGAGCTGATGAAGCTGGGAAGAAGAAGAGGACCCAAGTAGCTAACAGTACCACAACTCGTCCTTCAAAGCATGGTCATCAAGACTAGGCCATTCCCATATCGTTTGAAGAAATGTTAGCTTCTAGGCTATCGTAACTAAAGATTGTCGATGATTGCATTATCAGCCATAGCAGATAGGCTATTGATTCCATTGGCTTCATTATGCCTGAGGTCGATAAGCGTTTCCTTCAGTCGATGGATATTGCACTACTGATTGAGTTTTCCATCCACAGAGTTGTCCAAGTATCCTTTTAGGAATTTTCAAAGCGATATCTCGTGTTTGATGAAACCTCGTACTGACTTATCTTCTCATATTTTATAGGGTTTAGTCTCCTTGCCCAGGAAGGGAGACTGGATCAGCAAGATGACCCTGATTTAAAAGGAAAGAGATGATGTCACAATAGAAAGTAACCTTCGAACTGAGCTACAGACTGACAACTCGACTTTACAAGAGGCCAACACCAAAATTGACAATTTGACGACAAGTCATGCCAACACCGTGAAGACCCTGATCGAAAAAAACCATATCTGACATTGATGTTGTTGTTTAAGATGCTAGAGAACAAGCTATAGTTGGATTCAAGGACTCCGAAGAGTTTGTCGATCTTGGCTTTGAGTATCTTGAGAAGGGCATCAAAACTGTCGACCGATGGACAATCCTTAAGCATGCTGAGATTGGGGATCTTTCTCCTGATGACTTCCCTGATCTCAACTTTAGTCACACATATCTACATACGTCCTTGGACGAGGTTGAGGACCCTACTGCTGTCATAGAGACTAATCTCCCTGAGGTCACAAAGACGAATGAGAACAAGAATGACCTTGGCCTTGGTGACGATCGTGTCGAGATAACAAATACTGGGACTGAGGGGGAAAATTAAGTAGCTAGTGATGGATCATCTTCAGCCGATGATGACGTCTCTCTACAGCTCTAACTTTGTGAAGATTTTACGTAGCCCATTTCATCTTCTTTTTTAATGTAACTTTTTGAATTAAGGTGACTCTCGGCCTTTTACGGCCTTCAACTTTTTGTTGTAATGTTGTAATCTTGCTAATGAAATTTGGAAGTTGAACTTTCACTTGTACTGTTCTTGCTTAATATTCTGAAGTCTTGTCTCTACTTTCATCAACTTTTTTTATGCTTGCTTGGTGTGAACCATTATTTGTAATTTTGTCATCGTGGGTCGATGGATTGATGAACCATAACTCTGTCGTCATTTTTTAGGGTGTATAGATGAGTGTCGTCTCGTCCATGCACTAGCGTCTTTGACCGATATATTTAATCCCCCAAATTATTGATGTTTTATAATGAACCACAATAAAGTGTTTTTTAATTTGCATTCACCAAATCATGGTGTTATAGCATAAGTCCTCTCTCGTCAATTTTGAGAGTGTATGGATAAGTGTTGTCTCGTCCATGCATTCTCGTCTCTGGCTGAGAGATTTAATCCACCAAATTAATGATGTTTAATAATGAACCACAATTAAGTGATTTTTAATTTGCATTCACCAAATCATGGTGTTACAGAATAAGTCCTCTCTCATCGTTTTTGAGAATATATGGATGCGTGTCGTCTCGGCCAAGCACCATCGTCTTTGGCCGAGAGATTTAATCCAACAAACTAATGATGTTTAATAATGAATGTCTTTCGATGTTATTGACAACCCATGGACGAGATTGACCCCATCTGGGTTATCGAATCACCGAAAGTTACTTAATACGACTTCACCATGAATGATGTTTTGTATCTTAAGGCAAGTTGACACATACAACATCAATCATTCAAATAAATAAACAACATATAAGGGAACACACTGATATTTTCATTTATTTTCATTCATCTGAGTCTCATACATATGTAGAACAATGGAACTGAGAGAAAATTAACATAATTGAAATCTTACTGTTAATACTTTTTGAGGTGATCGTTGTTCCATGGGTTGGAGAAGGGTTCTCCTTCTAGATTCTCCAATCGATATGTCCCTGGTACCCCCTCTTCAACCACTTTGTACGGGACATGCCAATTTAGATGGAGCTTATTAGGCTTCTTCCACATCTTTTTCAACATTAGGTCTCCTATTTTTAGTGGTCGAGTCTTAACTCTTTTGTTGTAGAACCTCACTATTCTTTGTTGGTAGGTAGCTTTCCTAACTTTAGTGTCTTCTCGTATTTCTTCTATAAGATCCAAATCAAGCCTCTATTCCCCACTTTTCTTTTTAGGGTCATAGGTTTGAACCTTATGAGTGGGAAAACTTATCTCCCTTGGCACAACTGCCTCTGAACCGTAAGCAAGCGTAAATGGGGTTTCCCGGTAGGAGTCCTCTCTGTTGTCCTATAGGCCCATAGGACAACATATACTTCTTCGATCCATATCCCCTTTTCATCCTCAAACTCTTTCTTGATTTCTTCAAGAATCGTTATGTTTGTTACTTTCGTTTGCCCATTAGCTTAGGGTCATCCCGGAGAGGAGAATAATTTCTTGATGCTGACCCTTTCGTAGTATTTTTCGAGGGATATGTTCTTAAAATGTGTTCCATTATCAAAAATCAGGGTGTTGGGTAGGTCATACATGCAGATGATATTTTTTAGATGAATTGGAAGGTCTTATGCTCCATAATTGTAATCATCGGCCAGGCCTCCACCCACTTTGAAAAGTAATCTATCGTGATGAGCAGATAATGGGCAAAGGTCCTACCAAATTAATTCCCCACACCGAAAATGTCTATGGAGAAGTAATGGAGTTCAGAGGTTGATGAGGCTGGTAAGGGATGGTAGAAAACCTCTGGAACTTGTCGCACTTCTTGGCGTATGCTGCAACATCCTTGACCAAGGTTGGCCACCAATACCCCTAGGTAATAATCCTGTTACCCAAAGATCTTCCCCCAGGAGCAGGAGCCTTCATACACGTCTTCTAGGATATACGATACCTTCGATAGATGGACACACCAGAGCAAAGGAAGCAAAAATCCTATTGTGTATAAAGTATCTCCTGTGATGGAGAACTTAACATCTTTATATCTCAACTTCATTTTCTCGGTTTTTAGTTCTGGAAACTCCCCCTCATTTTTATGCCTTATTAGTGGATCCATCAAGGAAATTCCCATGTTTAGATTCAAACAAAACGATGGAGAACTGTCTTCCTCTTCAATGGTCGTCTAGTGTAAGATTTCTACTGGAACTGTCCTTCTTATCTAACTTATTGTAGTTGAGGCCATCCTTACAAGGGCATCGACTCGGACATTGTCCAACTAGGGTTTCCTCTTCAACTTCACTTTAGAAAAAATCTTCAATGATATCTTAACCTTTTCTAGGTACTTTGACATTCTACCATATTTATCCTCATACACCCCCAAACTTGGTTGGTAACTAACCTCGAATCACTATGCACAATGAGTTAATCAATATTCAGTGCTCGGGTAAGGGAGAAGCCTACTACGGGAGCCTCATACTCAAATTTGTTATTTGAAGCTGTGAAGTTAAACCTCAATGCATACTCAATATCGGTTCCATCTGGGGTTGACATTATCAATCATGCACCACTTCCACTCTCACACGATGACCCATCAATAAATAGACTCCACGCAGTACCAGTTTATGAAAAACTACCCTCTTACGGGGTTTCATTCTTTCAAATATACTTTTCCTCTTCATCCTTAGGTACTTTGGTTCTTGCTGAACTTCTCTCGGCCTGGGCCGGGGGAAGACATACTCTTCTTTCTTGTTCATAAGTAATCTAGACATCTTCGCTATCGGCCTCGTCCCAAGTGAATTTGTCCACAAAGTTATCTAGGGTTTTCCCTTTGATGGTCAGTCTTAGCTGATATATGATGTTGAACTCTCTAAATTTGATTTCCCAAGCCATCAGTCTTCCTGACTTCTCAAGCTTGTGAATTACTTGTCTTAGGGATGAGTCTATGAGGAACACAATGGTATGTGCCTGAAAGTAAGGCTTCATCTTCCTCGAGGCATGGATCAGTGCATAGGCCAAATTCTCTATCTTAGGGTACCTCTTTTCAGCCCCTTAGAGTGCCTTACTATTGATATATACTGGGTTTTGAACTCCATCCTCTTCTCTTAGAATGGGGGTGCTGATAGCCGACTCAAATACTGCCAAATAAAGATACAGTTTCTCCCCTGAGCTGGTATAGATAATAGAAGTGGGGACCACTTCAAATCCTTAAATGCTCTTTCTCACTCTTCATTCCACTCAAAATATTTTCTCAATACTCAAAAGAAAGGAAGACATTTATCAGTGGCTCTAGAGATAAACATATTTAATGCTACCATTCTTCTGGTGAGTCTCTACACATCCTTTATTCTGATAGGGGTCTTCATCTCTAACAAGGACTTAATCTTCTCAGGGTTGGCTTCGATTCCTCTTTGATTCACAATGAACCCCCAAAACTTGTCTTCTCCCACAGCTAAGACACATTTGGCTAGGTTGAGCTTCATCCAGTACTTGTCCATTATGTCAATGGTGCGCTCAAGGTCGGCCACATGAGTATCGACCTTGAGGCTCTTTGTCAGCATATCATCTGTGTACACTTCTATTATCTTTTCGATCTTATCCTCAAATATTTTGTTGACTAGCCTCAGATATGTCTCCCCAGCATTTTTCAACCCAAAGGGCATGGCCTTGTAGCAATAGGTCCCCTTGTCGGTAATAAAAGTTATTTTCTCATCATCGGTCGGGTCCATGAATATCGGGTTGTATCCTAAGTAGGCATACATGAATCTTATTAACTCATGGCCGGCTATTTTGTCTACCATTTGATCGATCCTGGGCAAAGGAAAGTTGTGTTTTGGGCATGCTTTGTTCAAATCCATGAAGTTGACAAAAATCCTCGCCATTGGCCCTTGGTACGATGACAACGTTTGCTAACCAGTCAGGATAGATGACTTCCTGGAAGAAGTCAGCCTTCTCCAAATTCTTGACCACCTCTATGATAACATCATACTTCTCTCTTGAGTATACTCGTCTTTTCTGCCGTATCGACTTAGCATCATTGGCTACATTAAGCTTATGGCACATAACTTCTGGGCCAATACCTGACATGTATTTGTGGCTTCATGCAAAGATGCTTTTCCTCTTTTTCAACTTCACCCTTTCTTTGTTAACCTCATTTTTATGGTTTTTCAACATGGATGGTTTTTTTCGGCTCATCCTGATCGAGGATGACGAATTCTACCTCCTTAACGAATTTTGCCTTCTTGAGTTTCTTCTCTTCTCTTGGGTCCAGAGTATCGATGTTGTAGGTCATAGTTTTTTTTTGTGAGCTTCCTTCTTCTCGGTTGAGTTGAAGTAGCATTCCTGGCCAACACTTGATCACCTTGGACTTCCCCCACCCCATAAGGAGTCGGGAATTTAACCATTTGGTATACAGTGGAGGGTATGACCTTACACTCTTTGAGGTCCACTCTTCCCATGATAATCTTATGTGCTGAGTACACACTTTCATCCATTATAAAGAAATTTACCTTATTTTTAAACCTCTTAGTCCAAACATTTCCCATTCTGACGTCCATTTCATACATTCCCAATGGATTCACCATCTCTCTACTGAATCCTATCAGAGGATGATGATAAGGCATGAGCCTCTTCTTACTATGTCCTAAAACTTTAAAGCATTTCCAGAACATGACGTTGGCCGAACTTCTCGGCACGTCATACCCATGGACCCTGGTTGTAATCACCAAGGGGTCGTCTTAGGGGGCTAGGATACCTTTGAAGTCGAGTCTTGAAAAAACCACAATCAAAGTGTCCATATCCACCTTCTTCCGTTTCTCTCACTTGACACCTATTTTAGTTGAGTTAACTATCTCAACCTTAGGAAGATCTTTGACTTCTTCAATGTGTGCCTTTTTGTCAACCACCTCTGAGCCTCCTCCTGCTAGGCCCCCACAAATCGTCTTCACATTGAATGAAATTATGTGAAGGCAACCTTTAGGATCGTCGTCCTTTGGTGGCAGATCTGATTCATCTTCTTCATCATCGCTTGAGGCATCATCTTTTTTCCCAGGGGCCTTCTCTTTTCACCTATTGGGCATTCTTTTTTTGGGTCATCTCATCCTCTTTTTGGGCTATCGCTGCTCACATACTTTATCAGTTTCCCAGCCTTAAGCATCTTCTCAATCTCATCTTTCAGGGTGAAGAATTTATCTATTAAGTGCCCATGATCTTGGTTAAATTCACACCATAATATTTTATTCCTTTTATGAGGGGGAGATTTCATCTTTGGGGAAATCTTAGGGACAAATCATTATTGATATCATTCAAAATGTGCTTACAGCTGGCCGAGAGAGGAGTATACCCGACAAACTTATTACTAGTTGAACTCTTCTTTTCGTCTTTATTCTTCTTCTGAAACTTTCTCCCACCGCTAGTCCCCTCCTCATCCTCGTACTTGGCTTCCATAGCTTCCTTGGCATTCATGACCTTTCCGGCCATCGGCAATAGCTCCGTAATAGATCTTGGTGGGTCCTCAGTAATCTTCCAAAGCAATTTCCTTTTTTGCAGGCCTCCTATTAATGATGTTATCGCAATACATTCCTCATAATACTCCACTTCCAACTTCTCCTTATTAAATCTTGTGATGTACTCCCGAAGACTCTCATTCTTCCCCTGCTTAATGTAGAACAGGTGATTAGTCTTCATCTGGGGTCTTACCCCAAAGCACAAGTTGTGGATGAATCGTTGAGCGAGTTGACTGAAAATTTTAATGGAGTTTTTCAGGAGTAAAGTGAACAATATATGGGCAGCCCCAATCAAAGTGTTTGAGAATGCACGTTATTTTATTTCATCAGAGATGGAGTAGATGTGTGTAGCCGACTAGTACATCTCCACATGTTGCATAGGGTTAGTACTCTCGTCATACTTTGGAGTAACCACTAGAGGCTTGAACTTTGCAGGGGTTGGAAAGTTGTCTATCTTAGACACAAAAGGAGAACCTTCTGAGTATCCCCTCTACAAGGGATCATGACTCTTACGGACGACTCAATTCTTATTTTATAGACTTTGAATTGAGTCATTCTAAGGCCTCTTGGCCACCTCAAAAACGTCGTCCTGGACAATGTTATCCACTGCTACCTCAATTGGTCGAACTGAGGGTTCCCCTACTGTTGACCTACTTTGGCTACTTAGTTTTCCATGGCCCTCGTCTTGGCCAAATGGTGGTCGGTCATCTTCCCCCTCTCTTATTGAGACAGAATTGCTCCTTGACCTTGATAACCTTTCTTTCAAATCCCCAATGGGGTCGAGCCTCTTAAAGGCCGACCCTATACTTAACCGATCGAAGGGAGAACCCCTCAGATGTGCATCATGACTCGACCTCCTACCATGACCTCAACTACCTTGGATGGGGCATACTGTATTCCCAGATACCTCATGTGGTTCCCAGCAATCAGCCTCAGCATCTTCAGCCTCATAATCATCACAACGGTCCTCCAGGTAGGGTTAGACTTGATTCCCAAGGCATAAATGCCTAGGGTCAGCAATGTCCCTTCATCGTTGAAGGGCTAACAGGTCTTTACGCGGTGCCTGGGGATGGTCCCTAGCACCCTGAGGGTGTTCCATGACTGTTGGAGTAATCATCTCCGATTGTACCACAACTGGTCTAATTATCACATTTTGGAGAAAAGCAACCAGCTATTCTTGCATCGCCTATTAGCTAGCCACCAAGAACTTCAATGCCACCTCTACTTCAGCCATTTCTGACTGAGGATGTGCATTGCTAGAACTAGGGCCATCAGCTGGTGGTGGTGGTGGTGGTGGGAATTCTGATGCCATGTGTTAAACCTCGCAGATGAGATGTAGTTAAAGAGTAAAATTCTTGTAGCTTAACAGGAACTCTTTCAATAGTGAAACAACTCCATAGGAGAGGAGGACTGGTTCAAGACCAGAGACTTTAGTGAGGACAAGCTAGAAAAAGGAAGAGATGATGGTACTCATTCCCACAAACAAAATCAAACAGATGATACCAGAAATTGTATCACCAAGCCATAGATGTATAAAGCTCAAATAGGTATACAACAATGGAAATAGTCACACAGTAAACTATCAAAGATGGAGATCAGGTGAAGTGGATGAACACCTGGATTTAAGTGGTTTGTTCGAAGCCTACGTTTACTGTGTGTGTGAGTGAATTCCACTAGTAAATAGGGCTCTAATGGCCTGGTTACAACTCAAGATTTCTCTCTCTCTCTCTCTCTCTCTCTTTTGTATACAAATGAGCAGAGTTTTATCTAGGGTTCAAATTAATCAATCTTTTACAATGAAGAAGATAAAGGGTTTATATAGTTCCTGGGGGATGTAATACACTCCCCCAAGCATGATGAAGTTGTGCGTAGATGAGGGCATCCACTCAGGTTGTCACAGTTGTCCATGCACATGTATGGAATGATGACTAAATCTCCCCTCATGTGAGGAGAATAATATTAGTTATAACTGAATTGCTCACATGGAACACGTCAACTTGGTACGTTCTATTGCTCATCGACTCATGTGGAACACATCACCTTATCGATGGAGCAGTTAACCTTACACATGAAACTAGCGAGTGTGGTCTCGGCCTGAGGATCTTAGGCTGAGGTTGTCTAAGATGGCAAACCTCTAGTGTCGGTTAGGAAATTGGATGATAGATATCTTTGTTGCTATGATTCTTTCTTGAAGTCTCGGCCTAATGAATGGCCGAGATTATACCTACAAGGCTGACCTTAATTTTAGCTTAGTCTAGGAAGTGTCCTGTGTGTTCCTTCTTAAAGCTCGGCTATTAGGAATTGAAAGGTTCCGTCCTAGGATGAAGTCATATTTGGTCGTATCATCAGTAATTTCATATCAAGGTGGAGAGAAAAGGATGCCACCATGACCAATCGGCCTTTCGAATAGGAGCAAGTCAATATTACGAAGAAGAATGTCTTACTCGATGTCCGAGCAACGATGGGAGGACAGTTCTACCCCTATTTCTGAACCCTCCAAGAAGCAGGAGTATAGATCGAAGAAAGTCTTGTTAATACAAAAGTTGAGCCGAAGAAAGTATCCGGATAGTTCACTCCTAGAAAATATGAGAAGCTTGCCAATACCACAGTTTCTACCATCAATAACATCTCTTAGCCTACCACTTCATGGGCACCAAAAATCTAACATAACCCAGTATAAATAATATATTGGTCTTCACACCCCCTCTCTAAAGTCTTCTAAGCTATTTTTAGCCAAAATCTTGTCAAGCCATTGGACCCTTATCAATTAACAAGACCATTTCCCCAAAATTTCAAACCAGATGCCCAATGTGACTTTCACCAAAGTTTCGGCCATACCACTGATCAGTGTTTCCACTTTCGAAATATTATCAAAGGTCTGATTGATAGGGGTATCATCACCCCACCATCCAATCCTAAACTAAACACTACCCACAATCAACTCCCAAACCATACAAATATTATCTTCCTAGAAGAAGACTCAGAATTTGATCCATCTACCCATATCATACCTAGTAAACCACCCATCATACCCATATATTACCCTAAACCCTTCCAAGTTTGCCCATATTTTCTCCTGCACCCTACTAGTTTTACCAATTAGGCCCTATCACTTCTTACAAGAGCATGCATTATTGTTCGTACCTACTTCTAAGGGAAATATATGGAATTATCAACAGTATTAAACCAACTTCTAGAGTTCAGGCTGAAATTTCCCTCCAAGATAACCATCGACTGCAAGAGATTCAGTACACTGTTCTTAGAAGCTCGGAGATGGGATCGAGAGTCAGATAATTTGGATGATGTTGTCTAGATCATGACAGACTTATTTCGATATACCGGTTAAATTTGCAGTATGTCCGAGCTACTTGATGCTTTGAAACACTAAGAGCGCCTGGTCCCTTCACTTCTATAGCTCCCCATCGAATAGGAGGATCCATTGGAAGAGGTCATTGAGGTTGCAGAGTGTATTGACTTCTCATGGAAAGATGATTTCATTGCCACCGGATGGGGGTATGAATTCTATATTTTAGATGAAGAGAAAATCCCAAAAAAGACTAACCTAATAGTCAGCATATGTGGAATGATATCATTTGAAGAGCTGCTATGAGAAATCAACAAGGTGGCTAAACAACTCGAGAGAAATGAGAAAATGAGGTTTCTATTTTACCCTTTTATGTGAACCATATGACTAGATCAAGGAGGCATTATCGAGTTCCAAACCCAAAATAATCAGTGATTGACAAGGGGAAAGTCGTTGCGAATCTTTCTATGCCAAAAATGTCCCTCGAGGAGAGAAAGATCCTCGATCAATTAAAGAAACCCCAAGCTAACATCACTCTATAGGGACTATTGATGTCTTCTTAGCTGAACTATAATGCCTTGATTAAAATAGTCATTGAGCCCACCGTCCCTCCTTCTACCACGCCAGAAGAAGCAGTGAATCTGGTCGGGTCTCTAACCTTGACTAGAATGCTCTCTTTATCTGAAGAAGAAATCCCTAAGATTGGAACAAATCATAACTATGCTCTCAATAACTCCATCAAAGTCATGGGAAGACCATCCCACTTTCTATTTTTGATAATGGATCAACACTTAATGTTTGTCCATTAAGAACCCTCAATTGCTTGGTATTGAAAGTGGGAGACCTTGCTCCAACCTCTGCCTCAGTGCACACTTATGATAATACTTGTCGAGAAGTGATGGGATCCATAAATCTTACAATATGGTTTATCCCTATAAATCCCATTGTTGAATTCCAAGTCATCGATATCCTGGCTTGTTTCAATTTGTTACTTGGATAAACATAGCTCTATAGTATCAAGGATATGTCTTCTTCCTTACATCAGAAATTGAAGTTCTTCGCCAATGGGCAGGTCATCGCCATCTTGGGTGATGACGATGGAAATAGTGAGAATGCAAGCACCAGTAATCTGGTACTAGAGATATAGCATGGGGCAAATGATATGCCTCTGTCAAGTTCCAAGTCAAATTTCTTCCGCTCCAAGCAGGGGATAATTTCAAAGATAAGGTTTGTCCAGAACACAACCCTCATGGAAACATCAATGTGATCCAGATGTTCAAAAACATGCACTTTATTCCTGGACTGGGGCTATGAAGATGACAATGGGAAATACTGGAACCCATTGTGTCGAAGAAGGCCTTTTCGCCTTATGGCCTAGGTTATTGACCATCAACAGAACAACTCAGAATGCTCTCCCAAACTCGATTGAAGAGAAGGCTAGAAAATGCCAAGACTGTCTCAAAATATTCCTTGAATGTAAGATTCATCAGGAAGGGTGAAGATTTCCCCTTTTGAGACTATCTCAAATCATTGTGTCATCATATGGATAAGAAAATGAAACCAGGAATGGATATCTTTTTCCAAGACAACTACTCATGGGCCAAAAGTTTCCAGCATCATGTGCAACCACTCATTGAGAAGACTACAGCCGATTGAAGTCACTATGAGGATTCATTCAACTTGCAGGCACTGGTACTGACACTCTGCATGATCTACTCAAGTGCTACATCATTGGATCCATCTCGCCTGATCAAAGCTACTGATGCACCTCTCCTCAACTGAAATACTGAGTCGGTTCTACCTTCTAAAATGCAACCCAATCTAGATGTTTATCCCATTTCTTCTTCTTTTATTGTTCTTCCTTACTCTGATATAATCAAAACCTCCTTCGATGAGGTTCTCAACACTATTATTCCTAACAATGAAATAAATAATATTATGAGTATCTTATTGTGCCTTACATTAATTGTCTTAATTCTAATCAAACTCTAAATGATGATGATTTTGAAAATGAATAATTCTTAATTGATCTTAATAAGGTTAATAACAAATAACATAATCGTGTTAAAGTTAATGAAAATGAAAATGTTGTTATTAATCTCATTTCTTGTAGCCAACTGCGCGAAATTTGGATAGGGTCCGACCTTGACAAGCATGAGCGTGCGCATCTCAAAGAATTACTGAAGGAATATATGGATTTCTTAGAATGTCTTTACGATGACATTCCCGACATTGATCTCGAGATCGCTCAGCATAAGATTCCAACTCTCCCAGAATGCAAGTCGTTCAAACAGAGACTGCGAAACCTCTGCACTGAATGGTCCCTCGAGGTTAAGGAATAAGTGGTCATATAGTTGAAAATGGGATTCATTCGGGTGATTGAATATTCTACATGGCTAGCCAACATTGTGCCCATGCCGAAATCTGGAGGAAAGGTTCATATATGCGTTGACTATCGAGACTTGAACAAATCCTCTCCAAAAGTTAATTATCTGCTACCCAATATTGACATGATTGTAGACAATATATCCAACCACGCTCTTAATTCATTTGTTAATGTTTTTTCTGGATATAACTAGATCTAGATGAACCCAGATCATCAAGAGAAAATCGCATTCATCATCCCTTGGGGAACCTTCTGTTACACTGTTATGCCATTTGTCTAAAAAATTCAGGGGCTACCTACCAAACGGCTGCCACAACCATATTGCACGATCTTCTACATAAATAAGTTGAGGTCTACGTAAATGATATGATTATCAAGTCTAAGATTAAGGAAGGTCATGTTCCCACTCTCTGAAAGTTCTTCGAGCGACTATGGCAAAACCATAGATGCGACTTAACCCACAAAAATGTGTTTTTGGAGTTACCAAAGAAAAGATCTTAGGATTCATGGTTAGCGAAAAAAGGATTGAACCAGATCCTGCCAAACTGAAATTCGTACTTGAAATGCCACCACCCCGAATGAATAAGGAAGTCTGGGGATTCCTTGAAAAATTACAGTATATCAGTCGGTTCATTAGGCAATTGGCTTCTATTTATGAACCTATCTTCAAACACCTCCGGAAGGATTTAACCCAGGTTTGGAACAAATCATGTTAGGAGGCCTTTGACCGAATCAAGTAATACCTAACCCGACCTCCGGTACTCATGCCACCGCAGCCTGGTCGACCCTTACTCCTATACCTGACCGTAACATACATCGCATATGGAGATTTGCTATCCCAATACCTTGAAGAAACTCGCAAAGAAAGAACCATCTACTACGCCAGTCACAAGTTGGTCGGGTACAAAGTTAACTTCACTGCCTTGGAAAAAGCATGTGTCGCTCTTGTTTGGATCACCCAAAAGTTACAGCACTAAATGCTCGCCTTTCCCATCAGACTTATATCCTGAATGGATCCTATCAAATACCAACTTGAGAATCCAACCTTATCTAGACGAATGGGACGATGGTTGATGCTGCTAGCCGAATTTGATATTGTGTATGTCAAGCAGGAAACCATGAAAGGAAGATCCATATCTGACTACCTGTCTTCCTACCCTATGGAAGAAATCGATGAAAATATCCTTTGTACTTCCCAAGAAGACCTACGGTGGCAAATTTTCTTTGACAGCGCTGCCAACAAGAAATGACATGTCATTACGATACTCCTAATTTCTCCTAATGACTATCACACTCCTATTACCATCAAGGTAGATTTTCCATGCACTAACAACATGAACAATACGAGGCATGCACGGTAGGCCACAAAATTTATCTCAAGAATGGAATTTGATGCCTAGATTTCTACGGGATTAAACCCTCATCATCGTCAAGTACTCAGAAGATGGAAAGTCATAGATGAGAAACTCTTACCCTTATATACCCTCCTAAAAGAGTTGGCCTCTCAATTCAAAGATATCATCTTCCACTACCTTTACCGAGCAAAGAATAATTTTGTTGATGCCCTTGCTACTTTAGCCTCCATGATTGGCATACCTGAAGGAATAACGATGGTCCCTTTCCAAGTCCAAAGTAAAGATAAATTTACACACTCCTATCACATTGAGCTCATCACAAAAGAAGATCCGAATATAGTCGACTGCTGGTACTATGATATTTGGCACCTCCTCGAGATTTGTAGGTATCCCTAAGATTTTAATAAGAAAGATCGAGAAACCATCCGCAAACTGGCTGCCCAATACATTGTTTATGATAAAGCACTATTTAAGAGAAATTTCGATGGAACCCATTCACACTGCATTATAGGGGCTAACATTGAAGAGACGATGCCGAAAATCCATAGCGGAGAATGCAGATCCCACATAAATAGCCATATGCTCGCCAAGAAAATCATCCGATAGCGTTACTATTAGAATACCATGGTTTACGATTGCACCGCCTATGTTCAGAGATGACTTAAATGCTATCAATTTTCTAATCTCCAACACTTTCCTCTATGAGAATTGTATAACATGACTTCTCCCTAGCCATTTTCCACACAGGGCATCGATATCATAGGGAAAGTTACACCCAAGGCCTCCGACGGGCATAAATTCATCTTTGTTTTCATTGACAACTTCACCAAATGGGTCGAAGCCGAGTGATACGCACTTTTAAATGCCAAGAAGGTGGCCAAATTTCTTCGAAAAAATATCATCTGCTGATATGAAGTCCCGTACGAGCTAGTGTCATACAATGGGTTACATTTCGAAGCAAAAGTCACAGAGTTGGTCGACGAGTATAGGATTCAAAGGAACAAGTCTTCGTCCTACCGACCTCAAACCAACGGAGCAGTCGAAGCCTCTATTAAGAACCTCAACGAAATCGTCAACAAAATGACTGAGATTTTTCGAGATTAGGACGATCGGATACCTTACACCCTCTGCGACTAACTTGTTTTAGTTTGTATATCTACTTAGGCTACTCCTTACTCTCTGGTATACGCCATGGAAGAAATCCCACCCATCAATCTAGAAATTCCTTCACTACGCATCATGCTTAAAATCAAAGTCAGCAAAGAAGACTGACATCAATGTCGTCTTAACGAGCTGTCACTCTTGGACGAAAGGATATTGAAGGCTCTATATCATATACATGGATACCATGGCTGAATATCATGATCATTCAATAAGAAAGTCAAGGAGCGTGGTGCCCAAAAAGGAGATTTAGCCCTTAAATAAATAGTAGAAGCCATCCAGGACCCCCCAGAGGGAAATTCAAACCCAATTAGAGTGGCCCCTACTTTGTGAAGAAGATCCCTCTGGTGGAGCCTCTATGCTCAGCGACCTCGATGGGGAAGAGATAGCTCGTTTACTCAACCTGGACCATCTCAAGAAATTTTACCCTTAATCTCGGTGCACTACGACTCTTCTCATCTCCCTTCTATTCTTGTAAAAAAAATATCCATTTCCCTCTACTCATAACTATGTGGAGACGGATCCTCTATTAATATTTTTACTTTAAAAAATAAAACTTAGAAAATTTTCAAAACCCTGAGAGGTACGTAAGAAGATCATACACTTCACATGAGCGTGTCCCCCTTATTTTTCACAAATTGCTATTCTTTTCTTATCTTCGAGAATGACAGTTCATTTTATCATTTACTTGAACAAGAGGATTATGTATGCCTTAAAGAATGGTATAGATAATTCAAATGCAAAACTCATCAAGAGGCACAATGATATAATTAAAATCTTTTTTTCATTGATGAAAAATTCCATTACAATTACATCGGCATAAGAAGATAAACAACTTACCCTTCCAACCTAACTTTATTTTTCCTAAAGCAATCCAATCTAATCTTAAAAACAACCTTCCCAAAGTTATTCCTACCAAAAAACAACCAGATACATAACCAAACACCATACAAAAGCTTCACAAGTAAACTCCCCAAGGATCCTACCTGCAACTTCCATAAGAAGTAGCCCCATCATCTCCTACATCCTAGGGTTCCCAAACTTCCCCTTTTTGGATGGAATACCGAAGGCGCTCCATGAAACAGCAAGCCCAGATTAGCATACGGAAAACAACAACACCTCCCTCCATGGTGTTAGACATGGCAAACCACCTTTGCCCGGTCTCCTCAGCCAGCATCTTGGAAACTACCCTCCTCCATAACTACTTCATGTAATCCTTAGAAACATGCCAAACTATGCCAACAGATTAGGAAGGACGGCTTGACGTTCGATGATTCTCCCATAGAGACCCCAGCTGCATGCGCATGTGCTCTGTCAAATCCTCCACGGAAAATAAGTCAAGTGTCTGAGGTGGCACAATCTTCTCCCACCTAAATTGATGTAAGAGTCGCTAGGGAAAGTAGAAAGAAGTCTGCTAAAGGCCAACCAACCGAACATACTAGTGTTCCCCCAGTTCTAGAATGGGATACAATTTCCCCCACTAGGGTACTGGCCACCGTAGACATCGAGCCCCGTTCTCTACAAACCAGTTCTCCTAATTATCGACAGTTGGGCCAAAACTGATGAAATAAAGAGAGAAGAAATTCAACACAGATAGGAATATTCAGGAGGGACTACCAAACATAATCTCTTTGCAAGCCACATGAACAGTATAACGGGACTGCCTCTTAGAAAGTTTGAATGACCTTCTTGCCAAGAATCTAGACTATTCAGGGTCTCTACCAGTATCATCACCGCAGGATAGTGACTGTGTGATATCCATGAAGTAATAAGAGCCAATTGAGGGTCCATCACCTGGTTCCTGGTCACATGCAGTAGCTTCGAAGTTAAGCCCAAGGCAACAGCTCCAACATCAATATAGTCTCTTCAACACAAAAAAATCAGCATAATCCAATGAAGGTGGAAGGATCCACTTCATAACTAAGCTTTCTAGCTCCTCTTCCATATACCAACAAGACTCCGAGGCCTTACTTCACTCAAAAGTTCCAAAAAACTCATTTTTCCTACTTTTTCTTAAAACATATCCTTTCAAAAGGGAAGCTCTTTTTCAACCAAGCCATCAAGGCCATATTATACTCAAGCATATTCAAAATTTTCCAAAAACACTATTTTTATTCTTTCTCAAAATAAAAACTCAGCAGAAAATTAAAGTGAATGTATAGTAAGCCACTAAATTAAGAAAATCAAATGAAATATGCATATCTTTTTGAATTTTTGAGTCTCTTTTCAGGTTAAATGCCGCTACATCATGCATGCAAACTCACGCATCATGAATCGCTGCAGCCGTTCGTTCCCCCCGATCTATAAGGAAAGATGGATCTACAAGGATGGATCTACAAGGAATCCTGAATGGAAATAACCAGAATTGGATGTCACCTCATCTGATATATCCAAACGCATGCATCATCAACTATTGCATCTGTGCGTTCCCCCCGGTCAACCCCATGTGATGGATGGGCGTTCCCCCAGGGATAAAAGGTCACTTGTAAGATCCCTTGTGAAAAATCAATATTTTAATAAGCATATCGAAGAAAAATTGTCTCAAAAGGATTTTTTTTAGCCAATCGCCATTGCCCCTTCACCTGCCCGAGGTAGTCCAAAAGATTGTGCCACTACCATTTGGCACCCCCCTACACCCTTCCAGTCAGAACCTCCTTGAAATTTTGTAATCGCCAAAAATACCAGAAAATCCCTAAAATTACCAAATGAATTTTAAAAACATATTTGCAAGCCTCTCAAATCCTCAACCGAATTAATACCCATTTTCTCTCTAAAATAACTTTCCAAGAGAAATTCCCAAATCCAATTGGATATCTCCCAACAACGTCTCCAAAGGACACCACAGAAGAAAATCCCCCAACAAGGATACATCTAATCCTAGGATTAATACCTTTTGCACAGTGGATTGTCCAAACATTCCCAAGAAAACTACAACTTAAATCCTGCAGAATTGGATTCAACCCACATAATTGATCACTTCTACATAAAGCCTTTAGAATTGGCTTCGACCCACGTGATATGCCCCAAGTGTGACCTCGGCCCAGAGACACCAACTTCGGCCGAGATTATGGTTGACGTTGGACATGTCTTGGACACGCGATATCAGCCCTCGGTCATAGCAAGGTCGGCCCAGGCCGACACTACCATGGGACATCGCAAGGATCAACAGCATTCTCGTATACCTTGGAATGGCAACCTCGGCCAGACATAGGCCGAGCTCGCAGGAAGCCACCAGCAACCTCATCAAGACATCGGTCGATACTCCAAACACTCCAGCTCAACCTCGTCTCAAGCCGACCTTGTCTATTGTCTCGACTGGGATTAGGCCGATACCTCCATGGAATACTCGGACTGAATAGGTACCTAGACTTACCAACCTCGGCCTCTCCCAGGCCGAGGTCATACACCAGGCGTGATAGCCGAGCATCTGCTGACATTTGGATAAGGGCACATTGACACACATCAGTTATAACAAGATTATTCCCCACACGTGGGGAGAATATTGCATCATCATTCTCTACATGTTACAGTGACAGATGGCTTTCCCATATTGGTGAGGCAAACACACACATGCTCATTGCATGCATGGGGGGTACATTACACCCCCTAGGTACTATATATAGAGGTCATCCTCCACCTTGCAAAGGATCCCAGATATTCAACCCTAGCTGAAACTTTGTCTAGATACACAGTAGAGAGAGAAAGCTTGAGAGATTGTATCCATGGCCATTAGTGCCTTATTGCAGTGAGGTTATTCACACACACACACAGTGGACGTAGGCCAATTTAGGCTGAACCACTTATATCCTGGTGCTCTCTCCTCTTCTCCTCATCTCATTCTCTTACCTTTTACATAACTATGCTGCCATTGTTGTTCTTAGATTGAGCTTGAAGACACCTTATCTGGTGTGCTAATTCCAGCATCATCATTTTGGCACCGTCTGTGGAAACGAGAAGCTATCTCTTCCTCTTTTTCTGCTTAACCTCACCGGAGACTCTGGTGGTGAACCAGGCACCACCCCTTGCATGGTGATGCTTCACCATTGGAAGAGGTCCTTTGAGGTACTAAGCTGATCTGCTACTCAAGCTCTATAATGATAACATATGGCACCAGAATTACCACCGCCTCTTCCGCCACCGGGGGGTGGAGGGCCTAGTTCCAATTAGGCGCTGCCCCAGTCCGAAATGGCGGAGGTAGCTGCAGCCTTGAGATCTTTGGCTCCAACACAACAAGCTATGCAAGAGAAATTTGCACAGCTCAACCAAACTATGATGAGGCCACCTGGAGTCTCACCGGATATGATCACTCCGGTGGTAGTTCAGCCTCATCCTGACGCCAGGGGACCACCCCAGGCACCAATGAAGGACCAGCCTGCACCCTAGTGGAGAAGGGACGTTACTGACCCTAGGCGCTTACGACTGGGGAGGCAGGGAAACCCTTGCCCAGAGGACAGGTATGATGATCTAGAGGTGGAAGAAGCCCCGGAAGATTATTGGGAGCCGTATGAGGTGTCAAATAACACTGTACGACCTCTTAGGCAAAGTCAAGGTTGTGTCGGCCGAAGAGGTGAAGAGGCCCAACAAAGAGGGTCAGCCTTTGATAGGTTGAGCAGAGGGTCGGCCTTTGAGAGGTTGGGCCCGATGAATGACCTAAGACAGAGACTGTTGAGATCAAGGAGCACAGCAGGCTCTCTAAGAGGAAATAGACAGGGTCGGCCAGATCAAGGCCGACACTGTGAGAGAAGAGGCAGGGAACAGGAAGAGGTCAGCAACCGACGTGTCGTGGCAGGGGAACCCTCAATCCATCCCGCGGAGGTAGCAGGGGATAACCTCGACCAAGTCGATGGCAGAAGACCTTGGAATGACTCTATCCATCACCTTGAGGAGAAGATAGGAGACCTCATCAAAAGCAGGGACCCATTGCAAAGGGGTTACTCAGAGGGCTCCCCATTTGTGGCTAGGATAGTGGGGTTCCCAACCCCAGCTAAGTTCAAGCCTCCTACAGTGTCTCCCAAGTATGATGGCAGCACTAACCCTGTACATCATATCGAAATGTACCAGTCGGCAGCAGACATCTACTCGATACCCGATGAGATGAAGTGTAGGGCCTTCTCTGGGACCTTGACAGGGGCAGCGCACAGTTGGTTCACCTCCGTTCCAAAAAACTCAATTGAGAACTTCAAAGGCTTGGCTGAGCGATTCATCCACAACTTCTGCTTTGGGGTGAGGCCTCAAAAGAAGACTACCCACCTGCTGTATGTCAAGCAGGCCAAGGATGAGAGCCTAAGAGACTACATAGCGAGATTCAACAAAGAGAAGTTGGAGGTGGAAGAATATGAAGAGAACATAGCCATGACAGCCCTTATAGGAGGTCTTCAGAAGGGGTAGCTATTGTGGAAACTTGCGGAAGACCCCCCTAGGTCTATGGCTGAGCTCCTGGCAACCGCGGGGAAAGTAATGAATGCGGAAGAGGCAATGGCCGCCAAGTATGAGGATGAGAATCGCGGTGGCAGGGGAAAGTCCCAAAGCAAGAAAGATGGGAAGAAGAGATCGGGTGATGACAAGTTCGCTCACTATACACCTATGACTGTGAGCTGCGAGCACATCCTCAATGAGATTAAGACTGACAGGGCTCTGAGATGGCCAGAGAAACTGAAAGCCCCACCACATAAGAGGAACAAAAACCTATGGTGCGAGTTCCACCAGGATCATGGCCATGTCACTGACAGATGCTTCGCCCTGAAGGATGAGATTAAAAAGATGCTAAAATCTGGAAAGTTGAGGAAGTATGTGGATGGTAAGGCTCCAAAGGGTGGAAGAGATGACCCTAAGAAAAGGAGAAATGACAGATGCCGTGATAATGTTCCGGACAGAAGAGACGATGATTCAGAAGGAGATGACGGAGATGATCTGGATCTTCCGCCGAAAGATGACAACACCCCGGTGAAGAGGGTCGGTATGATCTCCTTTGGTGTTGACACCATATGTGGAGGATTTGCAGGAGGTGGCTCTGAAGTAGCTGATAGGAAGGCTCATGTAGCAGAGGCCAGGTCGGTGGCCAAGCTTGAAGTTGTGAATCTAACGTCTTCCGATACAGTGCTGAAGAGGAAGAAAGTAGACATGGACACCCTCGTAGTTGGGTTCTCCAGACACGACTTCAAGGGTATCTTAGCCCCCCAAGATGACCCTTTGGTCATAACGACAAGGGTACATGGGTGTGAGGTGCAGAGGATCCTGATAGATGGGGGGAGCTCGGCGGATGTGATGTTTTTGCCTTGCTTCAAGAGCCTGGGTCTTAGTAGAGTAAGGTTGGTGCCCTATCATCACCCATTGATAGGCTTCAGTGGCGAAAAGGTCCACCCCTTGGGCATGTATGGGATGGATGTACGGATGGGTGATGAGTGGCCTAAGAAGCTGACCAAGAAGATAAATTTTTTCGTCATGGACGAGAACGTGTTCTCGGCCTATAACCTCATCATAGGAAGGGTGGCCCTTAAAGAGTTTGAAGTTGTGCCGTCGACGGTCCATCAAATGCTAAAATTCCCGACTCCTTATGGGGTAGGGGAAGTGCAAGGTGACCAGACCACAGCACGAGAATGTTACTTCAACTCGACCATCGAGAGAGAAGCCCATAAGAGGGCAACCACCACTTATATCATCGATACGCTTGACCCAAGAGATGAAACAAAGCTGAAGAAGGGAGAGGCCGCAGAAGAGGTAGAATCCATAGTCCTCAATAAGGATGAGCCGGAAAAAACCGTCCAGGTCGGTAAAGCCCTAGAGGCAGGAATCAAGGAAGAGCTGATAAACTTCCTCAGGAGGAGACAGAGTGTCTTCGCATGGAGTCACGCAGACATGCCTGGCATCGACCCTGAGGTGATGAGTCACAAGCTCAACGTGACCAAAGATGCCAAGCCTATCAAACAGAGATGAAGAGTCTACTCCAGGGAGAAATACGACGTCATCCGAGAAGAGGTCAAAAATTTGGAAGAGGCTGAGTTTATAAGAGAAGTTACCTATCCGGAGTGGCTTTCAAATGCAGTCATCGTGCCTAAGGCCAATGGGAAGTGGAGAATGTGTGTTGATTTCACTGACCTGAACAGATCTTGCCCAAAAGACAGCTATCCCTTACCTCGGATAGATTAAGTGGTGGATGTAACGGCGAGAAACAAGCTCATGAGCTTCATGGACGCGTATTCAGGCTATAACCAAATCTTCATGGATGCTGAAGACTCAAAGAAGACAGCCTTCATTACTGATAAAGGGACGTACTTCTACAAAGTGATGCCCTTCGGTCTGAAAAATGCAGGGGCAACGTACCAACGTCTTGTAAATAAGATGTTCGAAGAGCAAATAGGCAAGACTATGGAGGTGTATGTAGACGATATGCTAATAAAGAGCTTGAAAGCTTGCACTCACGTAGCAGACCTTGAGAAGACCTTCGATGTTATGGACTCATACAGAATGAAACTCAACCCAGCAAAGTGTGTCTTCGGAGTAGGAGCTGGGAAGTTCCTGGGATTCATCGTTAACCAGAGAGGAACTGAAGCGAACCCTGAGATAATCAAGGCATTACTTGACATGAAGACTCCTAGGAGTATCAAGGATGTCCAAAGACTCATGGGGAGAGTGGTTGCCCTTAACAGGTTTGTTTCTAGGGCAACGGATAAGTGTCTTCCATTTTTTAAAGTTCTAAGAAAGGCCTTCCAATGGGACGAAGAGTGTGAAAAAGCCTTCAACCAACTCAAATCTTACTTGGGATCCCCCTTATTGCTATCTCGACCCGTCGCATGAGAAAAGTTATATGTGTATCTGGAAGTCTCTGAATCAACCATCAGTGCAGCCATAATACGGGAAGACGATGGGATCCAAAGGCCTGTGTATTTTAACAGTAAAGCCCTTCAAGGGGCTGAACAGAATTACCCTCGCATGGAAAAGTTAGCCTATGCCCTGATACATGCTTCAAGAAAAATGAAGCCCTACTTCCAAGATCACTCCATGGTAGTCCTCACTGACTCCCCACTAAGACAGGTCCTGCATAAACCTGAGAAATCCGGGAGATTGATGACCTGGGCCATCGAGTTGGGGGAGTACGATCTTGCCTACCAACCTAAGACAGCCATCAAAGGGCAAACCCTCGCAAATTTTGTTGCTGAGTTCACCTGGGAAGAGGCCGAGGCAGAGAAAGGCCTGGGGGGCATAGAAGAGACAAACCGCAGTGTCTTCTGAAATCAGGAAGAGACGACACCAAGTGTCTTCCGAGAGGAGGAAGAGACGACACCAAGTGTCTGCCGAGATCTGGAAGAGGTCGCATCTAAAAAATTTATGAGCAGAATTGCGGAGGACGAGGAGGATCGATATCTCTTCAAACAAGGAGTCATGACATAAGGAGCCTTTTCATCAGATACAGACGTCTGGAGCCTCTTCGTTGATGGCTCTTCCTGCGATAGTGGAAGCGGTGCGGGGTTGATACTCTCGGCTCTAGATGGTGCGAACATTGGATACGCTCTGAGGTTCAACTTTCAGGCCTCAAATAACGAGTCTGAGTATGAGGCCATAATAGCAAGTCTCTTATTGGCAACAACTCTTTGCGTAAAGCGACTCCTACTCCACAGCGACTCGAGGTTGGTTGTCAATCAAGTACTGGGGATTTATAAGGCCAAAGATGAAAGGATGGACAAGTACTTGAAGAGGGTAAGAAGGTTGTTAGAATATTTTGAAGAGGAAAAACTGAAAAGAGTGCCTCGACAAAGTAACAATCACGCAGATGCATTGGCAAGGCTGGCCTCTGCAATGAAGACAAATATTAGAAGGACCATTCCAATCGAGGTCTTGAGAAAAGGCAACCATCGAGGCAGAAGAGGTATGTAACCCGTGTCACAATTTGAACCTAGGAGACTCATGGATCGACCCCCTCGTCAGGTATATTAGAGGGAGAGAGTTACCTGAGTCCAAGCTAGAGAGGAGAAAATTGAGATATAGGGCTGCCAAGTTCTCGATGATAGGAGACGTCTTGTACAAAAAGGGATTTCTATTGCCTCTCCTCAGATGTGTGCATCCCACGGAACCTCATCATCATCCAACTCAATGTCATCATCATCGCTCTCAACCTCATCATCATCCAACTCAATGTCAGCTGGAGCAGATGTTGATGGGTTACTCGGGAACCTGTGAGAGAACTCTGCCCCAGTGACGGCCGATAGAGGGATGACATCAAGTATGGGTGGTATAGCCACACTTGGCTCAATAATTTCAACCTTTGAGGAAGATGCTGAGGTGCTTGAGCTATTATGGTATGAGGCTCGGCTGGAGACCTCAGCCTAATTAGGGGCCTGATCAGGTCGAGGTGTGAAGTCCATGGCCTCCTGAAAGGAATCCACAGACATGGGGTCTGAGGTAGAAAATTCAGACTCAGACATCGGTATGGGATCAGCAGGAACCTCTGTCTGATAGAAAAACTCTGGGGGGTCAGGATATATCACCTTTAGAGGTGGAGGAAATATGGGTCTAATGGGAAACTCTTGTGACCTACGAGCCTCCTCCTGTGCTCTTTCTATTTGTCTAATCTTTTCTAAAGTCTTCTCTCTAAGGGAGGGGAACTCCTCAAGAAGCTGATATAAGGGTCTGAGCATCAGGGGCTGACACTACACTTGGGAGACTTCCTAAAACTACAAACAAGATTGGATAGTGAAGTAAAGATATAAAAGATCAAACTACCTAAATGTGGCAAGAATTGTTCACCTGAAATAATGGTGGCCTCAGCGGAAAACTCAGAAACTCGCCGAAAAATGCAAAAATAAGGAGACTTGCAGGAAAAATGAAGGAAAAAGTATGGCGAAGGTTACCTGAGGATGAAATAGTAAGGAGGAGACGAGAAGACGCGAGAAAACCACCTTCCAAAAGCCTCAGCAAGGATCTTTCTAGAGAGAGAAAGCTGCAGGAACGAGTTGGCTGGAAATGAGAGAAGTGAAGAAGAAAGAAGGGAAATAGGGTTCAAAACCCTTAAATACACAGGCGCAATTCCCAAGGCCCATCATTGCCTTGGGAACCCCAAAGGGCGGCTAACATCACACACCCACCAAGCAAGCATACTTCAGCAACAGACAAGTGTCAAACAAGTATTGGCTCGTAATAGACAGGCCTCGGAGGTGTGATAATCCCCTAGACACCTGCTCCCACATATGACTAAGGGCTGGGGGGTGATTGATATGCCCCAAGTGTGACCTCGGCCCAGAGACACCAACTTCGGCCGAGATTATGGCCGACGTTGGACATGTCTTGGACACGCGATATCAGCCCTCGGCCATAGCAAGGTCGGCCCAGGCCAACACTACCATGGGACATCGCAAGGATCAGCATCATTATCGTATACCTTGGAATGGCAACCTCGGCCAGACATAGGCCGAGCTCGCAGGAAGCCGCCAGCAACCTCATCAAGACATCGGTCGATACTCCAAACACTCCAGCTCAACCTCGTCTCAGGCCGACCTTGTCCATTATCTCGGCTGGGATTAGGCCGATACCTCCATGGAATACTCGGACTAAACAGGTACCTAGACTTACCAACCTCGGCCTCTCCCAGGCCGAGGTCATACACCAGGCGCGATAGCTGAGCATCTGCTGACATTTGGATAAGGGCACGTGGACACACATCAGTTATAACAAGATTATTCCCCACAGGTGGGGAGAATATTGCATCATCATTCTCTACATGTGACAGTGACAAATGGCTTTTCCATATTGGTGAGGCAAACACACGCATGCTCATTGCATGCATGGGGGGTACATTACACCCCCTAGGTACTATATATAGAGGTCATCCTCCACCTTGCAAAGGATCCCAGATATTCAACCCTAGCTGAAACTCTGTCTAGATACACAATAGAGAGAGAAATCTTGAGAGATTGTATCCATGACCATTAGTGCCTTATTGCAGTGAGGTTATTCACACACACACAGTGGACGTAGGCCAATTTAGGCTGAACCACTTATATCCTAGTGCTCCCTCCTCTTCTCCTCATCTCATTCTCTTACCTTTTACATAACTATGCTGCCATTGTTGTTCTTAGATTGAGCTTGAAGACACCTTATCTGGTGGTGCTAATTCCATCATCATCACCATGAAATTGGGAACTCCTACTTAAGCCCTCCGAATTGATCGCTTATACTTAAGCCCTCAGAATTGGCTTCGACCCTCAGAATTTGTCACTCCCACTTAAAGTCCTAAGAATTGACCTCGACCTTTAGAATTGGTCGCTCCCACTAAAGGTCCTCAGAATTGACCTCGTCCCTATGAATTGGTCGCTCCCACTTAATCCCTCATAATTAGCTTCGACCCTCAAAATTGGTCACCCCTACTTAAGCCCTTAGAATTGGCTTTGCCCCTTAGAATTCGCCACTCCAATCTTCAGGTCCTCAGAATTGACCTCGGCCCCCAGAATTGGTCGCCCCTACTTAAGGTTCTTAGAATTCACCTCGACCCTCAAAATTGGCTTCTCCCACTTAATCCCTCAGAATTTGCTTCGACCCTCAGAATTGGTCGCTCCCAACCTTAGGTCCTTAGAATTGACCTCGGACCATAGAATCGGCTATCCCCAACATTTCTTTAGGTCCCCAGAATCAGTCTTGACCTTATAAATTAGTCATCCTCATCCCTTCAATCCGTTGAATCGACCTATTTCCTAAACATCATCTGGTGTCTACTCGACATCTTTCACTTATTCCAAGCTCACCCGTCAAGGGCCTCTATACACACCACATTTTAGGACCCCCTAAGTCCCTCCTTAGGTCCCTAAAACCTCCCCTTTTCACTACAAACCCTTGTTTATACTTCGAGTACCGATCTAGAGGCCATTAGGTGCTCTCCGACATTGTTTCACTCCGGTAAACTCTATCGTTAGAGCAAAATATCAATGGATCTCCGAAGGGCTCTGAATCTCCTTTCCAGTAATCCACCCCGTGTGCGAGTCGGTATAATAGTTCAGACGAATGGACCATTTTATCATTGAAAATTGATCTGGAGGCCACCGAGTGCTTCGGGCCTCGATTTAACCCAGTCAACTTGAACAATAGAGAAAAAGCTCTTCAACACTTGGAAGGGAACTAAACCCCCTTTCCAACGGTCTGCCCCATGTGAGAAACGACATAATCGTATGGACGAATGATCCGTTTCCCCCCAAAAACTGATCCAAAGGCCACCGAGCGCTCTTGGGCTCCATTTTAAAAAGGTCAACTCTTCAGACCGAATGATATTAAATGAATCTTTGGAGGGAACTGAATAACATTTCCAACGGTCCACCCCGTGTGCTAATCAATCTTATAGTACGGACGAATGAGCCATTCCACTTTGAAAGATCACTGGGTACTTTCGAGCTCCGGTTGACTAAGGTCAACTTTTTTAACAGAGCGAAGATCATTGGAATGCTGAAATAAATCACATAACATTTCCAATGGTCCACCCTGTGAGCGATTTTGACTTACCATTCAAACGAATGATTTGTTTCCGTCTAATGATCTCCCATCCAAAGGACCGATAAGCGCTTCTGAGCCCCATTTGACCCAAAGTCAACTCTCAAAGTCAGGAGAGGCTCAAGTACGCTAAAAGGTATCTAAATTACCTTTCTAATGGTATGCCCCATGCACGATTTGGATCAATGGATTGCTTTCTACGACCTTTTTCGGAAAAAATTTCACGAGACTGCCAATTGGCAGGTCCATTTCCCTGCCTATCAACAGTGTGTCAATGGTTACCTTCCAATTGGAAGGGCTAGGTCTATGATGATCGGCACCCCCATTACCTTATAAATAGAGGGCATGACCTCGTTCCCAAGCACACCTCAGATCCATCAATATCAGTGATCTCAGCAATATTTTCTTGCAATCAGCGAAGTTTTCTTGTGTGAAATTCCTTTCAATCTTTCATTCCCATTCTTTTCATACCCAATTTGGTAAAATCTCATTATCTCGCATCCAACATTCATCTCAACACTCAAGGGAATTTATTAAGGACAAAGATCAATCTTCAAAGAAGGTCCAAATCCTTCTCTCTCTCTTAAATTTCTTTATTTTTGCATTAGTTACATAAATTCTTAATCTAGCTTTTGCTTTAGTTCAAAAACATTTTAACTACTGGTTTCGTAAGCATCACTTTGTCCTTGATGCTTACAAAGTGATTATGTCTTTCCTCTTTTGTAAAAATCAAATTACCAAAAAAGAAATCTTTATTTTAAAAGAAACCCAGGTTATTTCTTCTTACGTATCCATTTTTACTCGAGATAATTAAGCTCTCCTTTTCTAAATAAATAGTCCCAACAACAAAGCAAAAGTGAATGTAGAACAAGTCATTGAAGCAAGAATTAAAAAAATATCCTTCACATATATATGTTTCCATTCCATGAATATATTTTTTATGTAAAAGAAAGGAAGAAAAACAAGAAAAATTAAAACAATGGGACTCGGCCCGAACCCAAAATCTTTCTCTCTCAAACCCTCACCCCCTGGTGGCGAGCGGTAAAACCTCCACTTCTAGAATCCGATCCCTCATCCGAGGTGGCAGATCAAACCAGTCAAGAAGGAATGGAGTCTTTGATGTAAGCAGTCGTGGAGGCCACCTAGTCCTTGATATCCTTCAGCCAGTGGTCAGCACCCGAACATGCTGTAAGCAATGAAATAAAAACAAGAATTAAAATAATTCAGTAAAGAGAAAAGAAGGAAACAAAAGAGACAAGACAAGAAATGATAAAAATATACCTAAGTATATAGGACATCATTCGTAAGCCCCATCAATCCCAGCACCACTGCATTAGGACAGTTCGGTATGCTCAGTTTCCCCGTTCTATTCAACCAGAAATTATAAGAAGGGGGAATGATCTGAATCAGAGGATCTTCCTCTGCCACATCCACCGCTAAGGACGTACCATATGCTTTATGGTAAGATCCCACTAACCTGCTGGTACTCCTACCCAACGGTGTAGGAGGCAGAGGCATGTTCACCACGTCATAAATTCAAGATGGCATCAACTAACCCATCATGAAATCCAGGTAGTCATAGTTTTTTGTTGTATTCGTGTAGAGCGTGTAAGCCTCGCCTACCATCGTTGTCGCCATAGCCTCTGCAGACATATCCCTCACCCGACTCATATACATTGGGGGCACCGACGGTGGGAACACCACCTCATACTCCAAGATCTGATGCACCACTCTCTCCTCCAGGCACTAGGCATACCTAAACTTATGCTCAATCAATCTCCGCATCTGCGCATGCATACCCGTCGCCCTCATATGATGAGAAGCCATCCCCCAAGGATAAAAGGTCACCTGAAATCCCCGAAAAAAGATAAATATTCATGCAAAGAGAGAAAATTGCAAAAGGGGATTCAAAATAAAGATGAAATAACCTGATCACTCCTCATATTATTCATGGCCTGCCGCACCGCCGTAAAGAACAAGGACTGATTCGATCACCTGTTGGACTTCTGCCACTAGTACATCCGATAAGATTCCTCTAAAGACTCGTCCTTTAGGGATATTAACCTCACGTTGAGCCCATTCACTTTATTGAACCACATTTTCAAAACGATAGGAATCAACAATGAAAAAACTGAAGGAAAATATAAGAAAATACATAAGAAGGAAAATAAATATGAAAGTTGCCTCCAAAAGGTACGTGGCCCCCCTAAAATTCTATTGGAAGTACCGACTAAATTCATCCAAAAAAGAATAAAGGGTCACCAAAGTCAGGCTCCCCCAATCATTGAATGAGTTGTCAGAAAACGTCTTAAAAATGGTAAAAACAAAGATGAATGATGTCTCCACTTGTCACACCAGAAAACCACCCAAAAGAAGTAAAATAAACAACCGGGCCATCTGTCTCAGTTTCCGCCCGTCAATCTTATCAATCCTCCTAGTTGAGAGATCCTTCTTAAAAGAAGCGATTCAGATAAAATCCCCATAAATGATCCCTCCTACATCCACCTACGTCGCCTAAATCTCCTTCGGCGTCACCCTCACAGTACGAACCACCTCTATCTATAGATCCTATCCCCAACAGTTGCTAAATATCAATGGGAGTAACAATAATCTCCCCAAAACCTAAACGTGTTGGTAGTGTCCTACCACCTCTCCCCCAAATCACACAGCACTTCTATAGAACGCGACGTCTTATCCAAGGCCTGCACAAGATGGCCAAAACCAGAAGAAGTAACAATCAAGCACACCACCGCTGAAAGATGGTCCCAAACATCCTTCAATGCAGTCATCCCCTAAAATGCATGCTCAAATGAGCTATATCGGGTTTCTAAATCCAAAGAGATGGAAAAACCTTTCATCAGCATACTTACATAACAATTAGGGTTCCTCACCCTGGATGAACGATGGTGTGCAGGCTCGTGCAAAAGGAAACGCTCCTTAGCTACCGGCTCAAAAAGATCAACGACATTCTCACTTCCCAAGGTAAGGGGCACCCTAGAAGGCCAATATATTCAACAACGTCCATCCACTCCAAGTTATATTCCTCGCTAAAAGAACCCTCAATTTGAAGTCATAAAGAAGAAAGGACTTAGGAATGTTTTTTAAAGAAAGGAAGTTGAAAAATCAAAAGTTTAAAGATGTGAAAATGAGGAAGGATTGCCCCCTTTTATAGAGGACTAAACGACATGTCGATCGACAGAGCCTTATACATATAAATCGGCACCAACATGTTCCTATGCCCAAGGAAGCTCAGGATTTCGTGCCATTTCCAAACGGAAACCCCTACAACATGCTGGTCAAAAGTCCCCTGAATATTTTATAGAAAAAATGCCAGAAAATTATAGAAAAATCAAAAAAATTATCAAAAAATTCCTAAAAGTCCAAAAAAAAAATTGAAACATTTGTTCATCAAAAAACATTTTTTGTAACACTAAAACACCTACAAACTCCCAAAGTCGCTAGTAGGATTAATATTACGCTCCTGCCCTCAGCATAAACCCAAAATATATTCCAAAAACAGAACCAACAATACGCCCACATCCCAAAGTCCAACTACAATTCCCTAGTAAAATCTCAAATCTCTAGTCTTCAACAGCGGAACCAAACCTCAAAACAAATGCTTCCCCACTAGGGTTGCAAAATAATACCTTCCCAATTCCCCAACAGAATCTCCGAGCTAAAGAAAAATTTAAGGATGCACTTGCAGTAAAAATTCTTCAAAGCTTCATCAAAAAAACTATCCCCAACCGATTTCTCAAAGGGTAAAACCTCCCCAATAGAGTCTTAAAACAACACCGTCCTTAGCGAAACAACAGGTGCATCTGCATACCTAAGATAATATAAAAATTTCCTAGGAGAACAAATCTCCGTGCCTTAACTTTAGGTCCTCGAAATTGACCTCAGACCTCGAAATTGGTCGTCATCACTTTAGGTCCATAGAATTGACCTTGACCCATAGAATCGGTCCTATAACTTTTATTCCTCAGAATTAACCTCGACTTGTAGAATTGGTCAACACAACTTTAGGTCTACAGAATTGACCTCGACCCATGGAATCAGACCCCATAATTTTAGGTCCTCGGAATTGACCTCGACCAATAGAATTGGTCGTCATAACTATAGGTTTGCAGAATTGACTATGACCCGCCGAGTTGGTTCCCATAACTTCAGGTCCTCAAAATTGACCTCAACCCGCAGAATCGGTGATCACAACTTTAGGTCTGTAGAATCGACCGTGACCTACAGAATTGGTCGTCATAACTTTAGATTCACAGAATTAACCTCGACCCACAGAATTGGTTGTCACAACTTTAGGTCCATATAATTGACCTCGACCCATAGAATCAGTCCCTATAAATTTTAGGTCCTCATAATTGACCTCGAATCGCCGAATCGTTCCCATAACCTTAGGTCCTTTGAATCAACCTTCATTCGTAAAAATGATCGTCATAACTTTAGGTCCTCAAGATTGACGTCAACCCACAAAATGGGTCTCTATAAGTTTAGATCCTTAGAATTGACCTCGACCCACAAAATCAGTCATCCCCAACACAACTTTAGGTCCTTAGAATCGACCATGGCCCTTTAAATCGGTCATCCTCTTCCTTTTGGTCCTCGTAATTGACCTATTTCCTAAACATCCATGTGGTGTCTATTCAAAGGCCTTAACTTGTTCCAAGCTCACTCGTTGAGGGGCATTGTAGACTCCACATTTTATGACCCTCAAGAATCTCATTAAGTGCCTAGCACCTCCTCCTTCACCATAAACCTTAATTCATACTCCAAGTACTTATAAAAGTCCAACGGGCACTCCCGAGTCTCGTTTGACTACCTGTAACCTCTCTAACCTGAGCATAAGCTCAATGAATATTTGAACGTCTCTTAATACCTTTTTCAATGGTCCACCCCATATGTCGACCTTATGGTTCGGATGGATGGTCTGTTTTACTACAAAAAAAATAATTTGGAGGCCACCTGAATCTCTTGATCCCCGTTTTGAACTTAATCAACTTCCTTGCTTGAGAAAAAATTCAAGGAATCTTCAAAGGACCCTAAATTCCCTTTCCAACAGTCCACCCCATACGCAAATCAGCATTATGGTTCAGACAAATGGTCCATTTTCCCTAAAAATTGATACGGATGATACTGGGTGCTCCCGGGCTCTATTTTACTCTCGTTAACTCTTTAACTCAAAAGATATTGCATGAATCTTTGAAGGAATCTAAATACCATTTCCAATGGTCTGTCCCGTGCAGAAATTAGCCTTATAGTACGGATGAATGACCCGTTTTACTCTAAAAGGTCATCGAGCACTTTTGGGACTTTTACCAAGGTCAACTCTTTGAACTAAGTGAAGTTTTTTTTAACACCAAAGATCCCTGCATAAACTTTCTAACGGTCGATATCGTGCACAAATTGGCGTTATGGCTTGAATCAACAATCCGTTTCCCTCTTGTCTAAAAGATTGCCAAGCACTTTCGATCCCCGTGTGATCATAGTCAATTCCTGAACCCGAGAGCGGCCTCATGAATTATTGAAGGGATTTGAATAGTCTTTCCAATGGTTCATCCCATGCGCGATTCAGGCTAATAGATTATGTTTTAGGACGATTTTTTAAAAAATGTACATGAGACTGTCGAATGGGAAACCTATTTCCCTATTGATATGATCGAGTGTGACCTCATCCTAAGACGAGGGCCAATAATTTCCAGAATCAAGTTCCCAAAAAGGTCCCCCTAGACTACCCAAGGGTTATCCGAGATAGGGTCATCCTCGTGAATCCATACTCTCGACCCCTACATGAGCCGAGACTCTAGAGCAACGTTTCATCAGAATAGGCACATCTCGGTCTAGTGTTTAGTCGGGACTACACTTCCACTAGAGTGTTGAACAAGGATACGCTGAATTTTCTTACTCGGCCATCTACATTGGACGACATATATAGTGTGAGCAATACAAAGTTCTAAGATGGAAAATCCCATGTGGACAAATCTGTTACAATAAGATTATCCCCTCACCTGAGAGAATATTGCGTCATGATTAGTCACATGTGTGAGGGACATGTGGACACTAGTTATTGGGAGCCTCCTCATGAAGATGTTGATTACATGCTTGGGGGTGCATTACACCCCCAAGGCACTATAAATACACTTCATCTTCTACATTTCAAAGGATTGATGATCACATATTAAAAACCCTATTGGAACTCAGTAAAACTAACTTTAGATAGAGAGAAACCTTGAGTGCATGTATCTTAATTCCATTAGAGTCTGTATTAGTCAATTTCACACACTCGCACAGTGGATGCAGGCCTTAAATAGGCTGAACCACTTAATCCTTGTGATAAATTCCTCTTTGCCTAATATCTTTCTGTTATTGTATTACTGCATATCTTCCACTGTTATACTGGTGTGAGATCATTTAGCACTTTTTATCTGGTGATACCAATTCTGGTATCATCAGTCTGGCGCCATCTGTGGGGACGGGATATACATTCTCTTCCCTTTTTCTACAGTTATTCTACCAGATTCTCTGGTCGTGGTCCAATCTCATATTTTGTTGAGCTTGATCCACCATTTAAAGAGCTCAGGGTGAGTTTTACCGCATTTTATTCTCTTCCATCTTACTACTAGTATCTCAATTAATTTTTTGGGTCTTTGGAATTCTCCTTATGGCAACAAATCCACAAATTATAGGTGGTCCTAGTACCAGTAAGGCTCCTCCTCAATCAAAAATGGTTGAGGTAGAGACGGTCTGATACTCCTTGGTAGATAGTCAACGATAGATGCAGGCAACCCTTGTAGCTTTTAGCCAAAATATGGTTGTTAGGCCTATCGGCGCCGGAGATTAGCTGACAACTCCGGATGACATAGATGGTTATGTAGAACAAATGGCCAGGGAACCACCCCAGTCTCCACATAAGTATATCCTCCCTCAACACAGGTGCAGGGAAGTGTCCGACCCTAGGCATTTACGCTTGGGGAGGTTGGGTTAAGAATGCCCTGATGATGAGGATGGCCAGTATGACTACGAGGACGAAAGGGAATGTTGATAACCTTATAAAAATTTTGGAGACATTTTACGACCAATCTAACCTAGTTGGGTCGAGTACGAGAGGCTGAGTTGAGAATGCAAGCCCAGAGCATCAGTATTGGATAGGTTGAGCAAGGGGAAGCCTTCGATAGGCTCGACCTAGAAGTGGACAATCTAAGGAACCACCTTTCTAGGTCAAAAAGTATTACAGGCTCCAGATGAAATGAGAGAGTTAATGATCATCATCCTTTAATAGGTCGAGACGAGGAGCAAAGATAAGTTAATATCTAATAAAGGACAACTCCTAGGGAGAACTTAGTGCGTTCGAATGTCAGAGAGGGTGCCGTAGATAATGTAACCCAAGAAAAAGTTATGGGGGCGGTCGAAAGACCCTAGAAAAATTTTATTCATAGGTTGGAAGAGAAAATAGGGTATATCTTAAAGGGCCGACACCCCTTGCAAAGGGGCTACTCTTAAGGCTCCCCCTTTGTGGCTAGGATCGTTAGTTATCTAACCCCAACCAAATTCAATCCGTCAGTGGTCACTCTCAAATATGATGGGAGCACTAATCTAGTCCACCACATTGAAATGTACCAGTTAGATGCCAATATTTACTCAGTCTCAGATGAGATGAGATGAGATGCCGTGCCTTCTCAAGAACACTAATCGGAGCAGCCCATATTTGGTTTACATCACTCCCTAAAAACTCAATTGAGAATTTCAAATAGCTCGCAGAGAGATTCATGCAAAACTTCTTCTTTAGGGGGAGGCCCCAAAAGAAGACAACACACATGTTGTACGTCAAGTAGGGGAAGAATGAGACTCTCAGGCAGTATATTACGAATTTCAACAAAGAGAAGCTATAGGTCAAATATTATGTGGAGAGAATCGTAATGACAACATTGATTGGAGGTCTGCAGAAAGGAAAACTACTTTGAAAAGTTGTTGAAGACCCACCAAAGTCCATGGTCGAGCTATTGGAAATAGTTGGCAAGGTCATGAATGCCAAAGAGGCTATGGTAGCAAATAATGAGGATGAGAAAGGATTAAGAAGTGGAGGCAAGTTGCAGAAAAATAACAAGGACGGTAAAAAGAGCTCGATGGATGACAAATCCTCTGACTACACTCCTCTGACAGTCAGCTGCGAGCACATCCTGAACGAGATAAAAAAAATGATTGGTCCCTGAGGTGCCCTGAGAAGTTGAAAGCTATTCCACATAATAGAAATAAGAATCTATAGTGTGAATTCCACCAATACCATGGGCACCTGATCGACAAGTGTTTTGCTTTCAAGGATGAAATTTAGAAGATGTTGAAAGATGGTAAATTGGGAAAGTATGTAGACAATCGTAGTTCAAAGGGTGGCCGAGACGACACCCAGAAGAAGAAGAGAAGTGACAAATGCAAGACGAACGCTCCATCCGATCGAGATGATAATAAATCGAATGACGATGAGGGAGTAGACCCTGACCTTCCTCCTCCATTTATTGATCCCAAAGGTCGGTTGCATACGATCTCACATGAGGTGAAGATGATATTTGGAGGACTTGCACGGGGGGGGGGGGGGGGGGGGGGGAAGAAGTCTCTAATGGAAAATCACATGTAGTAGAAGCCAAATCTCTCCCTATAAACCCGATGACTCTTAACTCAGTCGCAATAGATCCTGTGAAAGTTAAGAGATCTAAGGTTGATATTAATAATTTAGTTGTTGGTTTTTCAAGATTAGATTTTAAAGGGATTTTGGCTCCGCACGGTGACCCTATGGTCATCACCCCACTAGTACATGGTTATGAAGTGACAAGGATTTTGGTGGATGACGGCAGTTCGGCCAACAATTTTTTTTGGGACTATTAAAAAAGTTTATCTCTGAGCTAGAATAGGTTGATTTCCTATCAATAACCACTCATCGTCTTTAGTGGTGAGAAGGTGTAACCCATGGGTATATATGAAATGGAAGTGAAAATGGGAAATAGTTTGTCAAAATGTCATACAACGAAGATCAGTGCTGATACAAAAATTAGTCAACTGACGTGGACCAATTATATGAATACATGTGTAATCTTACGTGGAAAAAGCATATACGCACCGAAAAACTCGCAGCACCGAGATACTCATCGCCCCGAGCTACTTAGTGCGCTGAGCTACTCAATATGAAGAGCGTCTGGCCAGGAAGATCAAGCGACAATTACACATTCAATGAACATCGGATTTAATGAACATTATTATTGTACAGATGTATGTGTCTATTAAATAACGGCATATCATCTATTCATACTGATAGCCCTAAGGTTATAAATACATTATACAGCCCCCATAATGGGGTAATCAATCTCTTGTAATCATCATCAAGATTAAGGCAAACATCGGCAATACAAATTGTGGACGTAGGCCACTTTCATAAGGCTAAACCACTTTAAAAATCTTTTGTCTTATTTCATATTTATCTGTGATTAATTAATTAGATCAAATCTAGTTTTTTACATCAACAGATTAGCGCCATTTGTGGGAAATGACTGTAAGTAAGCACTTTTCACTAAAAACTTATCACCAATGGCTGAGATCCCAGAATTCAGTAATAAGAACAATATCGGGGTTCCTCTAAACCCCTCTACTCCCTCAACTATCGATGCACTTATGGGAATTGTAGCCAATTTAGCCGAATGGCAAACGACTATACAAGAAACCATACGCCAACTCATTCAAACTGTTCATAATGGATCACCTGCCCAATCAGGTCAATGGAGCGTTCAGAGAAACACCCATTTGTTATCATCAAGAACCAGATGCACACTGTTCTCGGATGTTTCACAGCCCATGCATAGTGATTCTCATCATATTGAGAGGTACAACGGTCCTTCATATCAGCCTATAAAAGAGCTACAGATTCTTGACAAAATGTTACCTTAACTCCTGAAAGAACGAGCACTTTGAAAAGGTTGAGCAGAGTCTCTCCCTTTGATAGTTTGGGTCCTAGGAGGAATTGAAATCCCCCTAGGATTACGTTGAGGAATTATCAACGACCAACCGATCTAACGGAAGGTTCAACCCAATCACACCTGACAACTCGTGGTAAAAGATCCCAAGTGGAAAATTCAACGCGCTCTGTTTCTCAGGAAAATAGGCCTGAGGTTGGGAATGATACATGGAAGGGGTCCATTCAGAGATTGGAAGATCGGTTAGGGAAAATCGCTAAGGCCAAGAACCCTCTTCAAAGAACTTTTATCCTGGGATCACCCTTTGTCCAGGCAATTGTGGATTTTCCCACACCATCAAAATTTAAAGCTCCGGTAGTGATGCCTAAATATGATGGAAAAACTGATCCTGTCCTCCACATAGTGTAGTACCAAGATGCTGCTGATATCTATGCAGTTCCCGATGAGATGAGGTTTACAGAATTCTCAGGAACTATTACTGGGTCAACCTTGATATGGTAAAATAGCCTTCCTCGAGGAAAGATTGCTACTTTCCATCAGCTGGTAGAGATCTTCATAGGTAATTTCTACTTCGATGTGAAGCCGGTTGAGAGAGTAGAACACTTACTAAGTGTGAGGCAGAAACTAGGAGAAAGTACCAGGGATTACATTACTCGCTTTAACAATGAGAAACTTGAGGTGATTGACTAAGAGAATAAGACAACAATAACAGCTCTGATGAGTGGTCTGTTACCTGATAAGTTATATTATACTTTGGACAAAGATCCCCCCAAATCCATGGTAGAACTGATGGCAAAAGAATCTAAGATCATGAATGCTGAAGAGGCCATGACTACAAAGAAGAATGTTGATAATAAAGCAGAGATCAAGGATGAAGGTACAATGGAGAAGAAGGATCAAAAGTGCAATGGGAATAACAAGCGATCAAAAGGAAAGGAGGCATTCGAGCAGTTAAAGAAGTATGGGAATTACACTCCTTTAAAGGTGGACATAAATCACATTCTGGAAGAGATCAAGAATAACAAGGAGATAACTTGGCCAGAGAAAATGAGTGCAGACCCCGATAAGAGGGATAAGTCCAAATACTGCGAATTCCATAAAGATCATGGCCATACAACCAAGCGTTGCATAGCTCTCTAGAATGAAATCGAAGCACTCATTAGGCGTGGAAAATTGAGTAAATTCGTTGATTGCCAGAATGGTGGTAAGACTAATGAGAGCGGAAGACAAAGGTCCAAATCTCTTCTCCGAACAAAAGACGACAAAAAGAAAGATCGTGAAGATGATCTAGAGGATGACCCCGACCTCCCCAAAAAGCCAAGGTAACCAGAGCGTGGGGTATTTTCAGTCCACTTTGGATCATTTGAATGTAATGTGATTATAGATGGAGATGTTGGAGGAGGGGATCATACTGCTGAACGGAAAGCTTACCTCAATGAGGCTAAAGCGTGTTCTTACATACAACCCATAAATTTGGCCAAAGATGATCGCCCAAGGAAAATGAACAAGGATAAACTGGTTATCGGACTTTCCAAAAATGATCTTGCAGGCATACTATATCCTTACGATGACCCCTTGGTGGTCAAGATGAGAATGAAAGATGTTGTGATTTCACGAGTATTGGTAGACAATGGTAGCTCTGTGGACATCATGTTCTACCCCTATTTCGATAGTTTAAATTTGAAGCTAGCCCAGTTGGAGCCGTATCATAGGCCCCTCCTCGACTTTACCGGTGAAAAGGTTTTTCCACTTAGGACGATCAAATTGGACATTCTCATTAGCACCCAGCTTGCTTGCAGAACAAAAAAAATATGATTTTTCGTAATGGACAAGAATGTAAACTCAACCTACAACATAATCATAGGGAGATTAGGCTTGAAGAAATTCGAGGCAGTACCGTCCACGGTACACCAATGCTTGAAATTTTAGATCAATTTTAGGGTTAGAATTGTGAAAGGCGACCAAAAAGTAGCTCGGGAATGCTATTATTCATCTACCGAATAGGAGGAACTGAAGGAGGCCAGGAATAAAACCGCCACCTACCAGGTGGATGAGTCTGAAGATGCAGAAGTTGAGACTCTGGACCCTAAGGATGAGTCCCAGCTTATGAAGGGTCAGGTCGTCGAAGTTATGAAGAATGTCATTTTGGAGGATGAACGACCAGAATGGACAACTCAAAATAAAGCTTCACTGGATCTATCAATAAAGCATGAACTAGTGGCATTTTTAAGGCCAAAGAAAGCAGGATTTCACATGAAGTCACGAAGACATGTTAGGAATAGACCCAGCCTTCCTATGCCATGAGCTCAATGATAATAAGGAGGTCAAGCCAGTGAAGCAGCGAAGAAGGATCTTTAGCCCAGAGAAGAACCAAACCATACAAGAGGAAGTTGAGAAGCTACAAAAGACCTTTTTCATTGAAGATGTCAAATATCCTGATTGGCTAGCCAATATCGTGATGGTGAAGAAAAAGAATAACAAGTAGAGGATGTGTGTAGATTTCACAGATCTAAATAAAGACTGCCCAAAAGATCACTTTCTATTGCCCCGAATTGATCAGTTGGTGGATGCTACCTCGGGACACGAGTTATTGAGCTTCACGGACGCTTACTCCATCTATAACTAGATTAAGATGAAACCAGAAGATAGGTAAAGTACTTCATTTATTACCCTAAGGGGAACATACTACTATAATGTTATGCCTTTCGGAGTTAAAAATGCAGGTGCTACGTACCAAAAGTTTATGAATAAAGTTTTCGCAGAGCAAATCAGCAAAAATATGGAGGTTTACGTCAACAATATGCTAACTAAAAGAAAGAAAGCCACCGACCATCTAGCTGACCTCAGGTAAACCTTTGATCAGTTGGATAAATATCAGATGAAATTGAACCCGACTAAATGCATATTTGGTATACGATAAGGCATGTTCCTCAGATATATTATGAATCAATAAGGCATTGAGGCGAATCTGGAGAAGATCAAAGCCTTGCTGTAATTACGATCTCCAACTATGAAGAAAGAAGTGCAAAGCCTCAAAGGCCATGTTGAAGCTCTTAACAGGTTTGTGTTGAGAGCAATGGACAGATGTCTCCTATTCTTTAAGATTCTCAGAATAAGTTTCGAGTGGAACGATGAGTGCCAGAAGGCATTTCAAGAATTGAAGAAATATTTGGGGACACCTCCATTGTTATCCAGGCCAGTGATGGGAGAAAGATTATACTTGTATGTTGCTGTTTCGGAGAGCACAGTTAGTTCAGCGGTTATAAGAGTGGAGTATGGAGTTTAAAAACCAGTGTATTACACCAGCAAAGCCTTCTGAGGAATAGAGATTAGATATTCGAGGTTGGAAAAACTAGCATTAGCTCTCATAAAGGAGAGCAGGAGGATAAAACCTTATTTCCAGGCCCATACCATAGTGGTATACACTAATATGGCACTTAGATAGGCCTTGCACAAGAAAAAAAAATCTGGAAGACTGATGTATTGGGCGGTCGAACTAGGTGAGTATGATATTGTTTATGAGACAAGATCATCACTCAAAGGGCAGGAGGTGGAAGATTTGATTGTGGAATTCACTTACCCAGATACCTCCAACGAATAAGGGTCTAATGCAGAATAATTAGCGAATACTAGGGAATCATCAAAGAGTACCCCCGACCAACTCCTATCAACAGATGTAATGAAGGGTACAAGCGCCGAGCAATAAGAACTATCAGATAATAGCCCAACAGTAGAGGATAGTAAAAGGAAGTCTCAAATATTCCATCATGGAACTTTATCACACCAAGAGTTTCATAATGGCATCCCCATATGGAATTAGTATGTTGATGGCTCTTCATGTGCAATAGGAAGTGGAGCTGGAATAATTCTTAATAGCCCTGATGGATTAGATATCGAATACGCGCTGCGTTTTCAATTTAAAGCTTCTAATAATGAGGCTGAATATGAAGCTATGATTGTGGGCCTCAGTTTAGCAAAAAAATGCATGCAGAGCAAGTCATCGTGTTTAGTGATTCACAATTAATTATACATCAGATTCTGGGGTTGTATGCGGTGAAGGGAGACTTGATGTCACGATATCACTCTAAAGCTATGGAGATTGTGTCCCCTTTGTAGCAGTTCAGTTGATCAGAATACCAAGATTGAAGAATACGAGAGCTGACGCACTAGCTCGGTTAGCTTCAACTACTCGCACCGAGCTACGAAGAACAATTCCTATCAAGATACTAGCAGGATGGAGCATATATGATGATTTAATGGCAAAATTCATTACCCTGGATTTAGGACCATCCTGGATGGATCCAATCAGGGCATATATCGAGGAAAGGGTTATTCTAACTGACCAACTTAAAGCCAAGAGGCTGAGGTTTAAATCTGCTCGATATGTACTGAATAATGGTGTGTTGTATAAAAGAGGTATCATCGCAAGTCTATATAGATGTTTGCATCCTTCAGAAGTTAAAAATATGATTGAGGAGGTTCACGAAGGATATTGTGGAGCTCATGTGGTAGGTCGTACTCTCCTATAGAGGTTAATGACGTAGGGATATTATTGTTCGATAATGAGAGCTGACTGCACAGCCTATGTGAAGAAGTGCGATAAATGCTAACATTTATCTCCCGTTCGAAGAATACCCCATGCATTGTTAACACCCGTTACTTCCACCTGAACATTTGCTATATGGGGCATAGACTTGGTCGGGCCTCTGCCGAGCACCAAAGGATGATTCAAATATCTAGTAGTTGTTGTCGATTATTTCACCAAGTGGGTTGAGGCGGAACCGCTCATTGACATGTCATACGAAAGGGTTTATCAGTTTATCTAGAAGAATATTATTTACAGGTATGGTCTGCCACATGCTTTCATTACTGACCATGGTACCCAATTTGATAATGAGGAATTCGTTTCATATTGTCATCAATCTAATGTTCAGAAGATCCATTCTACACCAGGCCATCCCTAGAGCAATGAGCAAACTGAAGTGACGAACAAAACTCTATTGAACGGCTTGAAGAAACGACTGGATGATGCAAAGGGAAATTGGATTAATAAGCTACACTCTGTGCTATGGGCATATCGCACAACACCCCGAACAGCCACTGGGGAATCGCCCTACATGCTAGCCTTTGGAAGCGAAGAAGTTATTCCAGTATAATTGGGCCTGCCTACACACAGGGTACTTAATTTCAACTCTCCTCTAAGTGATTTGATGATATGCTTAGACATAGACATGCTCGAGGAAGTTAGAGAAGATGCAGCAATCAGGAACGCAGCATACCAATAAATAATAACCATGTTCTATAATAAAAGAGTGAAGAAATGTAAACTCAAAGAGGGGGATTATGTGATCAAGAAGGTGATTTAGAAGCATAACAAACTAGAGGCCAATTCGCATGGGCCCTATCGAGTAACCACAGTTATTCGCCCTGGGACTTACAGAATAGAAACCTTAGAGGGAGAGGAATTTAAAAACGCTTGGAATACGGATCATTTGCACAAGTATTATCAGTATTACAGATTTACATGTACACATTTCTCTTTACATGAATAAAAGTGTGGGTTTTTCCATATTTTCTCTTTTTTGGTTCAATTTTTGTCGGTGTACTAGTGCTACACACTACATCAAGTCCGATTGGTCAACCTCAGCAACTACCAACTAAGGTTGGTCGGCAATAATAAATTTAACCAACAATGTTAGCATAATAATCATACAAGGAAACGCCTGTTTGATCATGGATCATCTCAAGAGATATCCCAAACTAGGCACTAATAGGTGATAAGTCACACTGTCTAGGCACCAGGGTAATCTAAACAAGATTCCTACAACTAAGCAGAAACATGGGATGAAAATCATTCCATTGCTTAGGCACTAATGGGTGATAAGTCACTACAACTAGACAACAAGTGGGGCAAGCTCCATTGTCTAGGCAAAACAGGACAAGTTGTCCCTCTATATATATATTTACATTCACCAGCAAAACACGAGAAATTCATCTCACAAAGTATTTCCAAGGAAATAAAACTTTCACAAAGACAAGCAGAATACATAATACAAATTTTGATTACATAAACATGAATTTTGATTCATTAAATACAAATTTCCTATTCTATGGGTTTCTTTCCCTCTCCTTTTGATACAGGTTCCACCCCAGATGGAGGGTCATATAACGCATAGGGAGAATTGATAAAATTCATATCTTGTAGCATTCTGACGTTGCTCGTACATGGTCGATCAAGAAAATTTTGAGGACGAGATATCTCAAACTCTGAATGAAGCTGGCAATCACCAAGATACCTGGAGATCAAACACCGAGGAATGGCACAAGATGAAATCCAGCTGACATCGAGTTTAAAAGGAGGAACAGGAAAATTAAGTAATCCAGGCTCACACCAATCCCACAAGGATGGTCCTCGATCAACTTTCATCACACATAAGGCATTCAACCATCCCTGTTTGTATCCCTCGTTATTCGATTATTATAGCCGAGCATCGAGATGGCATAGAGCTTCGTTGTATCCAGCCATCTAAAATTCCCTAGGTTGTTTGTGAAATTGATATGTCAATCTCTTAAGATGCTCGTGGAACTTCTTCACCAAAATTTATTTACTTTCTAGGGCAGATCTCTGGTAGGAGAGTTGGTCGGTAAGACTCTGAATTTTTCTAGACATTTCTTCCAGGGCTTGATTTTCTAAAGCTAGTTAGGTCATCATCTTTTCAATATTAATCCGACTAGCCCTTTCTCGGCCACGTGTAGAAGGCCTTGCTCTGCCACGAGCAGACAGGGTAGGTCCGGTTCATTTCAAAATCTCCAACTCTTCCCTCAAGGTAGCATTTTTAGTTTCTAAAAAGAAAAAACCTTCATCATTAACTGGAATCAAGGCTCTTGAAGAAGAGGAGGCAGCAGATTCGAGTTGCTTCACTTCTTCTTACAACGCAATATTCTCTTGCTCTAGCAGCTTGGCAATATTCCCGTGCTCTTCAATCTCAAGTTTTAGCACACTTTCCTTTTTCTCATGGGCAGAGATGAACTTGTCATAGCCCCTGTCAGCACTCAACTGTTGATATTTTTTTTCATAACCTTCGTGTAAGAGTGCAGTGGTTCTTTGTACTGAAGCTGGAGTTCCTCAATCATCCCTTGAAGGTCTTCGATCATTTCGTAATAAGCCACGTTGTTGGCTACAGCACGATTAAGCAAACACTTCAAGTATTGGTACGCATCAACTGCTCGTTCCGAAGCATTTAGTTCAAGGATATCAATTATTTAGCCCTCAGTAAAATCTGCATGACCCGCTTTGAAGTAATCATTACATTTTTTCATCAACTTAGTGTCATGAGCTGAAAAGAGTTCCATCCTGGCAACAAACTAGTAAGGAAAAGTAACAACACATCAATAATGATACAGACAAGAGCAAGTCAAGGAGAAATTCATATTAGATGATAATAACTCATTTTATTGATCATAAGAGGAGAGAGTACAACCAAAGTTACAAGAAAGAAAGGAAAAGAAAAAGAAGAAAATAAATGAAGAGACGAGCAACGCTACACCTTCTCCTTGTTTCCTATAACACCATCAACAGGTTTGGACAAAGGAGTTGGTTGCTCGGGAGGAATTTGGCATTGCTCGGTAGAAGCTGATGCTTGTTGAACTTGCTCAGAGGGTTGAGGAGAAGTAGCAACATGGACTTGTTCAACTATCATCATGGAGGACTCATCAGATGCAGCTTCATCCTCTTCTTCTTCGTTAATAGTATGAGGAGGTCCATGAGTGTGTTTTTGAAACAACTCAGAATTATTCTCAACACTCAACTCTTTTAATGATGTGACACATCCGTCCCTGAAGTAGTTCAAACTTGCATACTCCATCTGGCAAGTAATAGCGGTTAAAGATCTCTTCCATCCCTTGTCCCAACCAGAACTGAAAGATTTCTTCACCGCAGCCTTTCTCTTCATTTTCTCAGAAGAAGCATGTTGCTCAGCATGCTTCACCTTATCCTAAAGGTCTTTCTTATGTTGTTCAGCCTCTTCAAGCTTTCCATCGGCCTCTTCCTTGCTGACAACGATGACCTTCAATTTTTCCTCCAACTCCTTGGAGGAAATTATGGCTTGGTCACGAGTCGACTCTGTAGATAGAAGTTTTTTCTCCCAAGTAGCTTTATCTTCCTCGTATTTATTCTTGGAAGTCCTTAAAGGATTGAAACAACCCAGCAAAAGATTCTTCAATCCCAATGGAGGAGGTTGAAGCCTTGATAGCCTCATCCTTCTCCAGTAAACTATTAAAACATGTCATAAACTTAAAAATAAAAGAATCTCAAGTTAGAACATGAATAGAGTAGGTGGAAATAAAGTGGTAGGGATGATGATACTTACTGATGCGATATGTTGGGCGGCTAAATCAATGACCTTCTCCTATGAAAGGGAACCCCTGGTAGCTAGATACTCCAGAATGGTCCAAGACTTAATTAAAACCCTGGCTGAACTCGGGGTAATAAGGGCTGGAGAACCAGTTCCCGAGGAAGGAACCCCAATATCCAAAGGTCGAGCAGCAGTTTCTACATGTCTTTCTGTAAGACCTCTCCTCAATCTCTTTAAAGGAGGACATTCAATCAAAGGTGTTGCCTCTTCTTGTGTATAGTAACACCTTCAATCAAAGGTGCTTCCTCTTTTGGGACAGCAGGTGGTTTCCTGCCGACCTCCTTGACAGGTGGAATTGTTCCTTTGGATGGAGTACTATCCATTTTCTTTCTCCCTTGAGATGGAGCTGGGACATCCTCTTTGCTCCTCTTTACCCCGTCAGTGCCAAGAGCATCTTTGGCAAAGAACTTGAACATTCTCTTCTTCTTCATCATCAAATCAGCAATAGAGGTACTCAAATCATAAGAAGATTCTTCTACACCGGCTTGAGATGAAGGAACTTGATCAAGATAAATTATCACATGAGGGGAAAGAGGACGAGCAATAAAAGAGGAAGTAGTATTATTATATCTCAACAAATAAGAGCCAGCTCTATTGTGCTCCCCATCAACTGATTGATGCAAACCCCAGATGAGTTTCAAAGCTTTTATATTAATGTCACTCTCTTTGGGGGGCTTTCTTTTGTTATCAACTGCAAAATATAAAAAAAATAATAAAAGATATCAGTGACGCATTTCGTCAAATATAAACAGAGCTAAATTGAAAGAATTAAAAACAACCTATCCCATTGCCATATAGTGGACATCTGGGACCTTGGTAAACATCGTTTCCTTTTAATGGAGGGTGTTTATAATTTTTCATCACAACTCCATGATCAAATTAGTCCTTATTGGCATCGGGAAGATTGACCACTAAAGCTCTATTGGAAAACCTAGTTTTTAAATAAAATGTGGTATCACTGGTAACCCATTTATAACAAAACATAATTTCAGGGATCCCTAAACGAGTCCCATGAATCTGGTTTAACCTATGTACTCCATTAACTACCCTCCATATATTTGGAGCTACTCTTGGAGGAACAATATCGAAATATCGGCAAAACACCAATCACAAGGGATTAGGCGAAAAAGAAATGCCACATTCAGTTATGAAAAGTGAGGGAAACCAGTGTCCCTCAGCCAGAGAAAATAAATCAGGTGGAGAAGGAGGTTCCTCTAGAATAACCCAAGAGGGAATTGCAAAATTGGCTCGAAATTTATCCAAAGATTCGACAAGATAAACCATGATGACTAAAGAAGAAGGAAGAAATTCTTACAGAAAACTGAGAAATATGCTAAGGCGGACGATGAAAAGAATGATAGTATAACAACAGAGTGAGAAAAAATAGAGTTTAGAAACCTGGACGTAAAAAGTAGACGATGATCTTTTTCTATCGCTTTCAAATGCCTTGCATTGGGAAGTAGGGAAAGAAGTAATTACTAGAAAAGACGATTGCATTTTCGGCGGTTAAATGATGAAAAGGATGCAAATACCCAAGCGTATGTCGCGAATTAAAAATATTTACACGTTTTCCATTTCGAGCTGAAATGACAAGAATAAAGAAAAAATTCTTATGTGTTGGAGATCTGTAATTATTCAAGATGTAACAAGGTGCCCAAGAAACTTTTGGGTAAAATGTTCCACACTCTCATATCAAAACTTCAACTGTGACACATTGGGCCTTCTATTGATACAAAAATTAGTCAGCTGATGTGGACTAATTACATGAAGACATGTGTAATCTTACATGGCAAAAGACTATATGCACCGAAAAACTCGCAGCACCGAGATACTCATAACCCCTAGCTACTTAGCGCACCGAGGTACTCAATGTGCAAAGTGTCTGGCGAGGAAGATCAAGCGATAATTACACATTCAATGAACATCGAATTTAATGAACATTCTTATTATAGAGATGTATGTGTCTATTAAATAACGACATATCATCTATTCATACTGATAGCCCCAAGGATATAAATACATTATACACCCCCCATAACGGGGTAATCAATCTCTTGTAATCATCAACAAGATTAAGGCAAACATCGGCAATACAAACAGTAGACGTAGGCCATTTTCATAAGGCTGAACCAGTTTAAAAATCTTTTGTCTTATTTCATATTTATCTGTGATTAATTAATTATATCAAATCTAGTTTTTTACATCAATAATTAGCTTATTCATCATAGATGAATGTCTACTCGGCCTGCCCTTGAGGAATTTGAGGTCGTTCCCTCGTCAGTCCACTAAATGATTAAATTCTCGACCCTATATGGGGTAGGGGAAGTTCAGGGGGACCAAGTTGAGGCACGCGAATTCTACTTGAACTCAGCCAAGGAGAGGGAAGCATATAAAAAGGCCACAACGACCAACAACATTGATACCATATACCTAAGAGATGAAAAGAAGACGAAGAAGGGGGAGGCCACTAAGGAGGTAGAATCCATCGTCCTCAATGAGGACGAGCCAAAAAAATCATCCAAATCGACAAAGCCCTAAAGAAATAGGTCAAAGAGGAGTTGATCAAGATGTTATAGAAGAGACAAAGTATCTTCACTTGGATCCATCAGGATATGCTAGGCATTGATCCGAATGTCCTTTGCCATAAGCTCAACGTGGACGAGGATGCAAATTTGATCAAGAAGAGAAGGAGAGTCTTCTTTCGAGAGAATTATGATGTCATCCGGGAAGAGGTGAAAAAGTTGGAGAAGGCCGACTTCATCTCGAAGGTTATTTCCCTCGAACGGCTTGCAAATGCTATCATCGTCCCATTTGATGCAAAAAACTAAACTAGGCCTAATTATTTGATCAAAGATAAAATTAGTAAAACAAACAACACAAAGAGATTTTTAAAGTGGTTCGGCTCAATGGAATAGCCTACGTCCACTGTTATGTATTGATGACCTGAAGTTATTTTTTTCATCCCTTACAATGAGGGTGTTATAATGTATTTATAACCTAAGAGGGGTATTGTAAATTATCGTGTGAAAGGATGGAATGCCTTCATTTGTTAGGCCTTTACATCAATACATAATGAGAATTAAATACACTACTGTTGTCGCTTCACTAGTTATATAGGTTGTAAGATTGTTGTCGCTTCATTAGCTATACAGGTTGGATTTTCGACCGTTGGTCGGTCTTCCTAGTTGGTTGGGTTGCCCTGTTGGTTGGGCTTCCTTATTGGTCAGGCTTCCTTGTTTATCAGGCTTTTGCATCATGCGGACTTGGACTTGAGCCACATTGTAGGAAACTTGTTGGCTTATAATTGGTCCACGTAAGGTGGTAAATTTTGGTATCAACAGAAGCCCCCAATGTTTCATACTTAGAGTTGATGCGAAAGTGTGGAATATTATGCTTTAATAGTAGTTCGGGATGCTTGATCGGTTGCATACCTTCCAGACTTGTGAAATTTATCCACTTAATTGACAATTTTTTAGCGCGAATGGCGGTTTTGTAAATATATCAAATTTTAACGAGACCTTTTTATGGTATCTTCATCTTTCTCTTGTTAGCTGTCGTAATCTCAACCATCGTACACTTTAATCATTTCTTTTCCTAGTTTTTTAGGCGACTTATAAAAAGACCGGCAAAACTTTGATCATCTTCTATCTCTCATTTATAATTCTACCGTTATGTTCTTTGAATTTTCATGCGATCGCTTTCTTTTATGTCTTCAGTTCTTGATGAATCCTTAAATCCTTATAAGAAATTTTCTCTCTCCTTTTTTGCTTCTTCATCATGATTTATTCTATTGAGTCGCTTGATAAGTTCAGGGATGACTTTAACATTCCATCTTGGCTTATACTAGAACATCATACTTTTCCTTCTGATTTTTTCTCACTTGCTGATGGGCCATTGGTTCCCTTCCATCGTTATTGCTGAGTGTTGATTCACATTTCCTCCTAATCCCCTATGTCTGGAGCTTTGTCACTATTTTGATGTTGTACCAGAAAGAATAGATCCTAACACATGGAGAGTAGTGAATGGAGTATATAGATCAAATAAAATCTACGAAATCCATCTAGGGATTCCAGAAATAATGTTTTATTATAAATGGGTAACTAGTGATACCACTTATTATTTGAAAACTAGGGCAGTTAGTAAAGCTTTAGTAGTTAACCACCCTGATTCTAATCGGTATTATTTTGATCATGGGGTAGTTGTAAAAAATTGGCAACATGCTCCCTTAACTGGAGGTGCTAAGTATTAAGGACCTAGGTGTCCTCTCTTTAGCAACGGGATAGGTTGTTTTGTGTTTAATAATTTTGCTCTATTTATATTTGATAAAATGTCATACTGACTATTGATTTTTAAATTTTCTTTTAGTTGACTGGAAGAGAAAATCCCCCAAAGAGAGTGAAGTAAATTTAAAAGAATTGAAGTTCATTTAGGGACTTCACAAAAAAGTTGCTGAGGAGCAGTTTAGGTCTGCTTCTGATTTGCTTCAATACAGAAATATTATTTCTTCCTTCATTGCCCGACCACCTTTTCATCCTTCTATAGTGATTGATCTTGATCACGAGGGTGTTGTTCATTAAGACACTCCTCTTTCTGATATCGTGAAAAAGAGAAAGTTTCCTAATATTCTTAGTGGTAGCACTTTTGGTTCCTAAATACCTACTGAAGAGGCCAAGAAGAAGACATGGGAGGTTATGAAGCCCCCAATCCCCAAATACCACGCCCCAAGGACCCATCTCCCAAAGATGTAGCTCCCATATATGATGCACTTCCTCTCAAGAGACCTAGAAGAGGTCTTGCAAAGAAGCAGGTTGAATGGGTAACCGATCAACAAATCTTGGTGGAATTACCTTCTTTTGAGGTTGGTCCTCCAGGAATTACTACTCTTGGTTTGTCCAGGAAGTTGATCAAGTCTGGTACTCTTCCAAACCACAGGGGAGTGGATGCCATGCTTCCCCGAGTAAAGGTTTCTAAATTGGCTGCTCAGTGTCTTACATTAGTAAATGATTTCCATTTTCTTAGTTTTGTTGTCTTTTATGTTTTTTATGTATTAACTTGATCTTCTTCTCTTGCAGTTCTTGGTACATTTTAATAATATGTTTGAGAAGCATGATGCAATTCGGGCTTCTTCTTCAAATAATGTAGAGGAAGCTTTGGGTGGGTTGAAGAAGTTTTTGCCTCAATATCAACAATACTTGAAGACTAAGAAGAGTCCTTGGGTAGATAAACTAAAGATCGCTGAAACTGATTGATAGACGTCGGATGAAAATGCCATTGGAGATGAGATCAGGGCAAAAGAAGTTGAGCGCAGGGCAGAAGAAGCTGAGTGTAGGGCTAAGACTGCTGATTAGCTTGTGACCTCTGAATGGTCTAAGAGAAAATATATTGTAAAGGTATCCTTCAGTGCTTATTGGGATAAGGGCTGGAACAAAGCCATTTTTACTGCATCTTCTCAAACTGAGTATGAAAAACAAAAATGTTTCAGAGATGGCTGGGTTGTTGCTCTCCAAGAATTAAACACTGTTGAGGACTCTAAAATTTTTCAGAGATATACTCATGATCCTCCTTCAGTCATTGAGGATGAGGTTGAAGATAGAGTTAGTTCTAATGAGGCTTCTCTAGTGGTTGAATCTGCTGCTGACCAACCTAAAATCACTGAGTCTTCTCTTCTTCCAACCGAGCAAGCTGAGTTGCTCTAGTTTGTATCCCCTTCTTCTGAGCAAGATAAGAAGGATGACAATGATAGGGAGAATGTGTAAAGTTTTTCTCATTTTAACTTTTTCTTTTAGATTCTTTTTCTTTATCTTTATTGTACTTGAACTCTTCGTTATCAATAAAATAACCTTTTGTTCCTTTTTATCTCTTATTGATTATACATGTTCTTCATTCTTGTTGTTAATTGGTGGTCATTTATTCTTGCTAGTTTATAGCGAAGATGGAATAACTATCTTCCAATGATATCGAGCTACTGAGGAAATGCAATGCTTTTTTTCAAAGCAGGTCATACTAACTTATTCGATGAAGAAATTATTAATTTTCTTGGTGATGATGCATGAGATTAAGCTAAAGAAGCCTACAAGTATTTAAAGTACGTACTTAATGCATCGGTAGAAAATAATGTTTTCTACTATGAGATGATAGAAGAACTTCAAGAACAGCATAAAGAATCCACTGCATTGTTGCTTCAGATATACGAGCAGAAATATTGAAGCTTAAGTGTAGGTCAGGATTTTGATAAATTTATTTCTGTCTATAATAAAAAGGAAGCTTTACTTAAGCTTGAAGTTGAATAAACTAGGATTGTTGCCAAACTTCTAGAAGAGGAGAATAATAATTTGAGGGATGAAGTGAATCTTTTGAAGTCTGCCTCTGGAGTTGTTGTTCCTATTACTAATGAGGGATACTCCTTTTTAGAGGATAAAAATGCAACATTAAGGGAAGAGTTGGAAGCCTTAAAAAAGATTACGACTGCATCCTCTTCCCAAGCAAGAAATAAACATGGTCGAGGAACCAAATAATAAATTAGGACTCAGTAGGCCCTTGACAATTAAGCTGCCCAATTAAAAGCTAAAGACCGAGCTATTATTGAGAAGTCCCAAAAGAGGCAGACTTTATCTGACCAACTATCCACCTAATCTTCCCAATTATAGGTTAAGGATGGAGTACTGAAGAAGTTGTAGTTTCAAGTTGATAAATTAACCTTTTAATTCCATAATCAATGAAGGGAGGTTTGGATGGATGGGTATAATGAAGCTTTAGGGCATTTTGATGATAGGCTTCAACAGGCTAAGAATGAGGCTTATAAACGGGGTTGGATAAATGTTTTAACAATGATGAAGGTGGATAGGAATGATACATTGTGGGATTGGTGTGACCCAGGCTTCCTGGAGCTTGACAACCCTCCTTTCAAATTAGATATCAACTGGATTCCTATTCATCATATTCCCCAACGCGTGATTTTAAAATACTTGAGAGATTATGAGCTACATGATGAACTAGAGATCGTTCGTCCTCCTTATCTTATTGATCATCCTAGTAGCAGCAATACTAGGATGCTTTAGGATTTTAATTTCATCAACTTTCCTTTTACCTTGGATGATCCTCTAGCAGGCATGGATCCTGTCTCTAAGACTGAAGGGAAGCGCCCTATAGAATAAGGCTTTGTATTTTATTTTTACATTTTAAGCAATAATATGTAATCACTTCATTTCATGAAAATCTTATTTTATCAATCTTTGTCTGTGAATGGATCAACTTTTATTCAACTTCTGTATGTGAATGTTTTCTTAGTCTTTGGCTGTGAATGGATCAACTTTTAGTCAATCTCTAATTTTGAATTGACGATTTGTCAATCGGTAGTTTTTCACAGGTTCTATTGATACTCTTAGTATTATCATAAGCATCGTGCCAATTACCAATGTATCCCCATGGTTATACTAATGTACTTAAATTTTAAGGTAATTGCATTAGTTACCTTGGTTCCCAGGCATAAGTGGAACATTTATCCATCTTTTAGCCCAGTTTAGATAAAAATTATTCATCCGGGTCTTTGTTAACCAATCATTTGGAACTTATAATTTTTCCTTGCATGGTTTTTTATGTATTGACAACCAATTTTTTTGGTGCCTTTATTAGTCCCGACCAACGTTTCGTTGGGGGTTTGTGTTGACAACCAACATTGTTGGTGTTTTTGTTGATACCAACATTTTGTTGGTGGTTTGTTGATGCCTACCAACATTACATTATTGGTGTTTTTGTTGATACCGACTAAAATTTCGTTAGTGGTTTGTTGATGCCCACCAACATTACATTATTAGTGTTTTTCTTGATACTGACCAACATTTCGTTAGCGGTACGCATTTGTAGTGTAGTGCATAACACTAGTACTCTGGAAAAAAAATAACAATTTTGGGGAAATCTCGTTCTCATTAATATTAAAATGAACTTAGTACAGCATGATTACATTACTGATAATATTTCCTCATGTGTTCTGCATTCCAGGGGTTCTCGAATTCTTCACCCTCCAAAGTCTCAATTCGATATGTGACTGGTCGAATAACTGTTGTAATGCGATAAGGCCCATGCCAATTGGCTTCAGGCTTATTGTTCTTCTAAATCTCCTTCTTAAAAACATAATCACCTTCTTTTAAGTTGCTCAGTTTCACCCTTTTGTTGTAGAAACGTGCAGTCCGTTGTTGATAGGCTGCATTCCTCAAAGATGCATCTTCATGTACCTCTTCTAGCATGTCTAAGTCTAGTCTTCTCATCAAATCACTAACAAGGGTATTAAAATTAAGAACTCTATTAGTAGGTAAGCCAAGCTTGGTAGGAATTACACCTTCAGTACTAAACGCTAACATGTAGGGAGTTTCTTCGGTAGCTATTCTAGGGGTTGTTCCCTAATCCCATAAGACGGAATGCAGTTCATTGATCCAATTACCTTTAGCATTTTTTAGCCTTTTCTTCAATCCATTCAAAAAATTTCTATTGGTTACCTCAGTTTGGCCTTTTCTTTGGGGATGGCCAGGAGCAGAGTGGTTTTTTTTGGACATTGGATTGGGCATAATAAATAGTAAATTCATTATTATCAAATTGTGTGCCATGATCAGTGATAAAAGCGTTGGGCAAGCCATACCTACATATGATATTCTTCCAAATAAACTGATAAACCTTTTCATAGGACATATCGATCAAGGGTTCAGTTTCCACCCATTTAGTGAAGTAATCAATAGCCACAACTAGGTACTTGAACCTTCCTCGGGTGGTCGGCAAAGTCCCGACCAAGTCAATTTCATATATAAGGAAGGGCCAAGGTGAAGTGATTGGTGTTAGAAGAGCTTGTGGGTTCTTTCGTATGCTAGAAACCCTCTGGAACTTATCATATTTCTTGGTAAAAGTTACACAATCTGCACGCATAGTTGGACAGTAATACCCTGTGTCTTGATTCTTCGCAACAAAGTTCTTCCAGCTACATGGTCTCCACAGGACCCTTCATGGACTTCTTAAAATCAAATCTTTTACTTCAGCTATATGTACGCAGCACTGCAGACCAGTATTCATTCCTCTTCTATACAACATATCACTGTTGAGTACATATCTCGCAACCTTATATTTCAACTTCTTAGCTTCAAGTAGGTCGGCTGGTAGAATTCCATCTTCAATATAAGCTCTTATGGGCCCCATCCAAGATGGACCTATATCAATTGAAATAAAATTAATCATTAGATATTCATCAATTCTCCTATTAGCAAGTATCTCAATAGGAATAGTTCTTCACAGCTCAGTTCAGGTTGCTGAAGCTAGCCGAGCAAGTGCATCTGCTCAGGCATTTTCCAGTCTTAGAATTCTGATTATTTGAATAGCTGGAAAAGTAGCGATTACCTTTAAATCTTTAGATACGTATTTGGACAATAATTCTTCTTTAGCTGCATATAAGTTCAAAACCTGATTTACCGCCAATTTTGAATCACTGTACACCACAACTTTCTTAGCATTTAGTTATTTGGCTAGATCTAAACTAACAATCACATCTTCATACTCTACCTCATTATTGGAGGCTTGAAATTGGAATTGTAGAGCGTACTCTATATCTATTTCATCTAGAATGTTGAGGATGATGTTTGCTCCACATCCAGTTGCATAGGATGATCCATCTTCATACAGGCTCCATATAGGAATATCGTTGTCAAAAGCTTGGTTTGTCAGAATCTCTTGATGGGAAATTTTATCCTTTACCTCATATTTTTTTTCATCTCCTTTACTCCACAAGAGGGTTCTGCTTGTTCGGTGGTAACTTCTTCTGCATCCACCTTTACTTGGAGTTCATTAGTGATATCTCCATTAGGTCTACTGACTCCTGAATGTTGCTCTACAAGAGTCCCTTGTTGCGCGGGAATCTCTGGATAAGTGAATTATGCAATAAAATCTGCCACAACATGGCCTTTTAGACCTTGGTTCATATACAAGGTCATATTCCCCCCAAGTCCATATCCCAATACATCAATCTTCTAGATTTCTATAGCTTATGGAAATCTTGCCTTAGTGGCATGTCTATGTATACCACTATGGTATGAGCTTGAAAATATGACTTCATCCGTCTACTAGCCTTAATTAAGGCCAATGCTAACTTCTCCAACCTGGGATATCTTACTTATGCTCCTAGAAAAGCTTTGCTAGGGTAAGAAACTAGTTTTTGAACTCCATTCTGCTCCCTGATCAAGGCAAAGCTAACTGCTGATTTTGAAATCGCCAAATATAGATACAGTTTTTCTTCCAACACTGGTCGGGATAATAGTGGGGGTGATACCAGGTACTTCTTTAATTCCAGGAAGACTATTTCACATTCATCATTCCATTCAAAGTTTTTTCTGAGCACCTTAAAAAATGGTAAACATATGTCTGTTGCTCGGGATACAAATCTATTGAGTGATGCTATATGCCCTGTTAGCCTTTGAACATCCTTTTTACTGGTCGAGGATTGCATTTCTATCAAGTCTTTTATCGTTTTAGGATTAGCTTCAATGCCCCTTTGATTTATTATATACCTTAGGAATATTCCTTCCTGAACTCCGAAGACACATTTGTTCGGGTTTAACTTCATCTCATGCTTTTTCGGTTGATCAAACGTCTGAACGAGATTGGTAATATGATTAATAGCTTTTTTGCTCTTTGTCAGCATGTCATCAACGTACACCTCCATGTTCTTGCCTATCTTCTTTGTTCACCAGTCTTTCATAAGTGGCACCTGCATTTTTTAAACCAAACGGCATAACATTATAGCAATAAGTTCCTAGGGTAGTAATAAAGGAAGTACTTTATCTGTCTTATGGATTCATTTTGATCAGGTTATAACCAGAATATGCATCCATGAAACTCAGCAGCTCGTGCCCCAAAGTTGCATCCACCAGATGATCAATTCGTGGCAAAGGAAAATGATCCTTTAGGCATGCCTTGTTCAAGTCAGTAAAATCTACACATATCCTCCACTTATTACTTTTCCTCTTGACCATGACTATGTTAGCCAACCAGTCTGGGTATTTCACATCTTCAATAAAGGAAGACTTTTGCAGCTTCTCTACTTCTTGTATCACCTTGTTCTTCTTCGGGCTGAAAACTCTTCTTTGTGGCTTTACAGGTTTAACCTCCTTATTCACATTAAGGTCATGGCATAAGAAATTTGGGTCTATACCAGCCATATCCTCATGACTCCATTCGATCACTTTCTTTCTTTGTCTCAAGAAGGCCACCAACTCCTATTTTAGAACTGGATCCAATGATGCTCCTATTTGAGTTGTTCGTTCTAGTTTATCATCATCCTAAACAATGCTTTATGTTGCCTCCATCACCTGACCTTTTACGAGCTCAGATTCATCTCTTGGGTCTAAGGTTTCAACCTCAGATTCGCTATTTGGCTCAGATATATCCACTTGATAAGTGGTTGTTTTCCTCTTTGCTTCTAGCATATCTTCCTCCTTGTCAGATGAATAGTAGCATTATCGAGCTACTTTCTTATCTAATTTTACTACTCCATCTCTAATGTTGGTCAGGAGCTTTAGGCATTGATGAACAGTAGAAGGTTCAACTTCAAACTTCTTCAAACCTACTCTTCCCATGATCATACTATAGGTGGAATGAACATTTTTGTCCATTATAAAGAATCTTAATTTCTCTATCCTGCTCCCTGTCTATGTCCCGATCAACACATCTAACTTGATTGTTCCTAATGAAAATACCTTCTTTCCAAAGAATACAATGAGTGGTCTGTGGTAAGGCTCTAGTTGTCTGATTTTTAAATCCAAACTATGAAAATCGGGATAAAACATGATGTCTCTCAAACTACCATTATCAACTAATGTTCTTGCTACTAGTAGTTTTTTTCACACTGACTCTAATCACTAAAAGATCATTATGAGGATAGAACACTCCAGATAGATCATTTTTGGAAAATCCAATTATGATCTTATTCTTGTTAACTTTTCTTTGTTGGTCTTCCTTCGAAAGGTTGATTCGCTGGATATAAGAACAAGTTTGAGCCTCATTTAGGTAAGCCTTCTTTTCAGTTGTATGATCTCCTCCTCCTACTTCCCCACCTCTAATCATATAGCAATAAAAATATCCAAAATTGAGTGTGAATACCTCACGTTCAGGTTGTCTAGTCTTCTTGAGGAGATCAGGATCATTTTCTGTGTTATCTTCGTGGTTCCTCTTCTTATGTTCTCTAGGATTAATAGGTGATTTATATCTTTCTCTACCTCTACCACCATCTCTTCCACCAACCTGCCTATTAACAATTCTATCCAATTTTCCTCTTCGGATGAGTGACTCTATCTCATTCTGGAGAGAAATACACCGATTGGGCATATGGCCATGATCCATGTGAAATTTGCAATACTTGGACTTATCCATATTATCATCAGGTGACCTTAACTTTTCAGGCCAACTCAAATCATTGTTGTGCTTGATTTCTTCCAAAACATGATGTATATTCATCATTAACGGAGTGTAATTAATAAATTTTCTTAGTCGATCTAGGGTTTCTTTTACTTTCAAATTCTTACGTTCATTGTGATTTTTATGCTCCTACTTATCTCACTTCCCTTCAGCCTTTACTTATGCCTTTGCGTCTGAATTCTTCTTCCCGGGCATAACTTCCTCGGCGTTCATAATCTTTGCAACTTTGGCCATCAATTTGGTCATCATCTTTGGGGGATCTTTTGCCAAAGTATAATATAGTTTGTCGTTTTGGGGGATCTTTTGCCAAAGCACTCATGAGGGCAGTGATTGCAGTCTTCTCGTTGTAATCAATGACTTATAATTTCTCATTTTTGAAACGAGTGATATAATCCCTGTTTCTTTCTCCCACTTTCTCTCTCGCACTAAGAAAATGAGTTACTCGCTTCACAGGCTTTGCTCTAAGGTAGAAATTACCATTGAATAGCTCGGCGAGTTGTTAGAAGTAAGAAATCTTCCCCCAAGGAAGACTACTATACTAGATTTGAGCGGATCTAGTTATTTTTTCTGAGAATGGCCTGCACCACATATTGTCAGGGATAGAATTGATATTAGCCACTGCTTGGTATTGTTCTATATGAATAACTGGATCAGTGTTCCCATCATACTTGGAAGTGACCATTGGAGCTTTAAACTTGGTCGGTGTAGGAAAATCTATAATAGTTTGCACAAAGGGAGATTCGTTAACAAAATTTCTCTGGAGAGGATTTTTGGCCTTGTCCATTTCTCCCAATCTATCTCCCAAACGCTGAATGGAACCCTTCTAAGCATCATTACTAGCACCATATCTGTGGGTGATAGCTCATTTATGCCGACTAATTGATTGTGTAGTGCTTTCTTCTTATGAACCTTCTCTTTGACTAGACCGAGCAGTTTATCGGGTGTCCAATCTAGATTGGGCTGAGCCTTCCCTCAAATTTCTTGGTCATCAATTATTTCTCGACTAAACCCGAAGGGCATTTCCCTAGGGTCCTAAACGATCGAAAGGAGAGGCCCTACTTAGCCTTTTTAAGGAAAATGTTTTTAGGATAAGGGGCTATCCATCAGAGGAATTAGTAATCCCGATAGAAGAAGTTGCTCTAGGACAATACGAAGGATTTTTTTAAGTTCTAGAATGACTATGCCTAACACTCCTTATTGGGGGTGGTGTCATATTCCTTTAATTGAATTATGAAGGAACTCCAGCTTGAAGAGTTTGATCGAATTGTCTTATAGTATCCTGTATAGCCGCTTGACCTGTGGCCAGGCTAGCCAAAATACCAGTTATCTCCTTATTATTTGGAGGGGCAGGGGGATTAGGCGGAATCCCCTCATTTCTGGTGCTTGATTCGAGAATTTCATCCACGGGTTATGAATTAGTGAAAACGTTTAGCAATACGTTCACATAGACGACGCCAATCTGTTGATGCAAAAAACTAGACTAGTCCTAATTAATTGATCACAAATAAAATAAATAAAACAAACAAGACAAAAAGATTTTTAAAGTGGTTCAGCTCAATGGAATGGCCTACATCCACTGTTATGTATTGACTGCCTTGAGTTATTTTTTTCGTCCAATGAGGGTGTTATAATGTATTTATAGCCCAAGAGGGGTGTTGATAGTTTTCGTGTGAAAGGATGAAAAGCCTTTATTTGTTAGGAATTTACATCAATACATAATGAGAAATAAATACACTACTACTGCCGCTTCAATAGTTATACAGGTTATAAGATTGATATCTCTTTATTGGCTATACAGGTTGGATTTTCGACCGTCTGTTGGTCTTCCTAGTTGGTTGGGTTTCCCTGTTAATTATATTGCCCTATTGGTCGGGCTTTCTTATTGGTCACGCTTCCTTGTTCATCGGGATTTTGCATCATGCTAACTTGGAATTAAGCCACATTAGTGGACACTTGTTGCCTTATAATTGGTTCACGTAAGGTGGTAAATTTTGGTATCAACAGTCCCCAAAGCTAACAGGAAATGGAGGTTGTGTTTTGATTTTATGGATATTAACAAAGACATCTCCTCATTGCCAATGATATATTAGATGGTTGATCCTACTGTTGACCTTGAATTAATGAGCTTTATGGATGCCTACTCAGGCTATAATTGTAATACCCCGTATTTTTATGCTATATTAATTTGGGGATTTATTAAATTTAATGTGAATTAATTATTTAATAAAAATCCAGAAATTAATTATGTTATAATTATTAACGTGATGAGAGTTAGTAATTATGGGAAAATTTGTTGAATATTACTAATGAGCAAAGTAATATATAATAGTGGTCATATTCAATGTCACGAGTGAATAAAATGACAATTTTAGAAATTTGAGTCGGGACGCGCCCGTGTCGCGTCGAGACTAAATATTGATAAATAAAAGTAAATATTTTATAAGTTGTTCGTATGGTCGTTTTGAGAGCCCCAACGCGTCCGGAAGGGTCGAGATAGTCAGAAAAGTATACCCGGGGGTTTGATTTGGGTCTCGGGGCGTTTTTAGGCCTAATTAGTACCCCGGGAGGGCATTTTAGTCATTTTGTATTTTTGGGTAATTAAACCCACGAAAATTAAAGGGGTTATATCAGATGTTTAGGTTATCTCCTAGGGTGAGATAACTCAAAACACTAGAACGACCATTGGAGAGGAGAGGAGAGAGCTCTCAAGGCATTCCAAGGCTCAAAACTCACCCTTTTGCACCGCCGCCACCGCCAACGCGTAGATCGCGAGACGGAGAATGCAACCACACCAAATTCAACACCAAACCAGATTTCTGAAAATCCCAGGCAAGTGTTTATCTTGCTTATTTCGTGATGCATCTTTCATATTGGTTTAGGAATGATTAGGATGATTCATATGGATGAAAAACCCGATTTGAGTTAGGAAATTTCATGTAGTTATGGCTTAAATGAAAATTCTGGAAACCCTTTGTCATGTAGAGGAATAAATCACGAATTTATGATGTTGTAGATGAATAAAATTCTGGAAAAGATGGATTAGGACTATGTTAATGAAATTCTAGGGTTCTTGAGGTTTTATATGAATTTGGGGCTTGTTAATCCATGCTTATTAATGGAAATTTGGATGCTTTACGTAAAAGTTGTATGGAATGGATTTATATAATTAGTAGTATAATTTTCTGGACGTTTGGGTATGGAAAGTTAGGATTTGGATGAAGTTTTGTGAGAAAACCCGTAACTGCAAAACTGCAGAATTCGCCATACCTGCTTGATCGATCGATCGAGCCAAGAGCTTCGATCGATCGAGCCCCTAACCTCGATCGATCGACCCCTCCTGACAGACTTAAGTTCCCCTTTTAAAATTGTTGAATTGATTCGAAATGAAGAAAACTCCTTAGACATCCTTGTTAAAATAATTTGGGAGATAATGATGACCAGTAAGATTCATTAATGAATAAGAGACCTTGAATGTAAGGCGAAATCTATATTTTTGGGATATTTTGCATAAGGTACAATGTAAGTATATATTAAAGGGGAGAGACACATAAGAGAGAGTTACGTTGGAACATAAATGGATACCTACTGAATTGTACATTTGGAAAAATAGAGTCCATGAGGGTTACGTAGTAAGTTGGAAAAACCCTTCGAATTAAAGTTAGAAACGAACCATTATACTTGATAAATAATAATGGAAAAATAAGGATAAATGTTGTGAAAGTGGGTTATGGGATAAACCTAAATTGATATAATAAAAGTGGTATATTTATTTGATTGATTATGAATATATTATATATTTGTTAAAATCATGCCCACGCTACTTGCTATCCCTGAGGTTACCACGCTGGGACAGTCTTATCTCGAATGGGCCTTCATGGGGGATATTGACTCGTACCCTAGAAGATAGAAATCCTAGGTACAGGCTATCGAATCGGTAGTCACGGTCCTAAGAGACGTGAGGGTATGTACTGACCTCTTGGACTTGGAAACTATGCTTCGCCTCAATATTGTTTGTGTATGTATTTATACAGTTCGAGAGTTATTCCGAACTTGTATTCCCTTTAGTACAATTGATACGGGGATTGGATAGCAGAGTATGCCCGCACCATAATTTTTATGTGGGGTGCTGTTAGAATATATATATTATACTAATATTTAATATATATATATGAACTTCTGAAATTTGGGAAACTGCCTACTGTGTTATGGTAAGTAAGACACGTATAATGACTCAAATTGGAAATACTTGTTTTTGAAAAGTATAATATGATATTGAAAAAAAATTATGAATCAATAAAGTTAAAATGAGCGTTTTGTACTAAATGAAATTATCCTTTTAAACCATGATGTTGTTAAATCTTAAATCTTGAGAGTCACCTAAGATGAGTTAAATCCTTGGGGAAAGATAGTGTGATATATGATGAGATAAACCATTGGGAAGGTTAGTGCGATAGGAGTGCACATTAGAAGAGAGGTGAGAATTTCTCAAGAGAGTGTCGCACTAATATGTTGTTGCATTGGCCTGTATCAATTTAAATACTTGGTAAACGATTTTTTAAATCATATACACTATCGGGCTCTGACCCGTTTCTATTCCTCTTTCTCTCTTGTATATATATGTATATATTACAGGTGCCCAGCCACAGGGGCGTCTTGTTTAGGATCCCTTGGAAGGAACGTGCTGCAGCTTAGGTGGGAGTTGCAGGCCACTTGCTTAGATGATTTCATTTACTTGATTCCACTTCTATCATTCTCCTTATTGGGCACGTGTCGCCCTTTCCTCTATTTATCTGTTTTATTGGTACATTTGTATTTCATTTATTTCTAGTACTGTTACTTTGGGATTTATTCAGCCTGTATGTTTTACTTTAAGTTTTAAATGCTGGGATTTAGTTGTTGAATGTTTAAATTAATTGGATTATATTTTCCAGGATTATTGTGGTGTGATTCTTTAAATATTGAATTGTTGTAGATATTTGAATCTTTATTTTCAAAATAAAATTTGGAAAGTAATGTTTAAAAATGGTTTTGACACTTAGCTTAATTAAATAGGGTGTTAAATTTGGAAAAGTTATTTTTACGACAGTGATGCTAAGAATGAACCAACTGTTCACCTTGATTTTAATTTAATAAAGGAGTGATCGCCCGGTATTTAATTAGGTGGGATGTCACAATAATCAAATATTTATGGATCTGACCGGACACAGAGAAGACAACTTTCATAACTGATAAGGGGACCTATTGCTATAAGGTCATACCCTTCGAATTTGAAAAATTCTGGGGCAATATATAAAAGGCTGGTAAATAAGATATTCGAAGATCACATTGGGAAGATGATGGAACTGTATGCCGATGACATGTTGACGAAGAAACTCAAGGTTGACACTCACGTGGCCAACCTTGATCACACCTTTGACACGATGGATGAGGATAGGATGAAACTCTACCCCACCTAGTGTGTTTTCGGTGTGGGAGCAGGCAAGTTCTTATGCTTCGTTGTGAATCAGAGAGGGATTGAAGCCAACATCAAAAATATCAAATCTTTGTTGGAGATGAACATTCCCACAACAATAAAGGATGTGGAGAGACTAACTAGACAAGTGGTCGCATTAAATAGGTTTGTGTCTAGATCTACTGATAAATGACTTCCTTTTTTTAAAGTGTTGAATAAAGCTTTTGAATGGAACGATGAGTGTGATAAGGCCTCGACTTTTGTTGTCAAGACCCATCTAGGGAGAGAAGTTGTATCCTTATCTAGCAGTTTTGGAGTCGGACATTAGTGCCGCTATTATCAGAGAAGAGGATGGAGTCCTAAAACTAGTGTACTTTAACAGCAAGGACCTCCAGGGGGCCAAGCAAAGATATGCCAAAATGGAGAAACTAACCTATGCTTTGATCCATGCCTCACGAAAGATGAAGCTATTTTTTCAGGCACATACAATAGTGGTCCTCACAGACTCTCCTCTTAGACAGGTCTACCAGCCGATAATGGACATTAAGGGGAAGGCCCTGGCTCACTTCGTAGACGAGTTCACATGGGATGAGGCCGATACTTAAGAAGCTATAACTTATGAGCAAAAAAGTAGGGTGTGTCTCCCCCCAACTGAGGTCGAGACAATTTTAACAAGAAGCAAGGTTTCTGAGAACGAAGAAGAGAGATACCTATTCAAGAATGGAACCATGGAAGAGGGTAATTTTTCTCAAAATCGTACTGTGTGGAGAATGTTTGTTGATGGATATTCGTGTGAGATCGGAAGTGGGGAAGGTTTAATTATGTTGGCTCCAGATGGGACCGATATTGAATATGCACTGAGGTTAAAGCCTCCAATAATCAATCAGAGTATGAAGCCCTCCTGGAAGGTCTCCCCCTTGCCCGGGCACTGAATGTCGGCTAACTCCTTGTCTATAGTGATTTCATGTTGGTTGTGAACCAAATTTTGGGGATATATGAGTCCAAGTATGACAGAATGACCAAATTATTAGGAAGGGTGAAGACAACACTGAATCAAATTAGTGAAGTGAAATTAAAGAGGATACCCCGACTAGACAATGGCTGATTCGATGCTCTAAAAAGGTTAGCTACAGCCACCAGAATTGAAATTAGAATAACGGTCCGGTGGAGATCCTCCATCGGTCGATAATTAAATGTGAAGAAAATACTGTGGAATTTTGCTACTTGAACATGAGAACTTTTTGGATGGATCTTATTATTCGATACATCAGATATGGGAAGCTACCATAGTCCAGAGTCGAGAGAAAGAAGTTGGGGTATAAAGAAGTTAAGTTCTTTCTCATAAAAGACATCTTATACAAAAAAGGGTTCCTACTTACTCTACATAGATGTGTCCATCTAACTGAGGTAGAGTATATTTTAAAACACGTGCACGAGGGTCCTAATCTAGTCATATCAGAGGAAGATCGTTGGCTAAGAGGCTTATCACTCAGTGTTACTGGTGGCCGACGTTGCCAAAGGATGCAGTTGCGTATGTCAAGAAGTGTGATAAGTGTCAGAGGTTTGTAACCATACCCCATCAACATTTTACTTCTATTACTTTTCCTTCGCCATTTGTGGTGTGGGGGATTGATTTGGTAGGACCACTACCAAGAGTAATGAACGATTATTGTTATTTAATTGTGGCGATTCATTATTTTTCGAAGTTGGTAGAGGTTGAGCCGATGATTACAATCACAAAGAGGAAATCCTTCCAGTTTATTTTGAAAAACATCATCAGTAGGAATGGCCTACCTCACACCTTAATTTATGATAACGGGACGCAGTTCAAAAATGTCTCCCTAGAGAAATATTATGAATGAGTTTGCATCAAGTAGTTCTTCTCCACCCCTGGTCGACCCCAGATTAATGGACAAAAAGAGGTCACCAATAGGACAATCCTTGAAGGAATCAAGAAAAAGTTAGAGGACGTTAAGGGGAGATGGACCGAGGAAGTGTATGTTGTCCTATGGGCATATAGGGAAACAAAGAAGACTCCGACCGGGGGAACTCCATTCATGTTAGCTTATAGCTCAGGGGTTATAGTGATGGCAGAGATAAGTCTCCCAACCTATAGAATCCAAATATACTAACCAGAGAAAAGTGTGTAAGAGAGGAGACTGGATTTGGATCTCGTAGAGGACCAAAGAGCAGATACTGAGGTTAGGCAAGCTCCTTATCAGCAAAGAACAACAAGATTTTATAATAAGAGAGTGAAGTCCCAGCCATTGACAGTAGGAGACCTCATTTTGAAGAAGACATGGCAAAAGCCCAATAAGATTCATCCTAACTATCATGGTCCCTATAGGGTGATTAAAGAGGTTGTTCCAGGCACGTAGCGATTGGAAAACTTATAAGGCGACCCATTTTCTAATACATGGAATGCTGACCATCTCATGAAATATTACCAGTAAGGTTCTAATTTTGATTGTCCCTTATCAATTATGTTTTAGTATATGTGTATGAGAACCAAATATGAATGAAATTCAATAAAAATTTCCTAGTGTTCCCTCATACTTTATCTATTGTTTGAATATTCATTGCTTGTATGTATCAAATCATCTTAAGCTATAAAACATCATTCTTGGTGAAGTAGATTTAAGTTACTCTTGGTGACATGGCATCCCAGATGGGGTCGACCTCATCCATGGACTGTCAATAACATTGAGGGGTGGGGGGTAAAATCACTTAGTTATGGTTCATTAGTAAACATCATTAACTTAGTGGAAATTCTCTCTCGGCCGAGATGACAGTGCATGGATGAGATGATTCTCATCCATACACTCTCAAAATGACGAGAGGGGACTTATAATCTAGCAATAATAATTTGGTTGATTCAAATTTAAAATCACTTGGTTGTGGTTCATTAGTAAACATCATTACCTTTGTGGAAATTTTCTCTCGAACAAGACGACAGTGCATTTAGGAGACGATTCTCATACATACACTCTCAAAATGACGAGAAGGAACTTACGATCTAACACCATAATTTGGTGGATTCAAATTTAAAATCATTTGGTTGTGGTTCATTAGAAAACATCATTAAATTGGTGAAAATTATATCTCGACCGAGATGATAGTGCATGGACGAGATTATTCTCATCTGCACACTCTCAAAACGATGCGAGGGAACTTATGATTTAACACCATAATTTGGTGGATTCAAATTTGACTCCTCCATGTTATTCATTATTAAACTTCATTAGCTTGGTGTAAGTTCTCTATCGATCAAGACAACAGTGCATGGACGAGACTACCCTCATTAACACACTCTCAAAATAATGAGAGGGGACTTGTGAACAATGATGGATTCAAATTATGCTACTAATGACGAATTAGGACAGACACAATGTCATAACAAAAGAAGAAGAAATGAACAAACAAAGAGATTCATTTTGATGGTAAGTAGGTTACCAAACAGATTACACAATAACTGAGTACAAGGCCACAAACGGACGTCCCAACAAAAATAGAAAATAAAAAACAAGACTAAAGTTGTAAAATATCCTCAACATCTGCCTGAGCCGACCCACCAGTAGGAGTAGTCTTGCCCCCAGTAGGGGTAGTCTTAGACCCATCATCATTAGCGTCGGTCTCTCCCTCGACATCATTGTTCTTAGTGACCTCGATGTGGTTGACCTCCAATTGGTTAACTAGATTTTCAACATCAGCAAGATCAGTCTCAAGAAGGGGGTCGCTGAAGTCAAGACCCACAAAGTCCTCAGGAGTTAAGTTTCCAACCTCGGCATGCTTAAGTGCATCCCATCAGTCGGCAGTCTTCATGCCCCTCTCAAGATATTCGAAGGCATAGCCCCCGAACTCAATTGACTCATTGAACTCGGCTACGGCTTATGCCTTAGCCTCATGCAATGCAGCCTTGACAGCAGCATCAATCTCGGCCTATTTGTTCTTGGCCATTATCTTCACAGTGTTTTCATGCCCGATATTCAGATTGGTAACCTCATCCACCGATTTCGTCAGGGCCTACTTGGACTTTTAAAGTTCATCCTTCAAATGATTTTCGGTTGTCACTACATCTCTTCCCTTCTGAATCAAGGGAATTTTCTTGTGGATCCAGTCCCCCATTCGATAGAGGGGAACCATGCTCAATAATAAAAAATATTTACAAATAAATCAGTATGACATAGGACTAAAGAAACTACACTTGACAGTTCTATGAAAATACTTAAACATCCCTGTGGATAGAAAACTCAGTGGGCAAATAGATGTCCGGGGATTGGAGGAAACACTCGTTACCATCATAGATGAGGCAACCGACACCATTTATGGCCATTTTAGCATGGTTAATAAAGCACTCATCGTCTAATTTTTGTTGGGAGAGATGAGTTGCCAAAGCCTCGTTTATAAAAATGGTAATTTATCTCTCAGGACGAACCTGCTTAGATAGACGGTGAGCGGTTGTATCTTTGGCTCATCCTTTCCTCTTTTTCCTAGCATCATCGGCTTGGGTGGGTCTACTCGCAGTGGTTTTGGTTGTTGGGGTAATAGGGATGTCGAACTTCTTATCATGTTTGCCGACAACCTTAGTCAGGTTTGGGACCATAATATTTCAATGGTGATCTGGTATGTTCTCTATACGATCTACAAAAATGGACGAGGTTAGGAATTAAAAACTACAAGGTACGAGATAACAGTTGATAAGAAAAATAACTTACGCAGCTCGGCTAGGTGGTCAACCCCCAGACCTATCTGAGCCAAGTAGTACGGGGTCATCATAGGCTAAAACTTAACTAAAAGACCACCATCACCTTGTTCATGTAGTTTCTTAACTTTTTTAGTAGCTTTAGAGTTCAAGCCTGGATCAATCTTGGTCGATGCAGAGACCTTAGCCCATCATTGAGGAGTCTTGGGCTCAAAGGTTCCACAAACATCATTGGGACCAAATTCCCAATACATAGAGATGAAAAAATAGTGGGGATTCTAATTATGGTTAGAGGTTTGGGTTGTCAGTGGGAGTTGCTTTTAGGTTTCCTAGCTACGAGATGATAGTAACCAAGTTGAGTCTTAGAGGACGATGCAGTGTAGCAGGCCATAAAAATGTTAACTGGGAGGTCGGTTTGGTGAACCATCTTCCAGATAGAAATAAATCCTAGAATAACTCTCTAAATATTCGGGAAAAGATGAGATGGGTTAAGTCCTGAGCGAGTTAAGATGGCTCAGATGGTCGAGTGAATAGTTAGTCAGAAGTCGACCTTAAACATCTACTAATAAACATAGACCTCACCCTCTCGGCCATGAAAAGATCTTTCATCCTCAGAGGGGTTTCTCATAGAAATGGAGGGTCCTATGACATAAAGGTGTCTACAAACTAGAAGATCGGCCTCAGAGGCAGTGCTCTCATATGACTTAGTGACAAAGGTGTCAAGTTCACTCTCTTCACCACTTTCTTCTGGTTGTTCGGCCTAGGGATTGTTTGGATGACCACTGGGGAATTTTTGAACAAACTCATCTCTCATCATAGCCGAGAGAAACTTATAATGGGGATGGAATGGAAACACTAGGTTCAAGTATTTGGATGGAAGAGTCAGATTGATCTGACGTCTCGGCCCTCTGAGAGGATGAGAAATGAGAAGAATCTTAATCTACCTGAGACCCTTCAGCGTGGGGTGCAGGGTAAACCATGGCTTCTTCATAAGAGTTAACATACTCGTTCGACTGAGAGGGATAAACATATTATTGTTTGCAAAAGAAGACGACTCAGAGATAAGGTCACTCAACTCAACAACTGCGGGACGAATGATGTCCAGTGGGGGAGGATAAATGGGATGAATAGTAAATGCCTCGACTTTTTGCCTCTCGGCTTCGTTAACCTCTACCCTCCTAATTTCTTGAAAATGCCTCTCTTTGAGGCTTGGAAACTCCTCAACTAGTTTGTACAACTTCCTTAACATTAACAAGATGAGACTCAACTTGGTTGAAAATTGAAAGGGGGACAAATAAGATGCAAGTTTGACTTTTGTTGACTAAAAGATCTAAGGCTGGAAACTTAATCATTTCCGACAAGAACAACTAAGAACTGATCAAATGGCCCACCGGAGATGATGATTAGAGGAAGGGACTTAAAACCCCTCCTATGATGGTTTACCACATGAACCTAACCAACATAGCCTCTACAACCACTAACAGCCCAAAGGAGAAAAACAGGGATGGGGGTTCAACCCTTAAAACTAGCCAACAAGCTCACCGAAAAAAGAAAACGCTAGAAAATGCAAGTGCAAAAGAAATTATGAAACCAAAGGCAGAAAATAAGAAAAGTGACAAGAAAGTTGTTACCTAGAGGAAAGGGAACCATTTGGATGAGAAAAGAGGATAAATAAGCTTAGAAGAGGAGGAAATCAAGAATATCTGGAAAGGTTGCTATTGGTGTTTGTAGAAACATGAAGCAGGAAAGTTGTGGGTAAAATGAGGAAAGAGAGGATTATACGTTTAAATACCTTAACTTGGCCAAGCACATTTTCTAATACACATCATCATTGAGGGCACAAAGTCCTAAGCGCCCAGCCATCAAATCAAACATGGGGCAAATGCTACCCAATCAGAGCAAGGACACATGTCACTCTTCCATCCTATAAAATGTAAGCATTCGACACGTCAAAAGTGTCTCAACAAGACTATGCTAATTCGTACCCATCATACACCTCTTCACAGAGATGTCTAAGGTCGAGGGTGATTGATATGACCGAATGTGACCTCGCCCTAAGATGAGTGCCAGCAATCTCCACAATCAAGTTCCCAAAAGGGTCCCCCTAGACTACCCAAGGGTCATCCGAAATAGGGTCGGCCTTGTGAATCCATGCTCTCAACCTCTGCATGAGTCGAGACTCCAAAGCAATGTTTCATCAGTATAGGCACGTCTCAACCTAGTTTTCAGTGGAGACTACACTTCCAATAGAGTGTCAAATAAGGCTATATTGGGTTTCATACTCGGTCAGGCCGAGTCCTAGTTGGGCGACATCTATAATATGAGCAGTATAAGTTTCCAAGATGGAAAATCCCACGTGGAAAAATCTGTTACAACAAGATTAGCCCCTCACGTGAGGGAATATTGCATCATGATTAGTTACATGTGTGAGGGAAAGGTGTCAACTAGTTATCGGGAGCCTCCTCATGCACATGTTGATTACATGCTTGGGGGTGCATTATACACCCAAGGCACTATAAATACACTTCATCTTCTACATTGTAAAGGATCGATGATCACATATTAAAAACCCTACTGAAACTCAATCAAACTAGTTGTAGAGAGAGAAATATTGAGTGCATGTACCTTAAGGCGATTAGAGCCTATATTAGAGGATTTCACACACTCGCATAGTGGATGTAGGCCTTCAATAGGCTGAACCACTTAATACTGGAGATCAATTCATCTTTTCCTCATCTCTTTTTGTTATTGTATTGTTGTATTTCTGATATTATTGTACTGGTGTGATCTCATTTATTACTTTGATCTGGTGATACCAATTCTGGTTGATCACCTACCTATCGTAAATGTGTTTAGGGTTTCCTTTCGATAGACATGTCAAGGACAATGCCGATCGGCACCCCATTGACCCTATATAAAGATAAAATGATATCACTTCGAAATGCACCTCTAAAACATCCCTTATAGTGATCTCAGCAACATTCTCTTGAAGTCAGCCTGGTTTCCATATTGAAGCCTCTCCCCCACATTCCATTTCAATCCTTTCATTACCCAATTTGGCAAATTTTGTTCCCTCTCCTCCTACCACCTTCATCTTGCAAGAGCATCCCTTCAATAATCAAGATTAACCTCAAAGCTTACGAAGAAGGTCCAAACCTTTAATCTCTCCTTAAATTCTCTTATTTTTGCGTTAGTTATCTAATTCTTACTCTCGAATTTTATCTTTATTAGATCACACATACTAATATCCAACTGTTTTATTAGTAGTATTGCACATGCTATATTTTCTATAAAAAAACAAAACAAGAAAAAGAGGGTTTGCTTGTAAATTCCAAATGGATATTTATTACACTAAAACATCCTTTTTCTATACACAGTACAATCCCAGATTGGAGTTATGGGATAAACCCCACCCATGTGTTGCATGCGAACTATGTGGACTTTGATGCCTTTTTAGGCTACGTAATCGTCTCAGCTAAAATCCAAGATTCGAGTCCTCTTTTCCTATTTTTTTACATATTATTTCTATGTATTATATTTGTGATTCATGATTGTGTTTTGTGTAACCTATACCATCGTCTTTATATAAACGATCAATGACCCGACAAACGCACACATAATATTTTTAAATTATTGTTTTGGAATAATCCTAAGTGTGGCCATCCCGATGTCTATCCTCACTCTCTCCCGCGGGGCCGGGGGAAAAAGGACGGGAGAAAATGGTATCGCTCCCTCGTACACTCTAAGAGAGCTTAGGATGTCATCGGTGTGGGGTGAATGTAAAGAGATGGATTCGCCAACCTATTTTGCACAAAACAGACAAAAGAACATGTCGTCACTTCAAGAGAGAGACAAATGGATGCTTACGAAACTAATAGTTCAAAAGTTTGGGGGCTAAGTTATAGAATGGAAAGGTGTTAGGTACCCATTCCTCTCTTTCAATCTCTCATGGGCTTGTGTTATTATTTTCCTTTATTTCCCCGTGAAGTGTGTGTGCGTGTATATATAATGGAGATCGCAATCGCCCAACTCATACCGTAGAGTGAGGTTATCCATAGGAATGTTCCCAAAACTATTATTCAAAATATGATTTATGCATTTATTATAGTATTGATCGTTATAATGAAATGATAACATGTGTTGGATAAAATGAATCTAAGAATCACAAACATAATATGTATTAAAATAATGCAAGAATGTAATAAACGCGAAAATGGGAAATTTGGGAAAACTAGAAATTTGAAAAATTAAAAAATTGTAAAATTTGACTTGAGCCTCGAATTTTAGTCCGCCTATGTAGCCTATAAAGGCATCAAAGTCCACGTAGTTTGCATGTAGCATAGGGGTGGGGTTTATCCCATAGAATCAAATGGGATTTTATTATATGTGTGTGTGTGTGTAGAAAATGCATTTTATTTTTGAAAAAGTGTGATGGATAATCCCATTGGAATTTATAGGTGTAACCCTCTTTTTGTTTGTTTGTTTTTTTATAGAATTAGAGTATGTGAAATATAACTAATAAAAATTTGGAATGTTAATGTGTATGAACTAAACTAAGAGCTAGATTATGAATTTAATGTAATTAATGTAAAAATAAGAATTTGAAAGAGAGAAAGAGAGAGAAAAGAATTTGGACCTTCTTTGAAGCTTGCTCTTGATCTTGGATGAACTCCCTTGAATGTTGAGATGATTGTTGGATGAGAGAGAATGCAATTTTGCCAAATTGGATGTGAAAAGGATGGGAATTTAAGATGGAATGAAATTTCACATAAAGAAATGTCGTTGATTGCAAGAGAATGTTGTTGAGATCACTCATGCTGATGGATCTGAGGTGTTTCTTTGGAGTGAGGTAATGTCCTCTATTTATAGGGTCAGGGGGTTATGATTGTCATGGTCCTAGCCCTGCCAATCGGCAGGTCACCCTAGACACACTACCGATTGGCAGGGAAATAGACCTGTCAATCGGTAGTCTCGTGAAGATTTTCTTAAAAAAATGGTCATAGAATGCAATCTGTTAATCCAATTCATGCACGGGGCATACCATTATAAATTTAATTCAGAGACCTTCAAGAGTCCTTTGGACCTCTCCTGTGTCCGGGAGTTTGCATTGGATCAAATGTGTCTCAGAAGCACACGTCAGTCCTTTGGATGGGAGATTATTGGATAGAGACGGATCATTCATCCAAAAAGTAAATCAGAATCATTCATGGGGAGGACTATTGGAAAGTTTAGGTGATGTACTTCGGCATTCCAAATAGTTTCTCTTGGTTCGAAAAGTTACCCTTGGTAAACTGGGGCGCAAAAGCACCCAGTGACCTCTAGGAGTAAAATATATCATTTATCTATATCGTAAGTCAGAATTGAGCACGTCGTTGACCGTTCAAAAGGGTATTCAATGCCCTTCGGAGATTCATTCAGTCTCATTCGACATGGAGAGTTGACTTTGGTCAAATATAGCCCGGGAGCGTCCGGTGGCCAATGGATCATTTATCCGAAAGGTTATGTCATTTTGTGCATAGGACGAACGATTGGAAATGGGTGTAAGTGCCTTTAGAAGATTCAAAGAGATTTTGATCTGATAATGAAGTAGATTGGGGTCGAATTGGGTCTCGGGAGGACCCGGTGGCCTCTCGATTGAATTTCGATTGTAAAATGGTTCGTTCGTCCGAACCGTGATGATGATTTGTGCACAGGGTGGACCGTTGGAAAGGGGATTCAGAGACCTTCGAAAATTCATTGATCTTTGCCTCTAACGATAGAGTTAATCGGAGTTAAACGGGGTCCGAGAGCACCCGATAGCATCCAGATCGGTACTCGGAGTATGACCTAGGGTTCATAGAGAAATAGGGAGGTTCTATGTACCGAAGGAGAGACTTAGGAGGTCCTAGAATATTATATCTACACAAAGGATGACCTCACTTTGCCTTTATCCTTAACATAAATTGAGTAATTCCATTCTCCATTTATATATGCATGCACACACACTTCACGGAGTTGTTAAGGAAAAGTGTAACACATGACCATAAGAGACCGAAAGGGTAGAATGGATGCCTAACACCTTCCCATTAAATAAATTATCCCCGAATCCTTGATCAAATTGGTTTCACAAGAATTAATATGTCTTTGATGCCATTGTTCTCGAGGTGATAATATTTTTTTGCCTGTTTTGTGAAAAATAGGTTGCCGACTCTTTTTCTATACATCACCCCACATCGACAACGATCGAAGAGCCCCGAGGAAGGGTGAGACCCCCGCGCATGTGATCCAATAGAGAGAGGGATTGCCACACTATCAACATTTGTCAACAGTGAAATCTTCATTCGAAACTCGTGTAAAGTTCATTTAAATGATATAAGCATGTTCGTTCGAACGAGGTTCTATTTTCTTAGAACAAGATTACGCACATCGTTTGAACTAACCTCTATTTTTGTTCGAACGGGTTTTTTTCACCTCAAAAATCATTTTTTTATATAAATAAGCGTGCTGGGAACTTTTTAACTTGAGAATTTTGGCAAAAATATTTTCCAATCATAGACCAAAAGCTTCCAAACCCTAGTTTCACCCAAACTCTTTGAGATCTATGATTCGACCTTTATGCTAGTTTGAGATCTCCAAATTATGGGAACCAAGAAAATTTATACTCTTCATCTTTGTTGAGTACTTGTAGCATGCGGTGGACTCTATACCGTTTTCTATTTACACATGGTGGGCTCAATGTTTGTGGTGTTGCAATGAAGAAATGGTTATTCATGTTACACATTATGTCCTAAGCATGTGTGGACTCACACGTTGGGTCCATTTCTAGGTGGAATACTATGTGCCACTAGGTAGAGGTTGAGGAGCGAAGAACATCAAGGCTTGCGAGGACGTTGAGTCTGTGTTGTAAGTATTTTGTCGTGTCCTTTGCGATTCCATACTTAGTTGATTTTTCATGGTTGTGGTTTTTCCTCGTACATCAGGGGTTGTGTGATTGTTTGTTTTACTTTATCCTACTATTGCCTAGATGCATGTTTAAGTATAAAAATTTTTGGCTAAAACTTGTTTGTAAAACTCTCGCTTAAAATTGGTGTAAAGGTTTATCTCGAGTATTTTTTTATGTTTAATATTTAATTTGATTTTTTTTTAAAATTGGTTTTTTCTTAGACCATTCCGTATATAGATTAACTGCAGTAGTGGATGTAGGACTCTCAGTTGAGGTCCAAACATCCTTATCCGTTACATCGATACTCCTCCCCATTAACCTGTCCGAGTTCCAGTGGGGATCACATTTTAGGTATGATGTCTCAAACGATTTCAACACCCATGATTTTGGCCCCGTTTATGTGAATGCAGGTTCCATTCAATTAAAAATGATATGCAAACATTTCTTTTGGCAGGATGGAAACAAATAATGTATTAACTCAGTCATTCATAGAGATGGAAGATCGATAAAAAAATTCAGGTCAAACTCGATGATGTCTTTAGGATACTTCCTTTACCACCCGTGGTAGAGGATCCGTTCGAATATATAGATAAAGAAACTGGGGAAAACCATGATCCCTAGTTGGAAGGAGAGAATGGTCAGGAGGATATAGCTAAACCTCCACAAGAGTCTATTACTTACATCCCCATTATGGATAGGTGGCCACTACCAGGATATATGTCATAAGGAGGTTCCAGGATAGCTAGGCCTTGGGATAATAAGATCAAGAAAATACAAGAAGCGTTTGGGAACTTCCTCAACTAGTACAAGATGCAAACTCCCAATATTGTAGAGATGGCCCTCCCAATGACAATGTCTTCGTTCTCCAACGAGGTCCAACATTACGATTTTCTCACAAGTAGAAGATGCCTAATAGTGAACCCTTTGATGGGTCTAAGGACCCCATCAACAATCTAGAGACTTACAGGTTCCCCATTATTATTCAAGACACCCCGGATGAGGTCCTATGTTAAGGCTTCCCTACTACTCTAAGGGAGACTGTCATGTATTGGTTTGTCAATCTCAAACTAAGGACTATTGGGAGCTTCATGGAGTTGTCTAAGTCCTTTGTCAACCACTTCATAGGGGTACACAAGATGATAAATTCTAATTACTTCTCTCCTCCACTTTTCGCAGAATTTGGACGAAGCCTTCGTAGAATACACCAAGAGATTAAATTATAAAGTTCTTTTAATTGATGATCTGAAGGACACCATTTTTTTGGATTCCTTTATATCAAGCCTCACATCGAAGGACTTGCTGAGGTCCTTAAGTAAAAGACCCCTCGGTCCATTCTAACACAACTAAACAGAGGTCACAAGTACATGAATGTAGAAGATGTGTTCTCCTGCCTTTGAGAGTCCCATGAGGCAACTGAGGCCAAGAATAATAAGAATGGAGGAAAAACTAAAGGATCTCCGAAAACCATACACTTTACTCCACTCACAACCACCATAGAAGAGGTCTTTGTATCACTAGAAGCTTAAGAGCTTCGAGGATACGAAGGATAAATCCGAATATTTTAGGTTTCACAAAGGTAATAGGCATAACACCAGTGACCATTTTTTATTCAAGGTAGACATTGAAATAGTAATCAAGAGAAGGCATCTCAAAGAATTTATGTCCAAGGATGCTAAAAAAGTCCTGGTCAATTAAAAATAAACACGGCGTCCCTCAGATTGACATGAATACCATCTAAATAGGTTTTTTTGGTGGAAGACCCTCCTCCATAGGTAGAAAACATCACCTCAAGAGCATGAAGAAGGATGTTGTGCAAGTCAATAAACTATTTTTCCATGGTCAGTCACCAAAAAAGCTTTTATTACGATCTTCCCAGATGCCGATTTCTGGAGAATCCCCCTCCCATGCGATGAAACTTTAGTCATCACTGTGACCATCATCATCCTTGACCTAATCCCATAATTTTGGGTCGGGCACATGAAATCTCCTTTTCCATTCTAATATATTATATGCATTATTATCATTCAAGTTCTATTTCTAAAGGTCTCTCATAATAATTTCCTCCTATGATAGCTTAGGGTGACCTCTTTTTCTTTTACCCTCTATTTCCAAGAATATTCCTCTTGTTATAGGGGCATATAATGGTCTATGAAACACAAGTTCGTACCAAATAAGTCTAATTTCTCTTAATTTATCGCTAATGGGAGCTACTTTTAACCTTTCTCTCATGTATTGGTTTCCATTCTATCCTTTCTAGTAATTCATGTCATCTACAAGAGCATCCTCAGCTCACTAACATGGAGATTTTATTCATATTTTTTCTTTAATGCCCAACACTCCACTCCATACAAGGTCGCTGGTCTGACGCCTATTCTATAAAATTTTCCTTTTAGTTTGTTAGTTATCCCTCTTATTTCATAGATACCCACTCACTTTTCTGCATTTCATCCAACCAGTTGATATTATACTCATAACATCCTCGTCAATATCCCCATTACCTTGTAACATTGAACCTAGATAACAAAATTTGTTAGTTTGGTTTATCAGTTTTACTTCAATATTTAACATTATGTTACTCAACTCCTCATTATTAAATTGACATTCCAAAAATTCCATATTATTTCTAGCGATTTTCAGTCCTTGAGACTCTAAGGTTGTTTTCCAAGTATCTACTGTCATCGCTAAGCTTTCCTTTGAACTGTCTACTAAAATTATATCATTCGCAAACAACATACACCATGGGACATCTTCTTGTATGTCCTTAGTAATCTCATCCAAATATATGGCAAATAAATAAGGACTTAGGGTCGATCCTTGATGTAAAACAACTTTAATCGTAAAGTCATTACTTTCTCCACATATAGTCCTTAGTCTAGTCTTTGTGTTATCATACATACCTTCTATAAATTTAACATAACTCATAGGTATTCTTTTCCTCCTTAAATCCCATCAAATTATATCCCTCGGTACCCTATTATAAGCCTTTTCTAAATCTATAAATATCATTTATAAATTTTTATTCTTACTTCTACACTTCTCCATTAATCATCTTTATAAGTAAATATCTTTTGTAGTGGATCACCCTAGTTTAAATCCCAATTGATTGTTCGAAATAGTTGACTCATGTCTTAATCTTTGTTCCATAACCTTTTCCCATAATTTCACAAAGTGATTCATCACTTTAATTCCTCTATAATTACCGTAATTTTGTATATCCCATTTCTTTTATACAAAGGTATAATGGTTATTTTCCCCAACTCATTTGTCATGTTTCCTTCTCTTAAAATTTTATTAAATAAGAGAGTGAACCATTTTATCCCTAGACTTCCAAGAGTTGTCCACACTTCTATGGGTATTTTAACTGGGCCAACTGCTTTATTCTTTCCCGTTTTCCTTATTAAAATGTCCACTTCTTTTTTGGTAATTGGACATACAATTCCTATATTCGGTTCAATGTCCTCGACATCTATTTTCGGATACTCTTCATTCAATAATCCTTGAAAATACTATTCCCATCTATCTAGAATTTCTTTATCACTGATTAATATATTTTGATTTTTGTTTTTAATAAACTTAAATGGACCCATATTCGCCGTCAATCTATCTCTATTTTTCGCCAATTTATATGTTTCCTTCTCACCTTCCTTGGTACCTACTTGATTATAAAGATTATCTAGTGCATTTTGTTGCGCATTTTTAATAATATTTTTTACTTCACTTTTTAGCTTCTTATACTTTTCTAAATCTTCTTGAATTTTACTCTTTTGCCACTCTTTAAAACTTACTCATTTATTTTGTATTATCTTCTTCATTTCATCATTCCACCACCAAGTCTCTTTTTAATGAATCTTTTTCCTTTAGTCTCAGCTGAAACTTGCTTAGCTATTTTCTCAATATCATTCTTTGTTCTTGACTAAATGTTGTTAACATTGTCGTTCCAATTCCACTTCATGTTTAACGAGAACTTATATTTAAATTCAATCTCTTTAAATCCTTTTTACTATGACCATGTGAACTAATAACATGAAGTGGGTATTGACACTAGGAGCTCTGCCAATGTTTTGCTCTGAGATGCTTTCAAGGCCATGGGCCTATAAATGAAGCTTATGCAACCAATTACCACTCCGCTAATTGGTTTCAATATAGAACAAACCTATTGTATAGGGTATGTAACACTCCCCCTTATAGTAGGGTCTAAGGATTGCTATTCTACCATTTAGAACATGTTCATAGTGGTATATTTGTCTTAGACTACAACTTGATAATGGGCTGTCCTTTGCTCAATGAGATGGACGTAGTTGTGCCAACCTGGAGGATGGTGATTAGGTTCCCAACCCCTATGGGTATGGGAGAAGTTTATGGGGATCAGAATCAGGCCAAAGAGTGCTACAAAATTTCCATTAGGAAATTAAAATATTATTAGAGATTTTCCAAAGACTACTTGAGATACTAGAGAGTTCCCAAAAGAGTATCGAGATCTTTATGAAGGTTCTTCCTCCTATAACTGAAATGCCTAGGCTTCAATAAGAGAGCTTAATCATAGAACTATTGGTTGTGGATATTCTATATCCATAAGATGGAGAAAAGGAACAAAGGGGAGAGTCATCTTAGGCTATTATCACCATTTTCAATGGTGAAGAAGACCTAATAAAGCTAGTTTAGATAGAGGATGGTTTAAGCTCTTCCCAGAGAGAAGTTAACCTAGTTTTTTAAAGAAAAAAAATGTGTTGCCTAATGCCACTTATACATGATTGGGGTAGATTATGAGGTCACAGTCCACTACCTCTATGTGGATCCAAACCATAGGCTAATACATGATAATAAGAGTTAATTTATCCCCAAAATAAATACAGCTACTGTTGAGGAGGTTGATAATCTCTTGGAGGCCAAATTCATCAAAGAGGTATAATACATGGAGTGTCTTTCAAATGTAGTACTAGTACCAAAGGCCAATAAGAAATGGATAATGTACCTAGACTTCAGAGATCTCAAAAAAGGTTGTCCTAAGGATTTCAATCCTTTGCCTTGTATTGAAATGCTGGTAGATTCCATCACTAGTCATGACCTCATCTCTTTCATTAATGCCTATTCTGGCAATAAACAGATCACAATGTCTCCTATAAATGAGGAAAAAACCTCATTTATCACAGACAAAGGCACCTACTCTTATGGAGTTATGACTTTTGGACCAAAGAATGCAAGTGCTACCTATCAGAAGATGGTTAATTCAATTTTTATAGACCTCCAAGAGATTATCAACCTCCTCAAAAGTAGTTGTTCAGGGTGTCATGTCAAGTGGACAACGAAGGTTTACGTTAATGACATTCTAATCAATAGTTTAGAGGTTTAGATTCATGTGCAAAATATCAGGGTGTCATTTTTTGTCCTCAAATGGAATCAGCTGAGCCTTAGTCCAAAGAAATGTGATTTTGTGGTAGATGGGTTCAAGTTCTCAAGATTTATGGCCACCTGACATGGCATAAAGTCCAACATAAATAATATCGAAGTTTTGCCAGATATGGAATCTTAAGTAATAGTCAAATAAGTCCAAAGTCTTGATGGTAAGGTTGTTTCCCTTAATCATTTTCTCTCAAAATTCATAGAAAAGTTCTCGTCTTTCTTTAAAATAATGAAGAAGGCTTTTGCAGTGGAATTCATATGCTTAGGAAGATTTCTAGAGCGTAAAGAAGTAAATGGGATCTCCACCTCTCCTGTCCTAGACCACCACAAGAGAAGACCTAACCCATGCCATACTACCTCTCCAACTACAATCAACTTAGCTTTGACTAGGGAAGATTATGAGGTCCAATACCCCATGTATTATGTTATCGAAGATCTTTAAGGGGCTAAGGGCAAGTACCCTATAATAAAGAATATTTTTTTAATCACCTCAGCCAGACAACTAAGGCCTTACTTCCAATCACACACCATAGTGGTGATAACGAATCTACCCTTCGATAGATCCTACACAATGATGATACCATAGTAAGGCTTGTCAAGTGGTCTGTGGAGTTGGGGGAATTTGACATCAAATTCCAACCATAGAGTACCATCAAATGTCAGATCTTTAATGGATTCATTATAGAGATCAACAACTTCAAGGTTGAAGAGAAAGAGATATGATAAGGAAATAACAATGCCCAAAGAGCCCAAGCAAAAACTATTATTCCAGGAAATAAAGCTTATCTTCCTAACATGGGTATTACATGTGGATGGTTCTTCTAATAACTCAGGCAGTGGATATGGACTTCATCTTTTGACACTGGAAGGAGGTATAATTTCTCTCACCCTCTATTTTTAATTCAAAGCCTTAAAGGTCTGATGACCCATTATGGAACTTAATATCTTTGAACTTATAAGGCTTTCATCCTTAGTTAGTTAAGTTTAGAGGTGTTAGGACCCATTGTGGAACTTTATATCTTTAAACTTCTAAGACTTTCATCCTTAGTTATCTAAGTTTACAGGTGTTAGGACCCATTGTGGAACTTCACATCTTTAAACTTCTAAGGCTTTCAACCCTAGATAATTAAATTCCTAGGTCTTAGGACCCATAGTGGAGCTTCTTATTTTAAACTTCAAAGGTTTTCATCCATAATTATGTTCAATGGTCTTAGGACCCATTTTTGAAACTTAAATTTTAAACTTATAAAGCGTCCATCCTTAGTTGGTTAAGTTTAGAGGTGTTAGGACATGTTTTAAAATTCTAAGTCTTCCATACTTAGTTTGCTAAGCTTATAGGTCTTAGGACCAATTAAGGAACTCATATTTTTAAACTTTAAAGGCTATCATTTTTAGTTTGTTAAGTTCAAAGGTCTTAGGACCCTTAATGTGACATTATTTTTATTCTAAGGCATCCATCCTTAATGAAGTGTGTTTCAAAGATCTTAAGAGCCTTTATGAGACATATTTTTTGAACACTTAGAAGGCTCTTCACCTTAGTTAAGTTTAATTATAAGGTCTTCGTACCCTTAAAAAATTTATTCCTTAACTTCATTCTCAAATATTTTGGGCGGGATTAGTTTTAAGATGCTTAGTCCTAAAAAGTGCAAATTTTAAACTCCTAAGGCTTTTGTCCTTGGACAGTTACGGTTCTAAGGTGTTGTTTCCCATAATGAAATCTCAGTTCTTGACTTCTATGGCTTCCACCCTTATGTAACAAAGGTTTATGGACCCTCAGATGTACTACAAAAAAGGATTCTAATTAATTTGAGTAGCTTTACCAAGTAATCTTAGGGGGATAAGGAATATATCACTTACTCCACGTACCTCAGACAAACACAAGCAAAAGAAAATATTCCTTCAAAAAAGAAGAATAAAAAAGAGTCAAAAGTATCAAAACGAAGACATTACCATTGAAGATAAGAAAGTTGTTAGTATTACATCGATAAGAGAGTAGTTCCCTAATTTCTAGGGTGTTTAAGGTTAAACTAAGGTGTAACCTGTACTAATGCCAATAACATAACAATAAGTGCACTCCAAAATGATAAGTAATAAACCCAAATGTATAAATCACAAACTCTCATGTATAACTTAATGACAAGTAATAAATATAATTTATTTAGAACAATAAACACTACGCTAAAAAGGATAAAATATCACCCTTGAGCTGACGATCTTTGACCATGACAAAAAAACATGCATTTTTATCACGGTATTTGAACGTGACAAGTACAGTTGTCACGGACTTTTCATTTTCTTTAACCGTGACAAATTTATAAAGTTATCACAGTCAAAGACCTTGACATGTCCATGACAAATCTCTTAAGTAAAAACCCAAGGCGCTCTTTCTTTTTCCCGTTTTATTTCCCTCTTTTTTTTTCTCTCTCTCTCTCTCTCAGTGCCTACTCTCTCTCTGTCTCTCTCTCTCTCTCTTCTAGTGATTTGTTATTATTCGATTTGAATTAAAATTGGTTTTATGGTTCGTGAATATGTTAATTTGGATTTTAATCAATTTAAGCATTAATTCAAAGTCCATGACAGGTCCCGATATTGAAACAATGTTTAGATTTCTAGTGTCGTTAACTTGTATTTTTCTAAAGATTTGTTATTATCAGATTTAAGAAATAATTTAAAGTCCATATACATGTTTGTACTAATAATAACATTTTTTGGAGAAAATAAATTCATCCCGGTGCTGTAGCGGAGGCGACGAGGGCTCCTCGGCAACTAGGCTCCCAAATGGGGCTAATTGGGGTCTGTCGTCGAGAAAAAGATGGTGTTATTGGCTAAATCCCTGGAGTTACTTAGGGCAATCATCGGCCCGGGGTACACTGATTGGAGGGATGATCCAAATGAGATCAAGATGGGCAACTGAGGGAACTACATGTAGTGTATTTATATTTATATTTATAAGAAAATAACACTTACTTTCTTTTTGGTTTTCATTTGTTTGACAGGATCAATTCGTCATGCCCCCACATGTCCGCAACTGCATGTTAAAATAGTTAAGGGAACAATATAAGATGTGGAAGAAAAACATGCGGGCACAGTACTTTGGGAAGACCTAAGAGTCCATTCTAAAAGTGCGTGACACCATCCCCTCGAATGAGCCGATCTCAGTAGCACAGTCGCAGTAGTTTGTCAACAATGAGATCGATAAGTGGCAATTGGCATCTCATCAATCGGGGAGGGAAAACTGGGCGAAAAAGGCACTACTCCGGATGAACGTCTTACGCCGAGGTGGAGTATAGGATGGTTAGCTTTTATTTTTCTTTAATTTTAGTTTTATGTTATTCTAATTTAGCATTACTTTACATTAGTTACTAATTATGCATTATTTTATTGCATGAGATGAGGAGTGGTTCGATGCCTGTGTGGAAATTCGGACGAAGAGGGTCAATGATAAGGAGGTGTCCCCGAGCATCACAGCCATAGTTGTAATTTACAATTGTTTAACTTTTTTAATTATGTTATAATTTTTTTATTAACTTAACTAACTACTCAAGTACTTTTTGTCATTTCACGAAAAGATTAAGGAATGAGTCGCAGTCTGATGCAAATAAAGCATCTTTCGCTATGGACGCACTCAACCAAGTGTTTGGGGCAGATTGCAAGGGGGGACTAGGGTGTGAGCTCTCGGGTGGGGAAGTCGATGATCATCGGAATGGAGACGAGCAAAACCGGGTTGGCTCATAAGGTGAACACCCATGAAAATAAGCTATCAAGGTCGGAGGCGACGGTCTTAGATATGTGCGCCTTCATGAACCGTCAGTGGCGGTTCACCTCCGATGTGGGCAAGGGAAAAGGAAATGCAAATGGAAAGGTGGAGGGGGAAAAGGATGAGGTAGATGAGGACATCACTGCTTCATTATCGATACGCACGAACTCGCCGCCCTTATATGATCCATTTCCCATCTTGACCTCCATCGAATGGACTAGTCAATAACCAATTGGCCGAAGCATGTTTTTAATTGACATATTTGGTGGGGATCCGATAAAGAGTGGGTTGAGGTAAGCGGGAAGCCACCCGAGTACGGTGGTTCATGGAGGCTCCCTGCAAGACATTAAGGCAAAGGTTCTCGTCATGCATGTTTTCGACGAAAAGGAGAACTCACCTTTGTGGTTGCACGAATAATGTGGCATTCGAGAAATTGATGGGTGTGTCAATGCATATGTCGTGTGACCTTACTTCCTCATCCGAACTATTTTAGACCCTAGTCCATGACATTATTTGTATTTATTTTATTTGGATATTGGATTATATTTGTATTTTTTTTATTTGGTACATGTTGGTTTGGATATGGATATTTGTATTTGGTTATTGATATTTACATGTTGGTTATAGTTATTTGTATTTTTATTTGGTTGCTCGATATATATGTTGTGTGGACAAGTTAAATTTTGCTATAACCGGTATAAATATATTGTTGGGCAGTGGCAGTCGCCATACTGCCCAACATGTTTTTTTTTAAATCTGCCCAGATTTGTCACGGACTTTTATCGTGATAAGTGAAAATTATCACGGACTTGTCACAGTCAAAGTTTTTTGACAATTTTTTATTTTTCATGGACTTGAACATGGTCAAAGTCTGTGACAAGTTTAAGCTTTCATCATAAGCTCGTTACGGTCAAAGACCATAACAAATTTATCAGAGTCAAAGAGCGTGACAAGTCCGTCACAACTCTAACGAACTTGTCACAATCTTTGACCGTGAAAAGTCCGTGACAAATTCATTTGTCACCCCAAACTTATCACTTACAAAGACCGTGACAAGTTTGGCTTGTTAAGGTTTTTTATCGTGACAAGTTGGCAGTCTTGATGTAGTGAAATGAACCTTTGAAACAACTAGCTACAGGGAGAGGAAAGCAAGAACTCTAGATATACCTCAGGTGGGCAGATTAAACACCATGTAGCAATGGTCATATCTCAATAAATGCTTATTTTGTTAAGAAGAACTAGGTAAAGCACTGATTTTAGGAAGAATATGCCCTCTAATTAGTAATCATTCTCACAAAGTGATATTTTCACTCAAAGATCACATCTACTTTTTTTATCAAAAGATTATCTTTTCTCAAAGTGTAGTTAGGGGTATATATAGGCTCAAAAATATATTCGTGGAACCACAAGTGCATTATGTTATTTCAGCCTACCATACCCAAAATGTCAAATGTATTAAATGTTGAGTCAAATCTCGAATGACCAGCTACTTTGTTAGGCAATACCATAGTGTGTTCATGCCGAACCAACAAGCTGCTCACAAAGCACCATTGTTTACGATAAGTTGATTTGACATGCCTGGGTATGGTATGTCATCACTCAAATCTTTTGTTTAAAAATACTCAATTTGGCACCAAAACTCCGTGGTAGATAATCGAGGAAGCTCAAGACTACTCGGAGATGATCTCTCGAGAAAAGCTGGTTGTTTAACCTAGTGTACCTAAAATGGTTAAGTCATACCTGAACATTGCCTTTCCATTTCAAGCATCCGAACTAGTTCCCTCAAACATTACCAAAGTGAGGTTTATCGCTAGAACATGAAATCTCTCCCAGGACCTACCAGACTTTGTCCATCACTTGTACCGAGTAACCACCTCTAAATATTACAACATAATTCGAATTTATGATGCATCTCATCAACATATAACAAACTTATAAAATACATAGTGAATCTAATTCGCTTCATCAACATAGCTTCATCCATCTTCGATTGAGATCCTTCTTTTCCTTGATTCTTAATCAGTTTAGTTGACTCCTCACACTCCTTTATGATGTCACTAATTGTTGATGAACCCTTATTTAGTTTCTCATCTAGATTCTTAATGAGGAGGTTTATGTATAAATAAGGAGTTAACCTATTAGTCTATACTATATTTTCCCCCTCGTAGACAAATTTGCTTATGTAAGAAATATTTGTATGAAACATCTTACTTCGACAAACCATAACTCGGAGATGACCTTGTATTGATATAGTTACATTCATACCATCTTGAAATGACCAAATTTAGTTAGAAATGACTTGGACCGAGGAACCTTATATCGAAACACCTATAATTGGCGTCATTTATCTCTGTGCGTGTCAGCCCAAATATTCCAATATTTCCATTATTTAATGTGGAAGTCAAATCATTTGACTTTTTTCCATTTTTTGACACGTGAGTACATGGGGTTAAGTCTGTCATTCCTCATTTCTCTCAATCATCATTTGCCCCCAATTTCAAAACAAATCATAGGGGATTAAACCATCTAGAGCCTAAATGGCTATTTTTTCCCCCACCTATTTAAATACACTTCATCTTCCTCATTATAAACTTTTCTAACTTTTGCATTCAACTCAAAGCTCCAAGTATTTTTAGAGAGAGAAAGTCCTATTATCGCCCAATTTTGGCCTAAAAACCTCTTTTACACCTTATTTATTTGATGATTTCTCACCGCCTCCATTCTAAACACTTTTTCAATGATTTCCACTGTGAAAAAGTATCAATACCGTAATTGGCTTCCACAAGATAAACCAATAAATTTTCTAACTAAGATAGTGTCGTTTGTTGGGCTGATCGCAAAGATTTATTTTTCTCCTCCGATCACTATGCTCCCTACTTTAGGAAAAAATAAGTTTGACCAACAGGGCATATTATTCAAAAACACTATTGAGGGTGTTGATAAACCAATTTGTTATTGCAGGAACTGAAATACGCCACTACCAGACTGTATATCACCTCCTTCTATGTTTTACATGTTAGGCTTGATCGGGGAGATTTCCCCTATTCTCATATTGATTTTGAAGAACCAGGTGGTTCTCCTGGTGGGTTTTTAGCATGGTGCCTCTATACATATGAAAAATATAAGAAAAAATTTCAAAATATTAGGCTTACTCATGTCACTAGGTTTTTTTAAAGACATCACGTTATCCAAAAACAATCTTCCTCTTCTCCTGTTGGTCTCTCATTAGATTTTTACCACATATACTTTTGTATCAGCGTGGTGAAAATTTTCAATTACACTGGAGGATGTTTGTGAACTATATGTCATGGATCCATGAGGACATGCCCCTTATATTTCTCAAATCTTGATATTAAAGAGGAGAAGGAATGTGTAACACTTGACCAACTTCTTCAGGATTGAATAGGTGATTCCACGAAGTCCACTTGTAGACGGTTAATCAAGTATTTATACCAACCACTTATCAATCTTACAAAGGAACAAAAGAAGAAAAAGTTTAAACTTGACGATGATTTTGGTCCAGGTTATGATGGTGACTCGGAATTAGCTACTTATATCCTCTATCTTCTTTCTCGATTTTTCATCACTGGTAAGCCAAACGATCAACCCCATAGGCAATTAGTAAATATTTATGTCAAGTTGTCTCATAGTGTCAACATCCCAATGGAATCTACAACTCTTGATTCTTTGCACACATGGCTAGATAGATGCCATCTAGATATGACACACTCAATTGGCCATTACCACGTCTCCAACTTTTCCAATACTATCTTGTTGATGGGTTTCCTCCATGCAAGGTTCCCTGAGCTTGCCCCTGATCTTATGGAGATTCCCGTGCTTCCAATAGCAAGACCAATCATAACTCAATACAACATAAAGAAAATAAAGAAGTCTTTCTTGCCTTTGATTGATGATCTCCAATATTTTATACTCTGTCCTTATAATGGAAAGACCAATGCTAAAAATAGTGATTCTTTAAGCCAACAACTTCATCGGTGCAACTCGTTCTAGATCATTAGGAAAATGTTAAGGAGAACCTATCTCTTGCTATGGTTCTTCTAATTACCCCCAGTCATCTTCCCCCGCACATTGAGGGGAAGTTAAAAGTGAAGCCTATAACCCACATAGGTGTGCCAGAAAATTTGGTTTTGACCAAGTAATAACCAAACCTTCGTGTGATTCCTTGAGGTAAGATCAATAATTTGTGATTACCTATCTAGATTTTACTAGGGGCAGTGTTTGTTAAATATGTATTAAGGAAAAGACTTGTTCTTCTAGATGGGGACAATATTGTATATTTTTTTATTGGGTTGGCAGTGCTACCATTATCCAACCGAATTTGATGTTTTTGCATAATATGTATAAAAAGAGGAGCCCAATTATCATGACATAAAATGGTTTGGGTCGAATGAGCTTGGTTTGAATAACCAATCCATCAATGAATTTGTATTCCCCCCCAGTCCTACAGAAAGATCAAACCCCAAGGAGTTTCTTCCTTTAACTCCAACCACCAAGATTGTTCTTACTATGCCAAAGGTAAAACAAATGTTTCTACGATCACTGGTGGAGTGAAAAGGAAGCCTTCCTATGCCACATGTTCGTCTAAATGGAAAATGCCCCAAAACCTAAAAAAAAATAAGTCCACCACAGGTGCCTCTAACTTTGGTGGGATTCCTCTTGAGGCCACTTTCCCGCTCGATCCAGTTCTTGTGGAAAACGTGAAATTAATGGAATTTGATTTTTTAAGTAGGATAACACCCCCTTCTATGATCTCAAGTAATGTTTTAGCCAATAGGGTGAGGGAACTTTCACCTCATGATTCTGTTATTTCTCAGGTTCCACGCAAAAAGCATTCCCCTATTGAGAAAGCAAAATAGTTGTCTTCCTCTACTTCTCCATCTACACACAAAAAGAATTTGAGGAAGAAACATGATGCAGAGGGTGTGGTCATTAATGAACCACCTGCTTTGCCCTTAGGTTATTTGCATAACAAGCTAGACGATAGGCTAATTGAAGATGTGGTGGGTGCTTCTCCCCAAGTTAATCTATCTAAGCCTCCACAGAAAGCTCACCAAATAAGCCATTTTTTTCTCTTTTGCTAAGAAAAAATTTCGAAGTGTTGAGTTGTTATTTCAAATTATGAGAAAGATCAGTCTAATACTTATTCTGACCTTATTTGAAGTATGTTTCTTCATCGGGAATGGAATTATGTCAATGAGGTAAAATCCCCCCCCCCCCCAATCATGTTTATGCCAATTCGTTCAATCTCATTACTATTTTTATTATGTTAAGTGCAATATCCTTCTTGGATATACCTTAGCAAAAAACCTCACCTGCTTGGTAGTTTTTACTAACTCATTCAGGTGAAGTTCTCATGTTTTATCACCTCCTTGGAAATGTACTCAACTTGGAAAGTTTTCTCTAAATATACACTTGTTTGGTGATATACCTTTCTTGGGTATGTTTTTTAGTAAACATCTGCTTGGTGACTCACCCTGCTTGGGAAAGATTTCTCTAAATATGCACCTACTTGGTGATGTACCTTACTTGGGTGTATATTTTTTCAGATAAACACCTGCTTCGCGAATCACCGTACTTAGGAGCGATTTCTCTAAAATAATACCTGCTTGGTTTGATTGAGTAGAATTTAGAAAAGAAAAAAAAATATTGTGTTACCTTCTTAGTGATGTACCCTGCTAGGTTATGAAACTCTTGAAAAAAAATGCACCTTCTTGGTGACTTAGCTTAACACTTTTCTAATATTTTCTCATTTTAACTGCTTGGTAAAAAATAATTCACAAAATTTTGGCTATGTCTTTTTTTTGCTTCCTCTTTTGCAGACTATAATATAGAACATTCCTCTTACATAACCTTAAATGGAACATTCTGATGTTGATGTGCTTACTCAAAAGATGGAGGATGATCCTGTTACGGCAGTTCCTTCATAAGATGATTATTTCGACGGACGTGATCATGGTTCTACGACCTGTGAGCAGGTAACGAAGTGAATTTGGTCGTGGTGTTTCCATGACCTTCATTGCACCTTTTAAGTTATGTTAGCAGGTGCTTTGAAGATACTGATCGAGGGTGAAAAGCGACGCGCGTCAAGCACTGGTCCTTATTTTCTATTCACCTCCTCAATACAAAAACTTAAATTACGACTACACTTGCGGGACAAGTCTAGCGGTAAGTCGGGTATAGAAAATATCCACTGGGATGAGTTGATAGAATTCAATTGATTTAATATTCCAAAATAAAAGTGTTAAAGAGTGATTACAAACTAAAACGGAAAAGATGCATAAAAGGGAAATGATTAATCTAGGCAAGTGTATTGAAACTAGATTAACAAAGCGAGTAAAACTATAGGCTGAGTCGAAAATCCCTCACCCGGGTTAATTTGTATAAAATGGATACATGGGTCGACGAGTTATGACGAATGCGTCTCGTTTCGACAGTTAACTAAATCAAGTCACGCCCCTAAATCCACATAAAAGCCTAATTAGATTTTGGCGTCAACAAATATCCCAAAAATTGCGCACGAAAGGTCGTAAGCACGGGACATACATGATATGCCCCATCAAATCTCCTAGGCACAATAACTAGAACAACTCACCCGAAATGGACCCGTAAATGCCATCACCAAAGCAAAGCAACGCGTCAACCCTAGTGAGTTCCATTCAAATACAACCTAATTTAAATTAGCTAGAAAGAATGTTAAAAACGCAGTAAATTAAAGCGGTAAATAAATGCGGTAAATCTACACTAGAAAGCAAGTAAAGAAAGCATGTGAATCTGATTAACAAAGAATGTAAATTACACTACAAAGAAAGAAATAATGCAATACACACTATATTAATGTAGAGGATGATGAATAGTGCAACTTACAACCCAATTGGGTGTCAAACTAAGAAAAATCAAAGAAGAACTCTCCAAAACCCTCAAAACCCTAAGCTATTCTAACCTAAAACTATTTCTAACACTTAAGATCTGATATTTACAACAAAATTGCCATTTATAGTAAGTTGGAATAAGTAAAGAAAAGAAAAGGAAAAAGAAAATATAAGTCAAAATATCAGCTGGAAACAGGGGATCAATAGATCAATCCCCTGTGATCGATCGATTGATTTCCAAAATATCATCCCACTGTCTCCCCATGATTTCAAAAATGTGAAGGATCAATCGATCGATCCCTTTGATCGATCGATCGATCAAGCATGGGTGAGCCAAGTTGGATGCTATTTTGGGATGAATGCAATTCCCTTCCGCTAATATTGCCATAACTTCTTCGTTCTGAATCGGAATCACGCACCATTTATGGCTACGCGAAGCTTGCGAGGAGGAATACAACTTCTTTGTCGATCTTGGGCCAGTGCCCAAGTTATAAATTGACTAAAATGCCCTTGAATGTGCGATCGCGTACGAAAATTGAGCGTAATGCGTCTGAACTTCACACTTAGCATCCAAATACCTATAAAAGCTCAATTAACCCCTACAAAACATGTTAACGTAGAAATATGAGGTTGTTTGGTTAACGAGCATAAATATAGGGAATAAGATACCCTAAAGGGATAAAATGCGTTGGTTCGAGGGATGAAATACGCAATATTTACGTCGTATCATATACCCTTTTATTCAAGGTTTCCTACACACTGTGTTGGAACGAATAACTTCTTCTAATTCATATAATTTCACTGCAGATTGAATGAGGCTCAATAATGTAGATATGGGCTATAGACTTTAAGGCATGGAAACCATCTTGTCTAATATTGTGAACATTCTGATTTCATCCTAGACTAATCAACATTGAATCAATACCTGACCAACCTCAAAGATCATAACAATGACATATTTAATTTCTCTTGGTTTATTAATAGCTAAAGGTACCTAAAATATATTAACATGTCAATTTCTCAATCTCAATATCTCAACAATGTTGTGGATTTGATTATCGAGGAAGTAAAACTAAAGCAGCGTGACACTCGTATTGAAGAGTACAAACATAAAGTGATTGTATTCAAAGAAGCTTTATATCGGGCCATAAAGAACGTGAAGTTGAGTTGAAGTTGAATCTTATATTTTTTCTATAAATGAGTATCAACGTGATGTTGACAAAGACGTAGCTTCTTCGCTTCCTGATGGTTATTTCACTTTTTTTAAGAATAGTTTCTCTTGGAATATATTTTCACTTAGTTTTATTTCGGGGAAGTAGTCCCAATTTTTTGTTATATCTATTTTCAAGTGAAATACAAAGAAAACTTATTCTTCAACTCATGTGTTCATTACTCATTTTTCTTGGTTCAACACTTGTTTATTTATATCAAATTATAAACAAACTTTTACAGGTGTTCCATTGTAATCTTTAAGTACTCTCTACACAAGGTAAACCTTTGAACATTTGTTGTTGAATTCGAAATATGTATCATCCTCAAAATATGATATTAGATGATAACCTGAGGCACGTGCCTTCTTAACAACATATTATCCTTCGGAATTAGCTACAAACTTTGGCAACGAGAGTCATGTAATGTAACTAACAACAACTTTCAAAACTAAGTACCCTTCCAAAAAAAAATTAGTTTCACCAAGTTCTCATAAGCTCTAAAAAGTTTTTCGTGTGTATCTGGAAGTTACTTTTTTCATTATCTCGATGTTCATTTAGTGTTTCTTCTTGAACATGCCTTGTCTTATGGAAGCATACTACTTTGCAAGGCAAATCTAGAAAAAGGTACTTCTAAGTCCACTGTAATAATTGCTTCAGCTCTATAAACTAAGAAAATGGTGTATAACCTGTTCGTTTCATCTTGGTAGTTTAATAATCCCAAAGAACCATACCGATCTTGTCATCCCAAGCACCCATAAAATATTTTCTCATCTTGGCTAAAATGTTAACCAAGATCTTGTTAAAAAACTATTGAGGTGTCGTGGATGATTAAAGATTTTTCACTTAGCGTTGCCACATATTTTTTTATGAATGGAGTTCCATTATCTAACAGAATTATCTTGGTAATGACAAATTGATAAATGATTAACTCCCTTATAAGTTGCAACATCATACTCGTCATTGCTCTTTTCAAGGGTATTACTTCTGCCCATTTGGTAAATCACTCAGTTTCCATGAGGATCCGTATATTTCGTCTAAATGGTGGTTTGATTACCCTCACTAGGTTAAATGCCTAAGTATGGAAAGGATAAGGAGATGCTAATGAATGGAGTTCTACCATTGGAGTGTGAATGAGGTTGACATAAAGTTAAAATCCCTTGCATTTTCGAACAAACTTGGTTGAATCTTTCTCCAGAGTTGGCTAATAATAGTCAAATGTCATGAGTTGATTGTATAACTTGTCCCCTATAATGTGAGTTGGATCGTGAGATTGTTTAAGCATTTCCTCTGCTTTATCTCTTGTAATGCATCAAAACGACCTGTTGAAATATCCTCTTTGATACATCTTTTCTTTTAATAGGTACAACCTTGGGTATCTTCTTCTATTTCTAAGAGCATTAACTTTTTTCACTTGGATAAATTCCATCCTTGACAAAATCTATGTACGTCTAGCTCCAGTCCGTTTGAGCTTCCAATAAGTTACACTCAGTTGTTTGAAAGAAATCCTGACACATAACACAATCTCTTAAATTGTTGTAGTGTCTTGCTTCATCATAGGCCAAAAATACTCTCTCTTTGAACTCTTCTATATTGAGGAATATCGATGGTATCATAATATTCCTTATGCGTTTCTTCAACCGTCTTTGACCTTTTTTTGGACTAGTGCATTTGGATTACCATCCTTTGATATTTTTGTAGTACAAACTTCAATAGATAAGGAAATATTATTCTAGCTTCATTAAATTCATCGTGTCATCTCTATTATCTAATTGCCTCCTTATTTCCCCTCTCCTCATTCGAAATGTTCATCGCTAGGATTAAAATTTGAGCATAGACGATGGAGTTGTTCTTTGATAGTTCACCATAGTTATTGATTCACCCTCTATGATCACTTTCTGGGCAATCGCGGCATAGGTATCAACACGATGATTCATTATCCATGTGTGTCTCTCCACCTTAACCTCGTGAAATTTATTGATCAACCTCTAGATGATGGTTCTATAAGGCGCCAAACTGAGATGCTTAATTGTGTATTCCCCATTCACTTATTTAACCACCAAATTCAAATCTCCTTTGATTTAAAGTGAATGCATGCCTCTTCGCAGTGCTTCGAGAAATCCCAAAACCAATGCTCCATACTCTGCCTCATTATTTGAACAATAAAAGTCCAATTTCAATTACTGCAAAATCTCTTCATTTCCTCTGGACAAAATGACATATGCTCCTCCATTTCCTTAAGAAGATGAACCATCAAACTCCATTAACCACTCTTATAAATCTTCCTCACAAATTTTAGCTTGTAACCAATAATCTCGAATGTCTTCATGAGGTAGCTCAAACAAACATAAGGGGAAAATGGCTAAAAGACCTGCATAGGCTTGGCTCTTAATCATGTGAGGGACCACACACTTTAAATTATAATAAAATATAATGATGAACCATCTTGATTCTCTCCTGATTAAGATTTTTTGTGCTAGCAAAACCATAATTGGATCTTCTCACCATGTGAACAGTGAAATAGAGCATATAATGTCTAATTTTTTAGGTAGTAAATATCAGAGCTAAGTAATGTCTCTCTATGCTAGTATATCTCATCTCAGGACCGTTGATCATTCTACCCAGATTAAAGACATGTTTCTCTTTCCCATCAACCTTTTGTTCCATTAAAGCACCATGGACCTCGTAGTAGAGGTAAGATAAAGCAATAAAGGTTGTCCAACTTTGGGTGGAATCATTGTTTCGGAGAAGTGATCAATCTCTTAAGCTTGTCAAATGATTCCCGATGCGGTTCCTCCCATTTGAACTTTGTATTCTTTTACAATAACTCCATCAATGGATGAGTGATCTCAGATAGACCTGAGATAAGTCTTCTTAAGTAAGAAATATTTTTGAGGAAACTCTTAAGCTCCCTCTGTATCTTTGGATAAGGCACGCCGAGGATGAATTTCTACTTGTTTTGGTTAATCTGAACACCTTGTCGATCCACCACAAGGTCTAAGAATTTCTCACTTGTTACACCAAAGGTTAGTGTTTTCATCTTTGGCTTATATTTCCTACACATGTTGAAAATTCTTTTCAAATCGGCCATATATGAATACTCCTTCGACTTGATCACCAAATCTTACACATAGAACTCTAAAATGTCATGAAATAGGTCATGGAAAATGGTCATCATTGTTCCTTGATAGTTTGCCCTCGCATTTTTCAGACCAAAATGCATGACATTGTATATGAAGTTACCCAAAGGGGTCCTAAAAGCTATTTTTTCTACATCGGATGGATCCATCTTTATTTTATTATAGCTTATATAACCATCCATAAAGTTTTTCATCTCATGACCAACTCTTAAATCAATCATGCTATCAATGCAAGGTAGGGTATCGCATCTTTTGGGCAAGCTCTGTTAAGGTCTCAAAATGAACATAAATGGGAACTTTATTTCTATTTTTCTTCCCGATTGCCACAATGCTAGAAAGCCAAATTAGATGTTAAATTTACATAATGAATCAAGCAACTAATAATCATTCGGCCTCATCCTTTATTCTAAGATCTAACTCAAGTTTGTAAGTTCTGGTGGCCTGCTACACTAGAATGGTTGAGGGTATAACATTGAGTTTGTGGGATCTCACATCTAGGAGATCCCATGCATTTCAATGTACGTTCAAGTGAGGACATATTTATATTCTCCAATGATCTTGATTAGCTACAGTTTCTTCGTAGGCTCTAGGTCTTTTGATACGAAGATTGGTCTTGGTTCCTCTTCACCCTCATCTAGATCGATTTGCTCTAACTCTTGTACTTGGGTATTTGGGTGGTATTTCATTAATTCCGATTATTTTTTGATATCTTTCACAAGCTCATGAATATTGGAATTATCAATGATAAGGCATTGCCCATTATTTTTCACTAACAAACATTTATATTCCGGGGTAGATTCCTTGGCTTCATCGGATGTCTTCTCACACATTCAAAGTCAATACACCACCCTACCATATTCATGTAATACTTTCTTGTATTGTTTCTTGGGAGGTGTTACTGCCTTCTTCTTTTTTGCATTCTTAGCTTCCTCCATCTTAGGTCTATAAAACTTACTCAACACACTGTCTTGCGTCATCATTTATCAGATCGATCCTTGGCGTCATTCTATCTCTTGTTTATTTAAAGATATCTCACCTTTTATCACCATTGAGGAAGGCAAGAAGAAGATGATGAAAATATTGGCATCATCCTCACAAACTGCTAGTGACTTAACTTCTATTTATTATGATTTTCATACTCCTTACCTAAAGGAGTACAATGACGAACCTTTCCTAGAGAAGTATATTCTCCTAATTTTTGAGAAGTTCAATGGAAAATGGGGAACCCAAAAGAGCGCATTAAGTTCTTTGTTAATCACCTTGGGGCTAACTGTAATAATAAGAAGATACGTCTAAGGGAGTTCTCTAAATCCCTTACCGACAAAGACTACACTTGGAACTCCCATATTTCCCCAAGGAGTGTGGAAGCGTGGGAAGACTTTCACGTCGAGTTTCTCCAAAAAAAATATCTGGTAGGAACTGGGAGAGATTTCATACTCTATCGAGGAACCTCACTTTGGAAACATTTTAGGGAAATAGTTAAGAGGATTCAGAAGTAGGTCAGTGTCAAAACATAACTTAACTATTTTCGATACTGGACGAGGGTAAATGCGTTTTAAAAGATTTTTTGGTTGCGAAATAAATTTCTTCTAATTAAACTTTAAATACTTACACGTTTCAACAAAGTACCATAGAAGAACTATTTTAAACTTTCCATTTAAACTGCTAACTTATTAATAACATAAATGGGTTGATTACTTACTCATAGTCCAAGTTATATTATCTTGAATAAATAAGTGATTAAATAGACAATATAAATTCCAGTTAATTAAGTGCATTTCTAATCTTGATTATCCTACTTTTTCTTTCGAGGTGATATAACAGAAAATTACAACACACGGTATTTATTTTACATGGCAAAAAAACTTCCACTAGAGAAAATAAGAACAAGTTACAATCAACAAACTAAAATAAGTTAAGTATCCAAGTTACCTATACCATAACCCTTCTTCTTAGTTTAATCCCTTTTGCCTTGTTCTCAGCTTTGTTGAAATTGTCTCCTCTTCACATCTTGCAAATTCCGCTCAAAAGCTTAAGAATCATGCAGTGCTTATGTATACTAGTGTGACTTAACTAACATACAAGCAGAGTAATAATGTGGAGTGTGTGTATGATGAAAAAAGAACAAATAGAGATTACTTTTCCTTTTATAAAAAATACTCTAAGAAAAAGCATAGGATTTTTATTTTAAGGAAAATGTCTACGAGTATATTACTCAGTTTTCAAGCAAGACAAGAAAAATAAGAAAACAAACTTTTAGGTAGATTTTGCAAAATACTCTTTATTATCAATATATATAAGATTTTTTTATCCAAATGAAATGTTTTGTTTTATTAATGTATAAACATGTTTGAATCTAAGTTTTAGAACATGGTTTTAGTATAAAACCTAAATAGCTATATCTTGGCTGAAAAAGTCGTAAACAATCCTCAATTCAAGGTCCAACAATATATTGGTTACATTTTTACACAATCTTGTTATAGTTTACATGCAAGGTCATTTTCAGATGTTCAATGTTCAAGTTTAAGAACCAAAGTCAACACATTTTTATTATCTTGGAAGTGATAATAAATTTTGTTAACAAAAGTTTTAGCTTAGTTATATAAACATGTTCTATGTGAGATTTGTAGATCAAGAACAAGTAAATCAAAAAGATCTAAGGATGTGTCTTAACACACCAGTTAGTTTTTTAAATCAGGGACAAATGTCTTGATCTAATGCATCAACCTTCCAACATGCCAAAACTAGTTATGTATACCCAAGAACACAAAATAAACAGTTAACACGGAAATTATTACACTAGAGAGATGATTGATCAACAAAAATAAAAAATTAAAGAGAGTTCTTCACAAAGAAAAATGTTTAAGCCATGCAAAACAGTTATGAACGAAAACTTAAGGTTTTCGAAAATCTTACATAGTAAAAGATTTTTCCTTAGGTGAGAGTTTACAAAAAAAAAATTGTTTCAAGGTGAAACACTTCTATCTCAGAAATATAATCACAAACAGAAAATAAACTCAATCAAATATACATTGCTTGTGTGTTTGAGTTGTTGAAACAAACTATCAAGAAGTTAATTCACCAACCTCACAAACGTATGGTGTGTGTTTGTGTGTGGACTCTCTCTCTCTCTCTCTCTTTATCTCTCGATAATATATTTTGGTAGAGTTTCCTTACTCTTTCTAGCTGTGTAAAAATGTATACCAGAGGATCCTATTGATAGGAACATACGTGTAAGCTTAGTGGCTATTAAAAGAGTCACAAGGATTGCAATGGTGTAAGTCGAGCTCTTGATAACCATATAATCCAACGGAAGAAACACAAACTACCATCTTAAAATTGCAACACGTGTATGAAAACTATACTACACTAGAACAATCCAAATCCCATACGGTTGAGTGTATACATATGCGTATTCAAGGTGTATAAGACATGTACAAACCGTGTATAAACTGTGTTTATCAATTCATTAAAACTAGTCTTTTTCTTTTTGTTTTTATATGAGATTTAATGACAAATTGAATCCAAATTGAATTTTAAAAATACTAGAAAAATCAAGAGAAATATAACAAAATTATTTTTAGAATATGAACATATAAAAATGCCACTTTCATATTATCCGCATTATTTGAGACAATGAATTAATTAAATAAATTAAATAAAAAATAAGTATTAATTCCATTTTAATTAGAGTTAAATTATTTTATGTCACATAAAATTCAATGAGCTGCCGATACATACACATAATAAAAATATGCAACAATGGAAAGTGTGTGATGTGATTGTGTATTATAGTGACTCTATTGATATTTTGTTAAGAGTATTAAAAGTTTGAGAGACTACCTTTCTTGGGCTTCTTGAAGAGTTGAGTTGGGCAATCAATATTGGGCCATGAGATAGGAGGGTCTAGCAACTACCCTAGATTCTAATTACAAAAATATCTTGTCAAAATTTGATCCAACTATACGAAGGATTATTTAGCTCTATACTCTCAAACAAATATGACCTAAACCTATGAGTGTCTTCATAAGGTCCTTAAATCTCCTACATTAGACTAATTTTGACAAAATCCTTGAGTACTTCAAGTGATATAATAAGGTAAACGAAGCCTAGATATTTCCTATATAAATAAATTTATACTTACACACCCAATCCTAGAAAAGGAAAAGACTTTGACTCAACTGATGAGCAAGTGAGACACATGTGCTCTTATAAAGTCAAAATATATGTAAAATAATACAAATTCATTAGAAGAAATCAACAACTTGATTGTAATTATGTACTCATCTCTCCCTCATTTTGGCTAAATTAGGCAATATTTAAGAGTTAACAAGGAAATGTTTAGTTGAATGACTAATAATCGTCTCCTACACTATCATGGTTTATAGAGATACAATATTCCCTTGATACCTTTGTCCTAAAACCTCACATATCTTTTAATAAAAATTAAGGCATAACAAACATTTTTTAATTATCGAGTACGGTCATTCTGATCACGTGTCAAAGTATTTTAAATATCGCTTTATGTAAAGGTTTATTAAATAAACCAACAAGTTGTTTATTAGTTGGGATATTTTCAATAACAAGATCTTTTGATTCAACTAACTCCTTGATAAAATGGTGACAAATATTAATATGTTTAGCTTGACTATGTTGCATAAGATTTTTAGCAATATCGATGGAACTTTCATTGTCACAATAAAGATGTACCTTAGACTCAAAAACACTGTAATCTTGTAACATTCGTTTAATCCACTTAAGTTGAGAACAATACACACTAACAATAATATATTCATATTCAACCGTAGACAATCTGACACTAGCTTTCTTTTAGCTAGAACGGTCTACTAAGTTCTGTCCTAAAAAAACAACCAGCGAAAATAAAACGATAGTCATTGTTCTATCGCCCCAATCTGCATCGCAGTACCCAATTATCTCACAAGTAGAGTCATTGTAGTACTAAAGTCCGTATTCATTTTTGCCTTTAAAGTAATTTAAAATATTTTTAGCATAAATGAGATGTGACTCTTTTAGGCTGGATTAAAATCGTGCACAAATGCAAACAACTTATTGTATACCGAATCTAGATGCAGTCAAGTATAATAAACTACCAATTACACTGCGATATAAAGTTGGGTCAACAGTAGTGCCATTTTCATATGTAGCTATCTTAATCTTAATTGCCATAGGTGTAGAATATGTCTTTGCAGTTTCAAGTCCAAATTTGGTTAATAAATCCTTAGCATATTTAGACTAAGAAATAAATAATCCATCACTGCATTGTTCAATTTGGAGACCTAAAAAATATTGCAACTCCCCCATAAGCGACATTTTAAATTCACTACTCAAAGCTTTAGAAAAATTGCCATCCGCCTTGTCAGAAGTTGATCCGAAGATAATATTGTCCACATAAATTTGAGCTATTAAAACATCGTAATTTTTTTACTTTTTAATAAACAAGGAGATCGAGTGCGAAAGGTGTGCGCGTGTAGGTGCACAATCTTTGTTTTCATTTCACCTACTCAATACAAACAAACCTAAATTACGACTACACTTGCGAGGCAAGCACATAGGTAAGTCGGGTATCGAAAATCCACAGAGACGAGTTGCTAGAATTTATATGATTTAGTGCTCCGAAATAAAAGTGCAAAAGGTGAATTACAATCTAAAAAGAAAAAAGATGCAAAAAGGGAAATGATTAATCTAGGCTAGTGTATTGAAACTAGATTAATAAAGCGAGTAAAACTATAGGTTCCGTCGAATATCCCTCACCCGAGTTAATATGTATAAAATGGATACATGGGTCGATGAGTGATCACGTATGCATCTCGTTTCGACAGTTAATTGAATCAAGGATTGTCACGCCCCTAAATCCGCATAAAATCTTAATAAGATTTTGGCGTCAACAAATACCCCGAAAATTGCGCATGAAAGGTCATAAGCATGGGACATACATGATATGCCCCGTCAAATCTACTAGGCGCAATAACTAGGGCAAATCACCCGAAATAGACCCGTAAATGCCATCACCAAAGCAAAGCAACGCGTCAACCCGAGTGAGTTCCATTCAAACACAACCTAGACTAAATTAGCTAGAAAGCATGGTAAAAACGCGGTAAATGAAAGCGGTAAATAAACACGGTAAATCCACACTAGAAAGCAAGTAAATCAAAGCATGTAAACTAATTAACAAAGCATGTAAACCTAATTATCAAAGCAAGAATTAATAAATTACAACTATATTAATGGAGATAGAAGATGATGGCACAAATTACAAGCCTAAATGGGTGTCAATCCAAGAAGAAATCAATAAATGAGCTCTCAAACCTCCAAAACCCTATCATATCCAAAATAAAATGAATTATATCTGTTTTTACATCAAAATTGTTATTTATAGTAAGTCGAATTAAATTAGAAAAGAAAAGAAGAAAGAAAATAAAAGTCAAAATATCTGCAGAAAATAGGGGATCGATCGATCCCCTGGGCTCGATCGATCGATGCTCAGAAATCCAGTCCATAGTCTCCCACGATTTGACAAAATAAGAGGGATCAATCGATCGACCCCTTTGGTCGATCGATCGATCAAGCAGGTATGAGCCAAGTTGCTTGCTGTTTTGGTTGTTTTCATTTCCCGTCCACTGAAATCTCCGTAACTTCTTCATACGAACTCGGAATTGCGCATCGTTCATGGCCATGCGAAGCTTGTGAGGAGGGCTACAACTTCCATGAAGATGTTAGGCTAGGTGCTCAAGCTTTAAATTGACTAAAATGCCCTGGAATGTGCGATCGCGTGCAAAAATCAAGCTGAATGCGTCCGAACTTCACATTTAGCATCCAAATACCTATAAAAGCTCAATTAACCCCTGCAAAACATGTTAACATAGAAATTCGAGGTTGTCTGGTTAACGAGCATAAATATAGGGAGTAAGATATTCGAGGGGGTTAAAATACGTAGGTTCTAGGGATGAAATACGCAATATTTGCGTCGTATCACACCCCCTAACTTACACATTGCTAGTCCGTAACAATGAAATAGGATGCAACAAGAAATACAAGCAAACCAATAACAGGATAAGTACAAAATTATGGCATAAAAACAAAAGGCCACTTTCGTGGACAATTCAATTCCGTTTAGCGTACACAATAAGCCGTTAAACCCATAGGTCACCCTAGTGGACGAGTGTCGTCTCGTGAGGGTCTTCAGGGATGATACCCACAAACATCACATGGTTTCCTCAAAATATGCCCAAACCAACATGCGACAAGCCCAAAAATAGTGAGAAGGATTTCATACGCATTATTAGTACATTGAACGAATTCAAACAAAAGTCCGAATCATTGATATTATAGAATGCACCTCATAGAATTGAAACCTTAAAATGTGGGAGGGGGAGCGAGCACATGCAAAGTGTGATTTGGAAAAAACTTATATAAACCGGATAAACATTAAAGCAAGCATACATTCAATCCTCACGGGCATTACACTCATCAAGTCAATTCACTCGAAATAGGGAGGTAACACATGGAACATGCGGGCATAAAGAGTAAATGGAAATGGAAACTAGGCCGCAAACAAGTCACAAATTAAGAACGCTATATATAAAATTAAAAACTATAATCTCAATGAAAGATACCGCACATTAAAAGAGGCGAAATGTATTTTCATAGATTATCAAAACTATTTCAACTTTTAAATTACATCAACCTAAGATCATATAGGACTTGAACAGGGTTGTAATGTAGGCTAGGCTATGGTACGAAACAAAAGATATGTATGTACGGATTCAAAGTGTTCAGAATGAAAACTCGGGATAATGGGAAAATGCGAGCAATATCAAAATTGGAAAATAAGTTCCAAAAAGGCATTACATATATCATCGGGGAGAGTAATCAAATCTTATTGAACTATATACAACATTTACAACTTTCTCTTTCTCTTTCTTTTCTTTTTTTTTTCTCATGTTTTCTTTTGATTTTTTTTTCTTTTTTGCTTTCTCTTTTTCATCACTTTTCCACTTTTCTCTTTTCTTATCACACTCTCATATGCCTAAATTGCAACCGACATCACAACATCATTCAATCTAGAGTAACATTCCAAATAAAGGTATGGAAAGTGTATGTATGGTATAAAAATCCAATTTAGAGTTGGTTATGGGTATTGGGTTATGACACAAATGCCTAATATTTAGACTCAAAGGGGTTAACGAGGGTAAACATATTAGGGTGAGGTCAAGGCTAATTTGGGTGATATAACAAAGATGGCCTATGATTATTTCCAAAAGTTTACGCAATTCTCAAAACAAAACAATATATGAAAATCATGATCAAGTAACATATTTCAAGTATGAACTCAATTAATGAACGATCAAATGAAAGAATAGAGAGATTACCAACGAATTCAACATTTTCAATGAGAAAAGAATAGTGTATACACTCACAAATGACGAAAGGTACAAAGTTTACTCAGTGTAAGTATATACAATGCAACAGAAGATTATCAAGTTATAAAAATCTTAAACCAAATAAATATAACAATAAAAGTTCATGTGCTCATGGGTTTAAAGTTTAATTCATGAAGTTATTCATAATATCAATAATTGAGACTAAAGTCTAATAACTTCTAAAATCGAGAACATGCATCATTGGGTTGTCTATTGGATCGGGCAATTATTAAAATTTATTATCCGAAACAAAGGCAAAATGCCCAAAAAAGGAGAAAAAAGAAAGAAAATCTTTTTGAAAATTTTCAATTTTTCTAAGAAAAGTGTACTAAGTAACTAACATGTGAGCAAAAACATGGACACTACCAATAAATGGATAGAATATCCCACACCCCCTAACTTAAACCTGACATTTTCTTCAATGTTAATTAATAACTAACTTTAAGAAGGAAAATAGCGATATTACCCAAAATGGAGCGATCTACGGAAAGTGCGAATCCGATGATTCTACAAAACAAGTTAGTACTGAGCATAGAAAATACAAGTAACAAAAAGTTAACTAAGTACACTAGACTAAATTAAAAAGAAAGAAAGAATAAAAAGCTAACTATATACAACCTAATATTTAGGCTTCACACTAACTGTACACTAGAAGTTTAAATAGCAGAGTGTCCATCGCAAAAATGATTTGACTTTGGAGTAATACCGATGTACCCTCACATACAAGCATGCCCTCCGAAAAATATGAATTGCGTTTGAACAACAGAAGGCATGTGTAAGGCGTAAGAAATGAACCATCGCCAATTAAAAGTTTTGGAGGGACGATGGGGGATTTGGATTGAACGGTTGGTAAAAACATGTGGGGACCGAGAAAATCTGAATATCCTCCCAATGATTTTGAAATTGGAATGGGAGGTGGCACACACAAAGGAACATATGCGATCGTGGAAGGCGACTTGAACAAGTACTCCTCATCGACGAAAAGGTTTAAAACATTAAAGTTTAAAAGAGAATCATCGGGTACTTATGACGGTATGATAATAGAGAATGAAAATGGGTATAAAAGAAATTCAAACTCATGAGATGAATCACCATCACATGAAGATTGAGTTTCGAAGGAAATAATATCATTTTCAATGAAATGTTCTTCTTTGGGGGCCAAAGAAGAAATCATTTCATTACAAATAGATATTACATCATTTTCGTCCTCACTTTCAATATCTATTATGCAATGGGCAAAGTCAAGAATGGTTTGTTCCAAAGTAGGCACAAGTACCTCATTTGGTTCAAAACAATCTTCGACTTCGAAAGTGTCGGAAGAAAAATCGTCGTCGGACTCAAATAATAATTCCATTTCATGTTCCCACAAATGAATTTCTTCGCTATAACGATTTTTAATTTTCTCATTCTCATACATACGCAAGCCCTCACCGAATGTCATAGGTCGACGTGAGGATACATGAGAATAGGAACTTTGAAAATTACCATCGGACTTGAACGAAAACTCATTAGTATAGGAATTTTGAAAACTATTGCAATTCGTTTCAAAATTCCTATTATAAGAAGGTAAAGGCCCAAAATCATTATCATCATCATCAAAATTCCAATAACCCAAATTTTGACTTTCGTTATACTCGCCCAAAGTCATATTTGAATTTAAAATACTTTGGGATTCTAAGTACTCACCGAAAGTCATAGAATTACGAGAATTTTGAGAATTATAACAATGATTAGCGAAAGAATTGGAATAAGACATGCTTACCCCAAAAATGGCTCGAAAAGGCCAATTCTACAAACATATGCGCGCATGAGAAATTCAAGCTTTTCTAAGTGCTCAAATGTAGAAGTCCTGCAAAAAGATTAGTAAATAATACAAATAGAAAGAAAATACTAAGAAATACTAAATCAAATAGAGTCTAAATCAAACAAGTCCCAGGCAACGACGCCATTTTGATCGAGTGAGAAAGGTGTGCGCGTGTAGGTGCACAGTCGTTGTTTTTGTTTCGCCTACTCAATACAAACAAACCTAAATTACGACTACACTTGCGAGGCAAGAACAGCGGTAAGTCGTGTATCGAAAATCCACAGGGACGAGTTGCTAGAATTTATATGATTTAGTGCTCCGAAATTAAAGTGCAAAAGGTGAATTACAAACTAAAAAGGAAAAAGATGCAAAAAGGGAAATGATTAATCTAGGCAAGTGTATTGAAACTAGATTAACAAAGCGATTAAAACTATAGGTTGCGTCGAATATTCCTCACCCGAGTTAATTTTTATAAAATGGATACATGGATCGACGAGTTATCATGAATGCGTCTCGTTTTGACAATTAATTGAATCAAGGGTTATCACGCCCCTAAATCCCCATAAAAGCTTAATAAGATTTAGGCGTCAACAAATACCCTGGAAATTGTGCACGAAATGTCATAAGCACGGGACATACATGATATGCCCCGTCAAATCTCCTAGGCACAATAACTAGGACAGTGCACCCAAAATAGTAACATAAATGCCATCACCAAAGCAAAGCAATGCGTCAACTCGAGTGAGTTCCATTCAAACATAACCTAGACTAAATTAGCTAAAAAGCATGGTAAAAACACAGTAAATGAAAGCGGTAAATAAACGCGGTAAATATACACCAGAAAGCAAGTAAATCAAAGCATGTAAACTAATTATGAAAGCATGTCAACCTAATTATCAAAGCAATAATTAATGAAATACAACTATATTAATGGAGATGGAAGATGATAGCACAAATTACAAGCCCAAATGGGTGTCAATCCAAGAAGAACTGAAGAAATGAGTTCTCAAACCTCCAAAACCCTAACTTATCCTAACTAAAATGAATTATATCTGTTTTTACATCAAAATTGGTATTTATAGTAAGTGGAATTAAATTAGAAAAGAAAAGAAGAAAGAAAATAAAAGCCAAAATATTATAGAAAATAGGGGATCGATCGATCGATGCCCTGGGCTCGATCTATCGATGCTTAGAAATCCAGTCCATTATCTCCCGCGATTTGGCAAAATAAGAGGGATCGATCGATCGACCCCTTTGGTCGATCGATCGATTAAGCAGGTATGAGTCAAGTTGCTTGCTGTTTTGGTTGTTTGCATTTCCCGTCCACTGAAATTGCTGTAACTTCTTCATACGAACTCGAAATCGCGCATCGTTTGCGGACACATGAAGCTTACGATGAGTGAGATGTTGGGCCAGGTTCCCAAGATATGAATTGACTAAAATTACCTTGAACGTGTGATCGCGTACGGAAATCGAGCGGAATGCGTCCGAACTTCACACTTATCATCCAAATACCTATAAAAGCTCAATTAACCCCTGCAAAACATGTTAACGTAGAAATCCTAGGTCGTCTGGTTAACGAGCGTAAATATAGGGAATAAGATACCCAAGGGGGATAAAATGCGTAGGTTCGAGTCGTATCACAAGGTTTTATCAGCTCCTCCTCCAACAAAACCATTTTCTGATAAAAAGACTATTAAGCATTCGTACCGTGCACGATGGTCTTGTTTTAACCGATAAAGTACATTTTCTAGCCTATAAACATGATTGAGATTATTATGATCTATAAATCCTTTAGGTTGTTCCACCCATACCTTTTCAACCAGAATTCCTTTTAAGAAAGAACATCGATGAACCATTCAGATAGGCAAATTCCTCACACCCTCATCTACACTGACCTTGTCTATTTATCAGTGACAAAGTCATCAACCTAATAAAAGTAGGTTACCATTTATCTTATTATATCATGATCAAGACTCCAAATCCTTTTAGGCAGTACTCCGTTCGAGAGGGACATTCACATTATTGTATCCTTTGACTAAATGAGATTGTCACTAAGATTACTTCCACGTTCTACCAAAAATGAATTTACGTGATGACCACAAAGAAAGCCATTGGCATTTTCAGGGTAGTAAGTACCACACGAGACTACATCTTCTAATCCATACCAACTTTAAAGGACATGCCATGAACTAATCCTTACCTTGCTAAGGCTATCCAAATATATACCTCAACACATGCCAACAGTCTAATCATGCTTTGACATTACCCCCCTCAGTTACCATTTCAATTCTACACATGGTGTCATCACCCTAAGTCACAAATACATATCCTAATAATGCTCAAAATCAAGTGTCATGACACCTCCACCAATAGTCTTTCCATGAAACCTGGGCACCACGCCCCATACTGACACGATCCTCTGATTCCTCCTTAGAGGGCACACCACTCATTTGTGCTGATTTGGGAAACCACTTGACATGTACACCACTCGACTCTTTTAAACCTCGACTAGAGACCTGAGATCATCGCCTAACCCCCAACACAATCATTACTAGGATGTTAATGCTTTTTCACATTAAACATAACTGGTTTTCAAAGGACACCAAACACATTCCATGTAAAAGCACCCAAATCCGACCTGATTTCATCGTCCATACTTTTATCATTGTAGGTGTGCTCTACAAACTTTCAATACCCTAATCATGATTACCAGGCACTCGCAACAACACTAGTCCAATACCCTTTTCATACACTTCACCTTAACCATCAAACCTCAAGGCTTCACAACAGTCCCAATGACGCCACACACAATTACTCCTATAGACACTCTAGTATACACTTAAACCACACTCACACTAGGATTACCTCGCACCTAGACATTATTTCGGTAGCTAAGATAAGCCTTTACACTTAGATTAGAATCTTAAGTATCTTCTAAAAGGTTGTGACCATATGCCACGTAGAAACCACAACAAACACTACTAATGATTATGGATCACCGACATCACTAAAGATCCTATTCCTAAAAATCACATCATATTTTCTAAAGCCGTGACATAGAAGACTACCTAGACTTCACTCATAAGCCTCCTCAACCATCATTGTTGCATGCGTGACACACTTACTGTAATTTCCCTGTAACTCTTATCAAACCCTGCGTGGTATGAACTTCAACAAAGAATTACCAGGACACTTACTTGTAACATTAATATCTTATCGACTTAGACCGAATACACATCCTAAGTTTTGACCAACACAGTCCATCATTCCAATTAAATCACCAATTTCCCTACAGAGGGATAGTATATCTAGTATCGAATTTTCCTAATCACATCATCGGTACTAACTACTAGAAAGTTCCTAGTTGAAACACTTAACTCATTTATATCACTAATCAACACGCACTAACTACATAATCTCCATAGTTGACTTTACACGAGTCATATTTCTAATTCAACGGAATCCATTCACCATTATCTACATCTTAATTGGCTTCTTATATTACTACGGGTTAACACACAAGCACCTCACCCTAAAAACATGTGACATCGCCACAATTGGCAACACGGACACTCACAACTTACTAACATATCTAAATCAGAAGCGTGGAAGAGATTAATGACAATTAACTTGGTCACCTACCACTTGGTAAATAATTCACCTAACCTCATTGACTTCACCATCAAGAACAAGAACTAACCATTACTAAAACTACCATGATCAGTCCAAACCAACACCGACATCGAAAGATCCACTACCAACCTCACCACATCACTTTCGAAAGGAACCTTGAACCCAGATCTTTAATTCCATTTGTAACTCCCCAACCCAAATTTATGGTTACCCGCAGTCAATCCGGTCCGACTTGAGCATTAGGTGTGAATTTCAATGAACAACCTGTGTAATGTTGCTAATCCAGTTTTATTTTAATTAATGTTTCGGATGTTAGCATGCAATTCTAATTTCAAATCAAACTGTGTGAGGGACTTGTGAGGAGCACCCTGGGGTTCAAGCATACAGATATACTAAGTTAAAATAAAAGAGGGTATGGACATTTATAACGCTGTCAAAATATAAAATCGCACCCAACCTGCCGTAACAAAGCGAAAGAATGAGCCAAATGCTCAGTGGTGAATACACAAAATGAGTATAGAATTGAACGACAGAAAAAAGACTCTAAGACGTTATACATACATGCACATGAAACTACCTTATATATATATATATATATATATATATATATATATATATAATAAGATAACTTGGTTTTTGAAAATATACAGATTTTTAACGGTCCAGATCGATGCCACATCCTTACACATTTTTCCAAAATGGATGGTTGAGATCATATCTCTTTCTTTTTTACAAAATTACCCCTCAACTATTTGGTTTCCCCCTCTTTTTATACATCTCAAACTTACCCTTTAATTCAAAATTTTGGCATTTTGGGAAGACCTCTCAAATTAGACACCCACCCCTCCTGTTCATAAATTCTCTCGACTCTCTCCCTCAGACTCTTACACGTAAACCCACCCGTCTCCCTCTCTCATCCTCCCCTTATCTCATCCATCTTCCTCCACCTCTAACACATAAACTCCTACAGGTCACTCTCTTACACACACACATACATAAACACTTGCACTTGATTTTATTTACAGATTTTGTTCCTTTTATTTCAGATCAGATTTCTACGAAAATGGGTATTTAGGGTGGTGATTTTTATCTTATTATTTGGCCAAGAATGTTCATAATCATCTATATTCGGGATTATTTAACTACTTTGAACTTTGTCATTCATGAATGTTTAATTTATTTTTGTTGATTTTGAGTTACAGGTAATGTATACACATCCATCCATTTCAATGTTCAATATTCTCTTCAATAATGCCCTAATCTCAAAAGAGGTACATTTTCATTTTTCCACCAATTTCTCTTTCATCCTTTCATTTTTGAAACATGTGAACAATTGTTTTGGAATTTGTAATTTCTTTGTTGATAATCCCTAATACGTTAGGGTGATTAACCCTAATTAAAAATGTACTAGGGGTTCTTGATCTTCTAAGTAATATAATTGACAATATTTACCTTTTTATATTTAATTTACAACTAACCATTGGTAATTTTGATGTTGTAATAATGTTATGTTAACATTTCAACGGATTTGAACCGCACAAGTAATAAGTGAGTTCAATTTTTAATTTAAAATGTAAACAGGTGCGTGTATCGGCAAGGATTGTGTATCGGCAATGATTGCGTCTAAACATGTACGTGTATCATCAAGGATTAAGTATCTCTCTTTTTGTTTTTTTCCTTACACAGGGTTCTTTTTTTCCTTACACAAGGTTCTTACGTGTATCATCAAAATCAAGCTACATTTTTGTGTATTTTGGGGTGTTTTTTGGATTTAAGTTATGTGGATATGATTCCATTCATGTATAATTTTGAATTTTTTTCCTATTTGTAGAACTGAACATTACTATGATGATTTTTGTTTTGATCCCCGTTTTGATTTATTTTGTCTTGTTTTTTGTATATATTTCAAGTATTTTAATACTATATGTAAAGTTTTAGAGTTTTTTTATAGACGAAGTCAAATTGTAGTTAAACATACATTTTTTAGTGTTTTAAAAATACACTCCACACATCCACCACAATTACATTCTTTATTATTAGGGTTTTAAATTTGAAGTTTTTAGTTAAACTACCTTTTTTTCATTTTTCTTCTATTCCCTAAAGATCTTAGGTATTCAACTATTGTCATTTTATTGAGTGTCCATATTGGATTGATGACTAAGTATTTAATATGTTTTTTCGACATTAGTTGAATGTCCTTGTTTGGTCTTAGGTACTAAAGTTCCACGGGTTTCTCATTAAACTTTCAACATCAATAGAGGGAGAAGGTGTGAAAGACTAACCGTGTTAATTTTTTTATGGTAAACTCAGTTAGGGTGATTTGTTTTTGTTATGTATTTTATTTTTCTTTTATTTTTGTGGGTTTCAACATTTCTTAATCCATTTGTTTCTCCAACTCCATGATATTATTTAGTTGATTTTAATATATTCCACTTTAACCCAAGTGGATGTGGGAGACCCACAGAGTTGTTGCCTAAGAAGCATAATAGAGGCGTCATGCATTAATATGTTTTAGATTATGTATAAGCGACCACATGGAGGTTGTATGTCTATACAAACAAGTTTTGTTATGCCTTTTAATTTGTTTTATAGATCTTGATTTTGTTTCTTTAATTCTTTTTGTACCTTAATTTTTTTATTTGGTGTGATTTGTGTGGAATACATATTGTAAGTGTGATTTAAAGACCCACATTTTCTCGGTTTGATCCGTTACATTTTGGTGAAAACTTTGTATATAGCTGATTAAATATATGAACATGTGTACTTATTGTGTACTTATGTGTAATTATTGTATTCATAGGCTGAACATGTGTTGATGGTTTTTTCATACTTCAATGTGTGTATGCTTATTTGTCTAACATTTGTAATTGTTAAACACTTTTTGTCATCGTTCCTACTGGAGAACAAACAATCATAAACATATAAAAACTGAATTAGCAACATGTGCAAGCCTATGAATAGGAACTCCAAGAGAAACTGATGCATTGGGTAATTTTGCCGAGCTTGGTATGCTTCTTTTATCATTAGCTAGCATTTACTTTTTATATATCTAATTACTTTATATACATTTAATTATGTTTTATCTTAGTTTTTTACATTTAATTACTTTTTATACATTTTGTATAACATAGTTTCCCTCTGTTCATGTTATTCTTACAATTTAGGTATTTTTTTTATCTATAGCTTTGTCAAATTTTATGTGGATTTCAAGTCTTCGATAAAAATTTAATGCGATTAGTAAATACAGTCTTCATCAATTTGTGACTTTTAGAAGTGAATGTGTAGTGCTTTCGTCAGTTTAAAGTGACATGATATTGTACTTACAGGGTTGTTCTGCTAGAACAAGAGACACGGTCGCATGTTATGTTCTTAAGCGAGTTGCATGATTACTAGGTATGGTCTTCATCAATATGATGCAGGTTACTTTAAATTATTCATTCTAAAATAATTCCCAATCATTAAATATCTTAAATTGATTAAATTTTAAGATTTTAAAAGTTGTAATCGATTTTCTTTCTCATCAATGCGCACTTGATGGTAACATCTCATTCTATGTAATGCGCAATTTATTGTGATATTTTTATTTAAAAAATTATTTGATGAATATCAAACTTTTAGCTTTGTTGACTTGAAGAATTTGGATGTACATTCTATGTCTTTCTTCGATATGCTGGACACCTACCTACAAAAGGTTAGTGCATACTAATTATAGAATTATGATCACGCTATTTTAGTTTAGACTTTATATTATAGAATTTTAGAATTATGACCATGATCTGTCCGGGGAAAGCTTTAAGGTGTGCCTTGATGTAATTCAGAAGAGTAAAAAGGTTGCAACTGTTGGAATTAACTGTGCACCACCCCACTTTGTTCAAAGTCTCATCCAAAAATTTAAAAAGTTAATCAAAAATATCGTAGTTGCTATATAAATACTATATAACGGCTATATAGATGCTAAATAGGCTATATAGCTACTATATAGCTACATAGCTACTATATAGGCTATATAGCTGCTATATAGCTGCTATATAGGCAGTCACCGTTATACATTTAACATTATGTTGTCGCAACTATTAAACCACCACAAGGTAGTCATGCTAAAATGTATTATTTTTATGTCCCTCTCTCTTTTATGATTTATTGGATCATATTTGTTTGTACTAATTTACTATATATGCCCTTTCTCTTTATATAACATATTCATTTTAATTTTAAATGCTATTTGTGTATGAATATTACCCTTTCTCTTTCTATCATTACATATTTGAATGAGCAATTATACATGAGAAAGCCCTCGAGCTGATCTGGTAATCTTTTATTTACCCAATCTACGTTGGTTTAGCAGGATAGATTTTTTACTTGATCTGATCATTGTGTGATTTTGTTTAGATATTAGGTGTGTAACCTAGATTGTACTCTTCCATTTTGATTATGTTATTATTTACAATGAATCACAGGATAGGAGCGTGCCTAATCGAAGTGAGGCCTATCATATAAGATCCAAAATGCAGCCATCATATGCTGCAAATATGTGGAATGAAACTTTGAATAAGCGACTTGAGAGGGAGAAATGCAGAATAGTGATGAGAAATCGACAACATGCATTTTTCATTTCTCTTTTGTTATTTACTGCTTTGAGTATCTAACATAGGAGAAGCATAGAGATTTCATCATGAAGCACAATTAATGGAAGAACATTTGTTGAACAGGTTTGAAGAGATGTCAGTCAATTTATTGATTTTTTAGGTACTAATGTGATCATTGGTTGTTTTTTCTAATTTTTTAGGTACTAATGTGTTCGTTGGTTATTTATGAGATTATGGGCACATGGGGTCATCCATTTTTAACAAATCCTTTTATGTTATGTCTTTTAAACAACATCTCCATTTGATCCGTAGATTTAATTTTCTCTATTAACTTTGGTTGGGTTTTTTGAGGTTTTTGTATTCAGTTCACATCTAATTTGAATATGTATATACCATGTGTGAAAAAATATGTATCCTATCATATGTACTCTAGCAGTACCCTTATTCTTGAGTTTGGAGCTTCATTTTTCTATTTTTTTTCTCTATGACCAAGCACTTGTTGTTATACATATTATATATAACAACTGATATGTTGTTATTTATAATATGTATAACAGGTGATGTTATACAGATTATATATAACAACATATTTTGGGTTCGATTTGTTTATGATGTACCTATTTTTGAAATACAACTTAGTATAATGCATTATTGTGTAGTGTCTTTTAACATTTTACACAAGCAAGAGTTTATGGTAATGACGGAGCCCGAGTTCGTTCAAGCCACTCAAAGTCTCCAGCATCCCCCACTTCACCAGACAGCGAATATAATTCATACTATGCTCTTAATCAGAGCAGGGGGTCTACATGCCTGATGGATATGCTACTGAGAGAACTTGGACTGACATGCAATTTGACCATAACGTTGACTACACTACTTTTCCCCGGACTTAAGTAGAATTAGAGTTTAAATATAGGAGGGAATAAAGGATTGAATAAATGGTCTCATTTTATTTGCAGTGTTCTTTGGTTTGAATAAAGGATTTTCTCATATTTGATTTGGACATTTCTTTATGAATCTACAACTAAGAGGTTAAATGTTCATGCACGCACTTAGTTTGAAAACTCGTATTTTCTCATATTTTATTTCATTTCTAGGAATTGACAAGTTTAAACTTGGTGTTGAGCAGGTATCCGTGGCAGGTCCAAATGAGTTTGGAAATTGTTTTCAAGTGTTGTTTTCTGATGATGTTTGAAATGATTCGGCATCAAATGACTCCGAATAGGTATTTGTGATGATGTTTGAAATGACTCCAAACACGTTTCTCATTAATATCCACACTAGGAGGCTTCAAATTGTTAGAAATATCTCCATTTACTGAGTCGTTAGCAGCAGACCATGCTTTAGAGTAGTCGCGTAGCATTACATCATTTGTATGTGTTTGTAGGGCGACACAAATTTCCACTCCGTGCTTAGTGTCTGGGGGTTGACAAATAATTTTCATTTTTTTCATTTATGAAACTGGAATTCGTAAGATTGTGTTACTTATCTGTTAGTGAAAATTTTGATGTTACTTTTAGTGAAAATTTTGATGTTTCTTCCGGTGTTACTTATCTTTATGTTTTGTAGGTAATATGAGTTTTGTAACCATATTTGAGGTGTAGCAGGTCAATTTAGGTGTTAAAATGTGATTACTGTCAAGTAATGTGTTAAAAATCGCGCCATGGTTATTTAGGTGTTAAAAATTGGTTAAGTTATGTGTTGACACCTGCTAAAAACTATTCCATGGTTCTTTCGGTGTAATTTAAAGAGGTATAGCGGGTGTTAAAAACTATGAAAAAGAGTACTTCTATACCTCTTCAAATTTAAAGTTTTAGATCAAATAATATTCATGGCACGGTTGATTATTATTTTCTGATCCCTCTTCATAATGTGAAGAACTATATTCCATTGCATCGTACTCTTTAGACTTTGTGTTGGCATAATAAGGCATCGAATATAAGATTCAAATCCTTAAGGAACATATCATCAGGACTGCCTAGGGTTGCCTTATCATTTTTAAGGAATTGTTTCAAGGAATTTTTTAAATATACTGAACATTTTTTAAGGAATTTTTTACGACTCTAGAGAATCAAAAATTTAGAAGCCATGTTAGAACCACTGCAGTTGGCATCACAAATTGACAATGGCAGAAATGCAGGGGATGTGAATTGGAGCAGCCACTTGATATTGTATGTGTATGTGTACGACCACTGAATTGAAGTAAATTTGCAGCAACAACTGACTATTGTATGTGTGTAGTTGTATTTAAGTGTTACAGTTAGGTTGGATGCGATGATGTTCAAGGTCCGTTGCTACCATAATCATTGTAGTTCAAGGTCCTAAGACGCGATGATGTTAAAGATCATGGATGTTATTTTATGGCAGGTACTGTATAATGCACTTATTTTAATTTTTGCGTACTGTAATGAGCTTTTTTGTATCTTAAATACTTTTTTTCTTCTATTACGATTGTGGTGTAAACTTCAAATCCAAACAGGGGATTGCTATTATCAGTTATGGAATTTTTTTATTGAACTGATATTAGTTGATCGGATAATAGTCGGACTGTCTTCAGCGCATATCAGCTATGATCTTCAATTAGTTTGAATCCGTAGTAATTGATCTGTAGTAATGATTCTATATTCATTGTCATGCTGATCACATTCCTAAACCAAACGCTACCATGTATAGGAAATACTTTTTTTTCAAACAGTTAGAGGGCTTTTCAAACAATTAGAGGGATTTTCAAACTATGTTAGTGCATTATTTTTTCAAACTATGTTATAATTATATGAATTTCCTCTAATTATGTTCTTATCCTATTTCAAACCTGTTTTAACTGATATAGGAAATACTTTTTTTAAAGAAATTATGAGAATTTATTACAAATCATAGAGATAAAGGCCCTATAATAATTGATCTTCAATTAGTTTGGATCCGTAGTAAATTCAGCCTATAATAGATGATTTTCAATTAGTTGTTATAACCTCTATGATCAGCTATGTTTTGGCAATAAATTCAACTTATGATAGATCATTTTCAATTAGTTTCTATAACCTCTACGATCAAGTATGTTTTGGCTATAAATTCAACCTATGATATCTGATTTTCAACCATGTGTTAACTGTTAAAGTAAATGATCTTGTTTTAACTGATTAGCATAATTTTATGATCGAAGTTGTATACATTCTTCTTTATTTGAAGACCAAACGTATTGGTTTGAAGATGTCCCAATTATTCCATCATAGGTGTAAGATTAGTAAGCGGAAATTGAATACACGGAGGGATCATGTTTTTCTTTTGTGATTCAAAAATTTAAAATAAGTAATGACCACTTAAAACTTAAACACATTTCTGAAATTACCAAAAAAAATTTATCATTGTTTTTCTCATTGATGAACAAAGAAAATTATAGGTTTATATTTTAGGTGTTCAAAATTTGTATGTTATATATGAATAATTTTTTTGTTATTATCTTCATATTTGGATTTATTATAGTAAAACTCTAGTATCTGCATTTCATGTTTTTCATTACATTTCTTTCTTTGCAGGTATTTCTTTTTTTCCCAGATGAAGAAATTCCAAAGTATAGTCATCAGTTATGCCCAAGTTTTATTTTAATTTCTTCGTTTCTTATTTTAGTCCTATTAATGGTCCAATTGTTATCTACGCAGGTCAGTCATGTCGATCAGAGGCATAGATACTTCAAATCCACTCAATTATTGGGTTCATTCAAGAAAGATATATTTTTGGTATATGCATTTTGTGACGATTAATGAAACAAGCGTGACGTGGGAGATACTGGTACCATGGTGTAATATGCTTTGGATGTAAAAAGATTGTTTATCATCTTAACGTGCAAATTCGGCATAATCACCTGGTGTAAATAGAATTTTCTTTGAAATTTTGGATTGTCTATAGTGATATGTGTTTTTTTCTGAGTTGAATAGTTGATGATATATGCGAGGTCTGAGATGGACTATTTTTATTATTGTTATGGTATTTTGTATTGTCTAAACAGGGTGGATAGTCTTATAAACAAAGGAAAATTTGTCCAATTTTTATAAAATGTTTGTATTATGAATGGAAGTTGAGCAAAGTTTCATTATACCTAACGTGACACTCCAGAAATTTGACCACAATTCATAATTTGACCACGAGTGATACTTTTAATTTTTTTTTTTTAGTTACGTACTTTGAATTTTTTTTTTTTTTTTTTTGTGATTACGTTCATTAGAAAATTTTTGCCGTTTCGCGATTATGTACTTTGAAAACATTTCTTCGTGCCTTGAGGCACGGGCATACCCTAGTATATATATATTAAGGAGAAATGGTGTTTTCACTATTCATAAGATGGGAAGATACTTTGTTATTAGGATGAGTGCCAACAATGCAAGAAATGGAGGGCTGAGATCATTTCCCCATTACACTCATTTGGCCAAACCGTAGGTGTGTTTCTCATTCTCTCTCTCATTTCTATTTTTCCCCTTTCAGCAAAATCCTCCCATCATTCACTCCCAAACACGAATCAGCATTCTCCTGCGCATCCATCCACCTCCACCTCCACCTCAGATGCTCATTCACCTCTCAGACACACCTCACCTATTCACCTATCACCTCCTATGTCAATGTTCGGATTTCTCACTTTTCTTAGGATTTCGTGGGTTTTGGATTTCATCAATTTTGGGTTTATTGGCTATGGTATTGTCATTTCCTCTCTTATTTACTTATTTACATTCGTAGGTTGTGTTTTGTAGAACTAACCCTAATTTTATTTCAAATCAATGGAAAGACACCATTGATAAGTAAGTTTTTTTTTTAATCTGAGTTTTAGCTTTATTCTTAGTTTGATTCTTTACACTTTATAACTCGGTGTATATATTTGAACATGAAATCCATGATTTTAGTTATACTGTTTGTTCTCTCTCCCTATATTGTCTTTTTACTTTTTTGCATATAATTGTGTTAGTGTTGTAGTTTTAAATATTTTGGTTTAAATTTATATTGGGAGAATTTATGAGTTTTTAAGGGTTTTCATATTAATTTTTGAGCATTTTTTGCAGATCTAGCAACTAATATGACTTTACATTTTATAGATTCAGTATTATTTTGTGTCATTTGTAAGGTATGATTTTGTTCCTCTCTTTCAGTGATGTTTTGACCATTGTAGATAGGCTAAATTGATTTTTTTAAGCATCATAGTGTTCCTGACATCTAGGTTTAGGTTAGTTGAGATTATTTTCCCCTGTTGTCATTTTTTTAAACACCATAGTGTTCTTGGACTAGGTGTGTAACCTCAAAGTATGTGTTTTCCAATCTAACTCAGGTATTTCACATTTTTCAAATTGGGTAGTTTTGTATGGTTTAAGTCTTGATATTGTAATGCCGATACAAGCTTCAAATTAGGTTTTCTTGGAATAGGCGTGTTTCCCTCATTTTATCGCAACAACAACACGATCTTTGCGTAGACATCACATTCGTATGTTAGTGTCATAGGTACCCCCTAATAGTTTTTCGTGTGAAATTGATCGTTGTAAGTTTTGTTATTCCAATTTCAGAATGCAATTGATGTTTGTTGCTACACGGATGTTAAAAATGGTTGTCTTAGAATGTAAGTTGATTATTGAAATTTTGGGTGTTTGATAGTTTTCATAAGTAACTTATGCTCACATTTTTGGGTGTTTGATAGTAGTAGATATGCCACACCTCAAGTTCTTGCACAGTTTGCCTGCTCTAATTATCATTCATCACCAAATATGAGGTGAGTTTTCCTTCTATGATATGTGTATACACTCTACAAAATGATTTGCTTACATTATCTGTAGTGAGGTAAGAGACAACGTGAAGGTGAGCTGAGTTTGCTACATGGTATAAAAAGGTGAATGTGTATTTGGCGAGATGTTCTGGTATATTTTTTGATTGAGAGTAGGGTTTGTTCTTCATGGTTTTGATTGTGATTCCTAAGAAATATTGATATTTCTTTCTCTTAGCAAGTATTTTGTGTCTATACTAATCTGTTATTTGTAATGTGATTAACCCATTTACCACCTTAAAATGAGGTTATTGCTATTATTTTTGTAATCGCTTGAAGATATTTCTTTCTTAGCATACACTTTTATTGTCTTTGTCTTGCTTAGTCATTGTTTTAATAACCATTGGTTGTATGTTGGATGAGGAATGCCCAAATCTCCTTCAATCACGGACATGCATCTTAATGCCATTAATGCACCTATGGTATGGATACACAGTTAAAACAATGACATATGTGCCATTGGTAGGGACATGTATGTGAGCGTGTTTTCCTTATTGTGATTAATCCATTTCTTTTGGGGATTAATCCAGTTTCATATCACGTTGCTGACTTTATACGTGATTTTGAGCATGGGTCATTATCATTTGTTAATTTCAATTGTTGGTTTCTTAATACATGGTTTCATCCAGATACATAAGTTGTTTGATGAAATACCAAATAGAAGACACATGGTTAGATCCAAATACATGGCTACATCCATATATATCCAACCTTACTATGCACACAAGCTGTTTGAGGAAATACCAAATAGAAGGCACACTAGATAAACTTCATCATCCTCGCTATGTGCCAAAAAGTCAAATGTTGGAAAAAAACTCAATAGGTTTGTTTGTTAGTGTCGTGTTTTAATGCCATTTTATAAAATTTTATTTTGGTTAAACTACTTTTTTAATATTGGTAGTATAATCAACTATGAGTTATAACTTTTCCTTTTCCATTTTCTACTAATTTTATATAATCATCTTTTCTATTCTATTTTTTCTATGAAATGAAGAGTGGTCCAAAGTTCATTTGTTCAAAATTAATGAACATAACGTTTTCTTCGTGTATGCTTCTAGTAAGTTTCATGGATCCCTCTTATGAGTTTTTTTTGGCAAGTTTTGATCGACTAGATTTTTTAAAGATATTATGGCACATTTTAGTTCATCTTAATGATTCTCATATTCGATGGTTTGTGGTAGTTATGCTATTTTGGCCTTCATTTATGGATTAGATTCTCGAATGATTCTTTTTTTTTATTACTATTAGTGAGAACAAGGCATTCCAGAATTATAGGTCCACGACAGATTAGAAAGTATTGATTACAGACTTAAACTTATTATCCCACAAATAAGGCTGATTCAAACGTATAATGTGCAATCACTCCCAAATTCGTATAAAATAGCACACACTGAAGTGATTCCCGCCAATGGCTTGGTTCACTTATGAGATTTTATAGATCAATCACTCCCAAATTCTTATAAAATAGCGCACATTCATTTTAAGAGATATGGTTATATGGGGATGTCAAGTTTGTTCCATATCTAGATGAACAATTGCATACTTAGTGTTCTTTATCTTTTTGTTTGATTACTCAAAGTGTTCTTTATTTGTGAACATGAAGTGTTCTTTCTGGCCATAGTGAGGTCAGTATGGACTGATATATAAATTGCAAAAGGAGTCAAATCATACTTCTATAGCCAAATGTAGGTTTGAGTGGGCCAAATCAAACTGCTCAATGACGTCATATGAATGGCAGATCTGATTGGAAGCGCACCTATTCTAGACATCCATAATGAAATGTTTAAATGTACATATTGTCTCTACATCTTCTACTTGACATAATATATTCACAAGCTTCATATCGCTTCAATTGATACTTCAATATATGTAAGCTAACCATATTTGAAAATGATATCAAGTAAGAAGGGGTTGTAAAACTGACGCAAAAAAAGTATTTTTGTGAAAAGGGAAGACCTATCCCCAATCAAAAATGGAAGAGGTTGGTATCCACCCTCTGGGAGAGGTTTTAAAGATAGAGGTAAATTTTCAAGTGAAACTCCCCTACTATCTCTGACCATATCACCGACTATTATAAAAAGTGAATAAGAATTTGAACAAAAGTAAATAGAATTGAAGTATTAAATAACTGAGACCATCCTCAATGATTAGCCTAATACTGATCGCCTAATAACTGAGACCATCCTCAATGGTTGGCCAAATAACTGGGCCCTACTTAATTTTTTTGGTGTCATACGAGTTCCCTTTTAATGTGCTTTAACATTTTTCAAATGTCCAGATCATTCCACCTTTCCTTTTACCCGGCCGAACCCAAACCAGGGTTCCACCCAAACTTGTGTTACTTTGAAAATCACCAGTTCATGTCCTTTATAGTTTAGCCTTGATTTTATTGCAAAAATCATGTTCGTTAGAACTATCATGTGTAACACCATTTCCAAAAATTTAATTTCATAAAAATGTTCCACTTTAAGTAAATTTACCGTTTTACCCATTTATTTCCAAATTCACCTTTTACTCCAATTCCACAACTGTTAATTTCTTAAAACACCTTAAAGTTATCGACACTAAATTCTTAAGTGTTTTTCAACATCTTAACTCCTTTTTAACCTTTTAGAGTAATTATATTCTCAATTGAAAACACCTTCATTTGAATACTTTCGTTTCTAAGAATCATAAAGCACATAAGACTACTTTGTAAGAAAACACCATTTTTTTTTATTAACACTTTTAGTCTTGAAGCCTTACATTTTCAACACATCACAAAACCCACTACACACACCTTAAGGGCAGAATTTTCTTATTTCTTCATTCCATTTTTAAACCAAATAAAACCTTCATTAAACTTCTTTTATGTCTATTATCAAAATACTACAAGTTTATGTGCATGAGGGATGGATTTCAAATCCTAAAATCCTATCATATGGGTTGAACATACATTTCATTCTAGAAATTTATAATACTTGCAAAAATATACTTTCAAGGCACAAAAGACATTTTATTTCTTCAAACTCAACAAATGTCCATTTTCATAAAAATCTTCATTTTTGTAAGAATCTTGGAACATTATTTCGTCGAATATTTTAGCAGAATCAACATCATTTCCAAACATTTTATTTCATAAAATGTTTAATATCAAACTTCTAGAAAATGCACATTTTAAAAAAAAAAATCCAATATTTATTTCAAAAAACTTTAAAATATATATTCTTCAGTTATCTCAAAAAATGAAATTTTTAATTTTACTAGAAAACCCATCATCAAGTTCATAATCATCATACTCTTAATATTCTAACAATCAATACTACAAGTGCATAAAGTAGAGTCTTAATCTAAAAGTAACTTGTTCCCACCTCAATGAATCACCAACAATGAAAGGCATAGAAGATCTAGGAAAATGGAAACCTCCCACCTCCTATGGTGGCCTCAAGAAGGTTGCTCCACTCAAAAGAATGCTCCATCTTGCTTCTAAGAAAGACTCCCCCAAAACCCTCTTCAAACTCCGTGAAAGCTTCCATCACCATCTTCAAGAACCCTCAATAAAAGAACCAAAATTTCGTAGATCTACTCATCCATGGTGGAAATGGATATGTATAGTTCAAATATGGTGGAATACATAACAGATATGGGGATTTAAGGTGAAAGTGTGGTGGTGGCATGGTGGTTTGGGGTGGAGAGAGGTCCAAAACCACGGAGGAAGATCACCCCTTCTCTCTCTCTCTCTCTCTCTCTCTCTCTCTCTCTCTCTCTCTCTCTCTCTCTCTATCTTTCAACTTCAAATAACATAAAAAAAACCAAATACATCCTTATAAAATAACCCCAAACATTAAAAATCTCGTTGTTGCCCATCTGGGCTTACTAGATTTCGACAACTCAAGAATCCATTATCCAAAAATGTGACAGCGCACAGTGGGAAGTCGAACTAAAAATTCATGCATACCCTCATTCGAACGAGATTCACCCCTCATTCGAACGGGATGGGTGAGTCGTTTGATCCTTCTCCCCTAACGACCTTCGAATGACGCTGATCAATTATGCAGTGGGATATCGTTCGATGCCTGATTGATCCCTTTCTTTGAACAACCCTATATTCTGGTCCTAATGATCCTTTTTATTTTCCCTAATTTTTCTCCTATTTCAATCCAAAACTTCCATTAATATCAAGTCTCCAAAACCAATTATATTTGAATATATTCCTAGTTATAACTATCCAAATCCCAAGGTTCTCATCTTAGTTCAACTTATGAGGGAAAACAATTAAAATGTTAGGGCGGAGTATTATAGTTGTCTGATGAACCAACACTACACCAAAACTGGTGAATGGTCACGGCCAAAATCCATGACCAAGACTGTGGGTCATGGACTTGGGCCGTAACCATTTTGGGCGCGACCAATTTCGTGGTTTGCGACCCAAGTCCTTGAAAAATCTGGGGTGGGCCTGTAAACGGATCAGATTCGAACCGAATCAGGCAAATCCAAATCCATATCCATTTATGTTAAACGGATTCGAATTTGATCCGTTTATTAATCGGATCAGATCAAGCAAATCCAAATCCATATTCGTTTATGTTAAACGGATTCGGATCAAATCCGATTATCCAATTATCCTATTGTGTTAAACTTGATTGGGAACATTTTTATTTTCAACTCTTATTTTATAAATTCATTTGGATGCAATTCTGATTCCCATACCTTGAACAGTATCATCTAAAGGAATAATATTATCCAGACATTTCCAAAGAAATAAAGAGATTTTTTAAGGAATATTTGCGTTACAAATGAATTTAAACACTGTAGAGACAGATTTAGCAGACCTAATTATGTGCTAAGAAGATTTAGATGAGAATTAACCATCTTGAGTAGGAGTCCAATATATGGTTCCCCTGATGACAGTAAAATATTGATTAGATATGCTTTTAAACTCTTGAATCCTTTGATGAGAACTTGCGCCAACTTGATTAGAACCCCTCTTGTATTTTGCATAGTATAAATCAGACCAAAGGCTGGGAATGGTCTTCAAGTTCTAGTTTAGTTTCAAACAGGCTGATTTGCAAACATCTTCCATTTTTTTGAACCCCAAACCACCTTCTTCAATAGGAAAACAGAGGTCAGACCATTTTTCCAGTGAAACTTAGCTCCAAAATCCTTAGAATGTCCCCACAAAAAGTTAGTGAAAAGATTATGACTAATTAAAATAGTCTTTTTTGGAGGGCTCAGGGCTGCGATAGTATGGACTGAAAGGGATGATAGGACAGAATAGATGAGTGTTCTTCTTCCTAGAAGAGAAAAGAATTTAGATTGCCAAGAGTCAAGTCGAGCTCTAATTTAATGGATCAGGTCTTCAAAATAGGAGTGCTTACATCTCCCATAATAAATGGGACATCCAAGGTATTTCATGGGAGATTTTTTTGAAGGATAATTTAGAAATTATGGCAATTGATTTAATTCTTTTGGAAGATATGGAATGATGGACAGTGAAACTGCTTTTGCAAAAATTAATTAATTGCCTAGAAGAAATTTCAAATTTTTTGATGAACTTGATCAAATTCTTGATGCTATGAGGACCCCATTGCAGAAAATAATAGTGTCATTGGCAAATCTTAACTTACTGATGAGAGGACTATTTCTAGGGAGAGAATAAGGTTTAACATGGTCATTAGAAAATAGATTGTCCAATCCTTTATTAAGAGTTTCAGCTACCAACACAAAAAGACCAGGAGAGATGGGTTCCCCCTTCTTAATACCTCTAAAAGACTTGAAATAACCAACACTTTGGCTATTAATAATAGTTGAAAACCAATTATTTGAAATAATTCTCCAAATTCTATCAATCCAGATTTCAGAAAACCCAAATTTCCTTAGGGTTTTAATAAGGAATAACCATGAAACTCTATCATAGGCCTTTGATAGGTCTAATTTGATGACTAAATTAGAACCAAAAGCCTTCTTACCAATGTTCTGCATAAGTTCTTAAGCAAGGAGAATATTGTCAGTCACTTTTCTTCCTTTGATGACTAAACAATAAAACTACAAAACCCCGCATGGTCGTAACACATAAAAAATATAATCCTGAATGTGAACATTATGTAAACAAAATACATGTTGTAAACCATTGCCTTCTGCATATGTTCCACGTGCAAAAAAACAAATAACACAATGTTATCCTACAAAAAATAGGATCCAAAAAAAATAATATCGGTAAACAAGTAGTTTTAGAAAAATCCTATTCAAGCTGAAAAATTGCATATACGAGTTATAATTTCCATGTTTTTAAAACTAAGTCGTAATATAGGCAAATTATCCTTGTACTCTCAAATTGGGGGTCTCGTGATCGTATGATCTGTTCATACGAGTTACATTAGTCCCGTGCAAGGTGTTGGTGCCGCTCACGGGGCCGTTCAAGTGTTGTTTCTAGTTTTTGCACACTAACGCCATGTTTTGAAGCCTAAGTCCTAATATATGAAAATTATCCTTGTACCCTCAAATTAGGAGTCTCGTGATCGCGCAGTCTATTCATACGAGTTACTTTGGTCCCGTGCGAGGTGCTGGTGCGCTCACGGGACCGTTCGGGGGCTATTTCGGGTTTTGGCCATCTAACACCATGTTTTTAAGCCAAACTCATTATATTTTCAAATTGTCCTCGTATTCTTAAACTGGGAGTCTCATGATTGCTCAGTCAGTTCCTACGAGTTACATTGGTCCCTTACGAGGTGTTAGTGCCTCTCACGGGACCGTTCGGGGGTTGTTTCAGGGTTTCGCACTCTAATGCAATTTTTAAGACTAAGTCTATATATTTTCAAATTATCATTGTATTCTCAAATTGGGGGTCCCATGATTGCGCGGTCAGTTCGTATGACTTACATTGGTCCAGTGCAAGGTGTTGGTGCCTTTTACGGCGCCGTTCGGGGGTTGTTTCGGGGTTTCTCCCTCGAATACCATTTTTTAAGCCTAAGTCTAGATACTATCAAATTATCATCGTATTCTAAAAATGAGGGTTCTGTAATCACGCGATCAGTTCGTACGTGTTACATTGGTCCCGTGCGGGGTGTTGGTACCTCTCACGGGGCTGTTCGGGGTTTCGCCCTCTCATGCCCTTTTTTAAGCCTAAGTCCTGATATTTTCAAATTATCATTGTATTCTCAAACCGAGGGTCCTATGATCACACGATCAGTTCCTACGAGTTACATTGGTCCCGTACGAGGTATTAGTGCCTCTCACTGGGTTGTTCGAGGGCTATTTCGAGTTTTGGCCATCTAACGCCATGTTTTTAAGCCTAAGTCCTGATATTTTCAAATTATCCTTGTATTCTCAAACTGGGGGTCCTATGATCGCACGGTCAGTTCGTACGAGTTATATTCGTCCTGTGCGAGGTCTTGGTGCCTCTCATGGGATCGTTCAGGGGTTGTTTCAAGTTTTTGCCATCTAACGCCATGTTTGCAAGCCTAATCCCATATATTTTCAAATTATCCTTGTATTCTCAAACTGGGGGTCCCGTGATCGCGCACTCGGTTCCTATGATTTACATTGGTTTCGTACGAGGTGTTGGTGCCTCTCACGGGACTGTAAGTTTCGCCCTCTAATGACATTTTTTAATCCTAAGTCTATTTATTTTCAAATTATCATCTTATTCTCAAACTGGGGGTCCCGTGATTGCACAGTCAGTTCGTACGAGTTACATTGCTCCCATGCGAGGTGTTGGTGCCTCTCACGAGGTACTTTCGGGGGTTGTTTCAAGGTTTTACCCTCTAATGCCAATTAGTTAAGCCTAAGTCTAGATATTTTCAAATTATCGTCGTATTCTCAAACCGGGGGTCCCGTGATCGTGCAATCAGTTCCTACGAGTTACATTGGTCCCGTGTGATGTGCTGGTGCCTCTCACGGGGCCGTTCGAGTGCTTCTTCGGGTGCTCGCACTCTAAATCCATGTTTTTAAGCCTAAGTCCTAATATATGCAAACCTCGTACTCTCAAAATGGGAGTCTCGTGATCGTGCGATCTACATTGATAATTTAGAGACTTTAAATTGCATGTCTTAGAGGAACTAATTATATTCTGGACATCTCAATAACATGTATAGGATTACCCAATAATTTGTATAGATCTAAAGCAAGAAATCTGTACAAGAATTAAAAGAATGGATGTTTCATGAAAAATTAGGTTTCTTGATAATTATGTTCGTTTTACCCCACTAATCCAATAACTTTGATGAATTTGGACATGTTTCACATAGGAAATCATGTATATAGGTATATATAACTATTAGAAATCTTGTTTGGGAGTTTGGGGATCATTAATGGTGTTTTGGAGAAGAGTTTTTGATGAAACCCGAAGGTTGGATTTTGAAGATTCTGGGCAAGAACTGCTTGATCGATCGATCGACCAAGAGCATCAATCAATCGATGATGGATCGATCTACCCCATTCCTCGATCGATCGATCCCCCCTAGAAAATAGCATATTTTTCCTCTTTTTATTTAAACCGGTTAAAATGCGTAGGAACCCTTGATTATTATTGATAGAGTATAATGGGTTCTGAAGAGGACCAATATGGTCTAGGTAGACTCCGTTGAGTGAAATTTAATATGGAATGAAATTGTGGGTTAACGGGGAGTTATTCATACATAGGAAATTGTGCATACGTTTACTAAAAGGTTGAGACTCCTAAAGGATTTGGACCAGAAGGTAAGTGAGGGTATACCTACTGAAATTGTACTTAGTGAGATAGAATACTTCGAGAGATGAGAAGTAAGTATGAAATAAATTATAAGTGAGAATATAAGAGACGAATCCGTTATGCGAGATAATTGATTAATTTGTGCAGAAAATGGATAAGTATAATTATGGGTCGTGGGCGCACCTAATTTAGAAAATATGAACATTTATATATATGACTGTGTGCTTGTGCATATATTGTGTAGCTGTGTAAAAATCATACCCGGGTTACTTGCTATCACGGAGGTTTACGCACTGGGACAGTCTTATCTCGATTGGACCTTTATGGGGGGATATTGACTCGTACCCTAGAAGATAGTATCCTAGATACAGGCTATTGAAAAATGATAGTTAGATGTTTTAAGAGACTTGAGGGTATGTGCTGACCTCTTAAGATTTGGAACTATGCTTCGCCTCCATTTTTATGTGTATTGTGTTAATACTGTTCGACAATGATTTCGAACTAGTATTTCCCTTAGTAAGAGTGATACGGAGACCTTATAGCAGAATATGCTAGCACCATAGATTTTATGTGGGGTGCCTATAGTATATATATGTTATATGAGTGATTAGTATATAAATACTTATATATATGGAAACTTTCTACTGTGTGTACAAGTAGTTAAGTAAAGAATAAATGCTCCAGCTTTATAACAAGTATTCATAGATTTTGTAACGATGCTGAGTAGTTCTAAGTAACGTAAGAAAATGGAAGAGATTAATTTTCTAAAACTAAAGATCATGGCCTTAGTATTTCTCGAGAAAAAACTTCATGGGAGTAAGCTAAATAGACTTATGAGATTAGTAGTACGGTAGGCGTGCACATTAGATGAGAGGTGAGAATTCTCAAGGGAGTGTCGCATACTAACATGGTTGTCACATTACCCGTTAAGCATTTTAAATACTTTCTGAACTATTTTTAAACTGTTTTACACTCGGGCTCTGACCCGTTTCCTTTTATTTCTCTTTCTCTTGTATATATATGTATGTATTACAGGTGCCCATCCACAGGGGAGACATGCTTAGATTCTTTGGACTGGACGAGTTACAGCTTATGTGGGAGTTGAAGGCATTTGCTTTAGACGACCTCGTCATTGATTCTGTTCTCGCTTTAGTTCTGCTTAGTTAGGGCATGTGTCGCCCGATTTCCTATTCCGTTTGGATTTTTTGTTGGAGATTTATGTTCATTTATATTTTTGGTATTTCAGTACTCCTTGGGAGTTAACTATTGTCAAGATGACTTCACTTAAGGTAATTAAACTTAGTTTGGATTATTGAGATAGTTTAATTCTTGTCTGTCAATTGCCATCCTTAGCCTTTATGTGATTCTTAAACTGTTGGTTATTGAAAAGGTTTTTGAAATGGAATTTAATAAAATGAAAATAAGACTTTAAATAGTTTTGACACACTTAGCTCAACTATTTAGGGTGTTCAAATTGGAAATATTATTTTACGATAGTGACGTTGAGAATGAACCAACCGTTCACCTTGATGTTAATTTAATAAAGGACTGATCACCCGATATTTAATTAGACGGGGTGTTACAGGTGGTATCAAAACATCAGGTTCTAGTGTCCTTTAGGATCTGTACGGCTTATTTCGTTTCTATCGTAGCATATTTGATTTAGAGACCTATTTTTAGGACTGTTGTATTCTTGTACTTTCGCTCACATCTTCAGTTATTTGAGATTTGATAATAAGTGTAGACTAATAAAATTTCTCCTCGTTTCAAATGCCTCGAAGATGCGCACTTTGAGTTCGGAATGCCCAGCCCGAGCAGCCAGCAACTCCGACTCAGGGAATGATGAATGCAACAGAAATAGCCGCCATTGTTGCTTAGGTGGTGAATGCCGCATTAGTGGTGGTGTAGTAGGCTCCACCCCAGGTTCAGGCAGTGGTTCTAGTCACATCAGAACTCCCCACTGAATGGGAGTGGGTCAGGGATGTCTTTCAGAAGGTGCATCCACCGTAGTTCTCGGGTAGTTCGAATATCGTAGTCGCCAGCCAATGGAAGAAGGATATCCAGAGGCATCTGTGCATTTATGAGTGCACCGACGTGCAGAGGCAGTTACTGGTTTACTTCAAGCTAGTGGGGGCCGTTTTGCAATGGTGGGAATCCACCACCACCTTGGAGGAGAGGGACAGCATACCTATTCAGTCATTTTGGGCGTGGTTTGACCGTAAGTATTTCCCATCCGTGCAGACTGAGATGAGGTGGAGGTTACTGAATCTCAATCATGAGAGTATGACCATTGATGAGTATGAGGAGTATTTCACTATACTTCTCACTATAGTGTCGAATGGTGAGATGGTAATGGCCAATAAGGTCGTGGTCAACAGGGACAAAGGGGGGGAAATTTCAGGGGAAGATGTTTGGGATGTGGAAAGAATGTCCATAAGCGTCAGTATTTCCCAGAGGGGGATAGGTCCCCACAACAGTAGGGTGCCCGTAATGAGCCGCAGAGGCCACTATTTCCAGTCGTCCTCCCAGTACCAGCTCAGCTTCCAGCTCTACCAGCCATCCCAAAAGCCCCAGTTTAGTAGGGGCAATTACAGTATGGACGTGTCTATAATATCCACCAGGCAGCAGCACCTCAGGCACCACCCGCGATTGAAGGTACGTTTCCTATCCATTGCACAATGGGTCGAGTTTTATTTGATATTAGTGCGTCACACTATTTTATAGCTACTCATTTTGCACGGGCCTTAGGGTTATTAGACACCGCAGAGAGTATAGTGACATGCATAGACTCACCATTGGGGAATGGGTATTTGATTTTCTTTATATGTCGGGGCGTAGGTATAGAGATTGGTATCTTAATTTTACCTGCAGACATGCTAGTGTTAGATATGAATGAGCACGATGTCGATATTGGCATGGATTGGCTCACGACGTATAGGGCCATGATAGATTGTTTCGATAGGAGTATTGTCTTTGCCATTTTAGGGCAGGAGATGTTTTTGGTGGTGATTCTTCACCCAGAGGGAGGATCATCCACCCATTTGTATTACATAGAGGAGGATACCTCTAAGGAGGTTATGATTTACCTGGATTCGATTCCAGTTGTTCGTGAGTTTTCGAATGTATTTCAGGAGATATCGGGCCTACCCCCTAGTCGAGAGATAGATTTGGTCATAGAATTGATGTCAGGCACTCGGCCGATAGCACGTGCACCGTACCGTATGGCTCCAACGGAGATGAGGGAGTTACGGGATCAGATAGAGCAGTTGTTAGGCCAGGTCTTCATTCGTTAGAGAACCTCGCCTTAGGGCACTCCGGTGTTGTTTACAAAGAAGATAGATGGTTCACTGAGATTATGGGTGGATTACTGGGAGTTGAACAAGGTCACGATACGTAATAAATATCTATTGCCCCGAATCGATGACCTATTCGACCAGCTAAGAGGAGCAACCTTCTTTTCGAAGATAGATTTAAGATCGGGATATCATTAGCTACGGATTAGGGAGCAATATGTGTCGAAGACTGCTTTCTTGATGAGATATGGATCCTATGAGTTCAGAGTCATGCCGTTTGGGCTGACAAATGCTCCAGCCGTATTCATGGACTTGATGAACAAGGTGTTCAAAGAGTTCTTGGATCAGTTTATCACCGTCTTCATAGATGACATACTTATTTATTCGCACACTAAGGAGAAGTATGTCGAACACTTGAGACATGTTTTCAAATTCTACGAGAGCATCAGTTGTATGCTAAGTATGAGAAGTGCAGATTTTAGCTACGGGAAGTACAGTTTCTAGAGAATGTTGTGTCGAAATTGAGGATATCGGTTGACCCAAGAAAAGTGTCGACAGTGTGGGAGTGGGGACATCCCATGACACCGATAAAGGTGCGTAGTTTCTTGGGGTTAGCCGGGTACTACAGGAGGTTCATCATAGGCTTTTCAAAGATAACGGGTCCATTGACGAATCTGACTCGCAAGGGACTACCATATGTTTAGGATGATGCTTGCCAATTGGATTTTGATGAACCGAAAGATAAGTTGACTTCGACGGCAGTTCTTGATTTTCCCAAGTCGGGAGTAGAGTACCTGGTGTACACTAACGCCTCTTTACGGGGACTTGGAGGAGTACTTCAATAAGAGGATCATGCTATATCTTTTGCCTCTTGTAAGCTTAAGCCTCACGAAAGGAATTACCCCACCCAAGACTTGGAGCTGGCAGCAATCATATTTTCCTTGCGGATTTAGAGATATTACTTGTTGGGGGAGAAATTCCTCTTATTCACAGACCACAAGTCACTGCAATACTTGTTCACTCAGCGAGAGTTGAACATACGTCAGCGCAGGTGGTTGGAGTTCGTAAAGGATTACCAGTTTGAGATACAGTACCATCTGGGGAAGGCTAACGTAGTTGCTGATGCGTTAAGGCGTAGACCAGAGGGTGATGTAGCGGAAGTATGGAGAGCGAAATGGAAAGAATCGGGTCTCAAGCACCTTATACCTTTGACTTACTTAAGTCTATATTGTATAAGTGTTCATCTAATTTGGAAATAGTGACAAAATTTGTTGTCTAACCTAGAATCCAAAGAACCTCAGACTTATTCACTCTCTAATCCTCTTCAATGATCCAAACAAGGTATAAATTGAATCACACTACACACATTAGAAGTTCATACATGTGTATATATTGCTCATATTGATTGTGTGTTAAATTCCCCTTAAAATATTGTTTTAATAATTTTTTGGGAATTTTTAAACATTTTTAAAATAATGTTTTCTTTAATAAAAATGTGTTTATAAACTTTGTGGGGTTAAAATGCTATTATGAAAAATTAGTTTTTCATTAGAATGTTTGATTGGATAGAATATCAATGCGCCAGAGACTTCAGGGTGTTGCATGTAATTACTTTGGACGCGCGTTTGCCAGCCAATGAAATGCCAACACTTGTCATGCTCTTGTTATCTCATTTGTGTTTGTTTTGTGAGAGAACTGCCTGGTGTATTGTGGATCGTTAGATCAAACCTTATCTATGGCCTGCATGTGTTTAAAGCCTATCCATGTGCTATCACTATGGACCAATCGCCTTCGTTTTAACCCACCGCTATTTTACCACCCTTGGATCAAGTCAATATAAGGAAGACTGAATCTCAACCGTTGATTGTTATCAGCGATCCAGAACCTTCCTTGGCCCCTATATAAACCCTCTCATTCTCAGCATTTTAAGACTTTTGGCAGTCGTCCAAATTGAGAGAAAAAAAGAGAGAAGAGAGAAGTGAGAGAGAAGAGAGAAAAGAAAAGAGAGAAGAGAGAGAAAGGGAAACTGAGTTAGAAACCCTAACCCTAAAACAACTTCAAACCATCTTCAAACCTTCGTATATTCAAAACCCCAAACACAACCTTGAGTGTTTGAGAGAGATTGGTGTTACTGGTTTGATCGTTTGTAGCTGTAACCTCTTGATATGTGATCTTGTTACCAACTTAGACATTTTGGTGAGATCTGTATTTCTTTTTCATAGAAATCTTAGATCTACACTATTGCATGTTATATATCACTAAGTCTGCATATTTGTTTCTCGTTTTAAGAAAATCATTGCTGATTTAGATCTATAAATGTTTTATGTTTTCTGTTCTTGTGAAACTTAACCTTGACCTAGTTAGATTCTCACTTGGAGGTTTTCGATCTCGAAAATCTTTTCAAAACTGAGATTGATTAAGATCTTGACTGATTTTGAAGCAAGATATCCGTGGAATCTGGGATAGATTAAAAGGTCAAAAGGTTTCAAGTTTTGTAAGAAAGAAAGAAAAGAAAATCACAGCATATAGTCTTTATATGTAATTTTCTAGGACTGTCTGTAAAAACTAAGTGTGTGTGAGTTCATGCATGTGGATAGAAATCATATCACAAACACTTGACACACTACCACACTGAAAGTGTTGAGAATAAGATCAAAGATTATTGAGTCAACGAAAAGAAAGCGAAAGGAAAGTGGAAGTTATCAAACTGGAATAACATCATTCACAATCAGATCTACAAGAAGTTAGAAGGACACCAAGTGGGGTATATTCCTAAACTTAGAATAGGCTGAGTTGTGTGCATGTATGTTGTATTATTTGTAACTATTATTTGTTTTTAGTGGATTTTTACTTTCGTGACTTAGAAGTCACCGTGGATGTTTCCTCTATTGGGAGAGGTTTTACCACGTTAAAAATTGTGTGTTCTGATTATCTTCATCTCCTCATCTCATTCTATAGTGTGCTGATATTTTGAAACTATCTTTGTTTTAAAACTGATTACAAAGTCTTGGTTATTCTCGTACATAAGTTTTAGTAAACACATCTTGTTGTTTATCATTTTTATTTTCAAAAGAAAAGGGTTTCTTCAACAAACAACTCGGAGTTGCTTATACAGTTTAATCATTGTATTAAACGGCATTAGTAACGTTTTTCAGGGTCATCAGGATGCGGTAGCTAATCCTTTATATCGGTTATGTCACTCACACCCGAGATTGTCACAAGGCTGATACAGGCACATGAAGCAGATACGTTTTGCAAGGAGAAGATTGTACGGCTCTTAGCTGAGGGTGCGGAATCCTATTCAGTGAGCTCTGATGGGGGTTTGAGATTTAATGGGAGACTGGTGGTCCCAGAAGGAGAAGACTTATGTCATGCAGTGATGACACAGTCGAACGGGTCTAGATTTACGGTACATCTCGAAGGGGATAAGATGTACCAGGATATGAGGCGGCAGTACTGGTGGAGCGGGATGAAGAAGGACATTGTTGAGTTCACCTCCAAATATTCTACTTGTCAGATGGTAATGGTAGACCACCATAGGCCGCCAGGGTTACTTCAGCCGTTGGAGATACCTATGTGGAAATGGAAAAGTATTTCCATGGACTTTATTACTGGGTTACCTACATCACAGCGGGGTCACGATTCCATATGGGTTATAGTGGATTGGTTGACCAAGGTAGCTCATTTTTTTCCAGTACGGACAGACTACACCACGGTCCAGTATGCACAGTTATTTATTATCGAGATTGTTAGGCTGCATGGGGTGCCCCTGGATATTGTGTCTGATAGAGATAAGATTTTCGTGTCGAGATTATGGGAGAGCTTTCAGGAGGCCATGGGTACAGAGTTGAGATTAAGTTCAGCTTACCACCCATAGACAAATGGATAAACAGAGCATACCAATCAAATATTGGAGTATATGCTACGCATGTGTGTCCTTGATTTTGGAGGAAGTTGGGAGCCTTATCTTCCATTGGTGGAGTTCGCTTATAATAACTCCTATCAGTTCACGATCGGCATGGCCCCATTTGAGGCATTGTATGGAAGGCCTTGTCGTTCTCCCGCTTGTTGGCTAGAGGTGTGGGACAACAAAATGATCGGACCAGAGATGATTTAGGAGACTTCAACTAGGATTGAGCTTATCAGGAATCGCATTTGGGTAACCCAGGACCGACAGAAGAGCTACGCCAATACGAAGCGATCCTTTCGAGAGTTTAGCATGGGGGACCAAGTATTACTGCATGTATCTCCTATGAACGGAGTAATGAGATTCAGGAAGAAGGGAAAGTTGGCTCCGAGGTACGTGGGCCCATTTCCCATTATCGAGAGAATTAGGCCGATGGTATACAGTTTGGGGTTGCCAAAGATTTTGCACCGTATTCACAATGTATTCCACATCTTGTCGTCGAGATGATATATTTCTGTTGATATGGCCCACACTCACATCGCGATAGAGGAGGTTGACTTGAAGCCCAACAATTCTTATGAGGAGAGACCAATGGAAATTCTAGACTATAGCAAGAGTATATTGTGGTCGAAGGTAGTCCCACTTGTAGGGGTCCAGTGGGAGCATCACAATGTGGAGGAATCCACTTGGGAGCGTGAGGCCAATATGCGCAAAAAATATCCAGATCTATTTTTACGAGGTATGCCTTAGCTTCCAAAATTCGGGATGAAATTCCGTTATTAGGGATGAATTATGAAATACCCCGTATTTTTATGGCCTTTAAATTTGGAGATTTATTAAATTTAATTTGAGATATTAATCCGGATATTTATTTTTAATATTTACTAACATGACGAGAGTTAGTAATTTTTGGGAATTTGTTGAATATTACTAGATGAGTAAAGTAATACATTAGATTGATTTTATTAAAATTGTCGTGAGTGAATAAAATGGCAATTATGGAAATTTAAGTCGGGACGCGCCTGTCTCGTGTCAGGACTAAATTATTATTATTATAAAATTGAATATAGTATAAGTCGCCCGTATGGTTATTTTGAGTATGCCAAAGTGTTCGGAAGGGTTGAGATAGTCAGAAAAGTGTACCCGAGGGTTTAGTTTGGGTCTCGGGGCATTTTTAGGCATAATTGGCATCCCGGGAGTGTATTATGGACATTTTGCATTTTTGGGTAATTAAAACTATGAAGTTTCCCAAGATATATCAGCCATTAGGAGTTTTCTTCTAGGGTTATCAAACACAAAACCTAATAACTGCCATTAGAGAAGTAGGTGAAGAGTTTTCCAAGCAATCCAAGGCCAATAACTCACCCGATTGCACCACCACCACCACCAAAACGTAGATCGCACGACGAGGAACACAACCATATCTTTTTAATCAAAATAATCAGATCCTTGAATCCCAGGCAAGTATCTATCTTGCTTTGTTTTTAGTTAATGTTCCACCCATGTTAGTTTAGGATTGTTAAGAACATGCTTTATGGAAGAAATTGATAATTTAGAGACTTTAAATCGCATGTCTTAGAGGAACTAATTATATTCTGAACATCTCAATCACATGTAGAGGATTACCCATGAATTTGTATGGGTCTAAAGTAAGAAATCTGGAAAATAATTAGAAGAAATGATGTTTCATAAAAAATTAGGGTTCTTGATAATTATGTTAATTTTACCCCACTAATCTAATACCTTTGATGAATTTGGACATGTTTCACGTAGGAAATCATGTATATAGGTATATATAACTATTAGAAATCTTATTTGGGAGTTTGGGGATCATTAATGGTGTTTTGGAGAAGAGTTTTTTATGAAACCCGTAGGTTGGATTTTGAGGATTCTCGACAAGAACTGCTTGATCGATCGATCGACCCCATTCCTTGATCGATCGATCCCTCCTAGAAAACTGCATATTTTTCCTCTTTTTGTTTAAACAGGTTAAAATGCGTAGGAACCCTTGATTATTATTGATATAGTATAATGGGTTATGAAGAGGACCGGTAGGGTCTAGGTAGACTCCGTTGAGTGAAATTTAATATGGAATGAAATTGTGGGTTAACGGGGAGTTATTCATACAAAGGAAATTATGCGTACATTTACTAAAAGGTTGAGACTCCTAAAGGATTTGGACCAGAAGGTAAGTGAGGGTATACCTACTGAAATTATACTTAGTGAGATAGAATACTTCGAGAGATTAGAAGTAAGTATACAATAAATTATAAGTGAGAATAAAATAGACGAATCTGTTATGGAAGATAATTGAGTAATTTGTGCTGAAAACGGATAAGTATAATTATGGGTCGTGGGTGCACCTAATTTTGAAAATGTGAACATTTATATATATGACCGTGTGCTTGTGCATATATTGTGTATCTGTGTAAAAATCATACCCGGGTTACTTGCTATCACGGAGGTTTCCGCACCAAGACAGTCTTATCTCGACTGGACCTTTATGGGGGATATTGACTCGTACCCTAGAAGATAGTATCCTAGATACAGTCAAACTGAAAAAGAAAGTCAGATTTTCTACGAGACATGAGGGTATGTGATGACCTATTAGGATTTGGAACTATGCTTCGCCTCCATTTGTATGTGTATTTTGTTAATACAGTTCGAGAGTGATTCTGAACTAGTATTTCCCTTAGTACGAGTGATACAGGGACTTGATAGTAGAGTATGTTAGCACCATTGATTTTATGAGGGGTGCCGATAGTATATATATGTTATATGAGTGATTGGTATATATATACTTATATATATGTGGAAACTTTCTACTGTGTGTATAAGTAGATAAGTAAAGAATAAATGCTCCAGCTTTATGTAATACCCCATAATTTTATTGATTTTATTTAAGGGATTAATTGAATTAAATGAGAATTAATTGGGAATTAATTCGGGTATAAATACTAGTGAGATGTGAGTTGGTATTTGATTATGATGTTAAAATTGAAAATTTCTTGAGTATTGAAAATGTTAAAAATTGTCGCAAGGCAGAAATACGACAATTTGGAAATTTAGTTAGGACGCGCGTGTCAGTCGCGTCAGGAATGAAATTATTTGAATTAAAAAGTGAATTATATTTTTATCAAAAGAATTGTCATTTTGAGTGCGCCAACATGTTCGGAAGGGTCGAAATAGTCAAAAAAACCCTAGTCGGGAGTTTAGTTTGGGTCCTAGGGCATTCTTAAGCCATACCGGCAACCCAAAAGGGTAGTTTAGTAATTTTAAAAATATGAGAATTAAAACCCACTAATTTTAGAGGTTAATTTTATATTAGTAATGAACCCACTAAGTCCATTATTCCGCATTTATCAAGTAGTGGACTACGGGAGTTATAGGGAGAGTCCTAAGAGGTTCCAAAACAAACCCTAGCCACCATCACCATCTTTGGGAGAAATCTGTAGAGAGAAAGAGGAGAATCAACCTTCATCCTTCAACATCAAATCAGAACATCTAAGGCAAGTGGTTTAATTACATGAATTCAAGTGATTGTTTCCTCCATGCTTAGAATTGAATATATGTCTTATATTGAAAGTTTGATGAAAACCCATGAAATTGGAGATAGAAGTTGAAATCTTATATGAGAATCGCATCTAGAATAGTTATGGACAAATTTCATATACAAAATATATCTTTTAATGATTTTAAAAACGGATTTATAAGAAGTAGTTGTAGACACTAAATTATGCATTCGTATTTATAGGGTTTGGGACAAGATTTGGGATTTATGATGATTACATGTTGATTTAGGAGGAATTGTCCCCATATATATGTTAAAAAGTGACCTAGGAGGACTTGGGGTAGTTTAAACACAATAAAACTTAGTTTGGATGATCATAGGAAGGATTTAGAGAAGAGGAGAAAGAAGAAAAAATGAATTTGGACATTTCTGGGCGCAGTCTGCCATCTCGTTAGAAGACCTGCCAAGGTCGTTTGAATGACCTCATTCGAACGAGTTTCTAACGAGATGACAATATCCCTTCTAACGAGTTGGTAGTTCGTTCGAAGCCTTTCGTCCGAATGAGACTTCTAACGAGTTGACATAATGGCCCTTTAGTCATGATTTTATTTCAAATGTCCCGTAGACTTAATTAACGAAGAATTAACTTTCTCTTAATGACTAGAGGGTATAATTGTGAGAATTGGGTTATGTGGAGGAGTAGAACTTAGAACCTTATAGTAAATCGGATGACAATTATGGATTTGGATACGAGTACCTAATTACGACGTGAGAAGAGTTGACAGCTCTAATGCATTTAAAATGGGAACTTATAAACGTATAACAACAAATGATGGGATAAGAACGAGAAGTATACGTCTATTAATATACTGAAATATCTAAGAAGTGTGAATACTTAGTATATGTGGTTATCTGTGTATAACATACCTACCATGCTTGCTATCACGGGAGGTCGGCGTTCGATTCAGGTCCATCTAATCTTTGTGTGCCTACGGGGGAGAAGGAGATGAATATGCCTCAACGTCGGTGGCTTGAGTTTGTGAAGGATTATCAGTTCGATATCCAGTATCACCCAGGGAAGGATAACATGGTAGCAGACGCGTTGAACCGTAGGCCAGTAAATGAAGTGGCCCAGGTGTGGAAATCTAAGTGGAAGGAGTTGGGACACCAGGATGCAGTGGACCGATCGTTCATGTCTGTGATGACTATTACACCTCAGATTGTTACGAGAGTGGTAAAGGCCCACGCAAATGACTCTCTTTGTCAGGAGCAGATAGTTATATTACTAGCAGAGGGAGCCGAGTCCTATACCATTAGCTCAGACGGGGGATTACGCTTCAATGGGAGACTGGTCATTTCGGAAGGGGAAGACTTGCGACACGAGGTAATGGCAGAGTCGCACGGCTCATGGTTCACGGTACACCCTGGTGGGGATAAAATGTACCAGGACATGAGACGACCCTACTGGTGGAGCGGGGTGAAGAGAGATATTGCTGTGTTTGTTTCTAAATGTGCCACTTGTCAGCTAGTAAAGGTGGACCATCAGAAACTGCCAGAACTTCTACAGCCGTTAGAGGTTCCGATGTGGATATGGGAGAGCATATCCATGGATTTTATCATGGGGTTACCTACGTCACAGAGGGGTCACGACTCCATATGGGTAATTGTGGACCGGTTAACCAAAGTTGCTCATTTTCTACCCGTAAGGACAGATTACACTACGGGACAGTATGCCCAGATTTTCATTGCAGAGATAGTGAGACTTCACGGGGTGCCTCTAAATATCGTGTCTGACCGAGACAAGATATTTGTTTCACGATTTTGGGAGAGTTTCCAGGAGGCCATGGGTACAGAGTTGCGGCTGAGTACGGCTTATCACCCGCAAACTGATGGGCAAGCAGAGAGGACAAATTAGATGATGGAGGGCATGTTGCATAAGTGCATCTTAGACTTTGGAGGTGATTGGGAGCAGTACCTTCCATTGGTGGAGTTTGCCTATAATAACTCCTACCAGTTCACCATTGGCATGGCTCCATTTGAGGCGTTGTACGGTAGACCTTGTCGTTCCCCAGCATGTTGGTTAGAGGTGGGGGATAACAAACTCCTTGGGCCAGAAGTGATTCAGGATACTTCGGCAAGGATAGAGATGATACGGAGTCGCATTCGGGTAGCTCAGGACCGGCAGAAGAGCTATGCTGATGCCAAGAGGTTCTTCAGATAATTCAAGGTGGGGGACCAGGTGTTACTCAGAGTATCTCCGATGAAGGGGATCATGCATTTTGGGAAGAAGGGGAAACTGGCACCAAGATACGTGGGGCCATTTCCTATCATCGAGAGAATTGGGCCAGTCGCATACAGACTTAGGTTACCGGAGCACTTACATAGGATCCATGATGTGTTCCATATTTCCTCGCTAAGGAAATATCTTAGGGATGATTTGACCCATACTCACATTACTTTGGAGGACATTGATCTTCATCCCGATAGTCCCTACAAGGTGGGGCCAATTGCTATTTTGGACCGAAGCGAGCGGAAACTGAGATCGAAGATAGTACCGTTAGTACGTGTTCAGTGGCGGCATCATAATGCTGAGGAGTCCACATGGGAGCGCGAGGATGAGATGCGCGAGCGTTATCCAGAGCTATTTTTACCATGTATTCTTTACTTCCGAATGTCGGGATGAAATTCTGTTATTAGGGGGGAAGTATGTAATACCACGTAATTTTATTGATTTTATTTAAGGGATTAATTGAATTAAATGAGAATTAATTGGGAATTAATCCGGGTATAAATACTAGAGAGATGTGAGTTGGTATTTTATTATGATGTTAAAATTGAAAATTTCATGAGTATTGAAAATGTTAAAAATTGTCGCAAGGCAGAAATACGACAATTTGGAAATTTAGTTGGGACGCGTGTTAGTCGCGTCAGGAATGAAATTATTTGAATTAAAAAGTGAATTATATTTTTATCATCCGAATGGTCATTTTGAGTGCGCCAACATGTCCAGAAGGGTCGAAATAGTCAGAAAACACTAGCCGGGGGTTTAGTTTGGGTCTCGGGGCATTTTTAGGCCATACCGGCAACCCAAAAGGGTAGTTTAGTAATTTTAAAAATATGGGAATTCAAACCCACGAATTTTAGAGGTTAATTTTATATTAGTAATGAACCCACTAAGTCCATTATTCAGCATTTATCATGTAGTGGACTACGGGAGTTATAGGGAGAGTCCTAAGAGGTTCCAAAAGAAACCCTAGCCACCATCACCATCTTTAGGAGAAATCTGTAGAGAGAAAGAGGAGAATCAACCTTCATCCTTCAACATCAAATCAGAACATCTAAGGCAAGTGGTTTAATTACATGAATTCAAGTGAATGTTTCCTCCATGCTTGAAATTGAATATATGTCTTATATTGAAAGTTTGATGAAAACCTATGAAATTGGAGATAGAAGTTGAAATCTTATATGAGAATCGCATGTAGAATAGTTATGGAAGAATTTCATATCCAAAATATATCTATTGATGATTTTAAAAATGGATTTATAAGAAGTAGTTGTAGACACTAAATTCTGGGTTCATATTTATAATGTTTGGGACAAGATTTGGGATTTATGATGATAACATGTTGATTTAGGAGGAATTGTCCCCATATATATGTTAAAAAGTGACTTAGGAGGACTAGGTGTAGTTTAAACACATTGAAACTTAGTTTGGATGATCATAGGATGGATTTAGAGAAGAGGAGAATGAAGAAAAGATGAATTTGGAGATTTCTGGGCGCAGTCTGCCATCTCGTTAGAAGACCTGCCCTGGTCGTTCGAACGACCTCGTTCGAACGAGTTTCTAACGAGATGATAGTATCCCTTCTAACGAGGTGGTAGTTCGTTCGAAGCCTTTCATTCGAATGAGACTTCCAACGAGTTGACAGAATGGCGTTTTAGGCCTGATTTTATTTCAAATGTCCCGTAGACTTAATTAACGAAGAATTAACTTTCCCTTATTGACTAGTGGGTATAATTGTGAGAATTTGGGTACATGGAGGAGTAGAACTTAGAACCTTATAGTAAATCGGATGACAATTATGGATTTGGAAACGAGTACCTAATTACGACGTGAGAAGAGTTGACAGCTCTAATGCATTTAAAACGGGAACTTATAAACGTATAACAGCAAATGATGGGATAAGAACGAGAAGTATACGTCTATTAATATACTGAAATATCTAAGAAGTGTGAATGCTTAGTATATGTGGTTATCTGTGTATAACATACCTACCATGCTTGCTATCATGGGAGGTCGGCGTTCGATTCAGGGCCATCTAATCTTTGTGTTCCTACGGGGGGGATTTAAATTGGTACCTCGAGGTCATAGGTCAGAGAAGGACTTATTGAGAAGTTAATAAGTCTGCTGATCATGGGAGCGCACGTGTGTGCGTGACCCATGTGATGTGAACTATGTTCGCCTCCACTATGTGTGTTTGTTACTTGTCAAAACGGTTCCTGAGAGATTCGGAACACGTGATCCTAATGTACGTGATGTATCAGGATTGGATAGCAGAGTATGTGTACACCGCAGCTTAGTCTAGGGGTTCCTTTATTGTATAATTATGAGAAGATAGATGAAATGAAATATTGAAGCGAAATGTTTATATAAGTGCAAGTGTGAATTAATGTTACATCTTTATAGAATTAAAAATGGGAAAACGCTTAGAAATTTTTATGATTAATTCCGAGAATCAAATGAAAGTAAAACTCCCATTTATATAAAGGCGTCAGGAATTAAACCATGATTAGTTTAGTAAACACCAATATTGAAGTGGACTAGTTTGATGGTAGAATAACTAGATTTGGTTACGGATACGTTAGGAGTGCACAGATAGTCGAGAGGTGAGTATTTCATGTGAGAGCACGTCCTAACATGTATTTTGCATTCATTGTTTAATGTCGTTAAAACACTTGCTATATTTTAAACTATTTTCACACTCGAGCTCTGACCCGTTTACTACCAAATATATTTTCTTGTAAAAACTTTTTAGGTGCCCAACCACAAGGACACCAAGCATAGGAGTTCCATTCAGATGACGCACTGTAGCTACTGTGGAAGTTACAGGACCTTGACAGTAGACGCTCCACTTTCGATCTTGACTCTATGTTACCAGATTTTTCTCATCTGTTGGGCATGTCGCCCCATTTCTTTTAGACACTTTATTTATCCAGTTATATCAGATTTTTGGGTTGTGATTAATCTAGTGTTGCAGACTTAGTATTTGTTTATTCCTGTATTTGGATTGTTGTGAGGGGTATCCCTCCAGACTCATTACTATTTTATGGTTATTCCATTGTCATTATGTTGTGGTGGTTATGTTAGCATTTCATAATTTAATTATTGCATGTTAATCGGATTTAATTAAAATTGACAACTCACTTTCTAAATATTAGGTGGCTAGTAATTGTTAAAACGTTTTTCGATAGTGATGCTACGAACTGAACCAACTTGGAATTCAGTATTAATTTAATAAATGAGTAGCTACCCGGTATTTAATTGGTCGGGGTGTCACACTTTATACTAAGTATTCGTAGATTTTGTAACGATACTGAGTAGTTATAAGTAACGTAAGAAAATGGAAGAGATTAATTTTCTGAAACTAAAGATCATGGCCTTAGCATTTCTTAAGACCAAACTTCATGATAGTAAGATAAATAGACTTATGAGATCAGTAGTATGGAAGGTGTGCACACTAGATGAGAGGTGAGAATTCTCAAAGGAGTGTCGCATACTAACATGGTTGTGACATTAGCCGGTAAGCATTTGAAATACTTGCTAAACTATTTTTAAACTGTTTTACACTCGGGCACTGACCCGTTTCCTATTATTTCTCTTTCTCTTGTATATATATATATGTATGTATTATAGGTGCCCAGCCACAGGGGTATCATTCTTAGATTATATGGACTGGATGAGCTACATCTTATGTGGGAGTTGCAGGCCTTTGCTTTAGACAACCTTTCATTGATTTTGTTCTTGCTTTAGTTCTGCTTAGTTAGGGCATGTGTCGCCCGATTTCCTATTCCGTTTGGAATTTTTTGTCAGAGATTTATGTTCATTTATATTTTCGGTATTTCAGTACTCCTTGGGAGTTAACTATTGTCATGATGATTTTACTTATGGTAATTAAACTTGGTTTGGATTATTGAGATGGTTTAACTCTTGTTTGTTAATTGCCAACCTTAGCCTTTATGTGATTTTGAAACTGTTGGTTATTAAAAAGGTTTATGAAATGGAATTTAATCACATTAAAATAAGACTTTAAATTGTTTTGACACACCTAGTTTAATTATTTAGGGTGTTCAAATGGGAAATATTATTTTACGACAGTGATTCTAAGAATGAACCAACCGTTCACCATGATGTTAATTTAATAAAGGACTGATCACCCCGTATTTAATTAGGCGGGGTGTTACAAAGAATTCATGGATCTTCACTCAAGATGGAGAGTTAATCAAGGTCAGAAATGGCTCGGGAGTTCCGAGTGACCTCCAGATCAATACTCAGAGTAAAACGGATCGTTCGTCCGTATCGTGAGGCCGATTCGCACATTGACCATTGGAAAGGGGTTTCAAATTTATTCAAAGATTCATTGAGTTTGCCTCAAACTGGAGAGTTGACCAGAGTCAAACGGGGCACATGAGTGCCCGGTGGCCTCCAGATCAGTACTAGAAGTATGACCTAGGTTTTACGGTGAACGGATTAGTGTTAAGGACCTAAGGAGGATCTTGGGGATCCTAGGATGTGGTGTCTACACTACTATTACCATTATTATTAAACTTATACTTAGTGTTTCTATTATGAGGCCTTGTGGACTGATTCGATTGATAGTCATCTTGCCCTCTTCTCTTAGCAATAATATTTCCATCTTTCAACAGTCTTTTGAACTATGTAGACATTAGTGCAAGTTCACTTTCAATATTTTCAAGTTCACCTGCCTCAACATCAGAATCAATATCAAACTCAGGTTTCATTTAAACAATTTTATTCTTGCCTTTATCAGCATAACCAGTTTTAAAAGTAGCCTAAGAACTTGCACCTGAATCATTTTAAGAATATGTATTCAAAGTCTTCCTGATGGCATATTCTAGTTCCATAGTCCTTAATTTAGAACTCATAATTTTAGGAGTTAGAGAAGGATCATTAATTTCCTCAATAATATAACGCTTGTGATGAAATCTAGGAGAAAAAAGATATAAGAAGTTTTTCACATATTTCTTTATCAGTATAAACAATTCCATTTGCATGCAGTTGGGTTATCACATCAGTTAATCTCGTGTAAAAATCATGAAATTGTTCATTATCTTTCATTACCAAGATATTATACTATTGAACAAGCATTTGAGTTTTATATTATTTGACCTCGGCATCTCCTTCATTTCCAATAACTAAAGTATTTCAAGCTTCCTTACTAGTGGTTCAGTGACAAATTTGTTTAAGTTCATTTTCACGTACACTCATAAAAATATCATCCTTGCCTTAATCATTAAAATTACTAATCCTTTTTTTGCATTCAATTAAGTTGTTTTTAATTTTATAAATGTACTATTTTCTTCTACTATAGGGACATACGGGGGGGGGGGGGGGGGGGTGTAACCATTTTCTAGTATGTTCCAAACATTATCACCTAATATCCTTGAATAAAAGCTATCATACAAACTTTCCAATAGGTAATGTTAGAACCATCAAACATGGGATGTCTACTAAAGTTACCTAGCCTAATGAACTGGCTCGTGTCCTCCATTAATAAAAAGTATACAGAGCTTAACAAAAGTTTTGAAAAATATCTTTGAAAAGTAAAACTATGATACCACTTGAGTGGGGATAAATGTGGTTTAAAAGATTTTGCAGAAGAAACGTTTATTTATTAATCTCCAAATACATACAAGTTTCAAACAAGAACTAGAGAAGTACCAGTTTAAGCATTCCACTTAAACTGCTAACTTATTAATAACCTATATGGGTTGATTATTTAGTTATAGTCCAAGTTATATTATCTTCATTAAGTAGGAAATATTAATTCCTATTAATTAAGTACGTTTTTAATCGTGATTATGCTACTTTTTTAAGGTGATATAACAGAATATTACAACACACGATATTTATTTTACGTGGTAAAAACCCATCCCCTAGAAAAAATCACGGACCCTTATAAGGATCACCTAACCTACCAAAGTCCACTAGAAAAAATAAGAATGAGTTACAATCAATAAACTAAAACAAGAAAAGTAGCCAAATTACCAATACCAAAACCCTTCTTTTTGGCGTGACTCCCTTCTACATTATTCTCAACTTTGTCAAAATTGTCTCCTCTTCATGTCTTGTAGATTCCACTCAAACTCTTAATAATTGCTCAGTGCTTATGTGTACTAGTATGACTTAACAATCATGAAAGCACATTAACAATATAGAGTGTGTGTATAATGAACAAAGATCAAATAGACATCAATTTTTCTATTATAAAAAATACTCTAAGACAGAGTATAGGAATTTTAGTTTAAATAAAATATCTACAAGTATATTACCCAGTTTTTAAATAAGACAAGCAAGACAAGAAAAAAAATTCTTTTAAGTAGAGTTTGTAATATAGTCTTTATTATCAATATATACTAGATTGTTTTATCAAAAAAAAATATTTTGTTTTATTAATGTATAAACAAGTTTAAATCTCAATTTTAGAACAAGGTTTTAATATAGAACCCAAATAGTTATGTCCGGGGTCAAAAAGTCTTAAACGGTACTCAATTATAGGTCCAACAATATACTGATTAGGTCTATATAGGGTCTTATTTTGGTCTATGTGTAAGGTTTTTAGATTTTCAATGTTCAATGTTCAATGTTCAATGTTCAAGTTCAAGAAGCAAAGTTAACACGTTTTTATTATCTTGAAACTGATAACAAATTTTGTAAACAAAAGTTTTATCTTAGTTATATAAACGTGTTATGTGTGAGATTTGTAGATACAGAACAAGTAAATCAGAAAGATCGATCATGTCTTAACACAACGGTTTGGATTTTAAATCAGGGGCAAATGTCTTGATCCAATGGATTCACCTTCCAACATGCCAAAACTAGTTATGTATACCCAAGAACAAAAAACAAACAGTTTACACTGAAAGTGTTACACTACAGAGATGATAGATCAACAACAATAAACAAATTAAAGAGAGTTCTTAACAAAGAAAAATGTTTAAGCCGTGTAAAATAGTTGTGAACAAAAACTTAGGATTTTTAAAGATCTTAGACAATAAAAGTTTTTCCCTAAGTGAGAGTTTACAAAAAATATTTTTTTCTAGGTGAAATATTTATATCTCAGAAATATAATCATAAACACAATATAAACTCAATCAGATTTGGATTGTTTGTGTGTTTGAGTTGATGAAACAAACTATCGAGAAGTTAGTTCACCAATCTCACAAACGTATGTTGTGTGTTTGAGTGTGCACTCACTCTGCTTGTTTCGCTATCTGGAATATATTTTAGCATAATTTCCTTACTCTCTTCGTGTGTAAAAATGTATATCGGAGGGTCATATTTATAAGAACACTGGTGTGAGCTGATTGGCTAATAAAAGAGGCATAGGGATTACAGAGATATAAGACAAAGAAACACAATCTACCACCTTAGATTGCAACACGTGTATGACCGTTATACTACACTAGAACAATCAAAATCCCATACAATTAATTGTATACATATGTGTATTCCAAATGTATAAGGTATGTATAAATCGTGTATAAACACATGTATAAGGCAGCCGGGTCTTGCAACTACCCATGATTCTAATTACAAAAATATATTGTCAAATTTTTATCCGGCTAGATGAAGCCTTATGTAGCTCTACACACTCAAATAAATAAGACCTAAACCTTTGAGTGTGTACGTAAGGGCCTTCAGATACACCAGTTAAAACAGTCAGTTTCCCTGAGAGAGAACCTCCAAGTAGCCTTGATCTTGCTAGGTTATCTACCATGGAGTTTTAGTGCCAAATTTAGTATCTTTTTATTAAATATTCGAATCAAATCATACCATACCTAGGCATGTCAAATCAACTTACCTCAAAGAATGGAGATTTGGTTAGAAGTTGTATGGTTCAGTGCTGACACAATGTGGCATTGCTTGAAACAGTAGTTAGTCACTCAAGATTTCATCATTTAATGCATTAAACGGGGCATGGTAGGCTAAAACTCATATATTTATGGAAAGATACTCAATTTAGTGCTAAAACTCAATGGTAGATAATCGAGAAAGCTCAAGGCTGCTCAGAGGTGTTCTATCGGGAAAAGCAAGGTATTTTACCTAGTGGATTTAAAATGGTTAAGTCATGCCTTAATGTTTCCTTCCTTCTCAATCCTCCAAACCAGTTCCCTCAAATATTCCAAAAGTGAGGTTCCTTGATAGAGCATGAAACCTCTTCCAGGTCCTTCTAGACATGGTCCATCGTTGTTATCGAGTAATCTCATATCAATATTACAATATAACTCAAATTTATGATGTATCTCATAAATATATAACAAATTCATAAAATAATGGTGAATATAATTACCTTCCTCTAGCCATCTTCCCCCGTTTTTTATTGAGCCCCTCTTTTTCCTTGATCCCAACTCAATGTAGTTGACTCCTCACACTCCTTTTTGATGTCACTAATATTTGTTGAATCATTTTTAGTTTCCCATGTAGTAGCTTAACGAAAAGGTGTATCACTATGTAAGGGGTTAACCTATTAGCCCATTAAACAACTTTTAATGGTCTGTAAGGCTTGGGATCCATATTAAATTCCTTTACGGGGACTTGATATTCCTTCAACGGGGGGCGGGGGGATTGACAAATTAAAAGATCATGGGATTCATTCTTGGTCTCTTCTTCCTTGGCTTCTAGAATGGAGGCTTGAACAACTTAACCCTCACTATTGTCTCCCCATCAGAGCTATCTCCAACAGAGTGCTTCAAAGACTAAAGAATACTTTTAGAAGATAAAGTTTTGATACACCTTATATTTCAGATAAGAATACAAATGACTATTCACCACAATTTTAATCCTCCTTTGAAGCTCAATATGTTTTATTTGCAGTCCATTAAGCTCATCCTTTAATTTTTAGCCCTCAAACATCAAAAGGTCTCTCCAAACACTAAGGTTCAGGACCTCCAACTTTAAGGCATCAGTGTCCTTGACCGAATCGATGAGCTTGTAATTATAAACTTGAAGCTTGAGAAATTCAAATTGGAGAGCCTCCACATATTCTCTTGCTTCATCAAGGCCACAACATTTGACTTCTCTGCCTCAGCCAAAGTGATACAAGCAATAATTAGTGAAGCATTGTACCCATTCTAGTTTTAGAGTAATAGAGGCTAATTTTTTAGGTGGTTGGATGGTGGTGAGGTAAGAGTAAAAAGTGTGGAGAAATATGGATGAGAGTGATGTAATAAATTTGAGTAAATGTTTGGAAAAATGGAATTTTGGCACCTTGATTTCGAGGAGAATGTTCTAACCTCAGAAAGGGAGCCTTGGGAAGGAGGTCGTGCTCACCTTAAAAGGTAAAAAAAATAGGGTTCCTGGGGGTGCCGATTGGCAAGGCCTTTGTACAACCTATTGGCACACCCCTGACTTGCTGGTGAAGAAAAATACACATTGCCAATAGGTTGGGGGTCTAGGGTGCCTCTAGGCAGTTCGGAATGGAGTTTTGCCAAAAAAAAAGCATAAAATTCAAAATATAGTTTTGAATCATGCACGATCAGGACCATTAAAAAGGGTATCTGGATCCGTATAATAATTAATTGAGCCACCCCAAAGTTCAAGAGTTTACCAAAGTGCAACGGGACTCGAAAGCACCTGATGGCCTCTAGACAGTGGTTCTCAGAGTAAAAATGCAAGTACACCTAACTTGTGAGGATGAATTGCACACGGTATGGACAGTTTCGTGAGGCCGATTCGTGCATGGTATGGATCATTAGAAAGGGTATTTAGAGTCTTATGAGAGATTAATGAGCTTCCATTAGTTTTGAAGGTTGATCGACGTCAAATGGGGCTCAGTAACACCCAATGGCTTCTCGACCAAGGTTTTGACTAAAAAGGTTGGTATGCACAAATCTTTAGGCTGATTCATGAATGGTATGGACTGTTAGAAAGGTTATTTATAGCCCCGTGATAATCAAATGGGCTTTGCTCAGGTTGGAGGGTTGATTCAGGTTAAATAGGGCTCGAGAGCGCTCGGTGGCCTCTAGACCAGGGTTTGGATTAGGACCTAGGGTCGTATGATGGGAAGAGGAGTGTTAGGGACCTAAGCAGGTATTTAGGGGTACCTGGATGGGGTGTCTATAGAGCCCCTCGACGGGTGAGCTTAGAACAAGCGAAGTTCATCAAAAGATAGACGCCTCATCGATGTTTAAGGGTTGAGGACTCTATTGGGTGATTTGAAGATGGTTAGTTAAAGTGTTGAGGTTGATTTTGCAGACCTAAAAGGTTAAAGTGACATATTCATAGGGTCAATCATGATTTTGTGGATCTAGGTCAATTCTAGGGACTTACAGAATTGAGATGACGGATTCAGAAGGTCAAAATCGATTCTACGGACCTATGTCTATTCTAAGCACCTAAGGGGTTTAAATGACTAATTCAGAGTGTCAAGGTCAATTCTGCAAACTTTGGTCTATTCTTTTAACCTAAATGGTTGAAATGATCGATTCAAAGGGTTTAAGTCGGTTGTGCAGACCTAAAGATTTGAAATGGCTGATTCAGAGGGTCGAGGTTGATTTTATGAACCTAAAGTGTTGAGACAACCAATTCAGGATGTGGAGGTTGATTATGCAGACTATGTATATTATTTTTACCTAAGGGGTTAATGACCAATTCAGAAGGTCAAGGTTAATTTTTTGAACCTAAAGAGTTGAGATGACCGATTCAAAGGGTTGAGGTCAGTTCTACAGGCCTAAAAAGTTAAGATAACCAATTTAGCTACTCGAGGTTGATTCTACGAACCTATGTTTATTATTTGGACCTAAAGGGTTGATAATGGGGAGTGTTCTTCAATTATGACTGGACTGGGGAGGGTGTTGCTATTTTAATTGATGAATTCGACCTTGCACGAACTTTTTGAGAATTTATTTTATGATTTTTTGGGCAATTTTTGGATTTTTATGGAATTTTCTAATGAAATTTTGAGGGGACTGTCGATAAGCATAGCCAGGGATGCCTATTGGCATATAGCATGAACTCCTAGGCTTATTTGGGTAAGTGTAAGGTCACCATCGATAGGTAAGTATATGGAACTGCCGATCAGCATACCCTTTAGTTCCTTATAAAAATGGGGTGACCTCCTCATTTTTTCATACCTTCATTCGTGTGAATCTTTCTCTCTCTAGTAATCATTTTTGGGTATATTTTCTCAAAGAAACTCACGGAGGGCACCACAAACAGCAACTGGATGGCAACCGATGATTGGGAGGGCTTGGAATGGCATGTTATTGCATCGCTAGTTTTAGGGAATGGGAATTTTTATGAAAACTTCAAACCCATTCTTGATGAGAGGGTTCTACTGTGTGAGTCGGCACATCATCGTTCTGCGAGGGTGAAGTATCCTAATGGATATGTAAGCGTTTGTTCTTTTTTAGATATTCTTTTCTTTTTCTTCTTATCCTTGAGATATTTAAGGGTTTTCTTCGTTTTTTGCAGGTTAACATATCTTCGTCGAGAATTTTCTCTCGTGGGTCAACTGGGATAAAGGTCGGGAATAACTTCCTATGAGTGTTCCATTGATGGTAGAGGCTATCAGATTCATCCCATTAGAGGGGGCTTTGGATGAGACATCGCATTCCATAACGATATAATGCAGCTTAGACGAGAGGTGGTGGGACACGACCCACACATTCTATTTGGGCATAGGGGAGATGAAGGTCACTCTCATAGACATTCATAAATTAACGGGGTTAGAGTGAGAGGGTTGGTAGATAGTGGTGGACCGTACCCTACGTGTTTATGAGGTGGTAGTGTAAGTTACCTTGCGTGACATAGGGAGTATTGTGTCGGGGGACTGTCCTTATATGGGTGCTGAAGGAGACCTTGTTGTCTAAGTGGATTTATAAGACCGACAGGCGACAAGTGAGGCATGCGGCCCATTTTTTTATTTTCCTTCTATTGGGAGGGTTTTTGGCAAAGACGATTGGCAATGTAATCCACCTGTGGTTTCTTCCATTTCTGAACATCATCTCGAAGATCCACCTATACGATTGGGGGAGCTTTACGTTGGTGTACCTCTATGCTTATTTGGATGATTTCAGTCAATGTTTCTAATAGAATTTTGTGGCGCCCATAAATATTTTGGAGGTCATATTTAGATTCAATTTCCTCTTATTTTCTTGTTGTCTTTCCATTTTCATTTCTTTTGAGATCTTGTATTGCCTTTCGCAGATGTGCCATCCGCAGATGTGGTTTTATGAAATGATTGAACATAACGTCAGGCTAATATCCCTGAAGTCAAGCGATCGGGGGAACTTTTCCAGGATGTATACGTGGAAGAAGTTGAACATGTAATCAAATCAATCCCTATCTTTAAAGGATTTGCATGCGGCGATGAACGTCTTGATGAGCAATCAAGTTAGCCATATGCTTATTCCTTTTTATGGTTTCAATACTTTGGTTTTAACTTAGTAGATTACTAACTGTTGTTGGGGAAACAAATTACCTTCTACCCCTGGCATTTGTCTTCGAGGGCCGCAGGGATCACGGGCATGCATGCCCGGATGAGGAGGCTACGAGCGGACAAGTTTGGGTATATCTTGTACCTGGGAGAGAGAGTTATGAGGCAGGTGATGGAGGGTGAGGTAAAGGTCCCACCGCCAGTGCCCTTAGACTATATAAGGCGGGTGAAGGAGATGTCTGGTGAGGCTAGGGTGGCAGTGATGGAGGGCGAGCCTTACACGCACTATACCGACATGACAACATGCTATGACTACCTGGATTTTGTGACCATTTGGTTGATTTTGCCATGTATCTATGATGTGGAGAATATTCCACCTACAGTGGGAGGGGTACCAGCCTACTAACAGCATCGACCCATAGCATGGGGGAGGTGCGCTGGCCATAGAGAGGAGGTTCCTTTTCACTACATTTCCACCCCTTCCTATCATATTCGGGTGCACGGTGGGGAGGTGGTCTCGGTTCCCCATCACCCTCATGGAAAGATAGATGGATTTGTGGCTCGTCCCGAGTAGGCTCCCCGAAGAGATGGATGAAGTCTCTTCTTTTTTTCTTATTTTTTCTTTTCATTTTCTCCTTGTCATTATTGATTCGATTGCCTTTGGTGGTTTGGTTCTTTTTCAGACTATTCGCGTATCGATGACCTAGATGCTAGACATTCAGGACTGGATGGTGTTGGTCCAGTTCTTGCATGTTATGAGAAGCTACATCTTAGGAGAGCTCCGATTCCGGGAGTCGGGGGTCTACCACACATCGTCGTGCGAAGAATGTTCGTCGGGGAATCTATCATGGAGGTTCTATTGGGTTTTTGGAGGGTTAGGGTTGGGTCCTTATTTATCTTTTTTTTTATGTACATGAAGAAATAATGTATTCATTTTTGAAAAGTTATTGTATAAGATGCATTTTTTGTTTGGTTATCTTGATATAGTGTCTTACTCTACATGCACTTTAATTTTTTTCAAGGTTTTATTTTTTGCAAAGATAAGATAGAATAAAACAGAACCAATCAAAGAAAGACTCGAAAAAGTATTTTTACCAACAGGTTGATTTTTTTACAATAAAGCCTTTATTTTGTAAATGATATATACAAAAGAGGAAAGTAAATAATTTCCAAAAATAGGGGGTGTCGATCGACAATCCCCTTGCCCTGCCTATCAGCAAAAGGTCAAGTCAAAACCACTTCCTTAACTTTGATTGCACTTTCTATGTACTTTTGAGTACTTAGGATCAGAGGTCCTTGGAGCAACTTGGGATTCTTGTCTTTTATGAGTGCTTGGGGGTATAAAAGGGGACTTTGATGAGGGTTTTCATCACCCCAACTCAAACTTCTTCTTTTTTTGCAATCTCTCTTCTTCTTCCAAAATGGTTCTTCTGATATCTGAAACTTTTGTGGCTTATATCGAAGGCATAGATTCCATGTGCCTATACAACGTTAATTATAAATCTTTCAGGTTTTGCCATATCTCCTAATGGCATAACCATCCTATTGATTGGAATCTTCTGAAAGTGACGATGTAATTATGTTATCTTGAAGAGAATGTCTTTAAAAGAAGTGTTCCCTACTTATGGAATTTTTTCTGCTCTGTTAGGTGTCAACCCAAGTGTTACGGAAGCTATGACAAATTTTTCTCATTCTCCTCGAGTATCAATAGTAGAGTTTCTCCATGTCACTCCCTCAGATGCCCAACCATTGGCGAATGTAGGAAGAATAATCTTACCGATGGTATTAAACATTGTGTGCCGGAGATATGTCACTTAAAATGGCTTTGTTGGTGTCATAGCCTTAGGGATGACAATCAGGCTTCTTTTGGTGATAGGTGACATGACGGTTAACCCTTAAGTAGCCACAGTAGTGTTGTGGATGTATTACCACTGTAGTCCAGCTGTTGTTATACTGGTAGAGACCATTAATGGACTGGATGCCCGGAAGGAGGGTTGGGATAATTTCTTACAAAGGAGCCATGTTATGTTGTTCATATTGTTGTCTGAGAGACTACACCTAACTACCCCTTCTGAGTACCCTTTATCAGGTATTACTAGATTCTTTTATCGATCTTTCTTCAGCTTTGGCCTGGCGACGTTGAACTGGGTGAATTGGATTATAGATCATGGGACCATGTGTCTTTTTTGTCTGTAACATAGTGGTGCAATCTATAGCTTATCTTGAAACTGGGTGACTATCGATATTTGCAGTTGGTAGGCCTTCAACAGACTTCCTTCTATCTTCTATGGTGTCTTCTGTGCCAAGTGGAATGGGAAAAAATTGTTCCTCCACTTATAACCAACTTTTTTCACATGGGGACTTAACCGAGTCACTGATAATGATATGGGGGCCTTTGTGGCAGTGTCCTCGACATTCTATGCATTTGTATTAATCTATTAGGGAGGTTGGGTTCATATCTGTGGATTATCTAAAGTGGTTGTGTAAATGGGTAGTTATCAAGATTCTTGTTGAAGAGACTGAGGAGATATGACATGTGATGTTTGACACTTTGAAGGAAGGTTTTGTGGTCTTGTACAAGCTGATTATATTATCGCATGGAGAATATTCGGAACCAAAACTAGGAATGGGATTCTTGGGCGATGATAAAGTGGGTCTATCTAGGAGCTAAAAGCAAGTCTTGGGTGTGAGAGTGGGTGGTGTGATAGTATAAAGCTTGTGAGAAGGATATCTAGGTTTTGAGATGATTATGAGAAGGTTGCTTATATTTTAAGATGTTTTGATCTTTGTGAATCTTGTAGTGATGTGGGTGGTTTGGGTTTTGATGTCTATGTAAGGCTTGTAAAGGAATGGGTTGTTTTTTATGCTCGTTACTCATATCTCATGCAAAAGTTGTCCCACTTGTTTTTAATATAAAGATGAATGATTTCAAAATATTTTGTTCTTTCTTTGATGAATTCTTTTGCGTGAACTATTTATATTGATCACTAAGGAATACATAATTATTTTTTTTCGTTTAAATGATAAGTGAGACAATCATTCTCGGAGGGGAAAAAGAATAACATTTTGTGAGAGAGAAGGGACCGCACCCATGTGTGTCATGTGGGTTGCCTGCGTACCTCTATGGGGTTTTAAAATTGTGAGCTTCTATTTTTTTTAAATGGGTGATTTCTGAGATGATCGGGCCCTGCATAATTCTAAGTAGAGAGAGTGGAAGATATTTAGTTTTAAGAATAGAAGGGGGTTGGGAAGAGTCATAGCACGACGAGAGTTCAGACTAGGGGTAAAATTTCATGAGACAATACAAATTTACTCGATGCGCCATTTCTTCTTTATGAGGTCGACGAGCATAGTGGCACCACCAGATATGATTCTCTTTATGATGCAGGAGCCACTCCAATTGGGCTTGAATTTTCCTCTCGGATTCTAAATGAGTTCAATAATTTTCTTGAGGGAAAGTTCTCCTTTTGTACACTACGATCCTTTACCTATTTATTGAATGATCGCTTAATACGGTGATGGTGACCTTGTATATGATATAGGCTTTTAACGTCCTTTCATATAAGAGAATAAATTTGTCATAACGATTTTGACGTCATTCTTCCTCACTGATTTGACTTTCAAGCATAACTCACAGAGAAGGTATTTTAAGTTTGGTAGGGAGGACACCTCTATGACATATTCCAGAGAGTGGGTAGTAGCCGCAAAGGGTTTTTTTATGGAGGTCAAGTATCCCTAGAGGTAATATGTGATCCGATCGGATCAGTCTCTACCGCTTCCATCATCTTCGCAATAATGGTCTTGAGGATTTCATTGGCAATTTCGACAGCACCATTAGTCTGTGGTCAGTAAGGAGAGGGCTTGTGCCTTTGGATTGCATAATCATCAACTAGTTTTGTGACATATGCCTCTATATAGAGTCTATTGTCTGACACCAACTCGTGGGGAACTCCGTAATGGAAGATAATGTTCTTTCAGATGAATTTCGCTATTTTCTTTGAATTCGGTATTACGTATGCCTTATGCCTATTTCATGAAGTAGTCAATGGCGACAAGAATGAATTGTTGCCCGTTTTATGTTTTTAGAGTGACTTTCTCTATTAATTCATTCTCTTTTGAAGTCTTGGAAGTGACTTTCCCAAGTAGGGAACGGATAGGGAGAAGTCATGTTGTACATCTATAGAGGAGGAAGTGCTGAAGGTTGGCAAACTACTGGAATTAGAAGCATCTTCAGAGATAAGTAGTACAGTCTTGAACCATGGTAGTACAGTAATATCCATGGTGAATGATCTTACTGGAAATCTTATGACCGTTTATAAGGCGTCCATATTCCCCATTATGGATCTTTTGCATCATGTCTTCGATCCCAGTCCTGCTATGAAAGATAAGTGGGTTCCATCGAAATTCTTTTTAAAATAGTTCCTTATCATAGATGATGTACTTAGCAGCCAACTTGTGAAGGGTTGCACAGTCTTTCTTATCTGTATCTCAGGGATACCTACCATATCTGAAGAGGCTCCCATTTTTATAATACCACAATCATATTATATTTTAACCTTCTTCTGTAATGAGCTCAATGTGGTAGCAGTGAACGGGTGCAACATGTTTCTAGACTAGATAGGGGGTTATTATTATCCCTTCAGTCATATTGACCATAGAGGCTAAGGTTTCCGGTGCATCATTTAGGTTATTCCTCGAGCAAGGAAGGTAATGCAAGGTGATGTCTTTGAATTGGGAGGAAATCCCTTCTAGATTAGCGTGTAAGGGTGGGAGCTTGTTGTCTTTGACTTTTCCTTTCATGAGGATCTGCCCCACGATGAGGGTTGAGTCTGCATAGACATCAATGGATTTGATTCCTTTCTCAAGGGCGATCTTGAGTCCTACGGTGCGTGCCTCGTATTATTTCATGTTATTAGTGCAATAAAAATCCAATTTGATGGCAATGGGATAGTGAGAATCATCGGGGACAATCAGGAGTAGCACAATGACATACCCTTTCTTATTTTTAGATCCATTGAATCACATCTTCCACCTGATGTCCTCGTGAGAGGTGTAGAGGATGCCTTCGTCTAGGAATTTGAAAATCCAAAACTTGGTTCCCTGTATAGGACTATCGATAAGGTAATCAGAAATGGCTTATAGTCTTTAACGTAACATATGTTATATCGAATTCAGCTACTGAGCGATGCGGCTAGACAAGGCGGGCTTCTCCAACAAGTATTTTATTAGATCAATTTGGGATACCAGTTTGATAAGAAATGCAAGCATATCGTGCCCGAGCTTCTGTGTGACCCAGACTAAAGAAAAATATTCCTTTTCTAATTCAAAGTATTTTACCTCATTCCGAGTAGCATAGTATATTTTTCTCTCCTTATGAGATTCCTCAATGTATGCGGCCAGCGTAGCCTCTGTTTTAGAGTTCGCGACAGTCAAGTACAGAAGGAGGGGGAGACCTTTGTGTTAAAGCATGAGTACCAGAGGTCGGTTGAGGTATCATTTGATCTGATCAAAGGCTTCATAACATGCCTCATTCCAAATATTTAAGTCCTTCTGGAGAATCTTGAAGAAGGCTCGTAGATAGAGGTGAGTTGGTTGATGAACTAGTTTACATATTTAAGTTTACCTAGGAAGCCACGTACTTCTTTCTCCATTTGTTATGGTGGCATCTCGAGTATTGCTTATTATTTTCTTATAACCATTAATCCGAGGAGTTTACCCTTGGTGGAATCGATGATGCATTTCTATGGGTTGAGTCGCATTTGGTACTGTCGTAGTTACTCGAAGAATTTCCTCTAGGCAAGAATGTGACCTTCCCACGTCTTGGAATTGATGATCATGTCATTGACATAGACTTCGAATTTCTTGTGGATAAGATTATACGGGATGGTTGTAACGGCCCTTTGGTAAGTAGCCCTAGCATTCTCTAGACAAACGACATGATTGTGTAGCAAAAGGTTTCCCATGGGGTTGGTGAAGGGGGGATTTTTTTAATGTGTAGGATGCATCTTAATCTGGTAATACCTGGAAAAATTGTCGACAAATGATTTAAAGGCATGACTAGTAGTGTTATCTATAATCATATCGATGTTAATCGAAGGATAATCATTCTTCGGGGATCCTTTTTCAGATCTCGATAGTCGATGCAGATGCAGACTTGTCCTCCTGATTTTTCCATGGGGACGATGCTTTCAAGCCACGTAGGCACTTCATCTTTGTCCTTGAGGTACCACTCTGTCCAAGTTTTTCTCAATTTCTTCTCGACATAATTGCTCTCTCGGAATGTAGAGATCTCATGTTGTGTTATTCATGGGTTAATGTTTGGCATGTCGTCATAGGACCATGCGAAGACGTCCACAAACTCTTTCAGAAGCTCTTCAAACTGTGACCACTCATGCTCATTGAGGTGGACCATATCCTAATCTCGTCCAAATGGCTACTAGAATTGACATTAATAATAACCGTCTCATCATCAATAATTTGAACAGAGTTATGTTGTCTATTTTTTTTCCTTATTGAGATCAATTAGGATTTATTCATTTATTATATCATCTTCATTAATAGTTTGACTTGATACAAGACGATTAATGTAAGGCACAATAAGATACTCGAAATCATCATTTATTTCATTGAAAATGTTTCCAGTGAATACAACGGTGAGGACCTTATCGAAGGAGGCCTTGTTCACAATTACTTCAGAAATATGAGAATAAACGGTAGACTTGGATATTTATTGTAGAGTATGAACAATGAGGTTTAGGTTAACTGGTGTAGGTTGGATAGGAATATCATGCCAATTGAGGAGGGGTGCATTGGTAGCGGTGATCTTCTTATACGGGACAGACAGTTCGACTTTTAGGTGGATCATCAAAAGATCTAGCCCCTGTGTATGCAGGTTAAATGACTCATCAGTGTCACTACCCCCTGAATTTTTTCTCCTTTCCACGGCTTTAGTTATTGGAGGATCTACCTCATATTTCTGCCTTTATCCTAAGAAACTTCATCTCTGAAGAATATGTTCTTCCCTGATTTCATCTCTTTCTCGATTGGGTCATACCACAGTTTGGGGAATCTGCAATAAGGGGAAATACTCACCTTCTTTAACAAACTTCCCATTTAGGGAGTCGCCTGAGATTGTCTTATTTCTTTCAAATCTTCTTTTATGATATATACGGCGGAGTGCCTTGACTTCAGTAAGTGATGGTTGGTAGCCCAAGATGTATGTGGGAAAGGCTTCCTTCAGGATTATTGGCTCTCGAATTCCCTATTAGCGTCAACCCAGTCCCATTCCGAGCATAAAGTGCATATTTTTTAACATCTGAATTACATTGACATTCCTATTAGGGTTATTCTTTGGAAACACTCGGTCTTTGAAATGGTCCTCAATTGGGCCAGGAAGTGGGTCGATCTTAAAATCAGAGAGAAATATGTCATTGACCTCGTGCTAAACCTCTAGTGTTAGGTTATTGGTGCTAGTACCATCTTAATTGTCCTCATTACCTAGAATTTTGATAAATTAATCATTGGAAAAGGACTTTAATTTTTGATGGACAGAATAAGATACCCCCCGTATATTGTGGAGCCATGGGTAGCCAAGGAGCAGGTTGAAGCAAGCGGGTATGTTAGTGACTTGGAATTCTGCCTGAGTGTGAATAGGGTTATCCCCTAGTGTAGGCTTTATGGAATTCATAACTTCTCGATGACTATTACCATAAGCAAGCACATCGACAGATTGTTGGAGTGGAGTTACTAATCTTTATCCCCAAGCAATTAAGGGTTCTGAGGGGTAGATATTGAGGCCAAACTCGTAATCTACAAGTGCCAATGGAACTGTCTCCCCCATAACTTCGAGGGAGACGTTGAGGGAGTAAGGATTATTAGGATCGATCTTTGCAAATTCTTCTTCAAAGAAGGAGAGGAGTCTGCTAGCAGTATGGATTCTGCCATATTCACTACTTCTTTGGGTGTGGTAATGAGGGAAACCGTGGGTCCTATGAGGAGATTTATCGAGGCATTTTTATATAACTGGAAGTACATAAAAAGCCCCCATAGAGTGATGTTTATTTGAGTCATTTTGAGTTGGTTAAGGACCCTGCTTTATTCAACTGCCATCTCTAGAATCGGGAGCTCCTTTGCGACTCATTTTCCCTTATTTATTCCAGTTGATGGAGGAATTGGATCTTTGTAATGTTGCACAGATCGGGTCATGTGGTTAACGGAGGTAAGGCAGAAAAAGAACTATGTATCTTCATCTACTTCGGGTACTATGGATGCCTTGTTGACCCCTCGTAGCAATTCCTCAAAGGAAATCATCCCACATAAAGAACAAACTGAGTTGGCTTCCCTATAATTTAATTCATCATTTGAACTATAAAAATCTCCTCCCCATCTAGTAGAAATGATGTCATCTTTCCATGAAAAATACATACACTCAATAATCCCTACAACTTCATTATATAGATTTTACCATTCTGTGGGAACATGATGGAATGAAGGGGCTAGGGGCTCTTTGAGTTTCATAATCGAGAGCAACTTAAAGACAATGCATATTTCAGTATTTTGGACGAACATATCCCATATTACATGAATAATGTCCTTTAGGTTGAACTCTTTCACAGGTACAACCCATTTATCAAATTATCGAGCCCACTTTCGGGCATCCACAAATCGGTCGCTAAACTTTTCAATGTCTGTAGAGGGGGCTTAAGGGTAATCTTGAGTTTAGAGATAATTTCCCCATTAACAATAGCATTGGGGATTAAGGCAGCATAACGGCTCAAAGCTATGGAGCTCAGTGAGACAACACAATATGAGGTATCTCACTAAGGCATCATTACAGCTCAAAGCGAAAGAGCTCAGTGAGACAGCTCAATATGAGGTAGCTCAGTAAGGTAGCGTTACAGCTCAAAGTTAGGTAGGTCAGCATTGCAGCCTAGAGGGATCTCCAATAAAGAAGTTGGCCGAGAGATATGATCCTTTAGTTCTATTGTTTTACTTAGCCTTGTTATATCTCTTTATTTATATTGACCACGAGTCGTAATTATTATAATGACTTTATAGTGTGAGGTCAAACGGTACTCCCGAGAGACCAGGCTTGGCAGGGCCTGGGAGAGCTTTCATACTCTATCGAACGACCTTTCCGTGGGAACTTTAGGGGGACTTGGTTTGGCGGATTGAGAAGTGAGGCACCGTTGGGGCTTATCCTGACCATCTTAGATACACCTGGTAAAACACCAAAAGGATTTAAACGTGGAAACTTGGGCGAAGTATCCTTTAGTTCCATCGGGCATTGAGTTGTGAACCAAACAACCCTATACTTAATGTCACATCTACTGTAGGTGATGTCACTAGACAACTACGCAATGTTAAATCTGCACTTGAGTAAACCACCGTGGTATTTGGGGTTGTCAGACAATTGGTGATCCACCTCTGTGACGATAACCACCTGACACACAGTGGTTAGGCAAAAGGCATGTCTTGGCATTTAATGTTCATGACGTGGAACTAACTAGTGCATCAGGCAGTTAATCTTTGTGACATCAAGTTTGAGGGATGTCTTTCACAGTTACTAATGACTGAGTTATCTTGGGAGTGGGGTGGGGGATATTTAAGGACCCCAACCACCTCTACGAAGAGGATGTTCTTTTTAAGATTTCAGAAGTCATTACTAGGGAGAATATACATCAGAGAGAGATTTCATTACAAACCACAGAATTTATTCACCCACCATTGTTGTTTATTACGAAGCTTTAATATTTGACAGAAATCTTAGAGGGTGGTTGGGGTGTTTGGCTATCTGCCAAGGTGTATCTAGGGTGCTTAATTCTCTCTCCCTCTGAATGAGTTACTTCTGAGTCAATTTTTGTCATTTGAGTCATACACGAGAGATTTGTGAGTTCAAACTGAGTTTATCTTCACTAAGTTGTGAGTGTGGTCTTTGTAATTTAATTAAGAGTGTCTCCCGGTAACTTACCACTAATATACTCAAAATGGTTTACGCCTCCATCTAATCTAAACTACCCTCTTACATTTGGCAAATTCTCTGGGGAGGCATTCTTCTAAGCAAGGATTATGGCGCCAGATAACATTAATCGAAGACTTAACTTTGATGACATTCAACACAATGAAGAACAGATGGTGAGAGAGATGGAAGCCTCAAGAGATGGAGCCCCGCGACTAGAGGTACCTCCAGTTCAAACGACGACAGGGGTCTCAGGGGTGATAGAAGCTTCCACGAGCGCTGGGTTGGGACCAGCCCAAGTGGCACTCCTCATGAACAAATTTTACGAGTTTTTACAAACCCCCATAGATACAACGGTGTTGGGGGGATTTGAGGTCAACTCCTTCGTGACACAAGGGGAAGCTCCAACGGCCTCACCAAGTGTAGTTTTAACAGTAATAGTCCTAGCAAGTGTACCCCCTGTTGTGAATCCAACAGTGGGAACTCCTGGAGTACCAAGCGTTCCAACTGTGATGATATCTCCAGGTGCAATGGGCACCCCGCTTATGGTCCTTCTGGACGTTCCGCCTGTGGTCCCTCTGGTCGTTCCTTCAACGATATCAGCTATGGAAGAGATGAGAAAATAAATGCAGAAAGAGATGCTGAAGTTCATGCAAGCTTCCTCACAATCTGCTGGTGAGGTAGCTTCGATTTATGATGACTTTTGGACGCCATACCCTCAGGAGTATAACGATGAACCATATCCAAAAGATTATATTCCTCCTATCTTTGAAAAGTATACAGTAAAGGGTGGGAACCCGAAGCATCACATTAAACGCTTCGTTGAACATTTGGGGGCTCACTGCAATAACAAAAACTCAGGTTAAGGGAGTTTTCAAAATCCTTAACCGATAAAGCGTATACTTGGTATTCTCATGTAGCTCCTAAAAGTGTTTCCACGTGGGAGGAGATGCATGTTTTTCTCATCCATAAATTCTTTCTGACCGAAGATGATTTCACCATAACCCAGCTAGGGTGAGAGAATCAACGACCAGGGGAAGATGTGGTGGCATACGTTCGTAGGTTCAGGGAAAGGTCCCTCAATGTGAGGGAGGTGGCCAAAGAATCCAAACTACTAAAGATCTGTGCGAAAGGATTGTTTCCTGAGTACATATGCCATCTTATTAATGAGATGCGCGAAGGAACTTTACGGCGTTCCTCAAGGAAGCAAGGAACATCTCGCTTGTGGTACGATCGAACCCTGGGGTGGTGCCCATGATGTTCAGACAGCCGATACAACCTATAGGAGGAAGATCCTAGCTCCCAGGGGTGGGATATGCCGAAGGAATATGCGAGGGTAAACAAGCGAAGAAGGACAACAAGAGGAAGTTTGGACGAGATCAAGAAGACCCACCGCCAATGCCTTGCACAGTCGAAGAAGCTGTGAGTTGCAATAACAAAATGTTGTTTGGGGAATGGTGTATGAACCTAAAGGCATCCCCACTGAGGAAGCAGATGCGGCAACAAGGGCGGATCCCACGCATTTTTAGATCCATCGGAAGATCCAACATCCAAATGGAAGTTTCTTCACGCTGAAAAAGATCATTGACAAACATGTGAAAGTTGGGACTTTGTAAATCCCATCACAGAATATTAACAAAAACCCACTTCCAGCACACAGGGCCAATATGGTAGTGGCTTATGATGAGGAAGCAGAGGAAGGAGCAAGAAGACGGGCGAGGGAGTAGGAAGGGTTTGAGGAAGCATTGGAAGGTTATACCAGAGGAATGGAAAATGTGGTATTAGCCTATGACGAGGCAAGTGCTAGGGATGTCGAGGAAGCCTAAAATGTTGAAGGTGAAGAGGTTGCTCCAGCCTTGGAGTATTGTGTTGTTTCAAGATCCCCAAAGTTTACTTGGTTCTTGACCAGGTGGGGATGCCCAAAGAAAGAAGATTGGAAATAAGTCAAGCAATTCTGGATATCACAAGGAAGAATGCAGTCCCCTCGCTGAAATGGAGGGGTCCGATGGCAAGGATAGTGAGAAATTTTTTGTTCGAAATCACATTTAGTGATGTAGACAGGGATGTGGGGTTTCCTCATAATAGATAACTATACGTAAAATCCAGTATTAACGGAGTCAGCTTTGCAAGGGAACTCGTGGATGGGGTGTCTTGATAAACATCATGCCAATCAGTTCCTTTCACATAGCCAATATTCTCGAAGAAAGATTGGTGCTAATGCCTTTAGTGATCTCTAGTTATGATAACCAGTCTTCTAAATCCATCAGATATGTGGATGTGGGGATTGTAACGGGAAATTTGAGTTCTCATATTATTCCATGTAATAGAAAGTGCAACTTCCTATAACTTGTTAATAAGAAGGGTGTGGATGCATAACCAGGGTTTAGTTCCTTCGATGTATTGTCAATGCGCCAAAGCCAATATCAAGGGAACTAAGATCACTATTACAGCGACGAAGAGGCCCTTCGCTGTTGAGGAGGCCCACCTAGTGGACGCAACATTCTACACAGAGTTAGAGGAGGACGTCAAAGTCCTAACTAGGTGAATGGAGGAAGCATGGGTTCCCTCAATCAGGGAAATAATGGGACATGTGAATGGTTAAGAGGGAGAAATGATGGGTAACAAAGGAGCAGTAAAAGAGTCTCACCATGTGGTTCCTCGACCCCAGAAGGTCTCAAAGCATCAGAAAGACAAGGCAAGGCCCAGAATAGATCCAATGAAGCATGAGGTGAAACGACAAAGTTTTGCTAAGTCGATTTTCAGAAGAAAGAGTTACTGAAGATTCCGGAGAAAAGAAGAGGAAGGCAGTTGCAACTGCCAGCAGGCAGTGCAAGAAGGTTTTTATCGAAGAGGGAAAGGTGCTGTATTGGTTATAATATTATGAACGGGCAGTCGAAGAAGCTGATAAAGAGGCTGACCCAATATATGAGTTCTTTATAGTGGACCAATGAGGGAAATACATGGTAATAGACAACTCCAATATACAGTAGTTCATGGAAGATGTCGCCGAAGAACCAGATTATATGGCAGATCAACCGAAGCCACAGGTACAGGAGTTGGAGCAGCTGAACTTGGTGAAGGAAGGAGAGGACCCAAGGCTTATTTTCATCTCGAAGGATCTTAGCGAAGAGAAATTAGAGGCCTTGGTTGAGTTGATTCGAGATTTTTTGGACGTCTTTACGCGGAAGTACACAAAAATAAAAGGGTTAGACGAAGAGGTAAGCTATCACAAGTTGAATGCGATGTCTTCAGCCATTCCAGTCAAAAAAGCAAAGAGAACATACAAATCTGAGTTGGACTTGAAAATTAAGAAGGAGGTCCAACGTCTGTTGACGACAGGGTTCATCAAACTAATACAACACCCTCTTTGGCTATCTAGCATCGTTCTAGTAGGAAAGAAAGATAATAACCAAACCAGGAACTGCGTGGACTTCAGAGACTTAAATAGGGCTTGCCCTAAATATGAGTTCCCTTTACCTTCCATTGATAGATTGATAGATGCAACGAATGGGCACGAGATGTACATCTTCATGGATAGGTATGTAGGGTATAACCAAATTAAGATGGATCCCACACGATAGCCTTCAAAACTTTGTTGGGAAATTTCATGTACAAAGTAATGCCGTTTGGACTGAAGAATGCAGGGGCAACGTACCAAAGAACAATGATGGCCATTTTCCATGATATCTTCCACGAGTTAGTGGACCTTTATGCAGATGATTTGGTCGTCAAGTCGAAGATGGAGGAGTCCAATCTAGATGATCTAAATAAAGTATTCATCAGGTGCTGGAAGTATAAGCTGAAGATGAACCACTGAAATGCGTCTTCGGGGTCACTAGTGGGAAATTTTTGGGTTTTATAATGGATCGAAAAGGGGTACAGATGGACCAGGATAAGCAACGAGAAATCTTAGAGATGCCAAGCCCAAGAACGGCGAAGGAACTGAAGATTTTCCTCGACAAGGTTTCCTACCTTAGGAGATTTTTCTCGGGGTTAGCTGAGATAACACACCCCTTGATGCAACTACTGCAAAAGAACTCGAAGTTCAAATGGGAGGTAGCTCACCATGAGTCTCTTACCAGGCTGAAGAAGTTTCTCGTTTCACCACAAACGATGATTCCTCCAAAAGTAGGAACACCGTTGCAACTATACCTCACATTCACCATGAGGTCCGTTGGAGCTCTGCTGGCTCAAGAAGTGGATGGGCAAAAATGACCAGTCTAGTATATAAGTGGAATCATACATGGGCCAGAGGTCAGGTATAATAGTTTGGAAAGACATTATTTAGCCCTCGTCTTTGTAGCTTAAAAACTTAGACATTATATGTTATCTTTTACAATTCATATTGTAATAAGATGTGATCCCATTAAGTTTTTGTTGGTAATAACTATATTAATTGGTAGGGTAGATAGGTGGTTCCTCATCCTATCAGAGTATGATTTGAAGTGTGTGGTCCATCGTGCAATCAAGAGCCAAGCATACGCAGACCTCTTGGCAATCTTCCCCTCTTGGACATTTGAGCCACCTAGAGAGAGCATTCCAGTGGATGATTTACAGGCCAACCACTTAAACGCGAACGAGGAAGAATGGACGGTGCAGTTTGATGGATCTTTGGCAAAAAAGAAAGGAGGAGAATGGGTTATTCTTTCAAAAGGAACTGAAGAAGTTTGTCTCTCCGACAAGCTAGATTTTCCTTACTCTAATAGTGAAGTAGAGTATGAAGCGTTGGTACTAGGATTGCAAGAGGACCTTTCAAGGGGAATTCATTCACTCTACATCAAGGATGATTCGAACTTGGTAATCCAGCAGGTGAATGGGGAATATGCGTTGAAGCACCTCAGTTTGGCCCCTTATGGAGCGATCATTCAAAGGCTTCTCAACCAGTTCCATCAGACAAAGATCAGGAGGCATCCCAGAATGATGAATCGTCATTCAGATGCCTATGACACTATTTCCTAGAAGATGATTATGAAGGAAGATTTAACTACGGTGGTGATCCAATGGAGAATAACTCCCTCTATGGTACAATCAATCTTGTTGATGGAAGATGATTCTGACTTTAGGGCAGTAATTAGGAAGCAACTGGAGTCTAGAGAAGGAAAGATGGAGCTGAGGAGGTGGCCCAATATTTTACAAATCAGGGAAACCTCTTCTATAAGAACGCAGGAGGATGGTTGTCAAGATGCATCAATCCAAAAAAAAGCAGAATAAAGATTAAAAAAGACACACGAAGAGCACTGCGAAATAATTAAAATCCCTCTTTACAGAAGAATTCAAAGAGAGCGATACTTATGACCCAGGATGAAGCAAGAAGCAGCAGAGCTACAACGAAAATGTGACAAGTGTCAACTTTTCTTTGAGGAAGCTAAGTGTCATTTCGTTGAAGCTCAACCGGATTGGAGGCATCCCTATATTGATTACATAAATAATGGAGTTGCCCCAACAAAAAATATTAACATGATGAGACTCAAGATGAGGGCCCCAGGGTTCTATGTTCAAGGGGGACAGCTGTATCGAAGAGGGTACTTCAATGGGCCATTGCATTGCATCACAAAGAAAGAGGAAGCTGAACTACTAAAATAAGCTCATGACCCAGCTCACATAGGAGGGGCAATGTTATACGATCAGTTGATGGCATTGGGTTATTATTGGCCAACGATGGATAAAGACTCTGCAGAGTTTGTTCGAAAGTGTAAATCTTGCCAGCTGCATAGAAATATGATCCATGCCCCATCGGTGGACCTTTATTTCCTAAAAACTCCATATCCTTTCCACACATGGGCATTTGATCTGGTAGGGGAAATACACCCTTCTTAAAGAAGGAAGATTTGGATACTAGTGGCAATGGAGTGCTTTACAAAGTGTGCTGAAGCGATACCACTGAGAAGAGCAACTGCAGGAGTAGTAGCCAACTTTATTAGGGAGTATATCATATATTGTCTCGAGATTCCAAAAGTTATTCTCTCTGATAATAGAACTCCATTCATTAACTCAGAAGTAACAATGTTGACGGACAAATACTTTATCATTCATCATACCTCGACGGTGGCATACCCAAAGGGGAACGAACAAGCTGAGGCAACCAGCAAGACGATGGTCAACATTCTAGCAAAAATGATGAAGGATTATCCAGGATCGTGGGATGAAAAGACCCCAATGGTGTTATGGGCCTATCGCATGACAAAGAGGAAGCCAATGGGGTACACCCCGTTCTCCCTCGTTTATGGGGTTGAAGCAATCCTTCTAGTGGAGTTAGAAGTTACATTAGCCCGATATGCCTTGTGAAGTATTATGCTCCCTCAGAATAGACATGTGTAATTGGAAGCGTTGGACGAGCACAGAGACAATGCGATGCAACACTTCCAAATGTACATGAAGCATCTTTCAAGAGCATATGGCAACTTGGTAAGACCAAGGAAGTTCGTGTAGGGAGACCTTGTTTTAAAGTCAGCAGTAAAGCACATCAGGGGGCTTCCTCTACCTAAGTTTGCAAACTATTGGGATGGGACTTTCATTATAAAGGAGGCTTACGATTCAGGTTATTGCTTAATTTCTAAGATGGAAGAAGATAAACCGTTTAAAATTAACAATAAATGGTTGAAGGCCTATCATGTCTGAGTAATCAACTTGGGATCACCGTTGTATCTAGTGATTTTGTAATGAATATACAAGTCGTTATTCCTAAAAAAAAGATGTATTTTATTGCAATCTGAATGAAGATGACAAATGGCAGAGTTTTTTAACTTGTGTAAAGCAATCACCACAACGAAAGGGCATAGAAAAATATACAACACTTTTTTCTTCTCATTCATAAATGTTGGTACATTACAAAATTGGGTGCTATTGCCCAAGAATTACATAAGGAAAAACCTACGCAAATGAAAAAAATTATTTTCACTAGCCGAAGAGGAACCACGGGTTTGGAGCAGTAAAAAAGTCTCCAGGTAACCCCGAAGAGGCTGTCAGGCATGACTGTTCAGCGTTGATAGAAACATCCAGCCTAGTTTGAACTTGTGCCCACTCGATAATGAGATCCTCCTGTTCTATATTTTCTACATGAAGAGTTTCTTCGAGGTCCTCTATCTTCTTATCAGGAACATCTAGTAAGGATGCTAGCTCGACCAGTCTAGCTCCCTCAGTTCGTTGGGCCTCTCGATGCTGCAACAACAGCTCCCTCTGGTGTGACACCCCGCCTAATAAAATACCGGGTGATCAGTCCTATACCAAATTAAAATAGGAATCCCAGTTGTATCATCCTTAGCATCACTGCCGAAAACTTTTTAAAACTTACTAACCACCTAGTATTCCAAAAACTGGTGCCAATTTTAACTTTTTAAATAAACAAAACAGTACATGCGGAATAAAAATATAAACCATTCACACAACTGAATGAAAGTAAACAGAATAGTAATTACACAACTTGCCGAATAAATCACCGGCCACAAAATAAATAATCCAAATATTCAACACCTGAATAAATTACACCTGAAAACTGTACCGAGAAGTCTGGGCGACAAGCCCTAAATAAACTGAAGCTGATACAAGATTCCTACTCTAGGAATGAATAAATGATACGTCTAATTCAAACTCCTGCTAGCATCCACAAATGTCGCAGCTCCGTGTCCCTGGAATAGAATATCAATCCTGGCGTCCCTGTGGCTGGACACCTAAAAGGTTTTGAAAATAGTTTTATAGCAAGGGTTAGAACCCAAAACATTTTGAAAAATATTTAGCAAGTGAATTAACTGCAGTAATTTAAAATGCATGAATGCGCTTCATATTTAAGTTAGTGTCCCACTCCCTTGTGGACATTCTCACCCCTCCACTATTGTGCACACCTACCGGTTATCTTAACCCCACCTAGTTGTGCTACCCCGTCCAACTCGTCCTGGTATAACCTTCCCTTGCCACACTACTCTAACCCGAGTATAATGATTCTTGAATTATAAGTTATTTCACAATTAACTTAATTAATTCCTCTTAAATATCACCATGTAACCGTCTCACAAGTTATATAAAGTACATACATCACACACTGTATTATTCCCACAAATGATTAACTTAATTAATTTCTCATTAATTAACTGCATATAACTGTAACCCGAGTTATATAAAGTAAATACACCACACCCTGTATTATCACCTACATATAATATTTACTACCATATTATACGTACCTTCACAAACATCCACACATATATCATACGTGTATCCATCCTTCCGAGTTTACCCTCACCGGATGATTTCCTCTAAAATGCTATCTCACTAGGTGTGCTCACAAAACCTAGTTTCCCCAAGTTAGAATCGCTCACCAACTTGGACCAAAATATAAACGAAATGGAGGCGGTCATATTCCTTCCCTGAAAGTGAGATAAATCCCTCACCCATATATACCGGACGCTATGACCTGGGGATATACTCGCCCTACTCCTCAAGCTAGGGGATTCACCCACATCGCGCAACCTCCCTTGATAGTATTAGAGTATATAAATTTAATAAATATCTAGTCACTGATATTTACTATCACACACAATATATACACATATATATATACTATCACTACCCGTATATATATATTATGAACCCCGATTTTTACCGTGTACTCAAACTCCTGCACACTGCCTGTAATTTAATGTCACACACAATACATACACGTATATATATATACTATCACTACACTGTATATATATATATATTAATAACCCCGGCTTTACCATGTACTCAAAATCCCATACACTGCCTGTAATTTCCTGAGTCTGTGGTCCGACTCAATGTAAATAATTTTCTCACTTAATAACTTATCCTCTTCCCGAGTCTATGGTCCGACTCTAATATAATTAATTCACACCTCAATTAATATATTATACTTTCCCCGAGTTTATGGTCCGACTCTCCTTAAATTAATTAACACGCATTTTAATTTAATACCTCCCCGAGTCTATCGCCCGACTCTAATTAAATTAATTAACAAATTAACTAATCAACCCGAATTCCGAGTCTGTGGTCCGACTCTAATATAATTAATTATCACATTAATTAATAAGTACCCTTCACGAGTCTACAATCCGATCCTAATTAAACTAATTATCCCACCCATTAATTTAATCATACCTGAGTCTACAAACCGACTTTAATTAAATTAATTAACACCTTTATTAATTTAATCCTACCCGAGTCTACAATCCGACTCTAATTAAATTAATTATCGCATTTATTAATTTAATAACTTGGTGTCACTCAACCATTGTCCCCGGACTCACTTACTTGGCCCGTAACTTAATATTTCCCGAGTCTATATCCCGACTCAAAATTATTTAGTTTATCTCCAAACTTAATTCACTACCTTGGGGTCGCATGTCCAATATACCCGGATTCACTCACTTGATCCGTACCTCACTATTTTGGAATAAAATTTCTCAATTTCATCCATTTAATGTCCCACATAAATTCATCGTAATCCCAATTACTTTCTCCCATAATTGCTAGGAATATTTGTTTCACAATTATTTATCACTAATAAATGTATGGAAATTTAATTTATAATTAATTCCCCCTTATATCTCACCCAGGCCGAACTGGCCAGAATTTCCCATCATCGATCGATCGATGCCCCCGATCGATCGATCGACCCCTTCGTTACAGCTCTGCCTCCCCCCTGTTTTCCACCATTAACGAACCTCAAGGTTTCTAAACCAAAATTTAAACCTCTAATTACATCATCCCATCATCTACACATGGTTAATCCACATCCTATTCATCATAGAGATCATTAAGATAATCAACCCCTCTAATTATCTCATAATTTTCGAAATGGGTCTTTCTCCATAAAATTCAATTATCTGTTTTAAATCCCAAATTCCAGATTCGATTTCCACTCTTTTATGTTCTGAAATTTTCGTTCAAATCATATATACATATTCAGATATCAATCACCCATCTAAATCTTACTTTGAATCTCATTCAAGTATTTCAAAAACAAAAACTCCATTTTGTACCTATTTACACCAAAAAATGAATTTTCACACCCACATCACCATGATATGAATTGATTATCATGCTTTAAGAATCAAAACAGTTAACCACTTGCCTGAAAGTGTTCGTAGTGTCTGATTCCGTTGGCGTAGTCCCTCGATTTGGCTCCAAAATCCCCAAATTGGCTTTTGCTAAGCTTTCCCCCAATTTCCCTCTCAAGCCCTAGGCTTAGATTTGATGGCTGCTGATTTCCTAATCTCCCCATTAGGTTAAAAACCCTTAATCCCGTTTTTCACCTAATGGGCTTAATTAAAGTGGCCCAACTCACCCCGTGTGGGCCCGGCTATGCCCAACAATACCCCGAGACCCAATTACTACCCCCGGGTACTCTTTTCTGACTATCTCGACCTATCCGGACTCAACCGCGCAGTCAGAATTGACATCTGAATTAATTTATAAAAATCCTTATCTCACACCCCATTAAGTCTATACCGACTCCCGGCTGGAATAAGTGCATACCCCGTCATTAATACCCGAAATGACGTAATTAAATTATTACTATTCACTTAGTAAATAAATTTCCCTAAACATTAACCATTTACTCCTCGATTAATATTTAAATATATATATATTGTCATAATTAATTCAATTAAAATTACAACACACCAGTAATTTAAAATCCCGAATTAATTAGATATTAAATGCACAAAAGTACGGGGTGTTACATCTGGCCTTCCAACTGTTGGCTCTTTAGAGTTTTCAACTGTCCAATCATCCATTTGAATTGGAAGATATCTCTACCCAACTCCTTTAAATAGCCCAGAAATTGATTGAGCAAGGGCCTTGTGACATTGGAGGTTGGGGTGCTAACCAAGTCCACGACAACCATGGCCATTCCTCGAAGTATGACGTTCATCAATAGAATGTTCGAACGAAGAAAGTCAATAGTGAAAGTCTCAGGATGATGGATGGCAATTTATTCGACAACAAAATGGTGGCTGGCAGATATCTGAGGAGAGCGTTAAAGGACCATGAGGTAGAACTCATGGGGAGCTAAGGAAGGTAAAGGAATCTCATAACCAGACTCGCTATCAGCCGCAGTACCCATTATGGAACCCTGGTCGTTAGAACTCGAATCTTCTGGAATAGTTGGTTCCCGAAGGGGCGAAGCAGTAGGCAAAGGGACTCGGGGAGACCTCTCCCAGCTTGAAGAGACTCGCTAGCAACCTGAGAACGGTTAAAACAGGTAATGAGTACATAAAAATCTTAACAAGTGTTTATCATTGTTAAGTCATCGTTATTGGTGGAGTTTGACGAAAATATTAACAAATGGTTGTCATTCTTAACTCATCGTTACGGGTGCCATCGTTAGAGGTGGATGTGGCAAAAAAATCTTAACAAGTGTTTATCATTTTTAAGTCACCGTTATTGGTGGAGTTTTGAAGAAAATCTTAACAAGTGCTTATCATTGTTAAGTCACCGTTATTGGTGGATTTTGACAAAAATCTTAACAAGTGGTTGTCATTGTTTAGTCAACGTTAGAGGTGGATGTGGCAAAAAAATATTAAGAAGTGTTTATCATTGTTAAGTCACCGTTATTGGTGGAGTTTGACAAAAATCTTAAACAAGTGGTTGTCATTGTTAAGTCACCGTTATGGGTGTCACCGTTAGAGGTGGATGTTGCAAAAAAAATCTTAACAAGTGTTTATCATTGTTCAGTCACCATTATTAGTGGAGTTTGACGAAAATCTTAACAAGTGTTTGTCATTATTAAGTCATAATTAGAGGTGGATGTTCAAAACAAATCTTAACAGGTGGTTTTCATTGTTAAGTCACCGTTACTGGTGAAGTTTGAATGTTTGAAAAAAAAATCCTTCTAGATTGTACAGTGCCAAGTAAAGGACAAACAACGAGAAAGGAAGAGAAAGTAGAGAAATACCTCATCAATAGCTGGAGACATAACGGAGGCCCCCATAGAACCCCTAGCGATGGGAAGCTCAACGTGCACTGAAGCTCCTACGTCAATAAAAGGTATCAAGGTCAATATCGGAGTAGTCTCGCTTGGATAAGGTGCTTGACATCCAAGGGAAGCTCCAACGGTAATGGATCCAAAAGAACCACTACGTTGGGCAGAAAATTCAATGCTGGCCTTAGTAATAGGCAGACCACCAAGAGAAGTTGGTGGGGCAAGATCTAGAGAAAACTGTGAAAATGAAGCTAAGTGTTAGAAATGGGGAATAAGTAGAGAAGAAAGGAGAAAATCTCCAAGTTTACTTACCTTAGCTATGGTACTGAAGAGGGGATGTGTAGTTATGGGTATCGTTAACACAACATGAAGAAGAATGTCAGCTAATAAAGATGCCATTTCGACCTAAGGCATCCCAAAAGATTAAAGTTCAGTGTGGTAAATTGAAAAAAGGGGTGGAAGAGAGAAAAGACGTCAGTCCTAACAGTGATTGAGAATGTGTTACCGCAGGGGAACTTTCTGCGACTGGGACAATGGGAAGAAGAGCCTCAGGCTGAGGTGTTAATTCAGAAAAAGCTGGGGGAGTTGTCTCTAGTTGAGAAGATATTCCCACAGATTCAACGGTGTCACCCCCCGCAGCAGAATCTTTCGCTTGTTGGGAGGATAAACGGCGAGAGTAGGCAAAACCTATCATGGGCGAATGGGGAGGAGATGATTCAGTTATAGATCCACCAAAGCGTTCTCCCATGAAAGGACTGATCGAAGGAGAAGAACTTTCTTCACCGTCCTCCTGATAAAAATAAGAAAGAAAGAACAAGTGTCAGAAAAGATAAAAAAATTCACTATGTCATAAATAACTAAGTGTGGAAAGACTAACCTCGTGATCAGAAAAAGAGTGTGATGGTATGACAACGGGCGAAGTTAGGGGATATGAGTGAGGAGAATCCCTCTCGGTGAAATCAGCCATAGTCTCAGGGCTATCATCATTTGGTATAACTACATCAGGATAAGGAGAAGTAGAACGCCTAAGATTAGAGTAATTATTGTAGGTTTAACTGTAGAGGCTTGTCTTTTACTTGCCTTAGTTCCCAAAGTCTTCTTCCTTTTACCATACTGCCAACACCTGAAGGGCCCCTTTTTTCTTCGTATAGTCCCTTCAGTGGGATCCACAATGATAGTGGAAAATTACTCAGCAGGAGGAACTGAGGGCGTAGTTTGGTGAAATATTCGTTAAAGCCATTCAACCACCTTTTTAACTTCTTCCCGTACTTCCTCAGACACATCAGTATTTAGGAGGAATGGAGGCAATAGGAAAAGCATTTATAAGGGCTTGGGATTTGCGTGGGGACTTGGGCTTCAAAGAGGCCCCACTTCTGGTCTTCTTTACTTTTCGTGAGAGGGGATGCGAGGAGCCTTCACCAGAAGCTGCAGTGACAGAAGTACCTATAATTGGGGGTTTAGGCGTTGGAACCTTTTTCGGCTTTGGGGTAGCCATGGGAAGCATGGAACAGTATGGAGGAAGTTCAGTGGGAGGTTCCTTAGGATTTTTGCTCAAGGGTAACTCTATTCTTAGAACGAAATTGCCTTTTAAACCCAGTTCCTACAATAAAACGAAAGCACTGGGATATACAGGAGTCCCCTTAATAAATTCAAAGATTTGGTCCAATTGATTTGGACAATACTTGGTGGAAAATAAAGACGTCACATCACCTTACCTGAACAAACTGGGGATGACGACTCTGTCAAATATTATCAAGCTCACTCCCCACGCACCAGTATAAGTGAAGAGAGAACCAGCCTCGCTGAACGTGACCTTGGGGTGGTTTAGCTGGAAGATAGGGCGAGGAGCCCCTTGGTCAAAACCAAATGGACGGGCACATCAATGGGGGTTATAATCTTCACACGAGTACCCCCGCACGGTGTAGGATAAAAGGTAGCTAGGAGAGAACAGAAGTACCACGGTAAGCGAAGAGTCTTCTTCCATAAGGTCCATAGTTATTAGTTGGACCATCCTTGGCTCATCCTCGAAGAAATCACAAGTGTGGAGGAACACTTCGTCGCCATAAGGTTGCATCATAAAACTATCCCATTTGTCAATAAAAGAGGTCAAGTCTTTTTTACTTTTCCTCTTGTGATAAATATAAGAACGTAGAGGCAGAATGGCTTCCCCCGAAGGAGGGCGGTTGGTTTTAGCTGCTACATCAGGGAAACGAACATAAAGGAAGCCCGTCAGAAGAACAAAGTTTGCAAAGTAATCCAGGTTATAATGACCAAGAGACCGTTCCATATCAAGATGGGTTTTATCAAGCCACGTGTAGAGTGATCCTAGGGAAATTACAATCAGAGGAAGCTTGATACCCTGGGCCAAATGAAGGGATATGTTGATAAGGTCCCTTCGGAGTTGGTCATTAGGCTTCCCCATTAAAAGGAAGCGAGAAATAATGACAAGGATGTAAGTAGGTAGTTTTAATTATGTACCTTGACCAGGGGCAGCCTCAGAAGAGCTATCCTCAGAAGGATCCTTGAAGAAATAATTGATAAGAGGGGTTAAGGTGGCTTTGTTTGAAGAACCAATGCACCTTCGGCATATTTGATCCAGCCCTGAACGGTCAGTAGATTCTTGAGCGTCCAAGGCTTCATCAAAATAAGGCTCATGGCATGTTGCCTCGTGGACCAGAAGCTCACAAACGTCTTCAAGCGTTATTGTAAACTCACCCCATACAGCAATGAAAGTGTGAGTACTAACGTTCCAGTGAGACACCAGTACAGGAAGAGTAGTATTGTTCTTGTACAGAGTAAACTCACTGAACCACTTGGCCCGATGAATCCTAATTTTGATAAGGGTATCAGTGTGGCAACTCTGCATATGGGAGTTCCTCATAACAAAGTGAGCAGGAGAGCCTCCAGGCCCTTCAAAGTCAATATGGGACCATGGGAAGTCCCCTCGCCCTAGACAAAATTGAAGAGTCCCTTCTGGGTGGAGAAAGCCCAGTCAGCAGCATCTTTGTATTCATCACCAAGCACCATGGCATCACACATGGCGTTAAAAATGTAAGTTTTTCAAAAACTAGCAAAATCATCACCCTTGCCAAATATAGGGGACCGACGGTAGAAACGCAATTGTTCCTGGCGGGTGACAATAAAAAAGGTGGCAGTAGAGGTGGCGGTAGCAGGGTGGCAGGTGGAGTATTAGTGGCAGACGTCGTAGGATTCCTTGAGGAGACCATTGAAGATTATAGTGAAGCACAAGAAAATCTTAGAAAAGGCACCAAGGAAGTAATAATGGAGTGGCTAGAAAGAGAGGATGATTGCAGAGGAAAGGAATGAGGAGAAAAGCTTGGCAACAATGGATTTTTGACAGAGTTTCTCTCTCTAAAGTAGACGGGAGTTTGAAGAAGATGAAGAAAAGAGAAGTGTTCTGAAAAATAGACGTTTGAATTCTTTTAACCCATCTTTTGAGTTTCCCACTAACACGCGTGCGGAGCCGCCAGTAATCATTTCAAGTGGACACGTGGCATTTTGGGGAGTGTCCTAGCAGTTGAAAAGACAACATTACGTCATTAATAAAGTGATGAATGGGGAAGGAAAAGGGGTTTTCTTCGAAGGCAAGTTTGAGTTTTTGTGCCAGAACTTTTGTCAGATATATCCAATGACCCCCAACGAAGCAGCTGTCCCAACGATTCAAAAAGCTATAATGTCCCCTCGCCATAAGTCCAAATGTTGTTTAACTATAACTCAGCTACATCGGGAAAAAAATTTCTTCTTTTTCGAACATAAAGAAACGACGGCGCAGCCGAACCCAAACAAAGTAATACCTTCAAATAGGGAGAATTTTCTAGCAAGAAGTTTACAAATGGGAGAATTTCACTTACCATTAGTCATAATGGGTGTTTGGGAAAGTCAGTTGGTCTATCGAGAGAATTTCAAATAGTCAAGGCAGAACGGTTGAGGCTCGATAACAGGAAAAAGTTACGATGTCCCTTTTGCCAAATTGTTAATAAGCCACAACGATTCGACTCATATTCATCGGGGAGAATTTTACAATTTCCTGAAGGCATTAACCACAGTGGTTGTAACGAAAGAAAACATACCAAAAAAAAATTCACGTAGAGAAGGTTCATCGGATTGAGAAATTTTTCGTGCCTACATTTCTTGTTCCCACAACAAATCTCCACACTAAGGGGCAAATGTAGAGGGGGATTTAAGTTAATCTTGTGTTTAGAGATAATTTACCCATTAACAATAGCATTGGGGATTAAGGCAGAATTGTGGCTCAAAGCGATGGAGCTCAGTGAGACAGCTCAATACGAGGTAGCTCCGTAAGGCAGCGTTACGGCTCAAAGGGATGGATCTCAGTAAGACAGCTTAATATGAGGAAGCTCAATAAGGCAGCATTACAGCTCAAAGTGATGCAACTCAGTAAGGCAGTGTTGTAGCTCAAAGTGAGGTAAGTCGGCGTGGCAGCCTAGAGGGATCTCCAACGAAGAAGTTGGTCGAGAGAACTGATCCTTTAGTTCTATTGTTTTACTTAGCCTTATTGTATCTCTTTATTTATATTGACCACGAGTCGTAACGATTCTAATGATTTTTTAGTGTGAGGTCGAACAGTATTCATAAGAGACCAGGCTTGGTAGGGCCTGGGAGAGCTTTCATGCTCTATCGAACGACCTCACCATGGGAACTTCGGAGGGACTTGGTTTGGAGGATTGAGAAGTGAGGCACCGTTGGGGCTTGTCCTGACCATCTTAGATACACCTGGTATAACACCAAGAGTCTTTAAACGTGGAAACTTGGGTGAAGCAACTTTAAGTTCCATCCGGCGTTGAGTTGTGAACCACACAACCCTCTACTTAATATCACATCTACTATAGGTGATGTCACTAGCCAGCTAGGCAATATCAATTCTCCACTTGAGTAAACCACCATGGTATTTGGGGTTGTCAAATAGTTGGTGAGCCACCTCTGTGACGACAATCACCTGACACACAGTGGTTAGGCAAAAGGCATGCCTTGGCATTTAATGTTCATGGCGTGGAACTAACTAGTGCATCAGGCATTTATGTCTTTCAGAGTTATTAATGACTGGGTTATCTTGGGAGTGGGGTGGAGCTATTTAAGGACCCCAACCACCTCTGGGGAGAGGGTGTTAATTTTGAGAGTTCATAAGTCATTAGTAGGGATAATATACATCAAATAGAGATTTCATTACAAACCGGAGAATTTATTCACCCACCATTGTCATTTATTACAAAACTTTAATATTTGAGTGAGATCTTAGAGGGTGGTTGGGGTGTTTAGCTGCCTACGAAGGTGTATCAAGGGTTCTTACTTCTCTCTACCTCTGAATGAGTTACTTATGAGTCCATTATTGTCGTTTGATTCATACATGAAGGATTTGTGAGTTCAAACTGAGTTTATCTTCATTAAGTTGGGAGTGTGGTCTTTGTAATTTAATTAAGAGTGTCTCTGATTAACTTATAATTAATATACTCAAAAGGGGTTATGCCTCCATATAATCTAAACTACCCTCTTACACCGCCAATGTCATCTCTAATAGAAATTTCAACCTGAACTTATGAAGTTGATCTAGAATCGAGGCAGTTCCATGCCACCCTCTTCTGAGCAGGTACAAACAGTAATACAAGCTCTGGCAAGGAGTGATAGATCTGGATCAAGAGGGTTTGCAGGATGTAGGAGGACGGAAGAACAAATTTTTAGGAGTTTAGGTTAGATGGTAGGTAGATTGGGTATTTCAATTGGCATGATTCTGGTTGAGGGGTCGAATTTTCGATCTCCTTTTGAAAGTATGGCTTTTACTCTAGCTCTGTGTACTGGGAGAGGATTTTTAGTGGTATTTGGATTAGGATTTTCTGGTGGGGAAATAATCCCCCTGTCCATGAGACTCTGGATAAAATTCTTCATATGGATGCATTGATTAGTGTTATGCCCATCGATTTGGTAAAAATCACAATGGGCATTATATTTAAAGTTTTTGGGAAGAAAATTTGGCAACAGTCGGGGTTCAAAAGTTTTAATGAGGTTTCGGGCAAGAGGGTCTTGATACACTTTTGACAAATGAGCATAAATTTCAGTATTCTCCTTTTTAGCAGGGTTAGGACGAATTTCAGGCATCTAAGAAGTGGCAAGTTGGGATATGTTGTTGATGGTTGAGACTGAGGTGTTAGTTGATTTGTCATACTTTTGCGACATAAATTTCACAATCAGCCTTTTCGATTCATGTTCTTCTTTATGACTTGGAGCCCCTTCTTCCATTTATACACCATTCTCCCCAAGGGCTCTGAAGTGAGGGTAGTATAGAACTCCTATTAAATCTCAGATATGGTGCAAGAAGTTCTTCTTCACTATGCTTACCCATTCTTTTTCTGATGGTTAGTTTATCATGGTAGTTGCTTTCTCTCTCACCTTATGATGAAGCTACTGAATAATTCCCGTGGGTTTTGTTTGAGTAGTTCTAAGTATCTGCGAGTCACTTCCAAATATTCATTATACATATATTGTGTTATGAATTCTCTGGATACGTCTTTCGAATTGAGAATTTTGGAATCTTTGAGGGACAGGAACCACCTGAGGGTACGTTCCTTGAGGTTTTACTGGAACATTTGGGCCATTACCTCCTCTAACGCCCTAAGGAGAGTCGTGGTTCAATGATATATGCATAGGTGCACAATTTTAGGCTTAATGCCTCCTAACTTCTCAATGTTTCCCTGAGATCTTGACCTAATCCAATCTCTTATCTAAAAACCTAAGGTTTTCATTTACCTTCTTTAATTCCTCCTCTTTAGGATCAACTGAGACTGGAAGATTAGCCCCTGGCAAGGCAAGATTCAATAGTTATAGTTGGGATGGCACGGCCCATTGGCAGGTAGGGCACGCGGCGCATATTGAAACTCGTCTGTAACCCATACTAGTTAAGGAGAAGGTGGACCCATGGCATGGGAAAAGAGGATTTCACGCTTACTAGCCTCGGGAGTCTGAAACTAATATCGTAGCATTTCTTAGACTTCTAGCTGAAAGTTGTCAATCTTAGCGCTTAGATGGGTAAGGATAATCACTAGATCTGGTTAAGAATTCACATCCTAGTTAATGTTTTCCATAAATAACATTCACATGGATAACTCGAACTCTGTAGAAGCAGCAGAGGAAGCAGCGGAGTTTTAGGATGGTTTGACAGAAGATCGAAGCCAATATTGATCCATGATAAAAATCAAGCTACATGATCACACCTGAGAGGAAAATGATTTTTGGGTTTATTTTGAGGGAAAGAGGAATATTTTTGGTATTTTCTTTTTTTTTAAAAGGGAAAAAATATTTTTGGCATTTTTTTAAGACAAAAAAAAGGAAGATCCTTAACATGGTTATTATTATTAGGTTCCATTTGAATTATGTTTTGCCTAGAATGCAAGAAGTCGAACAGGATCCAAGTATAGGGAAAAAATAGGGTACATGATGTAAGACAGGATTTGACTTGTTTCCAGACTCACGGAGAGGGTCCTATTTTAAAAATGGGCGAAATAGCACAAAAAAATGGTGGTAAGGCGACCCGGAATTTTGACAGAGTTTTTTGTTATAACCGATAAACTAGATATGAGTGTCCTAGGGCAGAAGCACATATGAGGTTGATGCAATTAGTGAGTTAGTGGAAGTGTTCCCCCTTTTGCACGACTTCCACGATATACCTCTTAGCTATAAGGGAAATCATTCATCTATACGTGTGTACAAGCCATTTGATATATGTGAGTATATGCGAATTTCCTCATGATAAACATTGTGGAGACGGTACGTGTGAAAGCGCATTCAATAGGCTCGACATACGGGAATGATTTCAATGCTATATACCTCCCATCGTGAGTTCGATTAAGCGGTATGATGCAGGGGAAACCGTTAGATATTTGTCGAAGGTACTAGGCTAATGGAAAATGGGAATCATATTGCCAAGGTTAATCACGCCCCGCAGGATCGGCACCCATCATGAAGTGACCCCCCGGTACGAGACAAAATTTTGGTCAATATTGCAATGTTTAAGTGATGTAATGTGTGACAACCTGCCTAATTTAATATCGGATGGCCAACCCTCTACTAAAATAATATAGGAACCTCGTTATGGTTCATAATCAGCATCATTGTCGCACTAACAATACCATATGGAAAATACGAACAAACCATACAACCACAATAAATGAAATAATTACTACGCATAAATAAGTAATAAGTGTGAACCAAATAAACCATCGGTCACCAAATAATAACATCCACAGTAAATGAATAAATAAACTCACCACTGAAATATAAATGCCTGACAATAATATAAAAGAATGTCCAACTAAGGGCAACATGACCTAAACAAAAACGGAAATGACTTATCCTATCTATATAAAATAGACGGAGGTGTTTAAACAAAGATTTAACATCCACAACTATTGCACGACAAGAATGAATATATTCCTGTTGTCCCGGCTACTGCTACTGCATATCTGGGGTATAAAAATGAAAGGCAAAAGTCTGCAAATCAAAGCCTAAACAAAAGAAAATATTTCGCAAGTGGATAATTATTTTAAATTGAACAAAATAGTAGTGTGTTACTTTCAAGATTTATCGGTTGCACTCACAAGAGATAAAACTTCACTTCTCAACTATAGTGCACATCTAATGTGTTCATTTTAATATCCTAATTAATCTACCCGGTCTAACTCGGTCCTATCAATTCTATTTAAGCCCAATCTTGATAATACACTCCCTTAGATAATTAATATTACCTTCGCTACATGCTCGTTCATAAACAAAATTGTAGTGACGCATTTGATGTATATAATTATTCATGTAGTAAACATAACGTAGATACACTCATGCAATGGATAGATATATACACTATAGAGTACAAACATACATATATATCGCTGGATATATACGTATAATTGTATCCCCAGAGTTTGGACTGTGCACATAAATTCCTCGCATACAATCCATCTCCGGTCATCACACCTCGTATTGAGCCACCTGATCGGAATCTCACCACTGATCCCAAACAAATACACATACAATGGAGGTGGTCATAAACATATATCCATGGGTCATAACCATACCACATCACGCCCAACCGGACTCGAAACCAACACATATCCTCACACACGAATATCAGCCATGCAAAATACTATGACCTGGGGGATCAACCCAACGCCTGTTGGTCAATGCCAGGGTGGGCAACCCACAACGTCAACCTCCTATGATAGCACTCCCGAATAGGTTCGTTTAAATAAAATAAGTAGCATGCACACATGTGGGTTATATATATATATATATATATATATATATATATATATATATATATGTCACTATAATATGTATATATAATAAGTACCGAACTTATACGCATATCCCACATCCCACGGTTCACCGAATCACAAAGTTCAACCCAACTTTTCTATTAATTATTTATCTAGTCCCTTACCTAAGCACCCTAGTTAATTATTAAGTTCTCGCATAATGAATAGCGACACAAAAGTATTTTTAATTAAATATCCCCTCACTTGGATAACATCCCACATAGTCACTTTTCTTAAAAATCCCCGAAACATTTCCACAATCCAAACTTGACCCAAACCCACATGTAGTTCCAACGAAATCCCTTCTCATTCGTAACAAAAGACATCTCGTTCGAATGAGGTTTGAACGAGATTATCGAAACTTAGATCTAAATCATTTTTCCTAGGCAAGATCATTCCCAAAAGTCTAATCTCGTTTCTCGGGTTCTTCCTGCCAGAATTTCAAGAACCTTAAACAAATTTTAAATAAGAAAAATGTGATTCCATCCTTGTTTATGCAATCCTCACATAGTATCCCCCATAAATTAACGATTCAAGATCCTTCATCAAACTGTTTTTTTTTAGATTCAATTTTTTTTAATCTAAGTTCTACATCTTCTTCCTTTAAATCCCAGGATTTTATTTCTAATTATAAATGTAATAAATCTCAATAAATCATCCTATTAGGACCCTTAATTCCTTACCATTTAAGTTTCAACGTCATTTAATCAAGTTTTAATCTTGCACGCTTTAGGGCTCTAATTTTTATTTCAAACCAGGAAAGTAATAAACTACCATAAAATTATGATATAAAGAAAGTAACTACTTGCCTTGATGGTTAAGAATTCGAAGTTCTCTATTTGTTTGATGACGGGTTCAGTCGCCTTTCTTCTCCTCTCGAAGTTTCTTCTTCTTTCTTTTTATTTTTCTCTTCTCTGGGGCTCTCTCTCAATGACCTGTGTAAAATATAAAAGGTAGGTTGCTATCCACCTTCCCAATATCTTAAATATCCTCTTAATTAACCTAATCCCATTTTTCTTACACCTAAGTATAAAAAGACTCTCTACCCTTATACTGGGCCCATTATGTGTAAAAATCCGCCAAAAACCAACCTAACACTCGATTACCTATTTTGGACTATTTCGACCCTTCCCAAATCACCGATGCACTCGAAAAGGTCATCTGAGGCACCCAACTATAAATATACTAACATCTCATTAACCGGGCTTGACACGGGCATACTCTATACATCGCTCATAAATTATACCGATTTGTCGATATAGCACTGTATCGACATATAACAATAAATTATCGCTATCACTCATACGCGACATATAATAAATCACATAACTATTTACTTATCACACATAAATAAATAATAAGAAGAAACATTAATCCTTATGATTGTTAGTTAATATTTACTAAAATCCAGTTTAATTTTCCAAATTAAATTAATAATATAAGGAACACAAAAATTAATTAGTAATAAAACTACAGGGAATTAAATTCTTCCCCCCTAACAACGGAATTTTGTCTTTGAAATTCGAACGCAACTGCCACAAAGAACTCTGAATATTTTTCCCGCATGTCATCCTCACGTTCCCACATCAACTCGGTAATACTGTGGTGTCCCAACTGTACATACACTAACAATAACACCTTTGATCGAAGCTTCCACTCGCTAGGACCCGAAATGGCAATAAGTCTCTCATCATATGAAATATTCGGTTGTATGTCAATCTCGTCTAATGGTATATGTCGATAAGCCACGCCATCCCTGAGATACCTCCTCAACGATGACGCATAAAACGCATCATGAATCCACTGCAAAAGCTATGGTAAGGCGAGCCAACACACAACTAGTCATATTCTCTCGATAATGGGAAAAGGCCCTACATACCTAGGTGCCAAATTCCTCTTATTCCCGAACCTCATCACTCCCTTCGTGGGAGATACTCGCAGTAACACCTGATCACCCATGTCAAGCTCTAGAAATCTCCAGTTCGCATTGGTCTTGAGCTAACCAAATGTGACTATTGATCAACTCAATCCTTGTCAACGTATCCCAAATCACGTCTAGCCTGAGAAGCTTGTTGTCCCCCATCTCTAACCATAAAAGGGCGAATGACAAGATCTCCCTTACAAAGCCTCAAAAGGTGCCATGACAAGGGTAAGCTGGTATGAGTTATTACATGCCACTCAACCATCAGTAAATACTACTCCTAGATACCCTTTAAAGTCCCTAATGCACATTCTCAGCATATCCTCCAACATTTTATGCACCCTACCCGTCTACCCATCGGTCTGCAGGTGATACCTCATGTTCAAATGCAACTTCATCTCTATCGCCCCCTGAAAACTCTGCCAGAGGTGGGACATAAAAATATTATCTCGATCTAAAATAATGTTGAGATACACCTCATGCGATTTCACTATCTCTATATTAAAAAATTAGGTATACCACTTCTCATGTAATCCACCCGAATTGGTAAGAACTGCTCCACCTTGGTCAACCGATCCCAGTAACCCAGATGGAATCATGACCCCTATGTGACATCTGTAACTCCAAAATAAAATTCATCAATATACATCCTTATCCTGACAATGGAATCTCTAATGGCTGCAAAACCTTGGTTGGTCATCTATGATCAACTTTCACCATCTGACAAGCGGTGCACCTTAAGACAAACTCTGTTATGTCTCACTCCACACCGACCAACAAATATTGGTTCCTCAACATCTCGTACATCTTATTCCCCTCCAGGATATGCCAAAAACCTTGAACCATATCTCCCTTCAATAGCTGCACGCATTAAATCCTCATTATCTAGTACTATCAACCTCCCATTAATGCATAAGCCACCCTTAGAACTGCTTGAGTAAGACTCTGCTCCACTTGCAAATCACTGTTTAACACTCTCCTGACAAGATGAATCCCTTTCCTATGCCTTCACTACCCTTAAAAGGATCTCGATCATGACAATCATTACTATTATAAATACTTAAACTATCTCCTTCTCCTGATGCAGATCGATCTTCTTTGCCTTCCAAAACTACTGCCAGCTACCCTGTAGGCATACGACTCGACGTAACTGTCACCACGTTAGCCTTTTTTCGATGATACAAAACATCAAACTGACTAGGGCACACATACACTCTATACCACGCTATTATAAAAAATGAAACACATATACATTAATAAATCAATCATACATACCATGTATAACCTTATAGTAAATGTATATTTAGCCCCACTTATCCAACTAGTGGTGCAAACCTCCCTGAGTGCTCTCGATGTTGGACTCCTTAGCTCCGTTGACCTTAAATCACATAATAGCTCACTGATCAATGTTAAATCTTCACACATGTAATGCTTAATGTATAAACCCATGTCCTAAAGCTTAATGTTTCTCAACTCTCGACACTTACTAAGCCTCACCCATGAGACATCTCGCAAGTGAAATCCAAATAAGGAACCTCCCGATACACTGCCGCCTAAATCTGTCTGTTATCGAGATTGGTTGACCAAGGCACAATACAGTGGCACGTAAGGCAATGTACTCCTACGAATCCACCCTGTCATAAATTTTCCAAATATGAACCCTCAATTCCCACATCTCTAAAGGAGTCATAAAAGACAATCCTCGCTATATCACCTAGTCTTCAGAGCTAAGTCGATCACAAATTCAATCTCCCAACTCAGCTATAACCCTGGTATCGCTTAAATCACATCAGTAATGTCCTTAAACACAAGGATAGAATCTAATGAGATAACTATACCCTATAAAGTCTCATCCTCGATATAATATATTTGTGCGCTCGACCCTCTCTTTGGGAGAGACATTGCCATAAGAAACCAATCCTCCCCCGAAATAAAAACAACGATTGTCCTACTATAACAGTTCACCATCACTCTAACCATCGCGAACTAGTCCATACTCGATATAGCAACATACTTATACATCACTAAAATAATAAGATTCGTTAAAAACATTACCTCATAATGTTCTCTCTCCTACAGAAGGAACGAATGAGACCCCCACTACCCATCGATAATCGTACGATCATAATAACTGATGTTATATCCACTAAACCCATATCACATTTAAATCTAGTGCTTATAAAAGAATGTGATGCTAGTGGTGATGGTTGTAAAACTTGTCCACGGAGTTAATACACACACCCGAACGGCCCCTACCCATGCAAAGGAAGTAACACTAGAACTACTGGTGTTGCTAGACGTTACGGTACCTACTCCTCCAACTCGCATCCTTCTGCTGACCCCTAGCCCTATTCGGTCATGCCCACCACATGTGGCCCTGCTCCCCGCATACAAAACATATCCTAGTAAAATTGTTCAACATCTGACCCTGCTGGCATTGATGAGGTTTTCCTTGACTCTGGCCCTACCGCCCTGATAAACCCATCCCTATTGGCCTGTGGTATGGTTCCTCTGGCCTTGAGGATCATGGTGTTTGTGTTGCTTATAATTACTATTCCCCAACCTAAAACTATTAGCCTAGTCCCCCTTGCTAAGAAACCCGAGACTGTTGTCCACCCTATTACAGTGGCACCCCATTGGCATCGGTACCCCCATTATTACCCTACTAGCTCGACTATCCTATCCTTCGTACTCCTCTCTGATGAAAGCGATGATCCAAAAATTGAAGCAACCCGGTGTCAATGACATCATTATGAGTCATCAATGTCGGATTCCCCAATAAATGCAGGCGGATCCTCCAAATTAATACATCTATAAGCTTGAAATTATTTTTCTCATCAGTGTTCACCTCATTTGGCACAAATTTCTCCAGGAACGTGAACTCTTCCTCGTACTCGGACACAATTCGGCTCTCCTACCATTGTCTAGGAACCTTTTCCTAATCTCCATCTAAACTATTGATAGAAATCACTTGTGTTCGAACCGCACCTAAAAATATTGTATAGCTACGTATCAACGATAACTGACTCCCACCACTAAAAAGATTGCCCAACTAGTTTGAACAATTCTAGTACCTTCTGCTGAGTGTCATCTGACTCAACCATACATAAATGCCTCTGGATATCCTTCTTCCATTGGTTAGCTGCTACAACGTCCGTACTCCCCTAAAACACCATCGAATAACCCTTCTGAAAGGCCTCTCTGACACGCTCCCAAACTTAAGGAACTAGGTGACCTTGAATCGATACCACTAGCTCCTGTTGTTGTGCCTGGGAAAGTGCTAGTGCAGTCATAGCAGCATTAGTCGCCTTTACGGTAATAGCTACGACCTTTGTAGCGGTCATAGTCCCCTGAGTAGCCTACGGTTCCATTTAGGTCTCTTGTTCTATGTCCTTTCTCGTCGAACGTGCTGGTCTACCTCTCCTTGCGTTTAGCATCTAAAACCAAACCAAATTTATATGGAATTCACTCCAAATATAAATAATTGCATAATAATGTAAACGCCCAATATGAAAAAACATATATATAAAAACACAACACAGACAACGTAGAAAGTTCTCAAAGATCCAAAAGACACTTGAACCTGATGCTCTGATACCTACTGTAACAAACCGCTTACTTTAATACTGGGTGTCCGATGTTTTATTAGAATAAAATAGGAATTTCATTATGGTTAATTCTCAGCATCACTATCGCAATAACAATACCATATAGATATTACGAACAAAACATACAATCACAATGAATGAAACAATTATTATGCATAAATAAGGAATAAGTGTGAACCTAATAAACCATCATTCACTGAATAATAACATCCACAGTAACTGAATAAACAAACTAACTATTGAAATATAAATTTGTGGCAGTAATATAACAGCCTATCCATTTACGGGCAACACACCCAAAACTAAAACGAAAATTACTGATCCTATCTAGATAAAATAGGACAAGGTGTCTTAACAAAGATGTAGTGTCCACAGCTACTGCATGGTAAGAACAAATATATTCATGTTGTCCAGACTGCTGCTACTGCATACTTGGGGTGTAAAAAACAAAAATAAGGAAAGACAGAAGCCTGCAAGTCAAATCCTGAAGAATAAAAAATATTTTGCAAGTAGATAATTATTTTAAATCGATTAAAACAATATTCTATTACTTTCAAGATTAACCGGTTTCACTCGCATGAGATAAAACCTCACCTCTCAACTATAGTACGCACCTAACGTGTTAATTTTAATATCCTAATTAAACTACACTGTCTAACTAGGAAATATAAGATTTATTTAAGCCTAGTCCCTCAAATACTCTTCGTTAGCTAAGTAATACTACCTTCACTATGTACTCGTTCATAGATAATATCGTAGCGATGCCCTTGCTGTAAATTATTATTCACGTAGTAAACATAACATAGGTACACTCGTGCTATATATAGATATATACACTATACCCTATAAAATACATATATAGCTCTCGTTATATGTATAACCATATCCCCAAAGCTTGGACCTCGAGGATAAATTCCTCTTCTGACATTCGCCTTCAAGCATCACGCCTTGCACCGAGCCACCGGGTAGGAATCTCACCACCGATGTCACGACCCCGACCCAAATATTAGTAGTAGGGAACGATTGTCTTGACATGCCACCAAGACAACAAATATTTTGATTTAAATTGTTTCCTTAAATAAATGCAGCAAAAATACAATCACATGGTTATGAATCGTAAACTACTGAAAGTGAAGGAATTACATTATCAGAGCTTTCTAAAGTAAACTTCATTTATATTAAAAGTAACAATGAGTTGCAACTTAAGACATAATTTAAAACTTATTACAAGAGAGCCAAACGTGATCTATATGATAAAACAAACATTTTATTTAAGATAACAAAAAGAGCTCTTAAAAACTGAATCTTCAACATAGTCCTTTTACGTTCCCTCCGCGATCCTATTTATCTCCTAAAAAATGGTTATTTATACAACATCAGCTAAAAGACGAGTGAGATTCAATCCCCAGACATTCCAGGGTTTTCCAAAAATTGTTACCTATCCAATTTAGAACATAAGGCATATATATAGAGAGACCGGAATTTACAGTAGTATATATAATGTAATTGACAGTAAGTATTTTCAGAATAAGCAGTTCAGAACAGAACAGATAAAACAATTGAGCAATATGTCAATTATTCAATTTTATTTTAATGGCCATGTACACTCTAATACCCAGATAAATAGATAGTGTTAACAAATGTTTCTGATATACCCATATATACCTTCGGCCAGGCCGAGGGCGCCCTCCACCAAGACCACCCTTCAAGGGGACGACCCCTCATCATGGTCCTGACGACCCTCCAAGGGGTCGACACTTCATCAGGCCCAGACGACCCTTCAAGGGGCCGACCCCTCATCATGGCCCAGACGACCCTTCAAGGGGCCACCCTTCATCAGGCCCAAACGAACCTTCAAGGGGCCGACCCCTCATCATGGCCCAGACGACCCTTCAAGGGGCCGACCCTTCATCAGGCCCAGACGACCCTTCAAGGGGCCGACCCCTCATCAGGCCCAGATGACCCTTCAAGGGGCCGACCCTTCATCAGGCCCAGACGACCCTTCAAGGGGCTGACCCTTCATCATGGTCCTGACGACCCTTCAAGGGGCCGAACCTTCATTAGGCCCAGATGACCCTCTGAGGGTACGACAGTACGAGGCCTAAATCAGGCCAGACTCACTACCTGAAGGAACTTTGCCCTAGGCCTCATATCATAGGCCGAGGATGACATCATCACAGCGCGTGGTTTGGGAGACGCGTGGAATAGTGCGTGTGAGGCTCACATGGCACGTGGAAGACCGTTATAATATTACCACCCTCTCACGTGAAGGAATATTATGTCATAATTAGTCACAGGTGGCATCTAAAGGTGTCAACAGGGGATTGGTTAGATCATCATTCACATGCACCATGCATACTTGGGGGGTACACTACACCCCCCAAGACCTATATATACTTATCACCTACAACCCTACAAAGGGATCGATAATTGTAACCCTAGCAAAAACTCTGCTTATACAGACAGTAGAGACAAAAGGTGGGCTTATGTGCATTGTATCCAAGGCCATTAGTGCCCATATATAGTGGATCACACACTCACAGTGGATGTAGGCCTAATTAGTTGAACCACTATACATCATTGTCTTATTCCTATTATACTCATCTCCTTCTACGCACTTATACATATACATCTCTATGGTTGCCATGGTTACTACTGTTTGAGCTCATCATCACTTATCTGGTGGTGCTGAATCTAAGCATCATCAGTTTGGCACCGTCTGTGGGAACGAGAAGACATATCTTCCTTTGTACAGCTTGACCTCACTGGGAACTCTGGTGGTGAGCCATTTCTCCCCCTGTGAGGAGATGTTTCACCATTGAAAGAGACCCATTAAGGTTCTCAAGCTCACTAGTCTTTTCTTTCGTTCAGCTCTTCATAGCTCAAACACATGGCACAGGAGATGCCACCACCACCACTTCCTCCACCGAATAGTGGCGTAGGACCCAGTTCCAGTCAGCCACCACCTCAATCTAGATGGATGATGTGGTGGTAGCCTTGAAGTCTCTGGCAGCAAGTCAGCGGATCATGCAGGAGCAGTTCACAGCTCTAAGCCAGAACATACTAAGACCACCAGGGGTCGCACCTGAGATGATTACTCTAGAAGTGGATCCAGGGCAGCATGAGGCCAGGGGACTACCCCAGGCACCACGCAAAGACTTGCCACCCCCTCAGCGGCGGAGGGATGTTACTGATCACCGGCGTCTATGCTTGGGAGGCAAAGAAACCCTTGCCCTAAGGACAGGTATGATGATATGGAGGGAGAGGAGGCCCCCATAGAGTGCTGGGAGCCGTATGAGGTATCCAACAACACTGTGTGGCCTCTCCAAGAGATCAGAGGGAAGTGTGGAAGGCAAAATCCAGATGACCATCCGAGAGGCTCTGCTTTTGACCGTTTGAGCAAGGGGTCGGCCTTTGAGAGGCTGGGCCTAGTAAATGACTTGCAGGAAAAGTTGTCCAGATCAAGGAGTGCTGCAAGGTCCAGAAGGGAGGCAGCAGATGGCCAACCCCACGATGGTCAGGGGGAAGTAAATAGCCGACGCAGGCCTGCCGCTGCAGAACCCTCCGTCCACCTCAAAGAGGCAGCGGGGGATAACATCGGCCAAGCCAACCCTACGAGGCCCTGGAATGATTCAATCCAGCGACTGGAGGATAAGATCGGTGATATTCTAAAGAGTCGGGACTCTCTTCAGAGAGGATACTCCATAGGCTCTCCCTTTATGGTGAAGATAGTCAACTTTCCTACGCCATCAAAGTTTAAGCCACCTGTGGTCACCCCAAGGTATGATGGGAGTACTAACCCTCTCCATCATATCGATATGTATCAATCAGTGGTAGACATATACTCTATCTCAGATGAGATGAGGTGTCGTGCCTTTTCTGGCACTCTGACGGGGGCTGCACATGTCTGGTATATGTCTTTTCTAAAAAATTCCATTGAAAGCTTTAAGCAGTTGGCAGACCGGTTTATCCACAACTTTTGCTTTGGGGTGAGGCCACAAAAGAAGACCACCCACCTGCTCTATGTTAAGCAGGGGAAGAATGAGATTCTAAGAGACTACATAGCAAGATTCAACAAAGAAAAGTTAGAGGTGGAAGACTATGAGGAGAGCATAGCTATGAAAGCCCTGATTGGAGGACTCCAAAAGGGGAAGCTGTTATGGAAGCTTACAGAAGACCCTCCAAGGACGATGGCTGAACTGTTGTCAACAGCAGGAAAGGTGATGAATGCCGAAGAGGCAATGACCGCAAAATATAAAGATGAAAAAGGAGGCACCAGTGGGGGTAAGTACCCTAAGAAGAATAAAGAGGGGAAGAAGAGATCTACGGACGATAAGTTCGCTGGTTATACCCGTCTAACGGTTAGCTGTGAACATATTCTCAACGAGATAAAGAGTGATCGGTCCCTGAAGTGGCCTGAGAAGTTGAGGGCAGCCCCCACAAGAGGAACAAAAAAATGTGGTGTGAATTTCACCAACACTACACCAAAACAAGCTTTTAGTAACAAACTGTTTTTTGGTTTACTAACAGTATTATACTGTTACTATTTCTCACAACACCATACCGTTACTAATATCTGATAAGTGTTACTAATATTATTTAAATATTTTAAAAGTAATTAAAAAAAATAATTAACTAGCATTCTCACAACACAATACACCTAGCGTCAAAATATCCCCGACAAAGAAATTGTCTTTCTCCAAAATGCTCTAGCGTGACCTAGGGTTTCTCCAAAAAGCTAGTGTTTGAAATTGTCTTCCTCTTCTCCAATACGCGATCTTCTTCTTCTCTAAAATGCTCTTCCTCTTCTCCAATACACGATGCTCTAGCGTGACCTAGGGTTTGGAAGAAGTCTCGTTAGCGTGACCTAGGGTTTGGAAGAAGTCTCAGTTAGCGTGACCTAGGGTTTTGGAAGCATTCGGCGCTCACATCATAACCTAGGGTTTGGGAATTGCGATTTGCTTTCATAAGGTAATTATCTCATTCATACGATATTTGTCTAAAACGTTCTAAGCGATTTACTGTTCATAAGAGATTTGTTGTTGGGTTACAAGTTTATTTTTTTGGTAAAATGCAATGTATTTTTGTTATTGTTGTTGGGTACATACTTTTTATTTTTTTTGGTTCAAGTTTTTGATTATTTTGTATTAAATCCAAAGCTTAGAATGTTTTTTATATACTGAGTTATTAAAATCACATAATTGTATACACTGATTTATACTATTAAAACACATAATTGTATACACTAGACCTGGTATTTAATACCCTGTTATACTATTAAAACACATAATTGTATACACTGATTTATACTATTAAAACATATAATTTTATATAACTAAGGAAATTGCACCCCTCCCCTGAACTTTAAGGTTTGTTCTAACAAATTTACATGTTGTAACTGTGATTTTTCTTATGTGTATCAATAATTCTATTTTTTTATATAATCATATAACTTGTGTGTAAACCATATTTTTTTGGTAGTGCAGAATGTCACAAACATTGAACAAAGAGTGGATGAATGAGAGGAATAGAATAAGTGAGGTGTACACAAATGGAGTTGTGTCTTTTATTAATTTTGCAATTGCAAACAATGGCCATCAATTCTCGACCTTTCCTTGTCCATGTGTTAAGTGCCGAAATAAGAAGCATTTTACTGCGGTAGATATCAAGGGTCATTTGATAATGCACGGTATAGACAGGACATATACTAAGTGGGTTTTACATGGTGAAACACTATCATCGAACCTAACATGTCCCGTAGTAGATACTATTGATTGTGAAGGACATGATGAAGCTGGTAACAATGAGAATGAAAGGTTGCGAAACTTAGTTGACGCATGTTACGGAGTGCACGAACAATATTGTGTAGAACCCGATCAGGAAGGATTCTCTGAAAAATCGTATGTCGACAATGAGAAGTATGATCAATATAATAAATTAGCGATGGAGAAATTGTGCCCTTCATGTGAGGGTTCTGAGACTACTCTCTCTGCAATTGTTGAATTGCATAATTTGAAAAAGCAGTTTGGTTGGTCGGGAAATAGCGTGACCTCTCTCTTGTCGGTTTTAAAGAGGTGGCTTCCAAAAGGAAACACATTACCAGAAAAATATCCGCACATGAAGAGAATGATGAAAGACCTAGGTATGAAAGCAAATTACATTCATGCTTGCGTTAACAACTGTATTTTATACTGGAAGGAGAATGAAGATTTGGAGGAATGTCCTCAGTGTGGAGAACCGAGATATGCAGTGACCTCAAAGAAAGGGAAGAGGATATGAAAAGAACCGATGAAAGTGTTGAGACATTTCCCTTTAATTCCAAGGCTAGTGAGATTGTACACTATTCCTTGGATAGCACATGAAATGACATGGCACCATCGGGCAACAAGTTCATGGGATTATCAGCGACATCCTTGTGATTCATCCCAATGGAGAATGCTAAAAAGTAGATGGCCCGATTTCGCCGAGGAAGGGCGCAATGTTTGGCTTGCAATAGCAACAGATGGGTTTAATCCCCATGGTATTCAGTCTAGTAGTTATAGTTGCTGACCTGTCATGACCGCGCCTTATAATGTGGGGCCTTCTTTATGCTTGAAGCTTGAGTTCCAAATTTTATCTTTGCTAATTCCTGGGCCAAAGGCACCGGGTCAAGACATTGATGTTTTTCTTCAACCATTAGTAGATGAGTTGAAACAACTATGGGAAGGAGTTCTAGCTATTGACATGCACAAAATGCAACCTTTTACGTTGAGAGCTATGTCGATGTGGGGGATTCATGATTTTCCCGCATATGGAAACTTATCTGGGAGTGTAACACATGGTTACAAAGCATGTCCTATTTGTGGCGATGACACTCCATCCATTTGGCTAGAACATAGCATGAAGATAGTTTACACAAACTATCGTATGTTTCTTAAAAGCGATCATCCTTTTAGGAGTGGTAGAGGTTTGGGACTTAGGACACAAGAAGTTGGACGTCCCCCGATTCGACTAAACGGAGATGCACTTGTGGAGAAGTTAAGAAATATAAAGTATGTACCTGGAAAAGTCTCAAAAGTTCCCGCTAAGAAGAGAAAGTCTAATAATGTTAATGGGAGTGCTAATGTTGAAGTTAAAGAAGCTTGGTATAAAAAATCTATTTTCTTTGATTTGGAATATTGGCCATATCATCAAGTTCGACATGTCCTTGATGTGATGCACATCGAAAAGAATGTTGCAGAGCATTTGATAAACACAATTCTTGATGATAATAAAACAAAGGATACTGAAAAGGGTCGATTGGATATGAAGGGTATGGTCATACACAGCGGTCAATGGCTTCAAGTTGATGGACGCACCGAAAAAACGATAAAACCAACAGCACCATTTATCTTGGATAAAGAAGAAAAAAAACAATTATGCCAAATTTTGAAGGACTTAAAGCTTCCTACCAGTTTTTCCTCTAACTTGAGCAATATAGTAAGTCTTAGTCCCCCATCTTTGCACTCCTTAAAGTCGCATGATTATCATGTCATAATTGAACATCTGCTACCTGTGTTGCTCCAACATGCCTTTCCCAAACATCGAGATTTAAGAAGAGCAATCCAACAATTAAGTTTGTTCTTTAACATGTTGTGCTCTAAGGTCCTAATTTGGCAAGATATCCAAAGAGCCAAATACATGGTTGTTGAAGCATTGTGCGTGTTGGAAAAATATTTTCCACCTACGTTTTTTGATATTAGCATTCACCTCACTGTGCATCTAGGAGATGAAGCCCTGGTTTGTGGACCCACCGACGCTCATTGGATGTATCCGTTCGAAAGGTGATTTTTTTTACCTTTTAATATAGTAAAATATGCCCCATTTAAGTTAATAATGCTTGCTATTAATTTTTATTACCTAATACAAATAGGACGATGAAAGATTTCAAAGATATACCCAGCAATAAGCGGTATGTTGAAGGTTCAATTGCAGAATCCTACGTTGTTGCTGAATCTGTTAGATATTGCATGGAGTACATGCCAAATCCATCTGATGGAAATCATAAACGCTCCCGTGAGGCCTTTTTAGAGGAAGGTGGAGAGTTCTCTAATGAAGGGCCTTTACTGGATGATAAGACTATAACATTGGGACCCGTACAGTTTCAACAAATACGTCGATGGGTATTATTTCGACTAAATGTTGATGGATTTCAAGAGTACTATAGGTTTGAGTTCTTTCGTTTGTTTATAGTTAAGAATTAATTATCATTTTGAGTTATAATTACTTATATCAAACTACATATTGCTGTAAATATGAAGCATCACTGAAATCCGTGTCTCGTCCTAAAGGGAAGGGGATTGAAATGACAGAAGTGGAGAAACAAACTTCTTTTATCCCATGGTTATCCGAGAAGGTGATTATATAAATACTAATATTTTTATTAATATTTCCATTAAGTATGATGAGAATTGAAACATTGTAGTAATTATGATTTGTTTTCATCAAACAGTTGCTGAAATCAGGAGAGACGAAGACAAATGAAACATTGTGGCGGTTAGTTCAAGGGCCGCAATTCAAGGCTAAAACATATAAAAAGTATCGTGTAAATGGTTTCGTATTCTCTCCTAAGTATCATGACGATACTGTTGTCACACAGGATAGCGGCGTTTGCTTGAAGGCATGGACATCATTTTAAGCTAAAAAAAGTGGTAAGAATCTCACAAATACTTGGACTATGTGGTATGGAGTTATCAAACAAATTATTGAGTTGGACTATACCTTGTTTAAGGAGGTGATATTTTATTTTGATTGGGTGAGAGTGGAGGATAAGACTAATGGTTGTAAGCTTTGTACGGACTCCAACTTAGTGATGGTAAATTTTGATAAGTTTAAGAGCGTTGATAATGAGTATGATGAGCCTGCCATTCTTGCATCCGAGGCTAGTCAAGTATTCTATTCGAAAGATCTTAAAAATCCCAATTGGTGGGTTGTTATACAGTCACCTAAGAGATTGACGAGTCAAGTGGACGACTTAGAGACACCAACAATCTTCCAATCTATTCTTGAAGACCAACCACACTTGGAAAGTTTGCTCAAGCAATACGACTCGATTTAGTTGTTTTAATATTTTCTTTTGGATATTGTAACCGTTGAAAGCTGTTTTGTTTTACCAACATGACTATATATATCTCTATCAATATGCTAATGTTGTATTAATATGATAATTCAATGCATATTATTTTATACCAGTTATTTCTATTGTTGGCATCTATTTTTTGTTTTGGCAGCACTGTATTGGGCGTCATGGCTTCAAGTGCAAGTGGTGGTTCGAAACAACAAACGTCATCAACACCACAACAAATATCATCCACTCCGCATCAAGAAAATAAAAAGAAGCAAGAAGAAATGGATAAAAAGGCTAAACAATTACAATATATTACCCAAGATGGTAAAATGAGAGTCACCGTTCAAGTGGATGGGAGTGTAGTCGGCCCATGGAGTGGGAGATGGAGCACCCGGGGTGGTGATCTTGTTAGATCTTATATTCCGATTAGTTACGAAGATTGGAGAGTTGTGCCAAACAATTACAAAGATGATGTTTGGAATGCTTTAATGGTAGGATTTGAGTTAGATGTTGAACCGGAGGTGGCTCGCCCGCTGATGGAGAAACGATTTGCACAGAAGTTTAGGACACACAAAAGTAATATGAGATGTTTTTTGCCTACCGAAGACAATCCTGGAGTCCTACCGGAAGGTGTTGATCCCAACATGATATTATTTTGTGAGAACGAAAGGAAAGCAAAAAAGAAGTCACAAAACATTCAAAATGCCAAGAATCAAACCAATTTAGAATATTCCCATACACTTGGGCGTTGCACCTATGCTGCTTTGCAATATGAAATGGTATGTATCATAATGTTTTTCAAATATCAACACTACTTTTGTGTATAACATGTGATATTTAAATTGTAGGTTCAATCGAACCCAGAAGAAGAATTAACGCGAGTAGACACATGGCTTGCGGGACACGAGGACAAAACGGGGAATGCCTTAAACAGTGCTAAGCTTTACTATGTGCGTATTTACATGAAAAATAATAATATTTTTAGTATTATTTATTGCGTTTATTAATGAAGTTTTCTCATTTGATAGGATAAAGTAAAGGATGCGATTGAGAAAAGAAAGAGAGAGAGTGGAGAGGGTAGTAGCAAGAGCCAATGAATCGAGAATGATGAATTGATAGAGGTTTTTGGGAAGGAGAAAAAGGGAGGAGTTCGTGGAGTTTGTCCCCAAATTTCTAAGAAGAAGTTGATGCATTTAGGGGTGGCAAATGCCAAACTTAAACAAAGAAAGAAGGCAAATGATGATGTGGATGCATTGAAGGAAGATATCATCTCTTCCGTCAATAGAATATTTGAGGAAAATAACACACAAATTATGGTATATATGTATTTTATATAATTTCATTTATTAAAAAGACTTATTTAGATATAACAGATATTAACTTACTATTGTTTGATCCGTTTTTTCATAGGATGCTATAGAACGTTTGGTTGATGCCTTCAATGCTCAAAACGGAAAGGGTCCACCAATCACACCGATAAGTGATCATGCATCCAATACAAGTCTACAACATAGAAATCTCTGTCAAAATTTGGATAATGTTTTTGCATCCGCTTCTCGTCCTGTTTATGCGACCACACCTTCTCTTGCCAACAATCCCAAAGTAATCTTGCTTGATAGGTACAATGAAGAACTGGCAAAGGGGTATGTCGTGACGGATGCAACAAAGGATATATGTCATGGTAAGCGAGTTGGAGTCGGGGAGAGGAAAGTATATGTGGAGGAAGTGATGAAGCCGGATGCTAGGTTGTTTGATGCTCCTCAAGGTGACCAATTCACTTTTGCTGACCTAGTCTTGGGGGGATATTTGATTTGGCTGGATTGTTGACTTAAATATGTTTAGTTTATGTTATGAACTTTGTTTGAGCTATCTATATGTGGACTTAGTTTGCATTATGCGTTTGTTATGAACTTTGTTTGAGTTATCTATATTTGGACTTAATTTGCAATATGTGTCGTTGTGAACTTTGTTTGTATCTATCTATATTTGATTTGGAATTAATTTGGACTGTCTTTTTTTATTGTAAAACCCCTTTTAACTCCGCCAATGATAATATTTATTTGAGCATTGCCGGTCCCAAGCCCGGATAAAGGAGGAGGGAAAGGTCATTGATTTGGTTTCTTTATTCTCATTCTTCATTTTGTTCTCATTCTTCATTTTGCTTTTCTTTCTATCACAAATGTCATTCATTTTGCTTTTCTTTATGCAGGGACTCAGAAATCAAATGAGCTGCTTGGTCAATTTCAAAATAAGGGATATGTTCATATAGAGAGAATTCTTGTCACTTAAATGACTCCTTATAAACCTGCAATGATGCTCCTGAACCGATTTGGGGACTGATCATTGTTTTTAACTTCAGTTAGCTCCCTGCTTAGGAATGCATTCTTGATTTCAAAAGAAACTACTGTGCGTGACCGGTAATTGCTATTCTGAATGTGCTCCTATTAGCTATTCTTGATTTCAAATGAAACTACTGCCCATGTCTTTCATTTTCTTTATTGCTGTTCTGAATGTGCTCCTATTAGCTATTCTCTAAATTTCTTGTGGTTTTGTTTTCAAACTGCCCAAACAGAGCAGAGAATACTTCTATTCTTGCTGGTCTGATTTAGAAAAAAAATGCTCAGGAAATGAAGTTGACATCCTCAAACAGAACCAGATCCAGGGTATTAAACTATCACTTATATGTTCAGTTTTTATTTTTAGTCACAATTGATAGTGTAACTATCATAATATAATATAATAGTAGTATTAGTACTAAATTGATAATTTGTCATTGTCACATCGTACCTTGTACCATCATGTAGCTGACTGTGTTGTGTTGACAAACTTGCAATACATTTTTTTCTAAAATGTTTCCATTTGATTAGTGCACACATTATGTTGTATATGATGCAATCTTGTTCAAATTAGTATTCCAATATACATACCAGCTTATCTGTGCCAATAAATTTATATTTGGCGTTAGTTCCTAGCTTTTTTGTTGAAACTCTTATTTTCTATTATAGTGTTTGTTCATCATTAAAATTAGTTTGGAGAGTAGAGTTTGGAGCTTGATCTTAATGCCATGTTTAGGCTGGCAGATTTGTTAATTGACTTTTTCCCATTTTTTTCTTGACAGCTACTGCAGTCAAATTCTTAGTTTCATTTGGAGGTGGTCTAGGGAAGAAGTTAAGGTTTTATATCATTTGAATGCCTTCTACTTTATCTGTTGAACCTCCCTCTTGGTTAAAACATAGTTGGTCCCTACTGTATATATCTGGTAGAAGTTGGATGGTAGTTTCATAATCATGTCTGTTAGTAACACATTAGTCAATTGGTTGCTGAATTGTGTGGGATTTTTTATCTGTAGAAATTTTTTTATGAATATTTTTCTTATTAATGTGGTTTGGGACTATTGGCTCTAGGTTATAAGTAGTTGTATAGATTTACCCCTCTTCATAGGTAGTCTCCTCTTTGTCTTGGTTAAAAATTGAGTGTAACCTATCTATTTCCCCATATCCAATTCATACCTTGTGAACTAGAGGTTTAGTTAAATCAAGACAGGGTCAATAGTCCCAAACCACAATAGTGGTAGTAGTTGATTCTAAACTTGGATGAAAATCGTATATAGGTTCTTCATGGTAAACAGGGGCAATAATTGATCCAAACAGTGGTAGTAGCTGGAACAGGGGTAGGCGAAAGTTAACACAAATGCCCAAAAGACCAAACAATCAAAAATGCCATGAACACATTAGCAAACTATACCATCTTGCATTATTTTATCTAAAGCTTTGAGGTTAGTATGCATTCCTATTATTCCTTTTGCGAGGCTTTTAAGGACATATTAACTGATGAAGAAGGTATCTAGTTAGCCTTATTCACAAAACCTTTTGATTCATTTACTGTAGAACATATCTTAGTCTTGTCCGTCTTGACCATATTGTCATCATGGTTATTAGTCTGCTCGTATGATCCATCTTTAGGTGAAGAGATTTTGATCTCACCCATCTCGAACATATTGTCATTATGACTTGTTGGTTGTTCTTCAGTGACTAGTGATTTTTCATCATTATTTTTTGCCAAAAAATAATTTTGAATAGCATCATCAAACTTCTTTTCCTCTTTTGACTCAGTAAAGTTAACATTGTTTTCTACTTGAATAGTAGTATTTTGTTCTTCAAACAATGCCTTCTTCTGAGCAACAAGACTAGGGGAATTGAACTTCTGTAGTTCCTCTCCCTTATCCGGTAGGTTCGCGATCATCGCCTTATTTGCATACAATAGAGATAGTCGTTCAATTATCCTTTTGATTTCAGATTCTACCAGTTTACTTCCACTATTTGAAGGAGGATTCTTCATGTTTAATTTAACATCCTTTGGAATAAATGCAAACATGGAGAAGATCAAAATGTTCTTTGTTTTACCCTTATTATTTCATATTCAGGCACAAATGTGCTTTGTTTTAATTTAACATCCTTTGGATTGAATGCAAACTCAAAGAAGAGCAAAATGTGCTTTGTTTTACCCTTTTGATTTTATATTCTGGCACAACTGGTACAAGTGCAGTCTTGGAATACCTAATTTGTTCCTAGTGCTCAATTTCACTTTTAATCAATTTTCCCTTATATATCTTATTTCTGTATATTTTTTCTTCAACTGTACCACAAGCACTGAATCCATTCCTTACATATCTTCTTTTTGTATATGAAGACAATGGTGAGCATTCTTCTTTCTGTATATTATTTCTGTATATGCAGCCATCCCTTATATATCTGTTTTAATGAATGTATGGAGTAATATATGATATGAGTGTATGCAGTAATAACTCATCCTGATAAACTTGTTTAATGCGTGATTGCAGTGCTTATTTGAGCGCGATGTTGTGTGTTTTCAAAGTGAATAAGAGAGAATAAACGGGTTGCACCTCGGCCTTAAGCTGATCTTTTCCATGTCATTCGTAAAGTCATCGCTGGTGACTCTCCCTATGTAAGGCCCAAATATGTTCTGGTCTGAAAAATTCTTTATCATAAACTATTTTGTTTTCTTTGTTCATATTTAATGTTGGTGTTCTTTTATAAGTTGAATACTAGTCCAAGTCTAGATTCTCTCTCCACTTTTTTGGTGATTTTAGAGTGTAAAATCACCACCATATCAAGTTAGTAATTTCAGAGTGTAATGCATTGTGGTCAAAGGTACTACCATATGTTGACACAAGTTTTGAGTTAAGAGCATATTACATGAGTTGTTTTGTTTCCCTTATATTCCATTACAAATTATGAATTAGTAAGTAGTTTGATCTTTTGAAACTCAAAATTAATTGCAGCATTTATAAGCTCATTTTCATGTTGTTGCAATAATTATCGATTCTTCTGTCTGAAATTTAATCTTAAAGTTGTCGATTGTTGTTGAAGGGCCGGATTTAGGATAACGATTCACAGAAGTTCAGTATTATTTGATTTATTACTGAGTAAGGCAGTTTATCGGTACTCTTCCAGTTTGTGCTGGCTGCAGAATATGTCTCGGAAAGCAATAACAAGTGTGTGAATTAAGTCCCATTGAGGCATGTTCTCATATGCAGTACCTGCTTTTTGTTAACCACACTTCCACTTTCTAACGAGTTATTATCATTTTTACATATAATTCGTGCATTACTTTGTATGAACTTTTTCATTTTATATAATGAAATTCAATCTTTTTGCAGGTAACTCTGCTTGGTAGGATGCATCACCGGAATTACATTATCCTCTTTTGTTTTTCCATTTTCTATTTCTTTCGTATCTTCATTTTCACTATTTGATGTGATGGTTCTTCAGGTTTTTAGGGAAGTCTCAATGACATTTGAGATTATTTGAGGTTCTTTAGTGTGTATATATATAAACAGGTGATGGTTGGGCTGTTAGGAAAGGCCGGAGATGGATACTTGATCACGGGGGCATAACAATGATACCTGTGTGGAGATGACCAAGTTTTGAAACTTCCAGTGTTTACTCTGATCATCTTTAAACCTTTAAAACTCTTTTTTATTTATTTTTGAGTTAGTGGATCATTCTCATTCAAAACACATAAGTACACATTTTCTCCTTCTAATTTTTTTCTTTCTCATAACAGATATGATGGAGTTAGATTTAAGAAATTGACAGCAATAGGGGCTTGATAAGCAAATTGATCTTGTGGAGGAGCTATTAGTTGGATGCTTCAAATAGGGGAAGTATATAGGTGACAGGTAATCTCCATTCTTGGTGGATTTCGATGGCCTTCATTATCTCTAAATTTTTCGATAATGCAATTGTAATTCACTCTTGGGTGCTTATATATTGAAATCAGTTAGTGGGATCTTACTAGTTTATTAAAATGAAACTTTTATCCCGGCGTGATGCGTACGTGCCTCTTTACATTATGCCTATATTCACTGCGAGTAATATGCATAGTGTGTTTGTGTGAAGTGTGTGTGAAGTGTTTGTGTCAAGCGTGAGTGTGTGTTTCTGTATGCAAAGCGTGTGAAACTATATGTGCATGTGAAGTCAGTGTTAAATGTACCAAAAAAAATAAATTTGTGTTAGAAACTATATGTGTTGTGTGCTGATGTGAAAGTGTGATATTATAAGTTCACATGTTTATATGTGAAATTTTCTACTTTTAAGTGCTGATGTGAAAGTGTGATATTGTAAGTTCACATACTTGTGCAATTAATTTTGCTGGTGGATAATTCTATGTACTAAATTAATTTTGTATGACTAAATGTTGATATTATAACTAATATGATAATTTTATTTTATTTGATAGAATGCCAGTTTTAATTCCTCATCAAGTTTCCAGCATTGCGGGTTACGGCGTTGATGGCGATGATAATAGAATGAAAGTTGATAGTCAACAACAACGAACTTCTCTTTTATATTTCATTTGCTTGGTTATAATACAAAAATATCTCATTTGGGGGTGATTGTATTAGGATGCTTTTATTAAAATAATGTAACTTTCAGGGAGATATTACATTTGTTTGGTTTAAGCTTCTTTTGTAAATAAAGAATTGAGACGTATATAAATGTAAATGTAATGCCCTTATTTTTGTGGACTATTTATATATATGTTCTTAGGATTTAAATAGTGTGGTAAGAATAATTGAATTTGTTTAAATTCAGGATATTGGATCTTGACAAATATTTTTTTTAAATATGTATTAATATTAGTAACAGAATTTTACCGTTACTATTAGTAATAGAATTTTACCATTACTGATTCTGGCTTTTACCGTTACTCTTAGTAACAGAATTTACGTTGCTATTTCTACATTTTACCATTACTATTAGTAACAGAATTTCCGTTACTAATTATGAATTTTACCATTACTATTAGTAACAGAATTTTTCGTTACTAATTCTGAATTTTACCGTTACTAATAGTAACAGAATTTTCCGTTACTAATTATGAATTTTACCGTTGCTATTAGTAACAGAATTTTCCGTTACTAATTATAAATTTACCGTTACTATTAGTAACATAATTTTACCGTTACTAGCTTTGTGCCCCACGCCTTTTTTCTAACGGAAAAATTGTGTTACTAATATTTTTAGTAACGGTAAAATTGTGTTACTAATGACATGTTTTGGTGTAGTGCAAGACCATGGCCACGTGACAGACAAATGCTTTGCTCTGAAAGAAGAGATTGAGAAGATGATGAAAGAAGGGAAGCTCAGGAAGTACGTTGACAAAGGTGCTTTCAAGAGGGGCCGAGGGGACGACCCCAGAAAAAAGCGAGGCGATGCATGTAGAGAAGGTCCTCAAAAAAGAAGGGACGACCCTTCTAACGATGAGGACGACCGTGACCTCCCACCGAGAGACGACCACGGCCCTGTCAAGAGACTTAATATGATCTCGCTCGGTGTGGGAATGATCTCCGTGGGCCTAGCAGGAGGAGGGTCAGAGGTCGCCGACAGGAAGGCCCATGTAGTTAAAGCCAAGGCAGTGACAAAAGCTGTACACTCAACCTCCCTGGAGGCATAGTCAGAAAAGAGAAAGAAGGTCGATATGGATACCCTGATAGTGGGGTTCTCAAGAATGGATTTCAAAGGCCTCTTAGCCCCACATGATGACCCTCTCGTCATCACTACCAAGACACACGGGTGTGAGATGCTGAGGATCCTGGTCGACGGGGGTAGCTCTACAGATGTGATGTTTTGGCCATGCCTCAAAGCGTTAGGTCTCAGTCGGGCTATACTCGTCCCATATCATCACCCATTGATTGGGTTCAGTGGGGAAAAGGTTCATCCCCTTGGAGTGTATGAGGCCGATGTTAGGATGGGGGACGAGTGGCCGAGATGGCTTACCAAGAAGGTCAGTTTCTTTATGATGGATGAACATGTCTTTTCGGCCTACAATATTATACTGGGATGGGTTGCCCTCAAGGAGTTTGAAGTTGTGTCGTCTATGGTTCATCAGATGATTAAATTTCCAACCCCTTACGGGATAGGGGAAGTTCAGGGAGACCAAACGATTGCGTGGGAATGTTATTTCAACTCCGCCGAAGAAAAAGAGGCGCATAAGAAGGCAATAACTACCTACAACATTGACACCCTGAACCCCAGGGATGAGAAAACGCTGAAGAAAGGAGAAGTCGCGGAAGAGGTAGAATCCATCGTCCTCAATGAGGATGAGCCAAAAAAAACCATCCAAATCGGTAAGACTCTGAAGCCAAACATCAAGGAATACCTCATCAAGCTGTTGAGAAGAAGATAGAGTGTCTTTGCATGGAGTCATACAAATATGCCAGGAATCGACCCCGAAATCATGTGCCACAAGCTCAATGTGGTAGAGGCTGCAAAGCCAGTAAAGCAGAAGAGGAGAATTTACTCTCGAAAAAAATATGAGGTCATTAGGGACGAGGTCAAAAAGATGGAAGATGTCGAGTTTATCAGGGAGGTCATCTACCCTAAATGGCTGTCCAATACAGTCATTGTCCCAAAAGCCAACGGGAAGTGGGGGATGTGTGTAGACTTCACAGACCTCAACAAGTATTATCCCAAAGACAGCTTCCCTCTCCTTCGCATTGATCAGATGGTAGACGCGACCGCAGGCCATGAGCTCATGAGCTTCATGGATGCCTATTCAGGGTACAACCAGATCTTTATGAACCCTGAAGACTCGGAGAAGACAGCTTTCATTATCGACAAGGGGACATACTGTAATAGGGTTATGCCCTTTGGCCTAAAAAATGTGGGGGCAACGTATCAGCTCCTTGTAAATAAAATGTTTGGAGACCAAATTGGGAAATCTATGGAGGTCTATGTAGATGACATGCTGACCAAGAGATTGAAGGTAGAGGATCATGTGGATGACCTAGAGAGGACCTTTAATACGATGGAAAAATACCATATGAAGCTCAACCCATCCAAGTGTGTCGTCGGGGTCGGAGCAGGGAAGTTCTTGGGGTTCATTGTCAACCAAAGAGGCATCGAGGCCAACCCTGAAAAGATAAAGGCCCTTATAGAAATGAAGACCCCCAAGACCATTAAAGACGTTCAGAGGCTCACGGGACGAGTTGCTGCTTTGAATAGGTTTGTGTCCAGAGCCACTGACAAGTGCTTACCATTCTTCAAAGTTCTTAGAAAGGCTTTTGAATGGAGCGAAGAGTGTGATGAGGCTTTCAAGGAGCTAAAGTTATACCTAGGGTCCCCCTTGCTGTTGTCACGACCAGTTCAGGGTGAACGACTCTATGTGTATCTAGCTGTCTCAGAGTCAGCCATTAGCGCAGCAATCGTCAGAGACGAAGATGGGGTACAGAGGCCAGTGTATTTCAACAGTAAGGCACTTCAGGGGGCAGAGCAAAGATACCAGAGGATGGAGAAGTTGGTATATTCCTTCATCCATGCCTCAAGGAAGATAAAGCCATACTTCCAGTCCCATATAATGGTCATCCTCACTAACCCTCCTCTTAGGTAGGTCCTACACAAGCCAGAAAAATCAGGCAGGTTAATGGCCTGGGCTATAGAGCTAGGGGAGTTTGACATTGTGTATGAACCTCAAACGGCCATTAAGGGGCAAGCATTGGCAAATTTTATGGCCGAGTTTACTTAGGAACATGATGAAGCCGAGGATGAAAGCCTCGGGAAGACAGATACCCAACAAGACAGGCTCACTGACACACCTGCAGATAAGGCTGAGACAAGCACCGCTAGAATGAAAGTGGTCAAAAATAAAGAGGGAAGATACCTCTTTAGACAGGGATCCCTCACCGAGGGAAATTTCTCAGAGGAAAAGACTATGTGGAGCCTCTTCATTGACGGGTCCTCCTGCGACAGTGGAAGTGGAGCTGGACTGATAGTATCAGCACCCGATGGCACAGACATTGAGTACGCCCTGAGGTTCAACTTTAAAGCCTCGAACAACGAGTTTGAATATGAGGCCTTAATAGCAGGCCTCTCCTTGGCCAAGTCTCTTAGTGTCGGCCAGATTCTGGTCCATAGTGATTCGAGGCTAGTAGTGAATCAGATACTAGGAGCCTACAAGTCCAAGGATGAGAGGACGGCCAAGTACCTTAAGAAAGTAAGGTCATTACTGAAGAGCTTCAGAGAAGTGAAATTGAAGAGGATACCTAGGCATGACAATGGCCGGGCCGATGAACTTGCCAGTCTGGCCTCAGCAACTAGGACAGATATCAGGAGGACATTCCCAGTGGAAATTTTTCTTCAACCAACTATTGAAGATACTGAGGGAACACTTGGCACTTGATTAAATGTTTCTAAGGAAGCTTCATGGATGGACCCCCTAATCAGATACATTAAAGAGGAGAAGATGCCAGAAGCAAGGCAAGAAAGGAAGAAGTTAAGATACAAAGATGCAAAATTCACCATCATCGGAGACACCTTGTACAAAAAGGGGTTCTTGCTCCCATTACTTACGGGTGTGCACCCCTCTGAAGTCCCACACATTTTGCAAGACGTGCATGAGGGGTCATGTTCAAGCCATATTGGGGGCAGGTCTCTGGCAAAGAGGTACTAGTGGCCGACCTTAGGGAAAGATGCCACGGCATATGTAAAAAAGTGTGATAAATGTCAAAGATTTGCCACCATCCCTCACCAGCCCCATGAGCCTCTTACCTCCATTACATCCCCATGGCCATTTGCAGTGTGGGGGATCGACCTAGTAGGCCCCTATTAATCAATAACTATCGGTTCCTCATCATGGCAATTGACTATTTTTCAAAATAGGTGGAGGCAGAGCCGATGGTCACGATTACCGAAAAAAAGACCTTCCAGTTCATCTGGAAAAATATTATATGTAGATATGGTCTCCCCAACACCCTCATCTCGGATAACGGGACTCAGTTCAAGAATACATCTCTAGAGAAGTATTGTGAAAGGGTGAGTATCAAATAATTCTTCTCTACCCCAGGTCGACCTCAGGCCAATGGGAAAACAGAAGTTACAAATAGGACAATCCTAGATGGGATCAAAAATTGATTTGAGGAGGTAAAAGGAAGATGGGTTGAGGAGTTAGATGCTGTACTGTGGGCCTACAGGACAACGGCAAAGACCTCTGCCGGGGAAACCCCGTTCATGCTAGCTTATGGATCAGAAGCCGTCATCCCCACCGAGATTGGGTTTCCTACCCACAGGGTCCAAATGTATGACCCCCAGAGAAATATGGAAGAGAGGAGACTTGACTTGGACCTGAATGAGGAAAGGAGGGAAGATGCCAAGATAAGGCAAGCTGCCTACCAGCAGAGGACTGTAAGGTTTTACAACCATAGGGTGAAGTATAGGCCAATTGATGTGGGAGACTTAGTCCTCAAAAATACTTGGCAGAATCCCAACAAGCTCCATCCAAATTGGCATGGCCCATATAGGGTCATCGATGAAGTTGTCCCTGGAACCTATAGACTAGAAAACCTAGAAGGGAAACCCTTTTTCAAACCCTGGAATGCAGATCATTTGAAGAAATACTATCAATAGTGTTGTAATAGTGTTGTAATGTCCTGTCAGACCATAATTGTAATGGGTGTTGCTCCAACAGAACACTTGGAATGTTAATGAGAAATATCATATTGTGTTTTCCCTCATCTTGCACTTGTCAGTTCTAGTATGACTCGGGATCGTCTTCAGGAAACCACCCTCGGCTATAATGAGGGCAAATGGTGGGGACGAACCTTCAGTTACCCCCAAGAAAGACGAGGGGGGACTTAATTGAAAAACCACTAGGTTAGTTAAAAACCACCCTCGGCTATAATGAGGGCAAATGGTGGGGACGACCCCTCATTTACCCTCAAGAAAGACGAGGGGGGACTTGATTGAAAAACCATTAAGTTGGTTAAAAACCACCCTCGGCTATAATGAGGGCAAATGGTGGGGACGACCCCTAAATTACCCTCAAGAAAGACGAGGGGGGACTTAATTGAAAAACCATTAGGTTGGTTAAAAACCACCCTCGGCTATAATGAGGGCAAATGGTGGGGACGACCCCTCAGTTACCCTCAAGAAAGACGAAGGGGGACTTGATTGAAAAACCATTAAGTTGGTTAAAAACCACCCTCGGCTATAATGAGGGCAAATGGTGGGGACGACCCCTCAATTACCCTCAGGAAAGACGAGGGGGACTTAATTGAAAAACCATTAGGTTGGTTAAAAACCACCCTCGGCTATAATGAGGGAAAATGGTGGGGACGACCCCTCAGTTACCCTCAAGAAAGATGAGGGGGGACTTAATTGAAAAACCATTAGGTTGGTTAGAAACCACCCTCGGCTATAATGAGGACAAATGGTGGGGACGACCCCTCAGTTACCCTCAAGAAAGACGAGGGGGGCTTGATTGAAAAACCATTAGGTTGGTTAAAAACCACCCTTAGCTATAATGAGGGAAAATGGTGGGGGCGACCCCTCAGTTACCCTCAAGAAAGACGAGGGGGGACTTAATTAAAAAATCAATTAGGTTGGTTAAAAACCACCCTCGGCTATAATGAGGGCAAATGGTGGGGACGACCCCTCATTTACCCTCAAGAAAGACGAGGGGGGACTTTATTGAAAATATCATTATGGTGGAAGCCACCCTCGGCTATGATGAAGGCAAAGGGGGGGACGACCCCTCCTTTACCCTCAAGAAAGACGAGGGAGGGGTTAGTGATATTGTTAACTTAAAAACATCATAATGCAAGACATACGAGAGACAAGCACAGAAGACAAATAGAGGCATTATATTACAACATGAAGATGTTTTTCCGACAAAAGAGTAAAAAAAATATTGGTTACACGAAGAGGGTATGGGCTACAGGTAGCCAACCTATTTAGCAACGTCGGAGGGCAATGTTTCAACAATTATGATGGGGATCTCCTCGATGAACAAGACAGGTCGATCCTCAGATGTACCGGTTCCCTCAGCGTGCGCTTGAGACTCCATCTGGGCCAAAGCCTCAGCAATCAGGGGATCGTCCAGTTGGACTACTTCAATAGAGGGGCGAATAGATGATACTGCGTCAGCAAACTTAAGGATGACCCACCGACAGGCCGTCCTAATCCCCCTCTCCAAGTATTCAAGACCGAAGTCTTGAAACTCATCTGAGAGTTTGTAGGACTCCACAGCATCGGCCTCGGCTTTCTTTACACCCTCCTCCAGATTAGTCTTGAACTGGACCCCCAAGTTGGTCAAGGCGTCATCCTTCTCTTTTATAACTAAGTCATTGGCCTTCAAGTCTGCATCATGCTGCTTCGTCATCTCATCCAAGACCCTGGCATGTTCGGTCCTGGCACTCTCCAGTTCAGCCCTTGTAGTCCCAAGCTCTGTCTGCAGATCAGCCTCGTGCTGAATGGCCCTCTCGGCTTCATGGAATTTTTGTAGGTTTTCAGCCATCCACTTAATGGCCGAGGTAAATGCACAGACAGACTGCACAGAAAAAGACACTTGTTAAGAGGCCGAGGAAACAGTTGGTGAAAATTCAATCAAGGAGATAAAGTAAAAACACATACCTGAGCCAGTGTGTGCAGACCATAATCATAAATCTTGGCCGGGGGCATCTTTGACAAGAATTCATAATCCGCGGTCGAAGGAGCGGAAAACATCGAGGCCTTGGCCACCCTTAAGTTATAAATCAGGGAAGATGGCTCGGCCTTCAGAAATACCAGGTTTTGGGACCAGAAGGCCCCCATGCTGGAGGAGGAGCCAGTCCCCTTCGATGCCTCCACCCTCGCCCTCGTCCTCGAATCAGGCCGAGGGTCAATAGGAACATCAGGACCATTTCTTTTGGAACCCGTGGCGAAAGGGTCGTCAGCTGTCGGCCCCACGACCTTCGACTTCCTCGGAGTCTGTTGAGGCTCCTTTCCCTTCTTCTTGCCTAGGCCAGATAATAATCTTGGAGCAGTCATTTCCCAAAGATAATCAGAGATACCTGCAGGACGACCTGAAAAGGAGACGACACATCAGATATATGCAGAGGCAAAAGATAAAACACTTGGAAAAAATTAAAGATTGAGCAAAAAACAATAGTAACTCACATAGCTCTATCAGGGGGCCGACCCTCAGACCAGCTTCTTTGAGGAACCAAGGAGTCATCAAATCTTCAAACTTTGCGAGTCCACCCTCTTTCCCTCGCTCTCTCAGATACTCGACTATGTCCTTCTCATCTAGGCTAAGTCTAGGGTCTGACCTTGCCTTCATCGAGGGGTTAGACCATCTCCTTGGGACCCTCGGACCATCGTTCAAAATTTGAGTCTCGGAGATAAACTCCCACTCTCCAGAAATGAAGAAAAATCTCTTCTTCCAGTCGTGGTTTGAGGTTTGTGTCACGTGGAGAAGTTTTTTATCAGACCTCCTCACCCCCAGGGAATAGTACCCAGGTTGTTTGGACAAGGAAGTGATATTATAACAAGCCAAGAACAGATCGGTTGAAGGTTCGTCAGTAAAGGTATTCTTCCACAAGGAGACGTAGACGAGGATAGTCCTCCAGGAGTTGGGGGGAAGCTGAGAGGGGGCAACGCCAAGGGCCGACAGTATATTGACTATGGCAGGATGCAGAGGGAATCTTACGCCGACCTTAAACATCTATTCATACACTGCTATCTCCCCCTCGTCCCCTTCAAAGACTCTCTCAGACTCAGAGGGGGCCCTCATACTTATGTTGGGAGGCACACCAAACATATGCCTCCATAACAGGAGGTCATGATCCCTGACTGGGGAAATATAGGCCGAGGCGTGGGAGGTGTCAACTGGGTCGGCATCTGAGTCCTCACCATCGTCCTCAGTCCCCTCTCCCTCGGCCTCATCACCTGTCAGAGGTCCATGAGGAAAGTCCATCTGGAAGGTATGAGGGGATAAAGTTGTCACAGGGATAACTTCGAAAAGGAACAATCCCTCGTCCTGTCGGCTTGGGCTTTTATCAGACTTCTCTCTCCTCCCCGAAGGCCCAGCGCCAGTTGGTGATGAATCTCTCTCATCCATCTCCCCTGAATGACTCTCGGCTGGACGACAGGACGACCCACAAAACTCAGATGGTTTTATTATGGCTAGAGGAATGGGAAAAATGGTTCGTACCCAATTAGGGTCGGCCCCTCGTCTTCTCTCCTCCTCTTCCTCTATTCATCTGATCTCTACGAAGAGTTTCTCTCTCAAGGATGGGAATTCCTCGGATAAATTGTAAAGCCTTCTAAGCAATAAGGGGAAGACTCTACACTTAGAAGAAGTTGCTAAGCTAATCACAAACAAGTTTGCAGTTGACCAAACTAAACTTTTGGATTGAAACAAAAGAAATCAAGAGTTATAATCAAGAATACTCAAGAACCAGTCGCTGGAGAAGACGCCGGAAAAGTTATGAAACAACCTAAGGAAAATCCAACCCTACGAGCCTAAAACAAGAAAGCAAACAGAAATGAAGATAAAGAGGGCACTAGGGCAGAGGAATTACCTGAGAAGGAATAGCGAGACTGCCAAATTCAAAATGTTGAAGTTGCAGAAATGGCTAGAAAGCTGGTTAGAAGATAGAGAGAGAGAGTTCAGGCACGAAGAAGAAGAAGAAGGGGAGTAAAACTTCAAAAATTGTTTAAATACCTTAGTAATGAGTGGTACCATTAACCAAGGCAGAACACAGCCCACGAGGAGGGCATCATTAAGGCACGAAGCCCCAGGACAAGTGTGCAGCCGCCACACCTTGGGAAGTGGAACGACAGTGGAAATATGCCTCGGTGTCACATCAACTTGACAAGTGTCAATCATCTAACTCACCATACACTCATCTCATCTGCAACACTATCCCTCAGCCCTCTCAACAACATCTATGGCTAAGGGCTGGGAGTGATTAATATACCCATATATACCCTCGACCAGGCCGAGGGCGCCCTCCACCAAGACGACCCTTCAAGGGGTTGACCCCTTATCATGGTCCTGACGACCCTCCAATGGCCGGACCCTTCATCAGGCCCAGATGACCCTTCAAGGGGCCGACCCCTTATCATGGCCCAAACGACCCTTCAAGGGGCCGACCCTTCATCAGGCCCAGATGACCCTTTAAGGGGCTGACCCCTCATCATGGCCCAGACGACCCTTCAAGGGGTCGACCCTTCATCAGGCTCAGACAACCCTTCAAGGGGTTGACCCCTCATCATGGTCCTAACGACCCTTCAAGGGGCCGACCCTTCATCATTCCCAGACGAACCTTCAAGGGGTCGACCCTTCATCATGGTCCTGACGACACTTCAAGGGCCAACCCTTCATCAGGCCCAAACGACCCTCTGAGGGTACGACAGTACGAGGCCTAAATTGGGCCAGACTCACTACCTAAAGGAAATTTGCCCTCGGCCTCATATCATAGGCAGAGGATGACATCATCACAGCGCGTGGTTTGGAAGATGCGTAGAACAGTGCGTGTGAGGCTCACATGGCACGTGGAAGACCGTTATAACAATACCACCCCCTCACGTGAAGGAATATTATGTCATCATTAGTCACAGGTGGCATCTACAGGTGTCAACAGGGGATTGGTTAGATCATCATTCACATGCACCATGCATACATGGGGGGTACACTACACCCCCCAAGACCTATATATACTTGTCACCTATAACCCTACAAAGGGATCGATAATTATAACCCTAGCAAAAACTCTGCTTATACAGACAGTAGAGAGAGAAAGTGGGCTTATGTGCATTGTATCCAAGGCCATTAGAGCCCATATATAGTGGATCACACACTCACATTGGATGAAGGCCTAATTGGCTGAACCACTATACATCCTTGTCTTTTTCCTCTTATACTCATCTCCTTCTATGCACTTATATATATACATCTCTATGGCTGCCATGGTTACTACTGTTTGAGCTCAGCATCACTTATCTGGTGGTGCTGAATCTAAGCATCATCAGTTTCCATCTGGCAACAACACAGATAGAAAATCATGATATCTGAAATAACGCCTTATTTAGGGCACACCAGCGATAAACCAGCTGGGAAGGAACCAACCAAATATTTCCACCTGGTAGTCAAGGCTAACATAGTAAAAGAGTTTCCATAGGCCGAACAAAAATTTCAGAATTCAAATCAGATGTTTATATCGAGAGATATAAACATATAACAAACGACGAAATTATCGGTATCAGATGAATTTGAGAATAAAATCATTTCACAAAATATGTATATTTTGCATAATATCATAAAATCAAGATACACAAGGAATGTCACAGAGTACTCTCCTGGAACAGAAATCCGAAGTTATAGATACAGAGTCTTGGATCGCTCATTAATCTAAAGACGAAACTTTTTCTTAAACATTATCACACTTTCTCTCACTATTTATTTTTAATATTTGGAATGAATTTCGTGTAAGAAATAATCCTAAGGCTTCTATTTATAGTTTCTCAAAGTTATTTGGGTGATGACACGTGTGCCGATGACTAAGCATTCATTTTAGTGAGTCGGCGTTAACGTGTCGCGTAATGGAGCTATCTTGCAGTCTTAATTCACTGAATGACGACATGTGTATTGATTTTCTATAATTGCATGACATGTGTTTTGTCCTTTCCTTTAAAAACGACATGTGTACAGTGGAGGTGTCAAAACCAAGCACGCGGTGTAAAGTTATTAAGGGTATAAGGGTCATTTTACACATGAAGGGTATTTTAGTAATTTTACACCATACATTTTTTATAGTTTTATAGGTCCTTGAAAATATTTTATTTATAAAATAGTCCTTTTTATATTTTCATTTTAGTCCCTAAAACTTTTTTTATTTAAAATCAAGTCACTAAAGTTTCATAAACTTATATTTCCTATCCTAAAACTTATCATTTACCTTAGGATATGCTATAAGACTTTGATTTAATCCATTTTGATGAAGAAGAAGGTTATTTCAAAGTGTTTAAGTCGGCCAAACCAGACTCCCCTTCCAACCAATCAAAATATAACACATGGTGTGGTAATAAGACAAAATACAACTTAAAGGATGGACATATTTGCCCGTATTTTGTAATTTCGGTATAACTTGTTGCTCGGACCTCCGTTTAATACACCGTTCATTATGTTATAAACCTAATTCATACATATACAACATTTTAGTCTTTTCCTCAAGTCAATTGTTATATTATAATGGTCAAAACTAGTCTCTAATATGAACATTCCTACCGATAACTTTAAAATTTTATGTTTGTACTAATTTGATATTTCATGATTTATTAAGGTAGGTTTAGACTAAAATAATAAATTAACATTATGTACCATAATAACACATTGTCCATATCTCATATGTAATAATAAAACATTTAAAACAAGCTATATATGAACATATAAAAGTGGGGTCATTACAACCGATCCCAAATGAATACACATATAATGGAAATGGTCATAGACATACATTTATGAGTCGCAACTATACCACATCATATCCAACTGGATAAGAAACCAACACCTATCTTCACACATGAATATTGGCCATGTAACAAAAATATAACCCAGGGGATCAACCCAACATCTGTTGGTCAATACCAGGGTGGGCTGCTCACTACGCACAACCTCCTATGATAGAACTCCCAAGTAGGTATGTTTAAATAAAATAAGTAGCATGCACACATGCATATATATACATGTCAATATAATATGTGTATATAATAAGTACAAAACTCGTATGCGTATCCCACATCATAGGATTTACCCAATCCTGAAGTTCAACCCAACTTCCCGATTAATTATTTACCTAGTACCTTACCTGACCACCCTAGTTAACTAATAATTACCACATAATGAATAGCGGCACAAAACTACTTTTAATTAAATATCCAATCATTTTAATAACTTCTCACATACTTGCTTGAGTTCATAAAAATCCCTGAAACATTTCCAAGATCTAAACTTGACCCAAACCCAAATGTCGTTAGAACGAAATCCCATCTCGTTCGAACGAAAACGACATCTCGTTCGAACGAGGTTCGAATGCGATTATAGAAACCCATATCTGAAGCATTTCATTTTTAGGGTTCTATGTACCAGCATTTCATGAACAGTAACCCAATTAAAAATAAGAAAATACTATTTCATCTTTTTCTATACAATCCTCACGTAGTAACCCACATAAATTCAAGATTCAAGATCCTTTATCACACTAATGTTTAAAGATGCAATCTTTTTAGCTAAGTTCTACATCTTCTTCCTTTAAATACCATAATTTTATTTCTAATTACAAGTGTAATCAATCTCAATGAATCATCCGATTACGATCCTTAATTTCTTACCATTTAAGTTTCAACATCATTTAATCAAGTTTCAATCTTGCATTCTCTAGAGCTCCAATTTCTATTTTAAACTAGGAAAGTAATTAATTACAATAAAATAGCAATATAAAGAAAGTAACTACTTACCTCGATGGATTAGAATCCAAAGTTCTCTACTTATTTGATGATGGGTTGAGTCATCTTTCTTCTCCTCTCTAAGTTTCTTCTTATTTGCCCTTCTCTAGGGGGCTCTCTCTCAATCCCTTATGTAAAATATGAAAGGTGGGTTGTCATCCACCTTCCCAATCTCTTAAATATCCTATTAATTAATCAAATTTCGTTTTTCTTCTTATACCTAAGTATAAAATGACCCTCCTACCCTTATACGGGCCCCGTTCTGTCTAAAAAGCCCACAAAACCCAAACATAACACCCCGGTACCTATTCTAAACTATTTTGACCCTTATCGAATCACCGGTGCACTCAAAAAGGTCATTCAAGTCACCCAACTCCAAATATAATAACATCTCATTAATCGCGCCCAACACGGGTGTACTCTGTGCTTCACCCATAAATTGTATCGTTTAGTCGATACAACACTCTATCGTCATAGAACAATAAACCGTCGCTATTACTCATTCACGACATATAACAAATAACATAACTATTTACTTATCACACACAAGTAAATAATAATTATAAATATTAATCCTTTTTATCGCTAACTAATATTTACTAAAATACAGTTTAATTTCTCCAATTAAATTAATAATATCAAGCACACGAAATTTAATTAATAAAAAAAAATAAGGGGTATTACAGTGTGCAAGAATGCATGAGTCCTAATTAGTATTTATGGAGTAGTTTATGTATGCTAAGCGAGAAAAATACTCACTACTAGAAAAAATGACAATTAATAGGGACAACTTTTAAGCTGTCCTTTTAGATCTACTATAAAGGACAGCAAAATTTTAAGCATCGTTTATAATAGTTTTAAGGACATCCAATATGTATTGTCATTTATAATCAGTCTAAAAGGAAAGCGAATAGCCGTCCTTTATAATTTTTGGTTCCCTTTTTTTACTCTCATTCCCTCTTTTATTTTTTCGTTCCCTCTATTATTTTTCGGTAAAATATTTTTTTTTATTCCCTCTATTTTTAAAAAGGACAGAATTTTTATTATTGTCTCTTATAAGACAGCAAAAAGGACAGCAGTTTACTGCCCCTTAAAATAATTCATTTCCCGCATTTTTACTAATCACATAAAAAAGTACGGCATCCAATTACCATCCCTTATACAAAACCAAAAAGGACATCGATTTGAGATGTCCTTTTAAATATTGGGTAAGTAAAGAAATAACCTAAAACTAAATACCCCGACAGACGCTCCCTTTCTTCTCTCCCTCTTCCCCCGAAAACCCTCTACTCTCCGCTCTCTCGATTCTCTCTCAACAGCGCCTCCAGCACCCTCTCTCCTTGCCGGATAGCGCCACCAGCCCCCTCCACACTCAGGTCGGCGCCGATCCTCCACACTCAGGCCGGCGCCGCTTATTTCAAGGTTTGTTCTTATTTATTTCATTTTGTTTTCTTTTACTGATATCACATGTTAGGGTTTGAATCTTATTTGGAATACACGTAAGGCGGGGGTAGCGGGGGTGGTGGTGGTGGTGGATTGGGGATTTAAGATCGGGAAAGTCTGAGTTGGACATTGGTGGAATTTTGAGATGTTACACTACTAACGTTTTTGGGAAGGTCGCATAACTGTTTTTTTTTCTCGTGTCTTTTCGAATGTGGAAATTGGAATCTGTTGTGAAATTACTTACCATTAAAAAGGCTTTGATCGAGAATGTGTAATGGGATTAACTGGAATCTACTGTTTTTTCTGATTCTAATTTTAAGATGTATAATTGGATTAATTGTGAAGTTACTTACCATTAAAGAGGCTTTGATCGAGGATGGAACATGCTGGTTTTGAAATATAAAAATGCATCGATTGAGCATAAAAGTTGGATGCTCTGGGATCCAATATAACTTCCTGCTTGATAATAAATTCGATGTAAATGATAGGTCTCGTTCTTAGTAATTTTATCAAAAATAAAGCATTCAATGTTTTTGTATATATATCATGTTCTATTCACAATTTTATCTATTATTCTTTATTATGTGTATAATTTTATAAAGGGGTGGTTTTGAGTTGGCGTCGATATAATGATATTTGAATTTGTATAAACTTTACAAGACACTTGTTAGGTGTCGTCAAAACATCAATACCAAATCGAATCAACATAATATTTCAACTAAGGCTAGAAAAGAGATAAGAAAAAATTTGAAGCAAAGCAGGTTACTGTTTTTTGTATGCTATGCAATTTTGCATATTTAGAGCCTTTATTTAGACACAATACTCTATCCATTATTATTTGTTTGAAGGGTGAGTTGTTTTCTAGCTAGTGCCATTGTCTACTTTATAATCTGAAAGGTTCTCACTTTCTTATTCCTGAAATTACTTTTCCCATTACACATTATTCTCTTTTTGTATAAGTAATTTTGATACTCTTTCCCTTATTGGGTAAATTACTCTAAATCCTTTTAAACTATTTTGAGTTTACAGATTACCATCTCATATAAAATTTTCGACAAATGTCTTCCTAAACTTGCGATACGTTATAATTAACTCAAAATTTCGGGGGGTTCACTATTCAGAGGTTGTAAAATGTCTAAATTTAATCATTAGAACTACAAGTTTAAGTCAAAATATTGAATCTAAATATCTTAATCATCATTCTAAATCATTTCCACGATGAATCTAAAATAGGTCTAAGTGTTAAACAATAAATACCTTCAGTTCTCCATGATTCAAAATAATATTCCAACCGTAACATATGATTAAACTAACTAAGATTCCAATCCTAAAAAAATGCGTCAGTTCTATCTCTGTTAAAAAATGCATCAGTTTTGTCTCTACTAATGGTTTTGATGGATTGATGAAGTCGTTTTGTTAATTTATGGTTTAATTTACCTAATTATATCCAACAATGGTGAGTTCAATTTGGGCTTAACGACTATTTTTTTGCAATAGTAAAATACATTATTTTGAGCGGAATATATGTAAGCACTATGACATATGACATGTTTCTCTTATTTTTATCATATTTTTTATTAATATAATAACTAATCATATATATTGTTTTGTTTTAACAGATTCATTATGGCCAGATCCTCGTCTGCTAGCAGAGCGGCACATGCATCACCCCCATCTCAGATTCAGGTATATAAAAAAAAATTCTCTAGCAGTTCAAATATTGCACTGAACACAATATAATCATTGGTGTCACTTCATATGTGCTTGCGTTAATAATGTTTTTTCAATAGGTAGTATCGGTGGTACACCCTCCCGTGCAGTGGAAAATGAGTCATAGTTCAACTCACATGAGGGTATATACTAAAAGATATATACATAATAGGATTTTGTAAATATTTAAATATGCTTACTAATTGCTTCTATACAGGTGATGCTAGTGGTACATCCTCTTTTAAGAGGAAAGTTAGAGGGAGTTCCAAATAATGAATCAATGGGGAAATGGTGAGAAAAAGATAATTGGTTGGGATGAAGATTGTCAACCAATTGGACCATATACGAAGAAGTTGGCAAGTCAACTCGGTTATTATGCACCCCAAGGGGATTTATTTCCATTAACTTGGCCTTCTTGGACTAAAATGGATCAACGAAAACTCCACTTTGTTTGAGAACAAGTGCAAGTAATATTAAATTCATTTTATTTTAGTAAAATTGATTATTTCGAATCATCAATATATCTAAGTAATGCATGTTTTGTTCTTAGGTTAACACAAATACACCAGATAATTACCAAAATCTAAGTTTGCGCAAGATTGGATTTCAACGGAGATCCTTTAAGTACGAGACCAAGAGGAAGTATTATACGAAATTAAACACGAATGCAGAGCGTTTAGCAACTACACCCCCTCAAGTCGAGCCGAATCAATGGAAATTCTTATTGAAACTTTGGGGTCAAGAAGCATCAAAGGTATCACATCTCTTTCTTGATTAGAACTTTTTGGATTACGTGTAAAAAATAGTGGACGTGGGTCTAGTTTTGAATTGGGGGATGTGGGGGATAGTTTTGAATTGGTGGAAGGGGTGTGGGGGGAAAGGCGGGGGCTGTTTTGAATTGGTGGAAAGGATTTTTATGATTTTATTTTTTTTATTTTTGATGTTAATGTTGATGATTAAACAGGTTGGATTACATGTAAAAACAAAGAAAATTCTATCGAAATTTTTAAAAAATAATACATTGTATCAGTGGGTCGGGTGGTTTTGTTTTCGTTCGGGTGTGGTGTGGGGATGTTTTGGGTTCAAGCGCGGGGGTGTGGGGGAGGGTGGGAGCCAGTTTGGATAAGGCTGGGGTGTTGGGGATGTTTTGAGTTCGGGCGGAATGTGGGGGGGAGGGTGGGGGATGTTTTGAATTGGTGGAAGGGATTTATATGATTTTTTTTAATTTTTGATGTTAATGTTTATGATTAAACATGTTGAATTACATGTAAAAACAAAGGAAACTCTGTCAAAATTTTTAAAAAAAAGAAATATATTGTATCGCTGGGCCGGGTGGTTTTTCCTTTTGGTTCGAGTGGGGTGTGGGGATGTTTTGGGTTCGGGCGCGGGGGCATTAGGGATGGAGGGGGATGTTTGGGCTCAATGGGATATGGGGGCTAGTTTGGGTAAGGGTGGGGTGTGGGGGCTATTTTGAGTTCGGGCAAGATGTGTGGCGGAGGGTGGGGCATGTTTTGAAATGGCGGAAGACATTTTATATGTTTTTTTATTTTTTATGTTAATGTTGATGATTAAAAAGGTTGGATTACATACAAAAATAAAGAAATCTATGTCAAAATTTTAAAAAAATAATACATTGTATCGGTGAGTCGGGTTGGATATACAAACAATTACAAGTAACTTGAAATGTTATTAAAGTTAACTATTTTCACTCGCAGCGAGTGGCAAATTGGAATATAATTAACCGAGCATATTTGTATTCACACCCTAGAATTGGGAGAACTTCAATTGCCGTAATAAAGCAACGATTTAGTATTTATATTCCTACTTTAATATGATTATATATATGTTCTTTTTGGATTTTGTTAACACATTTTCTATTTTTATATAAATTAGATGAAGTCAAAATAGGTGCCTATTGACAAATTGAGTGTTTGGAGATAGACACGTAAGAAAATGAATCTCACATACGATGTCGATGATGGAGTGACTGATAGAGAGGTATACATGTGTGTGTAATTACAATATAAACGACTTAGTTACATTAGGAATTTTATTTTGGTGGATGTTTGCAAATTTCAATTATGAAAAGAGGTTGATTATGCTATATGTTTTTCTATCAATTTGTAGAAAACGATTAAAAGACAATTGGATGTGCTACCAGTGGATCAATAAACTAGAGTTAAAGTGAGGGATGCTATATTGCAGGGCGTGATAGGACCTGACGAACATGGATGAGCATTGTGTATGGGACTTTGTATTAAACCAACTTCTATGCTTTCAACCACATCATCTCATTATTATCATAATGAGATTGCTCGACTAGATAAGGAGGCCAATGAGCAAGATACTCGTTATCGGGAAGAGGTTGAGGCGTGAGAGAATCGTCATTAAGAAGAAATTGATATGGTGCGTGCAGATTTCAAAAATAAGATACAAGAAAGAGTCACGAGGGTCAAGAGAGAAACTCTAGCAGCAGCAAGGATTGAAATCGCTCGTATGCCACGAGAGGCGGGCATCCCGTTTCCACCACTACCAGCAGTTGTAACAGTTGATACTTTCGATAGCCACACTTGACTATGTATTTGTGTAACTAACTTTCAAGTGGAAATGACAATTTGAAAGTATATGGTGGTGTTTATTTTGTGAAGTGTGATTAGATACTTATAAGGACAATTTGTCCATCTTTATGTATATGTTATGTCATACGCCGTTACAAGATTGATGGTTGAAAAGATCACATCGTCATCAACGAAATCCGAAATCCGAAGATCAAAAGAAGAAGGAATCTGGAAACAGTCAGCCGGACCGGTCCGCCCCAAAATAAAAAGAACCGATCCGCCCAGGACCGGACCGGACCGCCTTGCAAAATGACTCCAGAGAGCACCGAACCGATTGCGAACCGAATCGGCTTCAAATTAAAAGAACCGATACCGATCCGCCTGAGGCCCGGACAGATCCGCCCTGGATAGACTCTGCCAGATCGTGTGGCAGATTTTTTAAGGTTTTGACTCCTTATTTAAACCACGATCGGTAGTTGGTTTCGATAAGACTTTCCCACGTTTTTCAGAGCATATCAACCCTAAAGTCTTCACCTATTGAGTCCTATGATTCTAGGTTTTCAGATTCACACATCTTCCATATCTATGTGAATCAAGTTTGGTAACCCAAGAACACCATTGCTGTTGTTCAACCCTTTGTGAAGTGGATCGCTCCTTCCTCTTCATTGCAGCCCTACTGGACAGGGATAGTTCCAGCCGCCAGCCCTACTGGAAAGGGAGTCTTCCAGCCGCGACTACAGAATCCGATGCCTGCGGGTAATTCTTAGTCAAAAACTTGTATTTCAGTGTAATCCGATTGTAAGCCGTTTCTCTTACAAATTATAGTGATATACAAATGGTTTTGCCCCTGTGGGGGATTTTTCCTTAAACTTTGTGTGTTGAATTATTATTGCATAATCTTCATACTATGTCTATCACGCCTAGTTGCATGATTAGGGTTAATTTGGGTTAAAAAGGTGTTTATTATATTATTTCTTAATTGAACGCAAGCGCCAACTCTTTCAAATTGGTATCAGAGCAGGTTACGCTAATTTATCGCGTATTCCTATTTTTCGCAAAAATTTGTGTGATATTGATTTTTTAAAATCAGTTTTATGAAAAATCGCAATTTTTCAATGGAACGTCCATTTAATGAGGAGCCTATTTTTGAAAAATTTCACGACCATGCTGAGAATTTAAAAACTTTGAATTTGAAACTTTGCAAAAGAATTAAAGTTTTGGAAAAAGAAAATTCTCGTTTTAAATCCGCAATGGATCTTTTGCAAATGGTTCAAAATCAAAGAGATTTTTATCGTGAAAAATTTGTTTCCTTGGACCATGACTTTGTTTCTTTAAAATTGTCCAAGAAGGGGAGTGATGATAGGGTCCTAGTTTTAGAAATCGAATTAGAGGACCTTAAAAATTCGATGGTTTGTGTTTGTGCCAAAGATGAAAGAAATATTTTAATCAATGAGTTTGTGGCACGTGAAGAGACTCTTAGGGAAAAGTTTTCTTTAATTGAGGGGGAGAGGGATACCCTTTTAGAAATTGTTGAAAATTTTAAAAAGCAATCCCTATCTTGGGAAGAGTCTAATTTGTTGCTTGAATCAAATATTTTGAAGTTGAAAAATGATTTAAACGATTCAAGTAGGTTTGATAGTGATGGTAATGGCTCATCGTGTTCTCATGCTTCTAATGCTAAAGCCAAAACCATTATTCGTTTTAGAGGGTCAACTAATTCCAAGGACGCTAGAAAAGATCACACTTTCGGTGTCATCCCACCCGTTTACACATGCTCATATTGTGGTAGGAATGGTCACCTTAGGCGATTTTGTTTTGATCTTGGAAGAGGTCCTAGGAATTCGAAGTCTAGTATTTTGTTGGTTCCCAAAACCCCTTATCGACGTGTTTCATCCATTTGGGTTAGGAAATCACTTTTGGAGGAACTAGATTTTAGACAAGTTGATTCCCGTTTGCTTGCACATGATTCTTCTCTTGCCATATCATATAGATGATTGTGTTTGCATGTTTGTCATACGCTAGTTATTCTTTTTGATATATTTTTGCTAGCATTGTGACATGTACTTTTTGTATATATTTTTTTGAAAAATTTTGAAAAATACAAAAAGATTTTTTTTTTGTTGCACCGTTTATGGATGAGCATTTAAGATAGCCAAGTCACAACTTCATTTCATATATCCATGTGACTGTTTGGTAGAGATTTGAGACGCTACATCATTTCATCCATGTGCTTAACATTGATTGGAGTCCCTGAGATGTAATTAGTGATATCTTCCTACATGTTTGACTCCTATATCCTTTAATGAACACATGCACGACTATATTTGATTATTTCACTTGTCTATCACATATTGGCTTGAGTGTTTCTATCTCAATTCTGTCTATACAATGTACAATATGCGATAAAACTTGACAAGATTGGATTGCATGTAAAAACCATTTTGGTGAGACTGTGTGTATATTTTCATAACGGGGAGGGGATGCGAAAGTTGATTCCTATCCTTTGCGTAAAAGCCACCGTTAAAATGGACCTAAAAATGGAGGAATTTTAATATCCGAGGTCCTAAGAGGTTAAAAGAGCCCGAAAAAATTGATAAGGCAATAAAAAGCAATTCATGCCAAATCTGGGACATTTAGGTTTCACCCAATTCTCCAAAGTTTGAGAATTTAGTATTCCTCTATTCAAAGTTATATCTGAGGGAGTTTGGTTGGAGAATCTTTAAACGGGTTTGCACTTTCTTGAAAGTCCTGAAAAAGCATGAAAATCATTTTGGACGATATTGGTGTAGAAATAACTTTGAGCTTTGATTTGTAGATTTGATATAGTCAATATCTTATATTTCCACTCTTTTACACCAAAGGATACATTTGAGGTCATTCGTTAGGAATATCCAATATTCATCGTGCACATATGTCATGTTTGTATGCACTGATTTTCCTATCGAATTTTGATCACTCCAATTCATTTACGCTTTCACCGACTTGGTTGTTTTATGTTCATTAATGGTGTGATTTATACCTTGTGTCACCCCGGTTTTGCTTGTTTATTTCATTTCTCTCATTTTGTCTATTTGGGGACATCATAAAAAAAGGGGGAGAATGAATTATCTGATTAGAATGAATTATCTGATTATGGGGGGAGTTTTGAAATTTGAGGTTCATCATAAATCTGGTATATATGTATATATGCATATGTTTATTATCTCATTTCAAACTCGATACGTCACTTGGTATTTTCTTTTTCTCATGTGTGTAGGTACATCCTTGATAATCCCATGATACACACCCTGATGAGAAAAGCGTGAAGATTCCTGAAGAATTGAAGAACAAACGATGCAGCCTTAGTCATATGTACCTCTTTCAGTTTTGGGTTCATGGAAGGGAAGATTTGTATAGGCATTGTTCATACTTGATAATTCGGATTTTTTATGTTTGTTCCGGCATATACATAGGGGGAGATTTGTAAGGACAATTTGTCCATCTTTATGTATATGTTATGTCATACGACGTTACAAGATTGATGGTTGAAAAGATCACATCGTCATCAACGAAATCTGAAATCCGAAGATCAAAAGAAGAAGGAATCTGGAAACAGTCAGCCGGACCGGTCCGCTCCAAAATAAAAAGAACCGATCCGACTGCGGACCGATCCGCCCAGGACCGGACCAGACCGCCTTGCAAAATGAGTCCAGAGAGCACCGAACCGATTGCGAACCGAATCGGCTTCAAATTAAAAGAACCGATACCGATCCGCCTGAGGCCCGGACAGATCCGCCCTGGATAGACTCTGCCAGATCGTGTAGCAGATTTTTTAGGGTTTTGACTCCTTATTTAAACCACGATCAGTAGTTGGTTTCGATAAGACTTTCCCACGTTTTTCAGAGCATATCAACCCTAAAGTCTTCACCTATTGAGTCCTATGATTCTAGGTTTTCAGATTCACACATCTTCCATATCTATGTGAATCAAGTTTGGTAACCCAAGAACACCATTGCTGTTGTTCAACCCTTTGTGAAGTGGACCGCTCCTTCCTCTTCATTGCAGCCCTACTGGACAGGGATAGTTCCAGCCGCCAGCCCTACTGGAAAGGGAGTCTTCCAGCCGCGACTACAGAATCCGATGCCTGCGGGTAATTCTTAGTCAAAAACTTGTATTTCAGTGTAATCCGATTGTAAGCCGTTTCTCTTACAAATTATAGTGACATACAAATGGTTTTGCCCCTGTGGGGGATTTTTCCTTAAACTTTGTGTGTTGAATTATTATTGCATAATCTTCATACTATGTCTATCATGCCTAGTTGCATGATTAGGGTTAATTTGGGTTAAAAATGTGTTTATTATATTATTTCTTAATTGAACGCAAGCGCCAACTCTTTCAATACTATTTGGATTTGTTATTATTTTAAAGGTTAAATTTTGGTATAATATGACTTTACATTTTTGTTTTTTTTTTAATTTACTTTTATTATACTAGAAATTGAATTTAGGTTGACTACAATTTATATATATATATATATATATATATATACATTCAACTCTTAGGACAGTTAAAACTGTCTTTTAAAATATTAATTTGGAGCCACATTTTAGGCACCAAAATCAATTTGGGACAGCTAATTATGTCCCTAATACTTCACTTTAAAGGACAACAACATATGTCCTTATAAAACATATAGTAGTATTTGGATTTAAAAGGACGGCTTTCTGTTGTCCTAAAAACTCAAAAAGGACAGCAATTGTTGTCTTTTTAGCCTTTTATGACGCCTACTTGAAAGGAAAGGTCTTCATGTCCTTATGATTGTCCTAAATACTGTTAGGGACGGCAAATGGGCTTTTGGGACAGCAAATTAGCAGTCCTTAATTGTCATTTTTCTAGTAGTGACTACCATTATGAGGGAGAGCATAAGATATACAAGTAGTATGGGATAAGGGGGATAAACTTGGAGAGCAAAAACTAGCAAGCATGTACATGGAGCATGGAGATTATACAAGGCATGGTGATAGATACAAAGTGTGAGGCATATGAATATAAAAGTTATTGGGAAACATGTGCCAAGTGAGAGAGTTACATGTGAATATGTGTGATGGAAGAGGGTATGTAGATATATACAATCTTACGAATGTGGAAGTGTGTGCTAGTGTGACTAAACATGGATATCTACAATGGGTGTGCGAAATGTGTGAGTAAGTAAGAAGCTATATACAAGTGAAAAGAATGTGAGGGTGTGTGCTAGTGAGAATAAACAACAATATCCACAAATGATGTGAATCATATGAAAGTGAGAGTAAGTGGAGTGAGGCATGGTGAATATATACAGGTGAGTAAAAAGTGAAACATAGTGACTATATACAAGTGAGTAAAGGGGAAACATGTGATAAAAAGATAATATTTACATGTGATGAGAAAAGATCATGGTAGGGATAAAGATATATGATATGAATAAGGCATATATACAACATGTAATTATGAGAGTAAGAAGAACATGCTAGTGGAGACGTCTATACACATGCAAAAAAGTAGAGAGAGGGAGAAGAGCAAAGAAAACAAAACATATGTGAAGTAGAGTCTAGTCCTTTGAAAATAGTAACAAACAGAGTCTCCATAGTGGCCATCCAGGTCATATTCCTCCGGGGCAAGCTGACCCCAAAATTGGAGGGGAGAGAAAATCGAAGAAATCACTCTCTCTACACGTGCAAGGATTCGAGGATAAGGAAATCCTCTTTCCGCCACTCGCATTGGTCTTCGCAGACTACCACGAATATAAATTAGATGTTATCAAAGGGGAGAAACATGTAGAAATGGAGTCACTGGCCTATTTTTCTCAAATGGGTAAGAGAATATAGCCATCCTTGGAGAATGGCATCATAAGATATACTGATGCGTATGAAATAAAATTAGTCTAGGGTTTGGGGGACTGAGTTACACAATGATAAGATGGTAGGCACCCATTCTGCCCTTTCGATCTCTCATGGGTTATAATAATATTTTCCTTTTCTCTAAAATGTGATACGTGTGTACATGTATGTGGTGTGAACAAAGGGATAAAGAAATCAAATGACTCACATTGTGGGAAAGATAGAGTGGAATCATCCTAAGGAGTGTATAAAAGAATAAAATAAAAATATAATGTGAGTGTCCATCAAATCAAAAATCACTATGAATAAGTGAGTATGTATACCGAGTGGGACACGAATATATAGGAGCACACGTATTCGCAATGTTACTAAACACAAGAAAACATAAAGTGACTAAATGAGAAAATAGGAATCGAATCCCAAGATTGGCTTGGGACGCCAACGTAGCCTAAAAGGCATCAAAGTCCACATAGTTCGATAACACACAAGGGTGGGTTCTAAGCCATAAATCCTAAATTATAACTTCCTTTAGTTTGTTTTTAGAAAATGTGCACAAGTGTAACGAGTGTGGAATGTGAAAAAATTCGAGTTTGGGATTTATAGGAAAACCCACTTTTTGGTTTTTATAGATTTTATGAAAATAATATTTATGTGTAATAAATAACAAAAATGGAGATTAGTTTTCAAGAAAATAAATGAAACGAAGATATATCAAAAGTATAAAGAAAAGTAAATAATTAATACTAATTGAAGGAGATGCAAATGGTTTAGAGTAGACCTTCTAAAGGACTTTAATTATGATTTTGTAGTAGTAGAGGCTTATTTTTTCGGTGGTTGGATGGTGGTTAAGAAAGGGTAAAAGGCATGGTGAAATATGGATGAGAGTGATATAAGAAATTAGAGAGAAATCTTGGAAAAAAGGAATTTTGGCACACTAATTTCGAGGAGAAGGTTCGAACCTCAGAACAAGGGACCTTGGGAATGAGGACATAGTCGCATTAAATAGTAAAAAATTAGGGTTTCAATAAGGTGATGATCAACATGGACCATGGATTTCCTATTGGCACACCTTTGCCTTGCTAGCGAAGAAAGTTACACCCTGTCGATAGGCAGGGGTCTGGGTTGCCAATATGAAGTCCAGAACCAACTTTTTCAAAAAAATGGACATAAAATACAAACAGTAAGTCTAAATATTGCACAGCTAGGACCTTTGGAAAGGGTATTTAGAGCCCTAAAAGAATGAATTAATCCACTCCTAGGTTTGAGAGCTAACTAAATTCAAATGGGCTCGACAGAAGTCTATGGACTCTATACGAGATGTTCTCGGAGTAAAAAGGCAAGTACGGGCAAACCGTAAGGCTGATTTGCGTATGATATGGACCGTTGTCAGGTACGTTATGGACCGTTGGAAAAGAAATTTAAAGTCCAATGAATTTTTAATAAACTTCGCTCAGTTTGGAGGGGGAAAGGTCAAACAGGCCTCGAAAGTGCTCGGTGTTCTTTAGATCAGAGTTCGGAGTAGAAAGGTGAGTATGCACGAATTATGAGGCTGATTCTTGCACGGTATGGACCATTAGAAAGGGGGTTTAGATCCATATAATATTTTAATGAACTTCACTAAGATTGGAGGATTGGCTAAGGTCAAACGGGGCTCAAGAGTGTTCGGTGACTTTTAGACCAGGGTTTAGAGTAAAAGGTGGATACGTGCGAACCATGAGGATAATTCATGCATAGTATGGACCGTTGGAAAGGATATTCAGAGATCTATTATATTCCAATGAGCTTCGCTTAGGTTCAAGAGTTAACTGAGGTCAAACGGGGCTCAAGAGCTCCTAGTGGCCTCTAGACCAGAGTTTGGATTAGGACCTAAGGTCTTGTGATGGGAGGAGGAGTGTTAGGGACCTAAGGAGGTATTTAGGGGGTACTAGGGTGGGGTGTTTACAATGGAATCATTCTTCCACCAATTGAAAAAACTAATCCCACCGGACATCCTAGTTCTCTTATGATGTGAGATTTCTCGATAGGAGATCGAATAACATCACCTCGAACTAAATGTGAGATTTCATCTTTCATTATGATATTCAGACAGTTCAGGAAATTTATGTCCAATATAATGAATATCTGGAATCTTTTGGTCCACTCATAATGGAAGTGACTCTAATGGGGATGATGTCATTAATTATGTTTTAGTGCTTACTATCGGTTTGTTCGTTAAAATCAAAATTTCTCATATGAACTTCCTCGATGCGATAACCAAACTCACTTACATTCAATTTTGATGAACTATCACTTATAAATATCGAGAATACTGGATGTTTTGATTAAATCCATCTAATTGAGGGCCAAATTAAGCTGACGCGAGGAAGAAATAACATAACATTCTCTAAACACTAATTAAAACTGCTGAGTTTATATGGAAACCCCTATCCCACTTAATATTATCAACTTGAGAGTGTTGAAAAAACAATTCATTCCATGCTAAAGGACTGAATTAAATCCTTGGTAATTCCTAATTTACTTACACAGATTAAATTACCCGACATCACTATTTTAATTTTCCAAATATAAAAACTATTTTTAATTAAAAGTAAAACCCGAAGATCAAAATTTAATTAATACCTTTTGGTGATACGAGAAATCATCCACTTGTCATTCTCGTACCAGCAAATCAAGTATAAAGTGCATAATAAGAAAATAGAGCAAGTAACGAGATACAAAAGACAATATATAGCATGGTTCAGCTATAATAATCAGCCTACATCCACTTTGGTGCCACACTCTCATTATATATGTTGTTTGGTACATAGTAATTTGTCCTAAAGAGGAGTATAAGCATAAGAATAGAAGAGAATACATGTTTATGAGGATTCCGGTGTGCCGGAGAGATTGCTACAATGCCGGAGAGTAGCACCCAAGTCGGATCGAGTGGTCTGACTAACGTCGCGATCTCTGATCTATGTATTGGCACTAGGAATGAACCCGGATATCCTATCTCGAGGTGTTTACCTCTATTTATAGGTGTTGTAATATTGCTGGTGGATGAAAGGTGGTGCGTTCAGTTAATATGATAAGACTGGTGTCGCACCCTGTAGCAAAGTCGCACCCTGTAGCAAAGTCGCGCCCTATAGCAAGTACGAATGCGCCCTATAGCATGTACAAGGCCGCATCCTATGTATGTGGGGGTCACGACCAGGTGAGCAAGCATGTTAGGATCGAGGTTTTGTGAGTGGGGGCCGCAGCCTGTATGCTTTGAGCCGCGGAAACATGACTCAATGTAGGCATATTATTATTATTCCGCATCAGGGTGTAATATATGTCATATCAATAAGCCCCCAAGTCTTAGCGCCAAGAGATTGATATTGGGACTACGACTGAGTAATCAAGTCTTCACAAGATGCCGCGGCATTTCAAAGGCGATGCTTCATCTTCTTGTGGCCTCTTATATAAATGGAAATTAGTCGTGGCCTTCATTACGTTTTCCAACTCTTGAGAGCAAATCAAAAGCAAAACTCTGTTCATTTATCTTCTTGATTTTTTCGGCAACCTTCCAAGGCGGTGTGTGGTGGTTCTAAGGCAACGCGAAGCAGTTTGAGGCTGAGCAACCGGTTTTTATCCTTTTCCAGGTAATTTTTTCAATCAAAAACCTCTTTATTGGCTTTTTTCAATTCACAATTCATCCTTGTAAGTTGTGTTATCAACTGAACTTCTAAATTCTCAAATTGTAAAGATACTATCATTTCTGCAAATTGTGCTTCAAGTATGAGTAGGAATTTAGAGTTTTAATTGGGATTGTTCTATCTGAACTTGTATTTTTGGGAAGTTCATGTTGTAATTGAATGATTCTTCATCTGAATTTGTTTCTAACAATCCCAACTAATCGAACCCATTTGAATTCATGTAATTAATTGGATTTGAACTAGGTAACCGACCTTGTACTGAACCAATCTTCAATGTCGACCCAATAAATGAATTTTACTGGTTTGGGTTAGACTTTAGGGTTTTTGAACTCCCATTATGTTCTTGACGTTCTTGAAAAAACTCTTCAAATTTTGGGTCTTTAATCACCAAATTTAATCAACATTAAATACTAAACTATTTGATTATATAGCCACGGCATGATGAATATCTGGTTGCGGCATAACAAAATCCCTAGGAAAATTTTAGGGTGGTCTTAGGTAAATGTATGCAGCCCTCAATTGCTCCAGCATGTAGATTTCTAGCTGCGGCATGTAAATATTCCCTTGTCTAAGGCCCTTAGGTTAGTTCTCATAGAACTTATCCCCTTGTCCAATGACTACGGCATGTAAGATTATAACATACCTCCTTCCTCAAAACAATATGCTGCGGCAGAAATTAACTTCTAGGACGAGAGAGCCCAACACTTGGTGTAGTTAGCCGATTTTGCCTAACATTTATTGTTTAACCTTCAAATTTGATACATTATTATTCCTTCCACGGCCTCTAAGAGGACTATATATGACCATATTGGTTACGATTCCTAACTACGGACTCTCTTCTTTTCAGGTATTACTGCAGCTATATGAACTTTGACCCAGATGAATTTTTTAGAGGCTTTTGGAACAAACATTTTAGATCCACTCCTACCAAACTTCCTTTTGTGCGCCCTTTGAAATCAATCGAAACTTTACAACTGAGAAATTGCCCTAACTGTGCGGTACTAGATTCGGAATCAGATTTCATGACAATAGAAGAAGAATCTAATTCAAGTAACAAGCCAATGGATACTAACGCCACGACTGTGGGTCCATCTGACCTTAGGGATGCACCTGCTAGCCCATTGGTAAAGATGAGAGACCTCCTGCTGCCCTTAATATCCGCAACATTATGACTCAAGAGTGGGTTGATCAGGTGGCTAAAGCATTTTAGTTTCCTGAGGGTTTGATTTGCTCAGCACCCGTCGCGAAACAAAGGCCATGCACGGCACTTTTTGACGATGGGGTCTTCTTCCCCTCCACGCTTTCATTTATGGGTTGTGGATACTTATTCATATTCCAGTTAGAAGAATTTTCTAGATGATGAAGTTAGTCCCACCCCAATTGGATCCCAATGGATGGAGGGCAATTCTTGCAGCTATTGTGCTGTGGAAGAAGAAATTCAAGAAAGACATTACTGCTGCGGAGTTTTTCTAGTTCTACCACCCAAATGAAAACTCCGTAAAATTTGTGGGGTATTATTACTTTTATGTCCGCGACAGAGACGAAAACTTTTATTCTGGGAGGCCTACCAGTGTAAAGAACTGGAAGGGAAAATATTTTTTCATTTCTGGAGAAGGGTGGGAGATCCACCCCTAAGAGACTGAGAGAGAGAACCTTTAGGATTCCGCGGCAGTGGGGGTGTCCCTCCAAACTTGGTAAATACCTTTTAAATTATAATTGCGTCCCCTCTTTATAGTTGCATATTACTCTCCACATTTTTCTTTTGTACTAATATTTGCATTTTTCGGCAATTCTTGACAATTTGCAGTGAGTGTTAACGACAATAAAGGGATAAGGAGGGTTGTGGAAGTAAGTGAGCGATAAGAGAAGAGGATAAGGAGGGTTGCGATAGTGAGTGCTAACGAAAAGAAGTTCAGTACACTTGTGACTTTAGCCTCCATTTTTTAAGTAGGATACTTCACCAACAAATCTATTCCCAAAGAGATGGACGCGAAAGGTAATAATCCTTTATTTTATTAATATCGCGGTAACTATTTTTAAACTTCATAATTTTACTTCTTCATTTCTTCTTTCAGGTGAGGAAATTGATAGTGAGCTTTTGGCTACCCAACTATCATAAATGGATGAGGACACAGTTGTCCTCAATAACACAGCAAGGCAAAGGAAAAAGAAGAGAACAAAGTCCAAAGCTCCTGTCGCAGTCCCTTCTAGTGACCAAGTTGGTCCTACCGCACCCCGAAATTAGGCTGCAGATCAAACTAATGTTGTCTCTCCCTCACTCCAGGTTGAGGAGTTGGCCCCTCACGAGAGGCGTGAGGGTAATTTTGACAACGATATTGGGGCTAATTTGGTCGCGGCAGGGTTAATGTTAACTTCTAAATAGATCAAAGGCCGCGGCACCTCTCCAATCCATGCAAATTCACCTCCTCCAACAATTATAGCTGTTAATGCCAATTTGGAACCTCCTCAATGTCGTGCCAGTGTTGGTCTTGATGGTCATCCGCGGCCTCATCTTAGGCATCCCAACCCTGAATCTTCTTGGGACACAACAGCAAGGGTTGTCCGCAGAATGAAGAGGGTCCTAGATGCTTTAGACCTTGATCGCCTCATGGATGAAGACCACGATGACTTGTAGGATTATGGTGTTCACAGTCTTTTTAGGGTAAGTTTAAGTACTTTCTCAGTATCATTTTCACATTTCATATTTTTCTTCTAACATCAACTCTATTTATAGGCCGCGGATGTTGTGATGTCCCAGAAGCGGAAGTACGAGTCCCTCTATAAGATGAAGGAGGACGCAGAGAGAGTGCACTCCTCTAACTTAGAGAATGCCAAGGCTACTTCCTTTTAATCTAGGAAGCAATCCTCAGTCGCGGCACTTGAGGCGTACAAGATAGATGCGAACAAGAAGGTCCAGGCCACTAAAGATGTCAAGAAGGAGGCTGAGGAAAATTTTAGATAGGCCGTGGAGTCCCTCAAGGCTACCCAATCGCGGGTTATGGAAGCTGCTAAGGCTGCGGAGTTTGCAAACAGGAATCTTGAACTTATTTAGAAGATATACGAGGAATTATTGGCTAAGGCTACTAATGATGCCCAGGCCCATATCGCGGCGATAAAGAAGATAGAGGAAGATCATGTCGTGGACCTTTAATTGGCAATTGACAGCACTATAGAGTCATTTAAAGTCTTCAAAGACTTCTACCTGATCAATAATAAAGCCTACCTTCGCGACTACCAAGAGCTTAGGCACAGAGTTATAAAAAACTTCCTGAATCTAAAGATATAGTTCTTGCCTACGGCCATGGTGATGCTGAGCATTTGCAGTGCGTGGCTGAAATAAAGGCTGCAGCTGAGGAGAGAGCCAGGCTAAGAGCTGAGGCAGAGGTTGCGACAGTTGAGGAGGAGACCATGACCGCCGCGAAAGGAGAGGGGGAGATGAAAAAGATGATGCATCCAACTAGCCTTCTTTTAATTCGAATCATTGGGTTGCGTCCCCTTTTTAAACATTGATTTTGTTAATATATAGAAGGACGCGGCCTTTTGGAACTTCTAACCAAGGCTGCGGCCTATTGTCTATATAACTTTAATACTTCAATTTTTTTCCAAGGCTTTAGCCTTTGATCTTTCCATTTGTCTTAACTGCTGCTCTACTTTCTCTTTTATTGTCTGCATTGATACTTGAATGAGCTTGCAAAACTTGTATAAATATGAACGAACTGCAATAGACATGAGTTCGCAAAAATCTTATTTAAATTAGTTATCAAACAGGCTGCGACCTGTTGTACTTTGCCCTGGACTATTCACTTTTATTTATCCTTGGAAGAAAATTTTTCCACTGTCCATGGCTATCATCCCCCGAGCCGCAGAACAAATGGCCTTGGAGTTGTGGCTCAACTTCTATAATTTTTTCAATCCAAGCCTTCGTTGCCAAGGAACTTTGGCACTTTAGCACATAATGTCCATTTTTCTCTGCCTCGTCCCAAGTGAATGGGAGCTCCTTGATGTCTGCAGCCATATTGGTAGGGTTGCGACACTTTTGGGAATCAATTGTTATACTTTATTTGCATACCTTGTTCTTCCAATGATTTGATGCTTGAATTAATGCTTTTTAAATATTCCTTCCTATTTGAATGTATCACTATTTTTGTGGAGAGAACATCTGCTTTACTGTTTGCTTTGATGTTTGATTTCTCGATTGGATGGAAACTTTTATGGTCACGGTTACATTAATAGGGTTGCGGCTCCTTACAAGCCCTTGCCAAAAAATTGATGATAGCACGCTGGGCTAGGGCCATCCTTTTATAGCTTTGGTATGCTTCATGATGTCAATGAGATAGCCTCTTTTAGTCTCTTTAACTGCATTTGGTGGCTTTCCTTTAGTTGCTTTAGTGGGGCTCCATAGCTTCCTTTAGTCGATTGGGTTATTTTCAGGCCCCCGGGCCAGGTATTATAAAGGTTCCCCAAGATATGTTTGGATATATATATAATGCCTTCTTAGGCTATAATAGGATTATCCGCAGATAATTAAGTCTTCGGCCCCTTCAAATATAGGATTATTCATAGACAATTAAGTATTCGGCCCTCTGGGTTATTATCAGTCCTTCCCAGGCTAGGTATTATGAAGCTTTCCCCAGCTAATATGAGATCACCAAGTTAATGATGTTTTGTCTCTATCCACCAAGTTAATGATGTTTTTTGGTAGAGTAACCTCCCTGGGCTAATGACGCATCCCGAAAGCTAAGAACGAACACTTAAAGCCCCTGATTCTTATGACGTAACCCAAAAGCTAAGAACGGGCACTTGAAGTCCCTGCGGCAAAGGATACATCCCAATATATTCTTTCAAGAATGTAATCATCGTATCCTGAGATATAGTCTTCATATGTGTCATTATAAGCTAAATTTCCTACCGCTCTCAATAGTTGCTTTTGCCATTTTCAATTATCATTTGCCTTCATATAGTCAGGCATCATAACGAGCATTGTGGGCTCATTTAGATATAATTTTTCTCGATATAATACGTTGTCTCCGTTTAGAATATATTTAAGACAAAAAGTCTTTCATAAGATATTATTTAATGGAATCGAGAAATCAAAATATGGAACTATAAAGTGAACTTGATTTCATATATCTATTTATATATTCATGACTTTTCTAGTTCAATACAAAGTTAAAATGGAACCACTTAGAAATAGTTTTCACTAAGAACAGAAATAGATGAAACGTAAATATGGGCATAAAAAGAGGAATGTGTCATGTCCAGCTAGGATGCATCCCTCACGCATCCTTGAGTAACTGCTGCAGCATCCCCTGCCTTATGAGACTCTCGATTTCATTCTTCAAAGCATGACACTGTTCGGTGAGGTGGTCGTGGTCATGGTGGAATTTACACCACTTGGTTTTGTCCCATTTATAAGGTGGATCTCTCTGCTTCTCTGGCCACCTGAGAAATTTCTCCTCGCTGCTTCCTAGGATATCCACTAGGCTAGAGTTCAGTGGTGTGTAGTTCTCATGCATCTCCCTCTCTTCCTATTTCATCCTCCTCTTTAGGGCCCTGGTCGCGGACTTGCCTTCTGCGACCACTACTTTTAGATGGGATATTTCCTCGGTTGCTGATACCGCGGCCTTTGGCATAGAGAGGGAGGTTACAGACTCAAGCATAAGGAACCTTTGCGCTAGGAAACTGATTTGGTCCTATAGTGAGGCCTGGTGGTCATAGAGATGGTTGATGTAGTCGTACAGCTGAGCTACCTCTCCACTCTGTTCTGCACTTGAGGCAAAATTTCCTTCTATTTTTGCTTTATTAGTCTCTAAAAAATATATACTTTGAGACAAAACTACCAGAAGTGAGTAATTATAGAAATATAGGATTAACCAAGTATGAAGTTGGGATGCAGCGTTTATACTGCTGCATGATGTTACTACTAACGTCGCGGCCAGTGAAACACATAGGTGTATTACCGTGGCCTTTGGATGATATTCACAAAGGTTGATATGGAGACCACCTGAGTCCATTATCTAATGATTTGAAGCTGCTGTAATGTAACCGTACTAGTAGAGGCCGCGGTAAGTAAGGCAGTTGAACAACCATGCCGCACCACTTTCCAGGCAGTGAAGGGAATAATCCCAAAATTGGAACCCAGAATTTGATCTTTTCTCCTGAAGCATGTGGAGAGCATACCTACTAGGGTCTATCCCTAAGAGAATACCCTCAGGGTGCACGAAACAGCACAATTATAATGATAAGCCCTAAATCATAGGCAAGAACAGCAAAATGGGAGTAAATATAATTCTTCCCTAATCAGTCACCTTTACAAGGCTAAAGCCCATCATGCTTTTCAGCGTTATCTAGATGAAATGATATCACAGGGGTATGTAAAATAGATCTAAGGTCATAACATGGAGACCCAATAGCAAATCTGAATATATGAAATACCCATTTAAGGGTGTAAACAAAAAACAGAGCTCAATAACCAAAATTTACTCATGAGATGATGACCCAAAGGATCCCTACAAATAAAATAAGGTGTTTAAGAATTCAAAACATAGAGAAACAAGATTGAAATACCTCATTTACCACAGACGGCGCCAAATTGATGATACGAGAAATCGTTCACTTGTCGTTCTCATACCAGTAAATCAAGTATAAAGTGCATAATAAGCAAATAGAGCAAGTAAAGAGAGATTAAAGACAAGATATAGAGTCGTTCGGCTATAATAATCACCCTAGATCCACTTTGGTGCCACACTCTCATTATATATTATGTTTGGTACATAATAATTTGGCCTAAAGAGGCGTACAAGCATGAGAATAGAAGAGAATACATGTTTATGAGGATTTCGGTTTGCCGAAGAGATGGTTGCAATGCCGGAGAGTAGCATCCAAGATGGACCAAGTGGTCTGGAGAGCGTCGTGATCTCTGATCTATGTATTGGCACTAATAATGAGCCCAGATCTCCTATCTCGAGGTGTTGACCTCTATTTATAGGTGTTGTAGTATTGCTCGTGGATGAAAGGGGGTGCAGATAATTAATATGATAAGACTGGGGTCGCCCCCTATAGCATGTACAATGCTGCATCGTGTGTACGTGGGGGTCGCGTCCAGCTGAGCAAGCATGTTAGGATCAAGGTTTTGTGAGCGGGGGCCGCAGCCTGTGCGCTTTGGGCCGCGGTAACATGACTCAATGTAGGCATATTGTTCTTCTTCCATGGCAGGGTGTAATATCTGTCATATCACATTTAAATCAATTGCATAATTAAATGTAATTTAAAAAAGAACAAATTATAAATGGATTTTCCAAACAAAATGTGATCTAAGCTGGTGACAAAATAATCCATGTTGTCCATAATAAACGTGGGATCCTAATTTGTCAATTAATTAGCACATAAAAATTATCAACATGCAAGATATAGAAGAATCATAATTAAACACAATAATATGCAACCATAATTTAAATATGAATAAATTTCTCTGATATCCTAGAATGCTTATTGAAGTAGAAGTCTTCAAGAATGAGAAACCCACTTAAAGTAGACATCCATTCGTTCAAGTATACTCCTCGAAGAAAACATCAATGTAATATGGAGTTCATCAATTATTTGTACCTTTAGAAATAGTCCATTCTGATCAAGGAAAAATCGGGCTGAAGATCCTTTGCAAAAACTGATGAAAAACATTAAAATGTACCAAATTGTACAATCTACCCAAAATCGAATCAATCCTCTTTTGGACCAGATTGACCCCCCTGTAGGACAACTTCTTCTTCACTTCGCAAATTGCATGCAAAAACGGCCATAACTTTCTTGAATATTCACAAAACCTCACGAAACCTTTTTGAAAACCATAACCCATGTAAATACATGATTTTAAATTTAAATAACTATTAAATATCCCCACATATGCCTCCAAACACATCTATAAATAAATAGTTATAAAAACCTAATTATTACAACTATATCGAAGCAAGAAGCAAAAAATAACTATAGATAAACCACCATAGAATCCGTTCATATAAAAAAACATATTTAACCATGATGGAAGGAATATAATCATAGAATATCAACAAAATTATGTTAGTAGGACACCATATAAAAAATGTATTATCATAGAATATGCAAAAACTAGGGTTTTCAAGTTTGGGAAACATGAATCTTTCCAAAACATGATCAAATCTACAACTGAAAGTTTTGATACTAATTGTTGGGAAATCGAGATTAACATTTGAAAATGAAAAAAAAATAGCCCTAAGATGTTTGATTAATCATGCATTGGAAATAAAAATAAGAACTAGGTTTAAAGAATAAACCTGGGGTTTCAAGAATACAGTATAATTGTGAATCATCTTTTGATTCGTTGGAGGAGAAAAAAGATTGAAGATTATGTGAATCATATTTCCTTTCAAGGTCTTCAAAAACCTTCTTGGAATGGTCCAAACGCCTCGAATCTTATAGCATATGATCAACCCAACATAAGCCTTCCGTCTGGGAACTCTTGGAGATGACACCATGGTAAATATGAGAGAATTGACCTTTTATCTCCTCTCCCCTTCACAATAACGTGGATAGTATATTTCAACTCCCTCTATAAACCTCCATACCATTAACTAAAAACCCTAGCTTACAACAATATAATTAGGTAAAAGTAATGGGATTAGTCTCAACTGGGATTTTAGAGAGTTTTGGGCCTACTCTACTTGAGTATTGGACTGTATTAGGTACTCAAGAAAATTAGTTTTATTAGATTCTAAATAAGTACTCGAAAAATGCCATTATATTTACCGTAATTATTTCATTTTTATTTAATTACGATTAATTCCACTAAATATTCACGACTGCACTCCAATTTAATTATCTCTAAATCGCTCAGAGTAAATACATTTTATTCACAATGTTTATTGTGGTACATAATATGATTCCCTACATTAAGCGCTCGTAATCAATTTTATCCAACATCTAATCAATTTTTTTATTCCAAACCTAACTTATTTGCTACTCCACTAGGAGTATAAAATAATCCATCAGTTACTGGTGAAAACAGAACATATAAGCCTATCAAGGGGTATTACAATCCAAGGTATCTCCTCGACGCGGATTTCTCCGAATTATGATCTCAGACCTACTGACATAATGGTCACCTACTGTGCGGGAATCATTTGACCCAATACAAAATTATATCGCAATCGTAGAAATCAAAGGGACATATGCTCAATCATTCCAATGCTCATAACTATCACGATTAAGAATCTATGCAGGCTTTGCAAATGGTATGAGATTGCCTAAATCTAATGAAGACGTCTGTTAGGTTTAGATCTCGTGGATGGTCATGTTCAATACATTACTGGATGTACCGGTCATAATCCTCCTTTGAACTATGACACAAGTTTTTTAACCAATAGGATTGTACCGTAATTATTCCAATAGGATGTCAACTCCCTGTCAAGGTTGTGGACTGTTCATTTGTAGTTAAATCAGAATTTCGATATTCCATGATCAAGTCGAACCCATCTCACCGGAATTCCTATTAAGTACAACTGATGACATATCTGTAATGTATTTAAAACAAATATAAGGTATTCTAGTAACCATGATTCTTACTTCAAAATGAACTGATACACATTTACTTAAAAGTAAAGGCATAGATGGTTTAAAGATTAAAACCCTAACAGAGAATACCCAAAATAACTAATTTTATGAAACGAGCTTTATTCTACATTTTGTAACAAGACAAAATGAGGAAAAATAGGGTCATTATTAAGGGTTGGGTTCTAATAGTTTCGTCTTTATTGCTGATTAGATTCTCGTATCTGTCATTATTAAGGGTTGGGTTCTAATAGTTCCGTCTTTATTGGTTACAATCCAAAGTGACAAAATTCGTCGGTTGACAACTTGGACTGTTAGTTGACCTAGTTTTTCAATTTAAAATTTCATTTTATCTACATTGATATACATTAGTACATTTATACATTATATATTTCTACCTTCTATATACATATTTAATATTAATGATACATTAAACATATATTTAATTTTCTAAGTTCATATATTTATACATTAATATATATTAATATTAATAAGTAAAGAATTTTTGTATAGCATTTTTTAAGAGTAATATATTTCTTTGTATAAAAAAATGTACTTTATTGTGCTTTATTAAACTCAAAAAACAATATGTTATCAATAAAAACTAATGTATATAAATTTAACTATTTTTGTATAGAAAAACTCTACGTAATTGAAAACTTTTAACTGTTTTTATTAGAATTTTTTTTACCTTTTTTATTAAAAAAAACGTATGTTATTTAAAATTGTATTTTTAACTCTTTTTATATAAAAAAAATATTGTATGTAATTTTTACCTTTTTAATTAAAAATGTACATTATTTAAAAAAAATTCTAAATATGCATTTTTAATTGTTCTTTTATTGAAAAGAGTGTATTAGTTTTAAATATTTCAACATTTTTTTAAATTGTACTATTTTATAATTAGTTTTTAATAAAAAAAATATATAATGTATTAACTATTTCTAGCATGTTACTGTATTTCTTAACTGTTTAGTGTTATTCTTAAAAGACTTTATTTTTAAAATTATTTGTATAATTTTATAATTATTTTTATTGTAAAAAATTGATTTCCTAAATAAATTTAGATTTTTTATTTATTAAAAAACAATTAAAATAGTTTTTAAAAAATGTAAATGATTTTAATAAATAGAAAAGAGGTAATAGAAACGTATAGTTTATTTTAATAAAAAAAAAATTGCTTAAAATAGTTGTTAATAATGTACAATTTTTTTATAAAAAACTATTAAAAAATAACGTATATTTTTTTATTTATAACATACCTTTTTAATTGTAATAACATACTTTTCTGAAATTAAAAATAATTTTTTTCCCTTTTATCTATTGAAAAACAGTTTACTTGTAACAAAAAACTATTTTTTTTATATATTGACGTATATTAATATAAATATTAAATATATTATTGTATAAATATATGCATGTATCAAAAGAAATTTGCTTCTTAACGTATTTATAATAATAAATGTATAAATATAGTAATGTATATAAATGTATTCATGGGCAAAATAGACTTTTTAGTTTAAAAAATGGGTCAATTAACGAACAAAGTGATCATCTGACGAATTTCGTCAGTTTTGGACCTCAACTAACTAATGTGAAAACCAGTGAACCCCATGCTCCATATAATGAAAACTAATGGACCCAAAATCGTGCCATATCCTAAATTATACTTATTTCTCTTTAAGCCTACAAGTTAGGTTCTCCTTAAATAACAAAACAAAATCCAAGAGACTCATACGGTGTACAACTAGGGGTGGTTATGGTAACTTTTTTTATCGGACCGTACTATTTTGATCCGCCAAATTATGATTTTGATTTACTACTTTTCATTACCGTAAATCGAGATTATCGAAACCAAAATTACCGAAAAGTTCATGGCTGTTTTTGTTTACAAATTTAAAAAATCGATTTACCTAAATTCTTGTACCAAATTTAAGTACCGAAACTACCGTCCAAAATATCAGTTTATTAGGCCCAAAATACAAATTTTAAATTATATTTTTAAATTTTTATCTTTCGTTGAAGTCATTTATCACAAAAAGTTTATATCAAAGTGGATGATATTTTTTCTTTAGAAAGTATTGAAGTTTTTTAAGTTAAGAACACATGTTTATTAATTTGTTTTGTTTTCGAAACGAACTATTTTCAGTTCCTATGTAAGTAATTCATGTCTACACTCGTGTTATTAGATATTTTATGTGTACAACCTATAACATATATTTGTTTTATGTGTTAGTTTATATATATATTGCATTTGAAAATTGAAAATACCTGAAAAATAATCAATAAAATATATTAAAAAAAAGAGCAAAAAAAAAAAGAAATCTGAAACTAAAAGTACCAAAAAGTAAACGAACCTACTGAAAGAAAAATTTCCTGAAAATACTGAAAAAACCGAAATATTGAAATTCCGAATTGGTAACGGTTTATCAAAAAAACAAAACTTAAAGTACCAAAAGTACTAAAAAATTTAGAATGATATTGATTCACGTCAAATACCGACCAAACCAACCGATAAGCACCCTATTTAAAACACCTTTTGAACTTGAAAACAACAAGTCCCTGTAAACTAGGTAACTTGAATACTAAGACTCACGAGTGGACTCGCGTAGAAACCAAAAATCCTTTTATGAGTTTGGCTCGAGCCAAACACTAACAAACTAATTGTACCTCCTAGATAGGGTTGTATGGTATTTCTCTATCAAAACACTTTTTAACTATACCAGCCTCGGCCATGTGTCAAGTGGGTAGTGGTACAGGGCCCATTTTAGAGTAAACACCAATATATATATATATATATATATATATATATATATATAGAGAGAGAGAGAGAGAGAGAGAGAGAGAGAGAGAGAGTCAGGCCATAGTACATCATGCTCTATACATTATCCATGCATCACGCCTAATTCTAGGCCCTAAAAAACTTTTTTTTTTTCAAATTTTATATTTTTTCCTTGAAATTAACCTTCCAATCAACCCATGTGCAAAAAATTAGGCCAAAATACATTTTGTATACATTTTTAAAAAATTCACAAAAAACTGCTAAAAATACCTTATTTATATGGATCTGCACCAGCAGTTTTTTGTGGATTTTTTACAAATAGCTACAAAATGTATTTTGACCTAATTTTTTGCACATGGGATGATTGGAAGGTTAATTTCAAGGAAAAAATATAAAATTTGAAAAAAAAGTTTTCTAGGGCCTAGAATTAGGTGTGATGTACGGTGTAATGTATAGTGCATGATGTAGGTGAGCGTTACTCTCTCTCTCTCTCTCTCTCTCTGTATATATATATATATATATATATATATATATTTTATGTATATTAAAAAAATGTCATTTTTAAAATGAGTTTAGTCTTCTAGGATACCATTTTATCAACTATTAAAAATAAAATTGTACAAAGAATGATTCAACTATCTAAAAAAACTCACTCAACTCATTTAAGATTCCTACTTTTCTAGAGGTCATTTTTTCAACTTCCCACAAAATCTTTTTGGTACCCATTCTCTCTCTCTCTCCCTCTTTCTTTTGATGCGCACTGCCCCTCCCTCTCTCTCTCTCTCTCTCTCTCTCTCTCTGTATAGGGTATTCTTTTTTTCTTTTTTTTACAGAAAGCTAATTCCTATTTGTTCTTGGCACAAGGGCCAAGGCAAAGGCAAAACTAAGTCTAAGAAGAATAAATAATTGATTAAAACTATGAATAATTTTAAAGGCAAAGGTAATAGATTCTGTTGGCTCAGAAACTATTTTGTTGTTGGCCCAACTGCTAATCTTTTTTATTACTATGTTTTTTATTATTATTTTTTAAACTCATCAAGGTCTTATTAATCTATTTTTTATATAATTATTTTTTTTTTACTAGGTTCTTACTTTCTACATTAACCAAGTAAATGAAATTGGAGAGGGAATAAAACGCTCAAACCAGGTGACATTTTTTCATATTTTTTTTATACTCAATCAATTGAGATATTTCTAGAATAAAATTATCTATTAGATTCGTTGTTAATTGCGTGTTCTATTTTTATTTATAAATTTACAATTTTTATAAATGTTACTAAAAAAACAAACATCCGGATATCAAAAACGAAAAAAATTAAAACGAATAGAAGAGTTCGTTTGACAATAAAAAAAACTATTTTTTTGGAAGGATCCTAAATTGAATTTCATACAGGGCGTACTCTAAATCTCTGGACCGACCCTGCTTTTTGAGTATTTTTTTTTTAGGTTAGCAAAAAATTTCATCAATATGATATGACATTGCTTTTAACATACCACTTTGTACGAAGGTATAATTCAACTTGCACATATAGATTTATCGCTTGGTTAAAATATTTTCTTAAGGTAATTTGTTTTTTTTTAATTTACCCTAATTTTAAAGCACTCTATACAAATTTTTTAAGCATATTGTAGTCATGGGAGGACCAAGGTGGTTCCGAAGGTGGGCGGCCGCCCACCCCACTTTTTTAGAAATTTTTCTGAGATATATACTAAATTTTTTTTTTTTAATCTTTATGTAATTTTTCATAATGAAAGGCAATGCGTTTAATACCCTTTTTAAAGTTTAGGTGTGGAGCTGTAAATAACATATATTCTAAAGAGATATGCGTCTCACTAAGAGAAACTACCTTCATTTTCTATTGACTAATACCCGGAAGACACTTTTTCGTGAGTTCTTTTAGTGACCCTGCTGATGTGTCAAACACACATTGGGTAGTGTTTCAAATGGGTCCGTGTAAATTACAAACACCGCTCAATGTCTATTTGACACATCAGTCGAGTAACAAAAAAGAATCACGGAAAAAGGTCTCCACAACAAGACTCTTTTCTATTTCTTTCTTCTCCCATCTCACTTCTCTCCTAGTCCAAGTTGCCACTACCCTTTCCTTACCTAGCACAAGTCACCGACGACCCACCTTACCTTCCTCCGGCGACAATAACCCGGTCGAGGCCTTCCATCTTTCTCTCTGGCAGGGCAGTGCCTCTTTCACTCAGTAACACATGTAACTTTTAAAGTTTTAACGACATCAATTTTTTTAGTTCAATATTTATTTTTTATTGTTCATTATTTTTAGTTCAATATTTGCAGTTCAATTTTTTCTAGATAATGTTTATTGTTTAATTAGGTTAAACTTTGAAAATTCAACAATTTAAAATGTTAAATTAGTTTAATTTTTCGGTTCAATGTTCAAATGTATAATATAAAATTAATTTAATTTTTAATGTTAAATGATTGAATGATTAAATATGTTTATTGTGATTTCTGAAAAAAAATAGATTAGTTTAAAGTGCTGAAGTTAAATTGTTGGGATTTAATTGTTGAGTTTCTTCTATTTTTTTTATATTTAATTGCTTTAATTTTTATATTTCAATTTTTTATGGCTAAAATATAACTTGGATGAGTAATTATTATAATACAACTAGAATAAGTATTTGTCATTCAATTCATATATTTTTTAGGGCTAAAAAATTCTAAAAAATTCTAAATAATTTTTAAAAATTCATCTGGGAGGCTCTCTCTCCTTCGAAACTTTTGCATTTCCTAACTAAAAATCCTGAATACCGTCACTGATAGTAGTATCTATGAATAAAAAGTGAGGTACCTTTAGCCTACCATAACCCAAATTTTACATTGAATGGCAAAGAAGGCATATTCCACTAGAACAATTTCGAATGTCTTGTAATATTAATGATACTCCACTTCATGAGCCAACAAACATTGAATTATAGAGAAATTTAAAGTGGTCTTAGTAAAAAATTCCTTCAACAGTATCACCGGGTTGTCCTTATCCCGATTCCTTGAATAGTTAGTGTTATTCTCTCTATCCAACTGAATCCAAGTGTAGGACTATTGCTGATAATAGTACTCTATGAAAGACTTTTGTTTTAATTAGCACCTAGAAAATTAAATTCCTGAACACAACCGCTGGTCTTGCATTTATACTGTTACTTGCCAATTCACCAACCTTCATCTCAATGAAAGCGTTGTTGGCAAAACAGTAAGATTTTGTTCAACGAAATGATGCGTTGAATGGCAGTACAATATGCACTAAGAAAAATACGTTTTAGATTTGCAGACCAATTTGTTTTCAATAATGTTTTGCTTATAGATGATTAGTACCGGGTAAGCTTTGTACAGCTTCTACCATTATGTGGGCTCAACCCTGATACAAGACAAGTAAAACTTGTTCCGTATTTACGTGGCAGTAACTATGGAAAAGTGCAGCATTGTTCATTTCTTTTACTGTTGAACATAACTCATTTTGTTGACAATAACTCATTTGAATAATGTTGTACAAATTATAATGGTATATTTGGTTGTATTTATAAAAGGATGCTTTTAATTGAACCAGCATATTCAATAAACAATCCCCGGCCGACTGTTTTAGAGATTAAATTCATGTGAAATATACAATTACAATAGTACCCCCTTTTTTTACGGGCCAACACACCGAAGACTCTTAAGAAGATACAATCAAATCCCAGCAAAAATACTCCACCTCATTATAGTTCCCCACCCAAAAAAAAAAAAAAATCTCATCTCCATAGAGTCCGTACAGTCTGACTAAACAACAAATCAAAACACTTCTCTCTCTCAATATCTAAATCAACCAATATTTTCTCCAGAAATGTTTTGAGTTCCAAAAAAACTCTCAATTCATTCCCAAAAAGCAATAAGTGTTAGACGATCTTGCCAGGGCAAAACACTTTATTAGTGTTCGGGGAATGATTTAGAAGATTTTTTTGGACTCATAGAACTTCTTTATTTCTTCTCACCCAAAATCTTAAGCAACAAAAATAAAATGGGGCCTAATTAATTTTTAGAAGTGAACAATTTTAAAACTGCTCCTCATTACAAAAAAAAAATGTCCTCTTTTAAGTTATCTTTCTTCCATCTTTATTTATTGACATGTTTTAGGAAATTGTATTGTGAACTGTTGTTTTGTAAATTGTGTTGTTTGATTGAAACGTGTGTTGGGTTATATATGTTTTGAGTTTGGTTTCTACTTTTTTTAATATCCCAAGAAGGATTTCATCAAGTAACGAGCATGAATAAGAAGATAAGAATAACTTAACCTAAACAGGCTCAGGATAAGCACGGGGGAGAAAAGAGAAAAAACATATAAATAAAAATAAAAAGTAGGACTACACCTAGAGAAAGACTCACTACACCAAAACACTCTTTTAGTAACAGACTATTTTTTAGATTACTAACAGTACTATACCATTACTATTTCTCACAATAAATACCGTTAGTAATCTGATATAAGTGTTACTAATATTGATACAATATTTAAAGAATGATTTTTTTATTTACTTTTTTTCCAAACGAAAGTGATGACTCCGGACTAAACTTTACTCCAAAAACTCAAAATCCCCGTTCACACACACGAAACCCTCTTAGCCAAAATTTCTTTCCCCTATCTCAGATCTGTCCAGTGCCTTACAGATCTGGGGATAACTTCTCGATGTCTACGGACGATGTGGTTAGGGCATCTAGCCTTCTCGGCCACGAGATTCGAATCCTATGTTTAAGGAATCTAGAAAATCCTTTATTTCAATCGATGTCTCTTTCAATCGTCTTTTATGGCTTTGATTTCATATTGTTAGAAAAATCTCAGGGATATATGTTTGGTATATATCTGTTGATTTCTGATGATTTTGTTACTATGTATTTATCAATATGATGATATTTCGTATCTTTATTTTAAATAATTTGTTAGATTGAGGTGGAATGATCAGATCTGGAAATTGAGAAATGTCATATAATATTTTTAAGCATTTTATACAGGTTTTTAGTAGGTTTATGAGATCTGGTGTTTAAAATAAGTAAATGAGTTTCTATATATTCATTGTTTTGGATAATTTCTTTTCTTAAATTTGGACTCTAGCATTTATGATTATATTGGAGGAATAGGTCTAGAAATTGAGATTTGATTTGAAATAAGATTTTAAGCAATTTATACATGTTTTTTAATAGGTTCAGATCTTGTGGTAATAAAGAAGGTAAATAAATAAGGCTCTTAAAGCTTTATGAGAACTTGTATATAAGAAAAGTGAATAATCTCTTATATATTCATTGTTTTGGAACTATAGACATTAATGATTTTAACTGAATTCCATATTATGCAATCAGTTGTGCTAGTCGGATCAGATAAACCCTCTCATCTCAGATTGATTGAATGAATGAATGTTTTGTACCAACATGAAGAGTTGCAGAGAACGAGTCTTGAATTGCCATTATAATCTACCATACCATTGTTTTAACTCATTCTATTTATAACCCTTAAAAAACCAGCACATCCTCTCTATCATATTCTTATTTATCCTGTCTTCAGATATGTTAAACTGTGAATTCTTGCTTTGAACTATGAATTAAGAGTCTTTGATTAAATCAGCAATGTCCCAAAGGGGTTTCTAAGAACCATTAATAAATTCAACAAGGCTTTTAGAATATTACACTACATAAATGTTGAAAATGCCAAGATATACACATTTTTCAGGCCAAAATCTATGAGAATCAAGAGACTAAACGCCAACATCTTTTTCTTGCAGGGATATCAAAAGTAGAACAAGGCTGCAGCATGACGAAGGCGCTGACTTTATATGTTTAGGTATTCCCTTGTTTTATTCATTTATTTCCTATAATTGCCTTTAAGCATATTAGGTGCCTAAGTTTATTAGAGTTGTAGTGAGGTGAGACTGCATTTGAGTTTACAACGGTAGCAATAGAAATACCATCACAGTTAAGTGACATTGGCTAAATAATTGATTCTAGTCCCGTATTTATTACACTTACGCACGCACACGCATATATTGTACATATGGCAGGAATTACGGTAGTGTTATCGGCACATGTAGATTAACTCAACAACATTTGCAATTCTATTTTAATACATGCAGGGCTCTAGATATGGGTATTGAAATTTATTATACTTTTTGGGAAAGTAGTCCAAAGTTTTGGATTACATTGAAGGCACTAAAACAATTATGATCTCATTCCTAATGTGTTTGATCTTCCACAACATTCTTAAAAAATTATGATCTCATTCCTTTCCTCTACCCGTTAATAATAAGCATTTATGGTAACTTGATTTACTTTGCACTCGTGGAACGTGTATATCTAAGCCTGTGTTCTGGCTTTAAACTTTATTATTCAGATATTAATTAGACCTATTGTGTTCTCACCATCCTTGCTGCAACTGTTCCCAATGTGAGTCTTATTTTCGCTCGCTTCCAATATAACATGTTTTGCCTTACTTTTTGGCCTAATAAGATAAATAGATAGATAGTCTAGAAATAGTCTAGGACATGCGTATGTATGTATGTATGTATACAATTGGATTACCTAACTTTATGATATTTACCATCTGATCTATTATGATATTTAACATGTATTCAATTGGATTACCCAACCTTATTTCTTCCAATTTCTTACAAATTATTGTCATTGCTTTGTAAATAAAAAACTTCTTCGCGTTCATTTCTTTGTAAATAAAAAACTTCTTAGCATCAAACGCAGGGTCTGCTAACATCTGATCCAAGTCTCACTTGGGGTAGGAAGCTTAGAGTAAAGATTGATATATCTATTATGGCTAGTTACTTTCCAATTTGGTTCAGTTTTTAAGAAATTTCTTCACTGACTTTCTTGGGGAAAATAAGTACGTGGTGGTCTAATTTTACGCCCCTAGTGTGGCCATTGTCTCTTGCTTGCCCCCGAATATGCTGCCGTCGCTAAGGAGTTAAAAGTCCCAAAATGTATCGCTTGCTAAAGTCGATGCTACTGAGGAGACTCAGCTTGCTGAGCAATACCAGGTTCAAGGCTTCCCTACTGTCTATTTCTTCGTTGATGGTGTTCATAAACCTTACCCCGACCAACGTACAAAAGAGGCCATTGTAACTTGGATAAATTTCTAGTTGGACAAACTATTTGAACAAACAGTCTTATATGTACAAACAGTGTTATATCTAGCTGCACAACTCAAAACTTCATGTTGTTAATACCAACTATTGAAGATCCAAATTCACAATGGTTCAAACTATTACCATATGATTTAATTACTAGTTTATAAAGAGTGACAGTGAAAGGTTGATTTCACTCTAGGCTGATTGAGGTTTAGACGGATCGATGTTGTTTTAGCTTTAATAATAATCTGATCAAGTTGTTTGCTTCAGCCAATTGTTGTTTGTTGTGAAACAAAAAACTAGGAGTATTAGGAGATCATACATGAATAAAAAGCAAGTTAACATTGAGTTGTGCCTTCAATTTCCATATTGGACTAACACGTTGACTCGATACGGTATTTTGGTGTTTGGATTATTTACAGTTGGATACCAATTTAGGGAGTACCGAGGGTTAACCTCCTGAGGTATTGACCAGACTTACACTGACATATTTGATTTATGTGGGTATGTGATTCATAACCCTAACTATGAATGGAATGAAATTCTTTCCTTGCCCTCAGCAACTTACCCATTGCTTCGTTCAAAGTTCAAACCTTTCACCTCCACCATTCACTCAGTTATCGATTCCACCGGCTCTGTTACTACCAAGCTCCTCATTAAATTGCAGGTACTAACTCATTCTTATTTATATTTACTAGATGTTTTAGATATGTTCCAACTTACATTTTCAAATGTCTCCTTGAATTACATTTCATATAACTCATGGGGATCATTTTTCAATATGTCAAATCAGTACATGTATTTAAGTACATGGTATTAGTAATTGAACTTAAGATCTCAACATTTTTACTGGATTTTAGGAAGCTGCCTCACTTGGAATTGTCCTTTGTGTATCTTTGAAAGAAACTCCTATTGTTTCAGGTTCCTACAGCTGAGGTGAGAATGTTTTTATTATTGTTTGGCAGGTTCAATAGTGTAGTTTTTATTTTCCACTTTTATTATCTTTTTCCCCGTAAATGAAGATGATGAATACAAGTGTATTTATAGTAAGTAATGATTAAAGTAATGACATAAAAATTATAAATACATTTACTTACTTTAATTCGAGCAGTATTGAAGTATCATACATCATTCAGGTCCATAGTAAGTTCATTATGAACACAAATTATTCATTGTAAAAATTGTCAGACAAGATATTTAAATTAAACTCAATCATAATGCAACTATATCTTTAAAGGGAATTCTAAATTCATTATTCCTGACCCTCACGGAAGACAGCGAAACCTGACTTAAATTTTGTAATTTTGGCAGTGAGGGCTCTTGTGCTACCTCCCACGAAAGACAGCGAAACCTAACTTAAATTTGTTTCTCTTTGCAGAAACAGTGGCCGGATTAGTCAAGCTTGATCTACTTTAGTTAAACTTTTGCAGGTCAGTTCCACATGTCTACGACGACTAGCAATGATATGTTAAATATGAAGTTTATTTCTGTTTATATTTTATTTGTGTGATTGAATCACTTTCACTGTTTGTTCATTCAGTTTGACCCTGAAACAACTCCTGAGAATGTACGGTATCATGGACCTCCTCAAGTAATGCTAGCCTACTTAAAATACCAATGGTCTCTTGGGGAGGATCATAGGCGTAAATAAGCCTTTAGTAGGTTGCATGTCTGCTATAAATCTTTCACTTTGGATCTAAAACAAGAAATGATCACCACACAACTAACATTATATTTGTCTTGTATGTATTTTTTATGCCTACCACTACTTTAGAATATTTATTTTATAGGATCTAGCCATAGAACTTTAAAGTACACTGAATCATCAACAAACCACACTAACTAGCTTAACGGGGGTTTCTAATGTACCGCTTATTGCTCGTGTGTATCGCAAACTCGAAGCTTGGCATTGGGCACTTTCACCCGGATTAGATGATGATTCAATTCAAGGTACTGACCTTGATGATTTCACCCTTCATTCAGCCTTAGATTTCTTTTAATGTATCACATATTTGGCTGACTATTGATATCAATGCTTGTAGAAACCCTTAGCGCATTCAGCAATGCCACCCATTACACAACCAAGTGGGCAAAAGCATGGCATAAGTGGGCCCTATTCAATACAGCAGTGTTGTTATAGTTGTATTATGATTGATTTCTGTCTAAATGATCATCTTTACCAATGAATCATAACAGTTGTTAAGCAATCAATTGATGCTAAATTCATTAGGAACATCTTTAATGCCCCAAGCTTTTTAAAACATTGTTCCCGTTTATGAAAATAATTTATCCATGGGTGCTCAAATGTGACCTCAAATTTAAATAAAGACGTAGATTTATTATTCTGATTGCTGATAACACTGATGCCAATTATGATTCATATGTTCTAAATATTTTGATGTTGTTCCTTTGTTGCTTCACTTGGGAAAGAGATGGTTGATTTGCCTTGACCGCATAAGGAAGCGTTCAGACAACTGCACTGGGTTGCAAGGCTTCTTGGTTTTCCATGCCGGGTTGCAGGGCATATGTTGTTGAGCCTTACAATAGTGTCTTGTCCACTCACTCTTTTCTGACCATACTGATGTCGCAGTACTCCTTGACAATGAGGCGATTTATGACATTTGTCGTCTCTCACTTGACATTGAAAGGCCAACTTATAAGAATCTTAACTGATTGGTCTCGCGGGTATGAAATCTATTGAACTGAAACATGACGGGATACAATGTATTTTCTTTTGGTTGATATTCTTAATGTTATTTCAGTGCTCTTACTTTTTGAAAGAGTACACAACTATTTTTATTTTTTTACTGGAAGGTTTTGGAAATTGCCAGTTTCTTCTATAAAATGGACACTAACAAAATAATTCGTATAATTTGTATACTTGAAAACATTACGACATTTTCCTCATTTACAAGTCATATTTTTCTACTTTTGAATCTCTATTTGTGTGCGTCATGAACCTTTTTTATTGGTAAAAGAAAATGAAGTATTTCACCAGGTCATCCTTAGTTATGTTGGCTTATAGTAAAGATTGAGTAAAAAGACAACTATACTTTTACTTTTGAATCCTTCTTCCTATGTCCAACCATATATTATGTTTGATATTATAAAAATTGCATTTGATCAGTTTGAGAGAGTAACTAAGAATGCAATAATATTGTACTTGAAATTCATTATGCAGATTTGATATTATAACTAATATGATAATTTTATTTTGTTTGACAGAATGTCATTTTTGGATCCTCATCAAGTTTACAGCGTTGCGGGTTGCGGCATTGATGGTGATGATAATAGAGCGAAAGTTGATAGTCAACAACAACAGACTTCTTTTGTATATTTTATTTGATTGGTTATAATATAAAAATATATCATTTGGGGATGATTGTATTAGGATGTTATATTGGATGCTTTTATTAAAATAATGTAACTTTCGGAGCGATTGTATTATTACGATGTTTCATTTGTTTGGTTTAAGTTTTTTTTTTTGTAAATAAAGAGTGGAGGCTTATATAAATGTAAATGTTGAATATAATGCCCTTGTTTTTGTAGACTATTTTGTATATGTTCTTAGGATTTAATTAGTGTGATAAGAAGGAATAATCACGATATTGGATCTTGATTTTTTTTAAATATGTATTAATATTACAAACAGAATTTTATCGTTACTAATTCTGAATTTTACCGTTACTAAATAGCAACAAAATTTACCGTTACTAATTATGAATTTTACCATTACTATTAGCAACATAAATTTCCGTTACTAATTATGAATTTTACCGTTACTATTAGTAACATAATTTTCCATTACTAATTCTGGATTTTACCGTTACTATTAGTAACAGAATTTTTCGTTACTAATTCTGAATTTTACCGTTACTATTAGTAACAGAATTTTTCGTTACTAATTCTGAAATTTACCGTTACTATTAGTAACAGAATTTTTCGTTACTAGCTTCGTGCCCCGCGCCTTTTTTCTAACTGAAAAATTGTGTTACTAATATTTTTAGTAACGGTAAAATTGTGTTACTAATGGCGTGTTTTGGTGTAGTGACTATTAATACAATTGATAAGTTTGGGGTTTTAAACACAATACAATCCAGTAAAGAGACCAAAAAATCGGTGCCTAATGCACCAGAGAACGAGTCGCTCTGAAAAAAGCCTGTGCACAAGGCAAATAGATGCAAGACAAACATGTCATAAGCACCAACGTCAAGGAGGGAGTCTCAAACTCTAAGCCATCATAAAAAAATTGAATAAAATCAGTAACTTGTTCCAACTCCTTATAATCACATCCTTCACAACAAATCTGTGAGCGACGAGACTACGATCAGAGACGACGATCGATAGGGAACGAAGATATATGTGCGAAGACGATGGATAGGTGACGAATATGGGGATGGATCGGCGACGGAGACAGAGACGGCGACCGTGGCAGATCTGTGAGCATTGTCCGAAATGGGTTTTAGGGTGGTTTGAAATATAAAAAATGTGTATGCCTCGATTTTTAAGTTTTTCTTTTTAGATCTATAAACACCGCAAGATGGGGGTACAAATGTACTTCATCCCAAAATATGGTTTATTAAATATGGGGGTCATAAATGAAAATTTGAGACTTATTTAAAAACACCCAAAAAAAATCTAAATATTTCAGTCATAGTTTATATTTGTCACACATGTTTTTAAAAATCAAGGTGAAATGATTTGTAAAATTCTCTTTTGAACATTAAGAAATATTCTTTACAAAAAGTTTTTTTTTTGAATTTACGAATGGTCCATTCTCTATGCTTTCATGCATTTCTAGTTTAATAGTATATAGTATATCATATATATTATGAGGCACCATATGTGCTTTCATGCATTTCTTTTTGTATCCCTTAACAAATTTGTGCTTTAGCATTGTGATACCTGAAGTGGTAGTCCACGTCTTATCTAGAGGCGGTAATTCTACAAAATTATATGAGAAAACATGTTATTAACAATTCCATTTTTATTATAACCTTTTGCTAATTTAAATTTTATTAGGGTTAACTTTAATTAGTATTGTATGTAATAATTATACTCTCACGTGGACCAATAATTAATGCACACTTGTCATCCAACGTGGCCGGTCAACTTACTTGATCGACCTCATAGACACTTAGTCGGCTAGAATGTTGACCAACTCCAGAAGGCCAATCAACAAGAACATGAACAATTACTCGAAAATAGCTTATGTCAACCAACACTGAATTCCAAGAGTTTTACTTATTGTACACACATGTAAGCACCTATCAATAAAAAGGCGTTCCATCTTTACGGTTTGCACCCCTATAAATACAAACTAATCTCTTAGCTCAAGGGACAACTCAAATCACTCATATGAACACCATACTGAGCTATTGTAAACCCTATTAAATAACAACAACAGTGGACATAGGCTATTTTATAATTGAACCACTTTAAAACCTTTGTCTCTTGTGTGTGTGGTTTGAGTTATTTCTATTATTTTTATCTGTGATAATAAAATCATAGTTAGTCCACTTCTAGACATCAACAGATTGGCACCGTCAGTGAAAAATATTTGTCTGTCATCGTGCTCTACCATTTGTTTCATTTCTTTATCTCTCGAGATATTAATGATCCAGAAAAATAGCTCTCATAATGAAGGTAACACTGTTATTCCATCTCCCCCCCCCCCCCCCTCCAATGCGGTAGATTTACAAGGAATTATTCTCAACCTTACTAAAGGTCAAGAAGCTATGCAATAGACTGTTAAGCACTTGGATCGCACCATGCAATCTAAGTCCTCTAATTCCAAAAGGGATATTACACCACCACCACTAGTCATGCATAAAAGACGTTACCATTCTCGTTCTTTCACGATAAGTCCTGTCGTCCTGGCGCAACTTCTTTATTCTGGTCAACTGATTATTATGATAGTTGATCTTTTTTCAAAGAAAGACCAAGTGTCTTAAAGAGGCTCAGCAGGGAGTCTGCCTTTGATCGGCTAGGCCCCCAAGTAAACAGATAACATCATAGGGAGAAGGATCGTCATCATAAATATAGAGAAGGTTCCACAAGATCTAAGGCCAGTATAAGGGGCTCTGTGCATGCCGAGCAGACCTCTTAGGAGGAGAGTTCAACACATGAAAACAATAAAGCTGTTAAATCTACCTCGACCAAGTCTAAACCAGAGGAGCATTCATTAAAGGGATCCATGCAACGGTTGGAAGATAGGCCAGCAAAAATAGCCAAGATAAAGAATCCATTGCAAAGGACTTTCATCAAAGGATCACCTTCCATCCAGCAATTATGGAATACCCCACACCTTCTAAGTTCAAACCACCAATGGTTACTCCTAAATATGATGGGAAAACTTATCCAGTCTTGCATATAGATAAATATCAAGTTGCTGCCGACATCTACTCAGTGCCCGACGAGATGAGATATAGAGCTTTCTCTAGTTCTATCACAAGGCCAGCTCAAATTTGGTATAATAATCTCCCCTAAGGTAAAATCTCTAGTTTTCACCAGTTAGCTGAGTTTTTCATTGATAAATTTTATTTTGGGGCTAAGTCGATCAAGAGTGTCACTCATCTCTTGACCACGGCAAAAGCCAGGAGAAAGCACCACATAATATATTACTCGTTTTAATAATGAAAATCTAGAGGTGGTAGACTATGAGGAGAAAATAACCATAGCCACACTTATGAGTGGGTTACTTGCTAAAGATCTTTACTATGTCTTAGCAAAAAATTCACCAAAAAGCATAACGGAATTAATGAATAATAAGTGGAGAATTTTTCTCCCACTATTCTGTTACTACTACTATAATTGGGGGGCGCCTTGTATGTGCGCCTGCCTGATGGTCCTCGATGCTGGGATAAACTTAGCTAGAAAAATTATTATTTTTGAGGAAGCCATGGCAGCCAAGGAAGCTCTTAAGACCAAAGGGGAAGGGAAGAAGAACAATTCTAATTTTTTCAAAACGGATCAGAACAAGAAGTTGGATTGGATGAAAAATTATGATGAATATACCGCACTCAACATGGGTGTTCACAATATCCTAGAGGAGATTAAGGGAAACATAGATTTGAATTGGCCTGAAAAGTTAAAGACACCCCCGACAAGAGGGATAAGTCCAAGCACTCCGACTTCCAAAGAGATCATGGGCACAACACCAACAGTTTCATTGCACTAAATAATGAGATAGAAAGTCTCATTTGGCGTAGAAAGTTGAGCAAGTTTGTTGCTCGAAATGGCAACAGAAATTATCAAATAAGGTCAGAATCTCCAGCCCGAGAAAGGCATGATAATAAGAAAGCCAGAAATGATGATTTTAAAGAAGATCCAGACATACCAAAGAAACATGATGAACTAGAAGTTGAGGTTAGTGTGATATCCTTTGGATGCCATTTTATTTTAGGTGGTGATGTTGAAGGAGGAGATGACATAGCAGAACGGGAAATCTTATCTAAATGAAGTCAAAGCTTGCCCAATTATTAGGTAAATTGATATGGTTGAATCCAGTAATAGTCGATCGAGGAATATTAAAAGAGACTAGCTAGTGATTGGGTTTTCTAAGAATGATTAGAGTGGGTTTTTTACCCTCATGACGATCCGTTAGTAATCATATACAAAGTTCATTATGGTAGAGTTGTAAGGATCGTGGTTGATAATGGGAGCTCTGTCAATGTAATGTTCTACAACTGTTTCGACAGCTTAGGGTTGAAGACCAACAAGCTAGAACCATACCATAGGCCTCTCATTGGATTTGCAGGGGAGAATGTATACCCATTAGGAACCATCGAGATGGAAGTCTTGGTCGGCGTCTGGCCGACGAGTAGAAGAGAAAGAATTATCTTCTTTGTATTCGATAAAAATGTCCTGTCAACTTACAATATCAACTTGAAAAGAGTGGGAATTAAGAAATTACAGGTCATGCCTTCTACAGTGCATCAATGCATGAAGTTTCTAATAAATTATGGAATCAACATAATAAATGGCAGTCAAAAGAATGCCAGAGAATGTTATTATACATCAGCCGACCAACAAGAGATGCAACTGAAAAACACCATCAGTTTCCACATTTATACTTTGGATCCTTGAGAGGAAGAACAACTGGTAAAGGGATAAGTTATGGAAGAAACATAAATTATGGTGCTGGATGACGAGAAGCTAAAAAGAACCACTCAGGTCGATTCTAAATTATCTCATTCTCTAAAACATGAACTAATCACTTTCCTTAGATAAAGGAAAAAGTTTTCACTTGGAGCCATGAAGATATGCTGGGAATTGATCCAAATTTCATTTGCTATGAACTCAATATCTATCTAGGTTTCAAGTCGATTAAGCAAAGGCGAAGGCTCTTCAGTCCAAAAAAGAATGCAACAATCCAAGAGGAAGTAGAAAAATTGCAGCGAGCACAGTTCATTGAGGATGCCATGTATCCTACTTAGCTAGATAATGTGGTGATGATCAAGAAGAAAAATGACAAGTGGCGTATGTGTGTAGATTTTACATATCTCAATAAAACATTTCCAAAAGATCATTTCCCTTTGCCAATGATTGATCAATTGGTCGATGCTACATCATATCATGACCTACTTAGTTTTATGGATGCTTATTCTGGTTACAACTATATTAAGATGAAACCCAAAGACAAGGAAAATACTTCCTTCATTACCAACCGAGGAACTTGTTATTATAATGTCAAGCCTTTTGGGTTGAAAAATGCCTGAGCCACATATCAGAGACTAGTAAACAAGGTTTTGAGGATAAGATCGGAAAAAATATGAAGGTATATGTAGATGACATGCTCACTAAGAGTAAACATGTTGCCGACCACATAGAATATTTGGCTCAAACCTTTGATCAATTGGAGAAGCACGAGATGAAGCTCAATTTAACCAAATGCATCTTTAGAGTATAGGAAGGAATGTTCCTAAGGTACATTGTTAATCAAAAGGTCATAGAAATAAACCCTGATAAGATAAAATCCTTTCCTGAAATGCAGTCCCCAACCAACAAGAAAAAAGTCCAAAAGCTTACAGGAAGAGTAGCTGCCTTGAACCACTTTGTCTCTCAAAAAACTGATAAGTGTTTTCCATTCTTCAACCTTTGAGTGGAATTACGAATGTGAGAAGGCTTTCTTAGAATTAAAGAAGTATTTAGGTTATCCCCCACTCCTCTCCCAACCAGTTCTGGGAGAAAAACTATATTTGTACTTGGTTATTTTTTAACCGAATGTTAGTTCGACTTTGATCCGACTTGATAATGGAGATTACAGGTCGGTCTATTATACAAGAAAGGCATCTTGAGGAGCTGAGATTAGATATCCACGCCTGGAGAAGTTAGCCTTGGCCCTTATTGAAGAATCTAGGAGGGTGAGACCATACTTCTAAGCCCACACTATTATTGTCTATACAGATTTACCTCTACGACAAGCGTTACACAAACCATAAAAGTCTAGAAGGCTAATGTCTTGGGCGATGGAATTGGGAGAGTATGAAATAGTGTATGAGCCTAGAGTTGCAATAAAAGTCCAAGCAGTAGAAGAATTTGTTATCGAATTTACCTAAGCAGAAGAGTAACATAATCCAAGTTTCCTCCCCGAGCAGACTTCTACGAAAGAGAGCTTAGCTCCAAAGCAAACAAAGATTGTGTCTGACCAACTGGAGTCGTCAGTTGCTCAAGAAAACTTGCAACAAAGAAAGAAGATATTAAAGTATGGAGTACTGGTAGAAGAGGAATTATCTGATGATATTCGAACTTGGAAGTTGTTTATAGATGGGTCCTCATGTGCTACTAGAAGTTGAATAGGCCTCATTATTAATACTCCAGATAACTTGGTTGTGGAATATGCTATGAGATTCCAATTTAAGACTTCCAATAATAAGGCTGAATATGAAGCACTAATCACAGGACTGGAATTAGCTTCATCACTGGGAGCCAACCAGGTATTGGTACACAGTGATTTCCAATTGATTATTGATCGGATGCAATAGATTTATGGTTTAAGAGGAGAAACCATGATGAGATACCACCAAAAATAAATGGAAGGTATCTCTATGATCACTTTAGTCAAAATAGTAAGGATTACCAGACTTGAGAATGCCTGAGCAGATGCTCTTGTTCAGCTTTCTTCAGCAACTCCAACAGAGCTCATATGAACAATCATGATGGATATTCTTGCTCACAGAAGCATTGAGGGGATAGAAATCAGTGTCGTGTCTCTGGAATTAGGTCCTTCCTGGATGGACCCAATTCAAGAATACATCGAGCAAGGAACACTCACATCCGACCAAAAGGAACCAGGAAGATGAGGTACAAGGCAACTAGTTATGTGGTAGAAAAAGGTGTTCTATACATGCGAGGATAAACTTTTTCATTACTTAGTTGTGTTCATCTAAATGAAATGAAAGATTTTATAAAGCACATGCATGAAGTCTCATGTGGAGTACACACAATTAGGAGATCTCTGAGACAATGGATAACAATGCAAGGTTACTATTAGCCAACGATGAAAGCACATTATGTGGCTTTCTCCAAGAAATGTGATAAATGTCAAAAGTTTGTTCCCCTACCCAGAAGACTGGGATCAATCCTAACACCCATCACTTATCTATGGCCTTTTATTATATGGGAAATTAATTTGGTCGGACCATTGCCGACCACCAAAGGAAGATTCAAATATCTGGTCGTAGTTGTTAATTATTTTACCAAATGGGTAGAAGCTGAGCCCCTGATTGACAAGACTTATCAGAGAGTGTTCCAATTCATATGGAAGAGGATCATTTGTAGATACGGTATGCCTTATGCTTTCATAACCGACCATGGCACTCAGTTTGATAATGAGGAATTTGAAGAGTATTATCTTCGATTAGGTATTCATAAACTTCATTCAGCACCTGGTCATCCCCAGTGCAATGGACAAACAGAGATCATCAATAAAACCTTGCTAAATTAGTTGAAGAAAAGACTGGATGAGGCTAAAGGCAACTGGATTAATGAGCTACCAAGCGTCCTTTGGGTATGCAGGACTACTCCCAGAATAGCTATAGGAGAAACTCCATACATGCTAGCTTTTGGCACTGACGCAGTATTTCCCATGGAAATAGGCCTACCATATCACAGGGTCTTAAACTTTGATTCACGTAAGAGTGACCTTATGAGACGACTAGATCTGGACATGAAATACGAAGTTTGAGAAGACGTTGCTATGTGGATGGCTTCCTATCAACAAAGGACTGCGAGGTTTTATAATCGAATGGTCAATCCCAGCAATCGGAAGCAAGGAGACCTGGTACTTAAGAAAGTAATCCAGAAGACTAGCAAGATGGAGCCTAATTGGCATGGTCCATACTGTATCTCGACGGTTATCCGACTAGGAACCTATCGATTGGAAACTTTGGAATGAGAATAATTCAAAAATCCTTTGAACGCAGATCATCTGAACAAGTATTATTAGTATCCAATGTGAAAATGCTATCCTTAATGTAATTTGTTGTTCAAGTTAATGAAGTCTCAGTTATTCTCCGTTCTAAATCATATTTGTGTTTTGTTTTTCAGAGTATGGTGGTTACACCTAATTAATATGAGCAATTTTAATTTATAAGCAATTTTAATCAGAAAAGTTCAAAAGCTTCCTCACCGAGAAAGGCATGGTTCAAACCTTTCCAACTTCAAAAAATTTCTCAAAAAGCCTCACCGAGAAAGGCATGGTTCAAACTTTTTCAAAATTTTCCAACTTTAGAAAAGTTCTCAGAAAGTTTTTCGCCAAATAACATGGTTTAAACTTTCCCAAACATTTCCAACTTCATAAAAGTTCAAACTTCATATCTGATTTGTCCTCGCCAAGTCACAAATAAGAAGTTAGTAAAATTTCTTAACTAGAGGTTTTACCCGATCAGGTTAAAATACTGAAGTAATTATATATTCCTAATACACTTGGTCACCAATGATAACTAATGATGCAAATTAGTATAATAAGGTTATTTACTGTTTTATCTAAGTGCATCAGTCGAATCTAAGGCCGTATACATGATTCAAACATGAATTAAATATTAATATTTGAGCAGGTTATTTAGTCTATATGCCGACTAACTAATCTCGATACAGTTTACCTAGTCGACAAAAAAGATTAATAATAACCATAAGCTTGAATAAACAGAATTCAAATTAATTCCATTTCATTGATCACAGTGTATTACAATGGAAATTAATAAAAAGAAGTACAATGAAAATGTTAAATCATTCTACTAGTCATTTTCCTTGGGCCTTGTCCATGCCTGTAGGAGGATCATCAAGAGTGTATGGATAATTGATTGTGTTGAAGTCTCTCTGCATTTGCATATTACTATTGCTCGACCTATTAATTAAACGAGGTGGGAGAAGTATCTCAAACTCATCATAAAAGCCATAATCCCCTAAATATTTATTTATCAGACATTGGGGGATAAAGTTAGGATGAATCCATGTGGTGTCCAACTTAAAGGGAGGCTCATCACAGTCCAAGAAGCTTGGATCATTCCAATGCCACAGGTTACTATTTCGATCAAACTTAAGCAAAATTAGTAAGTTGGTCCATCCTCATTTGTAGCCTTTGCGATTTCTCTAAGCAAGATGATCATCCATATAGGCCAAAGCCTCATTTTAGCACTCCATCCAAACTTCCCTGGGATGTTTGTGAAACTAAAATGTAAGTCTCTCCACCTGGTTTTGAAGCTTCTTAAGAACACAATCTTTGGCCTTCAGTTGAGCATCTCGATCGACAATGGCCTTGTCTTTGGCTTGTAACTGGGCAGCTTGGTCGGCAAGGGTTTTCTTAGTTCTTTCTTCCTCAATAGTTTGTCGAAAAACTGACCTCTGCCTAGAAGTCTACCCAGGTTTAGTCTTTTTCTTCTGCAGTGACTCTAATTCTTCCAATAGTTTTGTATTTTCATTCTCTATAAAGGAAGCATCTTTATCGGGACCAATGGTTGATGATTTCTTCAAGTTATCAAGTTCATCCCTCAGAGCATTGTTTTCCTTCTCTGACATGGTAGCAATGGACCTAGAATTCCCTAAATCCTCCTTCAAGGAAAGCTCCTTCTTATATAGAGCAGAGGTGATATCCTTAAATTTGGTCTCAAAATCCTAACATTCTCTTAAAGATTTATACTTGGGTTCATAATCAGAATGGAGTAAAGAAAGGGACAATTTATGATCATCTTGTAGCTGCTCAATCATCTCATAATATGCAGCATCATTAGTAACAGCCATGTCCAACAACCAGTGAAGGTGGATATATGACTCCTTGACTTGGTCGGAAATATTTTTTCCGAGTAACCCAATTAAGTCTTCTTAACACATGGGAACATAATAAAATTCTAGAAGGTTCCTACTTCGTCTGAGCAGATCAGATTCAGCATAAATTATGGCTTTATTCCTAGCAGCAAACTGAAGAAAATTATAAACATATAAGTTTGTGGGATAAATCCAAAAGATCAGATAACACAAGTAATAAATAATATAGTTCGAATAAGAATAAAAAAACGTTTTAAGGTATGTACAACAGTTGAAGGGAAAATATTTGTTCTTTCATTAATTGATAGTTAAAGTACAAAAGTTGCTACATCATTGAGAAAGGAAAAAAAAAGAAAAAAAAAAAGTAAACTGGATAGACCTTCTCCTTGTCCTTGGATTAGCTGTGGTCAGCAGCTGGTAGGTTAGCACTGGTGTTAGGAACCACTGAAGACTCAGGGGGCATCATAGAAGATTTTCCCGATCCCTCCTCAGCGTCAAACTCCTCACCCAGGTTAGGAGGAGTACTAGGATCACGTCTTATGAAGAGTTTAGAGCTTTCTTCGATGCCAACCAACTTTAAGGCCTTAATCTACCCGTCTTTAAAGCACAGCTTCTTAGCATACTCAATTTGAGTAGAGGCAAAAAAAATGTCCTTTTACCAACCTAAATCAAAGGTATCTTTGCTTTTGGACTTCAAGGAAAGAACCTTAAAAGGCAGACCAGTCACTTTGTCTTTAACATTTTTGGCTTGAGTGGTCACTTCTGTAAGCTTGTCCTCGATAGTTTTGGCCTTGCCTTCACCAGTTTTAGCTCTCTCCTCAGTAACGTTTATTTTGCCTTCAGTAGTGTAGGACCTATCATTGGCTTTCCTTAACTCTTCTTCCCAAGACTTTTGCTTCGAATCCAAAGCTGGTCAGGAGTCTGCCAAAGAATTCTTCAAACCTTCAAAGTCCTTTTCAACTTCTCCTGGAGAAGAATGAAGTTGGTTGTTCTTCTCTATCATCTGGTTAAAATCAACCAGGAACTATAAATAAAGGAAAAGGATCAGATGAATTCACCATTATAAAGAAAGGAACAAACATGGTTAAAAGAAGTTCAAAAGAATTAATAAAAGGTAGAAAAGGGGAAATATTACGAAGTCCAAATTGTGGCAAGCTCTCTTAGTGAGTCTGAGTCTGGATTTTGACATGGGGGCTGAAGTAGCCTGATCAATAAGAAGGGTCACTGATTTGATCAGACCCCTATCTAATCCAGGGTTAACAGCAATAGAGGCTGACCCAATGTCCAGGTCAACCTGAATCTTCTTCACAAATGCTTGTTGGCTGATGGTTTTCTCTAAAGCTAAAGCATGTTGCTCAACTGAGGTTTTTGAATCTATTTTGAAGGATCAGGCAAACTTCTTCTTATCCTTTTTAATTTGTGCTCTTCATATCGAGCCTCATCGATGTTAATAGGCCTCTTGTCACTAGAATTTGACTTCTTATCACTTGGCTTCTTTCCAGTATCAGCAACCTTTTTTGGTTGAGGAGATAGGGGACCACCCATCATGTTAGCCATTTTCCTCTTCGCCACATCTACAAAAGGAGAAAGAGGAATCTCATAAACCTCCGAAGACTTAAATGAAGAATAAGTTCCTCTTAGAATAACTTCAGCGCATATAGACTCTGTAGCTGAAGAAGTTGGCACAGGATCCTCTTTAAGGTTGACAATAATTGGGGGTAGAGCAACTGTAGGTCGGGCAATAAAGGATGTGATGGAACTTTTATACTCCAACAATAATGAGGCAGCCTTGGGATGTTCTTCCCCAAACTTTTGGTTAAAACCTCATTAAAACTTGAGGTCGTTGAGGTTAATTTCCCCTTCCTTGGGGCACCTTTTCATACTCTCCTCTGCATAAGAAAGAAAATGCAAAGTTAGTCAGAAGATACCAAAATGCAAATCAAGCGAGGAAAAATCATTAATAAAGTATAACATATGCCCCATCCTGACTGGGGAAATCTGGGACCAGTATAAGACACTCCAATTAGGAGGAGGGTATATTGTCAGTTCTTGACAATAACACCATACTCCCAGTAATCCTTATTGGAGTTTGGTAGATTAACTACTATTGCCTTATTGGCTGGCCTAGTTTTTAAATAGTAGGCACTCTTTCCAACAGTTACCCACTTGTTATAAAACATCAACTCCAAAATCCTAATATAGGTCCCATAAAGTTCGTTTAATCCACGAACTCCATTTATAACCCTCCAAGTGTTGGGAGCTACCCTAGCAGGAACTACGTCAAAATATTGGCAAAATTAAAGAAAAGTGAATTTGGTGGAAATGTGATACCACACTCAGCTATGAATAGGGTGGGGATCCAGTGACCCTCAGAAAGGGAATAAACATCAATAGGACCCCTGGGTATCTCCAAGTCTACCCCAGTTTAACTAAGGATCAAACTGGGATTTTAAAGCAAGAACAGTGATGAATATGCAAGAACAGCCACCAAAAAACTCAAGAATCTCACCAGAAAATTCAAATAGTCACTGGAAAACTCAAAAATCCCGTCAAAAATTGAAGAGGCAAGAATAAAAGGGGATGAAAATGGCAAATTGAGGTGGAGATGATACCTGTAGACTCGCGAAATGAAGGAGATGTGAAGAAATGAAGAGACCCCTGAGACCGCAGCAGCCAAGCCCTTGAAAGAGAGAGAGAATTGTATAAATAGCCATGGCGAGAAAGAGAGAAATGAAGAAGAAAGAGAAGAAAATGAGGTTTTAACCCTTAAGTGGGTTGGCACCACTCCCAAGGCCCATCATTGCCTTGGGAGCCCAAAAGACAATCAGAATCATTGCGCTTGTCGGGCATGCTACCCACTCCAATAGGTGACACTTGTCAAAGAGATGGTGGCACACAAGGAAAATATAGCCTCGGACGTGTATACCCCTCAATCACATACTCACATATGTAATTAAGGGCTAGGGGTGATTGATATGCCCAAAGTGTACCAGCCAATCTAGAGACCTCAACCTCGGCCTCATAACAACCGAGGTAATAGAAGTTCGAGAATACCCATCACTAACATCGTCCTACTGTCGTCGACCACATCCAACTCCCCCCTCAACTACGGACCTCAGCTCATCTTCGAATAAGATGAGATTATCTAGAACCTTGGAGCACAGTCCTTGTTAGGTCTTCCATAGCCGACGGCGCACTAATCTCATACATCAACCTCGGCTGGTAATCAGCCGGGGTGAGCAAGGACTCACGGGTTTAACCACCCTTCAACATCATCATCGGCCCTAGACGACGTTGCAAGTGCCAAATGAGAATCAGCAACCCTGTAGGCTCAGCGTCAATTATCAGGCCAATATCAGACCCAACCGACGTTCCACATATCTTACCTCGACTGGCATCCCAGCCAAGGTCATCACATAATTCCCTGCCAAGGTGGGGGTCGTACCTCACCAACCTCATACTCACCCAGGCCGAGGTTGGTACCAAGCAAAGACAACCGAGCTTCTACGCGTACATGTATGACTTGAAGCACGTGGATAAATCTGTTATAACTGAATCATTCCCTCCACGTGAGGGAGTATTGAGGTCATCATTACTTAGTTAAAGATTAGCCAGGTATCATCCTTACACTGGCTGGATCTCCATGTACATGCTCATTGTATGCTTGGGGGGTACATTACACCCCACACACACTATATATAGAGGTCATCCTCTACCTTGCAAAGGGATCGAGAATTACAATCCTAGCTGAAACTCTGTCAAATTATATAGTAGAGAGAGAAAGCTTGAGAGATTATATTCATGGCCATTAGCGCCCTATTTTAGTGACCTTATTCACTCACTTGCACAGTGGACGTAGGCCTAATTGGCTGAACCACTTATATATTGGTGTTCATCCTCTTATCCTCATCTCAATCTCTTATATTTAGTATACACTTGAGCTGCCATTGTTATCACTGATTTGAGCTTACAAACACCTTGAAGGGTGGTGTTATTTCCAGCATCATCATTTTGGTGCCATCTGTGGGAACGAGAATACATAACTCTTCCTTTCCTATCTTAACCTCATCGGAGACTCTGGTGGTAAACCAGGCCTCACCCCTTGCATGGAGTTGTTTCACCATTGAAAGAGGTGCCTTAAGGAATTAAGCTCACCTTCTTACAAGCTTTTTAGTGTTAACATATAGCACCGGAGTTACCGCTACCTCCTCCACCATCTGGTGCTGGAGGACCTAGTTCTAGCCAGTCACCACCCCAGTCCGAAATGGCTGAGGTGGATGCTGCCTTGAAGTCCTTGGTTGCAACGCAACAAGCAATGAAGGAGAAATTTGCACAGCTCAGTCAAAATATGATGAGGCCACCTGGGGTCTCACCGGAGATGATTACTCTGGCGGCTTCTCAGCCTCATCTTAAAGCAAGGGGACTACCCCAGGAACCGCAAAAAGACCAACCTATACCTCAACGGAGAAGGGATGTTGTTGACCCTAGGCATTTGCATCTGAGGAGGCAAGAAAACCCTTGCCCTGAGGATAGGTATGATGATATGGAGGAAGAAGATGCTCCAGAAGAGTGCTGGGAGCCATATAAGGTTTCAAATAACATTGTACGTCCTATCCACCAAAGCCGAGGTTGTGGGGACAGAAGAGATGGTGGTGCCCAATAAAGAGGATCAGCTTTTGATCGCTTGAGCAGAGGGTCGGACTTTTAAAGGCTCAGCCCAGTAAATGACCTGGGGCAGAGGTTATCCAGGTTAAGAAGTGAAGCAGGGTCACAAAGGAAAGATGGGGAACATCGGCCTCATCATGGCCGACCCCATCTTGGCCGACCTCATCAAGGCAGAGACATAGATCAAGAGGAGATCAACAGACGACGTTGTACTACGATTGGGGAACCCTCAGTCCACCCCTTGGAGGTGGCTGGGTATAACCTCAGCTAGGATGATATTGTTAGGCCATGGAATGAATCCATCCAGTGCCTTGAAGAGAAGATAGGAGACCTCATCAAAAGTCGAAACCCACTACAAAAAGGTTTCTCAGTGGGCTCCCCATTCTTGGCTAAGATAGTAAACTTCCCAACCCTTACGAAGTTTAAACCACCTACGGTGTCTCCCAAGTATGACGGTAGTACCAACCCTATGCATCATAATAAGATGTACCAGTCTGAGATGGACATTTACTCAATCCCAGATGAGATAAAGTGCATGGCCTTCTCCGGGACTTTGACAGGAGCGGCACACATCTGGTTTACCTCTCTTCCAAAGAACTCAATTAAAACTTTTAAGGGCTTGGTAGAACGGTTCATTCACAATTTTTGTTTTGGGGTAAGACCCCAAAAGAAAACCACCCATCTGTTTTATGTCAAGCAAGACAAGAATGAGAGCCTAAGAGACTACATCGCTAGATTCAACAAAGAAAAATTGGAGGTTAAAGATTATGAAGAGAATATAGCCATGATAACCCTCATTGGAGGAATGCAAAACCATGGAGGTATATGTAGATGATATGTTGACAAAGAGCTTGAAGGCTTGCACTCACATGGCAGACCTAGGAAGAACTCTCGACACCATGGACTTATACAGGATGAAACTCAATCCCGCAAAGTGTGTCTTCAGAGTAGGAGCTGGAAAATTTCTTGGATTCATTGTCAATCATAGGGGAATAGAGGCCAATCCTGAGAAGATCAAGTCTTTGCTTGATATGACGACACCAAGAAGTATAAAAGACGTTCAGAGGCTCTGGAAGAGTAGCTGCACTCAACAGACTTGTTTCCAGAGCTACAGACAAGTGTCTTCCATGTTCCAAGGTGCTTAGAAAGGCCCTTGAATGGGATGAAGAGTGTGACAAGGCCTTTAAATAGGTTAAGTCCTACCTCGGATCCCTAATGCTCTTATCTCAACCCATTCTAGGAGAGAAGTTGTATGTCTATCTAACAGTTTCAGAGTCACCTATAAGCGAAGCCATAGTATGGGAAGATGTTGGGGTGCAAAGGCCTGTGTACTTCAATATTAAGGCCCTTCAAGGGTCCGAACAAAACTATCCTCGAATGGAGAAATTGGCCTATGCTTTGATACACACTTCCAGGAAGATGAAATACTATTTCCAATCCCACTCTATGGTCATCCTCACTGACTCCCCACTACGGAAAGTCTTCCACAAGCCTGAGAAGTCAGGCAGATTGATGACCTGGGCCATCGAGTTGGGAGAATATGACCTTATTTATTAACCCAGGGTGGCCATCAAAGGGCAGGCACTCGCAGACTTTGTTGCTGAGTTCACATGGGAAGAGGCCGAGGTTGAGAATAAACTAGAGGAATCAAGCAGTAACGTCTTTCGAGACCCAGAAGAGGTTGTATCCGACAGAGCCATAATAGGAGTAGCTGAAAATGAGAAAGATAGGTACCTCTTCAAGCAAGGAACCCTGTCAAAAGGGAGCTTCTCTTCAAATGAAGATGTTTGGAACCTCTTTGTTGACGAGTCTTCCAGTGAAAGTGGAAGCGGTGCAAGGCTGATACTGTCAGCTCCGGATGTTACCAATGTTGAATATGCACTAAGGTTCAACTTCAAAGAATCAAACAATGAGTCAGAATATGAGGTCGTAATAGCAGGTCTCTTCTTGGCAAAGACCCTTAAGGTTGGTCTACTCCTACTTCACAGCGACTCGAGGTTAGTTATCAACCAAGTGTTTGGAGTTTATGAGGCCAAGGATAAAAGGATCGTTAAATACCTGAAGAGGGTAAGAATGATGATAGAAGGCTTAGAAGAGGTGAATATGAAGAGGGTACCTAGACAAAATAATAGCCATGCAGATGCACTAGCAAGGTTGGCTTCAGCAACAAGGATAGGCATTAAAAGGACAGTACCAGTCGAGATCCTGCTCAAACCGACCATTGAAGAAGAAGAGGTTGCCAGCTCTTGCCTCAACTTGAACCTAGGAGACTCATGGATGGACCCCCTCATGAGATATATCAAAGAGGGAGAGCTGCTAGAATCAAAGATAGAAAGGAGGAAACTGAGGTGCAGAGCTACAAAGTTCTAAATAATAGGAGATGTCCTATATAAGAAAGGATTTTTGTTACCTCTCCTCATATGTGTTCATCCCATAGAGGTCCCCCGCATACTACAGGCGGTAGACGAGGGTTCTTGCTCCAGTCACATAGGAGGAAGACCTTTGGCCAATAGGATAATCACGCAGGGATACTGGTGGCCGACCTTGAATAAGGATAGTGCAGCCTACGTAAAGAGGTGTGACAAATGCCAAAGATTCTCCACTATACCCCATTAACCTCATCAACCTATGATGTCAATCAGTTACCCTTGGCCATTCGCAATATGGGGGATTGACTTAGTAGGCCCCTTGACAAGGGCTGGGAACAATTATCAATTTCTGATAGTAGTGATTGACTACTTCTCCAAGTGGGTGGAGGCTGAATCGATGATTATGATTACAGAGCAGAAGACCTTCTAATTTATCTGAAAGAGCATCATATGTAGACATGGCCTCCAGAACACCCTTGTCTCGGACAATGGAACCCAGTTTAAGAATTCTTCCTTAGAGAAGTACTGTGAGAGATTTAGGATTAAGAAATTTTTCCCTTCTCCTGGCTGACCTCGGGAAAATGGTCAGACCGAAGTCACGAACAGAATAATCCTCGACGGTATTAAGAAGAGATTAGAAGAAGATAAGGGTAGATGGACTGAAAAGGTTTATGCTGTGTTATGGGCCTACAGAACAACAGCTAGGACACCAACGGGGGAGACCCCATTTATATTGGCACAAAGCTCAGAGGTCGTCATACCAATAGAGGTAGGACTCCTCACTCATAGAGTTTAGACCTATGACCCTGAGAAGAATGGGGAAGGGACAAGACTTGACCTAGATTTGATTGAGGAAAGAAGGGAAGACGCTGAAATCAGACAGGCTGCCTACCAGTAGAGAACAGAAAAATTCTACAATCAAAGGGTAAAATCAAGACCCATAGCTGTAGGAGACCTAGTGCTGAAGAAGACATTACAGAAGGCAAACAAGCTTCAACCAAATTGGCATGGCCCTTATAAAGTAATCGAAGAGGTTGTACTCGGTACCTATCGGCTAAAAAATCTCGAAGGGGAACCTTTCTCCAATCCATGGAATGCTGATCATCTGAAGAAGTATTACATATAATGTAGCAATTATTTCTATGTAAATGTATCATCTTATGAAGAGATTCTTAATAAGAAGATCAGTTATTGTGTCAATTCTTTGTTCATTATGCTTTAGTGGTGAACTCCATGGGGGTAACATCTTAGTTTGATGACCTCAGACCGATGACCTCAGACCTTAAATATCATTAATTTGGTGAAAATTTATGGGGTAGAATCTTAGTTTAATGACCTCAGATCTTAAACATCATAATTTGGTAACAGGGTCTGAGGTGAAACATCATATTTGGATGACCTCAGACCTTAAACATCATTAATTTGGTGAAAATTTATGGGGGTAACATCTTAGTTTGATGACCTCAGACCCTAAACATCATAATTTGGTGAAAGGGTCTGAGGTGAAACATCATATTTAGATGACCTCAGACCTTAAACATCATAATTTGGTGACAGGGTTTATGGTGAAACATCACATTTGGATGACCTCAGACCTTAAACAAAATAATTTGGTGAAACTTTATGGGGGTAACATCTTTATTTGATGACCTCAGACCTTAAACATCATAATTCGGTGACAGGGTCTGAGGTGAAACATCATATTTGGATGACCTTAGACCTTAAACATCATTAATTTGGTAAAAATTTATGGGGGTAACATCTTAGTTCGATGACCTCAGACCTTAAACATAATAATTTGTTGACAGGGTCTGAGGTGAAACATCATATTTGGATGACCTCAGACCTTAAACATCATTAATTTGGTGAAAATTTATGGGGGTAACATCTTAGTTTGATGACCTCGGACCTTAAACATCATAAGTTTGGTGACAGGGTCTGAGGTGAAACATCATATTTGGATGACCTCAGACCTTAAACATCATAATTTGGTGACAGGGTCTGAGGTGAAACATTATATTTGGATGACCTCAGACCTTAAACGTCATTAATTTGGTGAAATTTATGGGGGTAACATCTTAGTTTGATGACCTCAGACCTTAAACATCATAATTTGGTGATAGGGTCGGAGGTACAACATCATATTTGGATGACCTCAAACCTTAAACATCATAATTTGGTGACAGGGTCTGAGGTGAAACATCATAATTTGATGACCTCAGACCTTGAACATCATTAATTTGGTAAAAATTTATGGGGGTAACATCTTAGTTTGATGACCTCGGACCTTAAACATCATAGTTTAGTGATGAAGGCACCATTATATTGAGGCTTTAGGCCTTAAATACAAACATCATTGCATGACATATAAAACCATTCAAGGAACATCCATCAAAAGAAGCAAAGCCCACTTGAGAGGACGATATAGTATGAAGAAATTAAGAACTATAAGTCAAAATGCGCGAGATGATGTTATTAGGAATTATGATTTTATAGATGAAAAACAAAAATATCAAGTGAAGCTTCACAAATTAAGATCTAAATGTCTGCAGCCACAGGATTGGTAACCTCGACCTGATCATTTTGGCCGACATTAGTCACCTCGGCTCCATCATCTCGAGGGTTAACATCCTCAGTCTCTGTGGCTTCCAGCTGGGCAGTCTCTACAGGGGCAACACCTCCTTCCTCCTCCACCTCTTGTAGGGATTGAGCAAACTGAGGGTCAGCATAGCCCAGACCAACGAAGTCTGAGGCTGCTGTAATACCCCGTAATTTTATTGATTTTTATTTAAGGGATTAATTAAATTAAATAAGAATTAATTGGAAATTAATCCTGGTATAAATACTAACGAGATGTGAGTTGGTATTTGATTATGATGTTAAAATTTATTATTTCCGAGTATGTATGGTAATACATGAGTATTGATGATATGTAAATTGTCACGAGGTAGATATACGACAATTTGGAAAATTAAATTGGGACGTGCGTGTCAGTCGCGTCGGGAATGTAATTAATTGAATTAAAAAGTGAATTTTATTTTTATCAACCGAATGGTCATTTGAGTGCACCAATGTGTCCAGAAGGGTCGAAATAGTCAGAAAACACTAGCCGGGGGTTCAATTTGGGTCCCGGAGCATTTTTAGGCCACACCGGCAACCCGAAACGGTAGTTTGGTAATTTTAAAAATAGGGGAATTAAAACCCACGAATTTTAGAAGTTATTTTTATATTATAAAAGAACCCACTAATCCATTATCAGTAATTGGGAAGTTAGAGGGCTACGGGAGTAATAGGGAAAGCCTTAAGAAGTTCCAAAAAGGAAACCCTAGCCACCATCACCATCTTTGGAAGAAATTTGTAGAGAGAGGGAGGAGAATCAACATTCAATTCTTCAACATCAAATCAGAACATCTAAGCCAAGTGGTTTAGTTACATTAATTTCAAACGAATGTTTCTTCCATGCTTAGAATTGGATATTTGTCTTTTATTGGAAGTTTGATGAAAACCCATGAAATTGGAGGTAGAATTCATAATATGATATAGGGATTGCACGTAGAATGTTATTGAATGAATGTCATATCCAAAATATATCTTATGATGGTTTAAAAACGTATTTATGAGGAAGTGATTGTAGACATTAAAATTCTGGCTTCATGTTTATAAGGTTTGAGACAAGATTTGAGAAGTTTGATGATTTCATGTTAATTTAGGATGAATTGACACCAAATATATGTTAAAGAGTGACCTAGGAGGACTTAGAGTAGTTTAATAACGTTAAAATACTATTGGGATGATCTTAGAATGAGTTTAGAGAAGAGAAAAATTGAGAAAAACGAAGTAGAGAATTTCTGGGCTCAAACTGCCATCTCGTTAGAAGACCTGCCCAGGTCGTTCGAACGAGTTTCTAACGAGATGACAGTGTCCCTTCTAACGAGTTGGTAGTTCGTTCAAAGACTTTCGTTCGAACGAGACTTCTAACGAGTTGACAAAATGGCCTTTTTGGCCTGATTTCATTTCAAACGTTCCGTAGACTTATTTAATTGGAGTATTAACCCTCCCTTATTGATTAGTGGGTATAATTGTGAGAATTGGGGTAAATTGAGGAGTAGAACTTAGAACCTTATAATAAAATTTGATGTCATTCGTGAAGTAGGAAACGAGTACTTAATTGCGACGTGAGAAGGGTTGATAACGCTAATATACAAATCGGGGACTTGTGATCGTATAACATTAAATGACGGTATAAGAACGATAAGTATACCTATATTAATAATACGAGATATCTAAGATGTGCGAATGCTTAGTATATGTGGTTTTATATGTGTAAGATACCTACCATACTTGCTATCATGGGAGGTTTGCGTTCGATTAGGGCCATCTAATCTTTGTGTGCCTACGGGGGGATTTAGATTGGTACCTCGAGGACATAGGTCAGAGAAGGACTTATTGAGAAGTTAATAAGTCTGTCAATCATGAGAGCGTAGGTATGTGCGTGACCCATGTGATGTGAACTATGTTCGCCTCCATTGTTGGTGATTGTTGTTTATTAAAAGAACGATTCCTGAGAGATTCGGAATACGTGGTCCTTATGTACGTGATGTACCGGGATTGGATAGCAGAGTATGTGTGCACCGCAGCTTAGTCTCGGGGTGCTAGTAATGTATATTGATGATGAGAATAATATACTGTTAATTGAAATGAGCTGTCATGTTTAAGTGTGAGTATAATTGTAGCAACGTTATGTAAAGAAAAAATGGATGATCTCTAATATATTTATATTGCTAATAATTGGGAAACCGATAATTAATGTAAAGCTCTCTATTTAATTGATGATATTAGAATTAAGGCGTGAATCGTCTAGAAATGTTAGAATCTATTTAGGACTAGTTAGATATGAGAATTACTAGAATGGGTACGGGTACGTTAGGAGTGCACAAATAGTCGAGAGGTGAGTATTTCATGTGAGAGCACGTCCTAACATGTATTTTGCATTCATTGTTTTATTGTCATTAAAACACTTGGTATATTTTAAACTGTTTTCCACAATCGGGCTCTGACCCGTTTGCTTTCAAATATATTTTCTTGTAAAAACCTTTTAGGTGCCCAGCCACAAGGACATCAAGCATAGAAGTTCCATTCAGGTGACGTACTGTAGCTGCTGTGGAAGTTACAGGATCTTGTCAGTAGACGCCCCCATTTTCGATCTTGACTCTATTTATAGATTTCCTTTTCAGTTGGTCATGTCGCCTTTTTCTTTTAGAAACATTCTATATATTCAGTTCATTTCAGATTTTGGGATGTAATTAATTTAGTGATGCAGATTTAGCATTTGTTTATTTCAGTATTCGGATTGTTGTGAGGAGTATTCCTCTAGTTCCATTATTATTGCATGGTTAAACTTGTAGTTTCATTGTGGTTGATTATGTTAGCATTTTTTATCTACTTGCTTGTTAATCGGATTTAATTAAAATTGACAACTCACTTTTTAAATACTAGGTGGTTAGTAATTATTAAAACGTTTTCGACAGTGGTGCTACGAACTGAACCAACTTGACATTTTGTATTAATTTAATAAAGGAGTAGCTACCCGATATTTAATTAGTCGGAGTGTCACAGCTGCCAGGCTCCCTGACTCCTTCTCTTTCATCGCAGCCCATTTACCAGTGGCTTTAACACCTCTTTCGAGGTATTCAAAGCCGAAGCTTATGAATTGGTCAGAGACCTGATAGTCGGCCAACCACTTCTCAGAGGAATCCTCAAGGGCAACTTTCACTGCAGCATCAACCTTTTGTTGGAGGACATCGTCGTTGGCCTTCAGGGCAGAGGAGTGGTCTTTCTGAAGCTTGGATATATCCTTTTCCCCCTGCTTCACCTTGTTCTCAGACTCCTGCAAGGTAGTCTTCAGACGCTCCACTTAAGCATTTAGAGCTTCCTCGACCTTCAAGGCCTCTCTTCCCTTTTCAATCAGGGGTAGCTTCCCCAGGGTCCAGTCAATAAGTCGGTGCATGGCGAGGACACACTGCAACAAAAATCAGATGCATGAGATAAAGACAATGCAAATCAAAGACGAGGTTAAACTTGAACTAACTCTTTACCTGGATAGACCTGTGAAGGCAAAACTCGACCAGCAGAGGAGTATCAATAGAGCGTAGGAAGTTCTTGTCAGCATCGATCATCTTAGAGCCGATGGCATCCATTGCTTTCAGACTATGACCTATGAGGCTGTCTCTAATCTTCAGCTACTCTAGACGAGCAGCCAGTGCATCATCAGACGAGATGGGGATGGTGCGATCGCTCTTTTGGGCTTTGCTTTGCCTCTGATCATTTGGGGCAGTGGTGAAAGATTTCCTCTTTTTTGGTAGCGTCGGCCTTAAAAGTACCGACGTTCTGCTTAGATGGGGGAGGAGGAGGAGCATTGAGCCCAACTTTCTTCACCAGCTTAATAAGACTTGGTGCAGACATCTCTCAGAAGTCGTCTGAGACCCCTTCAGGGCGTTCTGCAAAAAATATGTCTGAGTTAGTTAATCAGAGACATCAAAATATCAGAGGTACAACTTGGCAAAATAAACATTTACGATGTTCGACTAAAGGACTTCCCCCTGACCAGTCTCAGAGAGGTAGTAAGGGGTCATCAGGTGTTCGTACTTGACCAGCCGACCAAGATCCCCTTAATCTTGAAGGTCCTTGACCTTTTGAAGGTTATCCTGGCTTAGTACAGGGTCGGCTTTGGCAGCCAGCGACAGTTTTCCCCACCTCAGAGGGGTCCTCGGCTCTAAAGATGAAGAGGGGGCATAAGTGCCAAATTCCCATGCCCCAGAAATGAAGAAGTATCATGGTTTCAAATGGTGGTTTGAGGTTTGGGTAACCAACAACATCTTCTTATCAGACTTCCTAGCTAGGAAGTGGTAGTAGATCATATGGTTTATGGCAGAGGAGGGCACGTAGCACCCTATGAAGACCCTGACAGGAAGGTCTGAATGATGAACTTCCCTCCATAGGACGACGACTCCAATCATCACCCTCCAGGCATTGGGAGATAACTGGGAAAGGGCCAGTTTGATATGGGATAATATGTCCCTAATTGTTGGATGGATGGGGAGACGAAATCCTAACTTAAACATCTGCTCATATACATAGATCTCCCCATCTCGGCCACCAAAGGCCCTCTCATCCCTCAGATGTCTCCTAAGTTTAATAGAAGGACTAATGGAATAAAGGTGCCTAAATGCTAAGAGGTCGAACTCATTGACAGTGCTCTCTATCTCGGTTAACTTCGAGATGTCAACGTCACTTTTGTGACCATCATCCTCATCGCTGGAGATGTCGGCCTGTGTAGGCGTAGGAGCACCATCAGGAAACTACTAAGCGAACTCAGCCCCTGTGGTGGCCGACAGGGGAATTGTGGAATAGCCACACTCGGCCCCACAACTTCAACATCAGAAGAAGTCCATGAAGAGCTGGAACCGTGATCAGGGACCTGATCTTACCTCATAGAGAAGTCCATCGCCTCCTGGAATGAGTCAACAGACTAGGGTCTGAGGTGAATGACTCAAACTCAGACATTGGAGTGGGTTCCAACGGAGTCTCCACTGGCTCATCTAGTTCTGTTGGCTCAGGGTGTATCACCCTCAGAGGGAGTGGAACATTTGGTCTGAGTGGGAAAGCCTCGAACCTACGAGCTTCATCTTAGGCTCGTTCTATCTGCCTAATCTTGTATAAAGTCTTCTCCCTAAGATAAGGGAATTCTTGTAAGAGCTGATAAAGAGGTCTAAGAATATGAGTCAGACCTTACATTTGGGACCCTAAATCAAAAATAAATAAGTTGGCAATTTAACTAAGGATTAAACTGGGATTTTAAGGCAAGAATAGTGAAGAACATGCAAGAACAGTCATCGAAAAACTCAAGAATCTCATCAAAAAAGTCAAATAGTCACCGAAAAACTCAAAAATCCCGCCAAAAATTGAAGAGGCAAGAATAAAACGGGATAAAAATGGCAGAGTGAGGTGGAGATGATACTTGTAGACTCGCGAAATGAAGGAGATGTGAAGAAACAAAGAGACCCCTGAGAGCGCAGCAATCAAGCCCTTGAAAGAGAGAGAGAGAATTACAGAGATAGCCAAGCGGGAAAGAGAGAAATGAATAAGAAAGAAAATAAAATGAGGTTTTAACCCTTAAGTGGGTTGGCACCACTCCCAAGGCCAATCATTGCCTTGGGAGCCCAAAAGATAATCATAATCATTGCGCTTGTCGGGCATGCTACCCACTCCAATAGGTGACACTTGTCAAAGAGATGGTGGCACAAAAGGAAAATATAGCCTCGAACATGTATACCCCTTAATCACCTACTCACATATGTAACTAAGGGCTAGGGCTGAGTGATATGCCCAAAGTGTACCAGCCAATCCAGAGACCTCAACCTCAGCCTCATAACAGCCGAGGTAATAGAAGTTCAAGAATACCCATTAGCAACATCGTCCGACTGAGGTTGGCCACAGCCGACTCCCCCCTCGACTACGGACCTCAGCTCGGCTTTAAATAAGCCGAGATTATCTAGAACCTTGGAGCACAGTCCTTATCAGGTCGTCTATATTCCATGGCGCACTAATCTCATACGTCAACCTCGACTAGTAATCAGTCGGGGTCAACAAGGACTTATGGGTTTAACCACCATTCAACATCATCATCGGCCCTAGACGACGTTGCAAGCACCACATGAGAATCATCAGCCCTATAGGCTCAGAGTCAACTGTCAGGCCAACATCGAGCCCAGCCGACGTTCCACATATCTTACCTGGGCTGGCATCCCAGCTAAGGTCATCACATAATTCCCAGCCAAGGCAGGGCTCGTACCTTACTAACCTCATACTCGCCCAGGCTGAGGTTGGTACCAAATAAAGACAGTCTAGCTTCTACGCGTACATGTATGGCTTGAAGCATGTGGAAAAATCTGTTATAAATGAATCATTCCCTCCACGTGAGGGAATATTGAGGTCATCATTACTTATTTGAAGATTAGCTAGGTGTCATCCTTACACTGGATGGATCTCCATGCACATGCTCATTGTATGCTTGGGGGGTACATTACACCCCCCACACACTATATATATAGAGGTCATCCTCTACCTTGCAAATGGATCGAGAATTACAACCCTGGCTGAAACTCTGTATAATTTGACAGAGAGAGAAAGCTTGAGAGATTCTATCCATAGCCATTAGCGCCCTATTTTAGTGACCTTATTCACTCACTTGCACAGTGGACGTAGGCCTAATTGGCTGAACCACTTATATATTGGTGTTCATCCTCTTCTCCTTATCTCAATCTCTTATATTTAGTATAAACTTGAGCTTCCATTGTTATCACTGATTTGAGCTTACAAACACCTTGAAGGGTGGTGCTATTTCTAGCATCATCATACCTATTTATTGGTTGCCTCGAGAAATGAGAAAGAAATAATTAACTTAATGAATCGTATAGCTACCAACGGATGCACGCTTTTTGAAGCATCAAAAGATGATTGTGTCATTTGGCAGTTCAAAAAATTAAAAATCATTTACAAAAAATGCCATCCTCAAACAATGCGAGCAGAAATTTTTACAAGCATGGGAGGTCGACAGCCGACCCAAAACTCAAATAGTACGTCGAGCAATGTCCTAGGCTAAATACTCTATACTTACATGCAAGCATCAAGCATGGAACATTGATGGCTTTTGTTGTATGTAAAAATTATACTCCCATGTGGACCAATGATGAATGCACACCTCTCATCTAACATGATCGAACAACTTACTTGATCAGCCTCATAGACACTTAGTCGGTTGAAATGCCGACCAACTCCAGAAGGCCAACTAACAGTAACATCAATAGTTACTTGGAAAGGTTGCTACCCAACACTGAATTCCAAGAGTTTTACTTATTGTACTTTGATGTAAATGCCTGGCAATATAAAGGCATTTCATCTTTAGCGTTTTGCACCCCTATAAATACAAACTATCCTTTAGCTCAAGGGACAAATTCAATCACTCATATGCACACCATACTGAGCTATTGTAAACCCAACTAAATAACCACAACAATCGATGTAGGCTATTTTACAGCTAAACCACTCTAAAACCTTTGTCTATTGTGTGTGTGGTTAGAGTTATTTCTATTATTTTTATCTATGATTATATAATTGGAGTTAGTCCATTTTTAGACATAAACAATTAGTAATCAAAAATCTTTACGAAATTTTATTCATGACTTGACTTTAAAAACAACTGACAGACTATTTAACGATCGTAATTTTTTCCCCTAATATGAATTTGTGATGAAATCTAATAATGATAATTAAATTATTGATAATTTATATGTGTGCGTATATAAGTGAACTGATGGCTGGAAATATTATGACTTTATTTTTGTTTACTTTTGTTGTAATAGTGTTGAGAAAGCTACCCATTCTCACTATTTCATAATAATTAAAGTATGATATAAATAAACATGAAAAAAATGGTTCAAAAAGCTACCACATTTTGTTAGCTCACATTACGGGATTTCTACCAGTCTTAATATATGAGTTGTTATGTGATAATATTGAATTTGAATTCAACTTAACCTAATTTATTATTTCTCTTTCTCAATTACTTTTTATTTTGTAGAAAAATATTATCTTAGATGCTACTGACCCCTTCATTAACTACAGTAAGCACATCAACTGACGTACTAATCTTTGTTTGAGCGTCAATAGATGAACTAAAGTATGAATTAGTTGAAGTCAGATTTAGATATAAACACAAAATTTGTATGCACTTCATTATGGACTATTTATACAGTTTTTAAATTGCATCATATATTGAACTAGATGCTAAGATTATTGTTAATTAAAAAAGTGTGATTAATTGATCCACTCTTGACGTGAAATGTGAAGAATTATTGATCACGTCTCAAAAAATGTTTAGTTTAAGGATCCTTTCACGTTTTAGTAATATGTATATTGCCAAAAATATTCTTTGCATGGTAACCGATTAATAACAAGTTGCAAAATTCATGTGATTTAAATGACAATTTACATGTCCAATATCATTCTGGACTCAACAATCAACTCAATTATGGAATGTAAAAGATTACTTCCTCGATTTTTTTATCTATTTAGGTTATAAAATTCTTCGAATATACGTATTTCTTCATTTTTAATATCACAAGTATTTTAGGGTCCTTATTATTTTAATATTGAGAATTCAATATTGCTTAGCAAATTAAGAATAGAAAATAATTTTGTTACATGTTTTGTCAGGCATGGTAAATTAAGTGATGCCATAGTGATATCTGCAGAGTGCTTGTGTGAGGATTTTGTTGAAAATACGAGTGAAGTAGGAGAAGTTGAGATCAACAACATATTATATGAGATATGAGGTGTCAGCTAATCCATATTGTATGGTAGATGATGAGATTAAAAAATATATATATATATATATATATATATATATATATATATATATATATATATATATATATATAGAGAGAGAGAGAGAGAGAGAGAGAGAGAGAGTTTAGATAGGGTTAATATAACATTGAGTCTTGAAAGGCATGAGTCGAATTCTAATGAACTTTATAATTCATCTAATGATGAAATACACTATGTTGAAATTAATAGAGATATGAAAGCCAACAATAATGTGTTATAGAATAGGACATTACTATCAGCTCGATGGGCTAATTTAGTTGTACGAGTTGATCCGATATTTGAAGGTGGCACAAATCAATTCAGAATGGATATGTGCAAGTAGTCTATTGAAGTCGGTTTTTATTTTGATTGTTTGAAAAATGAACATACTAGAGTGACTTCACAATGTGCAATGAAATCCGAAATCGATTGTAAATGGAGAATTCATGCTTCTATTAAACTATGCAATGTTTTTTTGCTACAAAAACATTCAATGGCAATCATACGTGAGGTTATATTGCGCGCACAGGACATAATCGTAGGGTAACATCGATACAAGTTTCAAAGTTGATTGTGGATGAAATATGTTCAAAACCATTGACAAAAACTTGTGATATAATTTAGGAGTTCAACTCAAATTATGGAATACAGATGTTATATGATTCTGGTTGGTTGGGTGCTGAAAAAGCAAGAGCGCAATTATAGGGTGATGATTGCCTTTCATTTGATCAACTTGGGTGGTACGCTGATATTGTTAGGACAATAAATCATGAAAGTGTTATTGACTTAATTTGGAATTCATCAATAAATATATTCAAAACGTTTTTTGTTTCTTTTAGCGCAAGCATCAGTGGTTTTAAATTTTATCACCCAATGATATTTCTAAATGATACATTTTTGAAAAGTAGACACATAGAAAATTTACTTACAGCTACAACAAAGAATGAAAACCAAGGTATGATATGTTGTAGCATTTTAGAATTCATATTTTAGAGTTATTTCTGATAACATTTCACATTACAACTTCGCAGTTCTATTTCGCATTGCGATTTCGCAACAATATCATGCATTGCGTTTTCGCATTGATATCTCGCATTCAGAAATTGTAATGTGAAATATTAATGCTTTAGAATTTTGTTTTCGAATTTCATTAAGAAGTTGAAACATAAAATTTCAGATTCGAACATCAAAAAGGAAATGTAACTACAAAGTATAGCATTGCTATAATAAAATAGAGAAATGTGAATAAATGTGATGACAAGAATTAACACTATGTTGTAATATCTAATTGATTTCAATACAAATATAAAAAAATATTCTAACAAGTGAATCATTTGTTGTTGAAGTTCTCGCTAGAGAAATTTTTATAATTTTCTAACGATAAAGCTATTGTATGTCCAAGTAGGATTTCATGTTTCCTTCTATATTTGGAGTGGAAGTATGCGTATTTTATTGTTATGGCAGATAAGAACCATTTGTAGTTCCTGTATACGTATTTAATGAAGAAATGATACATCAATTACATGCTAAACACAACATAATTTGGGAGTCTAACCATGCAGATTTGCTCAATTATTTTTGCGATCCCATTAGAGTTTTCAATATCAATGATCTTAGGATCGAATGTGCATCTAATATAATGGTACAAGTAGTAAAAATCTAACTATTTTCGAGCGTATAATTGAGCCAAAGAATATTTTCAATAGTGTCGCCACTGACTTCCTTGATAGTTATCGTGAACGGATTCGTGTTGTTTAGATCATCATAAAAGCATCTATTTTTTCTAGTTAAACATTGCTAATGTAAGTAGTTTACACTTTAACTACTTTATATGTTTTTCGCGACCTTTAACATGAGATTAGAATGTGTGGAATTTGCGATAAAACAAATGAATGAATTGAAGTTATATTGGTGCAAAAAATATGATTGACTACCTTTGAAATGCTAGTTGAATAATTTCTCATTACGAAATATATAATTTCTCACTAAGAAATATATGATTTTGCATTGCTAAATAGAATATTTCTCACTGAGAAATGAATTACATTTTCTTTAATTAGGATTATTTCCATGTATGTTCGTAGTTGCGTTTATTGGTAGTAGTTGCTAACGATGAGGACAAATGGACCTGGTTCATAAACCAGCTTCACCTTATTGTTGGTTGTCATCGAGTGCTAATTTTTATTTTTGATTGTAATTATGGATTGAAAGAATACCTGATTAAAGTTTTCCCTAGGAGTCACCACTCCTACTGCGTGTAGCATCATAAGGATAATTTATGGAATTTGTATAATGGTGGTCAAGAATACACTTAAATCCTATGTGAAATAACTGTAAGGATATTCAAATTTTCTGCTTATACAGATACAGTGGAGGTATTTGAGAAGAGTATGGATGATTTAAGGAAGTATGTTGGTGAGAAGATAAAAAAATATGGATGACTATGATCCAAAGCACTGGGCATATATACAGTTCACTGGTAAACGATATGGAGAAATGTATTCAAACATGGCTAAACCTTTCAATTCGTGGATTGGGAATTCTCATCATTTATCGTTAGCAAAATGGTTGACCATATAAGAATCAAGATAATGAACATAATGTCAAAATGGTTGACCATATATACAGTGTGTTGTGTCATAAAATAGAAAAGAGGTTGTAACTAACTATAAAGGAAGGTCGTACTTGGTATGAAGCCTAGTCCAAAGATGGAATATATAAGGTGATTTGTCATAATTATTCTGTGACTGTCAACATTGACGATAAGACTTGCTCGTATGGAAAGTGGAAAATATAGAGATTCTCATGTGTTTATACTTCTACAACGATGCCAACAAGTGGTAAAAACTACAACAAATATGTGGACCAATATTTCTATGTTAAAAGTTTCAGAGATTCTTATAGGGATCATATTTCTCCAATCCCTACTATTAACAAACTAGAGTTCAAGTTAAAGGATGCCCTCATCATACCACCAAATACAATAAAATGGCCATGTTGACTAAGAAAGAAGAGGATTCCATCAAAAGGAGAGGCTAAAAGGTTTACTATATGTGGTAGAGATAAAAAATTTGCATCTCATAATAGTAGGATTGTAAGGAGGAAAATAACTGAGGGCATAATAAATAAGTGATGAAAATTATGTTCAATGATTTCAAGTAATTATTTATATTTTAAAATTTTCACTCCGAATTATTATTTTTTGCATTGCGATTTTAAGTAATATCTCATTGTGAAATTTATATATTTTATGATAATAAGTTTTAAGGAAAACAAAATAAAAAAATAGCCATTAAGTTAGGAAATTATTGATAAAAATTAAAAAATTAACTAAAATAAATTTCTATTTTGTTAGGAGTCTAACTTTGAAACAAAGTTACTATTTTATTTTAATGAAATAAAAATTTGTTTAAAAGATATCTTAATATTTTTTGACATTTCAATTAAAACTTTGTTTGCTTCCTCAAGCTATAGCTGCTAAAATAATTCAATTATTGAACAATAAATTTGTTGATTTCCTCTAGCGATGACGACTAAAATAACAATTACAGGTATGTAGGAATTTACGATTTGCACTTCATATAATGTTATAACTAATTAGTATATTTCGTTGTGAGAATTATAGTAATTCTCGTTATGAAAAACTATATTTCGCAGTGTTAAATATATTACTTCTCAATGCGAAATATATATATCATAACTACAACTTCTTACATGTTTCAATGCAATATCTTGCTATTTTTTGGAACATAATCACAAAATGTTACAATTTTCGAATACAACTTCTGGCTATTGTTTGGACATGAACAACAATTTGAAATACATTTAAAAGGGGTAATTGAGAAAATCAGCCTTATGTGTTCTTCACTCTCTCTTGAACGTGGTATAAAGACCATTTAGCAACTTCAGGACTTCGGAGGTCAATGTTGGTTTCACGATAGTCATTTACTATGGAAGATTAGGGAAGATCTAAAGGAACTGTTTAAAGTTAACCAAAATGATCTCCATTTCACTAATACAATTTTGAATGCATATATTGGCGTCATAATAGTAGTTTGCTCCTCTGAGTATGTGAGCCTCGAGTAGTAATGAGGGAGCTAATATTATGAAACCAATATATGCACACAATATTTTATTAGTGAAAAAGAGATGTTTTTTGGCTTTGTATATGTAACACCCGTGCCCGAGATTTATACCTCATCCCATGAAATTTATAGGCCCATGGGCCATGAACTAAATATGCAAAGTTATCAATTTTGAATTGTCCATGTGGCTTTTTTGCAAATAAAATGGGAAAAAATGGACCAAAAATCAAAATTGGAAAAATGAGGATCGCTCGAACGAAAGGGAAGGTTGTCCGAATGAGATAGGATTCTCGTTAGAACGATCGTTCAAACAATATTCGAGTAATAGGGTCCCTGCCTAGAATGCCAACTTCATTAGATTTTCATTCAAACGTCATTCGAACGAGAAATGTATTCTCGTTCGAACGAGATTCAGTTTCTTTCGAATGGCCTATTCAGAAAAATCATATTTCTGCACTTCCAAGTTTGCTATCAACACGTGGAACCTTAGATCTTTGAGCTATCAAGATCCTATAGCAGCATATTAATCGTGAGTAATGGTTTTGGGTGGACTTAGGGTTAAGGGATTAAGGGTTTGGGGGTATAATAGAGAGATGGGAGAGTGTTGGAGTTATTACCAACACTTCTCATAAGATTTTTAAACATTCCCTCTCTCTTCCAAGGTTCCCTCCTTCATCTTCAACTTCCCCTCCACTATCCCCAAGCCTTAAACCCTCATTTCCAGCTATAGTTAAGCCATTTCCAAGCTTTATACACACATTTCAAGCCTTATTAGAGGTGGAAGTTGGGTTGGAGATTTATTGTTGAAGCTTTCAAGAAGAAGTTGGTGCATTATTGGAGCTTTGAAGATTTTAGAAGCTTTCAAGTCTTTTCCTCTTAGTTTCTCCTTTTTATCTCGAGGGTAGGGTTTTCCTCTTCAAGTTTTCAAGGTTTAAAGCTATTAATACATGTAGTATGCATGCTAGAATATAATCTAAGGTTATAAAAGAAAATATTTTTTAGTATGTTTACTTAAGGTTTTCTTAGAAAAATGGAGTTTTTAAGAAAATAAGACCTAAATCGGTTTTGAAGAACAAATAGTATTTTTGACCTTGAAATATAAGGAGTAGGCACATAAAATGTAAACTCTTATCCTATTTTTACTCTTGAAATCCTCTCAAAAATGTGTGGAAACATGTAGTATATTAGTATATTACATCTAAACATGATATATAAAGTTTAAGATAGGTTTCATGAGAAAGCAAAAACTTTGAAAAATCAGCCATTAAATGTGTTATAAATGTTGTTAAAAATGAAGAAAAAACAATGTTTGAGACTACATATGATAATAGGACAAAAATGGACATTTTGCTAAAATAGAATTCAAATGATTAAATGTATTTTATATGATTTGAGCATAAAATGATGAAGCATGATTTTTGGACATAAAATCATAAGGGGCGGTTTTTGAATGAAAAAGTGTAATTTTAGTAAATTTGAGGGTCCTAGTGGTCAAACTTCCTCTTTAGACCGTATCGGTCGGTTTTTGTGAAAAACGAATGAAGTAGTTAAAAATGTCATGTAAATGGTAACGAAGTGTAAAAATGATTAGAAAATGGTGAAAATTATGGAATAATGTGGACATTGGTAAAAATATTAAAACACAATAATATGGACTTGGATGTGACAGGGAATAAATATGAAGGGCCCGGAGCCTTGGGGGGAAAAACCCAAATCACTGGCCAGAGAATATGGTAGCATAGTCGGCGGTGTTGATCCCATTAAAGTATGCCGATATTTGGAAGATTGCGAGAAAAGATAATGGAAATGAAAATGAGCGTGGTTGTGCTTAAAAAATGTAAATAAGACAATCTAATGAAAGAGATAAAATGGAAATTATGGAATAAAATATGATTAAATAGTATCTAGACCCGGTAAAGGGTGGTATTAAATGGTTAAGTGTGAGTATGAGCGCATCTTTCTTGTGCATTTCATGATAGTTGCATTAATACTAGCTAAATAGTTAAATATTTTTTCGGAATTGTTTAAAAAATATGTTATATGTATAGTATTTTTGTAGAAAACTTATAGCCTAATATTACCCACCCTGATAAGCTTTCTCTCACCCCTGCTTTTTATTTTAAAACTCCCACCCCAGGTACATCAAGTAGGGACATTGGAAAGGACACCGATAAGGCTCCTAAAGGTAATAATCGTCAGTAGAAGCTCTCTCGTTTAATTTAAAATACCTTTTGAAACATTATATTTGGGACATTTAAGTCATTTTATTCGGTCCTTTCGTCATGTGATGTAATAATACAAGGACAACTATGATTCATTTCTTAGATATTAAGCATTGATGGATTTCATAATTAAACCTTGTTAAATAACTTAATTATCTTAAGTGGCCACTTGTTTCTCAAATTTAAAACCAGTAATTTAATCTTTATAAAATGGTGCAACTAAGAGGCTTTTCTTAAAAATGAAACTAGACTTTCCTCCTCTAGCTTTAACTCCTTAATTAGGTGCGGGTTTACCCAACACTAATCCAAAACTGGTTCGGGACATTACAAATCCCTCTCACAACAACATTATAGTGGAATAATTGAGAGAACTACTTCTGCCGCCTTTCTAAAGGATATCCCACCCACCTTTAAAAGGCAGTTAGCCCCGAGGCTGTAGAGGAGTGGCTTGATGATATCACTCAAGATATGGAGATTATTAATGTGCCAGCTAGGCACAAAGTCAAGATAGTGACATTCTATCTTACGGAGTAGGCACAATGATGGTCGAGTGCCTACATTAAAATGCGACAGAGACTATAGACTAGTACAGCTTCGGGGTCACATTCTTAGACTGGTACTTTACCCAGGCATTAAAGGATGCCAAGAATGATGATTTCCTTTATCAGATTTAAGGGAAGGCCTCCATGAACGAGTATTAGGTCAGATTTTAGATCTTGTGCAATTATATGGATGCAGTGCAAAAGGATGAGGCCGAGAAGACACAAGTATTTGTCAAAGGCCTTAACTTGGGTATCCGATGGATCATGGAGGGTTTGGATCTGCCAAACTTCAGGACATCTCGGTGAATAAGGCGATCAATATAGATTTAGAGGCAGAGGATGGCAAGGCCATCATTGGTCCCAGGGCGGTGGTCACAAGAAGTTCAGGAGTAGGGCTCGAGGCTTCTTTGCGAAGCTAAAGGCCTCTATGGGGGTTAGCTCATCATCAACCCAGTGTACTAGTGACCAGAGTCTAATATCTCTTACTAAGATGAATTATTTTATATGTGGGTCCCCCTGTCACTTCAAAAGGGATTTCCCACAAAGAGCTTAGGGTATTCAGTAAGGTAGTTTGTAAACTGTCAACTATGTATCGGGCAGAAGTTCTAGCTATACGGGTCCCACCCAATAGCAGCAAAATTAATAGTATTAGTTTTCCTCGAGCTATCATCAATCGACGAGGCATAGCGTGGACGGTTCTTGTCCAAGTCAGGGGAAAAGTACTTGTGGTCCAGGTCAGTGCCCGGTGTCTAAAGCAACATGTTTAACCCTGGGCGTGCCTACGCCATTTCGCTATTTGAAGCACCTTCCGATGATCCATCCGTGATGGAAAGTATGATTAATTTGCTCATCACGTGGGTAAAGTCACTATTTGATTCAGGCACATGACATTCATTTATTTCGAGCACCTTAGCGTTCAAAGGGTTAGAGGTAAATTAATTTTACCCTCTGATCTTTATAAGACTTCTGGTCAGTAGCAGTATAGTTCTTGATAGAGTCTGCCACCTTTGTGTGATTATGGTTGGAGACTCTGTCTTGGAATGACTTGATTCTCATGGATATGGATGGGTTCGAAGTGATCCACTATATGGATTGGCTGTCGTTTTTTTATGCTACCATCGAATTCCATCGACATAGTGTCTCGGTATCTCTTCCAAACATGCCTCTCCATCATTTTAGTCGCGAGTAGGACGTTGGTTATCCCTGCAAGTTCTCCACCATGCGTGAATAGAATTGGTACTTCAGCTGGTTGAGCAGTATGGTGGCTCAGGCTGAGTCAGATGGTATATTTTTAAACTACCCAGTAGTGCAAGAGTTTCCCTATGTATTCCCAAATGATCTTTTTGGTTTAACCCCACACCGAGAGGTGGATTTTTCCATAGAGGTGCATTAGGGCCTCTCGCCTATCTCCATACCACCTCAAGGTTGGCTCCAAAATAATTACAGGAGCTAAGAGTTAATTTGGAGGCCTTAACTAGAAAGGGATTCATTCGCCCAAGTGTGCCCCCTTGGGGAGATTCAGTCTACTTTCCTAAGAAGAATGATAATTTATTGGGACTTTGAATAAGTACCCTATGCCTTGTATCGATGATCCATTGGACTAGTTGCATGGGGCGGGTAAGTTTTTGAAGATTGACCTTAGATTGGGAGCCATCAGTTGTGTGTTAAAAAGGAGGATATTCCTAAGACGTCGTTCTAAACTCGATATGAGCACTATGAGGTTCAAGTGATGCCCTTCATTTGGAATAAAACCCCGATGACGCGAATGGATCTGATGAATGTATCTATTATACCTACTTATATCGATTTGTGGTGGTTTATAGATGATATATTGGTCTACTCGACATCAGATGTAGACCACGACGAGCACCTTTGCATGACATTGCAAGTGCTGAAAAAATAAGTTGTATGCCAAATTTAACAAGTGTGAATTTGGGATGGATAAGGTCAAGCCTTGGCCATGTGGTTTTCGCCGAAGCCATTTCCATTGATCCTTCCAAGATCAAGGATGCACTGAGTTGGGATAATCCAAATATTATCATGGAAGTGCATAGTTTTTTGAGTTTGGCCAACAACTATCGTAGGTTTGTGCAAGACTTCTCGAAGGTTATGTTGCCCCTCACCATGTTGACTCAGAAATATGTGCACTTTGAGTGGTTCGAGGATTATGGGTCAACCTTATAAGAGTTGAAATTTAGGTTGATTTCTATGCACGTTCTTATTCTTCCAGATCATTGTAAGGGTTACACCATGTATTGTGATACTTTCGGGTTAAGACTCGGCATGGTGTTGATGCAAAATGGTCAGGTGGTGGCTAATTCATCCCGTCAGCTAAAGGTGAATGAGAGGAATTGCCCCACCCATAATTTGGAGTTAACAGTTGTGGTATTCGCACTTAAGAGTTGGAGTTATTACCTGTACGGGGAACGGTTTGAGATGTTTACGATCATTAGAACCTCGAGTATAATTTCACGCAGTATGACCTCAATCTTTCACAAAAAAGATGGATGGAATTGATGGAAGACTACGAGTTCTCCTTAGAGTATCATCCCGGTAAGGCCAACGTGGTGGCCGATGCCCTTAGTCAAAAGTCTACCCTTACCCTAGCAGTGATGAAGTGTTTCCCGGAAAATGTTCAGTAAGCCACAAAAGTTCGATATTCATGCCCAACGGGGTTACGATAGGGCTTACCTTTGGGGTGTGGTGGCTAGGAAACTCATTCAATAGAAAGTTTTAAATGTCCATTCGTGTGATCCTGAATTCGCACATTACTGTGACCGTATGTAGAGTGGTGAAATGTTCGACACTCTTATCGTGGACAAGGATGGTGTGTACGACATAAGGGCAGGTTGATTTTCATGAAGATTGATGAGCTTCAGGATGAAGTGATAGCAGAGGCCCATCACTCCTTTTTCAGCATACACCACAATGCTATGAATATGTATAAGGATCTATACAGATATTTTTAATGGTTCGGTATGAAGAGAGATATGGCGACATATGCGTCCAAGTGCTACACTTGTCAGTGGCTGAAGCTTGAGCATAGGAGGACGGATTGGTAGTGGGATTATATCACGATGGAGTTTTTTATAGCCTTACCATGGTGTGAGGGTGGTCAGGATGCCATATGGGTAATAGTGGATTGGCTCATGAAATTTGTGCACTTCTTACCGATTAAGGTCACGGATAGCATGGATAAGTTGATGAGGTTATATGTTTGAGATATAGTCTAACTTCATGGTGTTTCTCTCTTGATTGTCTCGTATTGGGATCCTCGATCCTACAAAAAGTTTCATCTAGAATTGGGTACTGACCTGAGCATGAATACGGCGTATCACCCTGAGACCAATGCGTAGTCCGAACAAACTATCCAGATCTTGGGTGACATGTTGAGAGCTTGTGCACTCGATTTTTAGGAAGTTGGGTGGAGAATCTTCATCTGGCAGAATTTTCCTACAACCACCATTACCGTGCAAGCATCGAAATGGTTCCCTATGAAGAGATTTATGGGACACAATTCTGCTCTCGTTTTTATTGCGCAGAGGTGGGTGAGATATATCTCACCAATTTGGATTTAATTAGAAAAGTACCGATAAAGTTCGAGTAAGCCGACAGAATCTCATGAAGGCTCATAGCTGACAAAATAATTACGTCAATAATCGAGGGACACCTCTAGAGTTTGGAGTGTCTGACCATATACTGTTGAAGACTAGATTAAGGACAGACAGTCAGCGATTCGGGCAGAAGGGGAAGCTCGATATATTGGTTCATTTGAGATCCTGGAACAGATTGGAAATGTATTGTATTGCTTGGTGTTACCTCCACAATTGTCCCAAGTTTATAATGTGTTTCAAGTCTCTATGTTAAATAAGTATCTTCATAATCCCCAGCATGTCGTTGATTGGAACCGCATTGTGTTAGAGGAAGACGCCGCATTTTCGACACGAAGTGGGTCCATTTTGGATCGCAAGGATAGAATCTTGCGCAACAAGGTCATTCTGTTGGTGAAGGTTCTTTAGGAGTTTCAAGGTATCGAGGGTGCGACTTGTGAGCGCAATTTGGAGATGTTGGAGAAGCAATCAAAACTCTTTACCTAGTTTGGTTGTTCTGATTTCAAGGACAAAGTCTCTGAAATATGGGAGAATGTAACACTCATGCCCAATATTTGTATCTCATCCCATGTAATTTGTAAGCCCTTAGGCCATGAACTGAATATAACAAAAATTTATCTATTTTGAATTGTGCTTGTGGTATTTATGGAAATAAAATGGGAAACAATGGGCCAAAAAATAAAATTTAGAAAAAATAAGGATCGTTTGAATGGAATAGAAGGTCGTTCGAATGAGATGGGATTCTCATTAGAACAAACATTTTGATCTTCATTTGAACGTCGTTTGAAGAAGAAGTGTATTATCGTTCGAATGAGATTCAGTTTCGTTCAAACGACTTATTGAGAAAAATCAGATTTATGCACTTCCAAGTGTGATGTTAACACCTGGACCCTTAGATCTTTGAGTCGTCAAGCTCCTATAGTATATTAATCATTGGTAATGTTTTTGGGTGTACCTAGGGTTAATGGGTTAAGGTTTTTTGGCTATAAGAGAGAGATGGGTGAGTGTTGGGTTCATTACCATCACTTCTCATCAGATTTTTAATCATTCCCTCTCTCCCTCTCAGGGTTCCTCCTTCATCTTTAACCTCCCTCCCACCATCCCCATGCCATAAACCCTCATTTGTAGCCACAATTAAGCCATTTATAAGCGTTATACAACCATTTCAAGCCTTGTTAGAGGTAAAAGTTAGGTTGGAGATTTATTATTGAAGCTTTGAAGAGGTTTCTTCTCTTCATCTCCAAGGTAGGATTTTCCTTTTCAAGTTTTCAAGGTTTAAAGCTACAAATATATGTAGAATGCATGCTAGAATATAATTTAAGGTCATAAAAGAAGATATTTTCTAGTATGTTTACTTAAAATTTTCTTGCAAAAATCGAGTTTTTACGAAAATAAGACCTAAGTGGGTTTTTATGAGTGCAAGAATTATCAAAATAAGAAATCATGAAAGAAATATCGAGATGAAAAATAAATGATCACACAAACAAAAGATACGTGGTTCAACAGCTTGTCTACATCCACAGAGAGGTTATTGTCTTCTATTAGTGATATGCCATAATGAGACCTCGACTCGTCTTATGGTAGGCTCGGCTCTAGATGACTCAACAAAGCATCCTCAATTCGAGCCATCTTATGCAACTGGTTTGGCCCATCTCATCTCAACTAGGAGCCGAGACAGTAAGCGGCCTTGGCTTGCTCAGCATCACACCTTGTCCACCTTTGTAAGGTCGAAAGCTCCTAGGCCAACATGTACTCTCGTCTCGGCCTGATGCAAGTCAGACGAGACTACACTTGGTAACCATCAATATGCGATTCAGTGATGACACTAACGTCTCATACTCGACTAGGCTGACACTTCAACCTCAACAGGACACTTTGGGTATCTTAATTAGGGGTGTTCAAAAAAACCGCCCGACCCGAAAACCGAACCGAACCGGCCCGAACCGAACCGAAACCGCCGGTTTTTTTTAGCCCGGTTCGGCCTACGGGTTACGGATATAAAAAACCGACCATGTCGGTTCGGTTGTCGGTTTATCCGTGTGAAAAACCGACTCAAACCGAACCGACCCGAAATCAATATATGTATTAAAAAAAAAACTAAATAACTTATATTTTATATCCAAAAACCATTACCCACCCTTAAAAACCGACCCAAACCGAAAACCGCCCTTAAAAAACCCGGCCCAATCATGAAACCGTTGAAAACCGACCCGAAACCGAACCGAACCGAAACCGCCTCGAACCGAAACCGACGGGTTTTTTCATAGTCGGTTCGGTTTCGGTCTGACCTTTTCCAAAACCGAACCGATCGGTTCGGTTTAAATTTGGGTCCAAAACCGACCCGAACCGACCCGTGAACACCCCTAATCTTAATGGGCATGTGAAATGGATCACTCGTGAGATAATGCGCGTGGGTTGTCACCTCACGTGAACCAAATCGTTACAATAACATCACTCACATGTGTGAGGAATATCTTATAATCATTGTTTGCATGCACCATAAAATATGGCATCACCTTGTTGGACAATTAAAGTTGTACATGCCTCATAAATGACTAGGGTGCGTATGAAACCACCCTAGCCATATAAATAGTTATCTTCTACCTCATTGTAAAGGATCGATTATTCTTAACCCTAGAAAAACTCTGTCAAAATACACAATGGAGAGATAAAAGCTTGAGTGTTGTATTTTTAAGCCATTAGTGCCCTTTTTTAGTGAAAACCATAATTTTCACTACAAAGTGGACGTAGGCTTTGGCCAAACCACTTATATTTGGTATCATCTCCTACTTTTCCTTATCTCCTTCTGTCCATACATATTTATATCTATTGTACTCCTTTGTTGTCTGATTTGAGCTGGTATACACCTTAACCTGGTCATACCATTTCTGGTATCATCAGTCTGGTCTCGTTTATAGGGACGAGATAGCCATCCTCTTCCTTTCTTCTACCTCTGCTCTATCAGATTCTCTGGTGGTGGTCCAACCTCATCTTTGGTTGAGCTTGAACCACCATGGAAAGAACTCTGATTTGAGCCTTAGATGATTTTCTTCTCTTCTAGCTTACTACCAGTACCTCACTTAAAGTTTTCGATCATCAAAATTCTCCAATAGCAACAGATCCACCAACTATAGGTGGTCCTAGTACCATTCAGCCCCATCCTCGATCAGAAATGGTTGAGGTGGAATTGGCCTTGCACTCCTTAGTAAACAGCCAGCGACAGGTGAAAGTGACACTTATTGCTTTCAGCTAGAATATGGTGGCTAGACGTGCCGGAGATGGAGAGGAATTTATAACCCCGATTGCCTAGGAAGGTGCTCCAGATCAAACAGCCAGGGGACCACCCCAGACCTTACTCAAGGATCTTTCTCCTCAGTAAAGGAGCAGAGACATGAATGCCCTAATAATGAGGATGAGAAGTATGATGAAGAGGATAACAGGAGTTGTTAGGAGCCTTATCATATTTCTAGAGGCACTGTGCCACCTATTCAGCCCAGTCGAGGATGAAGTGGCAGGCCGAGCTGAAAATGTAGGCCAAGGGAATCCGATCTACACAGATTAAGTAGGGGGTCGGTCTTTAATAGGCTTGGGCAAGTATCAAACGACCTAAGAAATCACCTCTCTATATCCATAAGTATAGCTAGATCTAGAAGGAATGATAGATGTGATGACCGTCGACCTCCTTGTGGCCGATACGAGGAGCAATGAGAGGTGAATAGAAGATAGAGAACAGTTTCCAAAGAGCCCTTATTTCGCCCAGATGGCAGAGAAGGGGTTGGAGATAATATGGCCTAGGCTAAGGTTATTGCAGCAGTCGAAAGACCTTGGAATGATTCTATCCAAAGGCTAGAGGATAAGATTGGGGATTTCTGAATATCCAAGACCCCTTGCAGAGGGGATATAATTAAGGCTACCCCTTCGTGGCAAAGATTGTTATTTATCCTACCCCGGATAACTTCAAGCCCCATTTTCACTCCAAAGTATGATGGGAGCACTAATCCAGTCCACTATGTGGAGATGTATCAATCAGCTGTTGATATTTATGCAGTCTCAGATGAGATGAGATGTCATGCCTTCTCAAGCACCCTGACCGGAGCATCTCATGTAAGGTTTACCTCTCTCCCTAAAAACTCAATTGAGAATTTCAAATAGCTTGCAGAAAGGTTTATACATAATTAATCCTTTGGGGTGAGGCCCCAGCAAAAGACTATCCACTTGTTGTATGTGAAGCAAGGGAAGAATGAAAGTCTGATAGAGTACATAGTGAGGTTCAACAAGGACAAATTGGAGGTTGAGGACAATGAAGAGAGTATTTCCATGACTGCCCTAATGGGAGGTTTGCAGAAAGAAAAGATGATTTGGAAGCTTACAGAGGATCCTTCAAAGTCTATGGACGAACTGCTGGCTACGATCGGGAAGGTCATGAATATGGAGGAAGCAATGGCTTCCAAAGCTGTAGATGATTAGGGGACAAGCAGTGGGGGTAAGTTCCACATGAAGAATAAGGACGGAAATAAAATGTCAGGGGACGATAAGTTCGCAGACTACACCCCTTTGAATGTAAATTATGAGAACATTTTAAATGAGATCAAGAATGATCAGTCTCAGAAGTGTCCTGAGAAGCTGAAGGCTTCTCTTCACAAGAGGAATAGAAACATGTGGTTTGAATTTCACCAAGATCATGGCCATACGAACGACAAGTGTTTTGATCTCAAGGACAAGATTGAGATAATGTTGCAGGATGGTAAGCTGAGAAAGTATGTTGATAAAGGAAGTTCCAAGCGTGGTCAAGACGACATGCCAAAGAGAAGGAATGATAAGTGCAAGCCTAATGTTTTAGCAAGCCGAGATAATGATGACTCAGGCGATGATGATGAAGCAGACCCAGACTTGCCTCCCAAAATTATCGATCCTAAAGGTCCGTTGCATTAGATATCTCTTAGGGTTAAGATGATCTGTGGAGGACTAGCTAGAGGAGAAAAAGAGGTTATCGATAAAAAGGTTCATGTAGTAGTGGCCAAGGCTCTCCCTCCAAAACCTAAGGAAATGCATTCAGCAATAATAGAGATGAAAAATGTGAAAAGAACTAAAGTTGATATGAATACCTTGATTGTTGGTTTTTCAAGACTAGATTTCAAAGGGATTATATCCCCGCACGATGACCCTTTGGTTATCACCACTCTAGTGCATTGTTATGAGGTTCCAATGATTTTGGTGGACGGCGGCAGTTCGACCGACATTATATTTTGGGACTGTTATAAAGGCTTAGGTCTGAGCAAGAAGAGGCTAATACCGTATCATCAGCCTCTTATCGAGTTCAATGGGGAGAAAGTACACCCTTTGGGGATTTATAAAATTGAAGTCAAAATGGGAAATTATTGGCTGAAGTGCCTCACAAAGAAGATTAGTTTCTTCGTTATGGATGAGAATGTCTACTCGGCCTACAACATAATTCTGGGAAGAGTATCCCTCAAGGAATTTGAGGCCATGACTTTAAGGGTTCACAATATGATTAAATTTTTGACTTCATATGGGGTAGGGGAAGTGCAGGGTGACTAGGTTGAGGCACACAAATGCTACTTCAAATCAGCCAAGGCGAGAGGGGCATACAAAGGGCTACAATAATGTACAAAATTAATACCCTGGATCCTAGAGATGAGATTAAGTTAAATAAGGGAGAGGTCACTGAGGAGGTAAAATCCATCGTCCTCAATGAGGACGAACCGAAAAAAACAGCCTAAATTGACAAAGCCCTAAGGGAGAAAGTCAAGAGTTGATCAATTTATTGAAGAAGAGGTAAAGAATTTTTTCCTTGAGCCATGAAGATATGTCTGGCATCGATTCGAAGATCCTCTGCCACAAGTTCAATGTGATAGAGGAAGCAAAGTAGATCAGACAGAAAAGGAGAGTCTACTCCCGTAATAAATATGATATTATCTGAGAAGAAGTGAATAAGTTAGAAAAGGTCGACTTCATTAGGGAGGTCATTTACCCTGAGTGGTTCGACAATGCTGTCATCGTCCCTATGGTCAATCGTAAATGGAGGGTGTGTGTTGATTTTACAGACCTGAACAAAGCATGTCCTAAATATAGCTTCCCTTTGCTGAGGATGGACCAGATGGTGGATGCTACTGTTGGCCATGAACTGATGAGTTTCATGGATGCCTACTCAAGGTATAATCAGATATTCATAGACTCGATTGATACGGAGAATACATTAGGGGACCTATTATTACAAGGTCATGCCCTTTGGTTCGAAGAATGCCAGGACAACATACCAAAGGTTGGTCAAAAAGATGTTTGAGGATCAAATATGGAAGACGATGGAATTTTATGTCAATGATATGTTGATAAATAGTCCCAAGGTCGACACTCATGTGGCTGACCTTGAGAAGACCTTTGATACTATGGACGAGTTCAGCCTGAAACATAATCCCATCAAGTGTGTATTTGGCGTGGGAGAAAGAAACTTTCTTGGATTTATCGCCAACCAGAGGGGTATTGAAGCAAACCTCTAGATGATCAAAGATTTATTGGAGATGAAGACTCCGACGACAATGAAAGATGTGTAAAGGTTAATCAGGCGAGTGGTAGCGTTAAACAAGTTTGTGTCTAGAGCTTCTCACAAGTGCCTTCCTTTTTTCAAAGTACTTAGAAAGGCTTTTGAGTGGAATGAGGAGTGAGATAGGGCCTTTCAATAATTAAAGGCCTACCTCGACTCCCCACTCTTACTGTCAAGACCAATTCAACGATAGAAGTTGTACTTATATCTGGTTGTGTTGGAGTCGGCCATAAGTGTTGTTATAGTTAAAGATGAAGATGGAGTACATAAGCCCATGTATTTTAATATCAAGGCCCTCCAAGGGGCCTAGCATAGATATCCCAAAATGGATAAGTTGGCTTATGTTCTAATCCATGCTTCAAGAAAGATGAAGTCGTACTTCCAAGCACACACCATGGTTGTCCTCACTGATTCTCCCCTCCGACAGGTCATCCATAAACTTGAGAAATCTGGTAGGTTGATGTCCTGGGCAATTGAGTTTGGAGAATTTGATATCATTTAGCAGCCGAGAACGACTATTAAAGGGTAGGCCTTAGCAGACTTTGTTGTCGAGTTCACATGGGACGAGGTCGATATTGAAGAAATTAAGGTTCCAGCTTGTGAACCAGTATGTCTTCCCCCGATTGAAGCTGAGTCGAGTTCAGCCAGAAGTAAGGTGTCTAAGAATGAGGAAGAGATATACCTCTTAAAGAATGGAACCCTGGAAGAGGTTTTTTTTCTAATGATGGTACAACATGGAACTTGTATGCCGATGGCTCCGCGTGTGAGTCGGCTCCGGATGAGACTGGTATTAAATATGCATTAAGATTCAGCTTCAAAGCTTCCAATAACAAGTCAGAGTATGAACCCCTATTAGTAGGTATCTCTCTTACCTGGGCAATGAATGTCTGCGAGCTTCTGATCCATAGTGATTCCAAGTTAGTTGTGAACCAAGTTTTGGGGGTATATGAGGCCAAAGACGACAGAATGGCCAAATACCGAGAAAGGGTGAGAGCAACACTGAAGAATTTCAAAGAGGTGAAGCTAAATAGGATACCTCATTTGGATAATAGCCGAGACGATGCTTGGAAAGGCTAGCCTCCACTATAAGAACAAAATTCTGAAAGTCGGTGCTAATAGAGATCTTACATCGGCCGACCATTGAAGAGGAAAACAGTATAGTGGAATTTTGTTTGAACTTTAATTTGGGAGCTTATTAAATGGATCATATCATCTGGTACATCATAGATGGGGAGCTACCAGAGTCTAGAGCCGAGAAGAAAAGGCTGAGGTACAAAGTAGTTAAGTTCTCCATTATAGGAGATATTTCGTATAAGAAAGGATTCCTACTCCCTCTACTAACATGTGTTCACCCGTCTGGGGTAGAGTATATTGTGAAAGATCTAGATGTGCATGAGCGATCTTATTCCCTCTATATCATAGGGAGATCATTAGCAAAGAGGATCATTACTTAGGGATATTGGTGGCTGACATTAATAAAAGATGCAGCTGCATATGTGAAGAAATGCAATAAATGCCAAAGATTTGCCACCATACCCCATCAACCTCTTACTTCTACCACTTCTCCATGGCCATTTTTTAGTCTGGGGCATTTATTTTGTAGGGACATTACCGAGAGCTGTGAATAATTACCGCTACTTGATCACAGCTATTGACTATTTCTTAAAGTGGGTAGAGGTCAAGGAGATGATCGCAATCATGAAGAAGAAGACCTTTCAATTTATCTGGAAAATTATTATCTCTAGATACGGCCTACCTAACACTTTGATTTCTGATAATGGGAAGCAGTACAAGAAAATTTCCCTTGAGAAATACTGTGAGTGAGTCAGCATAAACAGTTCTTTTCAACTCTAAGCCGATTACATGCCAATGGGCACATAGAGGTTACCAATTCTTTATAGAATCAAGAAAAAGTTGGAAGATGCTAAAGGGAGATGGATTGATGCAGTGCATGTCATCCTATGGGCATATAGGACCATGAATAGGACCCCAATGAGGGAAAATCCGTTCATGCGAGCTTATGGCTCAGAGGCTTTAGTGCGATAGAGATAGGTATCCCAAACCATAGAGTCCAAACCTATGACCTGAAGCAGAATATGGCACATATGAGACTATATTTGGGCCTTATAGAGGAACAAAGAGAAGATGTTGAGGTTATTCAAGCTACCTGTCAACAAAGAATAATAACTTTTTATAATAAGAGGTTGAAAGCCCGGCCACTGGCTATAGGAGACCTTATCCTAAAGAAAACTTGTTAGAAGACCAATAAGCATCATCCTAACTGGCATGGTCGTTATAGGGTGGTTGAAGAAGTGGTTCCAGGAACGTATCGACTGGAAAATTTAGACGGAGAGCCATTCTCCAACCCATGAAATGATGACCATCTCAAGAAATACTACAAGTAAGATTTTCGTGTCAAGAGTTTCATTTTAGCATTCGTTTGTTAACAATATCATTTTAGTATCATCTATCCATGTAATATGAGAATCATATTATGAATGAAAATTTCCAAGTGTTCTCTCCTACCTTTTATATTGTGTGAATACTTGTTTCTTGTATGTATCAACTCATCTTAAGCTATAAAATATCATTTGTGGTGAAGAAGCTTTAAGTTTCTCTCAGTGACGTGATAGTCCAGACGAGGTTGAACTCGTCCATAGACACTCAATAATAGATGTAGTTCATTTAAAACATAATTAACTTGGTGGATAAACCCTCTCGGTTGAGATAATAATGCATGGACGAGACGATTCTTATCCATATACTCTCAAAACGACGAGAGGGGAATTGTGATATAACACCATAATTTGGTGCATTCAAATTAAAAATCACTTACTTGTGGTTAACAAATAATGTTAATAATTCTTCCAGTCCAATATGCCTTAGGGATATCATTCCATTTGCCTTATCTATTAGGTTGTGTCGTCACACTCCCTTAGTCCTAGGAGAGATCAAGTTTTCAACAATCAACATAGTTAGCAACCAACCTCAGTTGGATTTTTGCCCAAGGATCTCCTATAGGGCTTTTATATTGAGATACATATTATAAAATTAAGACAACTATTATGTAAAAGCAATATGTGAGAGCCTATGGGCCTTTATTTATTAAGTAATAACTTAAGATCAAGAAAAGTTTGAAATGGAAATTTTCAGAAACTAGATGTGCTAAAGAAGACTTATAAATTGAACTTCTTGAGCTTGGATGTATTCCATTCTCTTCGTATCTCTCTACCCTCCAGCCTTTCCAAGTGATAAGATCCTTCAAGGTCATTCCTGATTACCCTTAATGGTCCTTCCTAGCTTGGCCTCAGTTTTCCATCTGATGATCTTACTACACGGCTGAGGACTTTCCTTTGGACATAATTCCTTACCTAAAATTTCCTCGAATTGACTCTCTTATTGTACTGCCTCTCCATTAGCTGATATGAAGCTAGATTGATCATATAGATTTCTCTTTTCATTTATTTGCTAAGTTAAGTTCAGGGCACAAAGCATCATCGTTTAGCCTTTGATCGACCAAGTTTGTTCTCATGGTAGGGAGACCTGCTTCAAGTGGGATGATGGCTTTCGTTCTATTTGTGAGTGCGAAGGGTGTTTCCCTGGTAGGTATTCTAGGAATGGTATAGTAGGCCCAAAGAACGTGAGGGAGTTCATCCACCCAAGCACCTTTTACTCTTTCCAACCTCTTCTTCAGACCATCGAGCATCATTTTATTAGAAGTTTTTGTCTGATCGTTGTTCTGGGAGTATACGATCGAGATAAAGTGATGCTTAATGTCATGCTCATCACAAAAGTTTTAGAATAAACTACTTTCAAACTATATGACGTTGTCAATGATGATAGCTCTTGGTACTCAAAAGCGTGTTATGACGCTCTTTATAATGAACCTTGTCATATCGGCGTCTCGGATGTTTACTAGTGATTTTGCCTCTACCCACTTAGTGAAGTAATCTGTACTGACCAGTAGATACTTACGATTCCCATGTGAGGTGGGTAGTGGTCCCATAATGTCCAATCCCCATTGTGAAAATGGCCAAGGACTGGTCAAGGATTTCATGTCGTTAGCTGGTTGATGAACCATATGTGGAATTTTTGGATTTTTCACATCTCTAAATGTTGAAGACAGAAAATGGTCGATAAATGATGAGGATGAGATTGAAGATGCAGATAAACAAGCATATCAAACATATAAGAGACAAAGGTTTTTAAAGTGGTTCGGCTATGAATAAAGCCTACATCCACTATTCTTTTATTCCCAGGGGTGTACAATAGCGCAATATGGTGTAGAGAGAGAGAGAGATGTGTAGAAAATTGCTTTGTTCAGATTGTGTGTCTAGCTTGTGTATCGTGTCTCTTATCCCTTTGTCCAAGGGAATGCATGTATTTATAGTGATGGGAGTCCAGGCGATTGAATGTCTTTATACATTCATACATTTACATCTATATACAATGAATATAATTATTGGTCTTCTTGGACGGTAAGTCTTCCTTGAGTTGGTTGGTATGCCATGCGTTGGTTGATATGCCGACCAACTCTCCTCAGGTGCCGACCAACTCTCCTCGGGTGTCGAGTAAGTATAAATATTGCCACGTAGGATGACAGGTGTCCTTTTCTGACTGGTCTGCATAGACGGAGAATTTTTGCGTTAACACTAAACATAGATACTTGCATCTTTGTGCATGTGTGGCCACCAGAATGCTAATGATCTTCCTCCTACGTGAGTCCCACAATTACCATTATGAATCTCACTGAGAACCTGCTCGGTGTCTTGTGGGTGGGCATTGAAGGTAAAGGCCTGTAAATGATCTTTTGTAGAGCTTACCCCTAGATCAAGATAGAAATGAGATTCTGTCACCCTTATTTGGTGAGCCAACTTTCTGTCGTCATGCAATGATTCATTTGTAAGTATGCAGTGATTGGGTCCATCCATCTAGGATATTTTCCTATAGAAAGAATCTGCTTAGTGACCACTGTCTTTTCAATGCTAGGAAGTTCGAGGAATTCTAATTGGATAATTCTTCTGAGGTCAGAGTCTACTGCTTATCTTAGGGTTGCTAAGGCATTAGCATGACTGTTTTTCATCCAGCGGAACTGCTAAATGTGGACTTCCTCAAATCCTACCATAATCTCTCGCACTGTGGCATGGTAGGATTCCATACTGCCATATTTTGCGTTGAAATATCTGCTCACTTGTTTGGAGACAAGTTTGGAATCATCGAACACATTAAGGTGCTTTTCCTCCCAGCAGTTGGGATTTGTGCAGGCTAACTATCAGTTCTTCATATTCGAATTCTTTATTAGAGTCTTCAAATCCCAACCTGATAAGTTATTCGATGACAGTGTCTTCTTGTATGATGAGGATGATTCCTACTCCTGCCCCTTGGAATTGAAGGCTCCATCAACGTATAGGGTCCAATCCTTGGACTATGCTTCCTTATTTGTAGATTGCTCCATGATCTTTTGGTCAATTAGCTTATCCCCCACGAATTCGGTGATGAAATCGTCCAAAACTTATCCCTTAATCATTGTCCTTAGCTGAAATCGAATATCGAACTTTTTGAGCTCGATTGACCACTTTGACATTCATCCAGAGAGGTCAGCTTTCCCAAGGTCAGCTTTGAAGGGTAATAAAGTGATTATCGTTATTGAGAGGGTTTTTAAGTAGCATTTTATCTTTTTAGAGGCACCCACTAGAGCATAAGATAGCTTTTCCAAAGGCAAGTAACATTGCTCTTCATTCATAAGTCTCTTACTGGCGTAATATACGGGGTACTACTTACCCTCCTTTTCATATAATAGAGCCGAGCCTACAGCATGGTCTTATATTACGAGCTATAGGTATAAGGGATCTCTATTGTCGGGGATTTCCAACAGGGGAGGTTTGCTGAGGTAGGCCTTAACCCCCTCCAAAGCTCTTGAGTAGTCATAATTCCACGCGAGGCCTTTATCCTTCTTTAGTAGATGAAAGAATGGTCGATAGCGTTTCGAGGACTTAGAGATAAAGTGGCGGAGTGCTACGAGCATTATAGTAAGTTTTTTAATATCGCAACGTCCTTAGGGGCTAGACCTTATCGATCACATCAATCTGATCTGGGTTGGCCTCAACCCTCTTTTTCTGACTAGATAATCGAGAACACCAAATGAGCACTTGCTCACATTGAGTTTCATTCGATACTTTCTGAGGATTTTGAAGGTTTTGGCCAAGTCTTTGAGGTGGTCAAATTTGTTCTTGCTTTTATATACACGTCATTGATGTAGACTTCCATAGTGTCTCCCATCTACTGCTTGAACATCTTCATAACCAGTCTCTGATAGTTTGCCCCTACATTCCTTAGGTCGAACGATATGACCTTGTAAAAATATAGACCTACTGGAGTTATAAAGGATGTTTTGTCCTGGTTGGGGACGAATAACATGATCTGATGGTACCCTAAATAGGCATCCAGAAAACTTATTCTCTGGTGTGCTATCGTGGTGTCAACTAACTGATCAATCTTTGGCAGTAGGAAACTACCCTTGGGGAAGGCTCTATTGAGGTCCATGAAATCGATACAGACTCTCCATATTTCGTTGCTCTTTTGTACTACCACTGGGTTGGACAACCATTTGGTGAACTGAACATCCCTAATGGAGCCTTCACACAGAAGCTTTCCAACTTTGTTCTTCACCGCTTTAGCCTTTTTTGGGGTTGTTCGGCATGCTTTCTGAGTGATTGGCTTAAAATTTAGGTCAATGTGGAGATGGTGGCAGGCTATGTTGGGATCAATTTTTGGCAGATCGTATGGCTCCTAAGCCAAAACATCCATTTTGTTTCTTAATAAGGAAATTAATTCTTTCTTTTCATGATCGTTAAGAGTGGTTTTTATCATAAACTTTCCATATGACAAGTATCATTAGCACCAACTTCCTCCCTGCTTTCAACGACCCTATCAGTGGGATGGATCATGGTTTCTTCCACCCCTGGTCGATCGTACCGTAGATGTTATTTAGAGGGTGTAGCCCCATCTTGAGCTTCCTTTGGAGAGTTCTTAGGTTCCTTTTTGTTCTATTTTGGGGGGTGAATGGTGGTGATAAAGCGTTTCCTTACAGTGTCTTAGTCCCTATGAATCTTGACTACGCCCCGATCAGTGACACACTTGAGCTTCTGGTGGTACGTACATAGTAAGACTTTCATGGCATGCATTCAGCCTCTGCCTAGGATGACGTGATATGGAGACTCTATTTCTATCACTAAGAATTTAATCAGCTTTGAAATATTGCTTGTCCAAATCGGCAAGACTATCTTTCCCAATAGCATGGTGATTTTCACCGCGAATTCAACCAATGGAAGTGTGGCCTCCTTTTGATCGGCTAGGCTAAGCTTCAACTTATGGAACAACTCTAGGTACATCACCTCTAATCAGCATCCCTAGTCTACCAGTAATTTGTTGACATCCCAGTTCACGATTTTGAGAGTAATCTCGAGCACGTCATGGTGTGTTGTCCTCACTCAAATCAGATCTTCCTTTGTGAAGACGATATATTTGGTGTAGTCGACATCTTTTAGTCGCCAGTTTTTTACAGGGTCAATATGGAATGCCTCCAGGATAGATGTGACCTTTTTTAGTTCCATTCGAATAACGTTCCCTTGGATCTGCTTCAAGTCGGATGCTTCATAAATCACGGTGAACTCCTGTCCCATGTCATCATCGAGGACATTGTTCGATTTTTGGTCGCATTGGTTGCGGTCTTGTCTGTCTTCTTTTATATGTATTCCTTCAAATATCCAGCTTGGGCTAACTCTTCCAAGTGCGACTTTAGTGTTTTGTAATTTTCTGTCCTACGTTCGCCTTCCTTGTGGAATGCAGATCTCAGTGCGTTATTCCTCTTTATCTGGTCACCACACATCTTCTTAGGCCACTTGACAAATGGTTGATCCTTGATCTTGCTCAAGATCTTGCCGATCTGTTCTTTGAAGACTGTGTTAACAACCTGGAACACCATTGAAATATCGACACTGCTCTCATTCTTATAGCCATTCTTTCCCCTATTTTTATTCCCTTTCTTTAGAGTGTCGCTTTTATTTCCTTCTTTACTTGCTTTTTCTCGACTGTTATCCCTTAGGGTAGAGTGAACCACGTCGTCTACCTTGGTGTATTTTTTGATACGTGCCATGAGGTCGTCAATGGTGTTGGCCTCTTTCTTCCTCAGGGACTGCCAGCAGAGATATGATCGACAAACCAATCTTAAAGGATGATACAGTAACCTACTCCGAGTAGTCCTCCACTTCATTGAATACCTCCTAATACCTATTGGCTTAGTCATGAAGTCCTTCTTGTGGATTTTTTTTCATCGTGAGAAGTGAATCCATCCTTTTGGGGGTGGGAACTGCTGGTTATAAAGCGAGCAGTAAAGGCCTTTTCTAGGGCCTTGAAGCTCTTAACAGACCTATGGGGTAGCTTCTCGAACTACTTCTGAGCTATGTCATGTAGGATAGAAGGGAAGATTTGACACATCAAGGCATTATTGTGACTATACAGGGTCATCGCCTATTTATACAGCCGAACATGGTCTATGGGATCCGTCTTGCCGTCATAGATTTTGAATCAGGTAACAAAGAACTTCTTTCGGGGTTCTTATTCTTTAATTTCCCTTAAAAGGGGGATTTCATCTGAGTGTTAAGATCTCTTCTGACTAGCTCCCAAGTGGCCTTGTCCCCTCGATGGGCCGGATGTTAGTCCATCTCTTTACAGACCAAAATAATGATGTCCTCATCCTGATGATCATTACCTATGTGGCAATCTCTTATCGTCCATGCTCTGACTTTCCATGATCAGATAAATCATGGTCATGCCTGGATCTCATTTCTTGGCTACGAGCCTTGCTCACCCGAGGACTAGGACATCTATCACGACGTTTATTGGTATTTTTATAGAGATCTCTCTCCATCCGTTCGAGTCACCTATGGAGGCAAGCATTCTCGTCCCTCCTCCTTCTCTTGAAGCATGGCTTCATAAGCATCGACTAGCCTGGAGATCTGAGTGGGCTTGGGTAGTTATGACTTTCCTTTTAGGGTTGCCTCTCCTGTAGAAACCTGGGATTTGGTGGTTGGTGAATCCATGACTTGACCCTAAATAGGACTGGATCGTCCTGCACATTGCTAACTTGAGAAAGGTTGTTGTTGTGGTGAGACATCACGGGCTTTCTTTTGATAAATGATTTCGTAGAAAAAAGAATCGATTCCCACAGATGGCGCCAATTGTGAGAGAAATAATTATCACAATAAGAAATAGAGAAAGCAATATTGAGATGAAAAATAAATGATCACACATACACAACACCAAAGATGTGTGTTTCAGAAACTTTCCTACGCCCACGAAGAAGTTATTGTTTTCTATTAGTGTCTCTCAAATAATCAAAGTTACATCCCTTTTGTCCCAAGTCAATGTTTACATTTTATAGTTATAATCATAAGTGATTGAATTATACAAGTAACTCAACCAGCTTCTAGATATCTCGTAGGTACCCCTGAATATATCCTTGAGATTGTTGATAATCGATTTGAGTCTATCTCCATGCATTTAAGCACATAATAAACACACAGATCTAAAATAAACATATGAGCTAGGTCGGGTAGTCCACTTTGCATGTTGGCTGGTAGGTTGCATTATTGGGCTTGAATAAATAAGCCCCCGCAATTTTGATGAAAAAATACTATTTTTAACCTTGAAATATGAGGAGTAGACACATAAAATGTAAAACCTTGTTAGTATCCTATTTAGATTCATATTTAAGGGTTTTTATGTTTGAAATCCTCCCAAAAATGATAAAATAAACACATTAATATATTTATAGTATGTAATGGTAAAACGAACCGTAAAAATGATAAAAACGATGAAAATGATAGAATAATGTCGACACTGGTAAAAATGTTAAAACACATTAATATAGACTCGGATTAGATCAGAAATAACTAAGAAGATCCCGGAGCCCTGGGGTGAAATACTCAAATTCACTGGCCATAGCATATATTAACATAGTCGGTGATGTGGAGCCCTTAAAGTATCCAAATATTTGGAAGATTTTGAAAAATGATAATGGAAATGAAAATAAACGTATTTGTGCTTAAGGAATGTGAATAAGACAACATAATGAAAGAGATAAAATAGAGATTAAGGAATATAATATGATTAAATAGTCTCTAGACCTGGTAAATGATGTATTGAAATGGTTAAGTGCGAGTATGAGCATACTGTTCGGGTGCATTGCATAGTAGTTGCATTAATACTAGTGTTGATACCAAATTTAGTCTGCTGACATGGCTCAATTAAGTGAAGACACGTGTCAATCTATATGGCACTAACAAACATTTCTGAACAACACTTTGACTTCGAGGAACTCAACTTCCCCGACCAGCTCAAATACTCCGAGCAGTAGGTACTCTCCGAGGAACTTTATTACACCGAGCTACTCATGGATACCGAGATACTTAGGCTGTCCGAGCTGCACCTCGATCAGAGCATTCATTACCAGACAATTAAGAGGAGTAAATACGCATTAAATGCTGGTTATTATCATACAGATGTATACGCTTATTGGACAGCTATGTATTATCCTTTCACATGTACAGCCTCAGGGCTATAAATACATTGTATCATCCTCATTGTAAGGGACCGGAATCTCTTGAGAAAAACCATACCTCAAGAATCCAAACAAACAGTCAGCAATAACAAAAATAGTGGACGTAGGCCATTATTTTAAGGCTGAACCACTTTAAAATTTCTTTTGTCTTATTTATTTTATCTGTGATTGAATAATTAGAGATAATCTAATTTTTTACATCAACAGATTGGCGCCGTCTGTGGGAAACGACTGTAATTTTTGTTTTTCACCAAAAATAATTCATCACCAATGGCTGACAATCCTGAATCCAGCAATCGAAACACTGGAAACCCCCCAAATCCATCCGCTCTTCCAAATGTCCAAGATCTGGCTGGAATTATGGCCAATCTGGCTCAAGGTCAGACAGATATGCAAGAGACTATGCGACAACTCATGCAGACTATCCAAGGTGGAGCGTCGACCTATTCAGGACAACGAAGTGTTCAAAGAAATACCCGTTTAGTTTCTTCGCGAATTAGGCAAAGCGATTCATATCGCACTGAGAAATCTGATGATTTTTCTTATCAACCGAGTCGAACTTCATCAGTACGAGCCATAGATACTGAACAAAACATCACTCTCTCTCTCCAGAAAGGATTAGTGCATTGGAAAGACTAAGTAGGATCTCTCCTCTTGATCGATTGGGCCCTAGGAAGAATAAAAGTCCTCCTAAGGCTATGTCGAGAAACTTTCGACGACCATTTGATCTAAGAGAGGGTTTTGCCCAATCACAACCAATTGCTCGACAAGATAGATCCCAGGAGGTGAACTCAACACAATTAGTTGCTCGAACCAACAGGCCCGATGAGGGAAATGATGCGTGGAAAGGCTCTATTCAGCGGTTGGAGGATAGATTAGGGAAAATGGCTAAGGCCAAGAATCCTCTACAAAGAACTTTTGTCCAATGGACACCTTTTGTCCAGGCAATTGTGGATTTTCCCACACCATCAAAGTTCAAAGCACCTGTTGTGACTCCTAAATACGATGGAAAAACCGACCGTGTCCTTCATATAAAGCAATACCAAGCTGCTGCCGACATCTATGCTGTGCCAGATGAGATGAGATGCAGGGCATTCTCGGGAACTCTTACAGGACCTGCTCAAATATGGTACAATAATCTTCCTTGGGGTAAGATTTCAACTTTCTTTTAACTGGTCGAGCTCTTCATTGGAAACTTCTATTTTGGGGCAAAACCGGTTAAACGAGTAGCACATTTGTTAAGTGTTAGATAAAAAACAGGTGAGAGCACCAGAGATTATATAACTCGTTTCAATAACGAGAAACTCGAAGTTATTGATTATGAGGAAAAGACAGCGATTACTGCTCTGATGAGTGGGTTGTTGCCCAACAAGTTGTACTACACTTTGGCCAAAGATCCACCCAGAACCATGTCAGAACTGATGGCAAAAGCGGCCAAGATCATGAATGCCTAGGAGGCTATGGCTGCGAAGAAGAACATGAACACCAAAGAGATCAAGGTGGAGGTTGATAAAGCTAAAAAGAAAGAGCATAAGAACAATGGTGGTGACAAGCAATCAAAAACAAAGCCATCATGGGAGGTATTGAAGAAATTTAAAAACTATACTCCTTTGAAGGTAGGCATCAATCACGTCTTAGAAGAAATCAAGAACAGCGAGGAGCTAAACTGGCTAGAGAAAATGAAGTCAGACCCTGACAGGAGGAATAAGGCCAAATATTGCGAGTTCCACAAAGATCATGGCCACACGACCAAAAATTTCATAGCTCTTCAGAATGAGATCGAAGCACTCATTAGACGAGAAAAACTGACAGTATGTTGATCATAGAAATGAAAGAAGAAGCAGCGACCGAGCAAGAGAGAGGTCTAGATCTCCTCGTCGAGCAGAGGAGAACAAGAAAAGAGACCATGAAGATGATCCAGAAGACGACCCCGATCTTCCCAAAAGACCAAGGCAGCCAGATTGTGAGGTATTTTCAATACATTTTGGATCATTTGATTGTAATGTTATTACAGGTGGAGATGCATGAGGTGGAGACCATACTGCAGAAAGAAAATCTTACCTCAATGAGGCTCAAGCCTGTTCATATATTCAACGAATAACTTGGTTGAAGATGATCGCCAGAGGAAGGTCAACAAAGAAAAACTGGTCATCGATTTCTCAAAGAATGACCTCGCAGGTGTGATGTATCCTCATGATGACCCATTAGTGATCAAAATGAGAATGAATGAAGTAATGATCTCGAGAGTACTGGTTGATAATGGTAGCTCGGCTGATATTATGTTCTACTCGTGCTTCGACAGCTTAAATCTAAAGTTGTCTCAGTTGGAGCCTTATCATAAGCCCCTCCTCGGTTTTGCTGGCGAGAAAGTTTTTCCACTTGGGACGATCAAGTTGGATATGTTCATTGGTACATGGCCTGCTTGTCGAACAGAAAGAGTACGCTTTTTCGTGATGGATAAGAATGTTCAATCAGCCTACAATATCATCATGGGAAGGGTAGGATTGAAGAAGTTCGAAGCATTACCATCCACGGTACATCAATGCCTAAAATTTCCAACCAATTTTGGAGTAGGAGTTGTGAAGGGCGATCAAAAAGTAGCTCGGGAATGCTACTATTCATCTGCCGAGCAGGAGGAACTAGAGGAATCTAGGAAAAAGACTACTACCTATCAGGTGGATGAAGGTGCAGAAATTGAAACATTGGATCCTAGAGACGAGTCGCAACTCGTGAAAGGTCAGGTGGTGGAAGCTACTGAAAACATCATTCTGGACGACGAGCATCCAGAACGAACAACTCCGATAGGTTCGTCGTTAGATGCCTCACTAAATCACGAATTGATAGCTTTCCTAAAAAGCAGAAAACAAACTTTTGCTTGGAGTCATGAGCATATGCCCGGAATAGACCCAAATTTCTTATGTCACGAGCTTAATGTGAATAAGGAGATCAAGCCGGTGAAGAAGAGAAGAAGAGTGTTCAGTCCCGAGAAGAACCAAGCTATACAGGAGGAGGTCGAGAAGCTCCAGAAAGCTTATTTTATTGAAGATGTTAAATACCCAGACTGGTTAACAAATGTGGTGATGGTGAAAAAGAAGAATAACAAATGGAGGATGTGTGTAGACTTCACCGACCTCAACAAGGCATGCCCAAAGGATCATTTTCCCTTGCCCCAAATTGATCCATTAGTGGATGCTACCTCAGGACACGAGCTTCTGAGATTCATGGATGCTTATTCTGGTTACAACCAGATCAAAATGAAACCTGAAGACAGGGAGAGTACCTCCTTCATTACCCCTAGGGGAACTTATTGTTATAATGTTATGCCTTTTGGTTTGAAAAATGCAGGTGCAACATTTCAGTGGCTGATGAATAAGGTGTTTGCAGAGCAAATCAGTCGCAATATGGAAGTTTATGTTGATGATATGCTGACAAATAGCAAGAGAGATGCTGACCATCTAGTTGAATTAGGCCAGACCTTTGATCAATTAGATAAATATCAAATGAAGTTGAACCCGACCAAGTGCATATTCGGAGTACGAGAAGGCATGTTTCTCGGGTACATTGTCAATCAATGAGGCATTGAAGCAAATCCTGAAAAGATCAAAGCTCTATTGGGACTACGATCTCCAGCAACGAAGAAAGAAGTGAAAAGTCTTACAGGGCGAATAGCAGCACTTAACAGATTTATATCGCGAGCAACTGATAGATGCCTCCCATTCTTCAAAACGCTCCGAAAGACTTTCGAATGGAATGAAGAATGCGAGAAAGCTTTTCAAGAATTGAAGAAATATTTGGGAACACCTCCACTGTTGTCTAGGCCAGTGATGGGAGAAAGATTATACTTATATCTGGAAGTTTCAGAAAATGCAGCTAGCTCGGCATTAATAAGAGTGGAGGATGGAGTACAAAAACTAATTTATTACACTAGTAAGGCCTTCCGAGGAACAGAGATCAGATATCCAAAACTGGAAAAGTTAGAATTGGCGCTGATCGAAGCAAGTAGAAGAATGAGGCCATACTTCCAAGCTCATACCATAGTTGTGTATACTAATATGCCATTGAGACAAGCTCTTCATAAACCAGAAAAATCAGGGAGATTGATGTACTGGGCAGTAGAACTTGGCAAATATGACATAGTGTATGACCCTAGATCGTCACTAAAAGGGCAAGCAGTAGCAGATTTTATAGCAGAGTTCACCTATCCTGATACCTCTGAGGAGCAAAAGCTGGATACCGACCAACCTATGGATGTTACAGGATCATCGAATTTAAACCTCGATCAACTTACGCTGGTCGACGAACAAAAGAAGTTAGTTGACGAGAAAAAGAGATTGGTCGGCGAGCAGGAGAAGATGGTCGACGAGCAGCAAGAAGTGCTAGAGGAGGATAAAAGGAAGCAACAAATATTCCACCGAGGAACTCTGTCCGATCAAAAATTTGAGGACGAGGTACCTATATGGAATCTATATGTGGATGGCTCATCTTGCACTACAGGCTGTGGGGCAGGGATTGTTTTAAACAGCCCGAATGAGGTTGATGTGGAGTATGCTCTGCACTTCCAATTCAAGGCTTCTAATAATGAGGCTGAATACGAAGATATGATTGCAGGTCTTAGTTTGGCAAAAACCATGGGGGCAGAGCAAGTTATTGTATTCAGCGACTCGCAGTTGATCGTGAATCAAATGCTGAGAGTATATGCAGCCAAAGGAGAATTAATAATCAGGTATCATGCAAAAGAGATGGAGATTTTATCAAGTCTAATGACAGTGCAGATAGTTAGAATACCAAGATTAGAGAATGCCAGAGCTGATGCCTTAGCTCGTTTAGCCTCAGCCACACGCACCGAGCTACGAAGAACAATCCCAATTGAAGTCTTGGCTAGTAGGAGCATAGATGAAGATCTGATGATGAACTTTATTACCCTTGATTTAGGACCATCTTGGATGCATCCTATCAGGGCATACATTGAAGAGCGAGTTTTGCCAACTGATAAACTCCCAGCCAAGAAATTAAAGTTTAAAGTTGCTCGTTATGTATTGACCAATGGTGTTTTATATAGGCAAGGAATTATAGCTGGCTTGCAGAGATGTGTACATCCCAAAGAGGTAAAATAATTGATCGAAGAAATCCATGAAGGGTCTTATGGAGCCCATCTAGCAGGTCGGACACTTTTGCAAAGGATAATGAAGCAGGGATACTATTGGCCGACGATGAGGGCTGATTGAATAGCCTATGCCAAGAAATGTGACAAATGTCAACGCTTTTCCTCTATCCGAAGAACTCCCCAAGCATTGTTGACACCCATTACTTCCCCTTGGCCATTTGCCATGTGGGTAATTGACTTGGTCGGGCCACTTCCAACGACTAGAGGAAGATTTAAATATCTCGTCGTCGCAGTGGATTATTTTACTAAGTGGGTGAAAGCCGAGCCTCTTATCGACATGACGTACGAAAAGGTGTACCAATTTATTTGGAAAAATAACATTTGTAGATATGGTCTTCCCCATGCATTCATCACCGACCATGGAACACAATTTGACAACGAGGAGTTCACTGCCTATTGTCATCAGTAAAATATCTTAAAGATCCACTCGGCACCAGGCCATCCCCAAAGCAATGGACAAACTGAAGTGACAAACAGAACGCTGCTAAATGGCTTGAAGAAAAGACTGAATGACGCGAAAGAAAACTGGATAAACGAGCTACATTCAGTACAATGGGCTTATCGTACTACTCCCCGAGCAGCAACTGGAGAATCTCCATATATGCTCACATTTGGAAGTGAAGTTGTTATACCTGCCGAGTTGGGCCTCCCAACACAGTGAGTGCTGAACTTTAACTCCCCTGTCAGCGACTTAATGAGAAGGTTAGACTTGGACATGCTCGAAGAAGTTAGAGAAGAAGCAGCCATCAGGAATGCTGCTTACCAGCAACGAACAGCCTTGTTCTATAACAAGAGAGTGAAGAAGTGCGACCTGAAAGAAGGGGACTATGTGCTGAAGAAAGTAATTCAAAAGCACAATAAACTGGAAGCTAACTGGCATGGGCCCTACAGAGTAACAGAGGTTGTTCGACCAGGGACATATAGAATTGAAACTTTAGAAGGGGAGGAGTTTAAGAATGCATGGAATGCAGAGCATCTACGCAAATATTATCAGTAATGTAAACCTTCATGAAATGCAGTTTCTTCAGTATGAATCAAATGTGAATATTCTACCCAATTCTCTCCTTTTGTTGAAATTTTTTCGCGGAATACTAGTGCTACACACTACTCAGCAAAATCCACTAACTCCGGTTGGTCGGGAATAAAAATATTTCTCAGAAATACCAGCTCCGGTTGGTTGGGAAGAAAATCCACCAACTCCGGTTGGTCGAGAATAAAAAATATTTTCCAGAAATACCAACTCCGGTTGGTTGGAAAGAAAATCCACCAACTCCGGTTGGTCGGGAATAAAAATATTTCCCAGAAATACCAACTCCGGTTGGTTGGGAAGAAAATCCACCAACTCCGGTTGGTCGGGAATAAAAATATTTCCCAGAAATACCAACTCCGGTTGGTTGGGAAGAAAATCCACCAACGCCGGTTGGTCGGGAATAAAAAATATTTTCCAGAAATACGAACTCCGGTTGGTTGGAAAGAAAATCCACCAACTCCGGTTGGTCAGGAATAAAAATATTTCCCAGAAATACCAACTCCGGTTGGTTGGGAAGAAAATCCACCAACTCCGGTTGGTCGGGAATAAAAATATTTCCCAGAAATACCAACTCCGATTGGTTGGGAAGAAAATCCACCAACTCCGATTGGTCGGGAATAAAAAATATTTTCCATAAATACCAACTCCGGTTGGTTGGGAAGAAAATCCACTAACTCCGGTCGGTCGACAACATTTCTATTAAACAAAGAAGGATTATGTGATAAAAGTCAACTAATGGCTTAGAATTAAAAAGTGATCAAGCAAAATTTTAATACTTGTAACATTTCAAATTACCACCAAGTTGGTCGAGAAACAAAATATCATCCATTTTGGTTAATCGTCAAATGATTACCACAAATTCAGGATAGTCGACAATAACTTTTCACCAACTTTAGATGATCGAAAAATAACACAATGTTGTTATATTTTTAACAGATATACATGCACATTCATTAGTAAATAAGTAAAGTGTTTTACAAAATACCTACAAGACAAGGGCAATCAAGATTGCAAAGAAAAATAGAAGTTTTTCATTAAATACAAAACAAAATACATTGAGAATAAAATACATAAAAAAAATTATTACATCAGGAATCCTATTCTATGGGTTTCTTCCCCTCTGCCTTTGAAACAGGTTCCTCACCAGCAGGAGGATCGTCTAAGGCGTAGGGGGAGTTTATGAAGTTCAAATCTTTAAGCATCCTGATGTTCATAACTGATGGCCGATCAAGAAGGTGTTCTGGGCGAGATATCTCGAAGTTGGAATGAAGACTGTAGTCGCCGAGATACTTTGAAATTAGGCATTTTGGAATGGCCCGAGTAGGAATCCAGCTCATATCAAGCTTGAAAGAAGGCACTGGTAGGTCGAGAAACCCAGGATTGTGGTAATCCCACAAGTAATGACCTTGTTCCAACTGCAGCACGCCTAAAGCATTTAACCATCCTTGCTTGTAACCCACATTATTTGTATTTTGGATTCGGTCATCAAGATGATAAAGGGCTTCATTATAACCAGCCATCCAGAACTCTCTAGGTTGTTTGTGAAACTGGTAGGTTAATCTTTCTAACTGCTCGTGGAGATTCTTCACCAAGTTCGTTTTATTCTCCAAAGCAGAATTTTGGGCAGCCAGTTGCTCGTCGAAGGCTTGGATTTTCTTAGACATCTCAGCCAATGCCTGGTTCTTTGCCATCAATTGGAAGGCTTTTTTCTCCAGAGCCGATTGAGTTCTTTATTCCTTAATAGTAATCCGAGCAGCTCTTTTTCGTCCCTGAGCAGAGCTAGAAGGCCCAATCCTCTTCAAGGTTTCTAATTCATCTCTTAGGTTGGCATTTTTGACCTCCAAGAAAGAGAATCCCTCGTCGTTCACAGGGACCAAAGCGTTTGAGGTAGAAGCTGCAGACTTCAACTGAGATATCTCTCCTCGCAGGTTATTATTTTCCTGCTCTAGCAACTTAGCTATCTGCCTGTGCTCTTCGACCTCGGTCTTCAAAGTTCTCTCCCGCACATCATAAGTAGCAAACAACTTATCATATCCCTTATCAGCATTTAGTTGTTGATACTTCTTCTCATATCCTTGGTGCAAGAGGGCTGTAGATTCCTTGTATTGTTGTTGAAGCTCCTCGAGAGTGCCCTGGAGTTCTTCAATCATTTCATAATATGCTACATTGTTAGCCACTGCCCGATCGAGCAGACACTTTATATACTGGTAGGCTTCAACTGCTTGCTTTGAAGCATCTTGAGCGGGGATATCAACGATTTGAGCTTCAGTCATATCTGTATGACCAGCTTTGAAGTACTCATTGCATTATCTCAATAATTTTGTATCATAAGCAGATAACAATTCCATCCTGGCCATAAACTAGTAAAAGGAAGAGATAGCAAGAATCAATAAGAGTGAAAACAGAGCAAGAAGAAGAGAATCAACAGTATGAATAATCAAAATCTCAAATTTTATTGCACCATAAAAGGGAAGTACATAGTTCAGAGTTACATTTGACAAAGAAAATTAAACAGAGAGAAAAGTCCAAACAACTCTACACCTTTTCCTTGTCTCCCAAAACTTTCTCGGGAGGCTGGGACGAAGAGGAAGGTAGCTCGAATGGCACAGAAGGTTGCTCGATGGGTGCTGAAAGCTGCACGGTTGAAATGTTGGTTAACTGGAGCTGCTCGGTAGGAGTAATAGTTGGTTGGGGTTGTTCGTAGCGAAGTTCAACAATAGGTACTTGATCCCCAACCATCATAGAAGATTCCTCGGAGGCAGCTTCGTCCTCTTTTTTCTTCCCCGGGAGTAGGAGGGGGGCCAGGAATGTGTCGCTGAAACAGGTCGGAGTTCTCATCGACATTCATCTCTGTCAGAGCAGCCACCCAACCATCCCTGAAGTATTTGAGGCTGCCATACTCCATTTGTGAGACCATGGCAGCCAAACCCTTATTCCAACCTTTGTCCCAACCAGCATTGAAGGACTTTTTTACAGCGAACTTCATTTTCACCTTCTCCGAGGAAAGCTTCTCGGATAGAAGTTTCTCGGCATCTTTCAATTTATTTTCTACCTCCTCCTTCTGACGACCAACGTCACGAAGTCTACCCAGCTCTTCCTCAACAGACTTGAGCTTACCTTCAAGCTCTCTAGTATTTTGGAGCTTCCCTTCGAGCTCTTTATTCTTACTTTCCAATTCTTTTATTTTCTTCTCCAATCCCTTGGATACCTCAACAGCCTGTTCCCTCTCCTTCTCGGTCGAATTGAGCTGCTTCTCCCAGGCAGCTTTATCATCAACATACTTCTGACGAGAATCTTTTAAAGACTGCGTCAAACCTATAAAAGCTTCCTCTACACCACCAGAGGAGATGGATGCCTTGATGGCTTCGTCCTTCTTCAAGATTGTATTGAAACAAGTTACTAACTAGAAAAAGAAAATAATTATAAGTCAGTGCATGCACATAACATGAAAAATGAAAGTTTAGATTTGCAATACTTACTGAGGCAATGTGCTGAGCTGCCAAAGTGGTAACCCGATCCCAGGAAAGATTTTCTTCAATACCTTGGATCTCGGGAATGATCCAAGACTTCACCGAGCTCATGGCAGAGCTCGGAGCAATGAAAGTAGGAACACCACTTCCGGTAGTTAGAGGCTGAGAGATGGATTCAGCCAAATTGACCGAGGAGCTCTTCTTCGGCCTCCTCGAAGGAGCATCAACGGTCTCAACCAAGGATGTAGTCTTAGTCAGGGATATGACTATAACCTCGCTTGGAGCAGCGACCTTGCTCGGAGCCATTGGGGGCTTCTCGGAAACCTTCATAGTATCAGCCGGAGGAGGTGCATCGATTTTTCTTGTCCCTTCTTCTGGGACATCATGCTTGCTTTTCCTTTCCTCTCCAGCAATAGAGGCAGATTTCTCAAAGGGGGGAGGAGCTCTTCTCCTCTTCATCCTGTCACTAAGAGGAATGTGTGACTCAGGAGAAGAACCTTTAGAGGCTGGTGCTAATTCTACTTCACCTATCACTGGACGAGTAGTAAAAGACGAGGTGTAACTTTTATACTGCAGCAAGTATGAAGCTGGTCTGATATGCTCGTCGGCAACAGTCTGATGCAAACCCCAGATAAGTTTCAGATGTTTTAAGTTAACTTCTGTCTCTTTTGGAGACCTTCTTTTGTGGTCAACTACAAATAAATGAAAATTAAAATATCAGTGACACATTATATCAAACACAAAGAAATCATAATTTCAAAAATAAAGTAAAGTAAAAACAACCTATCCCATTGCCATAGGGAGGGCATCTGGGACCCTGATACACATCATTTCCAGTTAGTGGAGCATGTTGCCAATTTTTCATAACAACACCATGCTCGAAATAATCCCTATTGGCATCTGGGAGATTGACCACTAAAGCCCTATTTAAAAACCTAGTTTCCAAGTAAAAAGTATTGTCGCTGACAGCCCATCTATAGCAAAACATAATTTCTGGAATTCCTATACGAGTGCCATGAATCTGATTTAATCTATGAACTCCATTAACTATTTTCCGTGTATTGGGGGCTATTTTTGCAGGAACCACGTCAAAATATTGACAGAATTCCAGACACAAAGGGTTTGGAGGAAAAGAAAAGCCACATTCAACTACAAAGAGACTGGGGAACCAATGTCCCTCAGCCAAACAAAAATAATCTGAAGGTTTAGAAAGTTCCTCCAAAACAACCCATGAAGGAATAGAGAAATTAGAACGAAACTAATCAAGCGACACAACAAGGTAAACCATGGTGAATAAAGGAAAAAAAAGAGAAGGAAGAAGATCTTACAGAAAAAGGATGGATCTGTTGACAACGAACGATGAAAAGGATGAACGCACAAGAGAGAGAGGAAATGGAAAACTCAAAGATACAGATTTGAAAAAGTAAAAGACGATAGGATTTTCTGCAACACTTAAATACCTTACATTGGGAAAGAGTAAAAATAATGATTACAAAGAGAGACGTTTGCGCTACCGGCGGCTAAAAGGACAAAAAGGGCGCGGAGACCGAAGCAGTTAGAAAATTTCAAAAAGTCTGATTCAATGAATTCAAAAAGAAAAATAAATGCAAAGAAAACGCTCCTAAAAGTTAGGATGACCATTTAATCCAGCCATATTTCGAGAAGAATGTTCCACACTCCTCATTCTCGAACTGTGAAACATTGGGGGCTTCTGTTGATACCAAATTTAGTCTGCTGACATGGCTCAACTAAGTGAAGACACGTGTCAATCTACATGGCACTAACAAAGATTTATGAACAACACTTTGACTTCGAGGAACTCAACTTCCCCAACCAGCTCAAATACTCAGAGCAGTAGGTACTCTCCAAGGAACTTTATTACACCGAGCTACTCATGGATACCGAGATACTTAGGCGGTCCGAGCTGCACCTCGATCAGAGCATTCATTACCAGACAATTAAGAGGAGTAAATCCGCATTAAATGCTGGTTATTATCATACAGATGTATACATTTATTGGACAGCTATGTATTACCCTTTCACATGTACAGCCTCAGGCCTATAAATACATTGTATCATCCTCATTGTAAGGGACCGGAATCTCTTGAGAAAAACCATACCTCAAGAATTCCAAACAAACAGTCAACAATAACAAAAACAGTGGACGTAGGCCATTCTTTTAAGTCTGAACCACTTTAAAATTTCTTTTGTCTTATTTATTTTATCTGTGATTGAATAATTAGAGATAATCTAATTTTTTACATCAACAACTAGCTAAATAGTTAAACATTTTTCAAAATTGTTTAAAATATATGTTATACGTATATATTTTTTAGAAAATGTATAGCTTATTATTACCCACTCTGCTGAACGTTCACTCACCCCTGCTTATTATGTTAAAAAATCCACCCCCACCCCAGGTACATCAAGTAGGGACGTTGGCAAGGACGCCGGTAAGGCCCCTGAGGGTAATAATCGTCATTAAAAACTCTGTCATTTTATTTAAACTGTCTTTTGAAACATTAAATTTTGGGATATTTAAATGATTTTATTCGGATCTTTGGCCATGCAATGTAATAATACAAGGACAACTATGATTTATTTCTTATTTATTAAGCATTAATGGTATAAACAGATTTTTATAAATAAACCTTGTTAATTAACTTAATTATCTAAAGTATCCACTTGTTTCTCAAATTTAAAACCAATAATTTAATTTTTATGAAATTCTTCTTAAATAATGAAACTGGACTTTCCCCCTCCCCTTTTAACTCCTTGATTCAGTGCGGGTTGACCTAATGGTGACCCAAACTCGGTTCGAGGTGTTAAAATACAAGTAGTTCATCCAAGCATCACCACCTTGATAGAGTCAAAGGAGGAAACAACTAGGGTAAAACCAATTTAAATTGCCTTCCTAAATGCCGAAGTTTCTAAAGTGGTATTTAGACCTTCTTCCAAATTTTCAATCTCTCGTCTCCACTTCGTCTCCATAACCAGATAGTCTTTTTATTGTTTGGAATATGGACAACAATTGAAAATACATGTAAAAGACTAAATGAGTAAAAAGGCCTCCATTTTTCATCATTTTCTTAAGAGCAATGTGTGAACAATTGGTTTCGAAATATTGGTTTTACCACAGAACCAGTATATACATCGGGTGCTAATGTATTGGCTATGTGATAAAATCAATATCGGTAAACATACATCTCCAATTTATGGATAACATCCTCAATGCCTTCAATCTCTTGTCTCTACTTCGTTTTCGTTTCCAGATAGTCTTCCAAACTTCTGATCAGTTGAATAATTTTTACAAAAAAAAAAAGTAGAAATAGTATTATGGTTTTAGTGTTCATATTTTGTAGAAAGAGGATGCAAGTGAATATTAAATGCTAATGGGATTCATATATATATTTATAGATAGAATCAATGCGTGTAGAGACACTGAATAACACAAACATGGCGTTGTTTCAGTATCTAACTTTTCAGATATTGAATCCATCTTTCTAGTTAATGCAGAGATCATTAAATAACTTTATTGAATATGTAGCGTTATATAATTACTATCTGCAAATTTATCTCACTCTCCTCTCACTGTATTGAATCAAATCCATTATTAGAAAGCAGAAAATTTCAATTATGAAGAATATAATTCTAACACATACATAAATACGGCTCATTTTTTGTAGTCCTCCCTATAGGGAGCAATTTTTTTTAATAATTATTAATATAAAATAATAATGTCTAATTTCCTCTAGCGATGACTACTTATATAACATGTAAATACGTGTAGAGACATTGGCAAAACATACGTCAAATAATGCAATACATTATGAATTTGTTTAGTATTCCAAAATAAAATTTCAATATTAATTCATTACTATTGAGTGTATTAACAAAGATTAGAAATTTCGCAGTGCCAAATCCCACTACAAAACGATAGTGAGAACTCTCACTGCGAAATTATGAGAAAGTTGCTATATGAAATCATTACATATAGACAAGCTCTTGGACTACCGTCAATTCGTATGTAAATCATAATTACTCTTAACACAAGCCTCGCATTTTCCAAGGAGTGGGAGATTATTTACTTTTATAAATGTTTGATGAATTTGGCTGTAACATGTCATTATCTCTTCCTATTATATAATTTAAATATATATTTTCTCTTCAAAAATTGCATATAAAATAACATAGATGTTTGATCTCAGTGATGAATTGTTAATTAGGATAGTTTGTCTATTGCTGATATTTTGAAGGCGCTTTTTATTTGTAAAACAATTGTGAAAATATATTTACATAATGATACACTAGATGAAGCTTACATGGGAGATATACCTAAAAATTTCAAAAGTAGTTACTTGTTGAAAAAATAGTTCCTTACTAGGTATACCAAGCCTTCAAATTGTATCAAATATATTTATAGTATGTTTAGGTTTATCAAAGAAGGATCTGGTGGATCGTCATAGTCTTTATTCAAATATTTGAATTATAGTGGAGATCTAAATGCTTTATATTATTTTGCAATATTTTATGTCCTCACTGGGTCCGTAGAGGACAAGGAATTTGTAACAAAATATTTAAGAGATTAAGCTTTTTGGAAGGTATCATTCATGTGTTTTGAAGTGGTAGTAAGAAATTCAAGGTTCTACGGTCGTTATGCTCGATATGAGTCTATTTGTAAGATACATTATTATTTTAGGAGGATCTTCTCAAAGGAAGAGTATGAACTGTTAGATTATACTTACTATAAAATTGATTCAATCCTTAGGAGGACAATTTTTTTTCAAATGTAAGATTGAAATTATGATGCTTAACACACGTTATGGACATCTGTGACGCCGTGACATGCAAGTTGTGGAGGAATTTATACACGACAAAGGGATTGTGGGCGAGCTTTCTTAAATCTAAATATGTTATGCTCGCTCAAATGAATTACTGTGGTTTATTTTCTCGCCTATCTCATACGTGGAGACGTATGCAACATGTTTGGCCAATCATGCACGAGAATCTCAGCCTTGGTGATGATATTTTATGGATGCCAAAATCGAGTGGTTTTCCCCTTAAATCAACATGGGATGTGGTACGTCATTCTGAGTGTTCTCAACTTTCTTTCTCAAGTATATGGGTTAAACGAATCCAATCAAAAATTTCTACATTCAAGTGGAAATTACTTCTTCAAGGAATTCCAATTGATGAGTATCTCAAGAAAAATCATTTTAATCTTCCATCTAAGTGTAGGTGTTGCACCAATCATAAAGAAGAAATTCGAGATCATTTATTTTATGTTAGTGAGTTTGCTAAAAATATTTGGGAGCACTTTAAATAATTGATGGGCCTTTCTTTTCGAGCTTCGACACTTAAAGGCAATTTAATGTTATGGTGGCTTCATGCTAGAGGAAATTCCATCCGGAGCTTACTTTGCAAAATCATTATGTCCCTCATTTGTTAGTATATTTGGAAAGAAAGAAATTCAAATTTTTTTGATGGCATACTTGTAAATGCACTACTGATCATCAAAAGAATCAAATATGATATTTTTTTGGCATTTCATGTTAAGCCATATAAAGGATCCATTGATAGAAGATTTCATTCATTTATTTTTTGACTTTAATGTTAAATTTTTTTGATTCGTTGTACATGCCACCATGATAGGGCGCTTCTCTCATATATCTAATAAAATCTAATATTTAAAAAAAACATATGTTATATTTTTCAGTTGCAGAAATGATGCCCTACACTAAATATAGATAGAAACAATAATCACCTCGCAATGCGAAATGGGAATATTTCTCACTACGAAATATGTATTTCGCAATGCGAATTTATAAAATAACCAACCCAGTGCAATATTTTATAAAAATATTGATTTTTTTTGTTCATTTCCAATATGAATTCCTCTAACGAGGACTACGACAACTAAAATGAAGTAGATATATTAGTGATTTCCCTTCACAAAAAAATGTTACAAAATAAATAAATGATAACAAGGACTATTAGATGAAAGGGATGGAGATATATTAAGGATGTAATTTCGCACAAAATATTTTAAAAATAAAATAAAATAATTGTCGCATTATTATATCACAATTACATTTGCAATCATATTCAACATAATTTCAACTTAAAACCAAAAAATAACAAACAGTATAATTACCGAGCACTTTGTTTGTTATTTATTTGCAGAAGTGAAAAAAATTCACAAAATCATTTTAGTGCTATATCTGATTTAGAATCAAATTTTCACGTAATGTTGTCAATTGTATTTATTCATATTAAAAAAATTATCATTCGACAGTAGATGAACATAATTTGTATAAAATGAGGAATGTATAAAAAATTTAAATTTCAATCTCCGAATGGAATAGCTCGATATTTGTATGGAGATGGCAATGATGAGAATTTTTTGTTGAAGCAACAATGGAGAAGTTTCTCATTGGATTTGAATGCCTTTTATTTTTTTGAAATCTAATAAACGTGGGGGATAATCATTTTGTTATGGTAATTGGTTATTGACAGTTAGCACTTTGAAGTGCCGGTTTTTTAAGTCACGTGTCGTGCACTTTTCAAATATTTTAGTAAGGTACATGTGTAATATTAATGAAAAATGGCCTTAGAATAAACATGTCATAAGACGGGGATTTTAGTTCCAAACATTTCATCCCCAAGGGGGATCATTGATCGCCTCTAAAAAAATACTTTAAATGATGGAATAAAACTAAGGTGGTAAGATTTTCTTGTCAATTGATAGTTCAAAATTCCATAAAGAGTTCATTTTTAGGGCTATTTGTCCTTAGAATTTAAAGTTCTCATATTTAAAGCAGTAAGTTTGCATGGAAAACACTTGAAGCGATAAATCATATGTATAAATTATGTATATGTAGTGGTCATATAGAATAAGTATTAGATTATAAAATAACACTCAATAGTAAATTCATCATACATTTTTCTTCAAGGTGTGGATCAAGAGTAACCTTCCCTCGTCGAAAGCACTGTTGTTCATCCTAAGATCCCGCGGAAGTTCGATTACCATGGGACTAACTACCTTTTTTAGGACCAATTACAATAATTGTATAATTACCCACTAGATTTAATATTTTCTACCACAAATTTCATCCTTAATCTTATTTTAAACATTAAAAAAACATTTAACCTTTTCTATTACTGAATTTAAGGGAGAGGTTACCCTCCCATCAATTTGAAGATACTGGGGACCAAACAAACCCGGATAGAAAAACCTTTATGGAGTACATCTAGAACATTTAAGAGGATAAAGAACTCCTACTTGTAGAAGTTAGGCTTCTACATCCAAGGACTTCATTAATGGAGAAAATAAAAAAAAGGGTTGTAGGAGAACATGGCTTACTTATTCAATAAAGGGAACCACCACACTGAGTAACGTTATCTAGTCTCGCTTAAGACCCAAGTTGAAACCATAAAGTGGGTTGTAAATAATTTTTTTACCATCGTTGGATGGCTCGAGCAAGGATTGCCAAGAGGTTGTACCAGTAATAATGCGTTTCCCCTAGCACTCAAGCATAAAAGTTTGATATTGGGGGAGTATTTAAAGTTCATGAAGAGATATCTTAAGTTCAAGGACGCTTCAAATAAACTAGGAGCTCCAATGCACGCCGCAGAAGAATATTGGAAAAATATCCATATAGGGCAGAAGTGTGCCCACTAGTTCCTAGCATAGTTTATCATTTGTTATTGTTGAGGAACCTTATGTGCCATAGACTTAATGTGCATCCTTAGAGGAGGATGCCCTTTCGATGTTTACTTAGCCAAGAGTGTAATGGCTTATCGGTAGAGACGTCACGGAGGAGAAGATAGAAAACAACAGCATCTCCTCCACCGCCACTTTTTCTGAGTTAGTGTCAAAATTAAATTCACCCTTGCACACAGTTGATCAGAAGAATGGGACAAGATTGACACCAAAGAGGACTTATTGGATACGAAGCTAAGAATCGCCTTGAAAAAAGGAAATCCATTGGAAAGAAAATTCGAAGAAGATATTGTCAACCGCAAAAACTCCAACTTGGACCTCCGTATGTGCGAGTACTAAAGGACAAGACATAGGTCATCCTCGATAGGCGGGATGCTGAGATAGAAGTCAAGCGAAGAAATTTAGTACAAGAATGGAATTTTGAGTTCCCAAATGATTGATGTATTTAAAAAATCTTCAAGTATTATTATCGTTTGTTTATTTAGTTTTAAGTAATGTGAAGTTAACCTTTTATTTTTTTGTCATTATTTTATCTTTGAATTTCATTATTTATGATTTAATATTTAATCAATTGCACAGCTGAGTTAAATTAATGTAACTCATTTAATTAAAATAAAAAATTAACCCAACAAATATCATTAATATTTCAACATTACATTAATCATACATGAAAACGAAATGGCCTACAAATATTTGTCGAACTTTGAGGAATTCATGGGGGTGTAGTGGTAATTGCGTTGAATGGGTAAGGGAGGAACTGACCGTTGATGAAAAAAACTAGATTGATCTAATTAATTGATCACAGATAAATATAATTAAAAGAGACAAATGATTTTTAAAGTGGTTCGGTTAAAGAAAAAGTCTATGTCCACTGTTGTATATTGCCTTAGGATTTTTCAATTGCTTTTTGTCTCATTTTTCATGTCCCTTGGATGTAGGGTTTACAATGTATTTATAGCCTCTTGAGGGTATACAATAGTCGGAATGTTAAAGGATGGAATGTATTTATAACATAGGTATTTATATCTGTACAATATTAATCATGTATACAACTATTGGCGATTTACTGTCATTGTTGGTCGGTCTTCCTAGTATTGGTCGGGCTTCTTTAACCTATTGGTTGGCATTCCTTCGGTTGGTCGATGACTAGCCCTTGGTGTCCTGGATTAATGCCTAAATTGATAACACATGTTCATATATGAATGGTCCACATAGCAGAATAATTTTTGGTATCAACAGAAGCCCCCAATGTTTCATGCATGAGGTTTTTATAAGAGTATGGAACATTTAGCTCTTAAAGTTGCTCGGGCAATAATTTTGAGGCTTGGTCGGTTATCGACTTTCCATACTTGTAAATTTGATGACTTTAACTACCGGTACATAATGTGTATGGTATTTTTGTAACTCTCCACAACTTTAGCGAATCGTTTTTAGGTAAAAATGTATTTTCTATCTTTAGCCGCCAACAATGTTGCCTACTATGAAAAGATTGAAGAGCTGCAGGAATACCATAAGGAGGTCAAGGCTCTTTTGCATGCTGACTATGAGAAGAAGTATAAGGCCTTGAGTGAAGGTTGGGGCTTTGGACAAAAGTTGGAAAAAATTTCTTCTCACTTTCGAAGGCAGGAATTTTTGCTCAACCGTGAAGTGGAGGAAGCCAGAGCCATTGCCAAACTGTTGGAGGAGGAGAACAATAATTTAACAGATGAGCTAAATTCCCTGAAGTCTTTTTCTACTACTGTTGCTACCACCGACGAAGGATATTCTTTATTGGAGGCTGAAAATTTTAGGTTAAGGGAAGAATTAGAAGCACTGAAAAACACCAAGTCTGCATCTTCTTCCCGAGAAAAAATTAAATCTGATCGAGGTACTACGGATGAGGCTAGGACTCAACAAACCCTTGCTAACCAATCTTCCCAGCTAAAGGCCAAAAACTAAGCCCTTACTGAGATGTCCCAGAAGCTTCAAACTCAATCCAAGAAACTTGCCACTCAGTCTTCTCAACTGCAAGCTAAGGATGGAATGCTGAAGAAATTGCATTATCAAGTTGAGAGGTTGACCTTCCAGTTTAACAAGCAGCCTAGAGAGATCTGGATAGAAGGGTATAATGATGCATTGGGTCATTTTGATGAGTTGTTTAAACAAGCCCAAAATGAAGGTTATAAATAGGGTTGGACCAATTGTCTGACAGCACTGAAGGTAGAATAAAATAGTCCTTTTTAGACTGGATGTTAGTTGGATTTCTATTAACATATTTCCCCAGTGCCTAATCTCTAAACATCTGGGAGACTATGGGTTGCACGATGAGATGGAAATCGTCTGACCTCCTTATATGCTAGATCGACTAAGCAGAAATAAATAGGAGAATGATTCAAGACTTCAATTTCATCAATTCTCCTTACACTTCAGATGATCCTCCAGCTGGCATGGATCTAGTTTCCAAAGTTGAGGGGAAATGCCCTTTAGAATAATGTCTTGTATTTCTTTTGTAAACACATTTATGTAATTAATGAAATAAAATGACGTGTACTTGATCAACTTATTTTGTTAATCATTGGATGTGACTGTTTTCTTCTTTTTCATTAGTTCTATTGACACGCTTAGATTAATATATAAATTTAGTATCAATTACCAATGAATACATAGGTTCTACTAGCATACTTAGATTAAAATTTAAATTTGGATCTAGTTACCCATGTGTCTCCAAAGGTTTTACTAACACGCCAAAGTGTTTAGGTTTTCTGTATTAGTTACTAGTGGTGTGACCAGGCGTATGTGGAATATGTGCCTAGATTCCTCTTGAGGATTATTCGCAACGTTCTTCCTGCACTTTTCCCAGTAGGATATAGATCTTGTTTTGTCCTTATACTTGTTGACCATCTTGAGGTCGTAATATCATGTTTGGTATGTTGCCGATCAAGTTTTTCTTGTGCTGAGCAACTTATTGCTTACCCCGGCCAACATTAGGCCCATTTTTTGGAGAAGATTCTTGTGCCGAGAAACATTTTGAAGTTTTTCTCGCAGTTTTCAAGCTTCATCACTATTCAAGATCAAGTATATAGATCAAGTATACGTAGTGCATAGCACTAGTACTCCCCAAAAAAATTTAAAATAGAAATTGGAGGAAAGATCATTTCATTGATACAAAAAATTGATATTGAAATGAGTACAATTGATTACATCACTGGTAATATTTTCTAAGATGCTCGACAAGCAATGGATTTTTGAATTCTTCCCTCTCCAAAGTCTCAATTCGGTAAGTTCCAGGTCGGATGACTGCTGAAATACGATATGGCCCATGTCAATTAACCTCAAGTTTATTATTTTTCTGGAGAACTTTCTTCAACACATAATCTCCATCCTTTAAGTTAGTCGGCTTAATCCGCTTACTGTAAAATTGAGTTGTTCGTTACTAGTAGGCTGCAGTTCTCAGAGCAGCATCTTTTTGTACTTCTTCCAGCATATCCAAATCCAATCTTCGCATTAGATCACTTACAAGAGAGTTAAAATTTAAAACTATATGGGATGGAAGGCCCAACTCAGCAGGTATTACTACTTCAGTCCCAAATGCTAACATGTATGGAGATTTTTTAGTTGCAGTCCTCGAGGTTGTTAGGTACGCCCATAAAACAGAGTGTAGCTCGTTGATTCAATTTTCCTTTGCATCATTAAGCCTTATCTTCAACCCATTTAGCAGAGTTCTATTTGTAACTTCAGTTTGCCCATTACTCTGAGGGTGACCTGGAGTAGAATGTAATTTTTGGATTTTGGACTGAGCAAAATAAGCAGCAAATTCATCATTATCAAACTGTGTCCCATTGTCGGTGATGAAGGAATAAGGAAACCCATATATTTTAATGAAGTTATTCCAAATGAATTGGTATGCCTACTCATAAGGCGTGTCTATCAATGACTCTGCATCAACCCACTTTGTAAAGTAGTCCACTACAACAATCAAGTACTTGAATCTTCCTCAGGTGGTCGGTAATAGCCCGACTAAGTCTCTACCCCACATGGAAAATGTCCAAGGTGAAGTGATTGGGGTGAGAGCAGTTTGTAGAGTCTTGCGAATGCTGGAATACCTTTGGCATTTGTCACACTTTTTATCAAAAGATGCACAATCCACTCCCTTCGTTCTTCAATAGTATCCTTGTGCACTTATTCGCTGCAGAAGTGTTCTTCCTGCTATGTGAGCTCCAGAAGATCCTTCGTGTACTTCTTGATTAAGGTCGGGAACCTCTAATGGATGAATGCAACGCTGTAAACTAACTGTCAATCACAAAACTCCTTTATCTAGCACATATCTTGTAGCTTTATACTTCAACATTTTGGCTTCAACTATATCTGCGACAAAGTTCCTTCTTCAATATATGCTCTGATAGGATCCATCCAAGATGGTCTTATGTCTATAATGATAAAATTGATCATTAAATCCTTATCTATGCTCCTAATGGCCAAAATCTCAATAGCAATATTCCATCGGAGTATAACTCTGGTAGACAAAGCTAGCCGAGCAAGAGCATCTGCTCGGGGATTTTCCACTCTTGGAATTTTATTCATATAAAGAGCTGGTAATTTTGATATTACCTCCATTGCTTTGGACATGTATCTGATTATCAATTCCCCTTTATCTCTATACAAGCTCAACATTTGATTTACTACCAATAATAAATCACTATGTGCCACAACTTGCTCAGTATTTAGTGATTGAGCTAGACTTAATCCCACAATGAGAGCTTCGTATTCTGCTTCGTTATTTAAGGCTTAGAATTAAAATCACGGGGCATATTCAATATCAATATTATCAGGAGTGTTAAGTATTATACCTGCTCCACTTCCTGTTACACAAGATGACACATCAACGTATAAGTTCCATATTGGGATATCATCATCAATCGCTTGGTCTGTCAAAATCCTATAATGGAATGTTTTTCTTCTTACTTCCTCACACTTATTATATATCTCCTGTGTTCGGGAAGAGGAATCTGGTAGGTCGACAACGGCTTCTTCTGGTAAAAGCTCCTCGGGAGCTTGACTCTCAGTAATTTCTTTCACTTTATTTTCTCCGGATCCTTGCTCGGCCTGTTGGTTTTATTGCTTAGGAACCTCGGGGTAAGTGAATTCAGCTATGAAATCTGTTACTTCTTGGCCTTTTAGAGAATACCTTGGTTCATATATGATATCATACTCCCCCAATTCCACTGCCCAAAACATTAATCTTTCAGACTTCTCTGGCTTGTGCAAAACTTGTCTTAGTGGCATATCGGTGTACACTACTATCATATAGGCTTGAAAATAAGGCTCCATGCGTCTAAACGCTTCAATAAACGCTAGAGCCAACTTTTCTAGACGAGGGTACCTAATTTTTGCTCCTCGAAAAGCTTTACTAGTGTAGTAAACAGTCTTTTGAACTCCATTATCCTCTCTGATCAAATCAGAGATCACGGATGATTCAGAAATAGCTAATTATAGGTACAATCTTCCCCCCATAATTGGTCGGGAAAGCAGTGGAGGTGACCCCAAATACTTTTTCAACTCTAGAAAAGCTTTAACACATTCTTTGTTCCATTCAAAACTCTTTCAAAGAACTTTAAAGAATGGTAGGCACCTGTGTGTAGCTCGGGACACAAATCTGTTCAGAGCTTATACTCGCCCGGTTAGCCTTTGTACATCCTTTTTGCAAGTTGGGGACTGCATCTCAAACAGTGCCTTGATCTTGTCTAGATTTACTTCAATTCCCCTTTGATTTACTATGTACCCGAGGAACATTCCTTCCTGCACTCAAAACATGAACTTGGTCGGGTTCAGTCTCATTTGGCCAGTTAGTCGAAAGTCTGGCTGAGGTTGGCAATATGATTAGATGCTTTTTTACTCTTTGTCAGCATATCATCCATATAAACATCCATATTTTTTCCTATTTTCTCCTCAAAGACTTTATTCACTAACCTTTGATACATAGCCCTTGCATTTTTCAAACCAAAAGGAATAACATTATAACAGTAAGTTCCTCGGGGAGTAATGAAAGAAGTGCTCTCCCTATCGTCAGGCTTCATTTTGATCTGGTTATAACCAGAATAAGCATCCATAAAACTGAGTAACTCATATATTGAGGTAGCATCCACAAGCTAATCTATATGGGGCAAAGGAAAGTGATCCTTTAGGCAGGCTTTGTTAAGATCTATGAAGTCTACGACCATCCTCCACTTGTTATTTTTCTTCTTGACCATAACTACATTATCTAACCAATCTGGATATTTCACCTCGTCAATGAAGGTGGATTTTTGAAGCTTTTCTACTTCCTCTTGTATGGCTTGGTTTTTTCGGGACTGAATACTCTTCGTCTCTACTTTACCGGCTTGACTTCTTTATCAAAGTTGAGCTTATGGCAAAGGAAGCTAGGGGATAAATTCCTGGCATATCTTCATGACTCCAGGAGAACACATGTTTTCTCTATCTAAGGCAGCTCACTAGTTCCTATTTAAGAATAGGATTCAGCGTTGTTCCCATTTGAGTGGTGCGCTCTAGTTTGTCGTCATATAACAAAATGCTTTCTGTTGCCTATACAATCTAGCCCTTCACTAGCTCTGTTTCCTCCCTTGGATCTAAGGTTTCAACCTCAGATTCTTTATCAGGTTCAGAGGTATCCACTTGGTAAGTTATGGTTTTTCTCTTTATTTCTTCCAAATCTTCCTACTCGGTAGATGAATAGTAGCATTCCCGAGATACTTTTTGGTCACTCTTCACAACTCCTATGCCAAAGTTGGTTGAGAATTTCAAGCATTAATGAACATTAGAGGGCACTGCCTCTAACTTCTTGATCCCAACTCTTCCCATAATTACATTGTAAGCTGAATGGACATTTTTATCCATTACAAAGAAACAGACTTTATCTGTTCGGCTAGCTGGCTATGTACCGATCATCACTTTCATATTAATGGTTCCCAAAGGGAAGACTTTCTCACCTGCAAAACCAATTAGTGGTCGATGATAGGGCTCTAACTGGCTGAGCTTAAAGTTCAAGCTGCTGAAATAAGGATAGAACATGATATTTGTCGAGCTTCCATTATCTACTAACACTCAAGAGATAATGATATCTTCCTTTATGGATTTGATTACGAGAGGGTCATCGTGAGGGTACAGTAATATTGATAGGTCATTTTTAGAAAAGCTTATCACCAGCTTATCTTTGTTAACCTTCCTTGGTATGTCTTCCTCGGTAAGATTAATCCTCTGTATGTACGAGCAAGCTTGAGCCTCATTGAGGTAAGCTTTTCGTTGTGTAGTATGATCTCCGCCTCCTGTGTCTCCACCTGTAATCATTTGGCAATCAAAAGAACCAAAACTGAGTGTGAATACCTCGCGTTTCGATTATTGAGGCTTTTTGGGTAAGCCGAGATTATCATCCTGGTCATCTTCATGAGTGATTCGTATCGAATATTGCACATAAATACCATCGAAACTTATGCATTTTAGCCCCCTCGGGTACTTTAATGCCTATAACTATGCTCATCAATCAGATAACCTCCGTTTTATATGCTAAAATATTATTTGAGGTATAATTGAGCTTTTATAGGTATTAAAGTTCTTAGTATGAAGTTTGGGCGCGTTCCGGTAAAGTTTTATTGCGATTCGCACGTTCAGGGGCATTTTCGTAATTTCACACTTTGGGATTTTCACCCGAAGCATTCACAGAAGTTGTATCCCTCGGTCCAAGCTTTACGTGGCCATGAAGGATGCTCGAATCAGAGTCTGAAGGAAGGAACCACGGACCTTTAACCGGGGAAGAAACATAAGAAATAAATAATAATTCAAATAATTACCCTTGTGTCCCTTTTCTTCTTTAATAACAATTCATATAATTCCACCTATGTCCCTAACATGTTTTTATGCAGCAAAAGAAATGGCAATTAGGCCCTAGGCTCGGGTTTTGCTTGGGTTTTGGGTTCGTCCCAAATTGATGACTTTGGTCCGAAATTGGAGCTCGATTTTGGTTCACATGCGCAAATGGGTCTCTTTGGCCATTAATGGTGGAAATGGGTCTTTGCATTTTTTGGAGGAGTTTTTTATTTCCTTGGCCACACACGGTTTTGGAGCTTTGAAATCGCATGTGGGTTGGGTCTTGGATCACCATTGTTGGAGGTTTTGATTTTAGTTTTGGTTTGAACCTCCATGGGTATGGAGGTTTTGGGTCACTTTCTCTTGGTCTCGGTTTGATGTGGGAAATACGTGGTTGGAGCTGCTGTACGCAGTCGACCGGCCACGTTCCGACGATCGACCGCTGAATGCGCTTTTGCCGTGAGAATTTTTCAGTGCTGCCTCCCCCTTTAGCGCGGTCGACCGGTGTTCTATCTCCTCTTATTTTTTTGCCAGCTTTTCCCTTTTCTCTTTTTTTATTTATTTTTTCTTTTTCTTTTCTCTCTTAATTAAGAGACTTTTCCTTTTTTTATTTCTTTTTCTTTTTATTCCTTATTGTAACTTAGTATAAATAGGAGACTTAGTTTATTTTTAAAGATATCATGTAAATTCTTAGTTTTAGTCCCATTTTTATTTTAGTTCTAGGGTTTAGACTTTTGGGGGAATTTTTTGGAGATAAACCCCTCTCCTCCATTTCTTGGTGGTTTGACACCCATTTACGTAAGTGGACACTATTCATCTTCTTATTCCCTTATTTAAGCTTTGTTCCTTATTTTTCATGCTTTGTCAATTATTCTAGCCTAGTTTAATTTAATTAGTGTTAATTTAATTAGTGTGCTTTAATTAATTAGTTAATTTATTTAATGTCATTTAATATGTTTAGCGGCTAATTTAAATTAGGTTGTATTGGAATTAACTCACCTAGGGTTGACGTGTTGCTTTGCTTTGGTGATGGAGTTTACATATTTATTTCGAGTGTGTTGTCCTAATTATTATGCCTAGGAGATTTAACGGGGTATATCATGTATGCTCCGTATTTACGACCATGCGTGCGTAATTTCCGGGGTATTTCTTGACGCCAAAATCTTATTAATCTTTTATGCAAATTTAGGGGTGTGACAACTCTTGATTTAATTAATTGACGAAACGAGACGCGATCTTAATAATTCGTGAACCCTTGTAATCATTTTATACTAATTAACTCGGGCTGAGGGATTTTTTACGCAACCTATAGTTTTTATTCGCTTTGTTAATTTTAGTTTAAATACACTCGCCTAGTATAATCTGTTCCTTTATTTATCTTTTATTTTGTTAGCAATTATATTTTACACTTTTATTTTAGGAATAATAAACCAATTATATTATAATAACTCGTCTCTGTGGATTTTCGATACCCAGACTTGGCCGCTATACTCAATTGTTGAGTGTAGTCATAAGTTTAGGTTTTTGTATTAAGGCGGTGAATAGAAAACAACGATCAGCGTTTGACATGCGCTACTTTTCACCCTTAATCAAAATAGCGTCGTTGTCGGGGACTTGTTTGTTTTAGAATTTATTTGATTTAGTATTTCGTAGTATTTTTTTCTATTTGTATTTTTTGCCTAACATTTTTGTAGGACTTTTACATTTGAGCTCCAAGAACCACTTGAATTTTTCATGCGCACATTGCTTTGTGGAATTCTCCACTTTGAGCCATCTTTGGGGTAAACATGTCTTATTCCAATCCTTTCGGTAATCGTTATGATAATTCTCAAAATCCCTGTACTCCTATGACTTTTGGTCAATACTTAGAGTCCCAAAAAATTGCAAATTCAAAAATGACTTTGGGCGAGTATTATAAAAGTCAAGCTTTGAAGTGCGTGTATTTTGAGGATGATGATAAAGATTTTGGGCCTCTAATTCCTTATAATAAGAATGTTGAAACTAAAAGCTATAGCTTTCAAAATTCTTATAATAGTGAGTTTGAGTATAGTTCCGATAATAATTTTTAAACTTCTCATTTCCAAGAATCCTCACCTCGGCCTATGACTTTCGGCGAGGGTTTGCTCATGCTTGAGAATGAGAGGTATGAAGACTATTATAGGGAAGAAAATAGTTTGTGGGAACAGGAATTGGATTTATTATTTGAATCCGACGACGATTTTTCTTCCGAAACTTTTGAAGTCGAGGAATGTTTTGAACCAAATGAGGATTTTATGCCTACTTTGGAACAAACCATTCTTGACTTGTCCCATGGTTTAATAGAGAATGAAAGTAAGGATGAAATGGATGTAGTATCCATTTGCAATGAAATGATTTCGTCTTTGGATCCCAAAGAAGAAAGTTCCATTGAAAATGATCCTATCTCTTTCGAAATTCCAACTTTGAGTGATGATAACTCATCTCTTGAGTTTGAATTTCTTTCCTCCCCCTTTTCATTCTCCGTTATCACACCGTTACAAGTACCTGATGAATCGGTGCCAAACTTTAAAACGTTTAACCCTTTCACCGACGAGGAGTACTTTCTCGAGTTGCCTTCCATGAAGGCATCTTTGCCTTCTTGTGCGCCCCCTCCCATTCCAATTTCAAAATACTCGGGAGATGATTCAATTTTTCTTGGCCCCCATGTGTATTTGTCACCCGTTTTATCCAAATCCCCCATCCTCCCGCCAAAAATTTTAATTCAGGATGGTTCATTTCTTACGCCTTACACATGCCTTCCGTTGTTCAAATGGAATTCCTATTGTTCGGGAGGCATGCATGAGAGGGAGGGTCCGTCGTGGATCTTTCAAAGCCAAATCTTATTTTGGATGGACCCTCAAAAATTTCAACTTCTAGTGTATAGTTAATTAGAAGTTAAAATTGTAGATTGTAAATAGTTAGTTTTTATATTTCTTATTTTTTTCTTTATTCTTACTTATAGTCTATTGTAATTAGTTAAAGTTTTATTTCTTCTTTTTATTATGATTTGGTACTAAAATGTTTTGTAGAATCGTTGGAGTCGTACTTTTTGGAAATCGCTCCATTATGGGTAATATCACTATTTTCCTCACTTTAACCTTGTTCTTAATTCACATTGAGGACAGTGTCATGTTTTAAGTTAGGGGGTGTGGGATATTCTATCCATTCATTGGTTGTTTCTTTGATTTGATTACATGTTAGTTACTAAGTATGCTTTCTTAGAAAAATTAAAAAAATTCAAAAAGATTTTGTTTCTTTTTTTTATTTTTTTGGGCATTTTGCCTTTGTTTTCGATGATAAATTTTAATAAATGCCCGATCCATTAGACAACTCAATGATGCATGTTCTCGATTTTAGAAGTTATTAGACTTTAGTCCTCGATCATTGATATTATGAATAACTTCATGAATTAAACTTTAATCCCATGAGCACATGCACTTTTATTGTTCTATTGATTTGGTTTAAGATTTTTATAACTCGGTAATCTTTTGTTGCATTGTATATACTTACACCGAGTAAGCTTTGTACCTTTCGTCGTTTGTGAGTGTATACACTATTCTTTCCTCTTTGAAAACGTTGAATTCGTCAGTAATCTCTCTATTCTTTCATTGATCGTTCATTAATTGAGTTTATATCTTGAAATGTGTTACTTGATCATGATTTTCATACATTGTTTTGACTCAAGAATTGCGTAAACTTTATGAAATGATCATAGGCAATCTCTGTCATATCACCCATATTAGCCTTGACCTCACCTTATATTCTTTCCCTCGTAAACCCCTTTGAGCCTAAATATAGCCTTTCGTTTCATAACCCAAATCCCAAAACCAACTCCAAATTGAAGTTATATACCATGCATACATCTTCCATGCCTTTGTTTGGAATGTTTCTTGGGATTGAATGATGTTGTCGCGTGGTTACAATTTAGGCATGTGAGAATGAGAAAAGTAAAGAAAAGAGAGATGTGAAAAAAGAGAAAAAGAGAAAGCAAAAATCAAAAAGCAAAAGAAAACAAAAAAAAAGTGAGAAAAAAAAGAAAAGAGAAAGTTTGTATATGTTGTATTTAGTGTTCAATAAGCTTTGTTTACTCTCCCCGTTGTAATATTCAATGCCTTTTGTGGAACTTGCTTTCCATTTTTTATTTTGCCCACATTTTTTCATTATCCCGAGTTTTCATCTCTGAACACTTTGAATCCGTACATATATTCTTTCCTTTCATAACCTTAGCCCCAAACCTACATTCAAACCCTATAAAGTCCTATGTGATCCTAGGGTGAATTTAATTTAAAAGTTGAAATAATTTTGATAATCTGTTAAAATACATTTCGCCTCCTTTAATGAGCGGTATCTTTCATTGAGATTATAATTTTTAATTTCCTATATAGCGTTCTTCGTTTGTGACATGTGTGCGGCCTAGTTTCCACTTACATTTATTCTTTATGCCCACATGTTCCCTGTGTTAACTCCCTGTTTCGAGTGAATTCACTTGATGAGTGTAATGCCCGCGAGAATTGAATATATGCTTGCTCTAACTTTTATTCGGTTTATATAAGTTTTTACCAAATCATATTTTGCATGCGCTCGCTCCCCTCCCACATTTTAAGGTTTCAATTCAACGAAGTTCATTCTATAATGTTAAAACTACGAACGGTTGTGTGAATTAGTTCACTTTGCTAATAATGTGTATGAAATATTTTTCGCTATTGTTGGTCTCGTCGCATGCGATTGGGTATATTTTGAGGAAATCATATGATGTTTTTGGGTTTTATCCCTGAAAACCCCACGAGACGACACTCGTCCACTAGGGTAACCTATGGGTTTAACGACTTATTGTATATGTTAAATGCAATCGTGTTCCCTACGAAAGTGGCATTTATATTTCGATGCATATATACATGTTGTGATTTTCTTATAGTTCTTCTTGCGTTGAATTTTATTACTACGGACTAGCAATGTGTAAGTTCGGGGGCGTGATTCGTATCGAATATTGCACATATATACCCTAGAAACTTATGCGTTTTAGCCCCCTCGGGTACTTTCATGCCTATAATTATGCTCGTTAATCAGATAACCTCCGTTTTATATGCTAAAATATTATTTGAGGTATAATTGAGCTTTTATAGGTATTAAAGTGCTTAGTATAAAGTTTGGGCGCATTCCGGTAAAGTTTCATCGTGATTCGCATGTTAAGGGGCATTTTCGTAATTTCACACTTCAGAATTTTTGTCCTAAGTATTCACGGAAGTTGTATCCCTCGGTGCAAGCTTCGCGTGACCGTGAACGATGCTCAAATCGGAGTCCGAACGAAGGAAACACGGACCTTTAATCGGGGAAGAAACATAAGAAATAAATAACAATTCAAATAATTACCCTTGTGTCCCTTTTCTTCTTTAATAACAATTCATATAATTCCTCCTATGTCCCTAACAAGTTTTTATGGAGCAAAAGAAATCGCGATTTGGCCCTAGGCTCGGGTTTTGGGTTTGTCCCAAATTGATGACTTTGGTCCGAAATTGGAGCTCGATTTTGGTTCACACGCGCAAATGGGTCTCTTTGATCATGTTTGGAGCTTAGGTTTTGGCCATTAATGGTGGAAATGGTTCTTTGCATTTTTTGGCGGAGTTTTTGATTTCCTTAGCCACACACGGTTTTGGAGCTTTGAAATCGCATGTGGGTTGGGTCTTGGATCACCATTGTTGGAGGTTTTGATTTTGGTTTTGGTTTGCAACTCCATGGGTATGGAGGTTTTGGGTCACTTTCTCTTGATCTCGGTTTGATGTGGGAAATGCGTGGCTGGAGCTACTATACGCGGTTGATCGGCCACGTTCCGGCGGTCGACCGCTGAATGGGTTTTTGCCGTGAGAATTTTCTAGTGTTGCGTCCCCCTTTGGCGCGGTCGACCGGTCACCGCCCCCGGTCGACCGGTGTTCTGTTTCCTCCTATTTTTTTGCTAGCTTTTCCCTTTTCTCTTTTTTTTATTTATTTTTTCTTTTTCTTTTCTCTCTTAATTAAGAGACTTTGCCTTTTTTTTATTTCTTTTTATTCTTTATTGTAACTTAGTATAAATAGAAGACTTGGTTTATTTTTGAAGATATCATGTAAATTCTTTGTTTTAGTCCCATTTTCATTTTAGTTCTAGGGTTTAGACTTTGGGGGGAATTTTATGGAGATAAACCCCTCTCCTCCATTTCTTGGTGGTTTGACACCCATTTATGTAAGTGGACACTATTCATCTTCTTCCCTTATTTAAGCTTTGTTCCTTAGTTTTCATGCTTTGTCAATTATTCTAGCCTAGTTTAATTTAATTAGGGTTAATTTAATTAGTGTGCATTAATTAATTAGTTAATTTATTTAATGTCATTTAATAAGTTTAGCGGCTAATTTACATTAGGTTGTGTCGGAATGAACTCACCTAGGGTTGACGTGTTGCTTTGCTTTGGTGATGGAGTTTACATATTTATTTCAAGTGTGTTGTCCTAGTTATTACGCCTATGAGATTTAACGGGGTATATCATGTATGCTTCGTATTTACGACCTTGCGTGCATAATTTCTGAGGTATTTGTTGACGCCAAAATCTTATTAATCTTTTATACGAATTTAGGGGTGTGACAACTCTTGATTTAATTAATTGACGAAACGAGACGCGATCTTAATAATTCGTGAACCCTTGTAACTATTTTATACTAATTAACTCGGGGTGAGGGATTTTTTACGCAACCTATAGTTTTTATTCTCTTTGTTAATTTTAGTTTAAATACAATCGCCTAGTATAATTTGTTCCTTTATTTATCTTTTATTTTGTTAGCAATTATCTTTTACACTTTTATTTTAGGAATAATAAACTAATTAAATTCTAACAACTCGTCTCGGTGGATTTTCGATACCCGGACTTGGCCGCTATACTCACGTGTTGAGTGTAGTCATAAGTTTAGGCTTTTGTGTTAAGGCGGTGAATAGAAAACAACGATTAGCGTTTGACATGCGCTACTTTTTACCCTTAATCAATGAGCCCTTTTCTTCTCCTCTCTAGGTCTTTAAGGATATTTTGATCTGTGCCGAGCTCCTTTGTTATTTTGTCGATCAACAAACTGATTTAATTTTCCTCTTCGAGTGAGTGTTTCAATCTCATTTTGAAGGGCAATGCAATGATCGGTCGTGTGATCATGGTCCCTTGCTGACCTGGATTAATGCCCAGATGGATCACACGTGTTCATACATGAATAGTTCACGTAGCAGGACAATTTTTAGTATCAACACTGACCATGGGAACTTTTGTTTCGGAGTTGGCTTCACCTTAGAAGTCTTTACCTCCAAGACCAACATTATTTTTTATTCTAAGATAATGTTTCGTTTTGTCATTAAATTAACATATAAGGAGAGAGTCGACGATGACATGGACTTATCTTGAACCTCATGTGTGTGTGTGTGGGGGGGGGGGGGGATTAATAGGTTGGATAAAATTTAGGCACCATTCTTGCCATGGTAGTTCAATCGTTGTTCGTGTTATTCCCAAAGCGGCCCTTTGACGCGCCAATGTGACCAATCTAAAAACAAACGACCATCTATTTACTTGAAAATTTCCAAATCATTTAACAAAAAAAAGGAAAAAGAAAACATCTTATGTCTGGTCAACTCATTTTGTAATGACGGCATTAGTTTGGTAAGTGGACTATTATTACTCTATATTAGCATGTACCAAGCGCAATGCGTAGGCGTAAATTTATAGTACAACATTTTTCAAAAGGAGCAATAAAATTTCATTATGCTTGGAAAAAATAATTATTTCATTATCTCTAATTGTCCTATGGATTCACATATTATTTGTATACTATAAATGATTATTGCATGAACCTATGGGAAGAAACTGTAAAATTAGTGGGCATGGCGATAATAGTCTTGTAAGGACCAAATCCAAACATGTTATTTTAAGATCATTCACTCAACTAAAGATCTCCTGATCTGTGTGAACTACATGTTGGAACAATAGTTCAAAGCGACAAACTCCACCTAAAAACAGCCTATCAGACATCAGATTCCCCTCTCTATCTCCAAGATTCCTAAACCTCTTTCTCTCATCTTCCTCATCATCATCATCCTCCTCATCCACATCACCATTCTCCTCCTCTACGGAAACTCCACAATCAAGTACTCAACTCTCACTCTCACCCAAAATCCCTTTTCTAGAGATAAGCTATTTGGATAGCTTTTGGATTCTTCTACCAGATTCTGGCTTAGAATTAGATTTGGAACACCATAAAAATGTGAATATATCATTTTTGCAGAGATTGGCACATATCGTTTTCGCTTCTTGAGACAGATGGTGGGGTGACGACCAGCGTAGCTTTTTATATTGCATCATTTCCAGTAGTAGTGGCAAAATGGGCCCTCAAGAATAAAACAATTCATATTAGCTCGGTCATTTAAATATGGGACTCATTTTTAAAAGGTATGAGTCAAATATGGGACCCATATTTGAAAGTTAGAGTCAAATATGAAATCCATATTTGAAAGCTGTGAATCAAATATAGAGTCCATTTTCAAAAGTTACGAGTCAAATATAAAATCTAATTTTAAAAGTAAAGAGTAAACTATGTTTTTTTTTTACATATATTTGAAATTGTAATACTTATATAGGGCAAAAAAAAATGAGTTGACTCAACCCATATTTGGCCCACTCAAATTTGGCCCAACTCATATTTTGTCCGATCTATATTTGACCCACTCATATTAAATCTAACCCATAATTTTGCCACTGCTCATTTCCAGCATAGTGTATCAGCATTTATTATTATTCAGCGTGTGTATGAAACCCCAATTCCATGCATCGGGCTTTGAATCAAACTGTTTTTAGATTACGTTTGTGAACTCCAATTCTGAAGCCAAATTTAGATTATATCTTAAACTGATTTAGTTCCGGTGAATTAGACCTTCCAAACAGACCCTTTATGAGCATGGAACTGAAGTTCCCAATTGGTCCTACAGAACTAATATGATAAGGCCAAGAGATTGTATAGATTTGTGGTGGGATAAAGCTAAAAAGATGGCCACCCGATTCAGGAAGGAAAGATTCCTATGAGCCGAATGTGATCAAGAGTCCTCTTAAGGCCATTCTTGAACACCGCCTTGTTACCTTCTCTGAACCCATCTCCATAAGCTGCCGAAGTATCTGACTCAATCTGGTGTTTAAAAAACTAGCCAAGCTTCTTTTCAAACTCGAACTTTTTAACCTTCTTTGATGATGTTGGAGCAGATGACGATGAGGATAAAATTGAAGCAACATTACTACCAGAACCAGCTAGGATCTCATAATCCAACTACTTATGAGTCAGCACTTGGCAGATACCTTCTCCAACATATGGACTTAGATTCGGGTAACCTGCAAACCACCCACATACGGCATGTGGACTCAGATTTGGGTAACCAGCAAACCAACATCTGGACGTAGACTTAGACGGATGGCGGTGGGAGATGAAAGGTTCTGTATTTATTTTTTTGAAAAAAAAAATGTTAGGATTAAATGGTAGAGGTGGGTGTGCGTTTCGTTACTCAACATCCCATGAGTATTTCTAGAGAGAAGATCTCTCTCTAGAAAATGGGTTTCTCTCTAGCTTCACGTAAGGAATTTTGGCTTTTGAAAAGATTATATGTGCATACATACCTGTTGGGGTTCTAATACAGTTTTATTTTATCAATGAAAGGAATGGGTAAAGTCTCTAAAAGATGGGGAAACTACATAAGAATTTTGGCTTTTGAAAAGATTAAATGTGGGAAAAAAATTTGCAGCTCCTAACGATATCAAACTTTAATGTCGCCCAATCAAATTTGAGCCCTTATTTTTTTCTTTTCATCTCTCTCTCCTCATTAAAGACTTGCATGCACATTCTTAATCAATTCCAATGATTTGATATCACCTTGTAAATAGGATCACAATTAATATACTTTATAAAAAAAATAAGTAAATATTAATTAAACTTGAGTAGTTGTCAAATAATCATCTATATATATCATTTATATTTTGTTTTAATTTTTCAACTATCATTTTTCAAATATCCTTCTCTCTATTATATTCTTTTCCTTTTTTTGTCACATCTTGAAAAAGGTAACAAGTAAATTTTAAAGAGATATGAAACTGTTTTTTTTATATTGGCCACTATTTTTATTATTCTTTCCTAAAAAATAATAATGTTGTAAAAGACAGTTTTTTGAATGTTTTTTAGTAACCTTTTTTTATTATTCTTTCCTACAAAATAATGTTGTCAAAAATAGTTTTTTATTTTGTGTAGAGTTTATTAGTAATTTTTTTTTACTATTCTTTCCAAAAAAATAAAGTTGTAAAAAAAACGGTTTATTAAAAAAATAATTTTTTTTATTTTTTTTTATTTTTTTATTTCTAATATATTTGTAGGATGGATGGTGAAAATGAAGAATCCGAAAATATATCTAAAGTTGGAATGATATTTCAATCTGAAAATGACGCTTATGATTTTTACAATCGTTACGCCCGTTCAATTGGTTTTAGTGTGCACCAATCATCTACTTCAAGAGGAAAAGATAAAATTGTCACAAGAAGAACTTTATATGAGAGAGTAGCTACAGCGGAAATATTGCAACTTCTCAAATAAAAACCAATTTTAATTAATCCCAAATTTTAGTTAAACCCTAAGACATGCATCTAGATGATTTATCAAATAAAATATAGCATGCAGGATAAAAACAAACAATTTCAGGAAAAATCCCCCAAAGGGGCAAAACCTTTTATTTCACTATAATTTGTAAGAGAACGGCTTACAATCGGATTACAATGAAATATAGTGACTAAGAATTACCCTCAGGTATCGGATTCTATAGTCGGCGGCTGGAAATATCCCTTTCCAGGAGGGCAGCAATGAATCCACACGCAGCGAACCCACATGAACCTCAGTCCAATCAACAAAGGAAGAACCGCAGCACTCCTCAATGACACGCAGCCATGAAACTTTGTAGAGACTCCCTCAGCAAAGACACGCAGCCCTCGGTTGCAAAGATCTCTCCACAAAGGTTTGAACAAACACAAGGTTGTGTTCTTGGGTTACCAAAAAGATTCACAAAGGTTTGGCAATTGTGTGAATCAAAACATGAGTCTTGGGACTCAAAAATATGAAGACTAGATGTATTTGGACTCTAAAAAACGTCTTCTAAAGTTTTGCAAAATAACTCCCCCGAAGTTGGTATTTATAGGAAAAAATATGAAGAGTTCCGCTTTTTTAAAACTCTAAAAATCTTATCAGCGTACAGGTACACCGAACCCCATCTGGGGTACACCGAACCGGTTTGGTGGTACCATTCTGGTATGGGATTAAAAAAACAGCATTCTTCAAGGAATTTTCTCCAACTTCAAAAGGTCATAACTTCTTCACCTTAGCTCGGATTGAGGTGCCGTTTCTTCCAGTATCTTCGTTGCGGCGAGCTCTTCAACTTTCCAGTTGACCAGACCTCCGAACTATGGATGTGAAATTACGAAAATGCCTTGAACTTCCCTATCAAGCCTTATTTCACTGTTTTGACTTCCCTTGCGTACCACTTGCATTAAGTCCCTAAAATCTTGGAACGTGAAGTCGTTGAGGCAGATGTGGGACACATTAATGGAGATGTTGAATGCTTGATTCCCAAAATTCGGATAGAGGCCGTCATGTGAGATCGTGAGGTGACGTGCCAAATGTAGCGGCGTACGATATACACAAATGTAACATGTTGGACATGAGAAAAATGTCCTTACAAATCTCCCCCTATGTCTATGCCGGTACATACATAAAAAATCCGAATTATCAAATATGAAATTGCCTATACAAATCTACCCTCCCATGAACCCAAAACTGGAAAAGGTACAAATGAATAGTCTTCATCGTTTGTTATTCAAATCTTCAGGAATCTCAAATCTTTTCTCATCAGGGTGTGCAACATATAGATCTTCAATCTTCATACCTACACACATGAGACAAAGCAAATACCACGTGACATATTGAGTTTGAAATGAGATAACATGGATATCAATATATGATAAAAACATAAGCAACATCTCAAAAACTCCCCCAAAATTCAAACTCCCCCATAATATGGTAATTCTTTCTCCCCCTTTTTATGATGTCCCCAAATAGACAAATGAGCAGAATGAATCAAATAAGAAAAATCGGGGTGTCACGATATACAAAAAAAATACAAACTATTTTTTATTTTTCAAATTTTTCGAACAAAAATAAGATACCAATATGAACAAATATGAAACAAAAATCACACCATGGATTTAGACTCAAACAACCAAGTCATTGAAATGGAATGAATGAGTGTGAACACATTCGATAGGTAAATCAACTCAATCAATCATATGTGCACGATGCATACGTGTACTCCTAACGAATGAACATCAAAGGTATCCTTAAGTGTAAACGTTTGTTGAATTTAGATGACATCGTTTTATGCAAATCAACAAATCAAAGTCAAATGATTTCCACACCAATAACGTCCAAAACTATATAGCGCATTTTCAAAAATTTCAAGGACGTGCAAACCCGTTTTAATTCTCCAACCAAACTCCCTCATATATATATTCTTTTAGAGGTAATCTAAATTCTCAAACATTGTAGAATTGGTGCAAAAACCTAAATGGCCCCTTTTTGGCATGAATATCTTTTTATTGCCTTTCAATTTTTTCGGGCTCTTTTAACCTCTTTGGACCTCGGATAATAAAATTCCTCAATTTTTAGGTCCTTTTTTAACGGTGGCTTTTGCGCAAAGGATAGATAATTACCTTTCGCAGCCCCTCCCCGTTATTCAAACAAAGCACACACACTCACAACACGGTTTTTATATGCACAATTTTCTTATAAAAAATTATCGTGCTTGGTTTGTTTTAAAGACAGGATTGAGATGAAAACACTTGTAACAACCCGAGGTCTTGGAGACGATAATTTATTTATTTCGGGAGAGATAAATAATATTTTATTGGAGAAATAACAAAATTGGCAATTGAGGTCAAAATTTAGAGTTGTTAGAAAGTGTGTCAAATGGAAATTCTGAGGGTACCATCGTTTCCGGAAGGGTCGAGAAAGTCGAAATGACTGTACTTGAGGTCTATTTAGGTTCCGAAATAATTTAGGACCGTTTGACTCGAAATAAAGTTACCGAGTCATTTAAAGTGTGTATTATCATTTAAAGATGTGTACCTTGGGAAATTAGGCTTAAAAGCCACGTGAGAATCATTCTCACTTAAGAGAGAAAGAGAGAAGAAGAAAGAAGAAGAAGAAAGGAAGGAGAAAAAGAGAGAGAAAGTGGAGGATTTCCGGCCATTTCGTGATCTAGAGGCGGATTCAGACCCTACGAACCCGAGGCAAGTGATTAAACTTTCTAAATAATTGTTGTGTACCATTTATTGCATGATTTGTGGATGAAATGTATGGGTTTTAGGTTTAGTTTGATAAAACCTAACTTTTTGGGAAAACTTTAGATTTGTGGTGTATAAATGATTTCTAGGTTAGAAATTAGTTTACATGTATTCTATGATGAATATTGATGATATATATGTGATTGGGTTGAAGAGAAATGAAGAGAAAATGATTAAAATGAATTTTGGAATTTTGGAGAAGATGATGAATAGTGATTCAGCGTCACTTCCGAATCGATTCGGCCATGATGCGAATCGATTCGGCTTTTGGTCAAAAAATAAAAAATTGTAGATATTTTCGATACGGTCGCGTGAGCGCTGACTGGGTATTTTTCTGATTTTTTTTGGATTTTTAATGATTTTTCTACGAAAAGCTGTCCAAGATCGAAATTGATAGTCAGAAATTATGGTTAAAATTATTTGGAGATAAATATTAGTGGATTCCCAAATAGGGTGTTAGCACATCTAAAGAACTCGAGGAGATGAGAAAACTTTGGGTTCGTAGGAATAAAAATCCGAGTTATAATTTAAATGAATTTTGGGATTTTTGGCTTACTTAAAAAGTAGCCATTTTCGAGGTTCAGCAGGGCCGAATCGATTCGGCCCCCTAGCCGAATCGATTCGGAAATATGCAGGTGCCCAGGTCTGAGTGACCGAATCGATTCGGACCCCAGCCGAATCGATTCGTCCTGAGACAGAGTCCCAGGTCTGATGACCCGAATCGATTCGCCTTCCTGGCCGAATCGATTCGGAAACAGGGCTTTTGTGGGATTGTTTTTCTAAGGAGAATTTCATCCCGTTTTGTTCGAGGTTATCGAATGGGGATCTCTATAGGAGACATTTGAAGTATGTTTTCGAGACTTTTAGTGAGTTGGCCTTATAAGAAATTATTGGAGTCGTATGGACTAAATTTGAGGAATACCGATTAGAAATTATGGTGTATACTAAGTGGGGAGGATGTGTGAGTTTTAGAGATTAGTGTATCAGGAGAGAGATATACTAAAACTAAACAATGACACAAATTCAATTGCGCCTAAGAACGTATAATGAAAATGAATATATTGTTGCAGGTATACCTTATATAATGGTATATCTTTATTATGTGGGATGTATGTATACCTTATATGATGATGTATATACATGTTAGGCATACCCTCTCCTTGCTATCATTGGGAAATTTCGTGCGTAGTGGGTGAGCATCCTGACTCAAAAAGCAGGATGTGGATGTTCCCCAGGTCATAGTCGTCCATGGTGGTCATCATATGACATATATATATATTTATTATTTTGGGGGTGAGAGGTCGTGGGTATGTGTCGCTCTCACCTACCGGTTAGGAGCTATGATCGCTTCCCGGACGTCGTGTGCGTGAGTAGATCACGAGGTGGGTGTCGTTGAACCCCACCAGGTGGCCCCAGTTTGCTACGTATATAGGCTGCTGGAAGATGATAGCATGTGAGCCTGCGTCCTTCGAGTTATAGCTCGGTTGGATGGTTATTATTGCTTGTGTTTGTATTTGGGTGTCAAGGGCATAATGGACCTCAATGACCCACATTGCCAGGATTAGTGTATCGGGGGGGTTCCTTGTTTGGATTTTGCTTCGGCGAGACGTCCCACGCACGAACCGCAGTGTAATGTTGGAACTTGGGGATAAGTTTAGTCCTTAATGCTCATCATTATATTATATTATATATCTATCACCTATCCCGACGATCGACAGTGCCAGGAGTAGTGTAACGGGGGGGTTCCTTGTTTGGATTTCGCTTCGGCGAGACGTCCCACGCATGAAACGCCGTGTACTGTTGAGAATTGGGAATATTAATTAATTAAAATTGGATAATAATCCTTTGGGTTACATGCATCTTGCATTGAGGGCATAATGAGCCCCGAGGATCGATACGGTCAGGAGTAGTGTAACGGGGGGGTTCCTTGTTTGGATTTCGCTTCGGCGAGACGTCCCACGCACGAAACGCAGTATCGTGTTGAAAATTGGGAGGAGTTTAGTCCTTAGTTCATGATGCTAATAACTCATCTATTATTATTATATATATGGTTCCTTGCCTTAATTGGGCATCACTAGAATAAATCTAGTACATGATATTGTTTATGTATTGTGATGATGGAGCATGATAGGATCATGTAACTTTATATGTTCAACAAAAGAACATTATAAAGATAAGCGTAATGTTTATATATAAGATAACAATTATAACTATTAGAATGGATTATATGTAGAATCGGGTGTTAGGTTAGACGGTTTTACTTAAATACTTTATTTGGGTTTAAGTTAGAATCCTCTTACCTAATTAGAATCGAACATCCTTTTTGGGAGACACGTGCATACGCTTAGTGCGCGCTTTAGATGAGAGGTGAGTTGAATTTCTATGGAGTGTTCGATTCCAGCTAAATCATGTAATAATGCATTTATAATTATTATGCATTTTAATACACTTGCTATAAATGTTTTTCGCACTCGGGTTCTGACCCGTTTACATTTCCCCTCCCCCTCCCCCATGCACATATATATTGTATTACTTCAGGTGTTCCCCCGCAAGGACGCCTTTATTATTCCTCCATTCAGGATTCGTGGAGCTGTGGCAGTAGCGGACTGTTGCGGCACTTGGTTTTAGTCGATTCCTATCTTTGTATATCTAGATTAGGATTCAGTTGTATTGAGTGATTATTCAAGTGTTATAGATTAACACTTTCATGTGTTTTAATTATCTGATTATTGTATTTGTCTGTTGCCCGACAGCATATTCGGGTATTTCATTGTTGGGATTTTTGTTGTACAATGTATTGTACTCTTTCATTATTGGAGCATGCACTTTCCACGTTATAGATAGATGTTTATTGTTGGGTGTGTACATTATTGGTTTTGTTGTTGTTGTAAAATAAAAGTTTTAAATTTTTGGCGATTCGCACTTTATGATTTCGGGTAGTTAGCCTTATATTACCGTGTTTAGTTGTTGATGTTGAGACTGTACCATCTGAGATACCTGATTTATGTAGTATAGGGCTGGCCACCCGTTATTATTTGGAGCGGGTTGTCACAACACCCAACCAACATGTGATAAGACAAGCACAATAATCAAACAAATTCGTGCATGTGTGCAATAAAGGAAATATGAGTCAAACATGTAGGAAGTAACACTTAATTACATCTTAATGACTCCAAACATTATAAAGCACATGGATGAATTGACCTATTGTCTCAACACACTATCAAATAGTCACATGAAAAAAAATGGAATGATGTTGTGACTTGGTCATCCAAAGTGTTCATCCATAAACGGTGTAAACAAAAAAAACAAAAATCTTTTTGGATTTTTCAAAATTTTATCAAAATAAAATCTTTTTGTATTTTTAAAAAAAATTCTAAAACAAGAATTTATACAAAAAGTACAAGTCATCACACTAGTAAAAATATATCATGAAACCACAACTAGTGTATGACAAACATGCAATCACAATCAACCAAAAGATTTCACATGGGGTGAATTACGTGCAAGCAAACGGGAATTGTGGACAAATAAACCATAAGCCTCTAAATCCGATTTTCTAACCCAAATTGATGTATAACGAAGTGTGGGGGTTTTTGGAATCGAATTTATTCTTTCATTAACCTTCCTAGGTCCATTTAAAAGCTTATAACAAAATCGCCTAAGATGACCTTGCCTACCGCAATGTGTGCAAGTGTAAATCGGACGGTGTGTGTTACCTAAAGGTGGCCCTCTCCTCAAATTTATCGGTTGCTCTTTCCGAATTTGCTTAGGTGGGTCTCTCCCAATGATCCTAGGAGGTTCTCTCACGATGCTCCAATGGGGTGCTTTCCTAACAAACTTAGGTGCCTCTTTCTTAACAATCCTAGGAGGCTCTCTCACACGTGTGGGAATGGGTGCAACATATTTTTCAAGACCAATCCCACCCCTATCAGTTTTGATCTCGACTGTGCCTAAAATCTTATCAAGTTTTTCAGACCTAGACTCCAAATCAAATTTCACTTTACTTGAATCTTTCAATTTCACCTCAAGTTCACCTATCCTAGATTCAAGTACTCGTTTAGAATCCTCAAACTCTAAAAGCTCCTTTTTCATAGTCTCCATCAACCCTTTAAGACTATCTCTGTCACCCTCGACGTACTCAAGCTTCTCTTTCAAAATTTTCACATGAGCCCTAAGTTCTTCAACTAAAAAATCATTATTTTTTATGGCACACTCTTTCAATTGAGCTTTCAATTTCAAATTTTCTTTCTTTGTTTTCAAAGTTTCAGCATAAAGTTCATTGAAAGCAGTTTGCAAGTCATGGTCATCTACACTTTCCTCCTCACTTTCATTCACACTCCCATCACTTTCACTATCTCTAATCACATGGATGGGAAACTCTCGCCTAGAAGCATAAAAAACTTCTTCTTTCGAATCACAATCACTAAGGGTAGAAACATGAGAAATCGGTTTATTCAATTTCTTCTTTAAATTTGTGGTACACTCATGTAACGTGTGACCAACACCCTCACAACAAGGACACCTCTCAGATTCGTTTTCAACAGAAGATTTAAAACAAGAGTCCGTGTGAATTTTCCAATTAATTTTTTCAAAAATTTGACATCGAAGATCATCAAAACCATCAAAAGCCATTTTTGTGCAAAATCAGAATCAAAACACAATAACTTAGTGCAACAGGCTCTGATACCAATTTGACGACGTGAGAAGTCAAATTGTATCATAAAAACGTAAATCCTTGAAAAATCAGGATCACGCGATAAATTAGCGTAACTCGCTCTGATACCAATTTGAGAGAGTAGCTACAGCGGAAATATTGCAACTTCTCAAATAAAAACCAATTTTAATTAATCCCAAATTTTAGTTAAACCCTAAGACATGCATCTAGATGATTTATCAAATAAAATATAGCATGCAGGATAAAAACAAACAATTTCAGGAAAAATCCCCCAAAGGGGCAAAACCTTTTATTTCACTACAATTTGTAAGAGAACGGCTTACAATCGGATTACAATGAAATATAGTGACTAAGAATTACCCTCAGGTATCGGATTCTGTAGTCGGCGGCTGGAAATATCCCTTTCCAGGAGGGCAGCAATGAATCCACATGCAGCGAACCCACATGAAGCTCAGTCCAATCAACAAAGGAAGAACCGCAGCACTCCTCAATGACACGCAGCCATGAAACTTTGTAAAGACTCCCTCAGCAAAGACACGCAGCCCTCGATTGCAAAGATCTCTCCACAAAGGTTTGAACAAACACAAGGTTGTGTTCTTGGTTTACCAAAAAGATTCACAAAGGTTTGGCAATTGTGTGAATCAAAACATGAGTCTTGGGACTCAAAAATATGAAGACTAGATGTATTTGGACTCTCAAAAACGTCTTCTAAAGTCTTGCAAAACAACTCCCCCGAAGTTGGTATTTATAGGAAAAAATATGAAGAGTTCCGCTTTTTTAAAACTCTAAAAATCTTATCAGCGTACAGGTACACCGAACCCCATCTGGGGTACACCGAACCGGTTTGGTGGTACCATTCTGGTATGGGATTAAAAAAATAGCATTCTTCAAGGAATTTTCTCCAACTTCAAAAGGTCATAACTTCTTCACCTTAGCTCGGATTGAGGTGCCGTTTCTTCCAGTATCTTCGTTGCGGCGAGCTATTCAACTTTCCAGTTGACCAGACCTCCGAACTATGGATGTGAAATTACAAAAATTCCCTTGAACTTCCCTATCAAGCCTTATTTCACTGTTTTGACTTCCCTTGCGTACCACTTGCATTAAGTCCCTAAAATCTTGGAACGTGAAGTCGTTGAGGCAGATGTGGGACACATTAATGGAGATGTTGAATGCTTGATTCCCAAAATTCGGATAGAGGCCGTCATGTGAGATCGTGAGGTGACGTGCCAAATGTAACGACGTACGACATACACAAATGTAACATGTTGGACATGAGAAAAATGTCCTTACATTATATTGTTCTAAAGAAGGTCTTTATCAGAAACATCCTAGAGGATCTCCGTTGAATCCTAGATTTACAACCAGAACACAATGTGTTGCACGTTTTATTATTAAAAGAGTGGGAGATTCTTTTCATGTGGTTGATTTTAACGAAATGCATAACCACGAGCTAGCACCGTCAAGTGAAGTACATCATTTGAGGTCGCAACGTAAGATTATTGATTCTCAAGCTAGAGTTATGCGGAATATGCATTATGCGGGTATTGGATCAACTGATATTTATTCATACTGTAAGGACACAAATTTCCAATTGAGTCCATATATAGTTTTGGCTCAATTCCGGACAAAAACATTTATTCATAGGTTAGTGATTTATTGTAATATTCTCAAGCCTATGAAGTGTGTGTTGAAGACGTAGCGGCAAAGAATTTAAAGCTTCATCAAAATGTCGGTTTGTGTGCCTCGTTTCTACGTCATCAACTAAGGTTCCATGCTCCCAAGGTATGAATGTAATTATATTTATATAGGAGCTTGGAACAATTTGTATTGGGTGTTAGGTGTAATAAAAACTGCATTTTATTTTCAAAAAGAATCAAATAGAACTTTAAAATAAGTATATAAAAGTTTCTGGGCCAAAATCAAAATTTACAAACTTTCTGGTCGTTCGTTAGAAATGTCGTTCGAACGAGTTTTTTCGTTCGAACCAGGTTTCGTTCGAACGAGTTTTTCGTTCGAACCAGGTTTCGTTCGAACGAGTTTGCCAACGACCCTAAACTGGCCAGTCGTTCGATATGTCGTTCGAACGAGTTTTTCGTTCTAACGAGGTATCTAACGAGATTCTAACGAGCCCAGGCTGGTCGCTCGTTAGAAGTCTCGTTCGAACAAGAGTCAAGTTCGTTCGAACGAGACGCCAGGGCGGGAACAGTTTTTTGCAGTTTTCTCCCACTTTCCCCACTTGGTTTTTAACCAACTTTTTCAAGACTTAATATGTGCGGGAAACACATTTTTCCAATCAACTTTTCCATTCCATATCCATCTCTTAGAGAGAGTTTGAGAGCAAATTTATTTAGGGAAAATGTTCATGTTTTGAGTGTTAATTTTTAAAAGAAAAATTCATACACACTCTAGTTTACACCCAATAGTTGTTTATTCCAAGTTTCTATATTCATATTCTTTACTTGGAGTTTTGGCACCGGTTTATCTCTACCGAATTCAAGAAGAGACGTTTCGGGTTTGCTTCTACACCCCATCACAAAGAAGACTTTTTGTTGAGATTCTACCCACACGGAGAAAGGCTCCATGCTTGGGTGACGGTGACCATATAAAGTCCCATCGGTGGATTCCGAGACCGCGGTGGTGTTCCGAGGTTGTCCGCTAGGAAGAGGTTTCTACGAGAAGGAGCGTCGAGGCTTGAGAGGGATCGAGTCAGTCATTGTAAGTCTATATGTCTTGTAATTGTAATTCCATATCTAGTGGACTTGTGGCTAGGGCCGTCCGAGGTTGTTTCCCGTCTTGGGTTTTTCCTCGTACATCTTGGCGTAGTGTGACATTATTTATTTTATCTTGCACAATAATTTAGAATCCATGCTTAGGATAATTTCAAAATAAAATGTGGTTTAATTCTCACACTATATTTAATTTGGGACTAAATTAAATATTGGGTCAATTTGGTTTATTCAAGTCGTTTGCTAAAATTGGTTTCGCCTAACTTTGGATAATTGATAATTATGACTTAGGCAAATTCTAGGACTTGGATTAACTTATTTTAATTTGTTTTGAAGAAATTAAAATTCGGCCTTGTTTAATTGTTGTTGAACCATCATTCAACGCTTCCGCATCATCTCGTGTTTTTATTTAAAAGGAAATTATATTTTAATTTGAAATTATTAAAATCCGGGGTCTCTCAAATTGGTATCAGAGCCAAAAACGATAAATTATTTCATTAAGATCTTTTTAATTTTTGGCTAAAATGGATTTTTCCCCATTTTCAAAATTTTCTATTTTCGATGGTTCAAACTACGCGTATTGGAAAGCGCGAATGAGATCGACACTAAAATCTATCGACGAGAGAGTTTGGATGTCTGTTGTTACCAGATACTCCCCACCAACTTACTTAGTTGAAAATGAACGTGTTATCAAACCCGCCGATAGATGGACTGAAAATGAGTTTAAACTTGCTAATTTTAATTCCCGTGGTTTAAATGCCTTGTTTAGCGCTGTCGCACCGGATGAATTCCGACATATTATGACGTGTGAAACCGCTAAAGAAGCTTGGGATATTTTACAATTAACTCATGAAGGAACTAGTGTCGTTAAAGCTTCAAAACTCCAAAACCTCACCACTCAATTTGAAACTATCAAAATGGATGAAAAAGAAACTTTTAATAAATTTTATGCTAGACTTTCTGATATTGTTAATTCATCCTTTAACTTGGGAGAGAAAATACCTGACGACCGTGTTGTAAAGAAAATTTTGAGGTCCCTACCCGATAGATTTATTCCTAAAGTGACCGTTTTAAATTCTTTACCCACTTTAGCCTCTACGAAATTAGAAGAGCTTGTAGGTGATTTACAAACCTATGAACTAGATATGTTTCCCTCTAAAACTGAAAAGAAAATTGAAAAGGGTGTTGCTTTAAAAGCCCGAAAAGAGGTCAAACAAGTAGTAGAGAGCGATAGTGAAAGTGACTCGGAAGATATGGCTTTATTTGCTCGCAAATTTAGAAAATTTCTTAAATTTAACAAAGATAAATTTAAAAATGATTTCAAGAAATTTGATACTTCTAAAAATGATAAAAGCGAGAAGATTTCTAAAGTCGAGAGGATCCCTAAACCTAGTAATGACAATTTAGATAGGGACGAGTCTAACAAGTGTTTTGGTTGTGAAGGTTATGGCCATCGAGCTTATGAGTGCCCCACTAAACTAAGGAAAGAGGGTAAACGACCCACTGCATATAATGCAACCCTTAGTGATAGTGATAAGGAAGAAAAGCCCGATTCCCCCACTAAGAAAAATTTTATGGCTTTTATGGCTAGTCATGTGAGTGATAATGAGAACTCATCGATTGATGACACGATAGCACATGCCACTTCCAAGGTCATTGTTCATGATTCCCTTGTTTTTAATGATAGTGAGAGTGGAGAAGAAAGAGATAGTGAAAATGAAGAAGAGGTTGATGTGAGTGAACTTCAAAATGCTTTTCATGAATTATATAAAGAATCTATTAATTTGAAAAGAACTAATTTGAAGTTAGAAGCTTGTTTAAGAAAGAGTGTCAAGGTCGTTGATGATAGTGCCTTAATAGAAGACCTTAGGACACATGTGAGGACTCTTCAAGAGAAGCTTGATTATGTAGAAGGCGAAAGAGATAGCCTTAGGGGTTTAATGGAATCCTTGAAAAATGAGCTTCTTGCTTTTGAAGAGCGTAACTTTTTATTAGAATCTAACATTTCAGAATTGGAAAATAAATTAAAAGATTCTAGTAATGTCAAATTTGATTTGGAATGTCGTTCGGAAAAACTTAATAAAATGTTAGGAACGATCCAAATTAAAAATGACACTTGTGGTTTAGGCTTCAATCCTTGTAATGAATTTACTCATAATGCCCAAACCAATGTTTTAGGAGAATCAACTAGGAATACTTTTAAAGATCACTCCTTAAGTAAATCTTTTTGACATGATCATCTTAGGAAATTTTGTTTAGATCTTAAACGAATTCCTAGAATACCCCATAGTAAAGTAACCACGGTAGTTAACGTTCCTACACCCCAAAATAGTCATTCCTCATTAATTTGGGTTAGGAAATTCGACTTGGTTGCCTTACAAAATAGGGTTGTTGATTCTCATTTACTTACACATGCCTCCTCCCTTGCTAAATCTAAAGGATGAATGTGTTAGTGTTTGCATACTTTAGCGTTTGTACTTTATGTCAAATTCACATGCTAAATGTATGCTTGTTTTAGTCATTTTCTAGTCATCGCCTTATTTCATATCCCATGCTAGAAATCATGACTTGTTTATCTTTTTGTATTATATTTTGTGTTTGTATTAATTGAAAAATATAAAAAGATTTTTGTTTATCATTTGTGTTTTATTTATTTCATTTAAGCTTAATGAAAAATACAAATGATTTTTGTTTGTCCTTTTGAGTAAATATTTATTTTTGATTAAAAATGTTAAAAACTCAAAAAGATTTTGTTTTGTGTGTATTTTTGTTTGACACACTTTATGTGGCATATATTTGTGTTTGAATCCTATCGTTTATGCTCCCATGTGGCTAGAATTTTGGTGTAGATTTTCAATCCTTAAAATGTTCTTTACCATGTTTTATATGGAGTAGTTGGATTTTGTATTGTTTAAATGGATTCTATTTCTATATGCCTCCTTTCACACATGCACGAGCTCTTTTGAAATTTTAATGTCACATGTTATATTTGAGCTTTTTGAGGTGTTCTCCTATCAATCTAGTCATCTACATATCTATGACCTAGGAGGACTAGTGCATGTCAAAATCCGTTGCATGTGAGATTTGTGTGAAAAAATGAAAACATGATAAATCTAAATGTGCACGAGGAAGGGCTCCGAAAGGATGAATTAAATCCTTTGCGATAGTAAGCCACCGTTGATTGGATCTAAAAGAAATACGTGATCCAAAGGCCTAAAAACAGAATATTTGGCATTAAACAGAAAGCAATTGCCAAGGCCTATGTTTGTATGATATATTCATTCAAAAACAAAAGAATATATATGCTCATTGAGGGAGAATTGTATGGTATATCAACGGTTTGCACAATGTCCGTTTATCCTAGTTGTCTTTAATGTCATGACTCTATTTGGTTTGTAGAATCATCATCATGCCAGGCTTGTATGCATTGTGTATGTTTGTTCATTGAGTTCACTCTATATTGTCACATGAGGTTATATTTAACTGTGATGAAGTTTGCAATCAAATGAGAACTCCGTGAACGTTTATTAAGTGTTTGGGTCTAAATTTAATTGTTGCTAGTACACACCCCTACACTTCCGTTTCCATATGACACATTTTTGCCATACAAGTGTGCAAACTTATTGTATTTTGTATCATGTGTGTGTTTATATCTATATATATATGCAAGTGCTCTAGTGGTATATTTTTGGTATCTATATATATGATATTTGTCTTTGCCCTGCTTTTATTGCTCATATGCTTTCATGTCTTATCACTTTAAGCTTTCACATGTTGTTTATTAGTTCTTTATCCTATGCATATTCCCGAACAAAAAGGGGGAGAATGATGATAGGGGGAGAAATGGTATTTAATCCTATTATTATCGTATCTTAGTTTGGGGGAGATTTATCTTAGGGGGAGACGTCTTTCTAAGTAAATGTCATTGTTTGATAAAGGGGGAGAATTATTTTAGGGGGAGTAATTAATTACATGCGATTAATATATTTTGATATTCCATATGCATTTGATGAGTTTGCTTAAGTGTGCAGGTATTCTACTAAAGCAGCATTGTTTAATGGCAAAGCGTTTGATCCTTGGGTTGAGTCAAGATTGGGCGGGTTATGTTTTGAGTCTAGTAGGGCTTGACGGCCCTTTAGGATTTTTTATTTTTTGGTTTTTGTCCCGGAATAGCCAAAGGGGGAGATTTGTAAGGACACAAATTTCCAATTGAGTCCATATATAGTTTTGGCTCAATTCCGGACAAAAACATTTATTCATAGGTTAGTGATTTATTGTAATATTCTCAAGCCTATGAAGTGTGTGTTGAAGACGTAGCGGCAAAGAATTTAAAGCTTCATCAAAATGCCGGTTTGTGTGCCTCGTTTCTACGTCATCAACTAAGGTTCCATGCTCCCAAGGTATGAATGTAATTATATTTATATAGGAGCTTGGAACAATTTGTATTGGGTGTTAGGTGTAATAAAAACTGCATTTTATTTTCAGAAAGAATCAAATAGAACTTTAAAATAAGTATATAAAAGTTTCTGGGCCAAAATCGAAATTTACAAACTTTCTGGTCGTTCGTTAGAAATGTCGTTCGAACGAGTTTTTTCGTTCGAACGAGTTTTTCGTTCGAACCAGGTTTCGTTCGAACGAGTTTGCCAACGACCCTAAACTGGTCAGTCGTTCGATATGTCGTTCGAACGAGTTTTTCGTTCTAACGAGATTCTAACGAGCCCAGGCTGGTCGCTCGTTAGAAGTCTCGTTCGAACGAGAGTCAAGTTCGTTCGAACGAGACACCAGGGCGGGAACAGTTTTGAGCAGTTTTTTGCAGTTTTCTCCCACTTTCCCCACTTGGTTTTTAACCAACTTTTTCAAGACTTAATATGTGCGGGAAACACATTTTTCCAATCAACTTTTCCATTCCATATCCATCTCTTAGAGAGAGTTTGAGAGAAAATTTATTTAGGGAAAATGTTCATGTTTTGAGTGTTAATTTTTAAAAGAAAAATTCATACACACTCTAGTTTACACCCAATATTTGTTTATTCCAAGTTTCTATATTCATATTCTTTACTTGGAGTTTTGGCACCGGTTTATCTCTACCGAATTCAAGAAGAGACGTTTCGGGTTTGCTTCTACACCCCATCACAAAGAAGACTTTTTGTTGAGATTCTACCCACACGGAGAAAGGCTCCATGCTTGGGTGACGGTGATCATATAAAGTCCTATCGGTGGATTCCGAGACCGCGGTGGTGTTCCGAGGTTGTCCGCTAGGAAGAGGTTTCTACGAGAAGGAGCGTCGAGGCTTGAGAGGGATCGAGTCAGTCGTTTAAAGTCTATCTGTCATGTAATTGTAATTCCATATCTAGTGGACTTGTGGCTAGGGCCGTCCGAGGTTGTTTCCCGTCTTAGGTTTTTCCTCGTACATCTCGGCGTAGTGTGACATTATTTATTTTATCTTGCACAATAATTTAGAATCCATGCTTAGGATAATTTCAAGATAAAATGTGGTTTAATTCTCACACTATATTTAATTTGGGACTAAATTAAATATTGGGTAAATTTGGTTTATTCAAGTCGTTTGCTAAAATTGGTTTCCTCTAACTTTGGATAATTGATAATTATGACTTAGGCAAATTCTAGGACTTGGATTAACTTATTTTAATTTGTTTTGAAGAAATTAAAATTCGGCCTTGTTTAATTGTTGTTGAACCATCATTCAACGCTTCCGCATCATCTCGTGTTTTTATTTAAAAGGAAATTATATTTTAATTTGAAATTATTAAAATCCGGGGTCTCTCACATACATGAGTGCTGAGGTTGGAGGGCCTCAAAATTTGAATTTCACCCAAATGGATTGTGTTAATCAAATTCAAAGAATGAGGCGTAGTGACATATTAGAAAAGGGTGATGCACAACTTCTTTTGGAGTACTTCTCATCAATGAAGAAAGCAAATCCATATTTTTTTTATTCGATTCAAATGGATGGTGAAGACCGAATGTGTAGTTGTTTTTGGGTCGATGCAAAGTCACGGGTAGATTATAGTTATTTTGGGGATGTAATACATTTTGATACAACCTTCAATACAAATAACTATGATAAACCATTTGCACCATTTGTGGGCGTAAATAATCATGGGCAAACAATATTTTTTGGGTGTGCATTATTACTAGATGAGACAACAACATCATTTGTTTGGTTGTTTCAAACATTTGTAGAAGCAATGAATGGAAAAATGCCGAAATGCATATTTACGGACCAAGCACAAGCCATTGTCAATGCCATGGAAAAGGTTTTTCCCAAAGCACATCATTACTTATGTTTATGGCATATTTATCAAAATGCACCGAAGCATCTTTCTCATGTATTTAATCAATTTAAGGGCCCGTTTGGTTCTCTATTCAGAAAATTCGATTTAAACACTGTTTTTAAATACAGTTTTAAAATTTAGTTTTTTATGTTTATAATTATTGGTGTGCGTTTGGTAAAGTTGTTTTTAAATACAGTTTTTTGAAAATTTGACAAATATGTATATTTGTATCATACATATGCGTGTGTGTGTGTGTGTGTGTGTGTGTGTGTGTGTATATATGTATGTACATATAAACATACATAAAACTTTCATACATACATGATACATTAATGTATACATACATACATACATCATAAATTATATACATGTACATTTAATAACATGTACTTTTAGCTATATTTAATGAGGTATGTTGTGGAGTTTAATTATATATATATACATACATCATAAATTATATACACGTACACTTAATATCATGTATTTTTAGGTATATTTAATGAGGTATGTTTGGGAGTTTAACTCTCTCTCTCTCTCTCTCTCTCTCTCTCTCTCTCTCTCTATATATATATATATATATATATATATATATATATATATATATATATATATATATATATATATATATATAATGATGTCGCATATATAATTCACTATAAAATTATATACATACATGAATTGATAATTTTAATACATATGTACTATATGTATATTTTATATTATTCCATACATTAATAATATATGTATAAAACTATATATAAGTATCATGTATCTATTGATAATATTATTTAACTTAATATTATTCCATACGTAATTTTGTGTATATGTACATATATATTTTTTATTTATAAGAATTACACACATTAATGTATTATGTATGTATATTATATATTAAGGTATAATTGCTTTAAAATATTAAGAATGAATAATTCTGAGTTGAAAAATAAAAAAAACAGATGTTATAAAACACCCAAAATCTGTTTTCTGAAAAACTTGATTATAACACAGGAATATTATAATTCTGTGTTTAAAAACAGGTTGTCAAACGAAAATTTTTATCAGAATTGTATTTAAACACAAAAAACAGAATTATAGTTGCAAACCAAACAGGCCCTAAGGATTTCTCAAAAGATTTTAAAAATTGCATATATGAGACAGAATCGAAAGAAGAATTCCAATCATCTTGGAATGGGTTGTTAGAGAACTACAATCTAAGAGAGAATGCATGGTTGCGTGGATTATATCAAAAACGAGAAAAATGGGCACAATTTTATGTTCGGCAATATTTCTCTGCTGGAATGACAATTACTCAAAGAAGTGAAGGAGTGAATAGGTTTCTCAAGAAGTACTTCAAGAGAACATTATCACTACGAGAGTTTGTATCACAATATGAAAAGGCATTTGTAAGTCGACGAGAGAAAAAAAGATTGCAAGATTTTGTTTGTAAGCAAAAAAAGCCGAACTTACGTACAAATTGGCCTGGAGAAGCCCAAGCAAGGGATAGGTATACAACAAAAATATTTTTAAAATTTCAAGAAGATTATCTCAATACATTGGATATGTTTGCGGAGGTTGGTGATGAGATTGGAACAATCACCACATACACAATATCATATTTATGTGGTAGGTCGCGCACCGTCACATTTGATTCTTCAAATTACACCATCAATTGTAGTTGTAAGATGTTTGAGTTTGTGGGAATTCTTTGTTCACACTCGTTGAAAGTGATCCACCATAGGCAGTTACTAGAAATTCCACCTCAATACTATTTGAAAAGGTGGACAAAAGATGCAAAAGATGGCGCTGTTATGGACAATCGGGGAGGATCAATTCAAATGAATTTTCAACCATCCAACATTGTGGAATATAGTGAGTTGGCACACCTTGCATTGACTATAGCTGTGAAAGGTACTAGCACCAAAACTTATGTACCATTTACTAAAGCACTTTTAGGTACTGCATTGGAAACATTGGATAATTTTTTGAAGTAGGATATTTACGCTACTCAAGATAAAGTGAGTGAAGACTACTTGGATAAATCAAATTCTAACATAAAAATTCGAGATTCACCACGAAGGAAAGCAAATAAAGGAGCAATGGGGAGAATTAAAGGTGCAATTGAAAAGGGAAAAAGAAAGAGGAACAAAAAAAAAATATGCAGGTTAGTTAAGCCTTATTTAACTTTAAATTAATTTGCATTCCTATTTTTAAGTTTCAATTAATATCATCATCCATTTGTAGGTGTATCATCAAATGCAAATGGCATCTAAACGAATCATTCAGTTGGACCATCAGATATGCCTAACAATGTGCAGGTATGTTTTGAAATATTTTTTTATTTATTACGCTAATAGTTTGATTTATATTTTCTCATACTTTTATGATTTTTTTACGTATGGATTTGATTTGAATATGCCAGTGATGGAGGAATTTATTGACTTGGATGAAGAAGTGAGAGGACCAAATAATAGTCAAATCTAGTACAATATTTCAATTTTTATACTTAATTTAGTGATTTTGTGGTGTATGTTAATTATAACTCTTGTTTTACTTTAGTGATTTTGTGTTGTATGTTAATTATAACTCTTGTCTTACTTTAATTTTTGTTTTGGTTAATTACAACTCTTGTTTACTAATAAAAAAATGTAGCTAAAAGAATATTAAATGTAATTAATTGTGATCCTATTTACAAGGTGATATTAACGGATATATCAATTAATATTATTAGGCATGCAAGTCTTTAATAGAAAACCATTGGAATTGATTAAGGATATGCATGCAAGTCTTTAATGAGGAGAGAGAGTGATAAAAAGAAGGAAAGAAGGGCTCAAATTTGATTGGCCGACATCAAAATATGATGTCGTTAGCAACAGCAAAAAAATTTCCTTAAATGTGCATACATATAGACTCTTGGGTTTCCAATACATTTTTATTTTATCAACGAAAGGAATTGGTAAAGTCTCTCAAAAGATGGAAAGAATACAACGATGAGTAAATGATGTAAACTATTATCAAGGAGGGATGAATATATATTAGTATTAAATGATCATTACACCTCTAATACTAGGTATAACTAGCATGTAATCCGCGCAATGCGTGGGCGTATATAATTTTTTTTCTCTATCATATTTGGATACATATATGTGGTCAAGAACGTAGTTATATCGGGGTAGTAATTTTAAAACTCAGTCGAACATGACTAAATCGATATAAGCTTGAGCCGAACATAATATGATAAATCATTTTATTTTCATTTAGTTCAGTTCGATGAATAATATTCATGTTTAAATCATAATTGGTTTTATGTTGTGTTTTCGTGTTCCTATTATATTTAATATCAATTTATACAAATAATTTTAAATTAATGTCTTATACAATACGTGAACGAAGCAAAACCCATTATTTAAGTCAAACAATAAATTTTGATTGGCAAAAATATATTCATAATAACTTGCATAAATAAAATCTACATATTATAGGGGGTTTCTAAGGGCACCACAATCTTTGCTCCAAAATACCACAACTTTATTTTTACTACAAAATACCACTTAATTATAATAGTTACTTCATAATACCACATCAGGACCACCACATATTTAAAGTTCTAATAATCATTTACACACTTTCCCTCCATCTCTCTACACATTCAAACCTTCAAACCTTTCATCTTCAACTTGTAAACTTTTCATCTTCAAATCCATTCTCCTTCAACTAAAGATTAAACATCAGGTTGGTACATTAAATACACTACCCATTTGAATACACAAATATATATATATATATATATATATATATATATATATATATATATACCCGTTAACTTCATCTTCGTTTTGAATACCCAAATCCATTCATCTTCGTTTTGAATCGTGTTCAAAGGATCGAATTACATTTGATGTTCATTAACTTCAAACTTCATCTTCATTACCTTGTTTTGTTGTTCATTTGTTGCACATCGAATTACACATGTTTTGGTATGATGATGCATGCAAATAATATCATCAAAATACTCCTTGATATCATCCCCACAAGAACGACCCATATGTGGTTCGAACGGTCTATACCAACCAACCATTTATGAACTGAACCAATGACACTACGCACTTTTATGTCACAAATTTCCTGCATAATAATAATAATTATTATTATTAGTTTAATCAATGCGACATTCATAATTTTAATATTTTATCTATGATACATATTAATAAAAAATAATAATTAAATTGAATGATGAAATAATTATGGGACATTCACACTTTCAATACTAACTCAAATGTTTTCGATATAATAAAATTGAAATAAAACTAATAATAAACTATTTATTAGTTACGTTCATCGTTGGCTAAATTTTTTGGCGACTAGTGTGTCTCCGTCAACCGGGTAAAGGGGGCACATGCATAATATTGTCTCCTCCGAAAATCCAAAATCCTACATCGCCTGTTGAGTCGCTCGCGAGGACGACACACCAAACAAAATTATTCAATAAAAGTGTCTAATTTTTTTTTATCTAATTCAACCTAAACATTATTCTCATGGTTTTTTCACCCAATTAATAATAGAAATCAAAAAAGTTTGTGAGTGAGTGTGTTAAAAGTGGGTGAGCAAGTGTGTTAAAAGTGGATTAAATTTTAATTTACTATTAGAGTGGGTTTGGAATTTTTTGGAGGCCTTTTCAAGTGGCAAAAATATTTAGTATTAGAGTGCGTTTATTTTTTGGGGCCTTTTTAAGTGGCAAACTTCAATTTTGTTAAACTAATTTTTTTATACTATTTTTTTCTAAATTTTTGGGCCCCAGTTAATTGGGTTCCTCCACGTCGGCCTAATTGGCCTATGCCTATAACCCGCCTTGCTAACACGCTCGATAACAAATTATAAGTCGAATATAATTATTTTTAGAGAAGATTTACAATAAAAAATACTAAAGAAAAGATTAGGTGGTTATTAAATTAAAATTAAAAATGATAACACGTGTTTTTAGGGCACATGTTATGACCCTCAAAATATTAAGTATGATAATTCTATATAAATATTTGTTTCCTATTAAATGTATGTCGAAATTCTAACTTTATTATTTTTGAATTTTTAATTTGTGCCTTTAAAACATATGATCCAATTAAAATATAATTTATAATTAAAAATGCCACATTAATATTTTTGTGTGAAGTGCCGTATAATAAAAGCTGTGGACCCAAATCTCAAAACAACACCGGTTCATGTTCTCATAATTTGGAGTGTTGAAGACGGCCTTACCAAAAATTCATGAGATTTAAGTCCACTGCCCGGTCCAAAGATCATATGCTTACATTTGTCACTTGATATACGCTCATCTATTTAATGCCCTAATCTCTCTCCCATCTCTTTTACTTCTTTTCTTCCCACCGAGAACTGAGACAAGTCACCATCTGGTCTTGTCATTTAGCAGAAGACATGAGAGAGAGAGAGAGAGAGAGAGAGAGAGAGAGAGAGAGACGAGCCTTCCATGGAATACCATTGGGTTAGGCTTTTAGGGTTATGGGGGCAAGGATTATCAGAAAAACACGTTAGGCATGTTTGATTCTCTATTCATAAAATTCGATTTAAACACTGTTTTTAAATACAATTTTAAAATTCAGTTTTTTGTGTTTATAATTATTAGTCTGCATTTGGTAAAATTGTTTTTAAATACAGTTTTTTAAAAATTTGACAAAATTGACAAATATGTATATTTATATCATACATATGCGTGTGTGTATATATATATATATATGTATGTACATATAAACATACATAAAACTTTCATACATACATGATACATGAATGTATACATACATACATACATCATAAATTATATACATGTACATTTAATAACATGTATTTTTAAGTATATTTAATGAGATATGTTGTGGAGTTTATATATATATATATATATAACTTTCATACATACATGATACATGAATGTATACATAAACATACATACATACATCATAAATTATATACACGTACATTTAATATCATGTATTTTTAGGTATATTTAATGAGGTATGTTAGAGAGTTTAATTCTCTCTCTCTCTCTCTCTCTCTCTCTCTCTCTCTCTCTCTCTCTCTCTCTCTATATATATATATATATATATATATATATATATATATATATATATATATATATATTTATAATGATGTCGCATATATAATTCACAATAAAATTATATACATATATGAATTGATAATATTTTTTAATACATATGTACTATATGTATATTTTATATTATTCCATACATTAATAATATATGTATAAAACTATATATAAGTATCATGTATCTATTGATAATATTATTTAACTTTATATTATTCCATACGTAATTTTGTGTATATGTACATATATATTTTTTATTTATAAGAATTACACACATTAATGTATTATGTATGTATATTATATATTAAGGTATAATTGCATTAAAACATTAAGAATGAATAATTCTGAGTTGAAAAAAAAAAAAAAAAAAACAGATGTTATAAAACACCCAAAATCTGTTTTCTGAAAAACTTGATTATAACACAGGAATATTATAATTTTGTGTTTAAAAACAGGTTGTCAAACGAAGATTTTTATCAGAATTGTATTTAAACACAGAAAACAGAATTATAGTTGCAAACCAAACAGGCCCTTAGTACATATAAAATTGAAATTCTAGTTTTATCTATTGATTTGTATTGGTAGTTCAATCTATTATTACATATAAGGTATAGCTATTGGCACTTTCATTATTTTTTAAACGCTTTAATTTTTTTTTTAAAGACACAATTAACTTTTAACCTAACATCTAATAAATTTCAAGTTTCAACTATTCTCAATAATTTTTTTAATTAAATAATTACAAAAACTGTTTTATTATAAAATTAAAAAAATAGATGCTTTTTTACTAAATAAAATTGGACAGTTTTTTTTAAATCATAATTTTTTTTAACATATTTAAAAAAAAACAGTTGAATATAACTTATTTAAAAAAAAAACTTTCGTTATTTAAAAAATTGGTATATACCAAATAGTCACTCGAACAATTTTTAATACACGTTTAGTCCAAATCTTTTTATTTGTTACAAAAAGTCCCTTAATATACCGCTAGCGCGGACTTTAAATATAAGATAATATTGGTTAAAGGTGTGCTTGAGGGACTTTTTGGAACAAAATAAAAAGGGTTGGACTAAATTTGCATTAAAAATGTTCGAGTGACTTTTTAGTATTTAATCCTTAAAAAAATCACAGATGTATTTATTATTGAGTGTTGTATGTTCAACAATTAAACAGAGTTACAATTCTTTCTCAAATTAAATTTTTAGAAATTATTTTTTTAATAACTATTTTGTGGTAAGATTTTTTTTGTTAAAAAATGCTTTTTATATATCTTTGATTAGTGATTGGTTAGTGCCGCTGGCACGGATCCACATTATTTAATGGATGTAGATCTGCGCCAGCGGCACTAACCAATCGTTATTAAAAAAATTATAACGATTGATTAGTGCTGCTAGCGCGGATCCACATCCATTAAATGATGTGGATCCGCGTCAGCGGCACTAACAAATCATTAATCTAAGATATATAAAAATTATTTTTTAACCAAAAAAATCTTACCACAAAATAGTTATTAAAAAAATAATTTCTAAAAATTTAATTTGAGAAAGAATTGTAACTCTGTTTAATTGTTGAACATACAACACTCAATAATAAATATACCTGTCATTATTTTAAGGATCAAATACCAAAAAATCACTCGAACATTTTTTAATACAAATTTAGTCCAAACCTTTTTTATTTTGTTCCAAAATGTCCCCCCAAGCACACTTTTAACTAATATTCTCTTATATTTAAAGTCCGCGCTAGCGGTATGTTAAGGAACTTTTTGTAACAAATAAAAAAGTTTGGATTAAATGTGTATTGAAAATTGTTCGAGTGACTATTTGGTATATGCCCAATTTTTAAATAACGAAAGTGTTTTTTTTTTAAAGAAGTTATATCCAACTGTTTTTTTCAAATATGTTCATTTTAAAAAAATAATGATTTAAAAAAAACTGTCTGATTTTATTTAGTAAAAAAAACGTCTATTTTTTTAATTTTATAATAAAATAGTTTTTGTAATTATTTAACAAAAAAAATTATTGAGAATGGTTGGAACTTGAAATTTATTAGATGTTAGGCTAAAGGTTAATTGTGTCTTTTAAAAAAGAATTAAAGTGTTTAAAAAATAATAGGAGTGTCAATAACTATGCCCTTACATATACATCATTTATAATTTCAAACATGTTGTTAGTTATGAAAATCTCCTTATCTTTTACCATACGACACTTCAACACATTCATAAGTACCCATATAGAACAAGTTTAATTTTAATAATAATGAATTTATGTAATAAAACAACCTCAATTAAACATAAAAAAAGATTTACAAATCATCGCAAAATATCAATATGTATATCAAATAACGCAAAGGAATTATTTTGTATAATAAAGTTAATGATCTTTTGAATTAAGTTCAATGGGCTTATTCTCTCATAAGGCAAATCTGGATAAAACATCCAACACAAACAAATTCAGATACTTACACGTTATAATAGTCGATCATACTAATTTTTGATTAATTGAATACCATTTGAGTCAAGTTTCAAACATTAACAAGCTTTATATACAATTGTATTCAACATAACAATTTATTAAATCAATCTTTAACGATTTAATAATGAAACCAACACAAAAGGAGTTCAAGTTTTAATTTAAAGAACATTAATTTTCTTCAAATTTTCCGAAGTCAATTTGTTTCCCTTTTTCTTTAATTTCTAACTTTCATAAGCTTTTATAAAAATACGAGTAAACACAAACATTCATTCGCGCATATTTTTATAATTTGTTGTTGATTTTAAATTAGACACTTTTCATTCTAAAAATAATTACAACTAATATAAAAATAATTTTTGTACAATATATTTTTATCTAAAATATTTCTTAATTTTATCAAACGTATATAAAATGTAGGATCAATTTGGAAAATATTTTCCATTATCTCTTAAATGCTTCTGGACAGTCATCGCTCCTAAGAGCATCTCTACTGGTGTAAGTTAAGGAAATGTAGTTTACATAACGAAAAAGCAGGTATACATTTTCTATGGACTAAAGCTTCACAATGGTGATACACCAAAATTTGTAATTAAGGTGTCAACCAACAATTGATGTTCGTAGGAAATAAAAGTTATAGTTCTAACGAACAACATTTATTCGTATGAAATGGTACGAACTAATGTTGGTCGTAGAAATCCAGATATATAATAAAATAAATTATTTATATTTATTACGAACTTTAATTGTTCGTAAAAATTCCTACGAACAAATGAAGTTCGTAAAAAGTTTTTACAAATTATCTAACCGTTTCACAAATTTAAAGAACTCTTACAAATTCATTTACGAAATTCGTTCCTTTCAACCCACCATTGCAGTTCTCCAGATTTATAAATTTACAATTTTTCTTGAAGTATAGCATTCCACCGTCGAAGAGATATGATAATCAAAAAATCTATATACCTATATAAAAACTGTAAACCAAAGTGTTATGAGATTGACACGTGCAATATGCATTAAATAAGCCCTCTCACTTCTCTCAATTTCTGCCTTTTCCCTTCTTTTTTTGAGATTGACACGTGTAAGATCCATTAAATAAGACACTTACCTCATACGTTTTCCTTCGTTTCCATTCTTCCGTTTTGGAATTCGAGATTTCAATCAACTTCCATTCTCCCATTGCACTCCCCAAAAAAGTCCGTTCACCTTCACAGAAATAAAATTCCATTAACTTGGCGTCAGTTATTCCCCAAAAAATTCGCCCCATTCATTCTCCGGTTCCGTTCACCTTCACAAAAACAAATTCAATTAACTTGGCGTCAGTTATTCCCCAAAAAATCCGCCCCATTCATTTTTCGGTTTCATTCAAAGAAAAGTCCGTTCAATTTCTCATGGATTCATTCAAAGAAAAAGTCCCCCTTCTTCACAAAAAACGATCACACTCATCTTCAAAGAACATAGCTTATCACATCCTCGGCCTTCCCCCTTCTTCACTATATAAATATAGATGAGGCAGAGTTCCAAAATCCCAATATCACATCAGGCGTTTATAAGGTATTATGTAACCTATATTATTTGCGTAATAATTTTTGTAGATTTACCTTTTTTTATTTATATTTATATTTACTTAAAATTATATTTTTTGCATCCAGTTATATTGCAGTTTGTTGGATCACTAAACTATCTGAGCAGTCCATTTACTCATAACAGAGAAGGTTAGTTCAATGTTTTCTAAATGTTAGATTTTAATGAGCCAATTCTAATTTTACATTGTTATTCAACTTAAGTTCATATTCAAAGTGTTTAAAACATGTAAATTAGGTTATCAGTTTAAAGTTACAAAAATTTTATTCCATTGGTTTTTGGTTTTGGTCCAGTTATTTTATTTTTTTAGGTTAAATTATTAAGTATCCGAAACAAACCTATTTGATAAAATGAGATACATTTTTCCCATTTATGAAAATAAGTTAATTTTGCAATTCATTTTCTCATTATTCCCATATTTGGTTTAGTTGAAAACGAAATTGTATTTTTACTGTGTTATTAAACTTCATTTCATACTTAAATAGTTTAAAACAGCTTTAGGTGAAAAGTATAATTAGTAATTATTATAGAATAAGAAGTAAATATGTTTCGTATATTTAATATTTTTTTGCGAAAAAAATATGTTAATCATTAGTTGGCGTAATGTGAATGCTAAGAATACATGAATATTTGTTTTTCTAAATTACTCTTAAGAATAACCCTTTTTGACTAACTTATTTATTAATTTTAACAAATAATTTAGGATAACTATGGTTCGTACTGAGCGTGAAATTCTTCTGAAATCTGACTTGATGTTCTCCCGAAGAGAAATTACTGACGTGGACAATTCCACTCCTCGAGAACAAATATGTATTTCACGTCGTTGAATGCCTGCGCTTCAGTCATCTATGTCTCAAACCTAAAAGAAGCCTAAAAAATCCCCTGTAGAGAAAATATATTATGTTATGAAGGCCTTAGAAAGTAATTGCGTCATGCAAATATACAACAACGAAGGAAATATCATTAACTGTCCACATATTGAGAAATCGAAAGCGACTATACGCTCTTCATTAATCAAGAAACTGCATACCTCAACCAATGGATCTACTGAAGAACAACGAGATTCTCCCATCACTTTCATCGATCTAGATCCCAACTCAGAGGAAGAATCCAACGGGGGTGCCCATTTTTATTTTCGATGATGAAGAACCGTTGATGAATCCATCAAACTCTTCTACTTCCTTAGATCATCTTGAAAATTCAAACTACTACTATGACCAACCATTCGCAATTCATCACGGCTCCACTTCATTCGAAGATGATACCTCTGAGAATTCAGACTATTAATAAATCTATTGATGCAACTCAATATATCTTCCATCGCTTAGTCTTTGTCATGATTTTGTGTTTTTGTTATTTAAATACATTTATGTCTGTATTACATACAGTTATTTAATGAAAAGGGATGGTTTTATACTTTATTGTTGTACTATGTATTCATTTAATGAAGTAGAACATGTATAAATGTTGTTAGTTATTTCATTTATTTGTTTATTTATTATTATTATTATTATTATTATTATTATTATTATTATTATTATTATTATTATTATATTATTGTTATTATAAATGTTGTATTACTTTGTTAAAGGAATTTAAGCATTCCCACAATTAACACTACACATTTTCGAAAGAAGATTTAATTAGTAAGTTAGCATAATTTGTAAGATGATATCAAAGTTAGGATACTAAAGAAAATAGAAGAAGAATGGCAATTGAAAAAATTTCTATTAAGTCTTTGGAAGCCCTTAAAAGTTACGGTAATTTCTTAAGTTTCCTACTATGTTTGAATTTTTCTATTCAATATAACATGATGCATAACATTTAGTTGGTAAGTTTCATAAACAAGATAAAACTAAAAGGATCTGTACAATAGTTTTTTAATCCTTTTACTTAATGTTTTGTCACATAGATATTTATGTTTATTTCATTTATAGGCACATCAATTTCTTTCAAAGTTTCTATTGTGACCTTTTTTTATTACGAGAATCACGTTCCCAATGGAGGTATTCTCATGGATGTCTCCATTATAACTCGGAACAGAGTTGACTATATGTCAAAAAACCAAATGTGCACATTCCCTTAAAGCTCATTATTATCTCTATATGTAATGTGTAGTTTAGATGAAGTTTTTTGCTAAATTTGAATTCAATGATCATTAAGTACTGATAATATTCATGATGTTATTTATACATTTTATGCAATGCCAGTAATCTCTAAGCGTTGACGCTCTTACTATACTCCTATCCTATGTGATATTTATTGAAAAATATTTTTATAAATTCATAATTTTATATAAATATATTTGTAAATCGTTAAATGTAGCATTACTACTAAAACAATATCCATCTTATGCTCAGATGGATTATAGAGAACGATGTAGACAAGCTAGGATGCATAGGAGGCTCATACGCTCTTCCACACTTCATCGACCATTAAACCCCCAAATTAATCCTTCAGTATCAACTTCTACCCATTGTCTCCCAATACACCTTCAACATACTACCATACTTCAATCAATGTTAACTCAACCATATTGAGGAATACACATATAAATTCATTTTCTTCGAGATCCCGTGTAAATGCCGATGGATCCATTTTTACAAATACTTCAATACCAAATACTCAACCTAACACGAGCATTGGTGTATATCGTGGATACACATTAGAATGGGCAAGATGTGCGCTATTGCAGTCAAATTCATCAAATCCTACCCCCAACATAATAGTCAATAATCCCCAAATCCGTATATCGGGTATGAATTAAAATTGTCAAAATTCAATTTATTAACAAATGAGTCATGTAAATTTATAACCAAATTTATATATTTTTGTTTTGCAACAGGTAAACGAAAACGTCATTCAGTTACCTCATATCGTAAGACCAGAGCATCAACTGCATGCATCAATAGTAAGACACTATAAATATGTAATTATTAGTTAAGTGTGCAGCAAATCTTTATAGACAGAAATTCATTTTTTCAATATATTATAGGTAACAACTATGCCCTTTGGACGTTTGGTCCTCCTTCAAAGAAATATAGTTATTGCGGTGCTATTATGTGGTATGAGGAACGCACGGATAAACACAAAAATACATCATCTCCTAAGTTCTCCCTATGCTGTCAAGAAGGGAAAATAAGACTACTATGTAATACCCCGTATTTTTATGCTATATTAATTTGGGGATTTATTGAATTTAATGTGAATTAATTATTTAATAAAAATTCGGAAATTAATTATGTTATAATTATTAACGTTATGAGAGTTAGTAATTATGGTAAAATTTGTTGAATATTACTAATGAGCAAAATAATATATAATAGTGGTCATATTAAATGTCACGAGTGAATAAGATGACAATTTTAGAAATTTGAGTCGGGATGCGCCCTTGTCGCGTCGGGACTAAATATTGATAAATAAAAAGTAAATATTTTATAAGTCGTTCGTATGGTCGTTTTGAGTGCGCCAACGCGTCCGAAAGGGTCGAGATAGTCAGAAAAGTGTACCCGGGGGTTTAGTTTGAGTCTCGGGGCAATTTTAGGCTTAATTAGTACCCCGAGAGGGCAAATTGGACATTTCACATTTTTGGGTAATTAAACCCACGAAAATTAAAGGGGTTATATCAGATGCCTAGGTTATCATCTAGGGTTAGAAAACTCAAAACTCTAGAACGACCATTGGAGAAGAGAGGAGAGAGCTCTCAAGGCAATCCAACGCTCAAAACCCATCCGTTTGCACAGCCGCCACCGCCAACGCGTAGATCGCGAGACGGGGAACGTAACCACACCAAACCAAATTTCTGAAAATCCCAGGCAAGTGTTTATCTTGCTTATTTCGTTGATGCATCTTTCATATTGGTTTAGGAATGATTAGGATGATTCATATGGATGAAAAACCCGATTTGAGTTAGGAAATTTCATGTAGTTATGGCTTAAATGAAAATCCTGGAAACCCTTTGTCATGTGGAGGATTAAACCACGAAATTATGATGTTTTATGAGAAGGAAATTCTGGAAAAGATTTGTTAGAACCATGTTTAAGAGAAATCTAGGGTTCTTGATATTTATATGAATTGTGGGCTGTTAATCCATGTTTAGTGACGGAAATTGACATGTTTTACGTAGGAAATGCATAAAATTATGTTAGGATGTTAGTAGTATAAATTTTTGGACGTTTGAGAATGCAAAACTTGAATTTGGATGAAGAAATGGGTTAGAACCCGTAACTGCAAAACTGCGGGATTCGCCATACCTGCTTGATCGATCGATCGAGCCTTGATCTTCGATCGATCGAAGGTTCGATCGATCGAGCCCCTAACCTCGATCGATCGACCCCTCCTGGCAGACTTAAGTTTCCCCTTTTAAAATTGTTGAATTGATTCAAAATGAAGAAAACTCCTTAGACATCCTTGTTAAAATAATTTGGGAGATAATGATGACCAGTAAGATTCATTAATGAATAAGAGACCTTTAATGTAAGGCGAAATCTATATTTTTGGGATATTTTGCATAAGGGACAATGTAAGTATATATTAAAGGGGAGAGACATGTAATAGAGAGTTACGTTGGAACATAAATGGATACCTACTGAATTGTACATTTGGAAGAATAGAGTCCATGAGGGTTATGTAGTAAGTTGGAAAAACCCTTCGAATTAAAGTTAGAAACGAACCATTATACTTGTTAATTAATAATGGGAAAATAAGGATAAATGTTGTGAATGTGGGTTATGGGATAAACCTATATTGATATAATAAAAGTGGTATATTTATATGATTGTGTATGCATATATTATATACTTGTGAAAATCATGCCCACGCTACTTGCTATCCCTGAGGTTGCCGCGCTGGGACGATCTTATCCTGTGTTGCCTTATGGGGAATATTGACTCGTACCCTAGAAGATAGATATACTTGGTACAGGCTATCGATTTGATAGTTCAGACGGTCCTAAGAGACGCGGGTATGTGCCATCCTCTTAGAGACTTGGAATCTATGCTTCGCCTCAATATTGTTGTGTGTGTGTTAATACAATTCTAGAGTGATTTTGAATTTGTATTCCCCTTAATACGAGTGATACGGGGTTTGGATAGTAGAGTATGCCCGCACCATAGTTTTTATGTTGGGTGCTGTTATGATATATATATATATATATATATATATATATATATATATATATATATATATATATATATATATATATATATATATATATATTTTACGAGTAGTTAATATATATATGAAATTCTGAAATCTGGAACTGCTTACTGTGATTTGATGTGTAGGTCATGTATAATGACTCAAATTGGAAATACGTGTTTTGAAAAGTATAATATGATATTGAAAAACTTTATGAATCAATAAAGTTAAAATTAGCGTTTGTACTAAATGAAATTATTTTTTTAAGCCATGATGTTGTTAAATCTTAAATCTTGAGAGTCACCTAAGATAAGTTAAATACTTGGGGAAAGGTAGTGTGATATATGATGAGATAAACCATTGGGAAGGTTAGTCCGATAGGAGTGCACATTAGAAGAGAGGTGAGAATTTCTCAAGAGAGTGTCGCACTAATATGTTGTTGCATTGACCTGTATCAATTTAAATACTTGCTAAACGAATTTTTTAAATCATATACACTATCGGGCTCTGACCCGTTTCTATTCCTATTTCTCTCTTCTATATATATATGTATATATTACAGGTGCCCAGCCACAGGGGCGTCTTGTTTAGGATCCCTTGGAAGGAACGTGCTGCAGCTTAAGTGGGAGTTGCAGGCCATTTGCTTAGACGATTTCATTTACTTGATTCCACTTCTATCATTCTCCTTATTTCTCCTTATTGAGCATGTGTCGCCCTTTCCACTATTTATCTGTTTTATTGAGAAATTTGTATTTCAGTTATTTCTAGTACTGTTACTTTGGGACTTTTAGCATGTATGTTTTAAATGCTGGGATTTAGTTGTTGAATGTTTAAATTAATTGGATTATATGTTCCAGGATTATTGTGGTGTGATTCTCTAACATTGAATTGTTGTAAATAATTAACTCTTTGTTTTTTTTAAAATAAAATTTGAAAGGAATGTTGAAAAATGGTTTTGACACTTAGCTTAATTAATTAGGGTGTTTAAATTGGAAATTTATTTTCACGACAGTGATGCTAAGAATGAACCAACTGTTCACCTTGATTTAATTTAATAAAGGAGTGATTGCCCGGTATTTAATTAGGCGGGTTGTCACTGGTGGTATCAGAGCATCAGGTTCTAGTGTCCATAGGATCTGTACGGCTTATTTTCGCTTTCAACTTAACGTTTTTGCCATAGAGCCCTATTTTTAGGATTGTTGTATTTCTGCTTTTACGTTACGTCTTCAGCTGTTTGAGATTTGATAATAATTGTAGACTAATAAACTTCTTCACGTTTCAGATGCCTTCGAGACGTGCACCGAAGGATAGGCGTGCCCAGGCCGAGTAGCCAGCAGCTCCGGCACAAGGCACTATGAATGCTAATGAAGTAGCCGCCATTGTTCCTCAGGCGGTGAATGCCGCGCTAGCGGTGGTTCAGCAGGCTCCACCCCAGATGCAGGCAGTGGAGCCAGTACCAGCACAACTTCCATCTGCATGGGAGAGGGTTAGGGATGCTTTTCAGAAGGCGCATCCCCCTGAGTTCTCTGGTAGCTCAGATATCGTCACAGTTAGCCAATGGAAGAAAGACATCGAGCGGCATCTTCGTATGTATGAGTGTACCGACGTGCAAAGGCAGTTATTGGCTTCCTTTAAGCTAGTGGGGGCCGCTTTGCAGTGGTGGGAGTCCACTACCACCTTGGAGGAGAGGGACACAGTCCCTATTCAGTCGTTTTGGGAGCGGTTTGACCGCAAGTACTTTTCACCCACTGTGCAGACTGAGATGAGGCGAAAATTACTGAATTTGAAACAGGAGAACTCTACCGTTGCTGAGTATGAGGAGGAGTTCACGAGACTTCTCACCATAGTGCCAGATGAGGCACCTACTGAGAGTAAGAAAATAATGTTGTTTGTGGACGGGTTAGCTTGGAGAATCCGTCAGCATCTTATAGGGAATCTATCTCTGAGTACTTTCACTGCTGTACTCAATGCTGCGTTACTACATTGCCAGGATCACCGCTTCCATCTGCAGGGAAGCAGGAGAGCAGGAGAGTCCAGCCAGCAGGGAAGGACCGGGGGTAGTAGTGCTAGTGGGGCACCATCTCATGGACAGACTCGTCAACACGAGCAGGGTTCCCATCAGGGGGACCCTGCTAAGCGATTTCATTCAGGTGATTCCATGCAGGGATTTGGGGGTTATAGGCAGGGTCAGTAGGGCCAGCCTAATCAGCAGGGCCAACAAGGCCAACACCGACAACAGGGCCAATAGCGTGTTCATCATGGCCAACAGGGCCAGTGGCGTAGTGGTAACGGCCAGCAGGGTCAGAGGGGAGGCAACTTCAAAGGCCGATGTTTTGGGTGTGGTAAGCACGAACATAGGCGCCAGGATTGTCCGGAGGGAGATAGGGCCCCACAGCAGCAGGGTGCCCGTAATGAGCCACATAGACCACTTTTTCCAGCTGCCCTCCCAGCTCCAGCCCAAGTGCCAGCCCTACCAGCCATTCCAGCAGCTCTAGTGCAGCAGGGGCAGTTACAGTACAGACGTGTCTATAACGTCCACCAGGAAGAAGCTCCACAGGCACCACCCGTGATTGAGGGTATGTTTCCTATCCATGGTACTATGGGTCGGGTTTTGTTTGATACTGGGGCGACGCATTATTTTATAGCTACGCATTTTGCGAAGGCCTTAGGGTTGTTAGCCATAGCAGAGAGCACAGTGACGTGTGTGGACTCACCACTGGGGAGTGGGTCGCTTATCTTCTTTATATGCCGGGGAATGGGGGTAGATATTGGTAATTTGGTATTACCTGCAGACATGTTAGTCTTAGATATGCATGAGCATGATGTTATTATCGGTATGGATTGGCTCGCAGCTTATACAACCATGATTGATTGCTTCGATGGGAGCATTATTTTTGCCATTCCGGGGCAAGAGATGTTTGTAGTGGCGATGCCTCGCCCAGAGGGAGGTTCGACCGCTCATTTGTATTATATAGAGGAGGATGCCTCTAAGGAGGTTGTGATTTCGTTAGACTCGATTCCAGTTGTTCGTGAGTATTCTGATGTGTTTCAGGAGATACCAGGCCTACCCCCCAGTCGAGAGATAGACTTTGTCATAGATTTATTGCCAGATACGAGACCTATAGCACGAGCTCCATACCGTATAGCTCCGGCGGAGATGCAAGAGTTACGAGATCAGATAGAGCAGCTATTAGGTCAGGGCTTCATTCGTAGGAGTACCTCACCTTGGGGCGCTCCAGTCTTATTTGTGAAGAAGAGAGATGGTTCACTGAGGTTATGTGTGGACTACCGGGAGTTGAACAAGGTCACGATACGGAATAAGTATCCGTTGCCTCGAATCAATGATCTCTTCGACCAGCTGAGGGAAGCAACTTACTTTTCGAAGATAGATCTGAGGTCGGGGTACCATCAGCTACGTATTAGGGAGCAGGATGTTTCAAAGATTTCCTTTTTGACGAGATATGGGTCTTACGAGTTCAGAGTGATGCCATTTGGTCTCACAAATGCTTCAGCCATATTCATGGACTTAATGAACCGAGTATTCAGAGAGTTCTTGGATCAGTTTGTCATCGTCTTCATAGATGACATTTTGATATATTCACACTTTGAGGAGGAGCATGCCGAGCACTTGAGGCAGGTTCTTCAGACTTTACGAGAGCATCAGTTGTATGCTAAGTACGATAAGTGTGGATTTTGGTTGCGAAAGGTACAGTTCTTGGGGCATGTTGTTTCTGAACAGGGGATAGCAGTCGACCCGAGTAAAGTGTCAGCGGTGAGGAAGTGGGGACAGCCCACGACACCGACGGAAGTGCGTAGTTTCTTGGGGTTAGCCGGATACTACAGGAGATTCATTCGAGGATTCTCCAAAATAGCGGGTCCATTGACGAACCTGACTCGCAAAGGGGTACCATATGTTTGGGATAATACTTGTCAATTGGCTTTCAACGAGCTGAAAGACAAGCTTACTTCAGCACCAGTCCTTGCTTTACCGAAGCTGGGTGTGGAGTACCTGGTTTACACCGATGCCTCTTTATGGGGACTTGGGGGAGTACTTCAGCAGGAAGAGAAGGCTATAGCTTTTGCCTCCCGCAAGCTTAAGCCGCATGAGAAGAATTACCCCACCCACGACCTGGAGTTAGCAGCGGTCATTTTTGCACTGCGAATATGGAGACACTATTTATTGGGGGAGAAGTTCCGTTTGTTCACGGACCACAAGTCACTGCAGTACATGTTCACTCAGCGAGAGATGAATATGCGTCAGCGCAGATGGTTAGAGTTTGTGAAGGACTATCAGTTCGACATACAGTATCATCCGGGGAAAGCCAACGTAATTGCTGATGCGTTGAGCCGTAGACCGATAAATGAGGTAGCAGACGTCTGGAAAGCGAAGTGGAAGGAGTTGGGTCACCAGGACGCAGTAGCCCGTTTCTTCATATCTGTTATAACAGTCACACCCGAGATTGTTACGAGGGTAATACAGGCCCAAACCACAGACCCGTTTTGCCAGGAGAAGATTGTACGACTTTTAGCCGAGGGTGCTGAGTCGTATTCTGTTAGTTCTGATGGGGGTTTGAGGTTTAATGGGAGGTTAGTAGTTCCAGAAGGGGCAGAATGGCGTCATGCAGTGATGACCCAATCTCACGGGTCTTGATTTGCGGTACATCCTGGAGGAGATAAGATGTATCAGGATATGAGGAGGCAATACTGGTGGAGTGGGATGAAGAAGGACATTGCTGAGTTCGTGTCCAAGTGTTCTACCGCCAGCTGGTGAAGGTGGACCATCAGAAACCGTCAGGATTGCTTCAGCCATTGGAAGTACCCGCGTGGAAGTGGGAGAGTATTTTCGTGGATTTTATTACAGGGTTGCCTACATCACAGCGGGGCCACGACTCTATCTGGGTGATTGTAGACCGTTTGACCAAGGTGGCTCATTTTCTGCCGGTGCGGACAGATTATACCACGGTTCAGTATGCTCAGTTGTTCATTTATGAGATTGTCAGATTACATGGGGTGCCCCTGAATATTGTGTCATATAGAGACAAGATTTTCGTATCACGTTTTTGGGAAAGATTTCAGGAGGCTATGGGTACTAAGTTGAGGTTGAGTTCAGCCTATCACCCACAGACAGATGGACAGACAGAGCGTACTAATCAGATGTTAGAGGATATGCTACGCATGTGTGTTCTTGATTTTGGAGGAGGTTGGGAGCCACATCTTCCACTGGTAGAGTTTGCTTATAATAACTCTTATCAGTTTACGATTGGTATGGCTCCATTTGAGGCTTTGTATGGCCGGCCTTGTCGTTCTCCAACTTGTTGGCTCGAGGTGGTGGCTAACAAGTTGCTAGGACCAGGGGTAATTCAGGAAACCTCCGCAAGGATTGAGATGATTAGGAGTCGCATTCGAGTAGCCCAGGACAGGCAGAAGAGCTACGCCGATGCGAAACGGTTCTTCCCGGAGTTTAATGTGGGGGACCAATTGTTACTGCGTGTATCTCCTACGAAAGGAGTGATGAGGTTCGGGAAGAAAGGGAAATTGGCCCCGAGGTATGTGGGACCATTTACCATTATCGAGAGGATTGGTCCGGTATCATACAGATTGGGACTACCAGAGCATCTACATCGCATTCACGATGTATTCCACATCTCGTCGTTGAGACGGTATCTTCGGGATGATATGGCCCATACTCACATCGCGATAGATGAGATAGACTTGTAGCCTGACAGCTCTTACGAGGAGAGATCGGTGGCTATCCTAGACTATAGTGAGAGGAGATTGAGGTCGAAGATAGTTCCACTTGTACAGGTCCAGTGGTAGCATCATAACGTGGAGAAATCCACTTGGGAGCGCGAGGCCGATATGCACGAGAGATATCCAGATTTGTTCTTACCATGTATGCCTTATTTTCCGAATTTCGAGACGAAATTCCGTTATTAGGGGGGAAGTATGTAATACCCCGTATTTTTATGCTATATTAATTTGGGGATTTATTAAATTTAATGTGAATTAATTATTTAATAAAAATTTGGAAATTAATTATGTTATAATTATTAACGTGATAAGAGTTAGTAATTATGGAAAAGTTTGTTGAATATTACTAATGAGCAAAGTAATATATAATAGTGGTCATATTAAATGTCACAAGTGAATAAAATAACAATTTTAGAAATTTGAGTCGAGACGCGCCCGTGTTGTGTCGGGACTAAATATTGATAAATAAAAAGTAAATATTTTATAAGTCGTTCGTATGGTCGTTTTGAGTGTGCCAACGCGTCCGAAAGGGTCGAGATAGTCAGAAACGTGTACCTGGGGGTTTAGTTTGAGTCTCGGGGCAATTTTAGGCTTAATTAGTACCCCGGGAGGGCAATTTGGACATTTCACATTTTTGGGTAATTAAACCCACGAAAATTAAAGGGGTTATAGCAGATGCCTAGGTTATCATCTAGGGTTAGAAAACTCAAAACACTAGAACGGCCATTGGAGAAGAGAGGAGAGAGCTCTCAAGGCAATCCAAGGCTCAAAACCCATCCGTTTGCACCGCCGCCACCGCCAACGCGTAGATCGCGAGACGAAAAACGTAACCACACCAAAACAGATTTCTGAAAATCCCATGCAAGTGTTTATCTTGCTTATTTCGTTGATGCATCTTTCATATTGGTTTAGGAATGATCAGGATGATTCATATGGATGAAAAACCCGATTTCAGTTAGGAAATTTCATGTAGTTATGGCTTAAATGAAAATCCTGGAAATTCTTTGTCATGTAGAGGATTAAACCACTAAATTATGATGTTTTATGAGAAGAAAATTTTGGAAAAGATTTGTTAGAACCATGTTTAAGAGAAATCTAGGGTTCTTGATATTTATATGAATTGTGGGCTGTTAATCCATGTTTAGTGACGAAAATTGACATGTTTTACGTAAGAAATGCATAATATTATGTTAGGATGTTAGTAGTATAAATTTTTGGACGTTTGAGAATGCAAAACTTGAATTTGGATGAAGATATGTGTTAGAACCCGTAACTGCAAAACTGCAGGATTCGCCATACCTGCTTGATCGATCGATTGAGCCTTGATCTTCGATCGATCGGAAGGTTCGATCGATCGAGCCCCTAATCTCGATCGATCGACCCCTCCTGGCAGACGTAAGTTTCCCCTTTTAAAATTGTTGAATTGATTCGAAATGAAGAAAACTCCTTAGACATCCTTGTTAAAATAATTTGGGAGATAATGATGACCAGTAAGATTCATTAATGAATAAGAGACCTTTAATGTAAGGCGAAATCTATATTTTTGGGATATTTTACATAAGGGACAATGTAAGTATATATTAAAGGGGAAAGACACGTAAGAGAGAGTTACGTTGGAACACAAATGGATACCTACTGAATTGTACATTTGGAAGAATAGAGTCCATGAGGGTTATGTAGTAAGTTGGAAAAACCCTTCGAATTAAAGTTAGAAACGAACCATTATACTTGTTAATTAATAATGGGAAAATAAGGATAAATGTTGTGAATGTGGGTTATGGGATAAACCTATATTGATATAATAAAGGTGGTATATTTATATGATTGTGTATGCATATATTATATACTTGTGAAAATCATGCCCACGCTACTTGCTATCCTTAAGGTTGCCGCGCTGGGACGATCTTATCCTGTGTTGCCTTATGGGGGATATTGACTCGTACCCTAGAAGATAGATATCCTTGGTACAGGCTATCGATTTGATAGTTCAGACGGTCCTAAGAGACGCGGGTATGTGCCATCCTCTTAGAGACTTGGAATCTATGCTTCGCCTCAATATTGTTGTGTGTGTGTGTTAATACAATTCTAGAGTGATTCTGAATTTGTATTCCCCTTAATACGAGTGATACGGGGTTTGGATATAAGAGTATGCCCGCACCATAGTTTTTATGTGGGGTGGTGTTATGATATATATATATATATATATTACGAGTAGTTAATATATATATATATGAAATTCTGAAATCTGGAACTGCTTACAGTGATTTGATGTGTAAGACATGTATAATGACTCAAATTGGAAATACGTGTTTTGAAAAGTATAATATGATATTGAAAAACTTTATGAATCAATAAAGTTAAAATTAGCGTTTGTACTAAATAAAATTATTTTTTTAAGCCATGATGTTGTTAAATCTTAAATCTTGAGAGTTACCTAAGATAAGTTAAATACTTGGGGAAAGGTAGTGTGATATATTATGAGATAAACCATTGGGAAGGTTAGTCCGATAGGAGTGCACATTAGAAGAGAGGTGAGAATTTCTCAAGAGAGTGTCGCACTAATATGTTGTTGCATTGACCTGTATCAATTTAAATACTTGCTAAACGAATTTTTTAAATCATATACACTATCGGGCTCTAACCCGTTTCTATTCCTATTTCTCTCTTCTATATATATATGTATATATTACAGGTGCCCAGCCACAGGGGCGTCTTGTTTAGGATCCCTTGGAAGGAACGTGTTGCAGCTTAGGTGGGAGTTGCAGGCCATTTGCTTAGACGATTTCATTTAGTTGATTCCACTTCTATCATTCTCCTTATTGGGCATGTGTCGCCCTTTCCACTATTTAACTGTTTTATTGGGACATTTGTATTTCAGTTATTTCTAGTACTGTTACTTTGGGACTTTTAGCATGTATGTTTTAAATGCTGGGATTTAGTTGTTGAATGTTTAAATTAATTGGATTATATGTTCCAGGATTATTGTGGTGTGATTATCTAACATTGAATTGTTGTAAATAATTAACTCTTTGTTTTTTTAAAAATAAAATTTGAAAGGAATGTTGAAAAATGGTTTTGACACTTAGCTTAATTAATTAGGGTGTTTAAATTGGAAATTTATTTTCACGATAGTGATGCTAAGAATGAACCAACTATTCACCTTGATTTAATTTAATAAAGGAGTGATCGCCCGGTATTTAATTAGGCGGGGTGTCACATACTATTTAACAAGAAACCCCCGTCGTTCCTTATAGATTTACTGTCTTACAATGGAGGTGTGCGGTCATCAAAATTTCGAACCAATATCCGTGCATACAACTCAATGTTTGCTTTCACCTCAATAGGAGGAAAAATTGATAATAGATACAATAATGGTCGTGGCCCATATGTATATTGAATAAGCAGATAGAATCATCACAAAATCGGTTCGTTACTACCAACAGAAGGTCAACGACCAAAATTTACGCTATTGTACATCTACGATACTGAAGATGAGTTATCAAATCGTATATAAGTTATAAGATCATCAAGCAATGGCAATAACATTGAACCTTTAATTGTGGAAGGACTGATCCAAATGTTTAATGAAAGCAACGAACTAGCAAAGGTTTTTAGAATGGCGCGTGATCGTTTCAAAGAATCTGATTTCGCTGACATTCGACTAAAGTTGATCGCTACAAGGCATGGTGACCCTCCCGTTTATAATTTTCCTCAAGCCTCTGAGGTTACTGGTTTGATAGTTGGTGACCTTTCTGATACTGATTATAGACGTGACATTATCATTGATCATAAGTCTACCGGATTGCAGCGTATAAGCGAATTACATCCATCATTTATGGCAATGCAATATCCAATCATTTTTTCATATGGTGAAGATGGATATCATGTACACATTCGCTACGCACATAATTCTGGTCATCGTCAAACAAAAAAAGAATACGTAACCATGCGGGAGTTATATTCCTATAAACTACAACAAAGATCGAATGAATCAAATTTATTACATCTTTCCGATCGTTTATTTCAACAATACATTGTTGATGCATACATATGTATAAAGGAAGAGAGGCTACGCTGGATAAGCCTAAATCAAACTAAGTTGCGTTATGAGATTTACAAATGACTTAAGGATTCAGTCTTAAGAGGAGATACCACACCTGCATCTGTTGGTAAACGCAGTGTTCTTCCCTCCAGTTTCACCGGTGGACCAAGGTACATGGCTCAAATCTTCCAGGATGCTATGGAAATTTGTAGATGGTTTGGCAACCTAGATCTATTCATCACTTTCACATCGAACCCCAAGTGGTCTGAAATAAATGAATTTCTATCCTTAAATCCTGGGCAACAACCCGATGAACGTCCGGACATTATTGCAAGATGTTTTAAAATAAAGCTCGATCGTTTTATGAAAGATTTGAAAGATAATAAGCGATTTGGCCGAATCCAAGTCTGTAAGTAACTTTTATTTAATATTTTTCTTTTCAATAATTTTATGATAATCTAATTTATCATTTTTTTAGCTATTTACACATTGAGTTCCGAAAGAGAGGATTGCTGCATGCTCATATCATATTATTCCTGCATCCTGAAGATAAACCTGAAACATCGGCCAAAATTGATTCGATTATATCAGCTGAAATACCAAATGAGGAAGAAGATCCTGTTTGTTTCAAAGTTGTTTCCCAATTTATGATGTATGGACCTTGCGGTGAAGCAAATCGTAACTCCCCATGTATGTCCAAAGGAATTTTCTCAAAAAAACTCCCTAAGGCCTATGCATCAGAAACCTTTTTAGATCAAACTGGATTTCCTGTTTACAAAAGGAGAGATGATGGAGTTGTTGACAAAAATGGAATTAAACTTGATAATAGATTTGTTGTACCTCATAACAAAAGCTTGATCATTACCTATGACGCACACATCAACGTAGAGTTGTGTACCAAGTCTAGAGCTATTAAGTATATATTTAAGTATGTAAATAAGGGTGCCGACAAAGCAAGGGATGTATTACAAGAAAATGTTGCAAGAAATGAAACGATAGGCGAGGATGATGTTAGACATATTGATGAGATTAGATCATATCTTGATTGTAGATACGTATCTGCCTATGAGTCTGCATGGAGGATCTTTAATTTCGATATTCAACATCAAAGCGTTGCTGTAGAGAGATTAACGTTCCACTTACCAGATCAACATAATATAACATTTAAGGACTCTGAAAGGTTAGACAATGTCGTGAACAGAATAGATGTTGAGAAAATAATGTTCAAAGAATGGATGAGGATGAATTCTGAACATCCAGATGCACGTGAATTAACATATGTTGAATTTCCTACAAAATGGGTATGGCAATCGAAGTTCAAACTGTGGAAAAGAAGAGAAAGAGAAGATTGATTGGTCATATTGTTTACGCACATCCGGCATCGGGTGAGATATTTTACTTACGGATGTTACTTAATATTATAAGAGGGCCCCGCAATTATGAGGAAATTAGAACAGTAAATGGTATAACTTATCCGACCTTAAAATCAACATGTTATGCACTGGGGCTACTAGATGAAGATAAAGAATGACACGATGCACTTTCCCATGCTTCTAGCTAGTCATCCGGTAATCAAATACGTGAATTATTTATTATGATACTCCTTTTTTGTGAGGTTACTGACCCCTTAGCTCTTTGGGAACAAAATTGGCATACTCTTTCTGAAGATATTCTGTACATGCATAGGAAAAAACTTAAATTTCCTGACTTGCTCTTAACTGATTCTCAACTTCAAAGTTATGCAATTTATAAAATAGAACAAATTATGTGTCGTAACAACAGAAGTCTGAGAGATTTTCCACCCCTACCACTTCCTGATGAATCTTTAATAAGGGATATGGGCAACTGATTGATTCATGAAGAGACAACATACGATATGGCTGAAATGTCTTCGGAGCACCAAAGACTACATATCAGATTAAATAAAGATCAATTATTGGTTTATAACAATGTGATCGAATCAGTTAATCAACAGAAGGGAGGATTGTATTTCGTTTACGGTGCTAGAGGAACCGACAAAATGTATTTATATAAGATTATCATTGCACGATTAAGATTCAAAGGCAAGATTGTTTTGGCCCTAGTATCCTCTGGAATCGCAACATTGTTGCTACCAGGTGGAAGAACAACCCATTCACGTTTTGCAATACCGATTGACATAAATGATTCATCCACATGTGACATACGGCAAGGCACCAACCTTTCTGAATTGATTTGAAAGTGCTCATTAATTATTTGGGATGAAGCTCCTATGGATCATCGTCATACATTTTAACCAGTTGATAGATCATTATGAGATATCCTTCGTTTAGACGACCCAACATTGACAGATAAACTTTTTGGCGGAAAAACTGTTCTTCTAGGGGGAGACTTCAGACAAACATTACCAGTTATCCCAAGAGGTACAAAACATGATATTATTCGAGCTTCAATAAATATGTCACCAATTTGGAAGGAATGTAAAGTTTTCACACAAAAGCAAAATATGCGAATATAAGACACAACCGAGTTTTCAAATTGGGTGCTTGGGATTAGAGAAGGGACGATAGCGACATCTTCTTACAATGAAGAATTGGATAAGACATGGATTGAAATTCCAAATGATCTTTTAGTTGAACATACCGACAATCCAATCGCAGCAATCTTCGATAGCACATACCCGAATATATTTGAAAACATTAAGAGTGAAGAATACTTGAGATCGTCAGCAATTCTAACACCAACTAACGATGTGGTTGATGATATAAATCATTTTGTTCTTAATAAAATTCATGAAGAGGAGCATATTTATCTAAGTTCTGACTCCATTTGCAAAGCATCAGCAAGAACAACGGATGAAGAGATGCAACTCCCTTTGGAGTTTCTAAATAACTTGAATTTCAATGGCTTGCCTAGCCATAAACTTCATCTAAAAGTTGGGGTCCTTGTGATCTTACTGCGTAACATTAATCAGAGTGCCAGACTATGTAATGGAACACGTTTAATCATTACTCAACTTAGTGATTGGATCATTGAAGCTAGAGTTATTACTGGATCACATATTGGCACAAAAGTATTCATTCCAAGAATTGTCATGACCTCAACAGATAAGAAATGGCCGTTCATACTAAAATGAAGACAATTCCCAGTGTGCTTATGTTTTTCTATGACTATAAACAAGAGTCAAGGACAAACTTTGTCTAACGTAGGAATTTACTTACCCAGTCCAGTTTTTTTATCATGGACAACTCTATGTAGCTGTGTCAAGAGTGAAATCAAGATTTGGTTTGAAATTTGTAATAAGAAATGATGATGCAATACCTAAAAAATACACGAAGAATATAGTATTCAACGAGATTTTCCAAGATTTAGAATCTGGTAAATAAATTACTATTTTTACAGACATTAATTTTTAAGTAACGTTGTCCAAACATTATTAAGAACTTAAATTATAAAACATTGTTTCTACATTTAACATATTTTTTTCATCTTCATGTAGATCCAATATGAATTAATCTCATACTTTAGTGTTCGAGCTAACTGTCGAATCAACAAATTGTGCAATAGTTGTTCGAGTAACCAGGAAATGGAAGGTATTCAATTTTAAGAAGAATAATGATCTGATGTCTATTGATTGTTGACTGTGTCATGCTTGATGAAAAGGTATGTATTTATACGTCAACTGTGTAGTTATATAGACATTTAATAATATGCATACTACTTCAACTGTGTACTTATATGTTGTTAAAGAGTATAAAAAAACCTTAAACTATCAAATGTTTAGTTTCTTAAATTGATAGCCGAAAGGTATCTCACAAACATAAATATCTGATGAGTTTTGGGGTGTTCACATCAAAGTTAAAATGTGTGTTACATAATAGCTCCTTAAATATTTATTATAAAAAACGACAATGGACAATTTTTCAGTTAGAAAGCTGTATTATCTGCTCAAATTCTGGGACTGAAAATATTAAAAGCGAAGAACTGTTTATGTCATTTGTGGTAAGCACTTATCTACATTTGTTTGGTTTATCATGGATGAGATAAGTGGATGAGATTAGTGCCGTATTATCTACATTTGTTTCGTTTAAGTGATTTGTAGACCTATTTGTAGGTATTTGTATTTTAATTGCTGAACAAATTACATTAACAATTAACAAAATAAATTACAAAAATATTGGAAATCAATAAATTTAGATTCATTTGTAAATTACATCAACGAACATAATAATGACACAAAAAGTTTGAAAAGGAATTCTTTATATTGGATTTCACACGTGGGAATCCTTTCGAACATTGATCGCTTTCGAGATCAATAATAACATGTTAAAGCTAGGTTCTCAAATCCTTAAATTTTTCTGAAATTCGATAACAGCAAATGCTATTGAATCCTTTCGAACATTGATCACTTCTCCCATAAACATTACACTTTTACCCTACACTATGTATTTACTTTTCAAATTTAAAAACATTAAAAGTATGCTATATACTTATGGAATAATACTATACGCTTTGGCAATTCAACATAATAGATGTTATACACAAAATAAGAAACCATTAATCAATAGGTAATTCAAAGAATTCAACACAATTCCAGGTCTAAAACAAAGTTTGACTATGAGATCAGGTATGATACTTATAATCATAACTGGGAGTAAATATATGAATGGGAGTCTGTGCCCATTCCAATGTTTATAGAGACATCTACTTAGAATTCAAATTGTTTATAGCAATGTCAACTTTTAGTCTCTATTCATACCTTATTATAATGCTCCATTCTTTAATTCCTTACAAATTTGGGACATTTGTCAAAAAAATCCTAAGGTATGCAGACCTCGGCTCTTACTATTCTTACCATCACTGTTTTTACTTATGTTTTGGTACTGGCTGCTTAAATAAATCATTGTTGCTACTATATTATTTAATTTCAATGTAAGAGCATGGATAGTTACTTCAAATGAGAGTAAACATGATAATTTTGTCAACATTTTTCTTAAAACTTTGAATCCAAACATATCAGAAGTTTCATGTTTGAATAATACATTACAATACACACAATTCTGCATACAAACAATGCACACAAACAGTATCACACACACATATTGCCCATTAAGTTTCACACACGATAACAAATTATCATTTTTATTTTAAAACATTTCATATTGCATATACCAACATCTCTTTATATTCTAGGATATGTTTTGTCTAATATGATCATATTATATCTCTATCAGGATAATCATATTCATGGCATTATTTGGAGAGAGAAAATTGAGCAATTTGCATTCTTAATCGAAGAAGAACAAATTTACAAAATCTCAAACTTCAATGTTGCTACAAACAACAGAGGATACAAATCTGTTACACATCCATGTGCAATACATTTCAAAACTGGCACCACTATAGAAGAACTCGCAAACAACATCCCAAAAATTTCTTTACATAAATTTGAAATTACTGAGTACAGTACACTCAAACACATAATTGTGAACAAGGAAACCCTCATAGGTAAAAAGTAAAATAATATCTTATCTTTTATAAAGTTATTCATCATTTACATATTGCAAATCATAAACAATAAATATAATTTTTTTTAATCAGATGTATGTGGCATCCTTATCGAAAGAAGGGAAATCGAATACTTGAATCTTAGGGGAAACAATGTCGAGAAATTAGACATCCAGATATCTGATGGCAGGTATGAAAGCCTTGACTTTATTTATCAACTATTTTTTTAATTCATATACATATTACTCTTAAACATAACTTCTATTTGTAAAATATACACAATACAACAACAACAATTTGAGAATCACATTGTGGGGAGAGTTGGCAATTACTCTGAACAAGATTTTGCAAGTTGTGGCGAAAATGCCAATTATAATTGTAATTACATCACTGAATGTTAAAGAATTTAGAGGTATGCATATAGTATTAATCAAATATTTAGAATTATGAACATTTTAATTCATTCATTTTTACGTGACAGGTATATATCTGTCGTCCACAAATGCAACGAAGACGTATATTAACATCAAAATTCCTGAGATTCAACCATTCATTGATAGGTAATGGCTTAAATTAATAAATAATAAAACAAGAATATAATTCAAAATCAAGTACTCATATTTTATATTGAACAGCTCAAGTAAGACACAATTCAAAGCAGTGGAGCGTATACCTTCAACGCAAAATTTGGAATCACAAAGTGACCCAAAAAATGTCCTAAACATTTTAGACATAAAAAATATGCGATCGACATCGGAAGATGAGGTAATGTATATTCTCTTTATAAATTTAAAATACTTATTTCATTTAAATTTAAATTAGTTATTTCGTTCAATAAATAATTAACACTATTATACAAGTAAAGATTGTATCAATTCAAGCATCGATTGCTAGAATCAACGATAAGTTTGGTTGGTCTTATGTGGCATGCAAAGTTTGTAACAAGATGTTGACAAACCTTTTAGAATCGTAGAACTGTAAATTTTGCAACAATGACAATGCCTTTCCGGTCCCTAAGTAAGTATAAGTAAATTAATTTAATTATATCATATCTATTATGATGAATGAAATGAACTATTATTTAATTTCTCAAATTTTGTAGATATAAACTACAAATTGATGTGCAAGACTATATTGCAAATACAACATTGGTGCTTTTCGATAAAGTCATAGAAACATTGGTTGGCTTCACACTTGACCAAATTGAAACAAAGCAAACTAAGGTACGTATACGATTTCTTTTATTATTTCATTTTTAATATTAACTAATTCAAACACATGTAACAATTTAAAATTTATACAGGACAATACAACGGAGGCAAATCTTCTATTCAAGAATATTATTGGAAAAAAATACAAATACATTCTGAAGCTCAATAAATTTAATTTGATAATGCGTACAGTTACAAAATTTGAAGAAACTCCCACTGAAAATTCAGAACAAGAAGATTGCGAAAGCTCATCAAAGGCAAAAATTTATATACATATATATGTTACAATGATATAACATTTGCAACTAATGAAAAATGACTTCATTATAACAGATAAAAAAAAAAAAGAAACTACGTTGAGATTGTTGAAGAGGATGAATGAAAGAGGTAAATTTTCATAAACACAAATATTTATTCCTAAAAATTATATACATTAATATTTCAAAATTTGTGTTGATGTAAAAAACTAGATTGCTCTAATTATTCAATCACAGATAAATAAATAAGACAAAGATTTTTAAAGTGGTTCGGCTAGGAATAAAGCCTACATCCACTGTTATGTTATTGCTGAGTGTTTGTGGAATTCTTGATTACAAGTTCTTTCAAGAAATTCCGGTCCCCCTTGAATGAGGATGATATAAGGTATTTATAGCCTTGAGGTCTGTACATGAAAGGTTCGATACATTAAATGACATACATATGAAAGGGTAATACATTTAATGCAGAGTGCGTGCCAAGAATATAAGCATTCAATGTATATCTGAACTGTTGATTATCTGGAAATTAATGATACGACCGAGATGCAGCTCGGACCGCCATAGCTGTTCACTGATCAGGAGTTCCTCGGAACATTAGAGTACCTCGACGCGTTAAAGTTCCTCGGTGCGATAGAGTTCCTCGGTGTGATAGAGTTCCTCGGTGTATTCTCGTTGCTCGGAAAGAAGCATGGTTGGTCGGGAAATGATCTTCCTCGCTGCTATTGTGCCACGTAGATTGACACGTGTCTTCGTATTATTCGTCCACATCAGCATATTAATTTTGGTATCAATAGAAGCCCCCAATGTTTCATATTTCGAATTTTGAGGAGTATGTAACATTCTTTCTCGGTATATGGCAATATTAAATGACCTTCCTGGGTTTCAGGAACATTGTATTCAAATTTCCTTCTTATTTCGCTATTTTCCGCCTTTTTTATAAGCGCTTCGATCTTCGTGCAATTTTTGTCCTTTTAGCCGCCGGAAGTTCAGTAGTTTCTTTTTGGTAATCATTTCTTTCGCCGCTTCCCAATGCAAAGTATTTAAACTTCTTTGGTAACCATACCGTCCTCTACGTTTTCCAATCTTCTGCATTCAAGCTTTCTATTCTCTCCTTCCCTCTTGTGCGTTCGTCTTTTCCTTCGTTAGTTGTCAGCAGACCTTCTTCCTTTCTGTAAGATTTTCTCCCTTCTTCCTTTGTTCATTATGGTTTATATTGTGGAGTCTGTTGAGAAATTCCGTTCTGATTTTTCCATTCCTTCATGGGTAACTCTAGAGGTTCTTTCTGAGCCTTTAGATTACTTTCGATTGGCCGAGGGACATTGGTTCCCCAGTCTTTTTGTTGCTGAATGTGATTTTTCCTTTCCACCAAACCCATTATGTCTTGAGTTTTGTCAATATTTTGATCTTGTTCCTGCAAAAATAGCCCCCAATTCATGGAGAATAATTAATGGGGTGCACAAATTAAACCTAACTCATGGGACTCGTATTGGGATCCCTGAAATTATGTTTTGTTATAAATGGGCTATTCTAGATAATATTTATTATTTAAAAACTAGGTATCTGAATAGGGCTTTTGTAGTTAATCTCCCTGACTCAAATAGAGATTATTTTGAGCATGGGTTGATCATAAAAAATTGGCAACATGCGCCTTTAGCTGAGGATGAAGCGTACAACGGTCCCAGATGCCCCCCATATGGCAATGGGATAGGTTTATTTTTCATTTTATTTTACTTATAAAATTATGCTTTCATCATGTTTGATAAAATGTATGACCGATATTTCATTATGTATCTATTTGCAGTTGATAGCAAAAGAAAAACTCCAAAGGAATCAGAAGTGAATATTAAACATCTGAAACTTATCTGGGGTTTGCATAAGACGATTGCTGACGAGCATATTAGGTCTGCGTCATATTTGCTACAGTATAGGAGTTACACAACCTCTTATACTGCTCGCCCTGTTGAACCAGCTTCAACTCCAGAAGGTTCATCTTCAGATTCTCATATCCCTTTATCTCAAAGAATGGGCAAGAAAAGAGCTCCTCCTGCTCTATTTGATGAAATTTCTTCTGCTGTTGGAGCCAAGAAAGGCAAAACTGATGTCCCAGAAGGGACTAAAAAAAGTAGATGCTGGGTCCTCCAAAGCTGCCGAGAAGCCCCCACTGGCCCCGAGCAAGAAAAATGCTCCTGCAGATGTAATTACAATCTCCCCGACCAAGACCTCTCTGGTTGAAGGTTCTGACCGCCCGTTGAAGAGATTGAGGAAATCATCCTCGGTTACTCCGGCTGAAACTGCCTCTTCTTTACCTGCTAGTGGTAATGAAGTTCCAAACATCATTCTTCCAAGCTCTGCAATGAGCTCGGTTGTACCCGAGGTCCATGGTCTTGATGAAAGAATTCCTAGGGATACGCTGACATCCCTAGCTGCTCGTCACCTTGCTTCAGTAAGTTTCTCATACTTATGATTTCTCTTTCTTTCTCTGAAAGCTTGCATTTTGTATTGACTCTGCTCTTTCTCTCATCTTTCAGCTGGTGAATTATTTTAATAACATTGTGAAGAAGGATGAGGCTATCAAAGCTTCAAGCTCCTCGTCCTGTGTAGATGATGCTTTTTTGGGTTTGACCCAGTCTTTAAAGAGATCTCGTCAACAGCATATTGACGAAAAAGCTGTTTGGGAGAAGAAATTAGCTTTGGTTGAGGCTGAGAAGGTGAAAATGGCCGAAACCTCCAAGAATTTGGAGGAGAAAGTTAAAGTTTTGGAGGTTAAACATCAGGACTCTGATGATAAGTTGAAGAAGGCAGAGGAAGAATTATCTACTCTGCGAGATATCAAGGTCAAGAAAGAGGAATTGGAGGTGAAACTCTCCTCGGAGAGATTGAGGAGAAAAGTCGCAATCAAGAAACATTTCAGTGCTGGTTGGGAGAAAGGATGGGAGAGAGGGATAGCTGCAATGACATCCCAAGTCCAATATGGGAAGTCGAAATACTTCCATGAAGGCTGGGTAGCTTCTCTGCAAGAGCTAAAGGTCCAAGACGATTCTGATCTATTCCAACAACATCTCCCTGGTCCTCCTCCACCAATTGTGGAAGAAGAAGAAGATGAGCCTGCCTCAGATGAGTCTTCTATGGCTATGGGTGATCAAGTTTCTGCCTCTCAACCCTCTGCCACCGATGACGTTTCTTCCATGCCTCCTCCTCCCGAGAAGATTCCTACCGATCAAGCTGTTGTTACCACCGAGCAACCGAGCTCCTCGTCCCAGCCTCCCGAGAAAGTCTTGGGGGACAAGGAAAAGGTGTGAAGTTGTTCGGTATCATTTCTATATTTCCTTGTAATCGAACAATGTAACTTTTTGATGATCTAATAAAATATATCTTTGCTCATCTCTGTTGTTGATGATTTATATTTGTTGATTGTTGTCTTTTTCTCGTCTTTAGTTTGTTGCTAGAATGGAATTGATCTCTTCACATGATACCGAGCTGATGCAGCAATGTCACCAATACTATAAGGCTGGTCATACAATCCTTAGTACATCAGAAATTGTCGACATCCTTGGTCACGGTGCCTCAGAACAAGCAGTTGAGGCTTACCGGTATCTGAAGGATTTGCTTGATAGATTTGTGGCCAATAATGTGGCGTATTATGAACTGATCGAGGAACTTCATGGTTCCATAGAGGATCTCCAAGGTCAGCACAATGAATCAATGGCTTTGTTACACAAAGATTATGAAAATAGATACCAACAACTTTCTTCTGAAACAGGCCATAAGAAGATCATTGTTGGATATGATATTAGGGAAAGGACCCTAAAAGGTGAAGTTGAAGCTTGCAGGCAGATTGCCGAGATCCTGGAACAAGAAAATAATAATTTACAGAAAAAATTGGCTCAATATGAATCTGCTGCTTCATCTTCTACTGCATTAATACCAGTTACTGATGAAGGCTTCTCGTTCTTAGAGGTAGAAAACGCCAAACTAAGGCAAGAGCTGGAGGTCTTAAGAAGATCTGCCATTTCTGGAACTGCTCGGGGACGAGGAAGAGGTTCTCGGGGGCGAGGAAGAACTGTCGAGGAGCAAAGTTCTCCAGTTGCTTCTCGGAGCCGATCAAGAGTTCTCAGTCTCAATGTTGAAGAGGCTCGTACCCAATCCACTTTAGAAACTCAAGCATTCCAGTTAAACATCAAAGATCGGGCCCTATCAGAAATGTCCAAGAAGAATTTATCCTTGGAGGATCAACTTACAGCGACGAAATCTGCTCTGCATAATAAGGATCTTTTTGCCAAAAGCCTTCATGAACAATTGGATAGACTAATCTTCCAATTCCATAAACAGCCAAGGGAATTCTGGATGGCAGGATACAATGAAGCCCTTGTTCACCTGGATGCTCGTATTGAACATGCCAACAATGAAGGTTACAAGCAAGGATGGTTGAATGCACTGGGTGTGTTAAAATTGGAGCAAGGGCATTTTTTATGGGATTATCATGCTCCATCATTATTAGACCTGCCTGTACCACCTTTCAAATTGGACATGGCATGGATCCCAGCTCGTTCCATTCCTCGCAGCCTAATTTCAAAATACCTTGGTGATTATAGCCTTCATTCCCAAGTTGAATTATCTCGTCCTGAGCATCTCTTGGATACACCTTCTGTTATGAACGTCAGAATGCTCAGAGATGTTAATTTCATCAATTCTCCCCTTTGCCTAGAAGACCCTCCTGCCGGCGAGGAACCTGTTTCTAAAGCACAGGGCAAGAAACCAATAGAATAGTAATATCCATGTAACAATTTAGTACATTCTTGTATCCTGTAATCTTAAATTTAATGAAAGAATTTCATTTTCTATTTGCCAATTTTGCTATTGTCTTGTGTTTATCACACACCTTTATATTTGTGCATATGTATCTATGTATTTAAAAAGATGGCAATATCGTGCTATTTATCAACCAACTTAAAAATTTACAAGTATCAAGGTTGATCAATAAAGTAATGAATGTAAATTGTTCAAACTGTTTCCAACCAACCAAGGTAGTTGAATAATGTTTGTCGACCAATTACAGTTGATGGGTTTTTATCCCCGACCAGCTATACTTGGTTCAATTATAAAAATGCGTCCGACCAACTAAGATCAATAATTTGTCCTCGCCGACCAACTACAGTTATTGGGTTTTTATCCCCGACCAACTATACTTGGTGTATTTTTTGAATATTTTGTTCTTCAAAGAACTCTTTGTAATAATATTACCTCCCGACCAACATAAGTTGTAATATGAGAGTATATTTTTATCTTACCAACCGTAATTGATCATGCTGGTGTAGTACATTTTTTGGCTCCTTAAAGCTTTTGGCTCTTTAGAGCATTTTTTGGCTCCTTAGAGCATGTCCTCCTAACCAAAGGAGGTTGGCTACTTATAGCACTTTTTGGCTCCTTAGAGCTGTCCTCCTAACCAAAGGAGGTTGGCTACTTATAGCACTTTTGCTCCGTAGAGCTGTCCTCCTAACCAAAGGAGGTTGGCTACTTATAGCACTTTTGCTCCGTAGAGCTGTCCTCCTAACCAAAGGAGGTTGGCTCCTTAGAGCACTTTTGTTGTGTAGTGTATTACACTAGTATTCCCCGAAAAACTTTCAACCAGAAAGAAAATGGCGAAACATCCTCGTTTTATTCATAATGAAAGAAATGCTTTACATTTGACATCACTGATAATACTTGCGCAGGTGTTCAGCATTCCATGCGTTCTTAAATTCCTCTCCTTCTAGAGTTGCTATTCTGTAAGTTCCTGGTCGAACAACCTCTGTAACTCGGTAAGGTCCATGCCAGTTTGCTTCCAGTTTATTCTGCTTCTGAATGACCTTCTTTAGCACATAATCCCCCTCTTTTAGATCACATTTCTTTACCCTTTTGTTGTAAAACAGAGCTGTTCGTTGTTGATAAGCAGCATTCCTAATGGCTGCCTCTTCTCTGACTTCTTCGAGCATATCCAAATCCAGTCTTCTCATCAAATCACTGATCGGAGAATTGAAATTTAACACCCTGTGTGTTGGTAGGCCCAACTCGGCAGGTATCACAGCCTCACTTCCAAATGCTAGCATATATGGTGATTCTCCTGTTGCTGCTCGGGGAGTTGTTCGGTAAGCCCACAAAACTGACTGTAGCTCATTAATCTAATTTGTTTTAGCCTCACTTAACCTCTTCTTCAACCCATTTAGTAATGTTCTGTTCGTCACCTCAGTCTGTCCATTGCTTTGGGGATGGCCTGGTGCTGAATGAAACTTCAAGACGTTCGACTGATGACAATAGGCAGCAAATTCTTCATTATCAAATTGCGTTCCATGGTCTGTGATGAAAGCGTGGGGGAGACCATATCGACAAATGATATTCTTCCGTATGAACTGATACACCTTCTCGTACGTCATATCAATTAGTGGTTCAGCTTCCACCCACTTAGTAAAATAGTCTACTGCCACGACGAGATACTTGAACCTTCCTCGGGTCGTCGGCAGTGGTCCAACCAGATCAATTCCCCACATGGAAAATGGCCAAGGTGATGTTATGGGTGTTAACAATGCCTGTGTAGTTCTTCGGATGGAGGAAAAACGTTGGCATTTGTCACACTTCTTAGCATAGGCTATACAATCAGCCCTCATCGTCGGCCAGTAGTATCCCTGTGTCATTACCCTTTGCAAAAGTGTCCGACCTGCTACATGAGCTCCACAAGATCCTTCATGAATTTCTTCAATCAATTCTTTGACTTCTGATGGATGCACACATCTCTGCAAACCTGCCATAATTCCTCGTCTATACAAAACACCATTAGTTAACACATACCGAGCAACTTTATACTTCAATTTCTTGGCAGCTAGTTTGTCCTCCGGCAATTCTCCTTCTTCAATGTATGCTCTGATAGGATCCATCCAAGATGGTCCTAAATCAAGGGTAATAATCTTCACCGTCAGATCTTCTTCTATGCTCCGACTTTCTAATACTTCAATTGGTATTGTTCTTCGCAGCTCGGTGCGCGTAGCTGACGCTAGTCGGGCCAATGCGTCTGCTCTAGCATTCTCCATTCTCGGTATCCTCACCAATTGAATAGCATCAAATTCTGTCAATAACTCCATCACTTTTGCATGGTACTTCACCATTAACTCTCCCTTCACTGCATATATTCCCATCATTTGATTCACAATTAATTGAGAATCACTGAAAACAATTACTTGACGTGCCTCCATAACTTTCGCCAAATGAAAACCTGCTATCATAGCCTCATATTCAGCCTCATTATTGGAAGCTTTGAATTGGAATCTCAAGGCATACTCCATATCAATATCATCTGGAGAGTTTAAAACAATCCCTGCTCCACAACCAGCCGTGCAAGATGATCCATCTACATATAATCTCCATGTATGTAACTCGTCTTCAAATTTCTTATCTGTTAGAGTTCCTCGGTGAAATATCATCTGTTTTCTTTCATCATCCCCGGGTGTCCTTTGTTCCTCGTCGGTCATTTCTTCGCGCCCTTCTACCAACCGGAGTTGGTCGGGGTTTGAATGTGATAATTTTTCTACATCCACAAGTCCTTTTACCAACCTTGGTTGGTCTGGATCTGTGTCTGTTGATCCTGTATCGTCCACAGGTAGGTCAGCAAGCACCTTTTGCTCCTCGGGGGTATCAGGGTATGTGAACTCTGCTATAAAATCTGCCACGGCTTGCCCCTTCAACGATGATCTGGGTTCATACACAATATCATATTCACCGAGCTCTATTGCCCAGTACATCAATCTTCCTGATTTTTCTGGCTTGTGAAGGGCTTGTCTTAACGGCATGTCGGTATACACAATGATGGTATGGGCCTGGAAGTATGGCCTCATTCTTCTACTTGCTTCAATTAATGCCAGTGCCAATTTTTCCAGCTTTGGGTATCTGATTTCCGCACCTCGGAAAGCCTTGCTTGTGTAATAAATTGGCTTCTGGACTCCATTCTCCAATCTGATCAACGCCGAGCTAACTGCATTTTCTGATACTGCCAAATACAAGTACAGCTTCTCTCCAGTTATTGGCCTAGACAACAATGGTGGGGCTCCCAAATACTTCTTCAAATCTTAAAAGGCTTTCTCACATTCATCAGTCCACTCAAAACTTTTTCGCAGTGTTTTGAAGAATGGGAGGCATTTATCAGTTGCTCGGGATACAAATCTGTTGAGTGCTGCAACCCGTCCGGTAAGACTCTGCACTTCTTTCCTCGTCGTCGGAGATCGCAGCCCTAAAAAAGCCTTGATCTTTTCTGGATTTGCCTCAATACCTCGTTGGTTGACGATGTATCCGAGGAACATTCCTTCTCGTACTCCAAAGGTACACTTCGTCGGGTTAAGCTTCATCTGGTATTTATCCAGTTGATCAAAAGTTTGACTCAAGTCAATCAAATGATCTGCAGCTCTCTTGCTTTTGGTGAGCATGTCGTCGACATAGACCTCCATATTGCGGCTGATTTGTTCGGTAAAAACCTTGTTCATCAACCGCTGATATGTTGCACCTGCATTTTTTAAACCAAAAGGCATAACATTATAACAATAAGTTCCCCTTGGGGTAATAAAAGAAGTACTTTCCCTGTCTTCAGGTTTTATTTTGATCTGGTTGTAGCCAGAATAAGCATCCATGAAGCTGAGTAGCCCGTGTCCCGAGGTAGCATCCACTAGTTGATCAATTCTGGGCAATGGAAAATGATCTTTTGGACATGCCTTGTTGAGATCAGTAAAATCAACACACATTCTCCATTTGTTGTTCTTCTTCTTTACCATCACCACATTCGCCAACCAATCTGGATATTTCACATCTTCAATGAATTGGGCTTTCTGGAGTTTCTCGACCTCCTCTTGTATGGCCTGGTTCTTCTCGGGACTAAACACTCTTCTTCTTTGCTTCACAGGCTTGATCTCCTTATTCACATTGAGTTCATGACATAAGAAGTTTGGATCTATTCCTGGCATGTCTTCATGACTCCAAGCAAAAGTATTCTTCCTGTTTCTCAATAAAGTTATCAACTCCTGTTTTATTGAAACATCCAACGACGATCCTATCTGAGTTACTCGTTCAGGATGCTCGTCGTCTAGGATAACAATTTTTGTAGATTCCACAACCTGCCCTTTTACGAGTTGAGATTCATCCCTAGGGTCAAGAGTTTCAATTTCTGTGCCCTCCTCCACTTGATAAGCAGTAGTCTTTTTCCTTGATTCTTCAAGTTCTTCTTGCTCGGCAGATGAATAATAGCATTCCCGAGCTACTTTTTGATCACCTTTCATAATTCCTACTCCAAAATTCGTTGGGAATTTCAAACACTGATGTACTGTAGATGGAACTGCTTCAAACTTCTTCAATCCAACTCTTCCCATGATGATGTTGTAGGCGGACTGCACATTCTTATCCATCACAAAAAAGCGTATTCTTTCTGTTCGACAAGCAGGCCAAGTTCCAATGAGTATATCCAACTTGATCATCCCAAGTGGAAAAACTTTCTCGCCAGCAAAACCCAGAAGGGGTCTGTGATAAGGTTCCAATTGAGATAATTTTAAATTCAAGCTATCAAAGCATGAATAGTACATGATGTCTGCCGAACTACCATTGTCTACTAACACCCTTAAAATGACCACATCCTTCATCCTCATTTTGATCACCAAAGGATCATCATGAGGGTAAAGAACACCTGCCAGGTCGTTTTTTGAAAAACCAATCACTAGCTTCTCTTTGTTTACCTTCCTCGGACGATCATCCTCGGCCAGGTTTATTCGCTGAATGTATGAACAAGCTTGAGCCTCTCCGAGGTAAGCTTTTCTTTCTGCAGTAAGGTCTCCTCCTCCTGCATCTCCTCCTGTAATAACATTACAATCAAATGACCCAAAACGTATGGAAAATACCTCTCGTTCAGGTTTTCTTGGCTTCTTGGGAAGATCGGGGTCATCATCTGGATCCTCTTCATGGTCCCTCCTCTTTTTCTCCTCTGCACGACGAGGAGATCTAGATCTCTCTCTAGTTCTATCATCATTCTTCCTTTCACCTCTGCGATCTACATACTTTGATAATTTTCCTCTTCGGATGAGTGTTTCAATCTCGTTCTGAAGGGCTATACAATTTTTGGTCATATGGCCATGATCTTTGTGAAACTCGCAATATTTGGCCTTATTCCTCAGGTCGGGATTTGTCTTCAGTTTCTCTGGCCACTTGATTTCCTCGTTATTCCTGATTTCTTCCAAAACATGATTAATACCCATTTTCAATGGAGTATAATTATCATACTTCTTTAGGACTTCCAACTTCATCCTGTTATTCCTGGAATGTTTGTCACCACCATTACCTTTCTGATCTTTCTTCTTAGAGTTGTCGACCTCCACTTTAACTTCTTTATCCATATTCTTCTTCGCAGCCATAGCCTCCTCGGCATTCATGATTTTGGCCTCCTTTGCCATCAACTCCGACATATTTTTAGGTGGATCTTTGGCCAAAGTGTAGTACAGCTTGTTAGGCAGCAAACCACTCATCAGAGCAGTGATTGCTGTCTTTTCTTCATAATCTATGACTTCCAACTTCTCGTTATTGAAACGAGTTATGTAATCTCTAGTACTTTCACCTGATTTTTGTCTAACACTTAGCAAGTGTGCTACTCGCTTTACCGGCTTTGCTCCAAAACAAAAATTGCCAATAAACAACTCGGCTAACTGAACAAAAGTTGAAATCTTACCCCGAGGAAGATTATTGTACCATATCTGTGCAGATCCGGTAAGAGTTCCCGAGAATGCTCTACACCTCATCTCGTCGGGGACAGCGTAGATATCTGCAGCAGCTTGGTATTATTCTATATGAAGTACGGGATCTGTCTTTCCATCGTACTTGGGGGTCACTACAGGTGCTTTGAATTTTGATGGTGTAGGGAAATCCACAATGGCTTGCACAAAAGGTGTTCCTTGAACAAAAGTTCTCTGTAAGGGGTTCCTCGCCTTAGCCATTTCTCCCAGTCTATCCTCCAACCGTTGGATGGAACCTTTCCATGCATCATTCCCTTCCTCGGGCCGCTTAGTCCGAGCAACTGATTGCTCTGACGTAGCTTCCTGAGATTTATCTCGACGAGTAGCTGGTCGTGATTGTGCTGATCCTTCTCTCAAACGTGATGGTGGTCGAACACTTCTCGATGGAGCTCTAGGTGGACTCATGTTTCTCCTTGGTCCTAACCGACTGAAAGGAGACTCCCTGCTTAATCTTTTCAAAGCGCTGGTTCTCTCCGGAGAAAGTGTGACACGTTGATCTGTATCCGTAGCCCGTATCGATGATGTTCGCCCAAGTTGATACGTAGAATCAGTAGACTCCCCATTGCGATATGACCCAGTACGTCTGGATTGTGATTGCCCACGATCACTCCTATACCCTGAATAGGTAGGTGCACCGCCTTGAAGAGTTTGAATGAGTTGCCTCACAGATTCTTGCATGGCGGTTTGTCCTTGAGCCAGATTCGTCATAATTCCAGCCAGATCTGGGGATGCAGATGGATTTGGAAGATTTCCAGTATTTCCAACATTTCGATTACTGGATTCTGGATTATCTGCCATTGATGATAAATGATTTTTATGAGAAACGATAATAACAGTCGTTTCTCACAGACGGCGCCAATCTGTTGATGTAAAAAACTAGATTGCTCTAATTATTCAATCACAGATAAATAAATAAGACAAAGATTTTTAAAGTGGTTCGGCTAGGAATAAAGCCTACATCCACTGTTATGTTATTGCTGAGTGTTTGTGGAATTCTTGATTACAAGTTCTTTCAAGAAATTCCGGTCCCCCTTGAATGAGGATGATATAAGGTATTTATAGCCTTGAGGCTGTACATGAAAGGTTCGATACATTAAATGACATACATATGAAAGGGTAATACATTTAATGCAGAGTGCGTGCCAAGAATATAAGCATTCAATGTATATCTGAACTGTTGATTATCTGGAAATTAATGATACGACCGAGATGCAGCTCGGACCGCCATAGCTGTTCACTGATCAGGAGTTCCTCGGAACATTAGAGTACCTCGGCGCGTTAGAGTTCCTCGGTGCAATAGAGTTCCTCGGTGTGATAGAGTTCCTCGGTGTATTCTCGTTGCTCGGAAAGAAGCATGGTTGGTCGGGAAATGATCTTCCTCGCTGCTATTGTGCCACGTAGATTGACACGTGTCTTCGTATTATTCGTCCACATCAGCATATTAATTTTGGTATCAACAATTTGTAACATAGTAATTCAAAATTTGCAGGACATAATCTATCGGTGCTACTTAACAACGTCTGTCACTACATTCTGCATTGAAGATAAAAGACGAGCGATTTTTTTTTAAATTCAAAATTTTGTAATACATTGAACATCATTTAACACAATATTGGATATATTCATTTCAGAGTTTTTATTTATTATATTCATTACTTTAACAGTTATTAAACAACAGTGATATTGAATGACTTGGTTAATTTGGGATTCATCACCTAACCTGTGAATCATATGAAGTATGGCAGAGAATAAAAAACACTGCAGGGTTGTACATGCTTGGCATTTCAATGTGTTGTAATGATATTTTTTACATTTTTCATCTTCAATACTGAGAGCAAATCCAAATATTAATGTGATTATATCGAGGAGTGAAACACATGGTTCCTTATCCAACATTGAGTTCTTCTTTTACCCTTTTCAGCACATTAGGATTATGACTGAAACGGACAAGAAACTGTCGACGGTATGAAATTAGTACTAAATGTTTGCTATAATAAGTTACCCACCATTTATTATTTCTCACGCTAACCATTCCATTTCCGTATCATCATTTATGTACCTCCTGCGAATGTTGAACCCTCCCTCTCTACAAAACACATTACTCACTATTAATGTTTCATGTTATAGTGCTTCAAATGCCATATCCAAATTTTGTCAGCTGACAGCAAAACGATGTATAAATTCTTAAAATTGTTTGGTATGTAACTATTTGCAGGGACACTACCTAATCAATTACAAAATCAGAATCTCCTATTGATAATAATCTATTGTACAATATCAAGATACTTGAATGACTTCATATCATATCTTATACAGTTTCACAGTTCATTCATCGGCTCATACATTTTCAACAATAACGTACAACCTTAATTTCAGATATCAGAAAATTTAATCCTCATCATTCATCTATATATTTCTAAGGTAACTTTTGGTATTTTAATATCCACTGACATTTTTATAAATTCAGTTTATTTCTATGTGGATTATATTTATTTTTGTGTGTGAATTGACATTAATCTGATATGGAAGGGTTATGATAAAGGTAAGTAGATTTAAATGAGTTTGATATATGCTAATATATGCTAATATTGATAATTAATGATAATATCCTAATCCTTAAATCTGTAAGGATATTGATGAGGATAGTTGGGTGGATTATCCATGTGGATATGCATACGTATGGGAATACCGATAGTAAACTTTTAAATTGATACAGATAATAAGTCGTACGGTTTCTTCTTCATATCTGTGTGTTTACCACATAAATTGAAGTTTTGCTACTCATTGCTGTGTTACGAGCCTAAATATATTTTATTTATTTATTTATCTCTATGGGTGTGTTTGACTACAAAGCCGAAAAAGACTGAAAAGTAAAAGAGTAAGCAGAAATAAGGGTTTTCCATGGAAAATAGTGCAATGCCAATCAAACACACCCTAAATTTGTCAAAAATGATTTTTCATCACTTCCCTATACACTATGGTATTTTGAAAGTTGGGTTATGATTGAAGTTTGACTCTGTTCCAAGTTGTGTGACACATGAGAATTCAGTAGAATGGTTGATTCTACTTTAACTTTCATTTCAGGGAAGGGGTCCAGTTCATGTTTTAATGTGTTTCAGGTTTATGTAGCTCTGCCAATATCCATGGTGCATTCTGGCTGATGATATGGGGTAAATATTACTGGGTATCTCCTGTAACATGCATCAAAGTTCAGCCAAAGTGGATCCTGTGACCTTCTCATATGTGATGAGGCTCATAGGCTGAAAATGATCAAACATTGACCAATCGAGTAAGAAGTGTTAAATTAATGTAATATCTTTTCATTAGTAGTTTTCTGATGAATTCTTTCATTATACCTATATTCAGATTATGCGAAATTATTAAAATCAGGCATTAGCTGCTCTATCATGCAAGCGTCGTATTCGGTTGTCAGGGACTCCAATGCAAGTGAGGGATCTTTGTGCATGACTGTTGCCCGTCTATTGTTATCAAGTTGTACGGTTTCTTAATGCAATCTTTTCTCCTCTTCCTAATTTAATCTCCAGAATGACCTCGAAGACTTTTTTGCCATGGTTAACTTTACTAATCCTGGAATCTTGGGTGATGTTGCATATTTTCGACGCTATTACGAGGTGAACTAAGGGATGTACATGCTGAGCATTTCAATGTGTTATAATGATTTTTTTTGCACTTTTCAGCTTCATTACTGGGAGTAAACCCAAAAATTAATGTCATTATATCTATTTTTAATTTTTGTGACATGTGTGCAGTATTTAACTTAAAATGTATTTAAGGAGTGAAACACATAGTTTATTATTCAATATTGACTTCTTCTTTTACCCTTTCGGCATATTAGAATTACAATTGAAACATATGTTATTGCAATGTAACTCTATATTTACCTTTTTCATTTTAAATTAGTAAAGTCTATGAAAAAAATACTATAATAAAAATAATATAATCTCTATATACTATAAAATGCAAAACAAGGCATTTATGAGCATTTAAGACTCATCCTCATTAAGAGTGTCCACGTGTCACTCTATATTTTATATTTCTATAAAATACTATACAAGCAATTTAATAGATGCATTGAACTATTGAGTTTTCTCTCTCTCTCTCTCTCTCTCTCTCTTTCAATTTAATCCAACTACAAAACTAAATCAAAAGCAATTAAAAACACTTTATATAATAACGTTGAAAAATACTGTTTTTTTTAACGTTTTTAACATTTTATATGAAAACTGTTCATATAAAAAGTTGTTTTTAATAGTTGATAAAAACTTTTTTTTAAACATTTTTGATGTCTTTTTATAAAAAAAAATTGATTTTATAAAAAACAGTTAAAAAGAGTTTATTAGAAAACCTTTTGATGTTTATAACTGTTTAAAAAAAAAAGGTTTTTGTATAAGCAATTTTTTAACGTATATAAAAAACAGTAAAAAAAATTGTGTTTTTTTAACCTTTTTAAAAAACAGTGTTTTTAACAAAAAGTGTTTTTATATAAACTATAAGAGCTTTTCTCTCTCTTATTCTTACTTTCTCTTTTTTTTGGATTATTTTTTTAACACTTTTTTTAAACGTTAAAAAAAATTATTTTTTATAAACATCAAATTTTTTTTTATATAAAATCAATGTTTTAAAAAAAAATCAGTTTATAATCGTTAAACGGTTTTTTTATAAACAATTTTTTCTACTTTTTTTATAAAATTATTTTTTTACGTAAAACATTCAAAAACAATTGATATAAAAATGTTAAAAATACTATTTTTTATAAATGTTAAAAAACTGTTTATATAAACCAATATTTTTTTAATGAAAAAACACTGTTTTTAAAAAACGTTACAAAACACTGAATTTTTAACTGTTTTTTATAAACATTCAAAAACAGTTTTATAATTATCTTTAAAAAAATGTTGTTTTTATATAAACCATTTTTTAATATTTTTTTAAAAGAGTTCTTTTTTTTTTTAAGAACAGTGTTTTTACATAACTTTTTTTAACGTTTATACAGAAAACGGTTAAAAAAACAGTGTTTTTAATGTTTTTATATTAAGTGTTTTTTACGTTTTTAATTTATTCATATAAAGAATTGGTTTTATGAAAAAAGTTGAAAACAATTTACAAAAAAACTTTTGACATTCATAAACTGTTTTTTATAAGATTGTTTTTATATAAAGTGTTTTCAACGTTTATAAAAACAGTTAAAAACAATATTTTTTAATGTTTGTAAAAAAAAGTGCTAAAAAAAGTTTATAAAAAAAACTTTTGATTTTGTAAAACTTTTTGATTTAAAAAAAAAATACTTAATAAAAAAAGTGTATAAAACTTTTTCATTTTATAAAACTTTCTCATTCTATAAAAAAGTGTTAGTAAAAAAAGTTTTACTATTTAAAACAATAAGATATAATGTAAAATTTGTTTTAATACACTAATAAATACTTATACTAATGGGTAAAATAGTCTTTTTGATTGGAAAATGAGTCAACTGACCATCAAACTAGCTAACTAACGTTTTTTGTCGATTTTGAATTCCAAACGAATATAATGTAAACAAATGGAATAAAACTCTAAATAACTATTGGACCCCAAATAGTAAAAAATCCTTACAAAATTGACAAGGAGCCATAGAATAGACTGTGATTTTGTTTAAGTAGAATGTGTTATATGAAGATTGAAATAGTGTTTTTCTCAAGATAATTTCGATTGAATCTTTGTATAGAAATGTGAGTTTAATTAGTTAGAAGCATATGATGTGAATTTAGTTACTTAGAAGCATATGGTGTATGTTGCTCTATTTTAAAGGAAGTGAGGTATACTTTCATGTTTAATAACATTGTTTTTTAAATAAAATATATAATATTCCTTTTTGGATTTTTCTCTTTTTATATTGTGACTGCACAATTATTTTTGTACTTTGTTATAAGGTTTGATATTTTTATTTTGACTCATTTTCAGATTTTTTTATACAAATTATACCATTTATGCTTTATTTTCTTAACACACAAGTTCTAATTGTTTGTCATTTCTGTCTATCATATCCATGATACTATTCATTATATTTTTTAAAAATTAGGGGTTAAAGTATAATTTATGTAAAGTTGATTAAGTGCCTAAGTAAAATATTTTGAAATATATATATATATATATATATATATATATATATATATATGATAGTAATTATCGTGATTATATATGAGTGTCCATTTTCTCTCCATCTATTATTAATTAATACTTATATAATGTGTCAAATAGACATAAAAATATAATTATGTCTTAAATAAAAAAAGTATCTCGGTGTTTAGTGTATACTAATCATAGAACTACCATCTATACTAAAAAAATATAAATATATAGTTAATTTGTAATTTTAAAATAAAGGCATGTTCATATGTCCAAAAATTTTTATTCATTTTTTCATCTCATATTAACATTAGTTTAAATGTAATGATAATATTATTTATGTGACATATATTTTACGAATAAAATTATACTACGCTCGCGCATCGCGCGTGATTTAAAACTAGTTAACATAAATATGACCTTCATGCTAGTTTCTAATAAAACAAAATCATTCATTAATGGGGTGCAGTTTAGAATTCAAATTGAAAACAAGTTAAACCAACCCGACACGGATCAATGGCTATATATAGCATGGGGTGATGGGACTAGTGCACAAATACACATCACCACCAATCCCTACTTTTAAAATAAATGTGGCCAACTCCTCACTCTTCTTCTTTCATTGGTAACAGTATCACTACTACTCTCAGTCTCACAGGCGCCGCTCTCTTTTCCTACACTCTACCTCTCTCTCAAAATCCCTTGTGACCATGATGGATATTCTCTCACTTGCCTTTTAAACCATATATCATATCTCACCATCAGTTTTCTCATCTTCTTACTAGCAAAATTCCAAAACAACAAAATAAAAGATGGTAGTCTTTTCTCTCTCTCTCTCTCTCTCTCTTTGTAGTTAATGTTTGTTTGACTGAGTAATAAGTAATGATATTTCATTTTCAGTTGGATTCTTCAAATCTGCCTGGGTGGCTACAAGTTCTCTTAGGAGAAAAGTTCTTCAACGCTTGCATAATTCACGAGGATGCTAAAAAGAACGAAAAAAACATCTTTTGCCTAGACTGCTGTGAAAGTATTTGTCCTCACTGTTTAACCCCTCACCGCTCCCACCGCCTCTTACAGGTATTTTTTTTCTCTCTCTCTCTCTCTATCATAATTCACTAATTATTCATATCTTCAAAATTGCATATCAATATATATTTGGTTTCAGATAAGGAGGTATGTTTACCACGACGTTATAAGGCTTGGTGATGCAGAAAAATTAATGGATTGTTCCTTAGTTCAAGTAAGTATATCCAACACAAGACCCATGATTCATTGAGTTGAATAGAATACATTACAATTACACTTTTTGTTACATTATTTTGTGAATTTTGTTTGTGTACAGTCTTACACCACAAACAGTGCAAAAGTGGTATTTTTAAAAGAAAGGCCGCAAAATAGGCCATTTAGGGGCTCCGGGAACATTTGTATCACCTGTGACAGAGGCCTGCAAGACCCATATCTGTTCTGTTCTCTCTCCTGCAAGGTAACCCTAGCTTTTTCAAACCCCAACAAAATGTTCATCATTTTTTTTTTTTTTATTTAATTTAATACGTACATACTTATCATGTTTTGACTTTGATGTCTTTTGTACATATTTTGTTTAAAAGTGTGAAAATTTATCTACCAAGTACTAAGGAAAAAAAATAGTAAAAGTACTGAGCTAAAAACTGAATAATTATGAAATTATTAAAGTTTACCTTTTTTTTTTTCCCTCTTTCTTTTGTTACTTTTTATCATCTAGGTTTGTCTTATTTTTGTTCAGATTCAGCATATTTTGAGGAGTGGAAGTGGGCTAGGGAAGTATCTATACAAATGTGAGTATCTGACGTTGCCTGAACCGGGTTTAGAAGATGGGCAGTTGACACCTGACACGGTCCTTGAACCGGCCGGTTCATTGAGGACCTCATCCGGTTCGAGTGGTGGGGTGGGTTGTAGAACACTTGTTTGCACTGCAGCAAGTGAGATTGTGAGGAGGAAACGTAGTAGCGGTTCGGTTTGCCGGACCATTTGTTCACCGGTTTTGGAAACGGCTTTGATAAACCGGCGGAAGGGTACGCCTCAGCGGTCGCCACTTTATTAATTTTGTTTCTACTAAAAAAAAGAGAGGAGGTGAGGGGGGTAGGGATATAATTGGCATTTGGATATTTGTTTAAGGTCTATTTAGGGTTAATATTCGACCCCCCAATTTTGTAGTGTGACCAAGTGTCCTCTAGAACTCAAAATATGAGTGTGCAAGTGATAAATTCATACAAGGGACCTGTTTTTATTGATTCGCTTACTATAATTGATGTTTCCTTAACTTGATTTTACAGTCATTTATGGACTAACATCAGGGTTGGGATGATATTGTTATATATATATATATATATATATATTTTTTTTTTTTAACATTATATTGTTGAGTTCACGTGGTATATAGTTTTAGAGTTAAAATTTGTCCTTTTAGAGTTAAAATTTGTCTCTTATTTTGTCATTGACGAACTATATATATATATATATATATATATATAAACATCTCCTAGTATTTCTATTCCATTTTTGTTTGGATTATCTCAAATTAAGAATTTATTTTTTAGTTTTTGACATAATCAATGAATCATGTTTTACCATGGTGATTTAGAGTTAATTTTGATTGTTAGTTGAATATATTTTTAATTCTTATCAAGTAAAGACACATACTCTTAATTTGGTTTAAGAGGAAGAAAGTATTTCATGCTTAGGTGTTGGGTTATTTTTGCTGTTTGCACTACATTTGTTTTGTCTCCCTTTACAAATAAAAAAGACGTTGAATGAACATGGTACATATAAATCAGTGGGCCATGGCTCCCTTAACTTTTAGAAAACTGCAAGTAATAACCCTTGAATTTTTATAATATACAACTTTTATTGTCTAGAATTTATTAATTATCTATATTGACCCCCTTAACTTCAATTCCTAGCTTCGTTATAAACTATTTAGTTGAACCCGTTTTAGTTGATCTTAATAGAGCAAACTTATAAACAAAGAATGTGGAATTATGCTTTAAACTTTTCTCGGATATGCATTCTAATTGTAAGAATCGGTGTAATGGAAAATTGTATAGGTTAAACAGTCTATTTGTATACTTTAATATAGAATTAAATGTTATGACACTCTCCCAAGGCTTATCGAGACATTTGTTAAACTTTTATTAACAGGAGCGGTAGACTCCCAATCAACATTGCCACTACTCCCAATCAACGTTGCCACTAGTTAACCATACTCTTTAATGTTATTTTAGCTTTGCTCTTGTAATAAGTAAGGTGGGGTTATTTTATATTAAACTAGTACGAACGTCACACGATGCGTAGCCGAATATATAGTAAATTCAATTTTTATAAGTTTTTTATTTACATTGAATTCCACTGATGTATATGCAGTGCCAATGTAAGGAATATAATTAAATGAAACTGTAGAATGTATTTATCACATAGTTTTCTAAAGAATAATGTGTTGTATTATAGAAAATGTAAATCCAAAAAGAATTAGCCGTCCTCTTGTAACTTCCATGTAGATTTGATTGTAACCCGTTGAAGAAAGCTTTACTTGATTTTGTCCTGCACGATATGAAATAATATGTTACATATTTTTGGAGAATATTGTATTTATTTTATAGAATGATATATTTGATTTTTTTAGTACTTACTGTTTCATTCGTCATCTTCAACTGGGCAAATATACCTTCTCTTTTTTGTTAGCTGACATACCGAAGATATGTTTTATTAGAATGAACTGTTATATTACTTTAACTAATATATATAATATAATTACCTTTGATGTACTTTTGCAATCCTCCGTATTCGAATTGTCATGTTGGCTTTCCTCGAATTTTTGGGGTGTGTTAGGGTGGTTCTGGCACTAGCACCTTCCTGTTTAGCTTGCACGGGGGAGTCCAAAGGGTCGTTCGTTTGGAGGTTCAGGGTTATAAAAAAAAATGTGTAGTACTCCTTCGCCATTATCAAATTAAATTTGTTGAGCTTGAGAGTGAATTTGAATTTTTTCTCAATAATATTTTTGAAAATAACATTAGCATCGTTTGTTTGTTCCTGAAAAAAATACGTAAATTTAATTTAGTTTGAGATACTTAAAATAAAAATGTTGAAATATATACTTTTTTTTATGTACCTTGTTATTTTTTGTTTCAATTTATGTAAGTGGGAACCCAACCAGTTTTTCTGCGCCCTTGTCGAAAAGAACCAATGTTTCTGTCGCATAGTTTTGTACGTCTATTTGAAGTTTATATCTAAAAAATTTGAATAATTAAGTAAGGCTATACTTATTTCATCCTAATATATATTATTTAGTTAAAAGAGTTTAATGATACTTAAGAACAAGAAATGTATTGTCACTCTCGCAGAATTTACATTTGTAAGATTCTTCAAGCTTTGTCAATATCTTGTTACAAACTTTGCATGCCACGTAAGACCAGTCGAACTTATCGTTGACACGAATAATTAGGCCTGTAAATTGAGAGTCCGATGCTCGAAGCCCGCCCGTTCGGCCCGCTATTTTCGGACTGAGCTTTATTTGAGTTTGAGACGAGCCGTGCCTGAGCCAAAATTTCAAGCCCGAATGAATTTCAGGCCGAGCTTGAGTCGAACCTCGCCAAGCCCGAATTGGGCCTGAAGCCCGAACTTCATATTCATAACTAACTAAATAAATAATTTATATAATATAACATATTTATGTTAACGTTGTTTAATTAGGTTTCGATCTTTTATTTCATTTACTACTTTCAAAAAAAAAATCATTTGTCATAATACATTAGATTACATGTGATTTTCAATTTTGTGATTTTATTGTTAATCTCATTATGTTTATTTGATTTAATAATTGCTCAAGTCACAATAGGCCTTTGTTAGTGATCAAATTTTGCTACATGTAAGAAATTTAATATGCATTTGTACGTTTTCACTCTTATTTCCCTTGTTTTAATTTTAATACATTTCGTAATTATATATTTTATTTCATGAAATATCCATTAGATTTTAATGTGTAATTTTGTCCATGATGGAAATACAAGAAAAAAAATTAATTCAAACTTTTTTAACAAAAAAAAATTAAAATCGGGCCTGCCTGAAATCGGGCTCGAAGCCCGTAATATATATGAGCCGAGTTCAGGCCTAGGTGGAAAAAAATAATTCCGCCGAGCTCGGGCTTGCGCATGGGTAAGTGAGTTCAGGCCGTGCCTGAGCAATCCCAAGCCCGGCTCACCCAGCCCGATTTACAGCCCTACGAATAATATATGCTACAATTGATACAATCTTTACCTGTAGAACCACATTAAAACTTAATATCTAAAATATAAAGCTAATAAATTGTTGAAAATAATCTACATTACCTCGTCTTCTAATGTTGACCTCATTTTTTTAATTTCTAAAATGTTTAGGATAATAGGTGATGCGTTACTTGATTGCAAATTACGAGCAGAAGGTATACGTTCCATTGCTTGCAATTGTTTAGAATTTGAGCTGTTGAGTATAAAAGGTGAATAAATTAAATTGGATAATATCCTTGTTTGATTGTTTACTAATTAAAGCAATTACCTTCCAATGACTGCTTGAATCTCGGGTATAATGATGTTAATGTATGCTTCGTCGCATTTGTTGACGATAGATATATACCTGTCATTTCAAAATGAATGAAGGGAAAAGTTCAACAATATAAATTTGTTATTAAGAATATATGCGTACCTCGGAATTCTTTAACATTGAGTGATGTAATCACAATTGTAATCGACAGTTCTGTTACATCTTGCAAATTGTCGTTGAGACTAATTGCTGATATTCTCTTCACAGTTATTTTCACTTTGTTGTTCCTGTATTGTGTATATTTTTCAATAAAGAAATATTTTGTGAGTTCCTGTATTGTGTATATTTTTCAATAAAGAAATATTTTGTAAGTTTAATATATATATATATATATATATATATATATATATATATATATATATATATATATATATATATAAATATAAAACATAATTGATAATTGAAAAAAAGTTTTAATATGTAGGATCAGAGATGTGTATGTGTAATTTCTCGACACTATTTCCACTAAGATTCAAGTATTCGACATCGCTTCTCCCGATAAGAATGCCACATACATCTGCAACAAATATTCTATGCATTATGTACGACTTACGTTATGTAATTTATGAATAAGTTTATAAAGATAAGAAATTTGGTAAAAATTAGCCTTTGAGGTTTTCCTTGTTCACGATTTTGTATTTGAGTGTACTGTACTCAATAAATTCAAATTTAAATAACGAAATAAATTGGATATTGTTTGTCACTTCTTCTACATTTGTGGCGTCTTTGAAATGTATTACACATGGATGTGTTACACCTTTGTATCCTCTGTTGTTCGCGGCAACTTTGAAATTATAGGTTTTGTAAATTTTTGCTTCTTCAATTAAGGATGCAAATTCCTCAACTTCATCTTTCCAAATAATTCCGTGAATATGATTATCCTGTTAGAGATATGATATAATCACATTAGATTGCCCAATTGAAGACCGAATCAGTAGAATTAAAGTATATTGATCAGTTCAATTGCAATTGAAACGAATAAATAAATAACCTAGAACAATTTTTGTTAAAAGTATAAAAATCGGGAAAACCATATTTATATACCTAAAGTAAAGCTTATTTTACGTGTATTAATTACTTTAGAATTAGATTTAATTTCTTTTAACTTATGGTACGTACAGTGAAAAAGTGCACAAAAATGTAGTAATTACATCTCGTGTCGATTAATTGTTTCGATTCTCCCTTAAGTTGTTTCTCGAGTGGTTTAGCTTTAGCCACCCTTCCATCGATCGAAAAATCACTCCCAGGACAGTAGGACATCATCATCGCCACCTCCTGAATTAGAAGCATATCGAGGCTGCATATTGGTAGAGTCGCAGCCTCATCGCTGCTTACCATCCTTAAGGACAGTAGCACATCATCTACCTTGCATTGTCTTTAAGTTTTTCTTGATTGTTTGTTACATTATTTCAAATATATTCGAACATCTTTTCTATAGCCTTTATTTAGTTATTTTTTGCCTTTTTTTTTTCTCAACGATTATTGATCAAAGAAATTAACCAGCTCAATACCAATTCTGATGTAACTTATGGTGCGTAAAGTTTTCAAAAACACAAAACAGTGAGTAAAACTATTTGAATAATAGTTATAAGCAAAAGCAAACAATCCTTCTACAATGAAGTTCATGGAAAGTGAAGTTCGCGAAATGTTTGAGCAATGTATACATCATAGAACACCATCTCTAACAACCAAAGTCCTAAAAATTTCCTCTAATCTCAAAAACTGAATAACTATGGTGGGCTGGAAAGATGGATTTTATAGCAAACGCATTGAAAAAGATTAGGGTATTCATTAAACATTTCTAACTAAATTCAGAAAACACAGCTAATAACAATTTAAAATTAAGTTCCGAAAATATGTAAAACTGGGGTCCAACCCTTGCTCAAAGTCTCAAACCCAACAACAACAGTTATTGTTGAAAAAATAACATTTAATTCTTGTTTATCAAGGTTTTGAGAGAGGAGAACAAACGAAAAAGCCATTTGATTCTCGTTAGTAAGGACCATTGATATATTGAAGCAGGTTTGTGGTTAGAATAGGTAGGAGCATCTAAACAACCTGATGAACTGTGCTAAATGATGTTTTTTTACGTAGTTCAGTTTATGTTATGACGCAACCTTTTCTGATCCTAGTTCATAGTATTTTAAGTAGTTGTATGCCCTCTATTATGATGATATGGATTCTACACGTGGTGTGATTTTACATAATTGATTTGTGACATACAATTTATATCATTTTTGGTTTATTAGTTCAAGTAAGTGTACGTTTGAATTACAAATTTAGTAAATTTTTGAAAATTCTGGAGTTTGAATATGAGGAGAGGATAAGTGACGCTACATTTCCACATTATGATGATGTAGGTAATGGAATGTTGTAATCAACAACCTATCGAATCTAAATATTTCAATTGAAGCATAATATGAATTGGTAGATTTTCTTCTTAGATCGTAGACAGTCATGATTTGGGGCAATTAAGTTGTAAATTAAAGCAGTAATCCCAATATTTCAATTTGAATGACATCCCAGTTGCTGCAGTGGTTGTGCCAGAAAAATTCTTAACTAATGTAAAAGTACGTCATTAAAAGATACAAGTACCACGTATATGTGAAATATGAATTCCTTTCAAAATATGAATGCTGAAAGTTACGCCATTTTTGTGAGTCAAGAAATTAGTTAGATGGATAAACTATCGCTATGCATATTATTACACATCTATATAACTACAGAAAGCAAGTATGATGCCATACCTTTTCATCAAGAAGGATGCAGTCAACAGACATGAGCTCGTTGTTCTTCTTGAAATTGAATACATCCCATTTTCTAGTTACTCCGGCAACGATTGAGCAATTATTCGAATCAACCGTTAATTCCGATACTGAAGTTTGAGTGTGATTCATGTTCAATCTACACGATTATGATAAATATACATAAAATGTATAAGAAGTGTGGTATTAGTCATTAACCAAAAAATGTTGTGAGAATTTGATATGAAATAAAATGTGTGTAACAATAGTAAAGTTTAGTTACCAGAATGTAAATCTTGGAAAATCTTGTTGAACACTATATTCTTAGTGTAGTTTGAGGTATTGCATCATCATTTCTTATTATAATTTCAGCCCTGATCTCGATTTCACTCTTGACGTAGCTACTTAGAGTTGTCCATGACAAAATACTCGATTGGGCAAGTAAATTCCAATGTTAGACAAAGTTTGTCCTTGACTCTTGTTTATAGTCATAGCAAAACATAACCGCAAAGGGAATTGTCTTCGTTTTAGTACGAACGTCCATTTCTTATCTGTTGATGTAATCACAATTCTTAGAATAAAAACTTTTGTCCCAATATGCGAACTAATAAGAACTCTAGCTTCAATTATCCAATCACTCATTTGAGTAATGATTAAACGTGTTCCATTTACAGAGTCCTGCACTCTGAATAATGTTACGTAGTAGGATCATAAGGACGCCAACTTTTAGATGGAGTTCGTGGTTAGGCAACCCATTGAAATTCAAGCTGTTTAGGAACTCCGCAGGTTGCTACATCTCTTTATCGGTCGTTCTTGCTGATGCTTAACAAATGGAATCAAAACTTAGGTAAGTACGCTCCTCTTGATCAGTTTTACTAAGAACAAACTTATTTATATCGTCGACCACATTGTTAGTTGGAGTTAGAATTGCTGATGATCTCAAGTAATCTTTGTTCCTAATGTTATCAACCAGATCAGGATACGTGCTTTTGACGATTGATTCGGCTGGATTTTCGGTATGCTCAAGTAGTAGATCATTTGGAATTTCAATCCATGTCTTCTCCACTTCGTCATTGAAAGAAGTAGCCGATATCGTTCCATCTCCAATCCCAAGAACCCAATGTGAAAATCCAGATGTGTCTTCTATACGCATATTTTCTTTTAGTACAAAGACTTTACAGTCCTTCCAAATTGGAGACATGTTTGTGAAGCTCGAATAATATCATGTCTTGTTCCTCTTTGGATAACTGGTAATGTTTGCCTAAAGTCTCCCCCGAGAAGAACCATTTACCCTCAAAAAGTTTATCGTTCGATGTTTGGTCGTCGAAATTAAGGATATCTCGTAATGCTCTATCAACCGCTTCAAATGTATGACGATGATCCATAGGATCTTCATCCCAAATAATTAGTGAGCATTTTCGAATCGGTTCAGAAAGGTTGGTGCCTTGTCGTATTTCACATGACGAAGATTCAGATATCTCAATCGGAATTACAAATCGTGAATGTGCTATTCTTCCACCCAGTAGCAATAATGCCGCGATTCCAGAGGATGCTAGTGCTAAGACAATCTTACCTTCAGATATTAATCGTGTAATGATAGTCTTGTACAAATACGTTTTGCCTGTTCCTCCTGCGCCGTAAACGAATTATAATCCTCACTTCTGCTCATTAACTTAATCGATCACTTTGTTGTAAACCAAAAATTGATCTTGGTTTAAGCCCACATGTAGTCTTTGGTGTTCAAATGCCATCTCAGCAATATCGTACGATGCCTCTTCACGAATCAATCTATTTCCCATATCCCTTAATAAATATTCATCAGGATGTTGTAGGGCTGGAAAATCTGTCAAACTTCTGTTGTTACGATGCATAATTTGTTCGATTTCGTAAAATGCGTAACTTTGTAGCTGAGAATCAGTTAATATCAACTCAAGAAATTGAAGTTTTTCCCTATGCATATAGAGAACATCTTCAGAAAGAATATGCCAATTTGGTTCCCAAAGAGCTAATGGTTCAGTAACCTCACAAAAAATGAGTATCATAATAAATAATTCACAGAGTTGATTACTAGATGACCAAGTAAAAGCCCGGGACAGTGCATCGTGCCATTCTTTGTCTCCATCTAGTAGACCCAATGCATAACACACTACCTTGAAGGTCGGATAAATTACCCCATTTACTGTTCTAATTTCTTCGTAATTGTGGGGACCTCTTACAATGTTTAGTAACATTCGTAAGTAAAATCTCTCTCCTGAGGCCGGATGTGCATATACATGTGACACCCCGCCTAATTAAATACTGGGTGATCAGTCCTTTATTAAATTATAATCAAGGTGAACGGTTGGTTCATTCTCAGCATCACTGTCGAAAAATAAATTTTCCAATTTAAACACCCTAATATTTAAACTAAGTGTCAAAACTATTTAAACCTTATTCCCATTTTATTTAAATCTAATTATAAAACCTTTGATAATTAACAGTTTAAGAGTTAAAAAATAATAGTAAGAATGTAAATGATCATTCAAGAATTTAACCATCAATAGTAAATCCCAACTTCAAAACACCAAAGAAAAATATTCTGGCAGTAATAAATCCCAAACTAAAGCTACTGAAAGTAAATGAATTACAATTCCTCACAAAATCGACTAAATAATGAAAAGGGCGACACATGCCCAACTAGATATAGTAGAACTGAAAACGGAATCAATAATGAGGTCGTCTAAGCAAGAGGCCTGCAACTCTCACCTAAGTTTAGCAAGTATTTAAAGTGCTACCGGCTAATGCAACCAACATATTAGTGCGACACTCCCTTGAGAAATTCTCACCTCTCTTCTAATGTGCACACCTATCGCACTAATCTTCCCAACAGTTTAACTTATCTTATCTTAAGTTGCTCGTGAGGTTTCAAACCGACAAATTCAAATGTTTAAGAGGTTAATTTTATTTAAAAGCAAAGTTCTCACTTAAACCTTATTCTATAATAAAGTTTCTCAGTAATATATCATGCTTTTCAAACACTTATACCCAAGTTGAAATAATTATTCATTTCTTACTTACCATAGACACAGTAGGTAGTTCCCAAATTTCAGATTTAAATATATATATTAAATACTCATATAATATATATATTCTAACGGCACCCCACATAACAATTATGGTGCGCGCATACTCTGCTATCCAGTCCCCGTATCACTCGTATTAAGGGAAATACAAGTTCGGAATCACTCTCGAACTGTATTAACACAAAATACATATAATATTGAGGCGAAGCATAGTTCCAAGTCTCTAAGAGGTCATCACATACCCTCACGTCGCTTAGGACCGTCTGACTATCGATCCGATAGCCTGTACCAAGGATTCCTATCTTCTAGGGTACGAGTCAATATCCCCCATAAATGTCCAACGAGATAAGACTGTCCCAGCGCGGTAACCTCAGGGATAGCAAGTAGCGCGGGCATGATTTTTACACATATATAAGATATATGATCAATCACAGAGTCATATAGATATATAACTATTCACATTCATAAGTTAGGTACGCCCACGGCCCAACATTATATTATTCCATTCTTAATACATTTTTATTCGATTATTTCTTATAACGGGCTTATTCATTTTATTTTCGAAATTTAATTTATTCCAACTCACTTCTCATCTCTCGAAGTATTCTCTTTACTTAAGTACAAATTTAGTAGGCCCTCACTTACCTTCTAATCCAACTTTTAGATATTTCGATTATTTAGTCGACACACGTTAGATTCCTTAGGTATGAATATTTCCCGTTTACCCTTCATTTTCCCATTTCATTAAAGTACCACTTAGCGGGGTTTACCTTGATCCTACTGGTCCTTTTTATGTTTCATAAGGTCCTAATAACATAAATCAAGATTTATTACGCATTTAATCGGATTAAATCAACATGAGGAAAAATCTAGTTTTTCAGGAGGTGTCGATCGATCGATAAAAAGGGGTCGATCGATTGAACCGTCGATCGATCGACATTCTTGGGTCGATCGATCGATCAAGCAGGTATGGCGAAAACTGCAGAATACCAGTTACGAAAATTATCATCCAAAGTCATCCAAATCCAAGTTTTTGACTCCCAAACTCCCAGAAATTTATACCACAAGCATTATAAACCCAAATGAACAATAATATACGAAAGGCATGCGAGTTTTCATCAAGTATCATGAATTAAAAGGGCCAAAATCTATATAAATCTCATGAACCCTAATAATTTCTTTAACTTAGTTATTCTCATTCTTTTTCCAGAATTTCTACTTCTAACCCAATGTAAATTCGTGGTTCAACCTCTACATGTTAAGGGGATTTCCAGAATGATGTTTATATCTCTACAACATGCGAGTTCTAACCTCCAACATAGATTTTCTTCCATAAAAACTCATCCTAATCAACCCTAAACTAATATGAATGAAGCATTAACTAAATTAACCAAGATAAATACTTGCCTGGGAATTTTTTGTTTCTGATTTATGGACGAAATCAGTGTGGTGGTGATCCTCGTTGCGCGATCTAACGTTTGGCGGTGACGGCGGTGCAAACGGATGAGTTCTTGGCCTAGAACTCCTTAGTAAGCTCTTCCTTTCCTTCTCCAATGGCTGTCTTTTGTCTTTGGTTGTGTTAACCCTAGAAGACAACCCTAAGCATCTGATATAACCTAGAAAATTCGTAGGTTTCCAAGCCCAAAAATACAAAATGCCTAAAACGCCCTCCCGGGGTATTAATTAAGCCTAAAAACGTCCCGAGACCCAAACTAAATCCTCGGGTACATTATTTTGACTATCTCGACCCTTCCAGACACTTAGGAGCACTCTAAATGACCATACGGGTGACTTATAATTTATTAACTTTTATTAATCAAAACTTTGTCCTGACACGACACGGGCGCGTCCCGACTTAAATTTCCAAAATTGTCATTTTATTCACTCGTGACATTTAATAGAACCAATATTATATATTACTTTGCTCATTAGTAATATTCAACAAGTTTTCAATAATTACTAACTCTCGTCGCGTTAGTAATTAAAAATAATTAATTTCCGGATTTATATTAAATTAATAACTAACATCAAATTTAATAAATCCCCAAATTTAGAAAGCATAAAAATACGGGGTATTACATACTTCCCCCTAATAACGAAATTTCGTCCCGAAATTCAAAAAATAAGGTGTACCTGGTAAGAATAACTCTGGGTACTTCTCACGCATGTCCGCCTCACGCACCCATGTGGATTCCTCCACATTATGATGCTCCCACTGGACCCGGACAAGTGGGACTACCTTTGACCTCAATCTTCTTTCGCTATAGTCTAGGATAGGCACTGACCTCTCCTCGTAAGAGATGTCTGGTTGTAAGTCAATCTCCTCAATCGCGATATGGGTATGGGCCATATCATCCCGAAGGTATCATCTCAACAACGAGATGTGGAATACATCGTGAATGCGATATAAATGCTCTGGCAATCCCAATCTGTATGATACCGTCCCAATCCTTTAGATAATGGAAAATGGTCCCACGTACCTCGGGGCCAATTTCCCTTTCTTCCCGAATGTCATCACTCCTTTCATAAGAGATACACGTAGTAATACTTGGTCCCCCACATTAAACTCTCAGAAGAACCGTTTTGCATCGACGTAGCTTTTCTGCATGTCCTGGGCTACCCGAATGCGACTCCTGATAATATCAATCCTAGCGGAGGTTTCCTGAATCACCTCTGGTCCGAGCAACTTGTTATCCCCCACCTCTAGCCAACAAGTTGGGGAACGACAATGCCTGCCATACAAAGCCTCGAATGGAGCCATGTCAATCGTGAACTGATAAGAGTTATTATAAGCGAACTCTACCAGTGGAAGATGTGGCTCCCAACCTCCTCCAAAATCAAGGACACACATGCGTAGCATATCCTCCAACATCTGATTAGTACGCTCTGTTTGTTCATCTGTCTGTGGGTGATAAGCTGAACTCAACCTCAACTCCGTACCCATGGCCTCCTTAAAGCTCTCCCAGAAATGCGACACGAAAATCTTGTCTCTATCTGACACAATATTCAGGGGCACCCCATGTAATTGAACAATCTCAGCAATGAACAACTGAGCATACTGGCCTGTGGTATAGTCTGTCCGTACTGGCAGAAAATGAGCCACCTTGGACAAATGGTCCACAATCACCCAGATGGAGTCGTGGCCCCGCTGTGATGTAGGCAACCCAGTAATAAAATCCAAAGAAATACTCTCACACTTCCACGCGGGTATTTCCAATGGCTGAAGCAACCCCGATGGTTTCTGGTGGTCCACCTTTACCATCTGGCAGGTAGAACACTTGGACACGAACTCAACAATATCCTTTTTCATCCCACTCCACCAGTATTGTCGCCTCATATCTTGGTACATCTTATCTCCCCCAGGATGCACCACAAATCGGGACCCGTGAGACTGGGTCATCACTGCATGACGTAAGTCTGCTCCTTCTGGGACCACCAATCTCCCATTAAACCTCAAACCCACATCAGAACTAACAGAATAGGACTCAGCACCCTCAGCTAAAAGTCGTACAATCTGCTCCTGGCAAAATGAGTCTGTGGTCGGTGCCTGTATTACCCTCGTAATAATCTTGAGTGTCACTGTGTGACAGATATGAAGGAACGGGCTACTACGTCCTGGTGACCCAACTCTTTCCACTTTGCTTTCCAGATGTCCGCTACATCGTCTACCGGTCTACGACTCAACGCATCGGCAACTACGTTGGCCTTCCCCGGATGGTACTGTATGTCGAACTGATAGTCCTTCACAAACTCTAACCACCTGCGCTGACGCATATTCAGCTCTCGCTGAGTGAACAGGTACTGCAGTGACTTGTGGTCTGTGAACAAGCGAAATTTCTCCCCCAATAAATAGTGTCTCCATATCCTCAATGCAAAAATGATCGCTGCTAACTCTAGGTCGTGTGTGGGGTAATTCTTCTCGTGCGGCTTACGCTTGCGGGAGGCAAAAGCTATAGCCTTCTCCTCCTGCTGAAGTACTCCCCCAAGTCCCCGTAAAGAGGCGTCGGTGTAAACCAGATACTCCACGCCCGACTTAGGTAAAGCAAGGACCGGTGCTGAAGTAAGCTTGTCTTTCAGCTCGTCGAAAGCCAATTGACAAGCATCGTCCCAAACATATGGTACCCCCTTGCGAGTCAGGTTCGTCAATGGACCCGCTATTTTGGAGAACCCCCGAATGAATCTCCTGTAGTATCCGTCTAATCCCAAGAAACTACGCACTTCCGTCTGTGTCGTGGGCTGTCCCCACTCCCTCACCGCTGAAACTTTACTCGGGTCAACTGCTATCCCTTGTTCAGAAACATGTCTCAAGAACTGCACTTCCCGTAACCAGAACCCGCACTTCTCGTACTTAGCATACAGCTGATGTTCTCGTAGAGTCTGAAGAACCTGCCTCAAGTGCTCGACATGCTCTTCCTCGGTGTGTGAATATATCAAGATGTCATCTATGAAGACGATGACAAACTGAACCAAGAACTCTCTGAACACTCGGTTCATCAAGTCCATGAATACGGGTGGAGCATTTGTGAGTCCGAATGACATCACTCTGAACTCATAGGACCCATATCTCGTCAAGAAAGCAGTCTTTGAAACATTCTGCTCCCTAATACGTAGCTGATGGTACCCTGACCTCAGATCTATCTTCGAAAAGAAAGTTGCTCCCCTCAGCTGGTTGAACAGATCATCGATTCGAGACAACATATACTTGTTCCGTATTGTGATCTTGTTCAGTTCCCGGTAGTCCACACATAGCCTCAGTGAACCATCTCTCTTTTTTCACAAACAACACTGGAGCGCCCCAAGTTAAGGTACTCCTACGAATGAAACCCTGACCTAATAGCTGCTCTATCTGATCCCGTGACTCTCGCATTTCCTCCGGAGCCATACGGTATGGAGCACGTGCTATCGGTCGAGTATCCGGTAATAAATCTATGACAAAATCTATCTCTCGACTGGGGGGTAGGCCTGGTATCTCCTGAAATACATCAGAATACTCACGAACAACTGGGATCGAGTCTAAGGGAATCACGACCTCCTTAGAGGTATCCTTCTCTATGTAATATAAATGAGCGGTCGACCCTCCCTCTGGGCGAGGCATCGCCACTACAAATATCTCTTGCCCCAAAATGGCAAAGACAATACTCCCACCGAAACAATCTATCATGGCTCTGTAAGCTGCGAGCCAATCCATACCAATAATAATGTCGTGCTCATGCATATCTAAAACTAACATGTCTGCTGGTAATACCAAGCTACCAATCTCTACTCCTACACCCTGGCATATAAAGAAAATTAACGATCCATTTCCCAGTGGTGAGTCTACACACGTTACAGTGCTCTCTGCTGTGGCTAATAACCCTAAGGCCTTCGAAAAATGGCTAGCTATAAAACAGTGTGTCGCCCAGTATCAAATAAAACCCGACCCGTAGTACCATGGATAGGAAACATACCCTCAATCGCGGGCGGCGCCCGTGGAGCTGCTGCCTGATGGACGTTATAGACACGTCTGTACTGTAACTTCCCCTGCTGCACTGGAGCGACTGGAATGGTAGGTAGGGCTGGTACCTGAGCTGGTGCTAGGAGGGTGGCTGGAAAAAGTGGCATTTGTGGCTCATTACGGGCACCCTGCTGCTGTGGGACCCTATCACCCTCTGGACAATCCTGGCGCTTGTGGCTATTTTTACCACACCCGAAGCATCGGCCCTTAAAATTTCGTCCCCTCTGTCCCTGCTGATTACGACCCTGCTGGCCGTTACCACTCCGCCATTGGCCCTGCGGCCCTGCTGAAATCGCTATTGGCCCTACTGCTGCCCCTGCGACTAACGATGTTGGCCCTGCTGGCCCTCCCTAAATCCCCTAAATCCCTGCCTGGAATCACCTGATCAGAATTGCTTGGCAGGGTCCCCTTGATGAGAACTCTGCTCATGCTGACGAGTCAGCCCCTGAGATGTCGGTGCTCCACTAGCACCACTACCCCCTGTCCTGCCCTGCTGGCCGGACTCTCCTGCTCGCTTGCTTCCCTGTAGATGGAAGCGGTGATCCTGGCAGTGTAGCAAAGCAACATTGAGTACGTCTGTGTAGGTACTCAGAGACAGATTTCCTATAAGGTGCTGATGGGTACTCCAAGCTAACCCGTCCACAAACAATAATATCTTCTTACCCTCAGTGGGTGCCTCATCTGGCACTATAGTGAGAAGTCTTGTGAACTCCTCCTCATACTCAGCAACAGTAGAATTTTCCTGCTTCAGACTCAGTAACTTCCTTCTCATCTTAGTCTGCACGGCGGATGGGAGGTACTTGATGTCAAATCGCGCCCAAAATAACCGAATAGTAACAACCTCCCTCTCCTCCAGAGTGGTAGTAGATTCCCACCAATGCAAAGTTGCCCCCACAAGCTTAAAGGAAGCCAACAACTGTTTCTGCACGTTCGTGCACTCGTACATACGCAGATGCCTCTGGATATCTTTCTTCCAATGGCTGGCTACAATAATATCTGAACCACCCGCAAATTCTGGGGGTCGCGCCTTCTGAAAGGCATCCCTAACCCGCTCCCATGCAGATAGAAGCTATGCCGGTACTGGCGCCACTGCCTAAACTTAGGGTGGAGCCTGCTGTACTACCGCTAGCGCGGCATTTACCTCCTGAGCAACGATGTCGGCTACCTCATTTGCGTTCATCATTCCCTGAGTCGGAGCTACTGACTGCTCGGCTTGGGAGCCTATCCTTTGCGGCATGTCTCGGAGGCATCTGAAACGTGAAGAAATTTATTAGTCTAGAGTTATCATCAAATCTCACATAGCTGAAGACATAATCACAAAAGCAAGAATACAACAATCCTAAAATAGGGATCTATAACAAGAACTCTAAGCTGAAAGCAAAATAATCCGTACATATCCTAAGGACACTAGAACCTGATGCTCTGATACCACCTGTGACACCCCACCTAATTAAATACCGGGTGATCAGTCCTTTATTAAATTATAATCAAGGTGAATGGTTGGTTCATTCTCAGCATCACTGTCGAAAAATAAATTTTCCAATTTAAACACCCTAATATTTAAAGTAAATGTCAAAACTATTTAAACCTTATTCCTATTTCATTTAAATCCAATTATAAAACCTTTGATAATTAACAGTTTAAGAGTCACACAATAATAGTAAGAATGTAAATGATCATTCAAGAATTTAACCATCAATAGTAAATCCCAACTTCAAAACACCAAAGAAAAATATTATGACAGTAATAAATCCCAAAGTAAAGCTACTGAAAGTAAATTAATTACAATTCCTCAAAAAACCAACTAAATAATGAAAAGGGAGACACATGCCCAACTAGATATAGTAGAACTAGAAACGGAATCAATAATGAGGTCGTCTAAGCAAGAGGCCTGCAACTCCCACCTAAGCTGCAGCGTGTTCCTTCCGGAGGATCCTATGCAAGACGCCCCTGTGGCTGGGTACCTGTAATATATACATATATATACAAGAGAGAAGAGAAAATAGGAAACGGGTCAGAGCCCGATTGCAAAAATAGTTTAAAATTAGTTTAGCAAGTATTTAAAGTGTTACCGGCTAATGCAACCAACATATTAGTGCGACACTCCCTTGAGAAATTCTCACCTCTCTTCTAATATGCACACCTATCGCACTAATTTCCCAATAGTTTAACTTATTCTATCTTAAGTTGCTCGTGAGGTTTCAAACTGACAAATTCAAATGTTTAAGAGGTTAATTTTATTTAAAAGCAAAGTTCTCAATTAAACCTTATTTAATAATAAAGTTTCTCAGTAATATATCATGCTTTTCAAACACTTATACCCAAGTTGAAATAATTATTCATTTCTTACTTACCATAGACACAGTAGGTAGTTCCCAAATTCCAGATTTAAATATATATATATTAAATACTCATATAATAAATATATTCTAACGGCACCCTTCATAACAATTATGGTGCGGGCATACTCTACTATCCAGTCCCCGTATCACTCGTACTAAGGTAAATACAAGTTCGGAATCACTCTCGAACTGTATTAACACAAAACACATATAATATTGAGGCGAAGCATAGTTCCAAGTCTCTAAGAGGTCAGCACATACCCTCACGTTGCTTAGGATCGTCTGACTATCGATCCGATAGCCTGTACCAAGGATTCCTATCTTCTAGTGTACGAGTCAATATCCCCCATAAAGGTCCCATCGAGATAAGAATGTCCCAGCGCGGTAACCTCAGGGATAGCAAGTAGCGCGGGCATGATTTTTACACATATATAAGATATATGATCAATCACAGAGTCATATAGATATATAACTATTCACATTCATAAGTTAGGTACGCCCACGGCCCAACATTATATTATTCCATTCTTAGTACATTTTTATTCGATTATTTCTTATAACGGGCTTATTCATTTAATTTTCGAAATTTAATTTATTCCAACTCACTTCTCATCTCTCGAAGTATTCTCTTTACTTAAGTACAAATTCAGTAGGCCCTCACTTACCTTCTAATCGAACTCTTAGATAATTCGATTATTTAGTCTACACATGTTAGATTCCTTAGGTATGAATATTTCCCATTTACCCTTCATTTTTCCATTTCATTAAAGTTCCACTTAACGGGGTTTACCTTGACCCTACTGGTCCTTTTTATGTTTCATAAGGTCTTACTATCATAAATCAAGATTTATTACGCATTTAATCGGATTAAGTCAACATGAGGAAAAATCTTGTTTTCCAGGAGGGGTCGATCGATCGATAAAAAGGGGTCGATCGATCAAACCGTCGATCGATCGACATTCTTGGGTCGATCGATCGATCAAGCAGGTATGGCGAAAACTGCAGTATACCAGTTACGGGAATTATCATCCAAAGTCATCCAAATCCAAGTTTTTAACTCCCAAACTCCCAGAAATTTATACCACAAGCATTATAACCCAAATGAACAATAATCTACATAAGGCATGTGAGTTTTCATCAAGTTTCATGAATTAAAATGGCCAAAATCTATATAAATCTCATGAACCCTAATAATTTCTTTAACTTAGTTCTTCTCATTATTTTTCCATAATTTCTACTTCTAACCCAATGTAAATTCGTGGTTCAACCTCTACACGTGAAGGGGATTTCCAGAATGATGTTTATATCTCTACAACATGCGAATTCTAACCTCCAACATAGGTTTTCTTCCATAAAAACTCATCCTAATCAACCCTAAACTAATATGAATGAAGCATTAACTAAATTAAGCAAGATAAATACTTGCCTGGGAATTTTTTGTTTCTGATTTGTGGATGAAATTAGTGTGGTGGTGATTCTCGTTGCGCGATCTAACGTTTGGCGGTGACGGCGGTGCAAACGGATGAGTTCTTGGCCTAGAACTCCTCGGTAAGCTCTTCCTTTCCTTCTCCAATGACCGTCTTTTATCTTTGATTGTGTTAACCCTAGAAGACAACCTTAAGCATCTGATATAACCTAGAAAATTCGTAGGTTTCCAAGCCCAAAAATACAAAATGCCTAAAACGCCCTCCCGGGGTGTTAATTAAGCCTAAAAGCCCCCTGAGACCCAAACTAAACCCCCGGGTACATTATTTTGACTATCTCGACCCTTACGGACACTTTGGAGAGCTCTAAATGACCATACGAGTGACTTATAATTTATTCACTTTTATTAATTAAAATTTAGTCCTGACACGACATGGGCGCGTCCCGACTTAAATTTCTAAAATTGTCATTTTATTCACTTGTGACATTTAATAGAACCAATATTATATATTACTTTGCTCATTAGTAATATTCAACAAGTTTTCAATAATTACTAACTCTCGTCGCGTTAGTAATTAAAAATAGTTAATTTCCGAATTTATATTAAATTAATAACTAACATCAAAGTTAATAAATCCCCAAATTTAGAAAGCATAAAAATACGGGGTATTACAATACAATACGACCAATGCAGTCTTCTCTTTCTCTTCTTTTCCACTCTTTGTACTTTGATTGTCATACCCATTTAGTAGGGAACTCGACATATGTAAGTTCATGTGCATCCAGATCTTATTAATTTATGCTCATCCATTCAGTGAACATTGTTTTCTCGACATCGATTATGTTCACGACATTGTCTAACCTTTCTGAATCCTAAGTGTTATATTTTGTTCATTTGGTAAGTGGAACGTTAGTCTCTCTACTGCTACTCTGCGATGTTGAATATCAAAATTAAATATCCTCCATGCGGACTCACAGGCAGATACGTACCTACAGTCGAGATATGATCTAATCGCATCAATGGGTATAACATTATCTTCGCCCTTAGTATCATTTCTTGAAACATTTTCTTGCAATACAACCCTTGCTTTATCAACACCCTTGTTGACATACTTAAAGAGATACTTAATAGCTCCAGACTTGGTACGCAGCTCGACATTAATGTGTACGTCGTAGGTAGTGATCAAGTCTTTGTTATGAGGTACAACAACTCTATTATCGAGCTTAATTCCATTTTTGTCAACAACAGTGCCATTATATCTCCTTTTTGTAAAAAGGAAAACCGTTTGCATCTAAAGATGTTTCCGATGCAAATGTCTTGGGGAATTTTTTCGAACAACTTCCTTTGGGCATACATGGGGAGTTACGATTTTCTTCACCGCAAGGGTCGTGCATCATAAATTGGGAAACAACTTTGAAGGCAACATGATCATCTTCCTCAATCGGTAATTCAACTGATATAATCGAATCAATTTGTGCCTCTATTCGAGGCTTATTGTCGGGATGTAGGAATTATATGATATGAGCATGTTGCAATCCTCTTTTTTAGAACTCAATAGTGTAAATAGCTTTAAAAAATTAGAAATTAGATTATAATAAAAGTATAAAACAACTAAATATGAATAACAATGTACTTACAGGCTAAGATAGTGCCAAATAGCTTCCTTTCTTTCAAATCTTTCATGAAATGATCAAGATTTATTTTAAAACATCTCGCAATAATGTCGGGACATTCATCTGCTTGTTGGCCAGGATTTAGTGATAGAAATTGGCTAATTTCTAACTACTTTGGGTTCGATGTGAAAGTGATGAAAAGGTTGGGGTTGCCAAACCGTCTACAAATTTCCATAGCATCCCGGAAACTTTGAGCCATATACCTCAGTCCACCTGTAAAACTCGAGGGGAGAACAATTCGTTTACCAACGGATGGAGGTGTCGTATCGCCTCTTAAGACTGCATCCTTAAGCCCTTTGTAAACCTCGGAACGCAACTTAGTTTGATTGAGGCTTATCCATCGCAATCTCTCTTCCTCTATACATGTGTACGCATCAACAATGTATTGTTGAAATAAACGACATGAAATATGTAATAAATTTGAATCGTTCCATCTTTATTGTAGTTTGTACGAATAAAACTCCCACACAGTGACGCATTCTCTCTTCGTATGATGATGACCCATATTATTTTCATAACGAATGTCTACATGATATCCATCTTCACCATCAGGAAAAATGATTGGATATTGCATTGCCATAAATTATGGATGTAGCTCGCTTATTCATTGCAATCCGTTAGAGTTATGATGAATGATAATGTCACGCCTATAATTAGTATCTGAAAGGTCACCAACTATCAAACTAGCAACCTCAAAGGCTTGAGGAAAATTATTAACGGGTGGGTCACCACGCCTTGTACCCAGTAACCTTAGGCGGATGGCTGCAAAATCGAAATCTTTGAAACGATCACGGGCCATTCTTAAAACCTTTGCTAGTTCATTGGTTTCATCAAACATTTTGATAAGTCCTTCCCCAATTAAGGGATCAATGTTAGGGTCAATGCTTGATGATCGTATAGCTGATATATGATTCGAAACCTCATCTTCAGTATCATAGGTGTACAGTTGTGAAAATTTTGGTCGTTGGCCTTCAATAGGGAGCAAGGAACCAATTTTGTGATGATTCTGTCCGCTTATTCGATATACATATGGACCACCACCATTATTGTATCTATTGTCAACTTTCCCTCCTATTGAGGTGAATGCAAACATTGAGTTGTATGCACAAATATTTATTCAAAATTTTGATGAACACGCACCTCCATTATATGATAGTAAATCTATAAGGAATGACGGCGGTTCCTTGGTCAATGGTAGTTTTATTTTGCCTTATTCACAGCATAAGGAGAACTTAGGACATGATGGAATTTTATGTTTTTCAGTACATTCCTCATACCACATAATAGCACCGCAAAAGCTACTTTCCTTTGAAGGAGGACCAAACGTCCAGAGGATAGAGTTTTTACCTATAATATATTGCGTAAAGGAATGTGAGTGTATCAAAATTTGGGAAACTTTTAAACATAATATTTACGTATTTCATAGTGTCTTGCTATTCATGGATGTGGTTGAAGCTCTAGTCTTACGATATGAGTTGGCTGAATGATGTTTCTTGTTTACCTGTTCTAAACCACAAAAATGTATATATTTGGTTATAAATATCAATGACTCGTTTAGAATTAAATTTTATTTTTCAAAATTTTAATTCATACCAGATATACGCATTTGGGGATTATTCAGTGTTCGGTTGGGTACGAATTTAGAGGAATTTGAATTCAACAGGGCACGGGTTGCCCACTCTAACGTGTAGCCACAATATACACCAATGTTTGGATTAGGTTCACAATTTGTTGTAGAATTTTTGGTCAAGTGGACCCATCTGCATTAAGATGAGTTGTAGAAGAAATTGATTTTACATGTGTGCTGCTCGATAGGGTTGAGTTAACATTTATTGAAGCACATGAGTAAGTAGAAGGTATAGTTCGAGACAAATGGGATGAAGAGGAAGGCTTAATGAATGTGTTTAATAGTCGTCAAAGTGCGGAAGAGCGCAACAACCTCCTACGCATCCTAGCTACTCTACATCGTTCAGTATATTCCATCTATTAAAAAGATGAATATGAATTTAGTAAGGATGCAAACATATAACGATTTTGGGACAATTTTGAACAATACAATATTTTTACAAAAGTTTTTACTAACAAACTATAAATGAGGTATATATTGAAAGCTACAAACATTTGACTTATTTGATAATTACCTCACATAAAGTACAGTGGGTATAGGTTAAGAACATAAAAAAATTTAAGTACAATACAACAGTAAAGAATAAAACTATTGATTTTCATTAGTTATGAAGCGTGGAGCATAATAAAAAGAAATTGATAAAGTGGTTGTAAAGATACAAAATAAATAACTATATTACAGATTCTATCAGAATGAGTATATATGGAGTTATAATGAATGTTTGGCATAGTATAGTGGGGGGGGGGGGGGGGGGGGAGAGGACCTGACTTCGTAATCCATTTCGATCTACTTATCATGTTGCGCAATTCTTTCTTAAAATCGTGGATAGACTCGTTTTAAAGTATGTAATGTAAGGAATATTATATATTGAGAGGAGTTTTGAATAGGAAATGCAAATTTGTAAGGTTTCTACTAAGATTTTACTATGTAGCTGTTCTTCCTTTGAGGGTTATTCACATATTTATGACTATGAACACTTGCTTCATTTAATGGATTAACTGAATTCAGGTAGTGGGAATGGGAGGCTCTGGCTAAATGGATCTCTAACCTTTATAAAAATGAAGGACCTGAGTAGTTTATATTGTTTATATTCAATCAGGTCATGTCGGTAAAAATGTTTAAACACTAATACGGGCACATATCAAACGATCGTATTAGCAGTTTAGATTTACGATGAATATGTTAAAGATTTTCCACTAATGCAGATTAAGAATCCATTCAGCTAGAAGAGAACCAACTGTAATTGCAATTAATTAAAAATACCAGGGGCCATATCGGGATGCTCATTAATGACTTAAGAGCTTAATTACTAATTAGCCACTTGCGGCAGGGGTACTGAACTGACATTAAGAGATGATATTTTTGTATTACATCAATGTCGATATATACCCTAACATATGTAGACAACAGGGAAAGTCAAAGACATTGAAGAGCTACATAAACTTAAGCAATTGTTTGATGTTTGTTAGCTCAAAAGTTAGTTATACATAGAAATTCAAATTACTAAAATTGATTTCAGACATGATTATCGAAAATCCATAAATTAGAAAATTCAATGATTTCAAAGAAAAATATATTAAAAGTCACAACTCTATGAATAGTAACCCAAATTCCTATATATAAAGTAAAGTTGGGAAAAACAATAATTCAAAAAGTTTTGAAAACGAAATCTTTGAACCATTAATTGCGTCATAGGAGAGTTATAAAATCAGTCCAAAGGCCAAAAAAATAAAAGGTAGACAGTAAACACTTTTTGTCGACATCATCATAAATAATCGACACAATGTATAATGACTAAAATAATAAATTTACAGCCAAATACATCCAAATAAAATAAGTATGTAAATCTATTATTAATATGAAAATGTATAAATATTTTGCAAATTTTAAACATAATAATTATTTACGAATGCTTCCCGCAAAAGAAATATAGCTGATTTATATATAGAAAATAGTGAAAATTTGAATTACCTATTAAAAGATAAAACAATCGATTTAAATTATTTAAATGTTTATTGGAATGGTTGAAGGATGACAGAAAGTAAGATTATGACGCCTATGTTTAGATAATGTAAATGATATAGTAAATCGAAAACAAATACTATAACGTGTCTACATTTTAGACTTAAAACAATGTAAATACAATACAACATTAAAACATAAAACCATCGCTTATTCATTCTTTCATTGTTTATTACAATAATTGAAAAACGAAACATAGTAAGGATAGGACATCCACGTCGACATAACATAGATTTTGTAGTAAATGAAAACAAACGCAATTGTATTTCAAAAAGTAAAACAAAGAATTATCCTAAATACCTAGCGATGGAATATATATTGAACTCTAGCAATTAATTTGATGAGCAGATTAATTCTCAGACGGATCAAATTCGAATGAAGTGGAACCATCGTGGATTGAAATGGTTGGTCATAGTAGTAGTTGAAATTTTTTAAAGATGATCTAACGAAGTAGAAGAGGTTGATGGATTCAGCATGGGATCTTCATCATTAGATTCAACAATGTGGGCTCCAGTGGATTCATCCTAAGAGTTGGGATCTAGATCAATGAAAGTGATGGAAGTAGGACGTTATCCACCAATAGGCATATTTGTTGAGACGCGCAATTTGTGGATTAGTGAAACTGCGTATAGTAGCCTTTGATTTCTCTATATTTTCAGAGTTAACGACATTTCCTTCTTTATTATAAATTTGAATGACAAAAGTACTATCTAAGGCCTTTAGAACATAATATATTTTCTCCGCTCGTGATTGCTTAGCCTCAATTTGGAATTGAGAGATGGATGATTGAGGAGCAGACATTCAACGACGTGAAATACATCTTTGTTCCCGAGAACTCGGATTGTCCACGTCGATAATTTCCCGCCGTGAGAACATTAAATCAGACTTCAGGATATTTTCACGCTCATTGCGAACCATGCTTATCCTAAATTATTTTATAAATGCGAAAAATAAGTTAGTCGAAAAGGCTTATTCTTATGAGATAACGAGAAAAATGAAATTGAGCTAAAGGTTTCCTATGTGTATGATGTTAAATGAAATTGAAAATTTAGTGAATTATATTATGTAAATCAATTATTTAAGTAGTATTAATATATGTATTTATACAATATACTTTAGAAGGCAAGGTCTTAATTGATTTTATGAAATATCATAAAACAAATAAATGTAAGCAATGAGCTATGGACCAAATTAGTATTGACATTGGGTGACTTATCTTGGATTTGAGTGTAATTCCAAATCTTAGATTACTAAATATATATAAGATAATAGAAATTGAGTATTATTTTTTTTCCTATTTTCGTCATATGTAACTTAATATAATGTTAAATTGTAATTTAGGAGATGGATTGTATCTGTAAGCTCGAGGGTAAGTATTTTCAATTGTTTCTTTAAAGTGTAATTGATAAAGTCCATATACAAAGTAATTAATGCAATTAATTCAATAAAAAATATAATAAAATTGACTTCACGATTTCCAATCATTAGCAAATACTACCAGTGACGACTAAAAGAATATTACCAACGCTTATAAATTAACATAATTAAAAAATTAAACAACAAAAGTAGGAAGGAAACAACCTACTTCTAAACTTATTGCTTTAAAAATTAATTCCTAAAGATACGTACATTTTATAAAGTAATTTCGCATTGAAATTTCCAAAAATCCAAATGGGGAAAAAAAGAGATGAAAAGGCAACATCATACGGGAGACCAAAGGCCACGTATAAATTTAAAAATTTGAAAATTACAATCGATTAGGATACACTTTTAAGAGAACATACATTTGGGTTGAAAAAACCCCACACATTTCTAAATTAACTTAATTAAAAAATTTAACAACAAAAGTAGGGAAACAACTACTTTTAAACTTATGGCTTTAGAAATTAATTCCTAAAGATAGTTTGGAAATTTTAAAAATAAACCTAAATTTGGGTTTTACAAAAATACCAGTATTTATAAATTAACATAATAAGAAATTAAACACCAAATGTAGTAAAAAAACACCCTATGGTTAAACTTATTGATTTAAAAATTAATTCATAAAGTTCCGTTAAATTTATTAAACAATAAATGTAGCAACAAAACAGCCCACGGTTAAACTTATTGATTTAAAAATTAATTCCTAAAGTTTCGTTAAATTTATAAATAAATTTCGTATTCAAATTTTCGAATAAACCAAATGGGCAAAAAAATAGATGAAAATGCAACATCATACGGGAGACAAACATACGAATATAAATTTGAAATTTGAAAAATTTACACAACAAAAGTGGGAGGAGACAAAAGTACCTTCGAACTGAGTGCTGAAATCTTCTTCGGAAGGAAAGACTGCAAAATTGTAAATTGATTTTAAATCTAAATCAAGAAATGAAAATATAGTTATTAGAGGAGAAAAAAAATTCAGTATAATATAACTTACAAATGAATTATGTTAGGTTGCTGTGAGGTTCATTTGGGAACAACTTGGCTTCTTTATATACGAATAATTTGGGAAGTCGAAGGACATATACTAAATTCGACTGTTCATCTTCTGGTTTCATATCTAACCAGTCGACGAATCTGCCGTCTAATATGAGAGTTGCGATTTCAACTTGTAAAGTGGAACAATTTTCATAAGATGCCGTTTCATAGCAGGTATAGGATTTCAACAGTTTTCACTTTCTAAACATTGATGTAGGAGAGAGAATGAAGTAGAAGGTTAACCGTTTCCTATTTTACTTTCATCCGACATTTCAGTGACAATAGTAGAACTCTTATCTAATTCATCACACTTAATAGAACTCTCAATTTAATTCAAATGACACGTGGCATCCTCAAATGATTTCAGGCAACAACTTTTATATAGTTATATAGATTACACGTATTCCTCAATTATTGAATAGGTCTATGAGAAAATAAAGTAAGGTCCTGTTTGGTCCACAAATTGTTTGATTATGTAAATTGGTTCATTATGAATTGTATGTGAATAGATTTGAAATAAGTTTAAATCTATTTTTATGAAATGTTTGGTAGTCTGAAATTGATGTTAAGGTTCTATGAGAAAAAAATATTAAAACAAATTAAGCGAGAGAGGGGAAGGGAGGGAGAGAGAGAGAGATAGATAGAGAGAGAGAGAGAGAGAGAGAGAGAGAGATGCACTTTATGTGGTTTCAATTTTAAATGGATGCATTTTATGTTTTATGTGAAATGATCCAACTTTAGATTTTACACATTAGCTAAAATGGGACAATTAATGAATTATTTCATTAATGACACCAAACACAATTAATGGATCAATTCATAAATGGACCAATTTATTAATGAGCCAATTTGTAATTTTGGGACAACCAAATGGGGCCTAAAACAAGAAGTTTGAATGACTTATTTTGATGTTGAAGAACGCAATTCTAAGACATATATTTCCCCCATTCTTGAGTAATACCGACGAGCCTCATATATTCGCCTTTAGAATTTAATGATACAATTCTCTAATTGCATTACGCAATTGAAAACACTAGAACCACATTTAGTTTCCAACAAATTTAATTTGTGGAGAGAAAGTTAGAGAGAGGAGTATAAGGGCAGAGCAAACTATTCACAATCCAAAAACGTGGGTAACTGCTTCCTCACAAAATCCTCCACTAAACAACATTAAAATCAGAGTCTGCCAAAATAATTATGAATTAGTTCATTAAAAGAATTATTTAAAACATGTTTAAAAAAAGTTAATTAAATTAACAAGTTTAATTGATTTTAGGTACAAGGATCAAGTCTCGAGATTTGAACCCATGACACCAATTAAGAGAATCTCAAAAGTTAATATTAGGTCACAATCATTTTTTCAAACAAAAATATAACACTAAATGAAATCACTAATCTATTACTAAATCTCATTTTCCTCCAAAACTAATTTTTGTTTCGATTAACCCCTGTAGTATCCAATAATTTTAGAGTACCCCCTTTGTTAGTTTTCGTTGAGAAAATCCATCTCTCTCTCTCTCTCTCTCTCTCTCTCTCTCTCTCACACACACACACACACACACATAGACAATACGCTGTAACACACACACACACACACACACAATCAAACTATCAAACACTCACCAAACACATTGTTTGTACGCGAGATATTTTTACCTAGTATATATTTGTTTGTGAACATATACTCCCATATATATATATATATATATATATATATATATATATGGGTGATATGTATATAATGTATGTATAAGATCCTACCTATATATATATATAGGTAGGATCCTATACATACATTCTATACATATCACCCCCCCCCCCCCCACATATATATATATATATATATATATATATATATATATATATATATATATATATATATATATATATATATATATATATATATATATAGGTAGGATCCTATACATACATTCTATACATATCACCCATAAGAACCATGTCGCATCCGTTGTTATATGCTTTGATGGTAACCAAGGAGTAATAGTAATTACAATCAATAAATTGAAGGAAAGCGAAATTAAACTTTTATTATAGGGGGTGCCTAGAACCTTTATTACATAACGGGGTCTATATAAAATAAAAGTACAATGATCCGGATAAGCGGCTTAAAACATAGAACTATAGGGGACATTAAGGGGTCACAGGATTCGATAAGTTGTGGTGTAGATGTTTCAGTGGGTACTACCATCCTTGTTTGCTACCGCCCACACGTAGGTTACTGAAATTAATTTTGGTGGTAAATTGAATAAAAATGTATAAGGGCGAGTGATATTTCTCGTTCTTCTAGATCACTGTCCATGTGGAAGGAAAATAATTAAGCAAATATGTCAAGTAGATACTTTATTTCTATGACAAGGTATAGTAGGGAGTGTTGTCAAAGTACACTGAGGATTAACAATGCGGATGCTGTAATATAGTTGTAAGAATTTGAAGCAAAGTGAAATATCATAGTACTGATAGGGCTATACTGGAGTCTGATGATATTTAAAAGAATAATATGGTGATTCGTAATTGGATAGGTTGTTTATCGAGTTACAAAGATAAGGTATCAGACTATAATAAGGTAACCCATAATTTATCCGCTATAGGGCTTCAAGTACGTAGTAATATCGTTATAATATCGCCTAAAACCTTTAGACAGTCGACCCAAATAATTGGAGAATAGTAAAATAGCTTAGCACACTTAGCTAGAGTGACACTCATACGCATGTAACAAATAAAAACTAGGCATTCAACATCTAATTTCTACAGGTCAATTAGAACTATTGTGGTATACCGGGGTCTAATCCATGGATCATAAGGTATGCTACATGGAGTTTCACTGATAATGGTTATAAATTGTAGGGTTTACTATAATCAAGTTTAATAATATGCAGGGTTCTTCCAAATTTAAGGGTGTAATTGAATTTCAGTGGTTCTTTTGAATTCATAAGCCATAGCGGTTTATCGGGTTTAGAAAATAACTTGAATAAAAAGGGAATTAATATTCATGGTTAAATATGAACTACACAAAAGAGTTCGTAAATGAGAACATGAGTTCAGGGGCTATCACATAGTGATATAAACAATACGGTAAATTCAAGGACATAAACACAAGTATAATAATGAAATAAAATCACCTACTTTTTAAGTACGGGTTAAAGTTTACGCATCTAAATCACTATAGTGGAGTGGATATTCTAAAATCATGGAGATCATAAGTATATAGTATAGGCCTAAAGTAATATTATTGGATGCTTATAAGATACAGTTGAGTGAAAATTTATATAAGTTTTTAGTGTAAAATAAGTGGTCGGGTGTAAGTGTATAATTTTTAAAAGTTTAAAATATAAATTTTCCTAATTTCCATTTGGATTTAAATTTAGTGGAAAGAGGCAAAATGACTATATTTAACCTAAGAAGTTTATGTTAAAAGTTTGGGGCTATTTTGAAATACTTGGAAAACTGCCAGGTGGTTAAATGTAAATGTAAATTTTAATTTTTTAAACCTTAAACATGTTGACTCGAGATGGTGATTTCTAGGAATTCAATCAGGGTGATGTAATATACCATTTTGTTCAGAATTAAAAAATAGAAGTTTTGGAAAAAAAATCAGAGTTTTCTGATTGGGGACGTGCCCTCACGCGCTGGGTCAACCCCCACTCGTGCCTGGCTTGACACCCAATCTCGCGTGTGTAACCCACATCATCTTCAACCCTCGATTTGTTGACTTTAGGGTTTGAAAACGTTAACCCTATATTTGGACCGTTTTAGAATACCATTTGAGTTGGTTACTGAATGAAAGTTGTGTAATTTTTTGAGAGGAATCCAACCATATTAGTTTCAAAGGTTTTGGTGGACTGGTTCGTGCTATTAGATTTCTTTAAAAATAGCGAAAGTTTGACCTGGATATATGTTATTGTAGACTATGATTTGGGTTTCGGTATGATGATGGTTGTGTTCTAGTTTAAAAATGTAATGAAACAGGTTTGGTTTGAAGGATTTTGGTGGAGTATAGCCTTGAAATTTGTGTTCTGAAAATCATAGAGCCGAATTTTTCAAACTTTGATTAGGGCATTAAAACTTACTTTTGACTCAATCAAACGTTGCACCTAGGTTTCTTAGAACTAGAGCTTAAGTTTCCTAACTTTAAAACTAGTTCAAAGTCAATGGTGTGACACCCCGACTAATTAAATACCGGGTAGCTACTCCTTTATTAAATTAATTCAAAATGCCAAGTTGGCTCAGTTAATAGCATCACTGTCGAAAACATTTTTTATTTTTACTAACCGCCTAGTATTTAAAAAGTAAGTGCCAAATTTTAATTAAAGTCTGATTAACATGCAACAAGTGTAATGAAGAAATAAATAACACCATTCACCATACTGAAGTAAAACGAATAACCATCGCAATAGAGTAAATAAAGTCTGGAGGAAAACTCCTCACTACAATCCCATACTGAAACAAATAACCGAAACTGAAATAATACATGCTAAAGTCTGAAAACTGAAATATAAAAGATGTCTCTAAATAGAAATGGGCAACATGCCCTACAACTGATAGATAGTGACTCTGGAATCCAAAAGATAGAAGCGTCTACATGCAAATCCCTGTAGCTTCCACAAGCAGCTACAACTCGTCACCTGAATGAGTATCCTATGCTTGGTGTCCCTGTGGCTGGGCACCTAAAATGGTTTTACAAGAAAAAGATTTGAAAAGCAAACGGGTCAGAGCCCGAATGTGGAGTTATATTTTAAAAACCTGCAAGTGCTTTAAAAACATTTAAAACATTAAATGCAAAGTACATGTTAGGACGTGCACTCACATTATATTCTCACCTCTCGTCTAACTGTGCACTCCTAACGCAAGTACCCATCTATAACTACCCATACAACTAGTTAAGTGACAACATATCTAGTTAGACTGCCAAAGGTCCTACCCATAATACTCGGTTCCATTAATATAATAACGCTCGTAATTAAATAGGAGTTTAACGTAAACTCAGATACTCAATATGCAATATATATAACTATCAGTTAACTCGTTATATATCTCGAAATAATACCGTAATATATTTACAACATTAACATGAGGATTCTCATTAAATAAATGTATATTATCCATATCATAAATATACTATACAAGCACCCCGAGAACTAAGCTGCGGTGCGCACATACTCTGCTATCCATCCCGGTACATCACGTACATAAGGATTACATATTCCGAATCTCTCAGGAATAGTTTACCGATAACAACATCATAAATAATGGAGGCGAACACAGTCACCATCACATGGGTCACGCACATACCTACACTCCCATGATCAGCGGACTTATTAATATCCCAATAAGTCTTTCTATGACCTATGTTCATCGAGGTACCAGTCTATATCCCCCCCCCCGTAGGCACACAAGGATTAGAGGGTCCTAAGCGAACGCAACCTCCCGTGATAGCAAGTATGGTAGGTATGTCATACACACAATCCATATACTAAGTAAACACACATCTTAGTAATACCGTATTTTAATCGTAGTACGTATCGCATTCTCGCACTAACTATGATTATTACAATTTATACTAATCCGATTTATAATCATACGCGCTATAGTTTCTCACGTCGTAGTAACCACTCACGACTCAACCCAAACCGTCCATGTAATACAACTCTCGTATATAATTTACTCCTCATAGTAATCCAAAAGTCCCAAATTTATCCTTACATCATCAAAGAATGTTAATTCTACTCTCGAACCAGTTTCCGGGACTCCAAAAATCAAAACAGTCCAAAAAGGACCAAACTGTCAACTCGTTAGAAGTCTCGTTCGAACGAGACTGTTCGAACGAGATCCCAGTTCGTTCGAACGAACTGTTCCTTCTAACGATATCTCGTTCGAACGAGATATCGAACGAAATCCCTTTTCGTTAGCAGCGACTGGTCAACTCGTTAGAAGCTCGTTCGAACGAGTTCGTTCGAACGACCTGGGGGCTTCTTCTAACGAGCTACCAGCTTCGGCCCAGATTTTTCCCCAAATCGTTTTTCATCCATTTTAACACCTCAAATTTTTTAAACTAAGTCCCAATCAATCGTTTAAAGGTCTATAATCAATACTAAACATATATAATCACATCCTAACATGTTTTTAAGGGATCAATCCATCCTAACATTAATTAAATTTACAGCTTTCTACACTTTTTCCAAATATCTCAAGAACATGAACCCTAACTACATATCATCATCAAATCCCAGAATTTAATTCGTTTTTCTTTCACCCAAACATGTATTAACATCAGATTAATCGTCTCCAAACTATTCTACATGCAATCCTTCTCAAATTTCTCAAGTTCTATGATCTAAACTACATGGGTTTTCATATTTTATCAAGAACAAACCATAAATCCGAATTTTCTAACATGGAAAAGACATTCTCAGAAATTAAATGGAATAAAGTCACTTGCCTTGGTTTGATTTCTGACTTTGGTGTAGGTTGATGAGGTTTTTCTAGCAGAATTTCCTCTCTCCAAGTTCCTTCTCCAATGGTGGCTTAAGGTGGCTAGGGTTTTATTTGGGAACTTAGAAAACCTAAATGATAACCTACGTAGCTTTCTAGGTTTATATGGTTTGGTTAATGGGCTTAATGGGTTAAATCCACATCAGATTTACATCTCTAATTTTCGTCACTTTTAATTCCTAAAAATGTAAAATTACCAAAATACCCTTTAAGTTGCCGGTATGGCCTAAAAATACCCCGGGACCCAAACTACACCCCCGGGTAGTGTTTTCTGACTATCTCGACCCTTCCGGACGCGTTGGCGCACTCAAAACGACCATACAGATTATAGATTTTAAATTCACTATTATTATCAAAATATTACACCGTGACGCGGCGGTTCCACGCGTCTCAATAAAATTTCCAAATTGCCGTATATAAATCTCACGACAAATTTCATAATACCAAATACATATATAATCATATATGCACATAATCATATACCAACTCGCATCTCATTAGTATTTATAACCCGGATTAATTTCCAATTAATACGCATTTAATTAATTAATCCCCAAAATAAATAAAGTCAAAAGTACGGGGTATTACAAATGGTACAGAATTCACCATTGAAGCTCAAGCTTCAATGGAGCTTCTAGATTTTAAGCTTGTTCAGTTCTATACACACGTTAAAACTTACATGTAACTACATAATTTGATTCTAAAGAACTGCAGAAACATAACCAAATGCTAAAAAATGAAATTCATGTATAAAATGATAAAGATACATAAAAACTCAAAATTTTACTTTGTAAGGGTACTGAGCTGGATGTGTTTTTCACAGAGGTAAATTGGGCTTTATATACGATTTGTGGGGGAGATCTGATTGGTAAAAAGTTAGGCGAGTTTTGTCTTGGGTCGGCCTTGGTTTTAATATGATTTCATGTGGATACATAAGGATACCATATTTTAACCATGTGGTACACTGCCATGTAGGTTGCCACCTAGCCCACCTCAGCAAGGGCGAAAGTGAAAACAAGTTTAGGTTCAAGTTTTGGTCATTGGATGGTTTTATTTTAGTTTTTAGTGCTTATATGTAGATTTTTGGAAGTTTTAGGGGCTTCAGTAAAATTTCTCAAACTTAGGGGATTGGTTCATGATATTACTACTAAATATATGTCATTTGGTCAAACTTTGGGTTCATGTTTGGATTAAATTGGTATGGTAAGGTATATATTAGCATAATTCTTTGTTTAGGGGTATTTTGATAATTTGAAAAATTCTGAGGGTTCCTTAGGAATTTTAGGATTTTGAAGTGACTAATTTCCTATGTTGGGTGAGTTGTTATGGACCAATTTTTTAAAGGGTCAATTATTAAATAGTCCTTACTATAAATATATATTTTTTAAAAAGGACATATTTTTAAAATAAAAATTTTTTGGACTAAATGGGTATTAAAAAATGTCCGAGGGACTATTTGGTATATGTCCCTTTTTTAAAATAGCTACTATTTTAAAATAATTGGTCAAAACGTGTTAGCTTTTAAGGAGCTTGAAAATTTGTGTATTGACCAATTTTTTTTCAAATAGCAAGAAAATTTATTTTGCGTTGTATTTTTTTAAAAATTTCCTGAAATATTGAAATATCACTTAAAAAAATCAACTTAAAAATATATTTTTTAATTTTTAAAAAAAAATTGGTCCGTGGGGAGAACCTCCACACGTGACTTTCTGTAATATATGTAATGTTACTAATGTGTGCGTGTATATCCCCCAACAGCCTTGTTATCTCCCTTTTCAAGTGTGTGTTTATGTACTTATGGTGAAAAAACTATATCCCGAAAAAATGATGTTGCCGAACCAAGAAGAAGGGATTCATGATTCTGGACTGGTGGCAGAAAACATACACACTAAACGAGAAAAAAAAAACGTATACAGTGTTTGTTTGTTTTTTTACAATGTTTGGTTTGTTTTTGTGTGGTTAAGAATGTGCGTGTGTGCCTGTATGTGATACATCCTGGGTTTGTGTGATGTGTGTGTCTAGAGAAGATGGAAGTAGAGAGGTTTTTTCAACTTTCCCGATGGTACATGAGTGTGGGTTGAATGAATAAAAATTAGTTCAAAGAGAAAAATACGATATGGAAATAGTTTAGGGGTACAAGTGTAACAACAAGAAAGTTACACTGAGATTACTATTGAAACCAAAATCCCTAGAATCAGTTATCGTGGTAACTTGGGTCATGGCACTTGATTAAAATCATAAAATTGCCAATCTAAGAGCGTTTCCTTCTCTTTTGTTTTTTTCTCCATTTGTTTATTTTTTTCTTCCCTCGAAACAGAATAGTGACAAAATATCGAAGCAATGTTTTTTTTCCTCCCCAATTACCAACTGTTTCCTTTCCAATGTCTCCTCATTTCTTGAAAGGAATGCAGACTCTTTTTTCTCTAATTATTAGTCTACCTCTGTTCGGAACTTGTGGAAACATTTTCATGAAATTTTCAGGAAAATCATTGTAATTAATTACTTTATATCTTTATCCGGGCATAATATTTCAATATAAACTGCCGTCAATTTTCTTGAAATTTTGAAAATCTATATCTATATTATACTTTTAAAACAATAGAGAGAGAATTTAATGAGGATTATTTATTGTCACTTTAAAATTCATTTCAATCAATTTCTTATAAAATTTCCCTTTCTTCCAATCTTTTCGATTTCTCAAAAAAAAAGTGTCTCTGAAGATTGCCTCTTTATGTTTCTTCTCCCATAATAATTTCTTTTATATTTGGGCAATACATGAATTTAGTTGGTTCATGTATTATGAAATCCATGTATAGTAGTTTAAATGAAGGTTGTTTATTTAGTCAATACATGCATTTAGTTGATTCATGTAATAGGATGTTCATGTATAGACGTCTAAATGGAGTATGTTTTAGTTAACAAGTTAAATGATATTTGAGATAATATAATATGTGAGTTTCTAAGGGAACCACACTTAGTTCAGTGCCTTCAACTTTTTAACAATCCAGACGACGTTATAATAGAAAACACAAATTCATTTGAACTTTCTCGAGGGATTGCTATCCTAGTAGTCATTAAACATTATCGTTTTCATTATCTACATTCAAGTTACTTTGTAATTCGATTTCATACTCTTACCAAGCTAATCAGGGCATTATCTTTGCCTTGATGGCGAGTTGGTGGCACATGACCCGCGCATTCCTTTTGTAATATCCCGTAATTTCCTTGCATTATCTAAATTTTTTAATTTGTCAAGTTTATATTATGTGCTTGTTATGACATGTGATGCCACTTTTTATGTTTTATGTGTATTTATAATTCGAAATTGAAACTGGACGTAATACACAATAATGCATTAATTAAATATTTGAAAATGACTGTGTATTATGGGAGACTATAGAATGGTCAGGAATTTCGTATCGAGGGTTTTCTTGTTTTGATTATCAAGGCAATTTGATTATCCAAACTATCTATATTGCATTCCTCATTAGAGTCATTATTAGGAATAGTAAGCTCAGGTTTCATCAGCTTAGAAGAAAAACTCAAATTGGAAGTAGTCTGTTTCCTATGGGACTGGGTCAATTGTGTCTTAAATTCTAATTCCATTTCCACAGTTCTCAGTTTACTACTGAGTAATTCAGGAATGAGATTTTGGTCCCTCATTTTCTCAATAGCATATCTTTTGTTATCAAATCTCTGTGGTAATGATCTTAAAATTTTAGAGACAATTTCATGTATATCATAAGTTATCCCATTAGCATGCAGTTTGGTCAAAATATCAGTCAAATTCATCTGAAAGTCATTAAATGACTCAGAGTCAGACAGGATTAAAGAGTTATACTGCTGGATAAGCATCTATGTTTTAGCAGCTTTAACTCTAGTGTCACCTTCATGTGCAGTAACCAGTGTATCCCAAGCTTCCTTAGAAGTGGCACAAAATGAGATCATTTTGAACTCATGTTTATTTATAGACATAAAAATGACATTCTTGCCTTGGTTATTGTTTCGAAAAACTTGCTTTTCTTCTTGAGTGAATTCACTTAACACTTTATTAATCCTCTCATTACTTCCTTTAGTTGCTGGTTTTGTACGATAAGTATATCCATTTTCAACAACATACTAGACATCATCTTTCAAGGTTCCTTGTATGAAAGCAACTATCCTTACTTTCCAGTAAGCAAAGTTATTTCCATTAAAGAGAGAGGGTCTGGTCAAGTTACCAAATCTTTCATTTTTCTCGTCCATTGTTTGATTTTAAGAAAACAATTTTAGAAACACAACATCTTTAAAGAAAAATTTCCAAAGCTCTGATACCAATTGAAAAAGCTGTTACTTAGGCCGTTCAATACAAGATTAAACTATTGAAGTAACTCCGAACTATTTTTTGAGGAAACTCTTTTCTTTAAATCAAAACAGATTAATCACAAGATGTGTTTAATAAAATATGCACGAGATTTGTTCAAGATTATATAACAGGTTTCGAAAAACAGTTTAAATCATTTAAGCCTAGCACACCAACAAGAATGAGATGAGGAGATGCAGAAAGATTAAGGACAAAGCATTTTTAATGAGGTAAAACCTCACCCAACTGAGGAAACATCCACAGTGACTTCTAAGTCACGAACCAAAAATCCACTCAAACAAAATATACAAGTTACAAACTATTTAACACACATGCACACAAAATAGTCATATACAAATTTAGAATATGTACCCACTGGTTTGATTCTAACTTCTCTGTAGGTTTGATGTTGATGTGGCTTTCCCAGTTTGCTAACTTCTCCACTTTGTTCCAATCTTGACGTCGACTCTTGAAGTTTCAAGATCTTATAGCCAACACTTCTGTGTTATAGTGTGACAAGTGTTTGTGATGGTGATCTAACACATGCATGCACACACGCACACTTACTTTATACGAACAGTCCTATCAAATTACAAATCAGATCTAAATGAATTGTTTTCAGTTTCTCTCTTATTTAGAACCAAAAGACTTTATTTGACCTTTCAAATAATCTCGGAATCCAAGGTTACCTTACTCGAAAGACTACCAAGCTCATATCCAATTTCAGAGGGTTTTGAAAATATTTTTGAAATTGAAAACCACCAATTGCGATTCCAACTAGGTCAAAAGTTTTGTTTTGTAAGAACTAGAAACATAAAATAGATTCGTTGATTCTGGAGTTTTGAAAAACATTTATAGAAAGAATAATAAACAAATACGATTTCTCAAGATGAGAAACTAAAATATGCAGATCTAAGTGTAATATGACATGCAATAATCAGATCTACAGTTTCTATGAAAGAGAAATAGAGATATAACATGAAATGTCTAAGTTGGAAACAAGATCTCGAACTCAGAGGATAAAATTATTTAAACAACCATCAAACCCCCAGCTACAACACTCTCCAACACACAGGTATAGTGTTTGGTAAATACTGTTTAGGATAAATGAGTTTAGGGTTTGAAAATAAAATAGGGTTTGGACGATTTAGGGTTTCTTTCTCTCTCTGGATTCTCTCTTCTCTCTCCTCTCTCTATTTAGACGAACTGTCAAAAGTCCCCAAATGCTGAGGGAAAGGCTCCTTATATAGTAGGCTAGGAAGGATCGAGAAGGTTGGTGCAAATCTAAAGGCTGAGATTTGGTCTTGGCCTTTTGACTTTGATCCAACGGTTTAACATCAGCGGTGGATTAAACGTCCTCTGATTGGTCTAGATAGGTTACACAGGGATTGGGTTCGAACGCATGCAGAGCGTTGATTACAAAAATCCAAGGCCTGAGATAACACAAGTTTTATGTGTCTTGCAATAAAAACAAATCTGGCCATTATAAGGATGACAAGTGTAGGGCTGAGATAAGCTCTCACATGCGTGTTTTAAACTTAATTACATAGCTCCCCTGAAGTTTCAAGCGCTTTTGGATCCTACCCAATCAAATTTTCAGGTATAAAAGGTAATAACAATAATTACAGAATGACCCCAAAAGTTTTATAAACCAAATTTTAATTTCCAAAAAAGCATTTAAAAATAATTAAAAATTCCCAAATAATAATTAAAACAATTTTAAATGGTATTAAACACACAACTCACACACAATCAAATAATACACTATATGAGCAATGTATGCAACCCTAGTGTGTGTGATTGAGCATTATACCTTCAATTGAATCAAGTGTGGCTTAAGAAGAAGATTCTGAGGCTCTTTGGTAGCTAGGGAATGGGACTCTAATTTTGTCACATATTTTCAAACTAGATGAGCACTTATACAATGTAGACTCAAGTGAGTCAAGAGTATAAGGTGCTTCAATCTCCCCCTTTGGAAATATGAGATAAAATCTTCTTTGAGTCATCTAGGACTCGTAGGGCTACAAAGAAAAAAGGAAAAACCTATTCCCATACAAAAATTCTATCAACCCATTTCCTAGAAAAAGAAAATTACATAACTCAACTAATTACAAGCCAATACCCTATTAACATCTGTTGAATACAACTGTACATATTCCTGCAAATAATCACTAAGATCAATCTTATTAGAAATATGTAGATAAAGGTCCAGACTAAGATCAATCTTATTAGAAATAATCACTAAGATCATGCGTATTGTGTTCTGAACTTGACTACTAGGGGATCATCATGGATATAAAGGACTCCAAAGAGGTCGTTCTTGGATAAACTAATCACCAACATGTCTTTGTTAACCTTCCTCGGTCGATCTTCCTAGGTTAGATTGATCTTATGAATATAAGAACAAGATTGAGCCTCATTGAGGTAAACTTTTCTTTCAGAAGTATGATCTCCTCCTCTAGTGTCTCCACCTATAATCATGTGACAGTTAAAGGAACCAAAACTAAGCATTAATTCCACACGTTCTGGTTGCCCGGGTTTCTTGGGTAGATTGGGATCATCTTCCTGAATTCTCTTTTTCTCATCTCTGGGCCTGCATGGAGATTTTGACGATCATCGAGCTCCTCTGTCATCCCACCTATCAAGGAATTTATCTAATTTTCCTCGGCGGATTAGGGTTTCAATCTCGTTATGTAAAGCAATACAACGATCCGTCGTATGTCTATGGTCTTTATGAAACTCACAGTACTAGGACCTGTCCCTCTTCCCATCGGGTGCTCTTAACTTTTCAGGCCATCGTATCTCCTTGCTATGCTTGATTTTATCCAAAACATAATGAATGCCCATACTTAATGGATTGTGTGATAAGCATCCAAAACTGTACATTTTATACCCCGAAAAAATGTACTTTAGTTGCTAATTCTAGGCAATTTGGGTCTTATGCGCTTTATTGTGTATTTTGTAGGTCAAATGCACGTTGTAGTGTCAAAATGAGTATTTCAAGGTAATTGTGCAGATTATGGAGCTAATTACCAATTTCGTAACCCTAGCCTACCGTAACCTAGCCCAAACTCTGTCCCGAGCCGTGTGTGTTTGATTTGTTCCCTTTCGTCTTTTTTAAAATTTTTAAGTTTTAATTTGAATCGTTTTTATTTTTAGGATTTCTTTTTTCTTTCTTTTTATTTAATGATGTTTTATTTTGATTTTGATTTTTTAGTTTTTATTTTATTTTATTAGGATTAGTTTTTTTTAGGATTTCATTTATTTTTTAGTTTGATTAGATTTTTTTTTTTAGGATTTTAGTTTTAGTTTAATAAATTTTTATTTCTTTATTTCTTTTTATTTTCATTTTTAATTGAGTCTTTATTTTATTTTAAGATTAGGATTTTATTTTAAGATTTTTTTATTTTATTTTTTTTAATTAGTTAGTTAGTGTCATTTGTGGGTGTCCAAATTAAACACACACACCTTCATCCTAAACTAATACCTCACCTCACCCTAACTCTCCTATACCTCAAACACTCACCCACACCCTCATCCCCACTATATTACCTACACCGTCACCACACACCATCAAACCCATCACCCATCTTCAACCTCCCACCAAACTCATCTTCTCTCTGCTCCATTAAACAAACACCCACCTCTTCTCTCTCACCTCCCACCATTAGAAACCCAAGAAACCATTTACAATGAAACCCATCAACCCCAATAACAAACCCAAAACCATACCCCCACCTGTCAAACCCCAACCCGGCCAGCCATACCCTTACCCCTTACCTGTCGCGACCCTCGCTGGCAGGACCACTCCCCCTCGCTGGCGACCTTACCCCCATTCTCGATGGCAGAATCGAGAACCATCCCCTCGCCCAACTCCGACGAGACCTTCGACCCGGTTGCCACCTGCTACCCCTGCCTCTTTAGACCCCATTACCCGATTCCACCCTCTCCAACCCGCGAACCTCACCCCTGCCGGGGCTAACTCAGCTCGCCGGCAACCTCAACCTTACCCTCTCCGACCGTCGAAAGCGCGCCCCACCTGGCAAAAACCTGACATCTCCAGAGACCCAATAACTCGCGACCCGACACCCCATCACCCATATCCGAATCCAATAATCTACTTCCAACCACCCGAGACCAACCCGAAGCAGACCCATCCTATTTCAATCCAAAATCTCAAACACATTTCTAACCTTACTATTGAGTTTGTCTTTAGCTTACCCTCTTGAATTGGATTGATACCCTTACTTACCTCTACACTTGAGTTTATATATTTTGTAGGTAATTGAGGATTTTGAATTACAAAAGTTCTTTTTATCAAATGGCTCCATTGCCATTCTTGGGAGCGTGAAGCACTTGGAACGAATTTCAACTTGTAGTTCATTTATTTTTCGCACTTTATTAATTTTTGTAACATTTTTATATTTTTAGAAGGCTTGTATTAGGATTTTTGTCATTTCTTGTATTGCGGTGCATAGAGACACCTCTATTTTATTTTTCATTTTAAAAATTGTAATAATCGAAGACAAGCGTGATAGGGAAGCCGGACAAGGTAGAGAGAGGGCGTCCAAAGGCGAGGATTTAGAAGCCTCTCTATCTTGGGTCGGTAGGACTCCCGGGGCCGACTAAGATAGGCGTGATCTCTCCCTAGTCGACTCAAATTTTTTAGCACCCCACGGCGTAAAAACCGTGGGAGGTACATTTTCTAAACCATCGCGCCTCTCCTGTTAGCGAGTCAATTCTTTTGTGTGCTCTTGTGTGCTCTTACTTGATTTTATTCTCGCATTTATTTTCGAATGGGGTGATGAATTAATTGACTAAGACCTACACCTGGTCACTCATGAGATGGAATTTCATCACTCGACTCACTCGCTTACCATTGTGTGCTACCCTAGCCATCATTAAATTTAAAATCAATTAACTAGGTAGCCCAATAGGAGAAAATTTTGCAAAGGAGATCACAAAGAAAATTTCCATGATTTTTTATCGCCCACGGACTTAATTAAAATTTGACTACCCTTTCACTAAATTTCAAGATAAAAATGGGCTATGTGCTAGTTAGGAATTCTTCTTGACGTGTGGGCGTCCAATTTAATTTTTGGTAGTCGGTTTTAGTTAGTTCGTCCTAAATTTCTGAGTCCATATTGTCTCCTCACCTTTTTCTTCCCAAAAATCAAAAAATATTTTCTTTCTTTCATATTAGAAAAATCCAAAAATATTTTCTTTCCTTTTGAAAAATTTAAAAACTCCACAAAAATATTTCTCTCCATATGGCCGAAGAACGTCCTTTACGGGACTACTTTGGTCATTTTCCATTGACACGCGACATGTGTGAGAGTGATCCCGAGCCGTCTCTTTATGAGATTTTTCGTGGTTTCGGCTCTCTCACGACTACCGTTGGTACTCTTGACCCATCTATGCATGCACTTACTATTCCATCACCCTCGGTGTCAAGTGTCGATGTGTCGCAAACCTTGTTGTGCACCCATTGTTCTTATGCCGATCACATGTCCCATGAGTGTCCGTACTTATCATATCCATCCGAACCCACCATGGAACATGTGTATCCATATGACACTGTTGCGGAACCCACCTCGGCCTACTATCCTGATATACCTAATCCCGAGTTGTGTGAGTACCCTAGCTATTCGTGGAGGCCTGATCACCCTCCCACGCAATACGAATCCCAACCCGATGTTGTGGATCCTCACACATTCCCATAGTTGTCATGGCAACCTTGTGCACCCATTCACGATCTATTCCCTCACTACGCACCCCATGAGTATCCACCATTTGTCCATCAGGAAAGCGATCCTTTCGTGTATGATGAACTTGGCGCCACTCCACCAACTTTATTTGAGTATTCTCCGTATAGTCCTGCCCGTAGCGCGTTGTGTCCACCTCACCAACCACCACCACCTGTCACTCCACCACCACCACCATCCACATCCACTCTCGAAAGCCTCTTGCAAAAGTTCATACTTGAGCAAGAGCAAGCCACTCAAATTCAAACTCAAGCTCTCCAAAGGCTTGAACAAAGGTTAAATAAATTAGAGTGTGAGCGAGAGTCGGACATTCACATGGCTCCACCCATCGTTGCCACCGATTGTGATGATGATGTGTCCTCTTGTGACATGGATTTTGAGTGTGACCAACCCTACCACTCCGATAATCTTGAAGTTGATACCATTCCTTTGTCCGGGCCTCAAGTTAACACTTGTGTTGACTTACCTTTCATTAGTGAGCCTTATCCTATCCCACCATGTCCAAATGAACCCATCATTGCAGTTCACACTCCCGTCATATCCAAAAATATGCCCGAGCTTTTACCTTATTCCCCAATTGCATTTGTCTTCGACATGCCCATATCTTTTAGGTTAGCTCCAGCTATGAGTGCTCACCATTTTACCGAGATAGAATCCGTGATAGTTCCTACCTATCTGGATATGGATGATGTCCCACCATGCATGGATCCCTTTGAGCCCAATATTTCTAGTGATTCCTCTATCTTAGATCCTGGTGCCTCGTCTTACCCATACCCCACATTTAACGACGCTACTCTTATGGAGAAGTTGACCACTCCATCTTTAGAAACCACACTCCCTTGTGAGTATTCCTAGTGGGTCTCCCACGCTTGAGTTAGGTCATCTTCCTCCACCATTTATCCCACCCGACCCACATTACACCAAAATGGGAAAATTGTCACCTTTCAGCCGGCCAACCTTGTCAAGGTCATTGACCGTGATAAAAAACACGCGTTTTGTGTCATGGTCATTGACCTTGACACGACCGTGACAAGACTTGTCACGGTCAATGACAGTGACAAGGCCGGGACAAATTTACTTGTCACAGACTTGTCATGGTCATTGACCGTGACAATTCTTTAAATAATTGTCAAGGTCAATGACCGTGACACGACCGTGATAATGTTAGCAGCAAAAACCCTTTCCCCCTTCTTTTTTCCCTCCTGCACTGTTCCCTCCCTCCCTCCCTCTCTCGACGCTGCTCTCTCTCTCTCTCTCTCTCTCTTCCATTTATATATATGTTTGTGTGTATATATATGTGTGTATGTGTGCATATATGTGCGTGTGTGTGTGCGTGTGTGAGGGGTGGGGCAGGGTGGGGGTAGGGGGTGGGGATAGGGTGGGGGGTAGGGATGGGGCAGGGTGGGGGTAGGGGGTTAAAAATGTAAATAAATAAGTAATTTTCTATAAATTTCCAAAAATAATATCCAAAAATGTAAATGTAAATAATATCCAAAAATAATATCCAAAAATGTAAATTTGTAGTAATTGTCATCCGAAGTTGGTAAAAGCATCCGAAGTTAAAAAAACATGAAAAACAAAATATTTTTTAAGATTTGTGGTGAATAACTAAAGTTAAAAAAAGTATTACTTTAGTCATTAAATTACGTTTTGAATTCGGGCGATGCACGTAAATTTGTAGTAATTGTCTTATAATAAAGATCAATTAGTCTATGTTATTGAAAAATTTGATCAAATTGGTGAGCCCTTCATATTTTAAAAATGTCATTTTTATTCCTATTTAACTTTTCTTTATATACACCCTTAATTATATTTAAAGTTTAATAAAATAGGAGTTATAGAAAGAAAAGTGGGGTTTAAATAAAAACACTTTTTTTAAATTTTAGGTTATGGTGCATAATCTTACTTTGTCACAATTAATTTATATGCCTCAAAGTTATTTTATCACTCTTAGTTTATATTTGTGATAATACTTTATGAACCACAACTTTAGGTTGATTATTTTAGAATTTAACCCATGAATTTATTTTTGTATTTGAATTAACCCATTATATGAAACATACTTGAAATTAAATATAGTGCGCATAGATACTAGCATTCTAGTTCTTATGCGTACGCATTCAATAGCCCTTAGACCCGTTCGAGAGTGATTACCCCTGTAATGAGATCTCTCGAATTGTCCCGTTTGGACAGTTTGAGACTGTATAATTTCTATATAATATTCTTATTGGCTTAAAGTTGTTACTTTTGGAGGAGGTTCTGCAGTCGTATCTTAATGTTCTCTGGGTACATACTAGATTGACAAGTGTGACTGTTATTTCAATTGACCAATTGAAATAACACTCACACCTGCCAATCTACGTCGTGTACTTGGAGAACTAAGGGGATATGCTGTCGAATTTTTTTCAAATCGTAACAATGTGCATGAGCTGTTACGTATATTACAGAAAAATACAGTCTTGAATGGGATAGGACCACTTACCCTTTAATAGGATAATTAAATGATGGGATAATTAAATAAAATATACTATAAATCAAAGTTTTGTTTACCTTTAATAGGTGTTTAGTTGTGATAGCTGTGATAGGATATCCGAAATACAAAGAGTGGATGGGTGAGACTAATAGAATGGGGGATGTGTTTCGCAGAGGTGCTAACGAATTTGTGAAATATGCAAAGAAATGTCGTAATGATGAAGAGTTTCCGTGTCCGTGTGCTAGGTGTAATAATGGTAAGGTGTTTGAGTGGAAAGCAGTTGAACTACATTTGTTAAGATCGGGTATGCAAGATAGTTATCGATTTTGGAGTTTTCACGGTGAATTGAGAGTTCCTTTTGTCCCCGACCAAGCTTCACAACAACCTTCAACAAGTAGAATATATTTAGAAGGGGACGACGTAGATCATAATATGTTAGAGAATTTAGTTGATGATGCGTACGAAGTTTATGAAGCTGAGGAGAATGAGGTTACTGATGATGTAGAAGATTCAAGTGCTCGTGAAGATAACACGATAAAACTTGACGATGACTACCAAAGTTTAAAATTTAAGGCGACCCAACCGTTATACTCTGGCTGTGAGAAAGATCAAACAACTTTACATGCCATGGTTGGTTTGCACAGTTTGAAGACGCAGTATGGTTTGTCTGGCAATAGCGTGACGGGAATTATGAAATGGGTGAAGGGCTTATTACCCAAGGTGAATACACTTCCAAATAGCTATCCTGTTATGAAGAACAGTTTGAAAGGTTTGGGAATGAAGTATAAATCGATTCATGCTTGTGTGTATGACTGCATACTATACTTAAAGGAGTATGAAAATCTCGATCGTTGTCCGGTATGCGATGAACCTAGATATGTCCAATCTACTAGTAAGGAAGGCACAAGCTCAAAAGTGCCTAAAAAAGTATTGAAATATTTTCCCGTTGGGCCTAGATTAAAGCGATTTTTCACAGTACCATGGATTGCAGAGGCAATGACTTGGCATGCTAGGGCAGAAGTAGGGGGTAATATCATGCGTCATCCTATTGATTCTACTGCCTGGCGGAGGATGAATTTTGAGTATCCCGATTTTGCTCGAGAACAACGCAACATTCGTTTGGCTATATCAACAGATGGTTTCAATCCATTTGGAAATCTAAGCACCAATCAGAGTGTATGGCCAGTGATCCTAGCCCCACTCAACCTCCCTCCTTCACAGTGTATGAGACCTGAATTTTCGATGATGGCTTTATTGATACCTGGGCCAAAGGCACCAAGTGATGACATTGATATCTACCTGGATCCTTTGATAGAAGAATTAAATGAGTTGTGGGAAGAGGGTGTGCAATCATTTGACTCTTTTAGAAAAGAAGAGTTTACGCTAAAAGCTATGTTGATGTGGGAAATTCATGATTTTCCAGCTTATGGGACATTATCCGGATGTGTAGTACATGGTTATTTGGGGTGTCCTATTTGTGGAGAGGAGACTGAATCTCTTCGTCTATCCTCTAGCTTAAAAAATTTATACCATTGCCACAGGAGGTTTTTACCTCCAGCTCATAGTTTCAGATTTGAGAAAGGTTCCAATTTTTTATTGGGCAGAGTTGAACATAGGCTACCGCCGAGACAACTTTCGGGTTCAGAAATTGAAAGTAAATCTTCTGAATGTGTCCCAAATATGCCAGGTAAGAATCCCAAATTTAAGAATGTCAAGCATAAGAAGACCCCAACTGGGAATGAAACTGAGATAAGAAAGGCATGGTCTCGGAGGTCAATTTTATTTGACTTGCCGTATTGGAAGAAAAACCCGGTGCCCTGTATTGGATGTGATGCATGCAGAGAAGAACTTCGCTGAACATATTGTGGGTACTTGCCTTGGGGGGAGGCATTCGAAGGATGGAGAAAATGCACGAAAAGACCTTAAAACGTTAAAACTTAAGCCACAACTATGGTTGAAAGAAGATAGTAGGGGAAGAACAATAATTCCCCCTGGTGCGTTTACTTTGACGAGTGAGGAAAGGAAGGTGCTTCTAGACACAATATATAATTTGAAGGGCCCATCTACTTTTTCGTCCAACTTGCAAAGGATTGTGAATTATGTTACTCATGATTTACATAAGTGTAAGTCCCACGATTGGCATGTGATCATGCAATTGGTTCCTCTATTGTTTAAGCACTGTTTCTCCAAGAACAAGGATTTGCGTAGGGCTATTATGAAAATTAGTATTACCTTCTCCCTCTTGTGTGAGAAGGTAGTGAATCGAGAACACATAGTGGCCGAAAAATTGGCTGTGAACGAAGCGATTTATGTATTGGAGAAGTACTTTCCCCCAGCATTCTTTTACATAAGAGTTCACTTATTGGTACACTTATGCGATGAGGAACTTCTTTGTGGTCCAGTTAGATATCGGTGGATGTATCTGTTTGAAAGATTGATGAAAGTTTTTAAAGATTACGTCAAGAATACGCGATATATTGTAGGATCAATTGCAGAGGAATACATCACCGTGGAGTCATCAATATATACTCAGGAATATATGCCTGACTCGACCAACATTGATGACACTGATGAATTCCTCGATGATGGTGGTAATGTGATGGGAAAACGAGTGAAATTAACGAGTTTGCAACATGAACAAGTATCTCGTTATCTATTTGACACACATGAAGATGTCGAAGAATGGAAAAAGTAAGTTTCGAATATTATAATGTTTAATATTATTTTAGATTATTTTATACATGATTAATTTTGTAATATGCAGTAAATATGAAGCATGTGGAACAATAAAAGACGAAAAACAATGGTACAATCAGACAACGAATTTAGGCTATGGTTGACAGAAGAGGTAATTATAATGAAAACAGTCGTTATATAACGTTACATTACACTCAAATTTTACCACTAATATAATTAATTTATCTATATTCCCAGCTCCTAAAGATGGGTGATGCGACATCAAGGCTTGCTCGTCTAGCCAGTGGACCCTTGTTCGTGGCATAAGAGTACAAAAAGTATCGATTGAACGGTTACATTTTCGGCGCCAAAGTGTACGAGGAAAGTACAAATGTACAGAACTCGAGAATTTCATACAAGGCTCTTACTTTCTTTCGAGCGAGCGCAAAAGATAAAAACCTCGTTGAAGCTGAAATGACTTACTATGGTGTAATCCAAAATATATTTGAATTGGATTATATAAGCTTCAAAGAGGTTGTATTTTACTGTGAATGGGTAAGAGTTGAGGATAAAAATGCTTTTAAAGTTGATCCTGTCACCAATTTGATCATGGTTGACTTGTCCAAGTTGAAGAGCAACGACCACGTGAGCGATGAGCCGTTTGTTTGTGCATTTCAAAAGGTTAAGCATGTGTTTTACTCGGAGTATATCAACAACGAGCCGTGGTCAATTGTCCAACACGCGCCAAGGCATCTAAATAGTAGTGTGGATGACTTGGCTGCTCCTACCAAATATCAATCCATTTTTGATGATAACCCGAATTTGAAACAATTTTTCAATTTGTAATAAATATTTCAATTTGTACCGAAACATCCATTTTTAATGCTTTTACTTGATCTGCACTTTATCATTTTCACTCTTGTGTAGTGTGCGTGTGTGGAGAGGAGATTAATACATAAATATTCCAACTACATCTAAGTTTTGTTTATACTAATCCATGAATATACGCTTCTTACCTTTAATAGGTGATTAGTACATAGTTATTTGGGGTGTCCTATTTGTGGAGAGGAGACTGAATCTCTTCGTCTATCCGAACACTAAGAAATGCCATAATCCTATGGAGCGATGCTCTGCAAATTCCTCCCAACCGTTATGTACCCAAACATCACCAGTTGAAGTTGTCAATTCCACTTTCCATACCCCACCACTTGGAACTTCTAGCAAAACATGGGAGACCATTGAAAGGTGGAATTGATAACTTCAACTGCTGATTTTTGGCTACACAACGGTTGGAAGGAATTTGCAACGCATAACTCCATAGGATTATGGTATTTCTTAGTGTTTAGATATGAAGAGAATTATATTTGACACGATTGCCCGGGGTACATTAGTTGGAAGGAGGTGCCATATGAGCTCAAGTTAGCTGTTTGAGTGACACTACAGGTAATGTATTTATATTTATATGTCAATTTCGATTTCAATTTCAATTACGATTTATATTTATCTATATTTGAGGGGCGGATACTAATTTTACTTTATTTCAATTCAGGGGACAGGGAGTGGCCCTAAGGGTAGGACACATATGCTCTATACTTATGTGGCTATTCGGACGAGAAGGGAAGGATAAGGAGGTGTTCCCGAGCGTTGCGGTACAAAATCTCTTTTCCATGCAAATAATTTGTAGATTTGAGATAATTGATGGTGATGTTGTTTCTTCTTAAATAGTTTCTTATTTGAATATATATTTGCATTATCTTTAGTTTGTTCGGATATATGATGTTTGGAACAGGTACAACGTTGCTATAACAGGTACAAATATACTGCTGGGCAGTGGCAGTGGCCATACTGCCCAACAAATTTTTTTTAAATTCTGCCCAGAATTGTCACGGTCATTGACCGTGACAATTTTTTTAAGAAGGGTCACGACTTTTTCACGATTATAAATCGTGACAAACGTGTCACGGTCATTGACCGCGACACGACCGTGACACAAAACGCGAGTTTTGTGTTAAGGTCAATGACCGTGACACGACCGTGACAAAAAAAATTGTCTCGCCTCGAAATGTCACGGTCATTGACCTTGACAAGTTGGATTTGTCAAGGTCAATGACCTTGACAAATGGGCAGATTTGGTGTAGTGCCACCCATTGTCCTTTTCACCACACCACCTGGTTTGGATCTTGATTTTACACATTTCAAGTTTCCATATACATATTTAGATCCTCACCTGAAACCATCCCCCACCCATGAGAGTATTTGTGATGCTACTCTCTACTTCCGTGACACCGAGCATGTTCCTCTATGCACACCACTTCCTTGTGGTGTTGATTTTTCTTCTCGACGGCTCCCTGGCGTGTCACGGCGCGACCAATATCATTGCCCATTTATAGAATGGTCGTGTGATTTTTATGAGGCCCATCCCATTACACTTTTCAAACCATTTTTCCTTCCTCACCAATTAGAGCACCATGCGTATAGGGCCCTAGTCACCCTCACCTTCCCGCTGAATAAGGCCCGTGATCGATGATTAATCTCCCATGCCTTTCTCACCTGTACCCTAATACCCACCCGCCCATGGTCCACCGATGCTTTGCATCGTGTGATGCACTTTGCCATACAAGTGCATTGACCCCTTTAGCCTTTATCCAATAAGACCGGCGCTTCAGTCTTGTTTGGGGGTGATTCTCATCACCCTAATTTTTCTTCCGCCCCGCGCTTTCCTAGTTCCTATCTTTAAGGTGAGATCCATCGGTCTGTCTGAAGACATTAAACTTAGCACTACCGGGAGGCAACCCACGTTTCTTGTACTAGTCGCATCCTGTTTGGGGGTGGTGTTTCACATCACCCTATGTTTTTCCATGTTTGTAGACTTGGACATTTTTTTTTCTCTCACTTCTTATTCAGGTTTATTCTTGGCTACATCAGCCCATTTCATTAGCGGTTGATTCTGGTATTCTCTTTCCTACCTTATGCTCTCAATTTTAAAATCATTTTACCTATCATCGAGGACGATGTTCCTTTTTGTTTGGGGGTGGGGAATTTTATCAAAATCGTACCTCTTTTTTTTATTTTTTATTTTCGAACTTGATTTTTAAAATTTCGTGCAGTTTGTTTCATCTCACTCATTGATGTGAATTTTCAATCATCCATCTTTTAAAGTCTAAGAATCATGCTAGAGAATATTCTTTCTAAATAGCTTATGTAATACATAACAAGGCATGTTACACCATGAATTTCTAGACTCAACAAAATTTGCACACTTATCATGTCACTACGGTTTAGAGTTGAAGAGTATTAAAATTATCAAGAGAACCTTAAGGATCACTAGTAGAGACTTTAGCCCATGATATTTGTGCCTTTCACCATTTCAGAGAGTTTTACGCAATCTTCGAGTCGCAAGTTGATTCAACTTCTTTTAGATCTGCACTTTAATTGTTGTATGATCTCATTATTCTTCATTTTTGGCTTAATCACTGCGAATGACATCTTTTCCGAGTTGTAAGAAACACGTGTCTTTAAATTTGTCCCGATCACTAGATTTTCATCCATACACTTACAACTTTTCCATATCACATTTTCATTCACTCACCCATTACCTTCCCATTTATTTCCCTCATCATCCATACACACTCCCCACTCCATTTCATATATCATCCATCTTTCATTTTCAAATAAAAGAGTGTTGATTCCAAATGTTAAATGTCTTCATTGTTGGTTTGAAAAAAGAGAGAAAAACAAAAAAAATAGAAAAATAGCAAAATAGAAGAAAAGAAAGAGAAGAAAAAAAATAGAGATAAAGAAAAGAAAAATCGAAAAAAGAGAGAAAAGAAAAGAAAGAGAGTTTGTAGTTTATTTTATTGTAATAAAGACATTTGTGTCTAAAGTGCTATACACTCTCTCACATCGCATATCCATCCATTTCGCATCCATTTTACATCCATCATTTCACACATTCATCTTATCCTACCTCACCTCATCCCACATATCCCATTTCATTTTTCGCTCACCCATATACATCCATACTCCCCTAAATGTTCGGGCAAATGAAAGTCAACATGGTGAATAACTCGATGTTCATTTTTCTTTCTAATTTGTTCGTTTTTTCTTATGTGTGTGTGAGACGTTTGAATTTGATTACATTTACTCACCTCTTCACACACAAGAGCGATACACTTACCCTAATCTCGAGAGTTCATTTGAGAGAGCTATATATAGTGAGATTTTGAAGTTGAAGCGTTGATTCCGAAAAGGAAATCTAAGAATGACTCTTGTGATACTCGATCCGTTTTGACTGATTCACACTACACACGTTAAGTTCTAGGAAGAATGTGCCTTGTGTATTTACTTAGCTAAAATTTTTACTCATTTTAGCTTGTATTTCTCAAAACATTTATCTCATGATGGATTGTGCGATTATTCTATGTCTAATAAGAGATAGACTACCGTTGCAAATAAAGAATTTTGTGGGTATATTCCCTGCAAACCCTCATGAGACACAACTCGTCCTGTAGGGCAACCTATAGGTTGAAAGTCTTGTTGCACATGCTAAGTGTAATAGCAAGTGTCCGCGAAAGTGGTACACTTTTGGTTTCTTATCTTTCTCTTTCTTTCTATCTTATTGCTCAAGGATTAGCAACGCTCTGTTTGGGGGTGGTGTAATAAGAACCAAAAATTGTACATTTTATACCCCGAATAGACATACTTTAGTTGCTAATTCTCGACAATTTGGATCTTATGCGCTTTATTGTGTATTTTGTAGGTCGAATGCACGTTGCAGTGTCCAAACGCGTATTTCAAGGCAATTGTGCAGATTATGGAGTTAATTACCAATCCCGTAACCCTAGCCTAACCTAACCAAGCCTAAACTCTGTCCCGAGCCGTGTGTGTTTGATTTGTTCCCTTTCGTATTTTTTAAAATTTTTAAGTTTTAGTTTGAATCGTTTTTATTTTTAGGATTTATTTTTTATTTCTTTTTATTTAATGATGTTTTATTTTGATTTTTGATTTTGATTTTATTTTATTATGATTATTTTTTTTATGATTTCATTTATTTTTTAGTTTTATTAGATTTTACTTTTTTTTTAGGATTTTAGTTTTCGTTTAATAAATTTTTATTTATTTTTATTTCTTTTTAGTTTCATTTTTAATTGAGTCTTAATTTTATTTTATTTTATTTTAAGATTAGGATTTTATTTTAAGATTTTTGTATTTTATTAATTTTATTTTTTTTAATTAGTTAGTGTCATTTGTAGGTGTCCAAATTAAACACACAAAGATTCACCCTAAACTAATACCTCACCTCACCCTAACTCTCCTATACCTCAAACACTCACCCACACCCTCATCCCCACCATATTACCTACACCCTCTCCACACACTATCAAACCCATCACCCATGTTCACCCTCCCACTAAAATCATATTCTCTCTCCTCCTTTAAACAAACACCCACCTCTTCTCTCTCACCTCCCACCATTAGAAACCCAAGAACCCATTTACAATAAAACCCATCAACCCCAATAACAAACCCAAAACTAAACCCCCACCTGTCAAACCCCAACTCGGCCATCCATACCCTTACCCCGCACCTGTCATGACCCTCGCTAGCCGGACCACTCCCCCTCCATGGAGACCTTACCCCCATTCCCGACGGCGAAACCGAAAACCATCCCCTCGGTTGGATGGCCTCCGGCGAGACCTCCTACCCGGTTGCCACCTGCTACTCGCTGCCTCTTTAGACCCCATTACCCGATTCCACCCTCTCCAACCCGCGAACCTCACCCCTGCCGGAGCTAACCCAGCTCGCCGACAACCTCAACCTTACCCTCTCCGGCCGCCGAAAGCGCGACCCAATAACTCGCAACCCGACACCCCATCACCCATATCCGAATCCAATAACCCACTTCCAACCACCCGAGACCAACCCGAAGTAGACCCATCCCATTTCAATCCAAAATCTCAAACCCATTTATAACCCAAGCCTTGTAAACGACTTCTTCCATCTTCCAAACACAAGCCAACAAAGCCAAACCCCTTTATAACACATGCTTTAAAAACCCACTTAACCCTCTTTTTACCCAAATACCCTCAAATCCCCTTTTTACCCACTTTCCTAAAATACCCCATAAACCATATTAGATTTTTATCCCCCAATTACCTTACCCATATACCTTCCTTACCTCACACCTTTGCCATGCACATGTGCACTTCCATTACCCAATTTACCCCCATGTACACACACCCCATGCTCTTGCACCTCAATTCTTCCAACTATACCCCGTTGCTCCATGTGCCTACTATATAAGATGGAAGACCCCATTTAAAGCTTTAGAATAGGAATTAGTCGAGAATTATAGAGAGAGAAATACCATTTTAGTGTAGGTTTTTAGAATATAATTTTTTTTTTTAGATAGTGAGGGAAAAATAAATTGTTGTGAGAATTAATTTAAGTGAAACATTTGATGTAATTTTGTTTGGATCATTCAAATTGAGGGATGTTGATTTCAACTCATGGATTGAAGTTCAATTAAGCATCAAGAGATTGGGTTTGATTGTTCTTTTCTCTTCTCATTTATTTTATGCCTTTGATTATTAATTTATCAAATTTCGTACCATGTTAGGCTAAATCCCCTTTCAAGGGGTGGTGGGAAACCCTTATTTGATGTTATTTTAGTTTAATTAATTTGATTACTTGAAAATTCCCTTTGAATGATAATTTTGATCCCTCACCCTTAAATTTACGCCTCAAGAGAGGGTAAATGGTTTTCGAGAGAAAATCGAAATTCTAGTTATAATACCCATTTTAGATTCGAACTAGAAATAGGGGTTTCTTAAGTGGGGTATTATAACTTGAATTTCAACTCTAAATTTATTTTCTAAGATTTACATAAATTTTAATTGATCGATCCTAGCGGGTGATTAATTAAAAGGAGTGTAGATCTATTTTTCTAGAGTTGTGGGATATTAAACTTAATTTTATAAAAGATTACTATTAAAATTATATTTGCAGCGAGAGTTGATTTGTAAGTTTGATGTTCATTTGAGAGAATTCAATTAATTAAATTAATTAATTAGAATAGATAAAATTTGTGGTGTAATCCCACTCCTTGATTGTTCTCAAATTTATTTACCTCATTTATCTCTTATTTTAGTGTTAGACTTTATTTTTTAGTTTTAGTCACTTTCTAGCTAGTTGTTTTCATCTCACATTTTAGTTTAGTGTTATTTCACCTCACCTCACCCAAGTGTTTTAATATTTGAAAAAGCTAAAAACAATAGAAAAAGTAAAATTCCAAAACTAAAATAAAAATTGAATTACAATTGAGTTTGTCTCTAGCTTACCCCCTTGAATTGGATTGATACCCTTACTTACCTCTACACTTGAGTGTATATATTTTTGTAGGTAATTGAGGATTTTGAATTACAAAAGTTCTTTTTATCAAATGGAGCCGTTGCCATTCTTGGGAGCGTGAAGCACTCGGAGCGGATTTCAACTTGTAGTTCATTTATTTTTTGCACTTTATTGATTTTTGTACCATTTTTATATTTTTTAAAGGTTTGTATTAGGATTTTTGTCATTTCTTGTATTGCCGTGCATAGAGATACCTTTATTTTATTTTTTATTTTAAAAATTATAATAATCGAAGACAAGCGTGATAGGGAAACTGGACAAGGTACAGAGATGGCGTCCAAAGGCGAGGATTTAGAAGCCTCTCTATCTTGGGTCGGTAGGACTCCCGGAACTGACTAAGATAGGCGTGATCTCCCCCGGTCGACTCAAATTTTTTGTCACCCCATGGCGTAAAAACCGTGGGAGGTACATTTTCTAAACCCTCGTGCCTCTCCTGTTAGCGAGTCAATTCTTTTGTGTGCTCTTGTGTGCAATTACTTGATTTTATTCTCGCATTTATTTTTGAATGGTGTGATGAATTAATTGACTAAGACCTACCCCTGGTCACTCACGAGAAGGGATTTCATCACCCGACTCACTCTCTTACCATTGTGTGCTACCCTAGCCATCATTAAATTTAAAATCAATTAACTAGGAAGCCCAATAGGAGAAAATTTTGCAAAGGCGATCACAAAGAAAATTTCCATGATTTTTTATCGCCCACGGACTTAATTAAAATTCAACTATCCTTTCACTAAATTTCAAGATAAAAATGGGCTATGTTCTAGTTAGGAATTCTTCTTGACGTGTGTGCGTCCAATTTAATTTTTGGTAGTCGGTTTTAGTTAGTTCGTCCTAAATTTCTGAGTCCATATTTTCTCCCCACCTTTTTCTTCCCAAAAATACAAAAATATTTTCTTTCTTTCATATTAGAAAAATCCAAAAATATTTTCTTTCCTTTTGAAAAATTTAAAAACTTCCCAAAAATATTTCTCTCCACATGGTCGAAGAACGTCCTTTACGGGACTACTTTGGTCATTTTCCATTGACACGCGACACGTGTGAGAGTGATCCCGAGCCGTCTCTTTATGAGATTTTTCGTGGTTTCGGCTCTCTCACGAGTACCGTTGGTACTCTTGACCCATCTATGCATGCACTTACTATTCCATCACCCTCGGTGTCAAGTGTCGACGTGTCGCAAACCTTGTTGTGCACCCATTGTTCTTATGCCGATCACATGTCCCATGAGTGTCCGTACTTGTCATATCCATCCGAACCCACCATGGAACATGTGTCTCCATATGACACTTTTGCGGAACCCACCTCGGCCTACTATCCCGATATACCTAATCCCGAGTTGTGTGAGTACCCTAGCTATTCGTGGAGGCCTGATCACCCTCCCATGCAATAAGAATCCCAACCCGATGTTGTGGATCCTCACAGATTCCCATAGTTGTCATGGCAACCTTGTGCACCCATTAACGATATATTCCCTCACTACGCACCCCATGAGTATCCACCATTTGTCCATCAGGAAAGCGATCCTTTCGTGTATGATGAACTTGGCGCCACTCCACCCACTTTATTTGAGTATTCTCCGTATAGTCCTGTCCGTAGCGCGTTGTGTCCACGTCACCCACTTTCGTGCCTTGAATGACTTGAACCTGCTCTTCATGGAGGGATTACAATGTATTTTTATCCAATTAAGGAGATAGGGAGATGGAATATTAGTGGATGGAATACCTTTATAAATTAGACATTTACATCAGTACATAACGCCGATAATGCTCTTGATAGTTGGCATTTTTCTAATCAAGTTGGTCGACCTTCCCAGTGCTTGGTCGGCCTTCCTGGAGTTGGTCATCATTCTGAATGTTGCTAGGCATTTCTATGACTTGATGGCTAGGATTCTTGCCATATAGGATGTCCCTTTATGGTTGGTCCACATAAGTGGGTAATTTTTGGTGTCAATATTGGGGTTGACCATAGGAGAAATCGGGGTGGTTTCTCTAAGAAGGATTGTATCCTTCTCTAAGAGGATTCATTAATTTCTTCTTGTAAGTGGCCATTACACTGGCTTAATCATAAAGCATCACTTTATAAGCCGGGATTATAGGACAATCCTTAGTAAAGTAATCTTTGATGTAGCAAATCGCACAAGCTGCCTTAATGCGAGAAGGAGTTGTGATGACGGGATCATGACTTTTATGTCCATTGCCTCAAATCTATTTACTAGTTGGGGGACTTTCATTGACATATCATCCCCATCGACCAGGTTATATAACCCATGGATAGAGGTAGTTGGATTAGAAGATCACGAATTGGCTTTGGATGGGTCCAAAGTGTCCCATGCTTGAGTGGTTTCAACACAATATTTGAGGTGTGCCTCAGCATCATTTGGATTTAAGCTGACAAAATCCCCCAAATCATATGGAATCCACTATTTGTTTGGAGTTGAGTGTAAAACCATTGTGGAAAAAGGAGATGGGTCTCCATTTCTTGAAACTGTGGTGGGGGCACTTACTCAATAGCTCATTAAATCTCTCCCAACATCTCTCAAAGGTCTCGCTCTCGCCTTGGGAAAAGGTTTGAATTTGTCCCTTAAGGGAGTTAGTGCGGTGGGTAGGGAAGAACTTCTTCAAGAATTGGCTTGCATGTGGAGCCAACTCCCTATAGAATTTGGAGCTAAGGAACAAATTCAAGATTTATCTTTGTCCTTGAGAGAGAATGGAAATATTTTGAGCCGTGTTACATCAAGTGGACAATTTTGATCACTAAAGGTAGTGTACACTTCCTCAATATCCCTCACATGTAAGTACGGTTGCTCACTTTCCATACCGTGGTAAGTAGGTAGTAATTGTATCATCCTATTTCGAAAATGGAATTGTGCGGCGTTCTATGGAAAAATGATGAACGACGAAGAAGTGGTCCTCTCCAGTTGTAAATAATCTATCATTGGTCGATATGGAGGCTCAACCTCTTCTTAGCTACCATGATCGCTTTTATTATGGCCATTGTGGTGGAATTGGAGTGTGCTCTGAAATGTGAGGAGGTGGATGGGGTAGGAGATAGTTTCCAATAATCAAAACGTTCATTAGATGACGAGGATTATACTATGCTATTTGAATTGCTATCACTCGCGTCTTGTATTTATGAGTGTTTTGGATTGGTTTCAAAAATCTTATTATCGCGATGACAATAGGGAACGGGAAAGTTTATACAGAACATCGTATAACCCAACTTTGTTTCCAATCCCCGTCAACGGTGCCAAAAATTCGATGCTCTAAAAATAGTGTGTGATTCAAGTGTAAATCATTCACAACAAGTTGTAACCGAGAAAGTCCGGGATCGTATTCTATAGGGAATAGACTCTCCTCAGAGAACAAAGACGGAATATAGGATGTTCGCTACACGTCACAAAATAAAAGTGTAAACGACGATTGTTTATTTGAAGTGGTGAAGATTAACTTACCACCATCCTAACATTCGTTTAATTAATAGTGAAAGAGTAAACAATGAAGAAACTCTGAAATAATATAAGAAAATATTGAGTTCAAAAGATAAAATGGATTGGGGATCATTCTTCTACTTCAAATTTTCTAAGTAGATGATTGGATTTGATTCAAATTGATTTTAATCGAGCATAACGAATTAAGTCCAAACATCAACTGTGTCGATACCAAACTCATCAATTGGGGATTGGAGCTTAATTAGTTATGGTTTTAAGTGGACCGGGGTTGTAATAAAGCTTCAAATACTAACCTTTCAAGACAAGAGAAGTTAAGACACTAGGATAATCCAATACCTACACATGAAGTTCCATTAGAATAATTATAAACCAAACCCTAACCATAAAGCTCAAGCATCCATAGTGGGATATGATCCCCAACCTATAGGACTAGCCACTCATGATAGAAGCTAAGTAAAACATGCAAAAGAACATCATAAATGAAGATTTCATCTATTTATATACCAACCAACACAAGAGAGATCAATAAATGAAAATTAAAGCAACTAGAACAAGCAAACATGAAGTAGGTGAGCAAGTAATGCAATAACTCCAACTGTATTTATCTATTCAATTATTAATAAGAGAGACAGAGAACCATAATAGTCTTTGACCTAGGAGATATAAGACAGAGTTTCTAAACTTTTAAACTTTTTAAAATAATATCTGATCGTTTACAAGAGGAGAAAACAAAGGGATATACCCCCCAAATCTCGAGATGGCAAACTTGTAAATACAATAAAACAGGGTAGAACTGATTTAGTTGAGACCCGAATTAATTCGCATCTGATTTCCTTAGAACTGGACCAAAACAAATTGATTCGGCTTAAGGCCCGAATTGATTCAGACCTACTTGCAAAATGAGGAAGGGGATGGTGTGGTTTATTTAGGCCATCGCTCCAAATAATATTTTGTAACTTTTTCATTATAGGTCGGATTTATGCACCGTCGGAGGCCACATGAACATAACTCAAAGAGCTTCAAATTTTTTGAAGAGTTAGTGATGAAAACCTGGGTGCTGAATTTATAAACATGGCCCCAACATTGCGATTGTCAATAAAACTTTCTTGGGATTCAACCAAACTTCATGTCTTGCATTCCTTACACCTATAAAAGATTAAATAGACCACACATAATATATATATATATATATATGATGAAAATAGGGGTTATACAATAAATGAACATAAGTTTTGGGAATAACGTGCACGGGAATGCTAGAATGCGCAAATATACGGGGCTTTAAATGCAATAATCGTGACTAATCATGTAGCTATTCATTGAAATAAATACCTAATTGTATCATGATATGATTTTGATAATCATCTAACTAATTTCATAATTAAGTAAATGAAAGAAATTAAGTTAATATAGATGGTAATTATATAATTTGAATTGAGAACATTTTCTTATGAATCTGAGATACATTTAACATATAATTGTTGGAATGATGTTATAGACTGATAATCCAATAATATTCCCTTGATAATTGAACAAATTGATAAAAATCTGAAGTCAATTTCTTAAAAGATATGAAGCGAGGATTCTTGGAATATTGAATTTGAAATTAATCCATCTAATTCATGCTAAAATCGTGTAAAAACCTTATACATGGGTTATGATTGATCTTACACCAACTATAGCTATCGGAGGTTGTGTTTAGATACATTAAAAGGCTTTAAAATTAGGTTTGGTGTTAACAATGGCGAAATTGAATGTTAGAGAAGATGAATCTGAGTTCATCTCGTTTGAATGAGATTTGCATCTCATTTGAACGGGATTGGGTAGTTCATTTAAACGAGTTTGGACTTTTCATTTGAATGACTTTAGTACATCATTCGAATGACCGATAGAATCTCATTTAAATGAGGCATGGGAATTCATTTGAATGAGTTTGGCACTATTTTAGACACTTATTTTTAATTAGACGAGTTTAATTAGTGTATGTAATCTAGATTAAGATTTAGTAACCTTTGTATGATTTGGATTAATAATCTTGTGTATTATATGCTACATACCATGTGTGAGTGCTCGTGGGATATGTACTAGAGGAGATATCCTTTATAAGGCGTGTACGATGTCGACCGCCCTGGCACCCTAGTGATATAGATGGGCTTTACCTTAACTATTTTATCCCGGACACTACGTATTAAAAGTACTTATTGTAGCCTTAGGGGATTAACGGGGAATACTCACATATAGACTTGGGTATGGGAAAATATGATTAGGGTGAAGATGTTGTGATTATCCCTTATTAATGGTTTGAGTTTATAGGTGTATTACAACCTATAACTATTATTAATAAGCGTAAGAGATACCAGAAGGAGGTAGGGATAATCTTTCGTTGTGCGTGGGCTTGAGTATAGACCATTTGTTATGTACGTGGTTGATATCGTACCTATGTGGATATTAGACTTAGAGATTGTCTTTCCTTATATGTTTAAATACTTGAGTTGTAAACTAAGTTTATTATGGGACCTTTACTTATATTCGGTTTAGACAGATAATATGTAATCATGGTTTTTTTTGGGTTTGGGTAGTTAGACGCATGTGATGTTTTGGATTATTTCGGGTTTGGATAAATTTTAAAAACATATAAGAGGAAGATGCATAATTATATTATAGCCTAAACTCAATTATAATCTTACTCTTTGTAGACTTGCGATTAATGTTAATGTTGAATTTTCTTTTCAGGACCTAGGACGCCGGTGCAACCTCAACCCTGGTTCTATCTTTCATTCTTTGTTTCTATTCTTATAGGATGTAAGTGTTGAGCTTACGTGCTCACTCTCTATTCATATTTACTTTTCAGTCATGTCGGAGATTATGTTAGTTATTATTTTTCTTAGTGGGTTGGATTCGTGTTTGAGATAGAAGTACTTTTAGTTTTGGATTTTCTTACTATGAGGTTATAGTATCAAAGATTTATGTTGGTTTACTCTTATGGTTGTATTTAGTTATCTATATTATATATCTAGCTTATTTTTCTGTCATACTTAGAATGATATCCAATTGTTTAGACTCATGCATTATCTATTTTATACCTGGTTAATCTATCTTAGATTTTATGGGGTGTCACACCTTTTCTTGTGTGAGAAGATAGGGTTCACCCAACACAAATTCACAAAGTTAATAGGGTAGGAGGTAGGACATGATGAGATTGTATCGTTTGGGGGTCACTTAACAAACTATCATTTATTTTTTGATTATTTCTCCAGATTTTTATCGATGCACATTTATTCCAGGGTATAACAAATGGATTATTTTAATTGTCACAGGAGAGTAGTAGTTCATGATGAGGTACCAAATGACGCGGAAGTGTACGTGCATGCCTTCTTATTTTATGATTTCGACCAGTTATTCTTCAAATATGGAGATGGTAGTATCCTTTTGGGTTGGCTTTTTAACAACAGGAGTTTTCATCTCAGTTATATATTATTAATATGTGCTTGAATTGACTAAAAAGAAAAAAATGAAATTGTTAATTAATTTAAATGCGTAATATTTTTGTTGTAAAATGCTCAAATTGGAAAATTTACTGAACTGTTTTGTTTTAGGAATACTTGAGAAGTTGATTAAAGGTTTTTCTTAATATAAAGATAGAAAACTAATATTATTGTGTCTTTAAATGTAATCTTAGAACTATTATTGTGATCTATTTTGTGGATATATAATTAATTCTTAAAATTAGTGGTCATGAGTGTGTGTGTGTATGTGTGTAGAATTTGATAAAGAACTAGATTTGTGTTTACTCTTTAGCAAACGATGTAGTTTAAAAGCCTAAAACGTGTGATTTTCACCATTACATTCTTTGGTTGTTTTAAAAATCAGATATGTTTAGTTATTCTGAGTGAACTAATAGAATCCTGAGTATCTACCTTTTTGTATCTTGACTTAAATTTTAGTAGAGAAACTTTCATATTTATACTGTTGCACAAAATGAACATCCCAAATTGAAAGTTTATCGATCATTGGTCCGACGAGACAATTTGTGTAATTTTGGGTAAAAATATTTTGACTTGGTTATCCAAATTTGATTATGATGATTTTTTCCACACACACACACACACACGCGTATATATATATATATATATATATATATATATATATATATATATATAAATATATCAATAATAAGATAGTTTTATTTTTGAAAATGTACACATTTTTAACGGTGAGGATCGATGCCACCTCCTTACACATTTTAATGGTTGAGATCACATATCTTCTTTTTTTACAAATTTATCCCTTAAACATTTGGTTTCCCCCTCTTTTTCTACTCATCAAAATTACACTATAATTAAAAAATGAGGGTAATTTAGTAAAATAACCTCATCTAACTCACCCCTCAATCCCCGTACACGACATGGCATCCCTCCAACCCCGTACCCTCCAAGACATCTCATTCTCTCACCATCCCTCATCTGATTCATCCCTCAAAACTTTACCCCTCTGTCCATCTCACGAACCAGCCGTCGCCCCCTCCCCTCTCATCTTCGCTCCCACGAGGTAATCTCTCCCACGCCGAAAAAGTAAACTCCATCTCTTTACACACACACACACACACACAAAATCAGTGCGTAACTCTCTTTCGAACTAAATTTTAAATGGTCGTAAGTTTTTACACACATTTTACACACACATTTTAAATGGTCCTAATTTTTTAGAGTTCTGTTTTGTTTTTTATTAACTCTGTTTCGAATTGCATTTTTTTGTTCATTTATTCTTCTATTAGGATGAAATTTGGTTCAAATTTGTTCTAATTTGATTAATTTCGCAGGTTTCCTTATTGATTCTCTCTCTTCCACCGCCATTCAAGGTATCATCTTAGATGGGTTTCTTTTTAGGTTCGAAATAAGGCTGTTTCATGTTCATTGCTTAATTTTTTCTTTATTCAGTTGTTAACTAAAGGTAGGTAAAACTAACACGTATTAAGTTCGTACTCCTAAGAGGACACAAAGGGTTAAGAAAAACTCTATTAAGAAAAAAACACTGTCATTGTTCTTGGTTCATTATCATTTCCAATTGATGTTTTGGTTACATTTTTTTCTGTCTGTGATATTTATTGATTGTCGTTTACATATTTGGGTGTGCGATTTTTTATTCAAGTTGCCAATGCCAATAGTGGTTTCGGGTGTATCACGTGTTTACATATTATGGGAGATAGTTTATGAATGTGTGTGTTGAGGGAGAGAGTAACGAAAAACAACATGGTGTTTTATGTTTAGGTGTGTTATTAAGTTTAATATGTTAACTCACTAAATACAAAATGTTTGATTAAATGCCTATTAACCACTATATGTCTGAAACATCAGAACAAGAAGTTATAAGTGACCTTGCTTTTCCATTTGATCATTTCAATTTAATACATCAAGTATTTCGTTATTAATTCCTCAAATTTAATTTCTATAATGTAGCCATATGGAACACTTGTGAATGGGTATTTATTGCAGAGTGTCAGTTCCCAGCTAAGCTCCATTTGCACTCTGAATTAAGCTATTCAGGTTAGTAATTCTTAATCATGTACAAAACCTAAAATGAACATGACGATGCATAGTAATTCTTATGATTCACGATACGACTCGTATGATTCGATTGTTAGCTATATAGATTTTTAGTTATCTCAACGATATCTGACTTCACTTGCCTGACTCAACCGGGAAGAGTTACCCCCCTATTATCATACTATGGAAGAAATATTCAAGTGAGAAGGACCACGTATTGATTTCTTTTGCAAGTTTTCTCAGGTATTTGAGAAAACTCCTTGTATTGATTTCTAAAAGGCAAGTGGAAAAGAAGTATCGAGTTGAAAAGTAAGAGAAGTGCCTGTTATACAATTTGAAACGTGCTATAAAAGTTGAAAGGTATTAAATCTTATGTATTTTATATGTTTTGCTTTCTTAAACAACTAGATGTTGGACGAAATGTCTATGAGACGTTATTTTTTGTTCATTTCCACATAATTCATGTGTTAAGCAAGTTTTTGTTGCAGTTTGGGATACAGATAGAGAGCAGCAGGTTGCTTAGTCTGCCACATATGAAAATTCTGCTGTGATGATACCACGAAGCAACAGTTCCGCTGTAACGATTATGATATGTAGAGTTGGTGGTCTTGCGAACTACCTCCACTAATGGGAGTGTGGAGCTTGCTATCCTGTGAGTCTGCGTTATGATTATTTATGTGTGAAGAATATGTCACGGGTTTCTTTTTAATTTGATTAAAGAGACCGATGATGAAAACCAAACAGAGTAGTTGCTTCCCATCACTTCCCACATGTTAGATTCAAGGTATCCATTTTTTTTCTTAAATTTACTATGGGAAAATAGTTGTTTTGGCTTCCCAAATATTCCATTTCCCAAAAAATGAATTTAAGCATTCCTGTCAATGGTGTTAAAATCCATTCCTGCAATAACATTGAAAATAGGTCTTAAAATTCATATCCCACGCTTTGGATGGATTTGTTACCAATTACAACGGATTATTTTTACTTTTAAGAATGAGTTTGCAATATCATCTATAATTCAAAAGCGTTTGTTTTATACGAATATGAATTAGATGTATTATTTTTTGTTACCATAAATTGCCTTGTCTTTGTAAAATGATTGTCTTTGTTTATATATATCGAGGTACTTTATCATTTAATTTGTTGTATATTGAGTAGCGGTGTATGTGATGTGGCAGTGTATGTGTAGCGGCAGTGTATGTGTAGCAGCAGTGTATGTGTAGCGACAGTGTATGTGTAGCAGCAGTAGGTATTTGTTTGAGGAAAACATTTTGCTTAGTCCATTAACTTACTATGGATGTCCTTCTTCAGTAAGTCTTTTTAGAATTATCTCCTTTTCTCTTCTGAATATTAGGTCATTTTGAGAGTTTGGTTATTTTCTCATTCATTGTTTTCTATGTACAGGCTATATGGGAGGATTCATCATTTTTAGGACTGAGGTAAGTTTCATCTATTTGTTTATATTTGGTATCAATTGTAGATTGAGGTTCCAAAGGTTCCAATATTATACTTCAGTCAAAACTTAAGCACACACGGCCACCCTAATTTCAATCACACACGGTCATCAAATGGCATTTTAAATTTATTCTTCTCTACTCTACTTTGACTATGAGGAAGAATTGACTAATAGAAATTTAAGACAGTGTAATGACACATAGAATAATTAAAACTAACGTAATATTCATTATAGCTATAAAACAGAGTGCAATGTAAAACATAGTTTTAATAGAGAATCTTTAAACAACTATTTGTTGGTGTGGAAGGGCAGTGTTACAGGGGAGTGAGGCTTCTGTTGTTGGTTTGGCAGGGGAGTGAAGCTGCTGCTCGAAAGGAGTTTTCTGATGCCGGTGTTGGTCATTACTTTGATCTTGCTCTCAACTTCTCGAATGACCAAATGTAAAGAGATTGTTGATATTCTGGCTTGGTAATATAGTAGCTGTATACAACCTCATTACAGTAACAATATTAAGTATATATAGTAGCCATATATAAGAGATTGTTGATTTTAATGACTTATCTGCATGTAAGAGAATGTTGATTTAAACATATTGGGACTGAAATGAAATTACAGTAGCTATATATACAGTGCTCTGATGTTGCAGTTTAATGACTTATCTATAATTTCAAATGATCTGTATTGAAATAATCATTCAAGCCTTGAACCTTCGATCTTATTTTTGGTATATAACTGCTATATACCAGCTATAACAATTATACAACTAGTATAAGTTGCTATATAGCAGTTATATAGCTATTTACCTTGCAGATAGTGCAGGTGCTACAAATGCAAATGGAGGAGCAGGGGACTTGATCACCGATTTGAGGTAAAAACCCTTGAATGTATTCATTTTATTTATAACTTAATTAAAATAAAGATCCATAGAGTCAAATTATGGAGGGATGTATCAAGTCCATGCTTTAACCAAATAAGAAACATATATAGATGTCAGTATCGTATGTTTATGTATCTTGAGATGTAAATCATGATACTCGATTTTCAAATCATGTAATTTGTGTTTCCCAAAACTACCGTTGGTGTCAATTTCTTAAATTCATTAACAACGGCCCTCTCCATTATTGTCTAGGTATTGCTATCAAGCTTGATTGGAGATTGGACTTTTAACATGCATAGGATGCCCGAATAAGGGTCATTTTTATCAACAACTTGCAGATAGTGTAGGCGCTACAAATGCAAATTTGATTCTTATTAGATGAGCACGGGACTTGATCACCGGAGCAGGGGAATCTAAGATTTGCTTAACCTGACTCTTATTGGATTAATAGAGTTCGAAATGAAAAATACTCATATGCAGGTTTGATATAATATTATCTAGACATTAATAAAATTTTCAAACTCTGCATTTTCTTAATAAAAAAAACTCATATTTTAGGCTCCACCTTTCCTTATTAATGCACTTGATAAAGACGAATTTGAAGGGTTAGCAGATCCAAGTCTAGAAAAGAATTACGTTGATAGTGAAATGCTTAGAATGATTAGGGCTGCTACAGCCTGTGTGCGACATTCACCCGCAAAGAGGCCACGAATACACTACACCAAAAATAGGAATCTGGCATGGTTTTGAACTATGCCAGATCAAATCTGGCACGGTTTTGAACTGTGCCAGAATTAGGTGTTCCAAAATGGCAATTTTTTTCTGGCACGGCTCAAAAGCGTCCCAGATTCAGCCAAACAGGAACGCTTATGGCACACTTTTAAACCGTGCCAGAATTTGATATTTCTGGCACACTTTTGACACAGTTTTTAACTGTGCCAGATTCAACATATTTATAAAAAATTTGGCATAGTTCAAAACTGTGCCAAAATATGATACATTTTTGCCACGGTTTTGAACTATGCCAAATTTTTTATTAAAAAAAAAAAATTATTTGAAAGCAAAAAATTCACAAATTAACAATATTGCGCATTGTTAATAAACTAATGTACATACAAACTTCAAAATATTACAAGTCTTTAACAGTTCACAGGCCCAAAAAAATTGGGCAAAGTTTCCTCTATTTTCTGTACATTCCAAAACCTGCCTAACATAAAGCCCGCACGGCCACAAAATATAACAATTAACTTACAAAAGACTGCACGGCCTTAAAAGTCAACAATAAAACAACAAAAGACCGCATGACCATGACACAAAAAAATGAAATCATGAATAAACCCCTTGTTGTAAACCATTGAGTTCTCTGTGTATTCCACGTGAATAAATGCCAACGATAAACTGTTATCCTGCAAAACAAAAATAGGATAAAAAAAGCTGCGATATTAGTAACCCAATAATTTACAATTTTTTTTTACTCAAACTAAAAAATTACAGATATGAGTGGAAATTATCATCATACTCTCAAACCGGGAGACCCGGGACTACGCGATCAGTTCCTACAAGTTACATTGGTCACGTGCGAGGTGTTCGTGCCTCCTACGGGGTCGTTTGGGGGCTGGTTTGGGTTTTCACCCCTTAACGACTTGTTTTTAAGTCAAAGTGTGACTTTTACAAATTATCATCATACTCCCAATCCGGGAGACCCGAGACTACGCGGTTAGTTCCTACAAGTTACATTGGTCCCGTGCAAGGTGTTCGTGCCTCCTACGGGGTCGTTTGGGGGTTGGTTTGAGTTTTCATCCCTTAACGGCTTGTTTTTAAGTCAAAGTGTGATTTTTGCAAATTATCATCATACTCTCAAACCGGAAGACTCGGGACTATGATGTCAGTTCCTACAAGTTACATTGGTCCCGTGCGAGGTGTTCGTGCCTCTTACGGGGTTATTTGGGGGCTGGTTTGGGTTTTCACCCCTTAACGACTTGTTTTTAAGTCAAAGTGTGATTTTTTCAAATTATCATAATACTCTCAAACCAGGAGACCCGAAAGTATGTGATCAGTTCCTACAAGTTACATTGATCCCGTGCGAGGTGTTCGTGCCTCTTACGGGGTCATTTGGGGGCTGGTTTGGGTTTTCAGCCCTTAACGACTTGTTTTTAAGTCAAAGTGTGAGTTTTGCAAATTATCGTCATACTTTCAAACCGGGAGACCCGGGACTACGCGATCAGTTTCTACAAGTTACATTGGTCCCGTACGAGGTGTACGTGCCTCCTACAGAGTCGTTTGGGGGCTGGTTTGGGTTTTCACCCTTTAACAGCTTGTTTTTAAGTCAAAGTGTGATTTTTACAAATTATCGTCATACTCTCAAACCGGGAGATCCAGAACTACGTGATCAGTTCCTACAGGTTACATTGGTCTCGTGCGAGGTGTTCGTGCCTCCTATGGGATCGTTTGGGGGCTGGTTTGAGTTTTCACCCTTTAACGGCGTGTTTTTAAGTCAAAGTGTGATTTTTGCAAATTATCGTCATACTCTCAAACTGAGAGACCCAGAACTACGCGGTCAGTTCTTACAGGTTACATTGGTCTCGTGCGAGGTGTTCGTGCCTCCTATGGGATCGTTTGGGGGCTGGTTTGGGTTTTCACCCTTTAACGACGTGTTTTTAAGTCAAAGTGTGATTTTTGCAAATTATCGTCATACTCTCAAACCGGGAGACCCGGGACTACGCGATCAGTTTCTACAAGTTACATTGGTCTCGTGCGAGGTTTCGTGCCTCCTACGGGGTCGTTTGGGGGATGGTTTGGGTTTTCACCCCTTAACGGCTTGTTTTTAAGTCAAAGTTTTATTTTTGTAAATTATCGTCATACTCTCAAATCGGGAGACCCGGGACTACGAGGTCAGTTCCTACAAGTTACATTGGTCCAACGCGAGGTGTTCGTGCCTCCTACGGGGTCGTTTGGGGGCTGGTTTGGGTTTTCACCCTTTGACGACGTGTTTTTAAGTCTTATCGTCACATTCTCAAACCAGGAGACCTGGGACTACGCGGTCAGTTCCTACAAGTTACATTGGTCCCGTGCGAGGTGTTCATGCCTCCTATCGTGATGCCAGATCATCTTGTCTGGAAAAGCATAAATGGGCAATTGAACACTGTAAATCTGGGGAAGAATATGATGGATGACAAAAGAGATTATAAAAGGGATGCATCATTTCCATTAGATATAAAATCTCTCACCATCAAATTATGTAATTGTCTATTGTATGGAATTTATCCTAATAGATCTATAATTGAAGAGCCAATCTAATCTTTAGTATATATCTAAAACTGTTGCTACTCTCCTCAATGTGGATCTGACAAATCTGCTATTTTTAATTTCTGTTAATGCGAAGAATTTTATTCATTAATCTATCCACGCTCCCCTCCCTCATTGAATGTGTTCTTAATGAAATTAATAAGGGTATCTTGATTGGTGGTAACCATTCTATTTATAAAATAAATGTTTATCATCTTCCCCTTCCCACCTTTGTTTTCCTCGACTCCCCATCTGCTTTCCTCCCCCTTCCCCATTCTCTCTTTTTTTTTTCATTTTTCTCCATCTCTTTAATAATTTCATCAATTGTTGTTGCCTTATGCCACATGTATCCTCGGGATTGGTTGGAAAATGTGTTTTAGCAGGGTGTAAACAATACCCCCGCAACGGTTAATTTTTGAAGATGATTAACTGGTGGATTGTTACTTTAACCTCCCACTAAAGCTACCTTTCCCACTGTTATCATTAACTGCACTTGTTTCTTGGTTTCCCATTACATTGGGAACAAAAGTTTTCTTTAAGATTTTATGAATACAATGACAAGGGGGGCCATTATTTATAGACACCTAAACCAGAAACCTAAAATTATTCAAACACTAAGAGATAATTAAGGAAATACGTAAAAATATCTAAGATAATTCTAATAAACCTAAAATATTCTAAAGATAATTAAAAGGAACAAAACTCAAACTCTCTCTCTCTCTCTCTCTCTCTCTCTCTCCACATCATATTAATGTATATACAATACACGTGACATATTTTCCACCTTGGTTTTCTCCCCTTCTATCTCTTCCCTTCTAGCAAATGGAATGTAACACCGATGGTACCAACACTGATTATAGTTGAGTTAGTCTTCTTTAAAGGTCTTCAACAAAATCAACATATTTTTATTTGCCTAGTCTATTCTAATTGTCTTGAAACTTGAGAGGATAAAAAAAATAGAGGGTGTGAACAATGATATTTAAAAGGATTTTACTTCTTTCAGATTCCCCGTATCATGTTCTATTGTTCTCTATTCCTTCTACTTTATTTAAGTTAGTTCTTTGAGTCCAAATTAATTAATTCCTTCGCGAGATTTTCTCCATTTCTATGAACCTTAACACAAGTTATGTTAGACTTCAGTAAAGTTGATAATTCACTTTGCCTGTAGTGTGGTAAGGAGTAATGGATATGTCTACAAATTTGCAGATTAAATCCATTGATTGAAGTGGAAATATAGAGGAGAGATATAAAGATCAAAGAGTAGTATGAGTATTACAAGTCATTACAATCATTTGAATTTAATAACTCACTTTCTATCTGCTGCATGTCTAGGAAAAGGAATTCGAAGCTTGAGAGTACGCCCTTGAAAACCAGCCTAAAAGGAAATAAAATTGTAAGCATGACACTGCCTAAAGTAAAAGGAATTAAAAGTCTAAGGGGTTTATGGCAAAAATATGCTCTTAATTAAAAAACGCCACACAAAACAGACTTCTGAACATTCCTATAACTCCCAATCATCCGCTGTATACAATAAAGAAAACGAAGGATTTAAGTCCTAAAATTGAGGATATGGTAAAAAATTTACATCACCTTAACATTAAAGCCAAGACTGTCCAAATCCAACATGTATGCAAAGTCCACCTGGAAAATAACACGAACTCAATTTTCATCATTTGATATATTCCAACTTGCAATGTAATTTTAATAGAAGCTATACCGTGAATATATAAACAAATTCACGATAAGCAATATACAATGTCCAAAAAGAAAGCTCACATCACCTTCTTGGGCATTAATTTTAGCTTTTTTTGAATATTTTTTTAATAATATACCATGAATATAAAAATGAAATTTCACCAGGTAACTAATATTAGTAAATCGTTACCCATGTATCAACTCTTAACGGGTGGTCAATAAGAGTGGACGAGCTGGCAGATTAAAGCAAAATCAATGGATTTCATATTTAGACTGGGGAAATCATTCCAGTGCAAATATTTCATGGCATAAGCAGGCAATAAATGTTTCATGATCACATAGAGTGACTGTTAAATATTCAATTAATTTAACACATCAGCATAGCATCCAGAATACAGAGATGGCAAGAAATAGCCCATAAAAATTGAATAAGACTGCAGGAACTACTTGGGGATAAAAATTAAAACTTGCAATCAGAGGAAAACCTTAGGAATTACAATTACCATTTGAAATTAAGTTGCAATACTCAAATCATGCTCGAATACCCTCCATCACCAATCAAGAACCATCGTTCGAAAGTCAAACTGGTAAAAAATACATTGACGATGGGTTAACTGAATATCATGAAAAATGCTACATTGAATTTCAACATGTACTCTGAATTCGGGACAACCTAAAAAGGAAAGTAAGATTCTTAAATCAGGAAGAAGGGAATACAACTTATTTCTTCCTTGAAGTGGAAAATTACTCTTGAACTCATTATTATTTAAAAGCCAGTTGTATCTCCCTTCAAACAAAAGCTTGCAGGCGGAAAAAAAAACTTACAGGAGGAACTGCAGGGTGAGCATAAACAACCCCCTGAGAGTAAACTATGGAGCAAGGCAATCTGTAAGGCGGCATCGCTAACTGGAGATATGAATGTGTCAGAGATCCCTTGTTTTGATAGAAGAAAAGCCACTTGATTTCCTTGAATTGAGCCGACTGATATGGAACATTGCATCCCTTGAATCATTTTAAAATTTGATATTTCATTCCAAGGAATCAAATAAGTAGAATAAGAGGATAAAATATCAAACATAGATCTTGAATCAACCTCAATATCAATGTTAGATATGTTATTTTCTGAATAGAATAAAATACCGACTTTGATTACTTGAAATTGGACTTCTTTAGATTAAATATCAAACATATATCGTTTTGATTACTTGAAATTAATGGTCTGAATTTTGTTACACTGCTAGGAACAGACGCAGACCAATCTTCATTTCTATCCTGACTGAACTTCTATTCAGGTGAATCTCATCGTGCGTGTATCTTCCCTTTATGCATGAACAATGCAGTTATTTTGAATTGATCGGACTTATTTATTCATAATTGATCAAACTTATATTTTCATAATCAAAACGATCTGATTTGCTTTCAGGCGTATTATGGGCCTGACGGCCCTTTATCACAACCATATTATAACGTCGTCGTCACAGCTGGTCATGTTCATCACATACATGTTTGGACCCACCTCAGGTAGTCTGGAGTTCTCTTGAGTTCTCAATGCACTCCACTATTTTCTTGTTTGTGTGTTCTATATGACACTCATTTTCTCAGCCTCTATTTTTCTCAGGAAGATCTTCCTTGGAATATCAAAATTGTTATTAGATTAGATGTCTCTAATTTCTCTAGATTTTATAATAGCTAGCTCTAATGTCTCTTTTCTTTTTGTAAGCCATCTAGAGAGGTCCTTTCTCTCTATTTATCAATAAATTCTTTTTTTAATGTTTATATAATATAGCAGTCCCGAATAATAACAATGACATTAGGAACCAACAAATGAAAGCAATAACAAGAATCATAGTAGATATAAATCTTACTGTAAAATTGGGAAAACTTATGTAATATATATATAGGTTTAATCAATTGTCACTACCAAGTTAATATATATGTAGAAATTCCAATAAGTAATGCCCGAAAATTTACTAAATTGATTCTCTTTTATCTATAAATATTAAGTAGTACCTTTCCAATTAAAATGGATTTTTCTTTGTTGAAAGTGGCACCAAGGGTTTCATACTCAGGTTCTAGCTTCTTACAGTGCCCACACTTTTCACACAACAATAAAAAATATGTAAAAAAGAGGTTAAGAGGAGGAGGATAGACTGTTTACGTAGGCTCTCAGGTTCACAATGAAACCGTCAGCTCAAATGGTAGTTTCAGATGGAGCCCAATAGAGCTTAACTTCTAATTATATATGAAGAAAGTACAAAAGTATCAAACCAATGCAATGGAATATTTAATTTAAAAATCAAACGAGATAATATATAAGAATATCTTAGCTTCATAAAAATAAAAAGTGCAACTATTTTGAAGCACCAGATAGAAGCACAAATAAGATGTATAACTAAAGTAAAGTAACCGTAAACCTTTATTTCCATCACCTTAACTTCATATTAAGGACATCTTAAATTCATATTGCCAATCACCTTAACTTCATATTGTCAAACACCTTAAACTCACTTTCGTATATTGTCAAACACCTTAACTTCATATCAAGGACATCTATAGATTTTTTAAATAAAAGTAAATATAAATAACAACCAACTAACCCATTCTCTTTTAAACTAAATAAAGACCTAATCTAAAAAATGCACAGAGTACGTATGTAAGACCAATGTGAGGTTAAGTTGCTACCATTAACACTAATGTGCTTGAAAACAAAAACAAAATCCCAATCAATTGTGTGTGTATACCTATTGTAATTTCATCAAACTAAATTGATATTATTAAACATAGTGTGTGTGAGTGAAAATTGTACAAACAATGACCCAATCCAAAAAATGTATAGAGTACGTATGTAAGAGAAATAAAATGGAAATATGAGGTTGGGTTGTTTACCATTGAGAAATTTATGATTTATCATATCATTAACACCAATGTGCCTGAAAACAAAAAAAAAAAATCCCAATCAGTTATGTGTGTGTGTATGTATACATGTAATTTCGTCAAACAAATTTGAAATTATTGAACATCGTGTGTGCGTGTGAAAACCTTACCTAAAAATTTATTACCATATTTTGCTTGATTTGTTCTTAGATGAAGAAATATGATCTTCAACACGAATGCATAAAAATAAAAAATTCAAAGCATTCATTCACTTTGTTATAAATATGCAATCATAAAGATGTATTGATGGAACTACAAATCAAGCACATTGTAAATCACACCATGTATCTAGTATTTTTTTTCCTTAAATAACAAAAGGTTGAACAAAAAGGTCGGTAAATCAACGTTAGCAAATCCACAGTAGATTTATGCCCCAAAATACTACGAACAAATTATATAAAAAAATTCTAAAGCTTTTGATTGAGCTTTTAAAATTTGCAACAAAAATTTCAACATAATAGTTAGCACAAAACAATGTAGATTTTGACATGTTCTAAAAAAAATCATAAAAACCAAAGTTACAATACAAAATTGTCTAGAACAAATCACATATATACTTTTTAAAGGATCTAGGTTTCAACAGAACATGGAATCAAATGTAAAAAGGGGCAAAAAATTGAAGTAGGATCAATTGCGATTCTAGATAAATTGAGCAGCGACAAAAATCAATCATTTGCTCTGAAAGCCCTTAAACCCTCTACTTCATCTTAATCTCTCTTTATTTTTAAAGATAGAGTTTATGCTTTATATAGATCGATGGAAATACCTTTCCAGATATACTACAAGCCCTAGTTAAACCACCCAATCAAAATAATATAGTCAAAAATCACACAATAAGACATACCTCTTGTGTAAGATCTTAATAAACCATAAACCCTAGCTCGGAGAAGGATGTGGCGAGCGAGAGAGCGGAGATACCAGCGAGAGAGAGAGAGAGACCTGAAAATGAGAGAGGAAAGATGGCGGGAGATGGAAAAATTGGGTGGAATATTGATTTTTTTAGGGTATTTTACATTTTAGTTCAGTGTACTTAATTTTGGTACACTTTAAAACAGTGCCAAATTTTGGCACGGTTTTAAAGTGTGCCAGATTGTCATTAAGCCGTGCCAGAATTTGGCACAACTTTAAACTGTGCTAGATTTTTAATATCAGGATGTGCCAAATTGCTGTTTTTGGTGTAGTCATAGGTAAGGTATAATCAACTATAATCATCTATAATCAATACATTTGCTATGATTATGCATTACATTTTCTATGATCAGCTATAATCAGCTACTCTTTATAGTTGTAATGCATTACATTTGGTGATTATGCATTACTCTGATTATAACTGATTATGCCTTACTCTTTAGTAGCTGATCATAACATTTTCTATGATCATAACATTTGCCTCTCATCTACAATGTTTTGAGTTAATCATGTCTATTTTTTTATTGTCTAATTTCAAATTATGACAAATACAAGGATAACATGCCAATTATATGAATGTGACAAGCATGACGTGGGCGATACAAGCGGCATGGTGTAATTGTGAACGCCCTTGGAAATATGTTATTGTAATGAGATTGTTTTTCGTCTTTATGTGAAATTTTGACATTACGACCGGGTGTACTTGAAATACTCTATTGTGATACGTGCTTTTTTTTAGTTGAATAGTTGGTGATATATGCGAGGTCCAAGATTGGACTATTATTATTATTATTATTATTATTATTATTATTATTATTATTATTATTATTATTATTATTATTATTATTATTATTATTATTATTATTATTATTATTATTATTATGGTATTTTGTATTGTCTAAACAGGGTGGATAGTCATATAAACATAGGAAACTCTGCCCAATTTTTATAAAATATTCGTATTATGAATGAAACTTGAGCAAAGTTTTTTATACACTAAGTGACCAATACTTTGTTAGTGCTCAACTACTCTCATGGAAACATTCGTACATTGATTCTTTGTATTGTAAGTGATTATAACATTTGATTTGGTTAGTATGCACATATTGGTATCACATTAAGGAATTTGTGGCAATTGGTTTTCTAATATTCTGTTCACACTATTTTGTTAGGGAACAAAAGTTTTACCCTACTTTGGAAAATTTTCATCGATTCGCGATTACATACTTTGAAAAATTCATTTTGACACCTCTTTGTGTCAATTTCTCTGTGTCGCTGCCTGTGTCGTCTTAGATTTACTCATATTTTTTTTCACCAAACACGCTTGACACAAATAAAAGCAACATGTGGCGATACGAATTCCAGTTTTTTTTTTATCAAATGCGATATTTTATATTGATTTTTTGTGGTGTAAGCTTAAATATAAATATTGTGCTAGGGGATGCCCGAAAATTGGCATAATGTTTAGTTTGTTTAGATAAAAACATTATAATTTTGGCATAATGTTTTGTTGCGTTTAACTAGGTCGTGTTTAACAAGGTTGTGTTGTAAATAAAAAAAGTTATAGTGTTGACAAGTTATAGACAATATAATTTTTTTTTACAATCTAAAAATGACCTCGGCCAAAATAAACACGACACAACATGAAATATTATTGTTTACCTATCTTAAACACGACCCAATGTTGTTTTGACCAAAAATGAACTTTACCAAAATAAACACGACATGAGATTTTATTACCAATTGTGAACACTACCGTTTTGCAGGATAGTCCTATAAATAAAGGATATTATGGCCATTTTTTTTAAAATTACACTTCGTTTTGTGGAGGAACGAATTTTTTTTGGTTTTGTAATTACGCACTTCAAATTTTTTTGAGCCACACTATTACGTACTTTGAAAAATTGTCGCCGTTTCGCGATTACGTACTTTGGAATATTTTGGTCATGCCTTCAGGCACGGGCATACGCTAGTATATATATATATGTTATAATTTTTTTTTTAAACTTGTCAACAAAAGGTCCATACAATCTTTTAAAAATCGGGAAAATCGTAGCGACGTGATTTATTATTATTATTATTATTATTATTATTATTATTATTATTATCATTATCATTATTATTATTATTATTATTATTATTATTATTATTATTATTATTATTATTATTATTATTATTATTATTATTATTATTATTATTATAGTAACATGTTGTGAGCATGATGGTGGGTCCTGCTAACATTTTTTTATATGTTAGACATAACATGTGAATGGTAAGTTACTTCTAGTTTTTCTTGATTGGTAAGAAAACCTCATTTTAAAATATATCACAACAACTTTTGTTTAAATATTTTTTTCTCAAACATTGCAAATGATGATGGTGGGGTTAATCCCAGAACGCAATGCGACTGGAGGGGAGATTGGGGATCCGATACACCATGTAATTATAGCCAGGCCAGTCCCAACGTAGCCGAAGTAGATTTGGGAGCTCTTATGACCCAGATTCTATAAGTTGTGTAGAACTTCCTTGCTTAGGTGTGAAATTGAAAGTGTACAACCTAATTGCAAACCTAAAGGGGTAAATATGTTTATCTTCAAATTTAAGCAATCTTGTTCAATTAAAATTTTTTCAACCTAGATATCCACAATCATCTTGGTGAAATGAGTTAGATATGATTAAGATTACTCCATCTGAATGAAATATGTGAGATAAAGTCATAACAACAAGACTAAATCGAGCAAACATTCACAAGACAAATCGTATGAGGAAATGCCACATAGGCGTGAAAAACCTTGATGCACCTCAGTTTCTCAAATTACTTAAAAAAATTTATACAATGAAATAATTACATATCCCCTGTTACTTAACAAGAAGTTTTGTGATGAACATTAAACTCTCCCCCGTAGATTATGATAATTCCAGCCAATATTCCATTGAATGAATAAGGAAATCTTATTCTCCTCAATAGGATCGCACCATACTTTAACATCCCAATAGCTCAAACACCTCTTTTGTATTTGAGTTTTGATATTCAATTCTAATTTTATTCGGTTAGAATGAATCTAGGCTATGTGGATTTGAAAGATAATTACTCAAAAGTTACTTGCAAACATAGATCTAAGTATGAATCTACGTTTATTTAAATTTAAAATGTATCAAGTGATTTTGTTAAAGAGAAGCAAGTTACATTGATCTAACACTACAAAATACCCTTTGAGTATACTGAAAAGTTTAGAGGGAATTAAAATTTTGATTTGGAGTAAAAAATCAATATTTATAGAAAATGTCCTCTATATTTATAGAAAATTTCCAAAATTTGTTCGCGTCGTGTGCATGGTTAGAAAGGCCTTCGTGCACACTGTTTTGGCAGTAATCAAAGCATGCCAAAAATGTGACTTTAGTAGGCACTAGTACAAGCTTATGTTGGGGTTTTCTTCTCAAACCCATGTATGATGTTTATTTAGTATTAAAAGTGTGTCAGGTTCATTTTGAAATGAAAATCATGTTTGTGGGAATTCCTTATATTGATTTTAAATATATTATATTAATGTCGATTAATTAAACTTAGTAGGAATTGTGGTGAGTTGGGTTGGGTAATCACAGAAGATCAAAATTTGAGTTTTAGTTCATTTGAACAATTTATAGCTTAAATAGGGTGTTGACATCCTATTGGTAAAACGATGAGTGTGATTTTGTTGTTTATCTTGACTTTGTGTGAGGATGTAAATGTGTGTATACTAGATGCAAACCTATAGGAGTGAATAGGTTCCTAATAAATTCTGACCAATTTAAAAAAGTACACATCAATTACAAACCTAGATCTATGTCTTGTAGCTTTTGGCAATTAGATTTAGTTCAATTAAAATTGAAACGAACACACTTAAAAATCAAATCACAAAACAATCAAATAACACTAATTTTATGAGGAAAAATCTCAACCTATCGGTAAAAAACCTTGTTGTGATCTAGTTTCTTATTAGATTTGAAAAGTTTCCTTATACAACACAAGAAGATAATTCTCTCTCTAGCTCTAATCAGAAATTACCTATGAACACTATGACTTTTTCTTGTTTCAATTAGAAGTACTATCAAAGATCCATTGATCGAACATGAATTTTTGATTCTTTGTCCTTGGTCCACATTGTGCTTGAACTCTAACCTAGATTAAACACCTACTTTGATATCTCAGAGTGTAGATCACGTGGAATGAATGTGAATCAGGTGTAAACAATTACTAATTGTGTGTTTACCCTCTCAAATCATCTCTCCAAATTAGATCTTTATCGAGCTATAAAATCTATCAAAAACAATTTGAACACTTAAAATTTCAAATGGAAAAGCAAATGACGCTCTATAAATGGAAACTCTCTTCAGCATAATTTCATTTGAAATGAGGAAAGGTGTCAAATATCTAAAGAGAGAACAAAGTCTATTTATAGGTATTTCTAAAAATTTTGCTCTGCAGTGCGCACGGGTGTAAAGAATCAATGTGGACACGATTTGAGCCAATACAAAGCTTGATAAAACATTTCACATGGTCATGCGCAGATACCAAATTATTGTCTTGCAGACGGTTTTGTAAGAACATATTTTATAAGTCCTGTTTACATTAGTGTATGTCGTATACCGTTACAAACCATCGAAGAAAAATTTCAAGTTTGAAGATACATGAAGACGAATCCGAATATCAAAAGATCTTCAACATTCAAGCCTCTGCGAGGAGATGAATTTTGGTAAGGTTATATTTTAGTCTCTTAACGATTCATTTAAAGTGTTAGGATATTTTTCTAAAATATTTTCAAAGTTTTGAAGTGTTGTGTTTCGTCAAAATATTTTTTCTAAGTGTTGAAGGGGATTTTTGAAATAAAAAAATAAAAAAATATTTTTTCGCTCCGTCGTTCAAGTGACATATGCCTGTCGTTCAAACGACATTGGCATCTCGCGCGATGTCGTTCAAGAGACATCTACATTCGTTCGAGGGACTTTGACACTTCGTTTGACCGATCTGCCGACTTAATTTTTTTTTTATATAAAACATGTTAAACAGATTATTTTTCATTAAGAAAACCTGACGATTTTCATTCTGCATAAACTACAAACAACATAATTCTTTGTCTTGTTTAATTTAGGGTTCAAATCCTTTTGTTTTTTAATTCACAAAAATCCCAAATGCTTTAGTGAATTGTTTTGGAACCTGAGATACATATTTGCTGGAGTTTCTCTTGTAGGGAGGATAGCCTACTACTGATCTAGGTGCCACTTCAGGGAGGTGCTGGGCTAACTTGATTGCGTGTCATATGGAGTACTCGTGGGTGTTCTTGGGCCGATTGGATAGTGTGTCTTTATGGATCTTCTGAGGTTGAATTCATTGCTGATTTAGGACTGCGTGTTCTTTTTGGTATCTGTGGATATTCATTATAGGTTTCACTTGTAATCATTGTGAGTATTATTAAGTGAAATAAAAGGTTTTCCTTTTTTGGATTTTTTTCTAAAATATGTGAGTCAGGAATTCTTATTCATTTGTGTTAGCATGATCCACTGCACCTTGATGTTTGTTTAGTGTTAATTAAAATTGGGTTTAATTAGTTTGGTTTAAATTGAAAATTGATTAAATAAGGGTTTGATTAGAATTTGCGAATTTATTCAAATCATTATCACACAGCATTCAAAAATTGGTATTAGAGCGGGTTTCTCTAATTTATCGAGTGATCCTGTTTTCCACAAAATTTTATAATATTGATTTTTTTTAAAATCTGATTTTGAAAATTGCATTGTTTCCGAATGAAAACTTATATAATCGGTTGACAATTTTTGACGGGTCTAATTATGCCTACTGGAGAGCCCGCATGAAATCACATTTAAAAGCTCTCGACGAGGGAGTTTGGGTAGCTTGTGAAAGAGGCTGAACTCCTCCCACTGTCACTGCAAATAATGTCACTAATTTAAAACTCGTGGCAGTCTGGATAGAGGACGAATTTAAATGGATCGCTTTTAATTCACGAGGGATGCGTCCAATTTTTGGTGCCATCACTCATGGGGAGTTTCGATGTATTATGACGTGCACCACGTCAAAAGAAGCGTGGGATGTTTTAAAGCTTACCCATGAAGGCACGGATGCGATTAAATAGTCTAAACTTTAAAATTTAACTACTCAATTTGAAATGATTACCATGTTTGAGACGAGCATTTTGATGTGTTTTACGCACGTTTCTTCGTTATGGTCAACACTAGTTTCAATCTTGGTAAGCACATGCCTGATTCACGAGTGGTTAAAAAGATTTTGAGATCGCTGCCAAAATGTTTTATCCCCGAAGTAACTCTTTTGAATTCCTTAGGTAATTTGGGCCACTTAAAATTGGAAGAGCTGGTAGGAGAAATCTAGACATATGAGATTGACATGTTCCCCGACATTGTCAAAACTTAGGATAGAGGGATAGCACTTAGAGACCAGTCTAGGAGGAGAAAGGATAGGTCCAAGAGTGAGAAAAAAAATAAAGTAAGAATTTTTGAGTCCGAGTCTGATTTTGATATGGGCATGCTTGCTAAAAATTTCTCAAGTATTCAAAACAAAATTATTCCAATAATTTTTTTTCTTCAGAAAAACAAAAAGAAAGATGAGGCCAAAGGGAGTGGTGAGAAAGAAGGTGAGAAAGAGAAAGAGGAAGAAGAAAGATGTTTTGAGTGTGAGGGTAGAGGTCATAGAGCATTTGAGTGTCCCACTAGAATAAAGAGAAAGGGCAAAAAGATTGCCATGCCAGCCACTCTTAGCATTAGTGAGAAGGAAGTGAAGGATTTCAGGGATGAGTCTTCACGTCGAAAGTTTGTTTCCTTTTTATACAGTCATGTGTGCACACCGAGTTTGTCCTACGACGATGAGGATACTTGTGCATGTGAGACCCCCAAGGATGATTTAAGTGTGTCTAGCGAGTGCGCTAGTGAGGGTGATAGTGAGCTCCAGCTTGTGTTTAGAGATTTGTACATCGAGACCTTAAAGACAAAAATGATGAATAAGGAATTAGGTCATAGGGTGATAGGTTTAGAGAGAGAGGTAGAGAGTTTGAGAGGATTTGAGGCATCGACGAGTCAAGTAGATAAGGTGAAAGTTTCATTGAATGAGCAGTTGATCGTTGTGAATGGGGAAAAGATTAAACTTATATCGTCCTGAATCGGGAAAAGAGTTAACTTATATTCTATGTGTCACAATTAGAGAGAGATATTGAACATTATTGGGAGGTAAATGTGACTTTAGAGGATATATCTAAGAAGGTAGGAAAGATGCTCCTCGGTCCAGCTTTGGGTAATGTTGAAAGACTAGGAATATATCATGATGGTACGTCCACTTCCCATGTTACACCCGAGACGATTCTCAAGTTTGTGATTGATTCATATGACTCTCAACCTAACCCACCTAGGCGTCCCGTATCGTATAAAAGAGTGCGCCATAGACATTTTGAGAGCGGTGTTCTAAGACCCGTATATGATTGCACTCGTTGTAATAAGAGAGGACACCTTAGGGAGTTTTATTTTAAGTTGGGTGGTGTGTCACATAGAGTTTTTCCACTTGTTCACACACATGCACCTACACATGATGCTCCCGATGATTACATGAGAGAGTTTGCACATATTAGGGGGCAGGTAAAGTTTTTGGTCAAAACTTTATATGATTCGATGGAGGTTTTTCATAGGATGACACCTATGGAAAACTCCACCGCACCTAATGGTTGAGGTTTAGACTTGTTTGATAGCATATGATGATATTTCTATGCCTATTGATAGTATGCACCACTTTTGTATATATGTTTTTCATTTTAGACATGTTTTTTGACGCGACTGAAAATGTGTCTCAGAAATGCGTTCACTCCTGGCTCAAGTGAAAGCCTATCGCTCAAGTAATAATCCCAGTAAGTCGGGTATCGATCCTCATGGAAAAAGGACAACGAAGTTGTGACGACGGGAAAAGACGAAGGAGAACTAACTCTGACTCTAAAAAGAAAGGGAAAATGATTTGGTTTTGAAAATTTATTACAACTAAATGAAAGTATGAAATTATAAAAAGATGCAATTATATTAACTTACCTAGAATGCTAATGAAAACTGGTTTGAACTTTAAACTATGTATGAGAAAAACAGGACGGGAATACAATCCCCCAACCCTACTGTATTGGAGTTATAATAATAATCGTGAATTTAACTGATTGATTTGACCCGAAATTTAGTACTCCCAAGCATTACGTATATGAGGTTCAAGCCCGCGTCATACTTAATCTGAGGACGAGTAAATTGGTATCACGATAATAACACTCAAATTGCGTTATAAATCATCAAGGTTACCCAGAGGCAAACGAGATATAAATACCTACAATTGTTACGTTGCTACGCAATACGGTCATAATCAATCACTAAATTCAGAGGATTAATGTTATACACGTGCAATTAACACATCAGGCTGGGTTCATGTATCCCGGCCTTAGAAAACCTAGCCTAACATGCTGAAGTTAATGAAAACAATGTTTGATTTGCAGGAATTCATGATTAATCTAAATAAAACTTATGAATTGATGTAGAATATAATAGAAAAGAGATAATTACTCACTAATTCTTTCCAAAGCAGTAACAACAACAATGAATAAAATTGGTAATCAAATAAATTCTGAATAAAGCTTCGATCTTGGAATTAAAATGGAAATTGTATCTAAACTAGGGTTTGGTGGAAAGAAAGGAAAAATCTATTATTCTCCCTCAAATATCCGTCCAAATAACAATAATAAAACGGGTTTTTATACCCTCCAAGAATTTAGGAATTTCAGATGCACTAGGACTCTTTAGGAGAAGATCAGATTTTGCAAATCTCGATACCCGGACCGGTCCGGGCCTTAGGCGGATCGGTCTGCCTCTAAAGCGGATCGGTTCTTTTTATTTTGGGGCGGACCGGTCCGAGGGCTGACCAGTTCTTTTATTTTTCACCCTCCATCGGTTTGCTTGTGATCCGGGGTCTACTGGAGTTTGGCAAAAGCGGACCGGTCCGGGATAGGGGCGGGCCAGTCTGCCTGTTGACTTTCTGTTCAACTTTGACTGCTCATAACTTTTGTTCCGGGACTCCGATTGAGGTGCCGTTTCTTCCTATGTGCTCGTGAATGTGATCTCTTCAATTTATCTTAGGTACCTCATCCAAATTCCGGGTGGAAATTACACTTTTTCCCTTTTGACTTTACTTCCTTTCTTTTTTGACTCTTCCGATTTCCTTTTTTTGTTTCTTGACATCAAATACCTATAAAATCACTACGAAATACCAGAAACTCGGTGTACTCATTTGGATCAGTCAGTAGCAAGATTATGAGATAAAGTCAAATCGATTACGTTGTTCGAGGTGCTAAAAGTACCTAAATTAAGGGATAAATTAAGAAGAATTTATGCCTAATCATTTTTTGAAAAGCCAAAAAGATTTTTTTTTGATAAAGTTTTTGGAATAAGATAAAAAAAGTTTTGTATTTTGTTTACACCGTTTATGGATGAACATTTAGGATGACCGAGTCACAATTTCATTCCATATCCATGTAATTATTTGGTAGTGTTTTGATATGCGTCATCATTTCACTTTTGTGCTTTATATTGTTAGGAGTCATTAAGATGTAATTTGAAAATTACTACCTACATGTTTGGCTCCTTATCTCCTTTAATGCACACTTGCACGAATTTGTTTGATTATTGTACTTGTTAAATCACATGATTGTTCGAAGTGTTTCCTTCTCAATCTTATCTTTAAAACGAACCAAATGCGATAATACTCGATAATGAAAGTAGTGCATGTAAGAACCGTTTACCGTGAGGAATTAAATTGCAAAAATGACGAATGTTCACATGAAAGGGTTGCGAGAGTACAAAATTGACTCATCGTGAAAGTCACCGTTTAAAAGAGACCAGTAAAAAATTATGGCAATAAAAAGATAAATATGCCAAAATAAGGGGACAATAGATTCATATCACCTCAAAAAGAAGAAAAATAAAAGATTTATTATTTATGAGGGGGTTTGGTTGAAAATATATAAAAAGGGGTTTTCACGTCCTCACAAAGTCTTGAAAAAGCATTACATAGTTGTAGACGTTATTGCTGTGAAAATTATTTTAGACTTTGATGTGTCGATTAGATTGAGTCGATGTCATATAAATTCACATTTTGACACCTAAGGACGATTTTGAGACCATTCGCTAGGAGTATCCATATTCATCGTGCACATATGTTATGTTTGATTGCATTGATTTTCCTATCGAATTTGTTCACATCCATTCATTCCGTTTCCACGATTTGGTTATCTTAGTGTAAATTCATGATGTGTGATTTTTGTAAAATTATTTTTTCTTTTTTTGTTTAAAAAATTGAAAAATCTAAAATAGTTGGTGGATGCTTTTGAGTTTAATCGTAGTTGTTTTCTTTGCTTATCGTGACACTCCATATTTATTTTGTTTTTTTCTTTTCCTTGTCTATTTCGGATAAATAATAATGGGGAGCACGAATTATAATTTTATGGGGGAGTAATAATTATGGAGGAGAATTGGGATTTTGATCTTAGTTTTGATTTATGATTATCTCATTTCAAACTCGATACATCACGAAGGTATTTTGTTTATCTCATGTGTGTAGGTACAAAGTTTGATGATCATGTTGCACACCCTTATGAGAAAATCTTAGAGATTTGAAGATTTTATGTTGAAGAGATTTGAAGAAATTTTTTTATCTTGCATGTTTAGTACCTTTTCAATTTGAGATGATGGGAGGGTATTAGATTTGTATAGGTATTTGATTTGATAATTCAGATATTTTTATTTTGTACCGGCATAAACATAGGCAGAGATTTATAAGGACATAGTTTATAAGTCCTGTTTACATTAGTATATGTCGTATACCGCTACAAACCATCGAAGAAAAACTTCCAGTTTGATGATACATGAAGACGGATCCGAATATCAAAAGTTCTTCAACATTCAAGCCTCTGCAAGATGAATTTTGGTAAGGTTATATTCTAGTCCCTTATTGGTTCATTTAAAGTGTCAGGATATTTCTCTAAAATATTTTCTAAGTGTTGAGGCGTTGTGTTTCGTCAAAATACTTTTTTCAAGTGTTGAGGAGGATTTTAGAAATAAAAAAATAAAAATTATTTTTTCGCTCCTTCGTTCGAGCGATATATGCCTGTCATTCAAATGATATTGGCATCTCGCGCAATGTCGTTCAAGCGAAATACGGTTTCGTTTGAGCGACATTGGCACTTCGTTAGAGCGATCTCCCGACTCAAGTGTTTTATATAAAGCGTATTAAATGAGTCCTTTTTTGTAAAGAAGACCTAGAGATTTTCATTCTACATAAACTGTAAACAACAGAATACAGTTTCACACCATGCGAATAGCAACAGGCAACAAGCAACAAAAATAAACCCTTAAAAAATTTCTCTTAAACTTAAAACATAGACCTTATCCCTTTTTGAAAAAACATTCACATACTTTATGGATTCTTTAGAAGACACTTTTAGAAAGAAATACTCATTTAAAATTCGTGAGTTTGTGCATAGTCAAATGTTTAAACAAATGCGACAATCTTCAAAAGCATATGCTCTGACAGATTAGTAATGAGTTTGGAGAAGTAAAATCTCCTAAGCTCATTGTCCATAGTTAATAGAACAAGACTCTCTCGCACATAAAGTACTATGTGCATAAAGATTTTGGGCTCGACTTTGTGCGTGACTCAAATGCTTTGAGACAAAAGATATTCAACTAAACTAAATACAAAATGGATACATTTTAAATCGCCCCATTTGGCTATATCCTGGTAAACCCTCCAAAATACAAAAACTCTTGACTACGACAAGATGAACTGTAACGCCCCGGCTTGAATTTATGGGTTACTCGTGATCAACCCAGTCCGCCCCGAGCGTTAGGTGAGAAGTGCAATGAAACAACCTATACAATGTTGCTAGTCTAGTTTTATATAATTTACATTTCACCTTTGTAGCATGCGATTTTCATTTCAAATTAAGCTACGTGAGGGACCCGTGGGAAGCATCCCCGAAATATAAACATATAGATCTACTAACGTAAAATAAAGAGAATACACAATGCTCTCAAAATACAGAACTGTACCTAACCTGCCATAACAAAGATTATCTAATGATGCGAATGGCCAGTGAGAAATTATAACAATGAAATATAGAGACGAACGATAAAAAAGAGACTAACACGGTATATCTATGTGCAAATGCCACTACCTTATGTGCGCGTGCGCATGTGTGTATACTTAAATGCATGAAGTTTTTTTAATTCCAAACACGTTACTCACCTCGATTAATTCAACTTAATCTTGTAAAATAATTTTCCTTTTAGTTGACTAGATATTCATTTATTGATTTAACATACTTGATTAATTTAAACAGTACCCCATGTTTAAGGAAAATCATTTCTTTTATTAAAATTTCCTTATTACTCATGCCAACCATATCTTAGTATTTTCATTGAAAATTATTTCAACGCATGCGAACACCGTGTTAGAAAATACTTATTTTTCCTTTGAAAACCTTTCATAAATACACACTTGTGTTAATTAGGTTGCTTAGCTACCCATTTAATCCCTTCACTTTACCTTATGGACATTAATCAATTTTAACATTTCTCATCAACTTTATTCTTTACCAGAGAATTTATTATTTCATTCAAGTTAACTTCTCTTTTCACATATTGACCACACAACCCATTTCTTGACAAGTTCCATGTTCATTATCTTTTTCTCGGAAACTTTCAATATCCGCATACTTTAACTGACTCCACACCACCGTATATGCTACCATATGCTCTGGCCAGTGATTTTGGGTCTTTCATCCTAGGATCTAGGGCCTCCTTGATTATTCCCGGTGTCATTTGAGTCCTTATTAACGTGTTTTAATATTTTACAAATGTCCACATTTTCTTTTTTTGATCGAAGTCAAAACTCGAGATTTCACCCCAACTTGTGTTACACTTTGAAAACATCATTTCTTGTCCTCTTTACCCTAATATTGATTTTATCCCAAAAATCATGTTCATTTAAGATTATTTTGTGTAACATATTTTTCAACATTTTTGTTTCATAAAAAAGTTCCACTTTATGTATAATTATGATTTTACCCATTTGTTTCCAAACTTGTATTTTCCTTGATTTTCACAAGTGTTATTTTTCAAAACACCATTAATTTACCCACACTAACTTCTTCTGTGTTTTTAACACATAACACCTTTTTAACATTTTGGAGTAACATTATTCTCAAGTTGAAAACATCTTTATTTCACCACTTTCTTTCTCTAAGAAATCATTGGACATTTAAAGACTACTTTATAAGAAAATATCATTTTCCTTCATCAACACATGTAGTCTTAAAACCATACACTTATCACCTTTTCAACACCTTTTTCACACACTTTAAGGGCTGAAAATTCTAATTCCTTTATTTCACATTTAAAGTCAATAAAACCCTCATTAAACTTTTCATATGTTCAACCTTAAAATACTACAAGTTTATATGCATGAGAAGATGGATATTAAGTTCAAAAATCCTATCGAATGGGTCAAAATGTGATTTACTCTAGAAATTTCATAATGTTTGCACAAACATACTTTTCAAGGCAAAAGATATTTTTGTTTCTTCAAAACTTGAATAAAATGTCCATTTATATAAATTCCCAATTTTTCACAAGAAAACTTTGAAACATTAATTCATAAAATATTTCTAATCAAAATGAGAATTCTTCGAACATTGTTATTCAATAAAAATGTTTAATACCAAGTTTTTCTTGAAATATCTCATTTTTCTCAAAACCATTAAAACCCTATGTAAACCCATTTTTACAAATCATAAGAAATATCATTCTTATATCATAAATGCTTCATACTCTTGCAATTTTAGCTATAAGACCTATAATATGCAAAATAGAGTCTTGAACTAAGAGAAGAGTTTTTTCCACCTAAAATAGAGCTCCGAAAATAGTGGATAAAGAAGAAGATGATGGCAAACCCCACCTCCTAAGTTGGCCTCAAGGAAGTTGCCTAGCTCCACAAACAAGCTCCAAGAAAATTCCAAGCAATGCCCCATTCAAAACTCCATAATTTTCTACTTTTCTTCTTCTCCAAAACCCCTCCACAACACCTCAATAAAAATTCGTAGCTCTACCCAATAATGGAGGAAATGGGTTTATTGGTATTAAATATAGTGTAACACTTCTAAATTGTGGAGGCATAAGGTGTAGACATCATGGTGTACGGTGGTTTATGGTGGTGGGAGAAGGGGACAAAAGCTCTCCAAGTGCTAGAGAGAGAAAGAGGGGAAATGCAAAAAATGGTGGGGAGACCCACCCCTCACTCTCTCTTCTCCTGAATGCCATATAACTCCAAACAAAGCCTTATAAAAAGACATCCCAACTCTAAAATCCCGTTTATCACCATATGGGTGCATTAGGAGCCGACATATCAAGGATCTAACGATCCAAAATGTTACAGCACAAAAGAGCATCTCGTTCTAAAATTTTCTGAACAGATCATTCGAATAAGAATGGGACCTCATTAGATCGAGATTGTGAACTCGTTTGAACGAGATTGAGATATCGTTTGATATCCCCATCGAATGACCTTTTAATGAGGTGATGCACCGATTTAGTGGTGGGTCATTTGATTGTCATTAAATGTCTACTTCGAACGAGCTAGGCTTTTCGTTTGATCCACTGTAAAATCGTTCCAACAAAATGAGAATCTCATTAGACCAACTTTTATGCTCATTCGATTTAGCGAGGTTCCTTAAATCTTCAATTGTTTTCCATTAACTTCCAAGAGTTACCATCAAGGCCAAAGAATAATCGTATAGATATAAAAGCCCATATATTAATGATCCAAGTTCCAAGGGTTTCATATGATTACAATTTTTGCGGGAAAAATAATAAAATATTAGGAACGGGTATTAAGTTCTTCCCCCCTTAGGAAATTTCATCCCCGAAATTATCGAATCATCGATTCCTCAAGTTCACGGGACTTACCAATTCTTATTCTAAGTAATAGAAATACTCCAAGACAAAATCATCGAAGTCCTCAATAGTTAAGATGACATAACGGGCAATTACACAGGGTTTGTCACCAAACATTGAACATGCGATAGGCTCTAACGCTCACTGTTATGCTAACCGTCAATGCCACACAACCGTCCCCGTGTCTCCACTCACTTGACGATCACATTCAATCAAGTCCCAAGACTACCTTTCTGATACCCAAAGCATACCAGCATCCCTACTAGGCTACCCTCTCTATTGGTTCACTCAACTAAGTATTAACCGTAATAGAACTAACATCAGATTCATCATCAAGAACCATCTCGAATCTAAGCACTACACATTCCAATTTTCATCAATTTTCTCAAATCATCATGACCATATAATCTGATGTCATAAGTCACTCGTCCTATGGATCATACACATACCAAGTCATAATTTGTGCACCCAACTAATGCCCTCCACAAGATCCTTCCATGAATCTAGGATCACTCTAGGTGTCTAACTGCAGAACTCACACCTGAGTATTACGCTAATCCACTCACGGTGGAAAAACAACATTGAGTGCTAAGTTTACTTTAGTTCTAACACTATACTATGTCCTCAAGTCATCATCCTACTCTTTATAACCAGAGGCACTGACTTCCACGACGGCTAATCACGAGGTCACTAATTTTGAGGAAAATAAATACTATGAACAATTGTGTGTCTGAAAGCCCAGCCACCCGTACACAAAAACGTTTTACAATAGTAAGGATTCCTCAAACAAGGGCGCATATAGTTATCAAGATGCATTAACCATGCCAGGTCCACCCACACACTACCGGTCCAAATAGCAAATCCAAGCTACCTCAACCACGAAAACACAATTCTCGATTATAGAAACTGAAACGAATATAAGGACCAAAAATAATGAACAACCGTTTCAGAAAAATCTTATTCACATGCAAAGGACTATGAGTTATGAAAAGTAAACCTTCTCCATGTGCTTTGAAGTTTACGACTCCTCCCAGTCATTCTCATTAGATATCGACCTAGCCACACATCCTGGCTCTAGTCACCAACCATGACGAATCGAATCACAACCATTCATCCATACTCTATGAAAGAATAATACGAACCTAAAGTCCTTTGGGAAATAAAAAACTCCACTTCCCTCATTAATATTAAGGCTCCCTCCTTACATCCTTGGCGAACATGGGCCACTTCGACCGATGAATGCAAACGCTTTTGTCCATGTCGACTTTTTCCATCTTTCTAGTGACGTCATGAACAATCTAATGCACCAAGGTCATTATCGATATTATCATAACATGATCGTATCCCAACGTCTTCGCTATTGCATTTTAAGGGTAGTAAGTACCACATAAGGCTGCATATTCTAATATATTCTAGTTCGGTAAGATGTGCTAAGAATTAGTTCCTGTCTTACTAGGGCTATCCTAAATTGTGCTATCGACACATGCTAACACTGTTATCATGCTGCGATATCCCCTTTAGGTGCCATTTTAAGTCTTTATTATGACATCAATATTCTAGGTCCCAATTGCATTTCCTAGCACCCATAAGAATTATGCACTAAACTTCCTACATTATCCATCTTACGACAAAGGAATTATTTCCAACCGCGGTACTAATCATCAATTATCCTTTGAGGTTCCCACAACTACTTACATTAAATCAGACGACATCACTAAGGAGTACATGATTCAACTCCTTTGTGTTTGACCAATATCCCGATATCATCACCTGACTCTCAATATGATCATCACTCGGACACTATCACTTCTTAATACCAAACTCAACTGGTTCCCAAAGGACACCAAACATACTCCACGTAAAAGTCCTTAAAATGTGACAAGATTTCATCATCCATGACTTTACCATTGTAGGTATCGTCTATAAATTTCTCAATATCCACATCGTGATTACTAGGTGCTCGCAAAGACACTAGTAGTCAACGAGCCTCTACAGATGGTGTACCCTAACCATTGAACACCTTAAGAAGTCACATCAAGTCAATTTATATTCCTAATAATTCCACACCCAATTAGTCCTACGAACATTCCTAGACTCCCTTAAGACATACTCACACTAAGGACTACATGATTCAACTCCTTTGTATTTAACCAATATCCCGATATCATCACCCGACTCTCAATATGATCATCAATAGGACACTAACACTTCTTAATACCAAACTCAACTGGTTCCCTAAGGACACCAAACATACTCCACGTAAAAGTCCTTAAAACGTGACAAGATTTCATCATCCATGACTTTACCATTGTAGGTATCCTCTATAAACTTCTCAATATCCACATCGTGATTACTAGGTGCTCGCAAAGACACTAGTAGTCTAAGAGACTCTACAGATGTTGTACCCTAACCATTGAACACCTTAAGACATCACAAGTCAATTTCTATTCCTAATAATGCCATACCCAATTAGTCCTACGAACATTCCCAGACTCCCTTAAGACATACTCACATTGGAACTGCCTCGCATCTAACCATTACTTAATGCTGCTAAAATGGTCCTCGACATTTAGATGATAACATTATCTCGCTTCTAAACGGTTGTGGCCATAAGCCACGTACCAAATCATGGATTGACATTAATAAGGATTATGGCAGGATATAGAACATCGTATACAACTTATATACCTCTAGGTTTACATCACCGACATCGCAAAAGATCCTATCCCCCCAAATTGCATCATATCTCCTAAAATCCTGACATGGAAGACTATTTAGAGTTTACTCCTAAGTCTCCTTAACCATTAATGTTCCATCCATATAAATATGAGCTATAAGGACATGATCCCTAGCCTTTTGCACAAGTGTGTTTTACCTACACCTCATATACTAAAACCACTCTTCAAGAGATATGTAGTTAATCTCTCAAACCAAGCTCTTCAAGCTTGTTTGAGACCATATAAATCTTTATGGAGTCTTAAAAATGATCGGGCAATTATAGATTTTCTAATTCCTTGGGTTATTCAATATAAACTTCTTTATTCAAAACAACATTTAAAAAATCATTACAGATATCAATTTGATGAAGTTTGAATTTCATAAAACATACAATGGTAAGAAAAAGCCTTACACTTTCTAACCTTACAATGGGGGCAAGGGTTTCATCAAAATCCGCACCTTCAATTTGAGAATAGCCTTGAGCTTTGAGTCTTTATTTATTTCTTACAGTTATACCATTTCATGCAATTTTTTCTTGTAAACCCATTTAGTACCTATTATGTTTTTATCATGTGGTCTATGCACTGATTCACAAACTTTTAATCTTTCAAATTGTCTTAGTTCCTCTTACATATCATCGATGCTGTGTTCATATTTTAAAGCTTCTTTCACATTTTAAGTTCAATTTGAGAGATTGAGCATTGAAAATTATGTTCATTTAAGAATTGATTTCTTATTTTCAGACCACTCTTAGAATTTCCTATGATTATTACGTAGTGTACTCTCTTTAAACTTAAGTATTAACTCCTTTATCTCTCTCACCTTGAGTCTCATTTTGGAAAGCAGTTACTGTAATGTTTCCCTCACGCCCTCATCAATCTTAGGATCTAAATCCTCTCCCTCAACTTCATCATATAAACAACAACTACATTGTATGTCTCTGTCATTTTTTTATCTCCAATTTATACATTAAATACGCTCGACTATTTTGAGAATAACCAATAGATATTTTTATTTGATTCTTAAGTCAAACTTGGTCTAATACTCCCTATTTATGAGACTTCATCACTTACTAAACACTTTGAAGTATTTAATAATTCGATTCTCATCCTTCCAAAGCTTATATGGAGTCTTCTTGGTTAAAGGTCTAAGAGATGTATGAAAATTCATTTGCATAGCTTCGACCCAAAACATTTTAGGTAAATTTTTTCTTTCTTGCATACATCTTGTCATTTCTTAGAATGTTGGACTCTTTCTCTCAATAACTCTATTTTATTGTTTCATTTTAATGGACAAAAACTCATGTTGGATCCCAACTTCATCTCAATACTTCTCAACAGTCGAATAAATGAATTAGGAACCATGATCACTCCTAAGAATCTCAATGGGAAAAGATAGTTCATTTTTAATCTTCTTCCAAACTGAGACAATGATCTTAAATGCATCGCTTTTCCCTCTCATAAACCCTATAAATGTGAATCTCAAATAATCATCAACCAACACAAAACACTATCTCATCCTTCCTATGCTCATCATCTTTAAGGGACCCAAATAATCTACATGTACTAACTCTAGAGGTTTAAAGGTAGTAATACAACTAAATTTCTCATGGGAACTTTTGATTTGCTTTCACTTTTAATAAGTTCCAAAACCCTTTCTCACTTATTTTCTAACATAGGAAGACCCTTAACTATCTATTTATTAGACAAAGTCTCCAAATCACGAAAGGTGATATGTCTTAGCCTTTTATGCCATAAGTTAATGGATTCTACTTCAATATTTTGATATATAACGTTGGGTTCATTTATGAGAACATAAAATTTCTCATTCAATGTTATTTATCTCATTCAATATCCATTATATTACTTTCTCACCAAATACTCACCCACAAAAAAACTAACAAGGTGAACATCATCTAACTTACGCTAATGAGATTAATGGTAATCCCTTTAACACATAGTATATTATGAAGTGTATTGCTCTACAAAAATCCTACCATACCTTTACCACTCACACTAGATTTCTTTACATTTACAACAATGGATAATCCACCATTATAATCCTTGAGTGAGGTGAAAAATTACTTCTCTCCCGTCATATTTCTTAGTATCCACTATCAAAGTACTAATTGATAGAGTTTGAGGGTTTAAGAGACGCGATGATAACACAACAATTGTGATTATCCTTCACAATACACTTAGGGTTTGTTTAAGAACCATTTCTTAACTCACTAACTTTATTTTAGAGTTTCTTCAATTCACTTTTAAGTCTTATGATGGCCCCTTGAAACTCACTTCTCCTTGAGAACCTAGTGTATGGATATTGCTCATCTTTTTTAGGTTTGTTACAAAATTGTCTCAAATGTCTTCTCATGAAGAAATAGGAACATTTGTAAGTTTGAAAAAGTTTTTGAGAAAAAATCATATTTCTTTTGAAAAATTATTATTCTCCTTGATTCTGGAAAACATTTTCTCTTTTTAAAATGATTGCATGACATCTAAAATGAGGATTCGATTTGTGAAAAACTTTCCTTTGATTCTCTTGCATTTGAGGTCTTTGAAAAAATCTAGGCCGTTTTGCTTGAGAATCATTTTCAAGTTTCACCACATGTTATTTTCTAGTTTTGTTTATCAGGACATTCTTCTCGAGTTCTACTTCTTTAACATTGTTGAAAGAAACATTTTTATCACTAACTTGAGTATAACTTTTTTGTTTAAAAACTTTTGCATTTTCATGCTGAAAAGTAGTAGATGTATTTAAACAAACATTAAACGGGTCAAACTTTAGTCCATTCTTTCCAATTTGTATCATAGACTTCTAAAAAATAATAGTGTTCTTTCTCTAGGACCTGTCATTTAAAGCAAGAATAATTTTCATAGTATTAGGCAAATCATTTTGAAGAGAAATCACCTCTTTTTTAAATTCATTTTGTTTGATATCAAACATCTTACACTTTTGCTTAATTTTTCTATTCATTTCAAAGAGATCATGATTTTTTGTTCCTAGAGAAGAGTTTTAATCATTCACATGTTTTAACTCAAGTTTGAGTTGAAAAACTATTTCATCCTTCTTTGTCGAAAAAACACTTTCTTCTTCATAACTTTTATTTTCTTTCTCATCATAACGTTATATTTCTTTAATTTCAATGATTCATGAATTAAATTGTTATACGCATAGTTGATTTCACCTATGTCTTCATAATCAAGTATTTCATTTTCATTATGCGCATTTTTATAGCTTGACTTATGAGATGCATGAGATGTGTTCTTAGCTACAGAGAAGAGTGATGATGAATGGATATTCTCCAAACATAATCCTAACACTTAAAAAATTGAAATCTCCTTGTAAACACACAAAAAAGAACACTCGTAATTACATAATAAGGATCAACTCAGGATGTTAAGACTAAAATGAGTAACCGTGCTCACATACCATTAGAGGATGTAAATGTGTGTATACTAGATGAAAACCTAGAGGGGGAGTGGTGAATATTTTTCCAATTATTTTTGCTCAATTTTAAAAATTACGCAATAATGATCCCTACATCCAAGTCATTTTATTTTTATTAATTAGATCTAGTTTAATTGACATTGAAACAAACACAATCAGACAATCACATGACAAAATAATCGCATAACACTGAATTTATGAGGAAATGCCCAACTTATGGATTGAAAACCTCTATATGACCTAGTTTCTTATTTCATTTTAAATGTTTATTTATATAAAGAAAGAAGATAATTCTCTTTATCACTCTAACAAGAAATTACCCATGAACACTTAGACTTCCCCCTGTTCCAATAAAAAGTTCAATAAAAGCTCCATTGATCAAACATGAATGTCGCATTCTTTATCTTTAGTCCACACCATGCTTGAACTCTAGGCTAAATCAAACATTTTCTTTGATATCTTAGAGTATAAATCATGTCGAATGAATTTGAATCAGATGAAAACAATGGCTAATTGTGTATTTATCCTTTCAAACCATCTCTTAAAAGTATATCTAGGTCGATATCTAAAATCTATCAAAAATAATTTAAAAGCTCAAAATTTCAAATGTAGAGAAAAAGTGATGCCCTCAAAAGGAAAATCTCCTCAGAGTAAGTCTATATTGAAATAAGGAAAAGTGTTAAAACCTTTTGGCTAATAAGGTCTATTTATAATGATTTTTAAAAATTTGTTGTGTCGTGCTCATAGGTGTAAAGGAGAACTATGCACATAGTTTTAGACAATACAAATCCCAGCCAAATATTTCATATGGGCTTAGGGGAAATCATCGTCGTGCGCACAGTTCTAACCAGAGTGAAAACTCAGACTAAAACCGTGCAACAATATGCACGGAGGCAATTTTACATCATGCAAATGACAAAAGGCAACAAATATGAAACCTTAAGAAATGCGTATTAAATTCAAAACATAGACCTTATCAGTTTTTAAAAAATCATACACATACTCTATGTATTCTTTAAAAAAAAACATTTTTAGAAAGAAATACTCATTTGAAATTTGTGAGTGTGTTGATAGACAAATGATCAAACAAATGAGACAATCCGCAAAAGGATATAATATAGTACATCAACAATATAAGTCTTGAGTGTGGTGAATTTGTAAATTCTTTAAAGATCATTGTGCATAATTAATAGAAAAAGACTCTTTTGCACATAAACTACTGCGTGAATCAAGATTTTAGGCTCAACCTCATGCCTGATGCAAATTCTTTGATGCGGAATATAGCCAACCAAACTAAATACAGAATGGATACATCTTAACTTGTCTGATGATTCGAGAAACTTGTCTGATATTCTAAATAGGACTATACCAGTACACCAAAAATGTATTAAATAAGAATGCGAGTGAGATTAAATTCTAAATGCTTCCTAGATTAGACTTTCATAATCTCATGACGTTTTCAAAGGGTGATAGATTCTCAATCGTGAGGATTATGATGATTGAAATGTATTAACGTTTATTTCCTTGATGGTTATGGCTGTGATTCAATTCATTGCATCTAAATATTCATAAGTTGGCCAATCACTGTGTAGACATGTCTAAGATCACAATCCAGGGGAATCAGCGTCTCGAAGATATCTCAGATTGTAATATTCGTTAATAAAATTATAAATTTTTATTCAACTAGTAAAACTAATCAATGGATTATTTTATAATCCAGTAGAATAACAAATAAATTAAGTTTAAAATCAAGGAATAAATAAGATGGTGAAAATCGATAAGCATCGAATATTATTTCACCAAACGAGTTTTTTATGCTTTACGCGTGGAATTAAATTATGCACGAACTAACTTTACGAACAATGCCTCTATATTTGAGAAATTCTAAGATAACTAAATTAGAGTGAAGTTTTGATTATTTAGTGGAATTAGTTACAACTGAGTAGAGAGGAAAAAACTATAGGGTTATAATTTGGTATTTCCATGTTCTGTTTGATAGCTAATTTAATTATTGATCCTTTGGTCCCAAGGATAGTCCCTATTAAGAAAGTAAGGTTTTAAGTCTCTCATTACTGTAAATGCTTTTATTCAGGATAGGTTATTACACTGGGCAAGGGTTTTTTGGAATGTTTATCTCCTTCGAACGAGGGGTACCCTCAGTTGAAAATATTTTAAACCACGTCCTTAAAAGAAACCACTATTAGATGTCAAACTTCTCATAAGGTTCCCTCGTTTGAAGATATCATTTAAAGGACGTAGTCCTTTTTGATAAACGTGTTGTACTTAGGGTGTTTTATACTAATAAACATGAAAAAACTTAGGATATATTTTCCAAAGTATTGAGGCAATTTTAATAAATATTTTTAATCTCATATACACACGCAGAGAGAGAGAGAGAGAGAGAGAGAGAGAGAGAGTACAAACTAAAGTCAAGGTGTGGAAAGAGAGATTTATATACTTAAAGTGAACGATATAATTAAGGGAATAATCTTGTCAAATGCTTCAAGTTCCTGATCTCAAGAGGTAACCACACGCTATTATTACTTTGTTGGATCATATATTGATATATATGAGTCATCTCTACATCTTGATCAGATATTAGCATTTGTGTGGGATCACATAAAAAAATCGCAAATTTATGGTGATATAAATTGTCATAGCCTACTTTTAAGTATGAATGAACAAGAAGTACACATAAAGCAATGAATTAAAGTTAAGGTAGAATAACATAACTTTATTCATTATTAAAGTAGTTTACATAACTTGTACCACTGCAGGGGTGAGTTACATTATTTTAGTACAAACTATAATGTAGAAAATCGAAAAGCGCCACACCTTGCTCATATCTGGCTAATTCTGTGCCCACACACTCGCATACGCAAACAGGTGATCGGTATATGTCTCTAATAGGGTAGATATATTATCTTATTTCTATGGATTTATCTCGAGAAAAAAGTAATTAGCACAAATATGCTAAGCAGGTTTTACCAGTTCTATAACAAGTATACATATAGATGCGAGTTGGAGTGTGTATAGAATCAGTGCTTAGCAACACTAAATAAATAGAGCTGATAATCTCATACTTATAAGTTTATAAATAACATTAATGTTCTTGAACTAATAATCCCATACATACCAGTTCATTAAGAAAATAAAGTTCGTTACTAGTTCATTAAGGATCACATAAACAAAAAGTCAAGGATTCTTGAACTAATTATCCCATACTTACCAGTTCACTAAGGGGTATATAAATAATTAAGTCATTAGTAAAACCAAAGTAATAATAATAATAATCAACCCAAAACTTTTGGGAAAAAGTATTCGGATAGGCACACAATTAAAGTGGCACTCATATGTATGTAGTAATAAATTCAGGCTCTCAATCATCTGAGGCCTTTAGGTAAAATAAAAAGTTTCATGGGATAACATGTCAGTCTACTTCCTAGTTAATAATTATTCTTATAAAATAATGGCACAAAAGTGCAAGGGCAAGCTAAATTAATAAGGAACATGATACCACTTATTAGGTGAGAAGGGTTTAAATTAATCCATAGTCAAATTCAAATATCGATGCTCAAATTCAAATACCGATAATATATAACAAAAAGTATGTAGTATGGCATTATTATAACATGAACATACTAAGAGTAAATAGGAGCTATCACATAGTGATATCAATAGAAGTATGCCAAATACGCAAAGTTTACTATAGAAAAGGTAGGAAAACCTATTTTATTGGTATATTGGTTGACTTTATATATCATAAGAGGATATCAGGTGGAGCTGGTACTTGATTTTTTGTATACAGTGTTTGGGTATGTAAGTATTAGGGATTAGGTCAGTCAGTTTGTACAAAAAAATGTATCTTTTAATATTCTAGGGGTTTAATTGTAAATATTTTGGGACTTCAAAATACTAGACTTAAGATCATTTTTGAACTTTGGTGAAAGATATTTTTTGTTTTAAAGTATTTTGAAGTATTCATAGACAATATTTGAGGATAAAATTCATAAGTTGGAAAATCCAGGAGGGGTCAATTTATAATTTTCAAAAAATATTCGTAAGTTAAAACCTCATTTTTCATAACTTAGGCTAGTTTAATCCAAACACGACCTTACCTTATACCATTTTGATTAGAAAAATAAAATAAAAATATTGAAAAAAATTCAAAAATTTCTGATTGACCACATGCCCTCACGGGTTAGGTTAATATTTTTGTTCAAAAGATTCTTCTTCTTCTTCTTCTTCTTCTTCTTCTTCTTCTTCTTCCCCTCGAATGTTGACTTTAGTTTTTCATTTTTGACTTTGAATAACTCCTTCATATCTAAACCATTTGAGATGATTTCTAAACAACCTTAACCTAATTTTTCATAAATTTTGGGGATTGAGATGCAGTACATCTTAAGTTACATAACTGTGTGTTGTTCTAAAACTTTGACTCAACATTCCTAGCTTTTAGTGATATAATAGAGATTCTTCCGAACATGGTTCATTTTCTGCTATGTATAGGGGTAGTTTGGTTTTCATTTTGAGAGGTGGAGAAGGATTATACATGGAAAATTTAAAATTTTCAGTTTTCTGGTTCGAAATACACTTTCAATCGATTCGAGCTTAATAGGTAAATTCATGGATTTTGATCATTACACTCGAGTTCTCGAGGTTCAAATGAAGATATTTAAAGCTTTAAACATGAGTTTTGATTGATATTTGAAAGTTCACCAGTGAAGCTCAAGCTTTAATGGTGGAAACTTCATATTCTTCACCTAGATCTTTGGTTTCTACGTAAAATTTCCTACTATTTCGAGTTATTCTAACATTATAATTATGCAAAAAATGATTGAAATAAAAAGAACTAAATATAGTATATAAAATTCTAGAGTATCTATTAGGAGTTAAAATTTCAAGTTTTGAAACTTATATTTGAGTAAGTTTTAATGAGGTTTTCATGGGGTACTTATAGTATAGTAGGAGGGAAAGTAATTGATAGAATAAAGAGGTGGATTTGAAATGTTGTGGTAGAGTTTTCAACATAGGATTTTGTTCTTCACATGTGTGCATGGTGTACATATGTGATTCTTGGTCGTTTGGGCTTAGGTGGGGGCTTATTTGGACATGGGGTTTTAAGAAATCAACACATGTTTAGTGTTTGGTTATTAGCTGGTCTTGTAGTTACACTTATAGCCTTAAAAGTACACTTTTCATAAAGTATATGGGTACTTTTGTAATTTTAAAAAGTTATAAGGGATGAAATTATGATTTTATATTAGTTGAAGTCTAAATAATTAATTTGATATTAAGTTGAGGTTTAGGAGTGAAATATAAGTCAAGTCATATTACTTAGAATTTTTCAGGGACTATTTTACGATTACTAAAACTGGAGAGGGTCTAGGTCAATTCAGTAAAATTGGAGGGCATAAAGTATAGTTTCTTTCTTCATAGTAGAGTTTTGAATTTAAATACTTGATAGGGGTTAAAACAGTGACCGTAGGTATTTAGGGTCGATTTTGAAAATCCTGGTTATTACATAAACCCTAAAGTTACTCTTTATAGGTTTTACTTTAATTTTTATTACATTATCAATCGAAGATTTTTGGGTAAGTGAAGTTTTTCTTAAAATCAATCCCCGAGAATTGGTATCAGAGCTCCAGATTATGATTATAAATTGGTCATGTTTTAGAAAGCCCTAAGTTGCATGCTACAAAATATGTAAATGGATGTATATATTTTGTACTATTATGGTTTTTAATATTTTATTACTCCCTCCATCGTGGTCACATGAATGTTGTTTTATGTGAATGGATACTGCGGTGATTTATCCGTATTTACTTTTCTAATATTTTATTTGATAGTAACAATTACGTTATTTTAATTTTTTATTTAATTGATGTAATTTGGAGGAACATGTGAGTTAGTTATTTCGTACTTCATGTTTTTTTTAGTTTTGGTGGCTGCTCTACATTAGAGAACAAATTGTTGCTAAAAATTCGAATAAAGAGCTCTCATTCGAACATGCCTTTTCTCAACTGAGTGAGGATATTCCAAATAAATGCGTACCCCAACATTTTTAGGACATGGAAAAGGTGTATGTATACTACTTCTCATAAACTAGAAGAAAGATGATGAACCTTTTTTTCAATGGGTTATTAATAGGCAAAAACTCTACTCAAGGAAGAAGTTTTAGTCATGAAAAAAGGGAAAAATGTTTCCTTCTTAATATATAATTGCATGTTTTTATGACTGGTTGTATCTCTACTATATCAAATTTTGTTGTACAATTTTGTGAGATAATTATTAATTCAATTAGGAATCTTTTTTTATGGCCAACACGGATAAATTTATGAGACCCACCTAAATCACGATTTGTTTTCAAGAAAATCAATTTTATTTATTCATTTTTAATTGAATTTCACCAAGTAATTAATTTAAAGTATATATTAAGTTAGGGTCTTCGAATTATATTTTAATTAAAAATGATTTTATTTTTAGAAATTAAAATAGTGAGACGGGATGATTTAATTTTTATAATTAATTGGAGTAGTATATTTTCATAATACCCTCAAGTTGATAATAGTAAGTGGGATAGGGGTTTCAACATAAATTCCACGACCCTCATCAGTGTATTAAGAATATGATTTGATTAAATCCTCGCATTAACTTTGTCTTTTCTCCCTAATGGAGGGAAATAATTATCGTATCTGGTATTCATTTAATACCCGCTTTTTTAGAATTAATTTAAAATATTATTAGATGAATTGTCATAATTATTTTAAAATTCTTTTTGTGAATTAAAACTAATTTTGTGGTATTTAACGGATTTTAGTGAGATTGTATAAATAGTACATGGATTCAATAAATCAAGTGTGAAATATATTTATATGAACTTATTTTAATTAAAAAAATTTATGTGGAATTTATTAAATGTTTATTTAATTAATTTTTTAAATTAGTTAACACGCAATACATTAAAGCAGGTCAACAAAATTATTTAGTTTCACCTTTTGTTACTGGTAATGCTACACCATAAAATTTGAATATAATATAAGTTATTTTTAATAATAAAATTAGAAAAATAAGTAAATTATATGGATATTAGTTGTTTTGTTATTGGCAAGGGTTAATGTGCTAGTTTAATGACATATATTATAAAATTATGATTAATTAAGTTAGGAAGATGATGGGACACATATTGGTTCAACTTTTATATGTATTTCAAAAGATAATTTTGATTAAAAATTATAATTTTTTATCCCACTTAATAGGGCATTTATGTGGGAATTTTAAGGGTTAAAGTGGAAATGAAAGGGATGAAGAGTGGGGGACAAGTATCTATATTTTTATTATGGTTGTAGGGTTATTTTAAATCAATCTAGTTATATATAAAAGTGTGTGAGGATTTGTGGGCTTTAGACACCTTTTAGAAACAGAATTATAGAGAATTGAGAGAAAGTAAGAGAGAAAATAAGAGAAAATAAAAAAAACTTGGGGGATATTTTTAGATGAGAAATAAAATGACTTATTTTCTAAATAATATGAATAATATGATGATAACTATTTAAGAGTAAATATATGGATTTTTTTGCATTTTGATTCGATGTTTTCAACTTTTATGGTTTAAAATAATTTTATTCTCCGGTGATTTATTTATGTTCTACTCATATTCACCGATGTTTGTATAGATTATACATTCTTATTATTCATTTATATTCTATAACTTTGTATATGAATATTCATTTGATTTCACACATGTTAAATTCTTTTATGCCCTGTAGTGGGATTAATGTAAATATAATTGATTGACGAGCATGTTTGGGGATTAGAATTTGGGTAAACGATATATACTCAAATTGTGAAACTTGATTTATAGGTTTATTATTGGAAGAGTGATTATTTTTAGCTTTTGAAATTATAGGAGGATTCATGGCATCCATTAGTCAAACCAGTCGCGATAAAGGGTGTGATTTTCGGGTTACGTTATAATTTCATATCGGACGAACAAATTTCATGGACTTAGCTTTAGAGGTTATGACAAGGTTGTGATGGTAGAGCGATGAGTATATGACCATCGTTCCTTTATTATTTTGATGAGATGGTTGATTATTATGTTTTTTGAGTCCATGGATTATTCAGATGATAAGCAAGAAGAAAGAATAATGAGAGTCCACACCGTCTCGAGGAAAATGAGGAAAGGATTTGATGTTTGGGTTCAGAATTTTTATAGGGACATTGTGAGTAAATATAATTGATTATTGTTATGTTGGGATCTTAGAATGAGTGTTATATTGCATACATTTGATATATGTGCACGCAGGATTATGTTTAGTGCAGTTAGAGCAGTTATACGAGCTACTAAGTTTCACGCTCACCCCCATAATTTATAATTGTATTTCGGGGTTTTACGAGTTTGGATCGATTATGGGTATATTGGAGTTTGGACACATTTGGGTTTTTAGAAGATCTATACTTTTTTTTCAAAAGTTTTATTTTATCTTTCGTTGTAAATCGTAAAAGTGACTTTGAATATTAATGAGAAAAACACATGTTTTGTTTATTTATAAATTATTATTTTAACTTCTGCAAATCATTTATTTTAAATGGTATTTATTTTTAAAAGTTTCAATTCGGTACACATTTTAAGTATTTATGTTTTAAATTTTCTCAATTGTTATAAGTGGTATCAGAGCTCTAGGTAACACATGTTCTCATGCTTAGGGTATTCACTTCATTATGTGTACATTGCGTTATCTTTTAATTTTTCATATTAAGTGATTTAAATATTAAGTTTTAGTGAATTTAGAGGAGGAAATTCTTCTTGTAGGGGGTATTTAATACCCCATATTTTTGAGAATTAATTTAAAATATTATTAGATGAATTGTCATAATTATTTGCGAATTATAAACTAATTCTATCGTATTTAGCAAATTTTAATGAAATTGTTGAAATAATATATGGATTCAATAAATTAAGGGTGAAATATATTTATATGAACTTATATTAATAAAACAATTATGTGGAATTTAATAAATTTTTATTTGATTATTTTTTGATTTATTTTACACGCGACCGGTTAAAACAGGTCGACGTCATTATTTATTTTTTCGTTTTGGTACTGGAAATGCAACACCATCTAATTTGTATATACTAGAAGTTTTTTTAATAATAAACTCAGCAAATTTAATAAATTAAAGGGATATTAGTTATTTTGTCATTGGTAAAGGTTAGTGTGCTAGTTTAATGACCTATGTTGTTAAATTTAGAGAAATTAAGTGAGCAAGATGATGTGAGTCATATTGGTCCAATTTTTACATGTAATTCAAAAGTTTATTTGGATTAAAAATTATGAAAATTAACTTAGGAAGAATATTATTTGGTTGATGAGTTGTTAGCCTATTTAATGGGCATTTATATAGGGATTTCAAGGGATAAATAAAAAATTGAAGGTAGGAAAAGTGAGAAAAATGTCTCAATATTTTTTTTATTAAGGTTTGAGAATTATTTTAAACCTATCTACTGATATATAAAACTGTAAGGATTTTTCAGCTTTTGACGTCTTTTAGTAAGAGAATTCTAAAGAATTAAAAGAGAATGAGAGATAATAGATAGAACTTGGGAGATACTTTTAGATGTGAAATAAAATGACTAATTTTCTGAATAAAAGGAATACAACGATGATAATTATTTAAAATTAAATATTTGAAATTTTTTGTCACTTTGATTCGACATTTTCAACTTTTACGATTTAAGATAGTTTCGTTCTGCCATGGTTTATTTGCGTACTACTCATATTCACCCATATTTGTATATGTGATATGTGCTTGTTGTGTATTTTATATTCTCTAACTTTGTATATGAATATTGAATTGATTTCATACATATTATATGCTTTGTTTTCAGTCGTATAGTGGGGTTAACGTAAATAGAATTGATTTACGAGCATGTTTGGGATTTGAATTTTGGTAGATAATTTATACTCAAGTCGTGAAATTTTTATATATATTTATTATTGAAATAATAATTATTTTTAATAGTTGAAATTATTGGAGGATGCATATGCATCCCTTAGTCAAACCACCTATGATGTAGGGTGTGCTTTTCTGGCTATATTTTCATTTCGTATTGCATGAAGAAACGTAATGGATTCGATTTTGGGGGTTGTGCCAAGGTGGAAATTCACTTTTGTTAGAATTTCTTTCGAAGTCCATTCGAACGAGATAGAGTTCTCGTTCGATCCTTGTTCGAAGTTTGTATGAACGAGATAGAGTTCTCGTTCGAAAGAGATCGACGAAAATAAGATTTCTGCAGATTTTTATGCGTTGTCACCTTGTGAACCTTAGATATTTGAGTTGTCAAGCTCCTGTGAGAGTAGATTAATCGTGGTTCTAGGCTTTTTTGGACCAATGGGTTAAAGGTTAAGAGCTTTTGGGTTTAAATAAGAATGGGGGTGGAGGGAACTCATTTAATCATAGTTTTACACCTTCTCTCTACACTCTCAAGTGTTCTTCCTCAATATCTAGCCCACTTTCATCGTCCCATAGCCTTAAACCCTCATTCCTTGACATAGCTAACACATTTTCCCTGATTTAAACAACCATTTCAATCATTATCTAAGGTGGAAGTTATGTTAGAGATTTATAGTTGGAGCTTTCAAGAAGAAGTTGTCGTATTCTTGGAGCTTTGGAGTTTTCAGGAGTTTTCAAACCATTCTCTTTAGTTTCTCCTCTTCAAATCCAAGGTAGGGTTTTCCTCTTCAAGTTTTTAATATTAAAAGCTATGGATATATATAGGATACACACTAGAATATGATTAAATGTTAAAAAGGAAAATATTTTCTAGTATGTTTATTTAAGAATTTATTATAAAAAAGAGAGTTTTTGAGAAAACACGAAATAATTGGGTTTTAGACGGAATAATAGTATTTTTAATCTTGAAATATGAGGAATGTACAAAAAATGCAATCTCGTGTTAGTATCATGTTTAGATTCAAATTTAAGGATTTCTAGGTTTGAAATCCTCCCAAACATATGTAGATACTTATAGTATGTTGGTAGAAGACATCTAAACATGTTATATGAAGCTTGTAATGGGTTTCATGAGAATGTAAGAAAGTTTGAAAAAATAGCCCTTAAATGTGTTATAAATGTTGATAAGAATGGAGAAAAATATTGTTTGAAACTACATATGATGTTGCGGCCAAAATGGACATTTTTTCTAAGTGGCCTTCAAATGATTAAATGTATTTCCCATGTGGTTTGAGCATAAAATGATAAAATATGGCTTTTGGCCATAAAATCATAAAAGGCAATTTTTAGATATAAAATGATGATTTATGATGCCATTATAAAGGGTAAGTGGTCAAACCACCTCATTAGACCTTATTAGTCAGTTTTTTTTGAAAAACGGATGAAGTAGATTGAATTGCATGTGAACAGTTTCAAATGGTGATATGGACCGTAAAATGATAAAAATGGTAAAAGTGACGAAATAATATGGATATTGATAAAAATGTTAAAACACATTAAAATCGACTCGGATGAGATCAAGAAAAAATTAAGAAGGGCCAAAAGCCATGGGATGTAAGACCCAAAATCAATGGCCAGAACATATGGTAACAGGGTCGCAAGTGTGGAGCCTGTTAAAGTATGTGGTCATTGGAGGATTAGGAGAAAAGATAGTGGAAATGAAAATGAGTTTGGTTGTGCTTAAGGAATATAAATAAGATAACCTGATTAAAAAGGATAAAATAGAGACTAAGGAATAAATAAGATTAAATAGTCTCTAGACTCGAGAAAGGGTGGTATAATGTGGTTAAGTGTGAGTATGAGGACATCGCTCGGGTGTATTGCATAGTAGTTGCATTAATACTGGATAAGTTGACAAATTTTTTTCAGAATTGATAAAAATATATGTTATATATAAAATATTTATATAGAAAATGTATATCTTAGTATTTCCTACCTTGCTGAGTGTTCTCTCACCCCTGAGTTTTACATTAAAACCCCCACTCCCTAGTACATTGAGTAAGGACGTTGACAAGGACGCCAGTAATGCCCCTGAGGGCAATAATCATCGTTAGAAGCTCTACCATTCTATTTCTAAAATTGTCTTTTGACGCATTGTATTTGGAATATTTAAATCATTTTATTTAGGCCTTTCGCCATGTGATGTAATAATATATGGACAATCATGATTTATTTCCTATTTATTAAGCATTATTGGGCTCAATGGATTTTAAAAAATAATACCTTATTAATCACCTAACTTCATAAAGTGATCATTATTTCTCAATTTAAAACCAGTAATTTAATCCCTATAATATGGGGCAACTAAAGGATGTTTCTTGGATAATAAAAATGAACTCTCCACCTCTAACTCATTGACTTGGCAGGAGATGACCCGATGATGACACAAACCCCAGTCGGAGGGTTAAAAATGGTATCAGAGCGATAGGATCCTTGAGTGTGATCGAGTTTTTATAATTTTTTAATATTCTTCCTTTATACGTTCCGTTGTGGTTACCGCTTTAGTTACTATTTTAAGTTAATCGTTTTCGATATCGCTTTCATTTTGGCCATTGTGTATTGATCTCTCCTTTATTGTGTAGATGGCTACACGTCGTGGTGGGGCTAGTGGAATAGGGAACATCAAGCTCCAACACATGGAACAGGTCGTGTGTCAGGTTGAAGACTCCCTCTCGCAACAACAAAGGGCCAACTGTTGTGGAACAATTGAGGACACTACTTCAGCCTTTATTCTGAAGGAATTCAAGAGGCTGCACCCACCCACCCAGAAGTTGCAGAGGAGTGGCTAGATGAGGTAACCTGGGTTATGGCGATTCTTAACATGCCAGAAAATTCAAGATAATGACCTTCTAGCTCATAGAGAAGGAACAACACTAGTGGAGCACCTACTCCACCAGTTTGGCAGAGACTATAGACCGAGACAACTTCAGGGTCATATTTCTAGACCTGTACTTTCCCCAGGCATTTAAGGACGCCAAGCATGATGAGTTACTTCATCTGATTTAGAGGAAAATGTTAGTGAATGAGTACCATGTTAGGTTTGAGAGAATATGCAAGTACATAGTTGCAATGCAGAAGGACGAGGAAGAAAACACACAGTTATTTGTCAAGGGCCTTAACCTTAGTATTCAGCGAATCATGGTTAGTTTGGATCTGCCAAACTTTATAACTGCGTTAAACAAAGAAATCTAGTTAGAGCTATAGGTAGAGGATGGCAACGACATCAGTTAGAAGAAGGAGAACAAGGGCTCCCAGGATTATGGTAAGAAGAAGTCCAGGATTGGGACTCGAGGCTTCTTTACAAAGCTAAAGGACGCTATGGGGGTGGCTCATCATCTATCTAGTGTGCCAGTGACCAGAGTCCCCTAGCCCCTACTGAGAGGACTTATTTTTGGTGTGGGTCCCCCGATCACTTTAAGAGGGATTTTCCACAGAGAGCTTTGGGTAACAAACCGGGTAGTCAACAGATTGTCAACTATGTACCAGGTAGAAGTTTTAGCTACACAGGCTCCACCCAGTAGCAGTAATAATAATTTTTATTTGGGTATCATCAGTTGGAAAGGCATATCATGGATGGTTCACATCCTAGTCAAGAGTAGAGAAATCGTGGGCCAGGTCAGGTGCCCGACGACCAGACCAGTATGTTTAACCTTAGACGCGCCTATGCCATGTAAGAGTTTACAGTACCTTCTGGTGATCCATCTATGATGAAAGGTATAATTAAACTATTTAACATATGGGTAAAAGAACCTTTTGATTTAGTTGCATCAAACAAGTTTATTTTTGGGCTCATTGGTAAGGACACAAATTTCCAATTGAGTCCTTAGTAGTTTTTGGCTCAATTCCAGACAAAAACGTTTGAGTCCTAGGATAGAGTTCTTGATCATCCTTCAAGCCTATGACATACTAAAGTTGAAGATGTAGCGGCCAAAAGTATAAAGCTTCATCAAATGCTGAGTTTATTGTGACACGTTTCTACGTCAACAACATTTGTTTCGTTTACTCCTAAGGTATTAATGCATTACATATTTATATAAGAGCTTGGAATAATTAATATTGGGTGTAATTTTTGTTTAAACTGCTGTTTATTTTCAGAATTTTTCTTTAAAACTTTAAAATAATGTTTCTGGGCTAAAATCAAAATTTTAAGCTTTCCGGATTTTTGTTCGAAATTGTCCTTCGAACGAGAATTTCGTTCAAATGAGAATTTCGTTCGAACGAGGTTTGCAAACCACTTGCCACTGGAACTTCGTTCGATATTGTCGTTCGAACGAATTGGTTTGTTCGAACGAGAATGTCGTTCGAACGAGTTTGTCAACGAGATTTCCCATCAGGCCACTGAAAATTCGTTAGAAGGGTCGTTCGAACAAGACTTCGTTCGAACAAAAATCTCGTTCAAATGAGATTTTCGGCGGGAAATTAAATTGGCAGTTTTGGGCAATTTTTTTACCTCAATCCCACTACTTTTCCCCGCTAACTTTTGACTGACTTATCAAGTGCGGGAACCAACATTTTGGGATTAAAATTTTCACATACTACAATGTCCAAGAGAGAATTTGAGAGAAAAATTCTAAAAAGAAAGAGTTCAAGTTTTGAGTGTATATTTTTTAAGAAAAAATCTTTAAACACTTTTATTTTACACCCATAGTTTTGTGACAACTCGCCTACTAAAATAATAGGTGGCCAGCCCAATACTCTAATAATCATAGGAATCATAGATGGTTCATTCTCAGCAACACAGTCGATTAAAATAATAGTACGAGATAAGCACCAATCATTTTAGAAAACGGACCGTCAAATTTAAAATTTTGAAAGTAAAAGAAAAACACTTAGACAATCCCATTTGCAAAAACGGTGGATATAAAAAAACCCACAATAAAGAGTGACAATATATAAATAATCACCGAATAAGCTGTCGGTGAACAAACCAATACAAATAATTACACCGAGTATGACACGTTAAATATTACAGTATAATAAATGTGTGCAATGCGTTGGGCCACACGCCCGAATAAATATATAGAACATAACTAAAGTACAATGGAAAGAAGAGTCTAATACAAATAACCTACAACATCCGCAATATTCCGTAGCTCCATAACAATCGGAATGGAAATGTAAATATGGGTGTCCATGCGGTAGAGCACTTGTACGACAAAGGGTATATGCAGAAATAAAGAAATATAGACAGGTCAGGGCCCGATTTGATATGATTCCCATGTGACTAAAATGCATGACAGTTAAGTACGTAAATCTCTCGCAATTAACAATATATTTCTCACCTCTCAAATCAAAAAGAAACCTAGCGCAATATCCATGAATGCTCTAGTTAACCCAAGTACTAAGGGCTAACTTCTCCCCAGTCTCAACACTATGCCCTATTCGTGCGTGGGGTGTCTCGCAAAGGTTGATCATCGAGATCCATTAGATCCATTAGAAATCCAAACAAGGAACCCCCCGATACACTACTACTTAGGCAAGGTTGATCATCGAGATCCATTAGACCCTAAGTACAATATTGCTGAGTATAATCATCTAATTTAATTTCCTTTAGCATAGTGCTAAGGGATAAACTTCTCCACAGTTTAAACACTACGCCCTATTCGTGCGTGGGGTGTCTCGCAAAGCGAAATCCAAACAAGGAACCCCCCGATACACTACTACTTAGGCAAGGTTAATCGTCGAGATCCAAATAGACCCTCAGCACATACTAATATATATACATATATGGAAATCATCTACAGCTACTCAAGGAAACATAAATAAATCCATTCACCATCTAAAAGCATAATTCCTATTTCTTTCTTTAGGAATATTTATAAATGGTACAACATTTTATCAAATGTTTACCAATTAATCTCATTTAAATAATTTCTTTACCAATTTTATTTCCTTTCTTCCATCCAGGAAAATACATTTTTAAAGCACGTTTTGTTATCATAAAAATGCTTTATCCTTTTTCATAAAATCCCACTTCCCTTCTTCCATCCAGGAAGTGTAACCAAAAGTCATTTTTATTATCATAAAAATACTTTTGTATACCATATGCTTCCATCTCCCTTCTTCCATCCGGGAAATGTATTCGAAGCCAAACCATATATCCCATTTCCCTTCTTCCATCCGGGAAATGTAATTAAAGCCAATTCATTATCATGGATTGCTTTAACAAAATCTAAGACCGTCCCTCCGAGTTTTCCCACTGGACGCGCCCCTAAATGGATATCATCTTCCAGGGCCCATCAAACAAGACAACCAGGGAACCTAACAAACGTCGGGAAGCGGCCATATGCCTGCGAAAAAGTCAAGACCACACCTAGAATCTCCTAACCAGGACAGTATAATAAACACCCATATAGCCTAGGGACTATATCCACCCTGCATTCATTAGCCAGGGGGCTTCACCACGCGCGCGCAACTTCCCTTATGATAGCGATCTAGGAAGGCGTGTAATCATAAATTGACATTTATGAAAAACATTACTTTTTCCTTTTAAAAACATTCACTTTTACGTTCTCAAAATCATTCATTTGTACTTATTTCTTTTAGTACTACATATTAATATATGTCTTTCTTATGCTTAATGTCATATTTTATTAATTACCTAAGACCCGACGTGCCATAAATCTCAAACTAGTCTCCAAGAGTTCATACAATTTCATAAATCCTCAAAGTGAGTCTCCCTCAAGGAGTAACTCCCAAAAGTCTCATCATTAACATTTTATCTCCAATGTGCTTTTCAGTTAATCTCCTAACATACGGACATTAACCCAAGCAACTAGCCCTCGGGTAAGCCTAATTATCCCACTTTATCTTAGGACATTAGTCTACCCAAAACCCACCCTCTAGGACTTTTAATTACTTCCCAAAGGAAGGTCTCTAAACCTTGGACCTAAAAGAAAAAGGGCTAAAAATCAAACTAGGAAAAAGCTCACAAAAATAGGAAAACCGAATCAATTCGCCCCTTGGTCCCAATCGATTCGCCATAGCGAATCGATTCTCCTAAAAGCCGAGTCGATTCGGTGAGCAAAAACTGACATTCTGTAATACCCGAATCGATTCGGTCCCAATCCAAATCTATTTGGTTTGCACAGACCTGTTTCCTTCCCCTTATCAGAATCGATTAGTCCCTAGGGCCGAATCAATTCGGTCTTGCAGTTTTGCCCAATTTGGGGTACGGGTTGTATGAACCCTAAAATCCCAAAACTTTAAATCTTTTGATTTTATCCAACATCAACAACAACTAATTCTCCCAAAGTGTTTCTACATAATTTATAACACATAATTTATCCTCAAATCAAATCAAAACTAAGATTTAAGGGTTAAATCCTCAAAATCAACAAAGAACCCATTTAGGGTTTAAATCTCCAAAACTTAACTACACATGCAATTTATCACATTAAATCACATCTAGAAAGTAAGAAACTTTCCTCAAGGTTCGTAGTCTCTGATTTTCTTCCGATGGGAATGATTTCCGGCCTCAAATGTTCATTCTCTCTCTTTCTCTCCATTTCTCCCAAGCTCACTATTCTCTCTCTCTCTCCCCTTTGGCTTCTCTCAAAAGATTGAGAAAATAAAAGGGTTGGGAGACTTAATCGGGTCTTAAAATATAAATTCCCTCTTTTAATTGTTAATACACCATTAAAATGACTCGTAACCACTTAATTGAGTCATAACCCACAAAAAGTGCCCAAATCTAAAAAATACAACTTGGCACTTATTTCGACTATCTCGACTATTTTAAAAAACAACCGCACTCCCTATTTTGGCATTCGGGAAAATGTGAACAAATTTTATGTTCCAATTTCATTTTATTTCATTAATTTTACCCAAGTTAAAGTATAGGTTATAACCGTCGTTCTACATATAACGATGCAATATATCATAATATAATGCTATTTACCTTCTCATAACGGTGAATCGACAAAACATAGTAAATATTATCCCTAAATCTCACGGGAAAATAATATTTACTCCAACTTCCCCTATTTTATAAAATTAGCCCATTGGGCAAAATAATATAAAATAGCCGCTCAAAAAGCTGGGTTGTTACATACTCCCCTCCTTAGAAGGGAATTTTGCCCTCAAAATTCAGGCGCAACGTATAACCATATAACGGTATACTATACTAAACTATCGTTCTATCATTGTATCAAACCCCTTGGCAGCACGTCGTCCAAATTGGGCTCAGACTAAGGTCATTACTATTCGCTCTTAGTCCACAACATCGTGCTCTAACATAGTACTAAATCGTTCCTTACGAACTATCGATCCTACCGTTCTACTACGGAAGGAGATACCTACATATCTCGATACAAATTTCCTTACTTCCCGAAATACATTACACCCTTAATAGGGGATGACTATGCTAACTTATAATCGCTCACCCCAACACTACTTACTCCTTTTCGCATTGGCGGAGCCCTTGAAAGTATACGGCTCATTGAGCCTAATCATTAAGGAAATGTTCCCGGACCACTCCAACTCCAAGAAATATACTATTCGCTGGTTCCATTCCAATGAACAGGTAAGGCACACAACCAACTACGCTAGGCCACACCCACGGCCCCATACTTACAGAAAACAATTTGAACTATTGTACGGAAGTTATATCCATAAAAGCCACTACTCCCATTCCCATTCCTTTAGCGAAAGGGAATATCCAATTGATAGTCCTTCATAAACTCCAACTTCTTGCTCATGAAAAGACCAAATTCCTGCCCAGGAAGTAGTGCCTTTATTCTTTAAGGCAAATACTACCGCTATGAACTCAGAATCAAGCGGGGGATAACACTTCTCACGAAGGTTAAGTCTGTGAGAAGCATAAATAATGGGTCCATGCTCCCGTATTAATATTTCCCGTTCCTGGCAAAGACTCGTTCGTTAAATCCACTCTCGATCTTAACAACACGAGTGCAGGAGTAAAAGTCAACTCCTCCTTTTAACTCCCTGAAAGATAGGTTACCCACGTAACGCTCTATCTATGAGAGGCCCCACCATCTACGGCTTGACGTTCCGAATCACTCGAGATCCTATACTTATTTGTTCTAGGGACCTAATCCCACTTAGAGTTAACCCACAAACCTATTGTGGTCAATTCCCTACCACCTTCCTAAAACAAATATCGCATGCCCTAATGGCCTTTCTTCCTAAAAACCCTAAAGTCGATTTACACCCTAATCTAGTAGTATAAGTATTATACTAATTATGTCCCTAGTGTCCAAGACCTTTCCCGACTTCCAACATTAGCTTGGTTTCATGCATGGGACGTCTCGCTGAGGTGAAATCCAAATAAGGAACCCTCCCATTACACTACTACCTCGCATAGTCGGTCGTCGAGAAGTAACGGTCGAAGACACATGATCGGGACCGCTAAAGTCCTAACTCGTAACTCTACTAATGCACTTCTACTTTTAAGTTTTACCATATTAATCAACTGAGGCATTTACTTTCTGTAAGATGCCACATACACTTTATCCCGATATACACATATATACATCTTTATAAATGGCCTTCTCATTAAGGCATAATCATAAGTCTCTACTCGACTTTCATATATTAGTCTCCCCCCCACATCGATCAGAGGGAAAACTATCACAGTGCTCATATCTCGCATATCAAAATAGCCCTCTAATAACTCATTTATGTGATTATCGGCTAACCCTTTCCAACCCATCATCTCAACCAACAGTAAGAAAAGAAAGGAAGAAAGAAAAATGCAACATCTCTCCACTTCCAACGTCGTTAAGGTTCATGCGCGGAGTGTCTCATAAAGTGAAATCCAAATAAGGAACCCCTCCGACACAATCCCCTTAACTTGTTGGTCGTGGAGAGAAGGGAATATCATACACAAATAAAGCAAACAAATAATAAAACAAAACAAACAAAGCAAAACAAATAAGAATGAAATCCACCTACATACCGTAAACCACCTCCATAAAGTCTCAACCTGTATCCATGAGAGATATTATAGAATAACTAGCTCCTTTCTAGAACTAGAAATATGACAGCCTCGCAATTTATTTGCTTGCTATCGCCCCAACCAACTGGAAATATCTCTACTCATATATTACATATAATACAAGTAGCACATACCACACATATCAGCACTCGCCCCATAACGAGTGAAAGAAAATATAGAACTTCCCTCTCATGGAAGTCATATAAGTATACATACTATTATAATATCGACACTACCACAAGTTCGATATACACACCCGAATCTAGGGTAAATATAATACTACACCATATTATAATAAGGAATACACCACCCTTAACTAAGGTGGGATTCCCGCAAACATACTTGCCAACCTCCTTGACCACGACTAATGGTTCCAAGACACATTATTCTAGTATTCCGAACCAAACTACTTCCATCCATGCCCCAACTAGGCATCCCATCCTTGTCGATTATCTTCAATCGACAAGATCAAAATGAGTAGTTCCTTTAACATCCTTAGCAAAGAGAACCTTCTATTATCCTTCCGGGCCTTAGTTCAATGAGTCTTCCCCGGGTGGATGTCCATCGCTGGGGTCTTATGAACATTACTACTCTAGAAGTGTTAGCAACACTTACTTATGAGCCTATCTTTTCCTTTGAAAGGATCCTTCTCCCTTGTACCAACCTTATTTCGGTGCACATCTTCTTTAACCGTGACACCCTTTATTCACGGTCTGGTTTCTCTACTAGCGAGACCTCCCGTTCCACCAAAATAAGGCGGCTACCATATCCTCCATTTCAGTCTTACTCCAATGGGTGACAGATTTTTCCTCCAATCTTTACACCTGGGCACTTCTAGACCCTTCTCTAGGCCAAACTCTCGGGCCTTCTGTTCTTACCAAATGAGATTACTCTTCCTCCATCCAACCAATCTTCAACATGTGGTCCTTGTCAAGGACCTCTCAACTACAAATTAACATCGCTTGGAATCCCCAAGCTTAGCACCACTCTCTACTGGCAGCGGTACTTGGAAAAATATGCCTACTGTACTTAGTAGTCACGGTAGAAATATAAGACAATGATACAAAGGGAGCGACCTCTAAAGTGGACCTCATCCCCGACTACCACTTGCAACTCTTAGTAATCCCATCTCGTTACGCCTTCACAACGGCCTCCCTTGATGCCCATCATCTGACGACTTACAAGTCTCACACGAATAAGCAAAAGATTTTCGGGGTTCTCTTATTATAGCAGGAGAACGAAATCTCACAAGAGAGATTAATGATCTTAATCTTAGGGCTCTATATCAAATCAGAAGTAACGCTGAAAGCATAATACATCCGCACAGATTCCTAAGAACTCTAGAACCTGATGCTCTGATACCATCTGTGACAACCCGCCTACTAAAATAATAGGTGGCCAGCCCAATACTCTAATAATCACAGGAATCATAAATGGTCCATTCTCAGCATCACTGTCGATTAAAATAATAGTATGAGATAACCACCAATCATTTTAGAAAACGGACCGTCAAATTTAAAATTTTGAAAGTAAAATAAAAACACTTAGACAATCCCATTTGCAAAAACGGTGGATATAAAAAAAACCAACAATAAAGAGTGACAATATATAAATAATCATCGAATAAGCTGTCGGTGAACAGACCAATATAAATAATTACACCGAGTATGACACGTTAAATATTACAGTATAATAAATGTGTGCAATGCGTTGGGCCTCACGCCCGAATAAATATACTGAACATAACTAGAGTACAATGGAAAGAAGAGTCTAATACAAATAACCTACAACATCCGCAATATGCCGTAGCTCCATAACAACCGGAATGGAAATGTAAATATGGGTGTCCATGCGGTAGAGCACCTGTACGGAAAAGGGTATATGCAGAAACAAAGAAATATAGACGGGCCAGGGCCCGGTTTGATATGATTCCCATGTGACTAAAATGCATGACAGTTAAGTGCGTAAATCTCTCGCAATTAACAATATATTTCTCACCTCTCAAATCTATATGCAACCTAGCGCAATATCTATGAATGCTCTAGTTAAGCCAATTACTAAGGTCTAACTTCTCCCCAGTCTCAACAATATGCCCTATTCGTGCGTGGGGTGTCTTGCAAAGCAAAATCCAAACAAGGAACCCCCCGATACACTATTACTTAGGCAAGGTGGATCATCGAGATCCATTAGACCCTAAGTACAACATTGATGAATATAATCATCTACTTTAATTTCCTTTAACGTAGTGCTAAGGGATAAACTTCTCCCCAGTCTAAACACTATGCCCTATTCGTGCATGGGGTGTCTCGCAAAGCGAAATCCAAACAAGGAACCCCTCCGATACACTACTACTTAGGCAAGGTTGATCGTCGAGATCCAAATAGACCCTCAGCACATACTGTTGCCCAGATATTAACTCAAGAGGGGGGGTGAATTGAGTTTAGTAAACTTTTTAAGGTTAATTTGAAATTTCAGAAAATATTTTAATTTAAATCAATTGAAATAAATCTCAGAAGAAATAAATCTTCAAAGATTAATACTAAATTTATCTAACAATTTTAATTAAATAAATTAGACAAGATAAATCACAGAAATCAATACCCAAATAAATCTTTAATTAATTTTCGTATTTAATAAAAAAATAATATTCTGAATTTTATTAATTGTTACGAAAATAATAAATTTCAGTTTTAATTAATTAGCAAGGCAAATGCTTGATAATGAAATTAAATATTGACACAAGCAAATAAATAAACTTAAATGCAGAAAATAAATGACACCGTGATTTTAACGTGGTTCGGCCAAAAACTCGGCCTACGTCCACACGCCAGAGCCGCTTCCGTCTCTTTGCGCTTCAATACCGTGATCCACTAAGGCAGGATCAAACCTCCAATGTACAATCGAGCAGCTAAACCTTGCTACTTGTACAACCGAAGCTAAAGTTCCAGCTTCAAATAGTTCCGAAAGTTGAGTACAAAATTTGGAAGTTGAAACTCTCAAAAGTTACAATGTAAGACTGAGTTTCTTCTGGTTTAAGACTTCACAATAGATCTGGATATTTGGCACCAGACTTTTCTTGAATTCTTTGCAGTAAAGTAGTATTTCTTGTGCTTGTTCTCTTCTTCAAGGACAGCTAAAATAACAAGCCAGAATAAACTGATATGTGGCTGTTTCAAACTTTGTGTAGAGTAAAAAAATCTTCTCTTATTGCTTTCTTTTCTTCTTTTTGATCTCTTTCAATTTTTTTCTGTGTCAACAACAATAGAAGCTGATCTTCAATATGTAGATGCCTAAAATAAGATGACCGTTGGAGAGGAGAGTGAGATTCGCTCTTCTTGAAAAAATCTGTAGCTGAAGGAGCATTAAATGCTCAAGAATAGATGGGAAGATATCTTCCATATCTGTCTAAGAATTAAATGGTAGACTGATAGAGAGAGAAAGCTTTAGTGATAAATGAGATATAAAAGATAGATAATAAAAGAAGGCTTCTCTTTTACAAAACGTCACAAGTCAGCAAAGTCCAGCATCTGATCGAACTGAAATGCTACAGTTCATAGAGTCTTAAGCCAACAAAAAATTAACTCTGAATGAACAAAAAAAAAACCTATGAAAGATTACAAAACTGAAATATTCCATTTCCAAGACTGCAGGTGCACGTGTCACACAATGAAGGAAACAAAAGGGGCGTCCCATTTTTCAAAGAAAGGCGTGGTCGTTTAATATTTTATAGATGTAATAAATATACTTTTAACAAGTACACATTGATTCGTGACTTTTTGGATGGGTTAAAAAAAGTGTGGGACCAAGATATCAAATCTATATAAAAAAAAATTGTCCATGTTCGCAGAATACATCCAAGAGAGAAAGAGATTGAATAAACAATTAAAAGAAAATCTCTTTTTATATTTAGTCAAGGCCTGCTGACGCAGACAACACAAGGACCAAGAATTCTGATGAGAGGACTGCTGAAGCAGGTATCTTATCACATATAAGTATGTATATGTATATATATTTATATATATATATATATATATAAGAGATCTTTTTAAAAGAATTCGGATAAAAAAATAGATAACAGATTTTAGTAAAAGATTTCCGAATAAAAAGCAGATAATAGATTTTAATAAAAATTCGGACAGAAAAAAAGATAACAGATTTTCGTAAAACGAAATTTCCGAATTAAAATGTAAAGAACATATTTCGAACAAGAGTTTTCGGCCAGATTTTCGTATAAAGCATCATGGATATATGAGATCTTTTGTACCAAATGATATAAGTATATAACAGATATCAAGGCTCATAAATGAGCTGAGCAAACTTGTGGAGTAGAAGACGTGGCTTTTGCAGAGGGATATGACCTTTGCTTGCAGTATGTATGTTCCCCATACATGTCAGATTAGACCAGGGTAGGTAAAGCATATGACTTGAGAGAGATAGAACCGCAGAATAAAAAATTGCGAGAAGCCATTTTCGCTAACAATAAAAATTATACCAGGCGGCTGTAACATTATTTTCGAACAGATAACAATAAAAATTATAAACGGACATAAGAAGTAAAAAAAGAATTTGCGCAGGATTAAAAAATTATTTTTCGGATAAAAATTTAAACGGACATAGGAAGTTTATTTTAAACAAAAATACACTAATATTATAAAAAATATTTTCAAACAAAAACATTTATTTTTGAAAATGCTTTGGCTTATAATTAATTAGTCACACCATAGAAGTTATATATCAAGAAATATGCATGAGTACCTAATGTGTCAAGTGCAAATGTTCAACAAATGTGAATACCTTTACTCGAATATGCCGTTGAGAAGAGTCGACACAAGATTATACAATAATGAATATATATAGAATAACTTAATAAAAATATGTTTGGAATCATCAAAATCAATTTATTAAGTTCAACTAAAATGTGCATTTAATTAAACTGATTTAATTAATTAGGGATAAAATACATTTTTGTTAACAATCTCCCCCTTTTTGATGATGACAAACAACAAAAAAAATGAAGAAAAAAATTTGCACTCTTCTCCCCCTGTTTGTCATAAACAAAAAGGAATAGGAATGGGTGATACAAAAGGTGAGATGTAACAAAAATAACTGCAGATTTTATTGATAGTAAAAGAAAATTACATTTTCAGATTATTTATCATATGACATACATCATTGGGATGTCCTTCAAGAAGGATTTCTTTCCCATTATCTTTGACCATAAGTTTGATAGTATTTCCGGTGCAGGAGTTGGTGGAGGAAGATTCAGATTTGGTAGAAGTGTTTGCTTGTGAGGGAGTAGCCATATGAGGTGGTAAGACAAAAGGCCAAGTAGGTGGACTTACCCACAGAGCAAATGGAAGAGAGAGAGCTATGGCGTTAAGAGCTTCAGTGTAAGAAGAATATTTTTTGAATTTTGCATTACTTACACTTTTGGTTTGAAGCTCACACTCTCCCCAAGAGGTGTAGATCCCGGGTTGTTTTCCTACCCAAACAACATAGAAGGACTGCATGGTGTGTGTGAAGATAGAGTGAAAGGCAGTAACACACACATATATATAGGAAATGATGTTTTGTCTACTAGTTGGTACAGTATTTTGGAAAGATGTGAATACACTATTCATGAAAAAAAATTCAATTATAATTCTAGATTATTTAAACGAGCCATACCGAGTTCGCGACAAATAAAAGTAAAACGATCTTCGGGCAGAGGTTTTGTAAAAATATCGGCTAATTGAAGATCCGTAGAAATAAATTCTAGTCTAACATCACCCTTTTGTACGTGATCGCGTAAAAAGTGATGTCTAATTTCAATATGTTTTGTTCTAGAATGTAGAATTGGATTTTTAGTTAGACAAATTGCACTCGTGTTGTCACAAAATATTGGAGTATTTTGAAAGGATATTTTAAAGTCTGCTAATTGTTGTTTCATATATAAAGTTTGAGCACAACTACTACCGGCGGCAATATATTCTGCCTCGGCCGTGGAAAGAGCTACCGAATTTTGCTTTTTACTAAACCACGAAACTAGTGAGTGTCCTAGGAAGTGACAAGTACCACTAGTGCTCTTTCTATCAACTTTACAACCCGCAAAATCCGCATCGGAATAACTTATGAGTTCAAATGATGTAGTTTTAGGATACCATAATCCTAAGTCTTTAGTACCATTTAAATATCGAAAATTACGTTTTACGGCACACAAATGAGATTCTTTAGGATTGGCCTGAAAACGAGCACATAAACATACACTAAACATAATGTCGGGTCTACTAGCGGTTAAATAGAGTAGACTACCAATCATGCCATGAAATAAAGTAGAATTATCAGATTTTTCTTTCTCGTCTATATCTAACTTGATAGATGTGCTCATAGGTGTACCAAGTGTTTTAGAGTTCTCTAAACCATATTTTACTAAAAGATCCTTAATATATTTGGATTGATTAATAAAAACACCATTTTTAGTTTGCTTAATTTGTAAGCCTAAAAAGAAATTTAACTCTCCCATCATACTCATTTCAAACTCTTTTTGCATAAATTCTGAAAAATCTTTACACAGATTTTCATTTGTGGATCCAAATATAATATCATCAACATAAATTTGTACATGAAGCATATCATTGTTAAGAGTTTTTATAAATAAAGTGGAATCCATTTTTCCTCTAACAAAATCATTTTCAAGCAAAAATCCACTCAATCTATCATACCAAGCCCTAGGGGCTTGTTTTAATCCATATAAAGCTTTATTTAGTTTATAAACATGATTTGGAAATATGTGATTTTCAAAACCGGGAGGTTGCTTAACATAAATATCTTCACTTATAAAACCGTTTAAGAAAGCACTTTTGACATCCATTTGAAATAATTTAAAGTCCTTATAACATGCATAAGCTAATAACATGCGAATGGCTTCTAATCTAGCTACGGGGGCATAAGTTTCATCATAATCAATACCTTCTTGTTGATTATAACCTTGTGCAACTAGTCTAGCTTTATTTCTTATAATTAATCCAGCATCATCCTTTTTATTTCTAAAAACCCATTTAGTTCCAATAATAGATTTATCTTTAGGAGTAGGTACAAGTAACCAAACATTATTACGTTCAAATTGTAACAATTCTTCTTGCATAGCTAATAACCAATATTCATCTTTTTCAGCTTCATTTATATCTTTTGGTTCAATTTGTGACACAAAAGCTAAATTATTGCAAACATTCTTTAAGGAAGATCTAGTAAGAATACCACTAGAAGGTTCTCCTAAAATATTTTCAAAAGGATGATTATTAACAAATTTCCAACTTTTAGGTAAATTAGAATCATTATCCTCTTTATCCTTATTAGGGGTCTTTTCGACATTAATGGAATCAACAACACTAGAATTAACATTTTTATTTAATTTTAATTCTTTTACAGATTTATTTAGGACTAAAACATCATCATCATCATTGTTTTTATTGACAAAAGAATTAGATTCATCAAAAGATACATGAATTGATTCTTGAACTATTAAAGTCCTTTTATTAAAAACTCTATATGCTTTACTATGAAGTGCATACCCAAGAAAAATACCTTCATCCGATTTTGCATCAAATTTACTCAATTTATCTTTATCATTTAAAATAAAACATTTACATCCAAAAACTTTGAAATAACTAACATTTGGTCTTTTATTTTTCAGAATCTCATATGGAGTTTTATCTAAACCTTTTCTAACAATAGTTCTATTTATTATATAGCAAGATGTGTTAACGGCTTCTGCCCAAAAATATTCGGGTAAATTATGTTCATTTAACATAGTTCTAGCCATTTCTTGTAATGATCTATTCTTTCTTTCTACTACTCCATTTTGTTGGGGTGTCCTAGGAGTAGAAAAGTTATGTTCAAAACCATTTTCATCACAAAATAATTCGACATCTTTGTTATCAAATTCTCTTCCTCTATCACTTCTTATAAAGACAATATTGCAACCTTTTTCATTTTGAATTCTTCTACAAAACTTAGCAAAAATAGGGTGAGTATCATTTTTATGAGTAAGAAAGAAAACCCATGTAAAACGAGAAAAATCATCAACAATAACAAGAGCATAATATTTTCCACCTAAACTAGCAACTCTATTAGGTCCGAATAAATCTAAGTGTAATAATTCTAAAGGTCTACTAGTTGAAATATCTCTTTTCTTTTTAAAAGAAGTTTTGGTTTGTTTTCCAAATTGACATGCATTACAAATTTTATCTTTAATAAACTTAGTTTTGGGCAGCCCTCTAACTAACTCATTTTTGGACAAAATATTAAGTTGTTCCATGTTGGAATGTCCTAACCTTCTATGCCATAACCAACAAGTATTATTTAGGGCAGTTAAACACTTGACATTTTGTTGTGACAAATTATCAAAATCAAGAGTATAAACATTTTCATGTCTAGAAGCAACAAATAAAACACTATTTTCTTTAGCATTTGTTATTAAACAAAAATCTTCTTTAAATGTAACATCATAACCTTTATCACACAATTGGCTAATACTAATTAAATTATGCTTAAGACCATCAACTAAAAGAACATTTTCAATGCAAGGGGAAAGATCCATACCGACTTTACCTATGCCGATGATTTTGCCTTTGGAGTTGTCTCCGAATGTTACTAGCCCTCCATCTTTGGCAACCATCTCGAAAACTTGCTTTTGTCAACCGTCATGTGTCTTGAACATCCGCTATCTAAGAACCACTTTGATTTGTGTGAACCCACTCTAAAACAAACCTACAATGGACATTTAAATAATTTTTCTTTCAGTACCCAAAATGTGTTGGGTCCATAGGGGTTAGCAAAAATAGGAGTTTCTTTAGGAATCCATGCGACTTTAGTAGAAAATCTATATTTGCAAGAATCTGAAAAATGGGTGTGTCTTCCACAATATGTACATAAAGAGTTTCCCATATTTTTAGAATAATTTTCAAAACTTTTCTCATTTTCATTTTCATTATAACCAATTCCAGCCTTATCATACATCCATATTTGACTTCCAAGTAGCATATTTAAATTCTTCTTTCCATTCACAAACTTTTCAAGACATGAAGTTAAATCCTTTACTTCAAGTCTTAATTTTTCATTTTCAGAAATAAGATAATAACTTGGTGAATCATTAACTTTAAGTTTTTCGATTTCTAATTTTAAAGACTTATTTTCATATTTCATTACATCTATATTTTCAGAGAGATAATCATATTTATGTGATAAAGAAGAATGCATCTTTTTAAGATTAATATATTTAGTTTTAAGTTCATCAAAGTTATAATAAAGTTCATCAAAAGCATTTTGAAGTTCATCATGATCATTTAAGGTTTCATATTCACTATCAGAATTAAAATTAGATGATACCTCATCATCATTTGCCATAAGGTAAAGATTTACAATTTCTTCATCACTTGAATCTTCATCATTGCTACTTTCATCAGAATCACTCCAAGTAGTAGCTTTCATGGCCTTTTTGTGTTTCTCATTTCTTTTCTCTTTTCTATCATTCTTTCCTTCTTTGGCTTTAGGACAGTTAGGTCTGATATGGCCTAACTCTTTGCAGTTGTAACATCTTGGTTCAAACTTGGAGGAAGTCTTTCCATCATGTGCCTTCTTTGAAAAGAATTTCTTGAATTTTCCAGAATGACCCTTCTTTTTGGCAAGAAATCTTTTGAATTTTCTAGTGAGAAGTGCTATATCACCATCTTCATCATCATCAGCTTCTTCACTATCTTCCTCTTCCTCAATGGATTTGAAAGCAATGGTTTTGCTTACTTTAGGCTTCTCATCTTCAGCTAGTACTTTAAGTTCCATTTCATGAGTAATTAAGGATCCTAGCAATTCATCGAGAGAAATGGGTCTTTCTCGTATGGCTTCTTTAATTGCTAGCTTCTTGGTCATATAGGCAGATGGAAGTGACCTGAGTATCTTACTCACTAATTCAGAGTCAGTATAGGTTTTACCAAGATATTTCAAACCATTAATAATATTTGTAAATCTTGTAAACATATCAGAAATAGTCTCATCTGTTTTCATTTTAAAAAGTTCATAGTTATGAACAAGCATGCTTATTTTATCCTCTTTTACTTGACTAGTTCCTTCATAGGTAATTTCTAATCTATCCCAAATTTCTTTTGCATTTTCACAACAACATATTCTGTTATATTCATTAATATCAAGAGAACAATGTAAAATATTCATTGCTTTGGCATTAGCTTGTATTTTCTGAATATCACCATCATTCCATTCATTTTCATTTTTAGGAACATTTTCATTATTAACAACTTTCATGGGAATATTAGGACCATTAATAATAACTCTCCAAACAGCATAATCATTTGATTGAACAAAATTTTTCATTATATTTTTCCAATAGCTATAATTATTTCCTGAAAATAGAGGAGGTCTATTAATAGATTGTCCCTCACCAAGAGATGAAACACTAAAGTTTGCCATAAATCGTAAACTCTAAAGATGTTTTAAAACAAAGATAATAAATTAGAGCGTGGCTCTGATACCAATTGTTGCCCAGATATTAACTCAAGAGGGGGGGTGAATTGAGTTTAGCAAACTTTTTAAGGTTAATTTGAAATTTCAGAAAATATTTTAATTTAAATCAATTGAAATAAATATCAGAAGAAATAAATCTTCAAAGATTAATACTAAATTTATCTAACAATTTTAACTAAATAAATTAGACAAGATAAATCACAGAAATCAATACCCAAATAAATCTTTAATTAATTTTCGTATTTTATAAAAAAAAATGTTCTGAATTTTATTAATTATTACGAAAATAATAAATTTCAGTTTTAATTAATTAGCAAGGCAAATGCTTGATAATGAAATTAAATATTGACACAAGCAAATAAATAAACTTAAATGCAGAAAATAAATGACACCGTGATTTTAACGTGGTTCGGCCAAAAACTCGGCCTACGTCCACGTGCCAGAGCCGCTTCCGTCTCTTTGCGCTTCAATAACGTGATCCACTAAGGCAGGATCAAACCTCCAACATACAATCGAGCAGCTAAACCTTGCTACTTGTACAACCGAAGCTAAAGTTCCAGCTTCAAACAGTTCCGAAAGTTGAGTACAAAATTTGGAAGTTAAAACTCTCAAAAGTTACAATGTAAGACTGAGTTTCTTCTGGTTTAAGACTTCACAATAGATCTGATTATTTGGCACCAGACTTTTCTTGAATTCTTTGCAGTAAAGTAGTATTTCTTGTGCTTGTTCTCTTCTTCAAGGACAGCTAAAATAACAAGCCAGAATAAACTGATATGTGGCTGTTTCAAACTTTGTGTAGAGCAAACAAATCTTCTCTTATTGCTTTCTTTTCTTCTTTTTGATCCCTTTCAATTTTTTTTCTGTGTCAACAACAATAGCAGCTGATCTTCAATATGTAGATGTCTAAAATAAGATGACCGTTGGAGAGGAGAGTGAAATTCGCTCTTCTTGAAAAAATCTGTAGCTGAAGGAGCATTAAATGCTCAAGAATAGATGGGAAGATATCTTCCATATCTGTCTAAGAATTAAATGGTAGACTGATAGAGAGAGAAAGATTTAGTGATAAATGAGATATAAAAGATAGATAATAAAAGAAAGCTTCTCTTTTACAAAACGTCACAAGTCAGCAAAGTCCAGCATCTGATCGAACTGAAATGCTACAGTTCATAGAGTCTTAAGCCAACAAAAAAATTAACTCTGAATGAACCAAAAAAAAACCTGTGAAAGATTACAAATATGAAATATTCCATTTCCAAGACTGCAGGTGCACGTGTCACACAATGAAGGAAACAAAAGGGGCGTCCCATTTTTCAAAGAAAGGCGTTGTCTTTTAATATTTTATAGATGTAATAAATATACTTTTAACAAGTACACATTGATTCGTGACTTTTTGGATGGGTTAAAAAAAAGTGTGGGACCAAGATATCAAATCTATATAAAAAAAAATTGTCCATGTTCGCAGAATACATCAAAGAGAGAAAGAGATTGAATAAACAATTAAAAGAAAATCACTTTTTATATTTAGTCAAGGCCTGCTGACGCAGACAACACAAGGACCAAGAATTCTGATGAGAGGACTGCTGAAGCAGGTATCTTATCACATATAAGTATGTATATATATATATATATATATATATATATATATATATATATATATATATATATATATATATATATATATATATATATAAGAGATCTTTTTAAAAGAATTCAGATAAAAAAATAGATAACAGATTTTAGTAAAAGATTTCCGAATAAAAAGCAGATAATAGATTTTAATAAAAATTCGGACAGAAAAAAAGATAACAGATTTTCGTAAAACGAAATTTTCGAATTAAAATGTAAAGAACATATTTCGAACAAGAGTTTTCGGCTAGATTTTCGTATAAAGCATCATGGATATATGAGATCTTTTGTACCAAATGATATAAGTATATAACAGATATCAAGGCTCATAAATGAGCTGAGCAAACTTGTGGAGTAGAAGACGTGGCTTTTGCAGAGGGATATGACCTTTGCTTGCAGTATGTATGTTCCCCATACATGTCAGATTAGACCAGGGTAGGTAAAGCATATGACTTGAGAGAGATAGAACCGCAGAATAAAAAATTGCGAGAAGCCATTTTCGCTAACTATAAAAATTATACCAGGCTATAACATTATTTTCGAACATATAACATTAACATTATTTTCGAATAGATAACAATAAAAATTATAAACGGACATAAGAAGTAAAAAAAGAATTTGCGCAGGATTAAAAAATTATTTTTCGGATAAAAATTTAAACAGACATAGGAAGTTTATTTTAAACAAAAATACACCAATATTATAAAAAATATTTTCAAACAAAAACATTTATTTTTGAAAATGCTTTGGCTTATAATTAATTAGTCACACCATAGAAGTTATATATCAAGAAATATGCATGAGTACCTAATGTGTCAAGTGCAAATGTTCAACAAATGTGAATGCCTTTACTCGAATATGCCGTTGAGAAGAGTCGACACAAGATTATACAATAATGAATATATATAGAATAACTTAATAAAAATATGTTTGGAATCATCAAAATTAATATATTAAGTTAAACTAAAATGTGCATTTAATTAAACTGATTTAATTAATTAGGGATAAAATACATTTTTGTTAACACATACTAATATATATACATATATGGAAATCATCTACAGCTACTCAAGGAAACATAAATAAATCCATTCACCATCTCAAAGCATAATTCCTATTTCTTTCTTTAGGAATATTTATCAATGGTACAATATTTTATCAAATGTTTACCAATTAATCTCATTTCAACAATTTCTTTACCAATTTTATTTCCTTTCTTCCATCCAGGAAAATACATTTTTAAAGCAAGTTTTATTATCATAAAAATGCTTTTTCCTTTTTCATAAAATCCCACTTCCCTTCTTCCATCCAGGAAGTGCAACCAAAAGTCATTTTTATTATCATAAAAATACTTTTGTATACCATATGCTTCCATCTCCCTTCTTCCATCCGGGAAATGTATCCGAAGCCAAACCATATATCCCATTTCCCTTCTTCCATCCGGGAAATGTAATTAAAGCCAATTCATTATCAGGGATTGCTTTAACAAAATCTAAGACCGTCCCTCCGAGTTTCCCCACTGGACGCGCCCCTAAATGGCTATCATCTTCCAGGGCCCATCAAACAAGACAACCTGGGAACCTAACAAACGTCGGGAAGCGTCCATATGCCTGCGAAAAAGTCAAGACCACACCCAGAATCTCCTAACCAGTGAAGTATAATAAACGCCCATATAGTCTAGGGACTATATCCACCCTTCATTCATTAGCCAGGGGGCTTCACCACGCGCGCGCAACTTCCCTTATGATAGCGATTTAGGGAGGTGTGTAATAATAAATTAACATTTTTGAAAAACATTACTTTTTCCTTTTGAAAACATTCACTTTTACGTTCTCAAAATCATTCATTTGTACTTATTTCTTTTCGTACTACATATTAGCATATGTCTTTCTTATGCTTAGTGTCATATTTTATTAATGACCTAAGACCCGACGTGCTATAAATCTCAAACTAGTCTCCAAGAGTTCATACAATTTCATAAACCCTCAAAGTGAGTCTCCCTCAAGGAGTAACTCCCAAAAGTCTCATCATTAACATTTTATCTCCAATGTGTTTTTCGGTTAATCTCCTAAATCATACGGACATTAACCTAAGCAACTAGCCCTCGTGTAAGCCTAATTATCCCACTTTATCTTAGGACATTAGTCTAACCAAAACCCACCCTATAGGACTTTTAATTACTTCCCAAAGGAAGGTCCCTAAACCTTGAACCTAAAAGAAAAAGGGCTAAAAATCAAACTAGGAAAAATCTCACAAAAACAGGAAAACCGAATCGATTCGCCCTTGCGAATCGATTCGCCTAAAAGCCGAGTCGATTCACTGAGCAAAAACTTACATTCTGTAATACCCGAATCGATTTGGTCCCAATCCAAATCGATTCGGTTTGCGCAAACCTGTTTCCTTCCCCTTATCAGAATCGATTCGCCGCTAGGGCCGAATCGATTCGGTCCTGCCATTTTGCCCAATTTGGGCTACGGGTTGTATGAACCTTAAAATCCCAAAACTTCAAATCTTTGATTTTATCCAACATCAACAACAACTAATTCTCCCAAATTGTTTCTACACAATTTATAACACATAATCTATCCTCAAATCAAATCAAAACTAAGATTTAAGGGTTAAATCCTCAAAATCAACAAAGAACCCATTTAGGGTTTAAATCTTCAAAACTTAACTACACATGCAATTTATCACATTAAATCACATCTAGCAAGTAAGAAACTTGCCTCGAGGTTCGTAGTCTCGTATTTTCTTCCGGTGGGAACGATTTCCTGCCTCAAATCTTCATTCTCTCTCTTTCTCTCCATTTCTCCCAAGCCCTCTCTTCTCTCTCTCTCTCTCTCTCTCTCTCTCCTTTGGCTTCTCTCAAAAAATTGAGAAAATAAAAGGGTTGGGAGACTTAATTGGGTCTTAAAATATAAATGCCCTCTTTTAATTGTTAATACACCATTAAAATGACTCGTAACCACTTAATAGAGTCATAACCCACAAAAAGTGCCCAAATCTCAAAAATACAACTTGGCACTTATTTCGACTATCTCGACTATTTTAAAAACAACCGCACCCCCTATTTTGGCATTCGAGAAAATGTGAACAGATTTTATGTTCCAATTTCATTTTATTTGATTAATTTTACCCAACTTAAAGTATAGGTTATAACCGTCATTCTACATATAACGACGCAATATATCATAATATAATACTATTTACCTTCTCATAACGGTAAATATACAAAACATAGTAAATATTATCCCTAAATCTCACGGGAAAATAATATTTACTCCAACTTCCCCTATTTTATAAAATTAGCCTATCGGGCAAAATAATATAAAATAGCCGCTCAAAAACCTGGGTTGTTACAAGTTTGTGTATTCCAAGTTTCCATATAAATATCTTTCTTGGAGTGTTTGGCACCGGGTTTACTCTACCGTGTTGAAGATTTAATTTGGGTTAGCTTGTACATCCCACAAAGAAGAAGTTCATTTGCGTTGACTTACCCACTTGGAGAAAGGCTCCTTGTTCGGGTGGCGGTGACCGAAAAAGCTCGATCGATTGATTCCGAGACCACGATGGAGCTCCGTGATTATTTGCTAGGCAGAGGTAGTTATAAGAAGATGCATCAGGGCTTGAAGGAGTCAAGTCGAGTGTTATAAGTCATTTGTCTTGTATTTATAAAACTGTACTTAGTGGATTTGAGGCTAGGGCCATTCGAGGTTTTTTTTCGTTGTGGGTTTTTCCTCGTACATTGCGGAGTAGTGATTTGTGTATTTTATCTTTCGCAAAATTCACCTTAGAATGCATGCTTAGGTAAAAAGATAAAATTAGTTTAAATCACTACTCATGATTAGGTTGGTGCTAAAATTAATTTGGGTAATGTTTAATTAATTTAGTTCAAGTCATTTACTTTAATTTGATAAAATTTGGTTTGGCCTAATTTTGCAAAAATGGACTAATTATTTTGTTAGGCAAATTTCTAAGGCCTGGGTTAAATTACTTTTAGGCTATAAGTTAAATATTTACAAGTTTGTTTTAAAGTGCAATTTTTAATTTTGAGAAAATTAAAATTCGATTTAGTTTACTTTTAATTTTGGAAGAATTAAAATTGTAATATTTTAATTGTGAATCTTGCATAGTATAGTCCCTTTATTTGAACCATCGTTATTCCGCATCTTTAAAAGGAAATTGAAATTACTTTTTGTAGTAAAGATTTTAAAATTGGGGGCCTCGTGTTCCAACAAGTGGTATCAAAGCATTGATTGGAAAATTCTATTGCTTTTCAAATTGGTATCAGAATCGGAGCGCTAATTTATTGCGTCAAAGATCCATTTTTATGCTTTTACAATTTTTGTGCTCCTTGTATTTTTAGGTGGTTCATTTTTTTACTCACTCTCATTTTTTTTGTGTGTCTCGATGGGATGTCTTAATGATAATTTGTCCTTTTCAAATGATAATGAAGTTTTTGCTATTCGAGAGGAAGTTAATGGGCCTAATAAGTGTAATGAAAAATTAGGAGAATTAAATTTGAGATTTGCAAAAAGAATTAAATTTCTTGAAAATAAAAATTCTTGTTTTAGAGCTAAAGTTGAATTTTTGTAAACCTCACTATCTCAAAAAGATATTTTTCGTGAAAATATCATGGACATAAATTAGAATTTTAATATTTTAGAAAAGTCCAAGAAAGAGAGTTATTGTCGGGAAAAGACTCTTAGGGACAAGTTTGCTCACAATGAGGGGGAGCGTGATAACCTCCTTGGAGTTATAGAAAATTTAAAGAAGGAGTCCCATAAAATTGAGGAGTCTAATTTATTACTTGAGTCCAAAATTTTAAAAATGAAAAGTGACTGAGAAGACTTGAGTAGTAGTTGTAATGGTTCTAGCTCATCTGGTTCAAATATTTCCGTTGCTAAAGCTAAGACCATTATTTATTTTAGAGGGTCAACTTTATCCAAGGTCTTTAGAAAAGGTCACACCTTATGTATCATTCCTCGTGTTTTCACATGCTTGCATTGTGGTAGGAAAGGTCACCTTAGGTCATTTTGTTTTGATCTTAAAAAAAGTCCTAGGAAGTCTATGTCTATCATTTCATTAGTTTCCAAATCCCATCATTTTATATATACATCTATATGGGTAAGGAAATTAATTTTAGACGCGCTAGATATTAGATTTGTTAATTCTCATTTGCTTTCACATGAAACCTCCCTTGCTAAATTTAAAGGTTGAATGTGTTAGTTTTGTTTGCATACTCTAGCTTTTTGTGCTTCATATTAAATATCGTTACTAGGTGTATGCTTATTTAATCATGTTCTAGTTTATGCTCCATGCTTAATCACATACTAGAATAATGATTTTTGTTTATCTTTTGTATTATACTTCTTTCATTTTAGTTTGAATTAAATGAAAAATACAAAAAAGATTATTTTTGTTTATCATTTGTGTTTTACCCTTTTCGTAATTTATGCTTAATGAAAAATACAAATGATTTTTGTGTGTCTTTTGAGTAAATATTTCTATTTTTGGTTAAAAATATGAAAAACTCAATGTCTTTTTTATTTTGTGTGTATTTTGGGTTTACACACATTTTGTGGCATATGTTTGTGTTTGAATCCTCATTTCGCTTCCATGTGACTAGAACTTTTGGTTAGAATTCTAATCCTTAAAATGCTCTTTATCATGCTTACATGGAGTAGCTTAAGTTTGACTTGATTAATTGATTCACTTTTATATGCCTTTACACACTTGCACGAGCTTTTTTGAACCTTAACGTCACATATGATATTTGAGTTTTGTGAGGTGTTATCTTATCAATCTAGTCATCTACATACTATGACCTAGGAGGACTAGTGCATGTCAAAATTTGTTGCATGTGAGATTTGTGAGATATAAAAAATAATATGTATAAATGTGCACGTGGAAGGGATCCGAAAGGAAAAATATTATCCTTTGTGAGTAAGCCACCATTTGGAATGGACCTAAAAGAAATACGTGATCCAAAGGCCTAAAAGAAAATATGGCAATAAAAGAAAAATAATTTGCCAAGGCCTAATTTTTTTAGTTGATTTATTCGTTCAAAGAATAATATATATGCTTATTGAGGGAGTTTGGATGATATATCAACGGTTTGCAGAATATCCGTTTATCCTAGTTGCGCTTTCATTGTCATGACTCTATTGATTTATAGAATCATCAACATGCTAGACTTGTATGCATTGTGTTTGTTTGTTCATTAGTTCACTTTATCCTGTCACATGAAGACTAAATTCTAGTTTATAAAGTTTTACAATCAAATGCGAACTACGTGAACACGTTTAAGTGATTGGGTTATAATTCATTGGTATCTTGTTTGCACCCCTTGACTTCCGTTTCCATATGACACATTTATGCTATAAGAGTGTGAAAAACTTATGTTATTTGGTTTTGTGTCATTTTGGTGTTTATATCTATATGTGTGTACTTATGCTTAGTTTGAATCTATTGTGTATACATATATATGATATTTTGTTTGTTTTCGAGTCTTTACCATGATTATCTAGTTCATTTATGCTTTTGATTTATTTTTGGTATCTATGTTGTGCGAATTTTGTTTCGATATCACATGCTTAGATTACTACAATCAATTGATATCTTTTGTTATCGCATCATAGTTGATATTCATATCTTTATGTAGATTAGTAGAATTTTAGTTGCCCATGTGCTTTAATGCTCTCATCACTTTATGCACAATTCATGTTTAGCTTGTTATCCCATTCTATTTATCCCTTGTTTAGTTTAGAGGGTGTAAATGATTTAGTTGAGGGAGATAAGTTCATTTTTTATTCTTTAGCTTTGTCTATTCCTGAACAAAAAGGGGGAGAATGATAGGGGGAGAAATGGTATTTAATCCTATTGTAATCTTATTTAAGTTTAAGAGATTTAACTTAGGGGGAGAGCGCTATCTCTTAGGTTAATCATATTTTATAAAGGGGAGAATTGATTTAGGGGGAGTATTTAATTTATGTTCATTTAATATTCCTGATATTCCCTATGCGATTGACAGTTTGCTTAAGTGTGTAGGATTTCTTCCAAATGGAAACTTTCATCATCGGCAAAGAAATTAATCCTTGGGTTGTTTGAGTCAAGCTATTGTATTTTTATTTTGGGTGGGATATTTTTTAGTTTAGTAGAGCTTGATGGCCCTTTAGGATTTTGGTTTGGTTTTCATCCCGGAATAACCAAAGGTGGAGATTTGTAAGGACACAAATTTCCAATTGAGTCCTTTGTAGTTTTTGGCTCAATTCCGGACAAAAAAATTTGAGTCATAGGATAGAGTTCTTGATCATCCTTCAAGCCTATGACATACTAACGTTGAAGACGTAGCGGTCAAAACTATAAAGATTCATCAAATGCCGAGTTTATTGTGCCTCGTTTCTACGTCAACAACAATTGTTCCGTTCACTCATGAGGTATGAATGCATTACATATTTATATATGAGCTTGGAACAATTAGTATTGGCTGTAAGTTTGGTTTAAACTGTTATTTATTTTTAGAAAGTTTCTTTAAAACTTTAAAATAAAGTTTCTTGGTTAAAATCGAATTTTTAAGCTTTTTGAATTTTCATTAGAAATTGTCGTTCGAACGAGTTTTTCGTTCGAATGAGAATTTCGTTTGAACGAGGTTTGCCAACGACTTGCCACTGGAACTTCATTCGATATTATCGTTCGAACGAGTTGGTTTGTTCGAACAAGAATGTCGCTCGAACGAGTTTGGCAACGAGATTTCCCATCAGGCCACGAGAACTTCGTTAGAAGGGTTGTTCTAATGAGACTTTGTTCGAACGAAAATCTCGTTCGAATTAGATTTTCGGCGGGAATTAAATTGGGAGTTTTTCACCTCTATCCCACTACTTTTCCCCACTAACTTTTGATTGACTTATGAAGTGCAGGAACCAACATTTTGGGATTAAAATTTTCACATACTACAAGCCGTTAGAAAGTTCGTTGGAAATATCGTTAGAAGGTTCTTTGAAACGAGGTCGTTCGAATGACCTGGGCAGGTCTTCGAACGAAAAATCCGAATTGGCCCTGTTTTTTCCCAAACTCATTTTTCTCAAATTTGTATACTTCAATCTCATTCCAAACTCAAACCAATATTAATGTAATGTTCCTACACTATTCCCAATCACCCTAAGATACTTTCTAATACGAATTAAAGGTCAAATCCTTATATACTCAATTGGAATTCAATAATCTCTCCAATTTCAAATATGTCTCTTAAATATGAACCCCGAATTTTTATTATCCAAAACTCTTATAATAATTTGTGATTAAAACCTAATATTCCCAAATTCAATAGTCCAACAAAGGGCAAGACCTCTACATGCATACCCATCTCCAATTCATAAGGTTTCTTCACAATCTAGTCTAATTAAACCTAAGTTTTCATTGCACCAAGTTTATATCATCAAACCTAAATTAACGGGAATAATATATGCTAAAAGAGCATGAAGAATAACACTTTCCTCGAAATGAACTTCTAATTCTTGGACTGAAATTGGTATGTGGTTGATCCTCTCGTTGCAATCTACACTTTGGCGTAACTTTTCTGTGGAATCTCTTGAGTTTGCCCCTTCCTCTCCTATGGTTCTCCTTCCTCTTCGGTTCTCCCTCTCTTTTTATCTCTTTCTCAAGTAAGTTGAAATTGACAGACCAGTAACTCTCAATGCTTTTAATTGAACCTAATTTTCATCCATTTAATTAACCCCAAATCCCAAAAGACCAAAATACCCCTTCGGGGATTCGTTTTGGGCTAAAATGCTCCGAACTCTAAATAAAATACCCGAGTAGTGTTTTCTGACTATTTCGACCCTCCCGGACACTCTGGCACACTCAAAATATTCATTCGAGTTATATAAAAATAATTTTCCTTTTTAACCCCCCAAATACAAACTAGTGACGCGACTCAGATGCGCGTCCCATATAATATTAATGTGACTGCCGTGTATCTCATCCCGACCATAATATTATTTTTGATAGCTACTAACTCTCACCACGCTAGTAATTATTAATATATAGTCAGATTAATTATAAAATTATTTTTTATCTCTTAAATGAATTAATCCCAATTTCCATAATTTCATAAAAATAAATAAGCGTAAAAATACGGGATATTACATACTTCCCTCATAATAACAGAATTTCATCCCGAAATTCGGAAATGGAAATATACCTGGAAAGAATAACTCTGGATTTTTATAAATTTGAGACTTCAAAAACAATTTCATGACATTTTTGAAAATTTTAAATTCCAATTTTTTTTTGTTATGAAGAAAAATATTTTTTGGCTTTTTTTCAAAATTTTCAATTTTTTTTGGAAATTTTTGTAGTTTTCTAATCTTTCTGGTATTTGGGCATTTTGAACTTTGTGAAATTTTTGAAGCGCATGCATACCCCCTCTAACGTAGACTTTTGCAAAGTCCCTATGTAAAAGGATGAATAGCTAAATTAAAGAGAGAAGGCATAGAAAATAAAAAAAGTTGAAAATGCTGTAATACAATAATCAGGTATAAGAAATGAATTGATAGGTACATCAAATCTTCCATTTTAATATCAGATTACAAGAATGTATAAATAGGAAAATGGAAGAATTACACAAAATAACCAACTCTAAACTTGCTACTGAAGGGTCTAGGAGAATTTGGGGCATATGGGTCATAAAAATAGCTCGGTGGTGGCGCACCCATAGTCATGCATATAACTAAACCTAAAGGCGATGCTTCATGCTAGTATCGTGCTGGTAGGCCCGACGATCCTCTTAGCGGTCAACATTGTATTAATTGATGAACCCGTCAAAGTGAGATTCCAGCACGGTGATGCGTTGATCAAACTCCGTGCCCGGTGGTTCAAAGTCAAAATCCACCTCTTCATCATACTCTTTATCCTCACCCTCTCCCATTTCAACATCCATGACCACTTCCACCCCTTCCTCGTTGTCATCATCCTCATCCGTCTCATCATCATCCTCATCATCATCCTCCCTCCGTGCTCGTAGGATTTCCCTTTGCTTTTCACTTATAGTGCGGGTTCCCTGTCTAATAAGATTGGGAAGGTGAGGGACCGTTGGGTAGGAAAAATACCGAAAACGGTTAAGATAGAAGTGATGAGTCGGGCATAAGGTAGAGGGTTTGTACCCTTCTTTTCCATGGCCTCATAGATGATGTCGGTGTAGAGAATGCGGGCCAGGTGGATAGGGATGTTGGGGTCGAGAAGGTGGTAAACTAAGGTATCCTGGCGGGGGTGCATCGCTGAGTTGTTGGAGGTTTGGAGGATGTTGGCGCATACAATTTGGAAGGCGCTGCAGGCATTGTCATTTATCTTTCCCACCGAAAAGGTCTCGGTACCCCAATGCTCGTCTGGCGTAAGGCGGGCCATACATGCAACTTTCATAAGTGGGGAGAGATTATTAGGGTACATAAATTGGTTCGGGTTCAGGATTTTGGCGGGCCGCTAACTTTCGGGTCAGAATATCCAAAGAGATTTGGACGGGAGTGGCATCAACATAGGCTTCATATGCATACTCAGTTGTGCGGATAAGAGAGCTGTAAAAAGCACGCACTGTGGCCTCCCACACCGCTCCATGGGGATCATTGAAAAAACGATAACACCCCCTCAGAAGGAAAAGGTTAGTGTCAGAGGAGGTAGATCGTTCCATTGCACTTGGCACACCATGTGGAGTTTGTGTGAGGGACTGAAAAAGCACTCTTTCCATATTTTCTCTTGGCGTGAACGGAACGTCCCATTGCCATCGGGGAAAACTTCGACGGAGGCGTATTTTTTGGGGAGTGCCCCGTTTGCCATATGGAAATGGAGTGGGGTTTATGGGAGAGTATGAAAGAGAGAATAAGAGAGTGGGGTGAATGGGGGGAAAGGAGGTGTATTTATAGGTGGGGTGTGTCTGTGTGTGTGTGGGAGGGGGGGATTGTTGGAGGGAAATGGTTTTGGGGGGAAGGGGGATGGATTTGGGAGGGGAAATTGATGGGGAAATGGGAGAAGTCGAATTGGGAGGGAAATGGAGGTATTGGGTGATTAGGGGGGGGGGGGGGCAGGTGAACCTTGGGAAGGGGCAAATTTTTGCAGATAGCGAACCGATCCGGTTCCTAGGGTCGGACCGGTCCAGGTCCTTATTTTTTAAATTTTGTTTTCATAACCAAACCGATTCGGGTCCCTAGGGGTGGACTGGTCTGGTACGCAGTAAGTTTCTGCTCTCCCTTTCTAAGGTTGGACTCTTCTCTCTCGAATTTTTGAATATTAGAACAATTATTGCTATGCAAGATTGACCTTGGACCTCCCAACACTTATTTCATAACCCAATATGCTCTCTCTAAATGTGTGCTTATGCTCCTATCCTATCGTGACTTATACCTACGGACTCCTAACTACCCTAACCTACTCACAACTACTATACAAAAGAATCACCCCATATGCGTAGGGGGTGCGATGATCTTTCTGTTACAACTCATTGACCCCCGTAAACGGGGTCCGATAACCAGATCGTGTCGGCTTCTTTCATATAGGCCTCTCGATATGGATTTAGCCCTGTCCGTTAACTTTGAATGTATCTCCCCCCTTTGGATCTTCCAATTCAACCGCTCCCTAGGGGAATACATTTCTCATGATGAATGGGCCCGTCCCTCTAGACCGTAATTTTCTTGGAAACAAATGTAGTCAAGAGCTATAGAGAAGCACCTTTTATCCCGAATGAAACTCTTTGTGTCGGATCATCTTATCATGTGAAACATCCATCCGTTCTTTGTAAATCTTGGCACTCTCGTATACATCTTTGCGCATCTCTTCTAACTCATTTAATTGAAGCCTTCGAGATTCTCCGGCTTTATCAAAATTGTAGTTTAGCCTCCTAATTACCCAATATGCCTTGTGCTCTAGATCCACAGGGAGATGGCATGACTTGGCATAGACAAGGAAAAATGGGGACATCGCGAGGGGGTTCTTGTATGTAGTCCTATAATCCCATAGCACATCGTTCAATCTAAGGGACCAATCTTTCCTATTGGGGTCGATGGTCTTTTCAAGGATGTTTTTGATTTCACGATTCGCTAGCTCGTCTTTCCCAATCATTTGAGGGTGATAAGTTGTTCCAACATTATGAACAACTCCATACTTTCTCATAAGCTTCGCAAATGGACTGTTGCAAAAATGCTTTCCGTTATCTCTAATTATCGAGAGTATGTGTTATTGCAAGAACTTAATCACCAGTTTGTTTTCATTCATTTTGGTAGCTATAGCTTCAACCCATTTAGACACGTAATCTACCGCAATGAGGATGTATAGGAAGCCAAAGGACAGGGAGGAAAGGGCCCTTGAATTCAATACCCCAACAGTTAAAGATCTCGATAATGAGTATAGGGGTTGATGGAATCATGTCTCGTCGAGTGATAGCCCTCATCCATTGACACTTATCCCAAGATTTACCATATGCGTTTACATCCTGGAAGATTATGGTCCCATAGAGGCCGCTTTGAAGGATCTTATCGGTTCTCTTATTCGTGGAAAAGTGGACTCCACATGGTTTTCTATGACAGAAATGGATGACGCTATGAGTCTCGTCATTCGGTACACGACGTCGAATGATTTGGTCCGTACAATATTCAAACAGGAATGGATCATCGTAGTAAAACATGCGTGACCAAGTAATGAACCTCTTCTTTTCTTATGGCGTCCAATCAAGAGGGACGGATCCCGTGACAAGGTAGTTAACTATGTCCGCAAACTAAGGAAGATAAGAGGTGGCAAATAGATGCTCATCCAGAAAATACTCGTCTATAGGTATCTGTAATACCCCTTACTTTTGTGAATTTATTTTTTTATATTAAATTATTGGGTGTGGGTGATTTATTATAATTGAGAATTGAAATAAGGATTTCAAATAAATATTATTGGGTTTAAATAGGTAATATTTATGGGAATTATGCATTTATTTGAGAGAAAGGGTAAATATAATATTGTTTTAAGCAATCTCGTTGTATATATGTGTATGGGCAACGAGATTTATTTATTTCTCAATCGTGGGTTATTTTAATGAATTGTCTGAGGTCAAGAGATGGATATTATATTTCGAGTTTGGAATGAAAATTGGAGGGAACGATTGATTCCGGAAGGGCGATGAAAGTCAAAATGACTGCCCTGGGGTTATTATATAGATTCCGAAATATTTTGACTAGTTTGACTCGAATTGGGGTGTACTAGTTATTTTTATGTGTGTATTTTTATTTAAAGATAGGATTTATAATGATAAAGGGTTATTAGGCTCAAGTGGGTAAATAATCTCAATTAAGTTACCCATTTTGAGAGATAGAATGTGATAAGAAGAGAAATAAGAGGAAGTTTAAGAATCTTCAACATCTTGTGGAATCCTTGACTTTGAGGAAGAATCAACCCCTACAATCTTTGAGGCAAGTCGATTAACTTGATAAATGTTTAATTGTGTAACCTATTTCATAATTTGTGGTATGAATTTGGTAACATTAGGGATATATATGCTAAACCCTAGAATCTAGGATAGAAGGTTAATCCTTGTTGTGTGTATATGGGTTTGAAGGCATGGAAATGGTGAAATGCATATTTTGGGTTGCTATTGAGGTTGTAATATTGTAGAAGAAGAGTATGATGTAAAAGTATGGAGATTTCGTAGGATACAGGAATGTGAAGTTCGAACCGGTTCATTTTCCAAGAATATCAGATCGGTCTGGAAGCTAACGATTTATGGAAAATTTAAAGAACCGGAGCGGTCTACCGGATCGGTCTAGAAGTGGAAAGTTTATGTCAATTTTTAAGAACCGGACCGGTTAATTTTTGGGGACCTCCGATCCGATCCAATTCAATTATTGTAATTAAGAATTTTGATTCTATTATTTTCTAGATGATTTAAATACTTAGGAAACTCCTCTAGGTTAGTGTGTAAGCATGTTTATTGGGAATAATGTGGGTATGATATGGCTCGAAGGAGGCTTTACCTTAGGGTAATTACCGAGGCATATTTGTGAGGTTATTATATCGCTTCCTTTTTGTAAATCCTCCATGTAATGGGAGTTCTTTGGAGAAGAGTTACAATCTACTTAGTGAGAGTTTGTGGGTCATTACAAGGGTAAATTGGTGGCATAATCGTAAGTGTGATGAGTTAATAATGAACAATTAAATGAGTAAACTATAATATGAACTTGAGATGTTTGTATGGATCATTAGCCAGTGTAAGGTGCGATATTTACATATAGCTAGGATTAGTAATATAGGTAAATACATTCTAAGGTGTGTCAGCTTATATATATAATGTGGATGTATATTGGATGAATAATATATGCTATGTTGTGCATACCCCTCTAGTGCTATCATGGGAACTTGCACGATGTGGGCAACTCCTCTCGATTGAGGAGCAGAGAGAGATTACGGCCCCTGGGTCATAGCATCCAGTATTCTACCGCGTGTGAGGTAGGGATAAGATGTCTTGGGTACGATTCTTCTTACCTTTAGGTCAGGAACTATGGTCGCATGCCCTACTCTTGTGAATAGGTTTTATACCAAGTCGGTGTGAGAGTCCGACCGCTGGTAACCCAGGATGATAAGTAAGTAATTACTTTTAAGATGATAGCATTATAGATACTGTTAGTATATTTGTATGATGCATATTATGTATTGCCCTACTGTTATGTTATGTGAGATATGTATTACTCCTCTTTAGCACACTATTGTATATGTATGCTTGATGATTATAGAGTGGAATTTAGGAGTATGTTTTATGGGCTGAGGACTGAAAGGATTCCCACGACTAACTATGTTAGGTAGTAGTGTATCGGGGAGGGGGGGTTCCTTATTTGGATTTCGCTTACGAGATGTTCCACGCATGAAATCTAGCGCTTTGTTGGAAGTGGGGAAGTCTTTGGTCCTCAGTTCATGGGGTATTTTTAACTTACTTAATTATAGAGAAATGTTAATTAACTGTTTAATAGGTTGTACTTAAATATTTGGGAGTTATACTAAGGCTCGAGGGGGTATGGTTCGTAAATTTAGCGGGGTATCTTAACTATATACTTGTATATGCTTAGGTGCACGCTGTAGCTTATAGGGGAGGTTGAGTCTCAAGGGAGTGAGCGTCCACATCAATTACGAAGTCTTGCATATTTAATTATTTTTCATTTTATTCACTTGCTACAATTATTTTGAAAACCAGGGCTTTGACCCGTTTATATCTTTTCCTTGATATGCGTATATTATGTCTATTTTAGGTGTTCCTCCGCAAGGATGCCCTTGATGGTTATCTTTTCCAGAGTTGAGAGTTGTAGCATGTGCGGGATGTTACATGATTTTTGTTATAGACGCGTCTCTTTTTAAATCTAGTTAAGAACTCACAATTATAAATCGGGTGTGTGTACCTAAAGGTCTTACATTGATCTCTTTTGTAATCGTATTTTAATTGTTGTATGGTCTGTTTACCGACAACATATTCGGGAATATTATTTTGTATGTATACTCTTAGCATGGTAATGAGTAGTCCATTATTGTATGTACTCTTAGCATGGTACCGTTGTTTGTGTTTGATTTTTTTTTTGTATGTACGCTTTTAAAAAGAATTTTTTTTTACACCTGTTTATTTATTTATATAGGGCGGTTACCGGTATATTTATATTCCTATTGTATTTTAGTATAGTGCTGACCACCCTTATATTTTAATAGGCGGGGTGTCACAGTATCGGATCACTAGTCACGTTAGACGAGAGCCGTGATACATGATCGACAACGATGTTTTCTACCCCTTTTTTGCCATTAATGGAGAGATTAAACTCTTGTATGAGTAGGATCCACCTTATGAGGTGAGACTTAGCATATTTCTTAACAAGGAGGTATTTTAGTGCCGCGTGGTTGGTAAATCATGTGATGGGGGAACCAATGAGGTACGAGAGAAATTTGTCAAGGGCAAACACTACCACTAGCAATTCTTTCTCCATGGTGGAGTAATTGAGTTGTGGTATGGTTAGAGTCTGGATAGCATAGGAGATGACATGATCTTTCTTATCTTTTCTTTGACCTAAAACAACCCCTATAGCGTATTCACTCGCATCACAAATAAGCTCGAATGGAAGGGACCAATCCGGAGCTTGCATGATGGGAGCGGAAACAAGCATTCTTTTCAATTTATCAAAAGTGCCTTGGCATGCTTTGTTCCACTAAAGGGAGCATCCTTTATAAGGCGGTTACTCAAGGGTCTAACGATGGCACTAAAATCCTTGGTAAACCTTCTATTAAATCTTGCATGTCCCAAGAAGGAGCGCACATCCTTTAGTGATTTAGGTGGGGGAGGATCAGCAATGACATCTATTTTGGCCCTATCTACTTCGATTCCTTTGGACGACACTATGTGTCCAAGAAATATTCCTTCGGTAACCATAAAGTGGCATTTTTCCTAATTGAGTACCAATTTCTTTTCCACACACCGGGATAGTATTTTCTCAATATTCGCGAGACAAAATTCAAAAGAGGGGCAACAAATGCTAAAGTCATCCATGAAAACTTTAAGGCCTCCTTCAAAAATGTCGCTAAAGAGATTAAGCATTAACCGTTGGAAGGTTGTGGGTGCATTACACAATCCAAATGACATCCGTTTGTAGGCAAACATGGCAAAGGGACATGTGAAAGTAGTATTTTCTTGGTCTAAAACATCTACATATATTTGGTTATATTCAAAATAACCATCTAGGAAGAAATAGTATGGATGTCCGATGACTCTCTCTAGAATTTGGTCGACAAATGGCAGGGGGAAATGATCTTTCCTAGTTCCCGCATTGAGTTTCCGGTAATAAATGCAAATGCACCACCCAGTTGTGGTGCGTTGGGGAGTTAACTCACCCTTGGAATTATCGACCACAGTCATTCCCAACTTCTTCGGGATGACTTGGATATGACTGACCCATTTTCTATTCGATATTAGGTAGATGATCCCGACATCCAGCAATTTAAAAATTACAGCTCGCACTGCCTCTTTCACTGTGGGTTTTAATTTTCTTTGCTTTTGCCTCGAGGGCTTCACGTCCTCCTTGAGGTGGATTTTATGGGTACAAATCAAGGGACTTTTACCTTTCAAATCCGCTATGCTCCAACCAAAATCACCGATGTGCTTCCTCAAAATATCTAACAACTTACCCTCTTGCTCTTTATCCAGGCTAGAGGACACAACAACAGGAAATGTCTAACCTTCTCCTAAATAAGCATATTTTACATTAGAGGGTAGTTTCTTCAACTCGAGGGTGGGAAATTTCTCTTTGGAGGGGGTGAAGCATGACTCCCTCGGGGGGTAGATCCTCGAATCTAGAAACCTAGTGAATATCTCTAAAGTCCTCAATTTAGGCTCCCTCATCTAATATCACTTTCAACCCCACGACCTCTCACTCAAACTCAGTATATGGAATCTGACTTCCAACACCTTTCACTAGACATGCTTCTAAAGCATACCCACTCATGGTTCTATCAATGTTCTCCTCTATTACCTCCTCCATGAGATCGACCGTGTGGATTTCAACTTCTTCATCGACTTGGTTAGCAACATTAAAGATCTTCGTCTCGAGGGTTATGTTCCCGAAAGTGGCCTGCATTTGCCCATTGCGTGTATTGATTAAAGCGTTAGTCGTGGCTAAGAATGGGAGACCTAGAATAATGGGAACATGGTTTCTTGAATGGATGGATGGCTTCGTGTCCCAAAAAACAAAGCTACCATGAAGTTGAATGTGTCCAGTTGGACTATCACGTTCTCGACAATCCCTCGAGGCACCTTCACTGTGCGATCCGCTACTTGGAGAGTGATTCGTGTGGGCTTAAGGTAACCCAAATCAAGTTACCTATAAATGGAGTATGGAAGGATATTAAACGCGCACCTAAATCCAACAAGGACTTCTCAATTCGACGCTCTCCAATAACACGTGAAATTGTGGGTGCACCGGATCTTTAAACTTGGGTGGGAGATCGTTAAGGAGAACAAAGCTCACATTCTTTGCTAGGAAGACATTCTTCTTCACCTTTAGCCATCTTTTCACTATTAAAAGATCTTTAATGACTTTCTCATAGGCAGCAATTTGCTGAATGGCATCAAGAAATGGCAAATTCAACTTAACTTTCTTAAGAACATCTAGCACTTCCGAACTGGCGGCTTCCTTTTAGGGCGGGGCCAACCATTGTGGGAATGGGGTGGCGGTGGGTGGTTTCACAACAACTTTGGGATAGCTAACGTCGTCTTTGTCACTCTCATTTAAGGGGTATCTTTGGCCTCTTTCGTGCCGGGTAAAACATCCTTGTCCTTTGACTCCTCGTGTGGGAGAGCTGATAAATACACGAATTGACCACTACATAGAGTGGTAATGGTTTGACATTGCTCTTGCTGATCGAAAGATGTAGAGCTAACATTGGCTTGACCTTGAGGAGGTCTTTGGCCTTGAGCCAAAAACTTTCCCTTCTATTGGACACTTAACGAGAATTACAACCAAGATATGATCGTATCCATCTCAGTGAACATGCACTTAAACTTGGCGTTGGTTGCATTTTGAGCTTGGATGATCTGGTTTAAATTTTCATCAAGAGTCCTCCGCGGTGGGGTGATGTATGTGCCTAGAGGTGGTGCTTACATGTGTGGATGCATAGGAGGCGCTTGTTGAAATTGAGGAGGGTCGTAGGTAGGGAAACATGTGAATTTGGATTCAATGCAGCTTGTTGTTGCCCAAAGCTAAAATCGGGATGGTTCCTCCATGAAGGGTTATAAGCGTTCCCATGTGGGGCATAAAAATTCCCATTAAATCCCCCAATTTCTTCCACTTTCTTGTTAAGCATGCCTTTGTAGGCGAGGATCATCGGACATTCCGTTGTTGAATGGATGGCATCACAAATGGCACACACCTGATCGTTCATGGCTCGGGTCAATCCAATAGTTTCTCTTAGTTGTACCTTGAGTATGTCTCTCATACTTTTCTCAAATTGATCAAGTCATCGGTCTAACAAGGTATCTTTGTCCAATTGGTACATAGCAGACGCAGAAGGAGTGTTGGACACTTGTCGAGGCCAGTTTTGGGCAGTGGGATCAGATGTGTCCCATGTTTGAGTAGTCTCGACGACATACTTAAGATGACCCTCAACATCGCTCGCATCTAAATTCTGAAACGGTCTTGCACACATAGTTTGAACAAGTTGTTTAGACGCTATAGTAAGCCCTTGATGGAAGAAAGAGATAAGGTGATGCTTCTTAAATCCATGACGTGGTCAAGCGTAAACTAACACTTGGAGCGTTCCGAACACCAATCAAATGACTCATTATCTTGTTGTCGAAAGGCTTGAATTTGAGCCTTGACGGAGTTGGTTTTATGTTATGGAAAGAATTTTAAGAGAAACTTAAATTTCATATCCATCCACGATATAATGGAGTTAGGTGGTAAAGGCCAAAGCCAGGTCTTAGCTTTGTCTTTTAAGGAAAAAGGAAAAAAAATTTAGGCGAACGACATCTTGCGTGCAAGCTTGATCACTAAATGTTTCACACGCCTCTTCGAACTTGCGGATGTGGAGGTATGGTTTCTTCGAATCCAGGCCATGAAACGTGGGAAGAATCTGTATCATCCCATTCTAAAAGTGGAACTTTCTTCATTGTATGGAAGTAAAATGCACCCAGGGGTGACAGTTCGCTCGAAATATAAGAATTCTTTCATAGGACGATATAGTAAATTCCCCTCACCCGTACCGAAATTGGCGATATCTGATTGCTATCTCTCCAATTGACTCAAAATCCTCACTCAGTGTTCTAGAAGTATGACTCAGTGTGTGACTTGTGATGGAGTTTGGAGGTGCAGGAGGTGGAACCCAGAATTTTCGGACACGAGGGGTGTGTGGGATATCAGGGTTGTACTCAACTATGGGATTTTCATGAATGCATGCAGGTGTATATTGAGGGGTTTGTTGCGGATTTTGCATGAAAAGATTTTAAGATATTTTATATAATTTTTTTCAATTTTTTGAATTATTATTTGGATTTTTGATTTTTTTGGCTTTTTAAGATTTGGAATCAATTTTTAGATTAAATTAACCTAAACCTAAAAATCTACCTAAATTCTTCGGCAACAGCGCCAAAAACTTGACGCGAATGAAAATGTGTCTAAAGTGCGTGCTTATATAGGCTCAAGTGCAAGCCTTTCGCGTAAGTAATAAACTTGGTAAGACGGGGTCGAGCCACGGGGAATTAGGACGACTGCTCGTAACGACGAAGGAAAGGAGACTAACCCAAAATTGATTCGAGAAAAAACAAAAAGGTGATAAATTTTGGAATTGAATTCTACTAGCTAAATCCAAACTAAAATAAAATTTACTAGCTAAACTAAGTGCGAAAAATTAAAAATACTGCAGGTGATTAACTATGAATGATAAAAAGCAGGTTATGATACAATCCCCCAAACCCTAGTACATTTACCGGATAGAAAACTAGCTTTTGAATTAAATAGTTGATTAAACCCAGTCTTTATTAATCCCAATCATTACATACATGAGGATAATACCCCACATCATACGTAATCAAGGGCAAGAATAAAGCGGCGTTGTAGTAGCCAACACGCACATCCCATCCTTAAACACCCCGGTTACCTAGGGCAAACGAGGTTGAAAGATCTACGATGGTTGTGACCACTACACAACACGGTTCATTCAATATTAAATTCAAAACCTATTTTCTATATATGTAAAGTACATCGGGTTGGGTTCATGCACCCCAACCCTTAGAAATCTATCTACACATGATTAAACTATGCTTGAACAAGAAATCTATATTGCATGAATTCATAATTGCGTAAAAACTGGGACGAAACTTGTAAAAACGAATTGTATCTTATTTCCTACAAATCACCAAACATAAATATGAAAGCAATTGAAAGTATTAAAAAAATATTACTTAGATGCATAAAATTCTTGAATTAATGGTTAAAACTTTAACAATTATTGAAGAAAGTAATTCCTTAGGATTCTTAGATTCAAAAGTTCTCTAAAATATGCAGACAAAAAAACTCCTAAAAGTCTGGTAATCAATTGGAATAAATACCCTATGGATTTATAAGAGTTTGAGACAAGTACAACTCTAATTTTGAAAAGAATAAGTTAGAAAATCGAGAGCCTAACCAATCCGATTTGGGGTCATCGGTTCGGTTTAGTACACCGGAACGGTTTGTTTTTCCTTCTCATCCGATTGGTCCGATCGTCTGTTTTATGTAAAAAATCTTAAAATTCCGGATTGGTTCATTTTTGGTACATATAATATCGGTTTTCTCTTTACAAGAAATTTGTCTTCACCGGACCGGTTTGTTTTTGGTTGACACCGGATCGGTTCGATGATAGTTTGCTTCCTGCACTTTTTGTGATTTTATCTCAACTTCGAAGCTTCATAACTTTTGATTCGCGATCTTTTTTGGATGATATTTCTTCCTGCGTGCTTGCAGACTCGAGGTCTTCAACTTTCATTTTGGTTCCTCGTTCAAATTCTTGATGTGAAATTACTCTTTTGCCCTCTAACTTTCTTTCTTTTCTTTCTTTTTTGGTTTATCGGTTTCGAGTTTCCTCTTCTCTTCACTTGTATAGAATACCTGCAAAATGCAAGATGAATACACGAAATTCGATGAACTATATAGAAAATTTTAGTAGCAAAGATATGAGATAAATCAACGCATTTTACATTGTATTAGGTGATAAAAGCCTCTAAATTTATGGAATAAATCAGAAGAATTTATGCCTAATCACGTACTATCACCATTAGGTCTGTAGTGAGGTAATTCACGTACACTAGGGTATATCTAATGTCTTTTTCATGCGTACCGATGAATAATTTTCCTAATAGGGAAGATATTTGTTATGGAACTCATGGAAAAGGGGGAAACCTTACACTAACCTCCAATTCATAATCATTGTATAGACGTATGACTTAGTACACCCATATCTAGATAGTTTGTTCTAATGCGAAACTCTCTCAAAATTTTGGGTCCTCTTACTGCCCAGTTTTACGCTCTTTACCTCAGTGTTAAAATAAGACCCTATAGGTGAGTCTGGAAACAAGTTAAATCATGTATTTCATTATGTTCCATGGTTTCTCCCAGACTTGGGTCTTTTCCATCATTTCACTTGAACCCTAAGCGAAATATAATACATGTGGAAACTTATAATAATTATACTCGGGGGATTTTTCTCCATTCCCCTTTTTTTTAAATTATCCAAAAACCTTATTTTTACTAAAATAAATAACATACCTTTTTCTAAAACAAACTGCTTCCCTCTTATGTGTGACCTTATTTTTTCTAGCATTGCTTGGATCCCTACTAGTTCGAGTCTACCATCCAATCAACTATAAGTTCTACTTCCTCTACATTCTCACTAGCTTCAAACAAATAAAAATGTCCTGCTATAACTGCCTCTTGGAGCACCCTAATCAAAGAGTCAACCTTCAACCAAGTCTGATGACTATGCTAGGTTAAATCAATGCCAACATTAACTTAGAGGTTAGTAAGGTAAAGAGAAATAAAGCCCATATCCCATAAGTTCTAGAACCATAAGTCTTTCCAAATAAGAATGACACCTTACCTCATGTCATGGCTCATGGGAAGCTCGAGTCTATATGGTCCCTTTAAGATAACCAACATGGTGTGTACATCAATATCCTTATGCGTGTTTTGCCTGTAAATAGGCCTCCCCTTACTCTTTTGCCTATGCTAAATCTTCCCCTACAAGGGTTTATTTTCATTTCCCATTTTTAGTGGATCGTATAGAGAAAGAATTTAGTAGCATGAAAGAAGACCTCAAGATTATCTCTTGCAAATTTGACGAAGTAAAAATATCTTAAAGTGCATTGATTACATCTACATGTCCCCTACCCTAAGGCTCGACTGCTCGATAAATTAAAAATGTCAAATATTGAGAGGTCCAAAGGAAATAGGCATCCCATCATGCATTTACCAAAATATCAATGATAGAAGAGTTTATTAGGTTCCACTAAAGAAATCATGGCCTAGATGTTTCAATAAACCCTCAAAGAAAACACTCTCAATTGGTTCCTGCCCCTAGACGAATCCTAAATCTAAACTTGGGAAGATGTTGCCCATTAATTCATAGTTCAAAACAAATACAATAAGCAACTGCAAGTAACACATTGTGATCTTGAGCAGCTCAAACAAGGATCCTAAAAAACTGTCAATAAATTTGTTGTCCAATGGAGAGAGAAAGAAACAACCATGAGCAACTTCCCATCAGAGTAAGAGGAAGTCAATTTTGTGAAGAAAAACTTCTTCCCACATATTAAAGATACCATGAGCAGTCAATACTATCCTATTTTAGATCCCTTATAGAGGTTGGATCATAAATTGAACAAAATAACGCTCATCAAAATGTGAAAATGGAATGAGAAGGAAAAAAAACTAGTCCGTCACTTCACTCCCCAAAAATCAGAGAAAGCAATTGTTGCCATTAATGTAATACCCCCTAATTTTAAAGAACTAAATAATTAAATTTTGTTTAATTATCATGAGAAGGGAATAAAATAAATGAGCAAATCATTAGTAACGAATTATTATGTCAAGATATTAAAACAAATAATCTCATGACACTTTACACAAATTTCTAGGATTTTATGTTAATTAAAAAGTAATCTTGGTAATTTTTACAAATTTCAAGAGTTGTTAGAAATGGAATAATATTGATATTGGCATTTGAGATTATTTATTTTGGTTAATTTTGATTGGTAATGTATTTAAATAAGTCAAAATGAATTTATGTAAATTTTAAATATTTTATAACAATTAAAATGACAAAATAAGCATTTATGAAATAAAAAGGGTAACTGAAGGATAAATAGGTAATTAGGTTTAACTGGGCTCCAAGCTAGGGTAAAATGAAAAGACACAACCCACACATATTGTTCGTAGTGTTTAAGAAGAACATATGAGAAGGAGAGAGAAAATGACAAGAAAGAATGAAAAGTGGAAAGGATCCGAGAGAAAACAAAAGGAAAAGATAAAATGGAAGAGGAAAAGAAATCAAATGAAAGAATGAAGAAGAAATAAAAGAAAGAAGAAAAATAAACAAGATGAGAGAATGAAAAGAAACGATAGAGGAAAACTGAAGAAAAATGCAACATAAAAAGGAAGAAAATAGAAGAAAGAAAGAATAAGAAGAAGTGGTACACGTCACCAAGATGCCATACTAGGCATTTGAGGACATTATAGCGGGTCACTAGGAAGCTATAGCAGTGAAGGATGGGTGGCAAAAACGGTCAATACATGGGGATTTTGGAAAAACACCAAACATAGACCTGGCTCGATTTTTGGCCTAGAATTCAAATTTAGAGTCGGATTTTAGAAATGGAGAAAGCTTGTACCAGAATTGTTATTGATTTATAATGTTATATTTAAAGGCAAGTATGCCACTTATTTTTCCATTAACTATTATATGCGTTAAATATTGTCTGAATTTTATATGAATTGGGATTAAAAGATATTAGGAACCTAATTAGGGCTAGAATAACCTAATTACAAGGACAAATGAGATCAGATGAAATTGTGAATGCTAAAAATTATGAGTTTTAAGTGATTACTCATGATCACACTTTTTTACGAAATTTAATATATTTACACTTGTGAATTAGTATTAGAATTTGGAATCATGATGATACAGTTAAGGTTTAATGAGTATTCTTGAACCCGTATTTCATATATGAATGAATTGATAACTCCCGTGGTTATGGTATAATTGGGCATTTATGTTGGGAATCATTGAGTAAATTAAAGTATTCATCATATGAGAAATGGTATTGTGTGGATATGAATTGAGTATCAATCAAATAATGAAATGAAAAGATTCGTAGTAAACAAATAGATGTCTTGGGTCCAAATGGAGGAATAACGTTTAGAAGGTTGAACCCTTTGGCATATTAGCGAAATCCATTTAGTGTTAGGCGATTTTAAGTTTCTCTTAGTATACTTTGTTTGTTGGGTAATTCACACAAATACCATTTGAATACGAATAGAATAAAGTATAATGAAAACTTACTTGGAACATTGGAAATCTGACTTATACGCATATATTTGGAAATCATAAGTTTAATGAATACAATAATACATTATTTGAGACTACTGATTATTAGTATATCAGAGTTGAACCTGCCATTTTCAATTGGATGTTATATGGTTGGTGCATTTAGGAAGTTGTATTGATAATTATAGAACTATGTGGTTGAAGTTAGAAATCCAAAGTTGATTTATTTGATATATTGCATAGTACGACATTGGTAATTTTCCTAGAGAGTTATGATTATTAGACTTTTGGTATCGTTGAAAAATTTGGTGGATATGAGATATGATATACACAAAATGTGTGATTGGGAAGGTGATTATATATAATACACATGGATTTGTCCTCGATGGTCATTAGTGATAGAATTTGGGTGGAATAATGGTGTTTTGACGATATGTATAAGGTTTATGGTGATAATATAGTCACTATATAATGAAGAGGTAAGGTATATTTATATTGTTGAGTATATAGTATTCACTTATGGAATTTAGTTTGGGAGCCACAACAATTGGCATTTACTATTGTCGAATTTGGAGATATAATATAAAGGCCATGTGTACATGAAGTTAAATATGGTTACATAAGTGAGGAAATTATATTAACTTACAGTACCTGGGATTTTATATCGGTGCATTTGAGATTTTAATATAAGGAATATGTACATGTGATATGGGGAATAAATCTTGTTTTAAGGACAATTGCATTATCATATGGCATTGATGTGACACTTAAAATAGTATTCATCATCCAAATTTATTGAGTTGTACTAACAAGCATATTGGTTTGTAGTAAGGGATTATTGTAAGAGAAAATCAGAATACTTAGGAATGTAGCCAATTGGTCAAGTTAGATTCCATGTGGATTAAGTATTTCAGTTCAAGTAGTCTTAAAGTCAAATATGAGCACATGGGAGATATAAATTAAGTAATGTTTTTAAGTAATGAGTGGTTAAGACATGATTTTTGTAGAGTCTTGACGACCGTTCGACCTAGACAGAAGTGTATCAAGGGGATCCTTATTTGGATTTCATTATGAGACGTCCCACGCATGAAGTTTAAGAAAGATTTGGAGTTGAGAGTTTTGGGTATATTTTTTTTATTTAAAATTTATCTTAATCTAACAAGATAAAATGAAATTAAATACTAAAGAGTATTGTGTGCCGAGGATGAGCATTGTATTCATTTATGCATAAAATGATTCAATATGATCATTATATTATACTATATGTGTTGTGTGTCTCCATTAGGAGTCATGCTATTTTATATTATTTATTAGAGGCGGGCAGAGGGTGTGCCGATTATGGAGTGAGGGTAGATGGATGTGCCATTTTATCATATCCGTGTCAACTAAAAAAAAATGGACTTACGTGCTAGTTACCATATATATAGGGGATAGTCATGGGATATTTGGTATACTAATGAGCTCTCAACAAATGGGGCTAGTTCCTATATGTGTGTGCACGTGTGTGTGTGTGTATCGTTTTATTTCATGGTTATGTGGGACACATTTAGTTGTGCCATTTTGGCATTTCATGTACTATTCTCTATTCCATTATATGAACTATTAGGATATTAGATTTTCTTGTTGAACACACAATTTAAATGAAATTACACATGTAAGGGTGGGGTATGTTATGCAAATGTTTATATGAACCCCGATTATGATATTATTGTCATTGCATACACTATTTGACTCTTTGTTAATGTGAACTATTGGGTTATTATAAATGTTCATTAAAAACATATCTTCTATATGAAGTAACACTCCTAAAGGTGGCGTCATAACAATTAACTAATAACTGTGAATTTCTCATGATTGGGTAAATTGGAGACTTATTATTTAAATAGATGATTGATTGTCATTCTTATAAGAATGGATTGTGATGACTCATTTATTATAGTATGTCTCTTATTCGCAGAAATCGTATTCTTGTTGTAATTATGTATTTTTGTCCAATTAAAACATTATATTATGGTATTTAATGCATCTACTAATTATGATCGGGTTCTTATACCCTAATTGGAATCACGTAGTTGGTGTAGTTGTCCGGTTTTAACCCGGGCTTAGTTGAAATTTGTTTTAGGTTATTAGTTAGAGTTGGACCGAAACTATGGAGAAATGATTGATTATAGATGCATGAAAAGTTGCTAGGAGGTTTGGAGTCTTCTTTTTTGTATTCTTCCAGTCCTGGTATATGAAACAATGTTTTATAATTTAAATCCTGCTATATTATTTGGAGAATAAAATAAATGTATTTGAGGAGTTTCAAGTGTAAGATTTTTGCATTTCTTATCACCCATTATTCTTGTTAAGAAAAGTTTTAAATTATATCATAATTATGTCACATGATAAAAGTTTTAAATTTTCTCATATTTCTTTCACATGCTGAGAACAATGTTAAACTTGTTTCACTTTCGAGTATTTATTAATTAATCATGATCACCTTAATTAATATTATTTGGGGTATTATAATCAACATCATTTCCTCCAATCCAACCGCTCTATGGGCACTAGAAGCCATCTCTGCCTATATCAGAAGAGATTATGGTGAGCTCCACGCTCCCCTTTCCAAAGCTTGTCATTACCTTATTTCCCCCAATCTTATTAAACCAATGAACCCTCATCCATTACTCGATTATCTTCCCATATAATTTAACCACAACTCCCACTGTGATTTTCATCAGATCGTTAGTCATATCACTGCCCAATGTAATCTTCTCAAGAATGTCATACAAGGGCTCATTGACAAAGGCATTATCACTACTCAGGCAGTCCTAAAACTAAACACCACCCAAAATGATTTAACTTTATACCAAGTTGGCTTGAATTTCATACTGATTGATGAAGACTCAAATTTCATTCCTTTAACTAAGATCAATTCATTAAATAACCTACTATGTCCATATTCTAAGACAATTACCTAACTCACTTTAAACATGCCTAGACTATCTATCTATCCAGAAACATCTAATGACCAAGCTTTTTCCTTGATGACGAGAGCTTTCATAATGTCTGTACCTAGTCTAACACACATGTCATGGATTTGTCGTCCATCATAGAACAATTCAAAGAATTTTGAACAAAATTTCCACTAAGAATGACTCTTGAAGAAAAAATTGTTCAAGGATAAGTGATCATTACATGGAGTCCCAGAAGTGCACCTGTCAATCTCATAACATGTTTGTGTCTCCCAAAAAGTTCATTTAAGATAGTGTTAATCCAGGTCATGATATAAGAAAGTCTCTAGAAAGGAAGAAGTTATGACGTGGTCGATCTTCTCATTATGATGAAACTCATGAGTATTTGGTCCTGTCTTAGAACCAATCATCCTAAGGATTATATTTTGAAGAACTTGATGTCATAGAGTGTATAAATTTTTTGGGGGTAACAAATGAATAGCCTCCACGAGATGGGATGATGACTCCAGAGACTCAGATGAATCAGAGATGAACCTAATAATGAAGTTATTAATCTGCCTGTCTCCTTTTATAGGTTAATATCCTTTGAATAACATTTGTCTGAAATCACCAAAGTCTTTAACATTCACGAGATATATGAATAAACATGATTACTCTTTAATCTTTCATAACTAAACCACATGACTTGGTTAGGTCGATACTACAAGGATCTAGCTCCACAAATAATATGCCCATAGGCAAATGGACGAGAGTTTTTACAGAAACAATAATACCTAAAATGAACATCGAGGACAAAAAATCCTTGAACAACTGAAGAATAACCAAGAAAATATCACACTATAGTGGAGATTCATGGCCTCTCATCTACATAGAAATTCCATCTTCAAATTTCTCACACAAGCCATGTTTCCTCCTTTTAAATAACCTAATGAGGTCATCCACATAATTGGTACTTTGACCACTAAGAGATTTATCTTCTTTTGTCAATAAATAAATCCATAATTTTGGTTCCAATCACAATTATGCTCTAAAGATCTTAGTCGATGTCCTTCAAAATACATTCCATTGGTTATAGTGAATAACATTTTTTCTTTGAATAAATGCTTTGATACCTGGGGATGCTTGTTAGTGTAATTAATCCCATATCAGTCGTTGTGTACGCCTATGACAACAATCACCAACATTTTATGCGACAAACTCTTCTTACACATGGGGATGTCCCGATTTAGCCTCAGGTTAACTTTCAAGGATAAACATTCCAACTCATTTTAACCTTCTTCTTGGTCGCCCATGAAGACATAATATGAGAGGTATTGTTTCCTCTCTCCACCAAAATTTCATATTATTTAAATACAACCAAATCATTACAATCATTAGAGATGATAAAACTTAGATGATGTTGGAATAAATAATCTAGTCTTAGAGATCCATGATAATACAAACGATATAATTTTCTCATGCTTTAAGGTTGACCAACTCTTAGTGATTATTTAAAAAAGAATGTAAGCAAACAGGATGGCCCACACAAAATCTTAATGTGATTCAAATGTTCAAAAAGATGGACTTTGTTCTCGGAATAGGAGTCCGCAAGAAATAATAAGGGATCACTGAGCCAATTGTTTTGAAAACTTCTTATGCACCGCATGGTATGTGGTACCAACATTCACCTATATATTTCATGGCTTTTCGCCTACTATATAGAAATAGGACACTAAAAAGGAGATATGTAATCTTTAAAGACTCCATGAACGGACACTTCATGAAGGAAAGTAAATATTTTTCCTATCATGGTTTCTCTAAGCCATGGTATGATGAAATTAAAAATAAGACAATATCGTCCTTTACAATATTCTTCAAAGATGAGATCACCTGGATTAAGGGACCTAAACATGAAGTGAAATCATTGGCCATCAAGTCCTCTGACTCAAGATCATTCGAGACTGAAAGCACCAAGAGTAGAGATAGTAATACAACTTTTGGCCTTGCTAAATTAGGAATGGACATTTGCATGATCGACGTCGAGTATCAATGGTAGGACCCTACTAAGAAGATATTTCCTAGTGACAATTCTCTCTTCAATTGGTGAAACATCTAGGCCAGTCCAACCCTACCAAAAAATAACCCAGTTACTTATAAACTTAAAAACTAACTTATCTATATTTTTTATTTCTGATATTAATGTAAGTGAGGCCTCCTTTGAGGAGGTTCTCACTGATATTTTTCCGAAAGATAGTATTAATAAAATACATGCCGATTTTGAGTATTTTTTTTGCCATATATTAATTGTTGTGGTTCTATTAATCAAATAATTGATGAAGATGATTTAAAAATGAATAATTCTCAATTGACCTCAATAAGAAAAAAATTAAACAAGATAACCAAGCTCAAACAAATGATGAGAAAACTATTGTCAATAATCTTAGTTCTAGTAGCAATCCACATAAAATTAGGATATGGCCAACTCTCAACGAATAAGAGCGGTCACAATTCGAAGGGTTTCTAAATGAAATATTGGATGTATTTCCATCATCTCAGTGACATGCTAGCATTGACCTCAAAATTGTGCAACACAAGATCCTTACATACCCTTAGTGTAAGCCTATTAAGAAAAAGTTGAGGGAGCCCCAACCCAAATGGTCCCTCCGAGTGAAAGACAAAGCGGTAAAACAATTGAACATGAGTTTTATTCGTGTGTTCGAATATCCACCTTGGCATGCCAATATAATCCATATTGTGGAAATTGAAAGGAAACTTCGCACGTGCGTCGACTATCGAAATCTAAAAAAAACTTCTAAATAGGACGACTATCCTCTGCCGAACATCTATATGATCATTGATAAAAAAATCCAAACACGCTTTTCGGTCAATCTTATATGGGTTTATCAAGTATAATCAAATCAAGATAAATCCTAATCATTAAGAAAAGACAACTTTCGATATCTCGTGGGGAACCTTTAGCTATACAAATATGAATTTTGGTCTGAAGAGTGCTGTCGATACATCCTAAAGGGAGACCATAACCATATTACATTATCTTATATACAAGGAAGTCAAAGTCTATGTTGAAAACATGATCATCAAGTCCAAACTTGGTGAGGTTGTCTTGAGCAAATTATTTGAATGATTGCAACATATCAAATCTGCTGCAATGCTAAAAAATGCATCTTGGGTGTCACCAAATAAAAAAATACTAGGATTCATGGTCAATGAGAAAGGAGCTGAATAAGACCATGCCAAACTCAAAGCAATTCTAGAAATACCATCATCTGAAATTGAGGAAGAAGTACACAGTTTCTGGGTAAAACTCCAGTACATCTGTAGGTTCATTGGCTACCTCACTTATATATGTGAACCTATCTTTAATATCCCATGAAAGTATTCAACTAAGGTTTATAATGAGTCATTCTAGGAGTCCTTTGAAAAACTCAGATGGTATCTTATCTAACCGCTCATACCACCGTAACTTGGTTTACCACTCCTCCTATAGCTGTCTCTGATAATGTTATCGGGGTTTTTCTATCCCAATACATCAAGGAATAATACAATGAGTAGGCTATATACTATTTCTATCAGATTCTGGCATGATATGAAGTGAACTACACTACATTAAAGAAGTCTTCAGTCACCTTAGTTCGGCTTAGTTAGAAACTTCGACATTATATTCTTGTATTTGCCATCAAGCTTGTTTATTAAACGAACCCCATAAATATCTACTATAGAAATTTTCTTTGTCAATATGGATGGCCCGATGATTATGTTTATTCTCTGAAGTCAACATTGTCTATGTTATCCAAAAGTTCATCAATGAAAGATCCATTTACAATTATGTAGAAGATCAACCCATAGAAGAATTTGGTCTATGAATTATAGAATTCACCAACGAAGAAATTCTCTGTATTAATCCCAAAGATCCCTGGTGTAAAATGTTCTTTGATAAGGCCAACAACTTGAAAAAATATGTCATTAGGATACTTGTGATCGTGCCCGATGATTTATATACTCCCATCGTCATCAATCTAGATTCCCCCTTCACTAGAAAGATGATATAATACGAGGCATGTACCGTCGGACTCAAAGTCTCTCCTGAGAAACGAATTTAAACCATGATGTATACTAAGATTCAACACTCATCATAGGATGGGTCCTCAAAAAATGGAAAGTGAAATACAAAGAGATGCTGCCCTTTCACACTCATCTTGAATAACTCACCTTGGAATCCAAAGGCATAACTTTCCATTACCTTCCACGTTCCGGATGCATTGTCAACTCTAGCCTCTATGGTTAACATACCTGATTGAGTAGTTTTAATTCCCCAAATAATATTAATTAAAGTGAACATGCTTAATAGATAAATACTCAAAAGTGAAACCAATTATAATATAATACTCATCATGTGACAAAATTATGAAAAAAGTCAAACATTTTCTTAACAAGAATAATAGATGATAAACAACTCTATAAATAACCATGAATGAAATTTCCCATTTATTCAAATACTCCTAATAAAATAAGTTCACTATCTCCAAATAATACAATGCAACTAAATCGTAAAACTGTGTCTCATATACAACAACTAGAAAGGAAACTAAAGAATACAAGTAATAAATCCCAATGTTTCAAATGTGCTAACACTCCCAAATACTACTCATGCATCTCAAATCCAATATTTCTCCACCGTTGCAATCCAATTCTAACTTAAAACTGAAATGTTAGTCAATAAAAATCGGGTAAAAACCCAGAAGTACAACAGCTATATGATCTCGTAATTACATGATGCACTAAATATCACAATATAATCTTTTACTTAAATGAGAAATATATAACTACAAAGAAGAAAAGTGGTCTTCGAATAAGATAAAAGTAATAATTTGACATACTAGTATTGTAAAAACTTTCCTCATTGTTCTTTAACTAACAGTTAAAATTTTAAATGATTAATTTTGATATCATCATTAAAGATCGTGAACGTTTATAGCCCCCCACTCCCCCCGAAGGGAACTAGTCCCACTCCATGCATATCAATGTGCGAACTCCACTATAAACATCCTTAACATCGTCATAATATAGATCATGATCGTGTCTGGCCCCCAACATTCATTCGGGTAACTGCTCCCATTATAAGTAAAATATAACCATCCTCTTCCATAGACAACCCAAGATCATCATCATGTCTAGTCCCCCACTCCCCCTCGAGGCAACTATTCCCAAGCACATAACCCATTATAACAAATATACTAGAATAAGTAATCATGGATCATTGAACCACTCATACATAAATGAATAGGGTGTTCCCTCTCATCACACAAATGTGAATTAGTAGAATATAACTCATTAGTATCCATTCCCTATTTATTTGTTTAGAAATTAACATCAGTATCGTGCGCTCCACTTTGACTAAGTAACGTACTTTTAATTTGTACTTTCATTTGATTCACTTTTATAATTAATTACCCTTAATCATACTTACCATATTTCATATATAAATTTATTACATCGCCATGTCCTTTTGAAATTCTCCTTGTATTATTACACATTTATCTCATCAGTAATATATCCCACAGATAAATAACCATAACTCCAATAATCAGGGCAATTAATCAACCGAGTTTTCCTTATTGTAATTACCATTTACAATCGAATTCACAAATTAAATATATATCATTCCCAGCTGAATCTTTGCAAAATATTAATAAATAAACCATTATTAAACATCGTTACCCACTGTATAATTTTATTACCCTGTCCCGATTATTTCCAACTCTTAACAAAATTATACTTTATGTCGGGATGTCTCACAAATGAAATCCAAACAAGGAACCTTCTCGATACACTAACATCTAATCTAGTTATTTGTATAGATCTAATGGGTGCCAAATATCTCGTTCCCCCATATGCACTAACCCAACTAATCCAATATACATATTTTTAGTTTTTATTCATAAAATCGTGTGTAAAACATTTAATTATTGAATGATAAAACGATTATTTTATTCATTTTGAGAATGCCTTATATTTGTTTTTATATATATATATCGCTCAATAAAGCTTAATAAAAATTCTAGTGAGTCGACTTCGGGTTGATCAAAAGGATGTTGGAATTCATGTTCTAGCCCTATTGAAAAGTGTACAATCTAGATAGGAGGTTGACAACTTATATGAATAGTTGCAATGCAATACTAATAATTTATCTAAGACTACATGAACCTGTATAATGGTTCGAGAACTTATATGATAGTTAAGCAGAGAATTATGATCGGTACATCCCATGGATGTATTGAATAGGACGACCCATGAGATTTAAGTCTAAAGGATGTCTTAATTAGACTCAGTAAATCTCACACCATTTGCAAAAGGTGCATAGATTCTTAATCTCGAGAATTATGAGGATTGTAATGCTTATGTGAATGTTTCTTTTATTGTAACAAGTGTAATTTAATTTTAAATTGAATAAAATGATATCTAAATATTGGGTGACATTTACGCAAGTAGGTATGTGGTATTAATTTGAAGGAATTCACATCCGTGGATACCTAGGATTGAAATACCCTATTGATAGGCTTATAATATTTTTTTTCACTACTAAAATTTATCAATGGATTATTTATAATCCAGTGGAGTAGCAAAATAAGTTTAGTCTGAAAATTAAGGAATTAATTAGATGTTGGTTAAAGTCAATTTACGACAAATTGAATTGACCAAACGGGTAATGAAAACTTAATGCGGGGAATCATTTTATGTACTATAATCAAGTTTGCAAATAAGAACTCTTTACATCTAAGTGATTTATGAGATAATTAAATTGGAGTGCAGTTATAATTATTTAGTGGAATTTGTTATGATTAAATAAAATTATGGAAAAGGTAATATGGGATTGTTAAGTATTAATTTAGAGCTAATTTAATTATTTATCTTCGATCCCTTGTCATTTTGGCCAAAGTCCGCCATTTGTACTTGTATATAAAGGTATGGAAAAGGGTTTAGTCATTATTATTCATCTTTAGAGTTTGAGAAGAGTGAGAAATATATTATTCGTGTTTTTAGTAAAGGAGGTCAGAGAGTTTTAGCAAAGAGTTTCATCTCAAAAGTTATTAACCCACCTACCTGACTTTAGGGAGGATCATACGCTAGAAGATCCTAGCGTTCAGAAGGTTTTAGAGATCCGAAACAAGGCAGCCATACATGTAAGGTAAATACCTTTTTCCCATCGAATTGCAACTGTATCTGCAAAGGTATTGTGTTCTAAACTCTTGGTTTGTTCTTCAAACATAGTTCTTGGTTTTACCTTTTTTCCTATGTTTGATTAATTAAAGTTACATATCTACATTTTTTATTCTACTTATATGCAACAAATTCTATCTTATCCTTTGTTGTAGATTAATCATCCATTGAAAAGGTCTACATTGTCTAAACTTGAAAGCCCTAGCTTCACATGTTGTGTAATGGTGTATCTTTGTATATTTTTTTACTAGCATGGTTTTGAAGATATTCTTCGTGTATATCCCTTCCATCATGTTCAAACATTATTTTTATATGCTATTGGATCCTCTGGTGGTTTATGCATAGTTCCTTTTAACATCTTTATTCGATATGGTTGTAATAATTAAGTTTTGTAATGATTTTGTATCATTGTGTTTGGAGGATATTGAGAGAGTATGTAATGTTTCTATTAACTTATAATCATTTATTAGGGATGGATTTAATGTTTAGCCAAGATTTATGAAGTTTAATGAAGGTTTAGGATGGGTATGGGGGGTTTTCTATGAATATTCGAGAGGTGGAAGGAGACCAGGCACGACATGGTCGATTGATCAAACCGGACCCTCGATCGATCAATTACAAACTGTCAGCTAAGATGTTTTTCCCTTTATGGTTATTTTTTATGGTTATTCATGGTGGTTCTTCCTCTGATTATTTCTAGATCATAGAAGATCAAGTTCCTGTTATCAAGACTCTCAAGAAATCTTGTTTGTAATGAAGTTTAATTCAAGTTGGAATCATTGTCAAAGGAAGACTTCTATAATAAGGACACCTGAACTTCAAGAGTTTAACATAAAAAAGAAGTCTAGGACACAATGGAAAGGGAATTTATGTCTTTTATTATTGATGAATTTATTTTTTAATTGCTTGCATATCTATTTATTTATATTATGTTGCGTAATTTGAGTGATAATTAATTGGATACCCGTTTTATGGACAACAAGGATTATTATTTTGAGGGTGGCTAGGTCATTGATTTTCTCCAAATTTTTTTTGTATGTTTTATTATATTCTAAATTCCATTAAAATTAAGGTAAGTGATTTTTAAAGTTTTATTTAAATTGAGATATCCAAATTATTATTTTTGAAAATTTAAAATAGTTTTTTTTAGAAACATTAAAATGTGAGTTCAAGATATTTGTTTCACATAGATAAATTTGGAAATTACCACGGATTTAAAATAAGTACTTTAGAATTAAATAAATATTTTCTCAAAACCCTCAACCTTTTCAAATACTAAGTGGGAGAGGGGTTTCAACATAAACTCACAGTCTCCATCGATGTTTTGATAAATCAATGATGTGATTGATTCCTCATGTCAGCTACTCCGTCCTAAGGATAAATTAAAACTCTTAAGTGATAATTATGAGATTTATAATGTGAGTGAGTTCGATCCCCTAGAGAGGAAGTTCATCATGAGCATATTTTATTTCAAAGAATGAACTGGTTGTATACACTTAAGCTTAATTAATGATATAATCCCTAATGGAGTCACTTTCATTCATTGTGGGACCAAAAGTCATTGACTACTAAGTTATGTTGGACAAAATATCTTAAACTTTCTGGGTACATAATTGGAAGACGAAACTCTGTCTGGTTCAAGGTAGGATGATTTAAGCCCTCACTTTGAAATCTCACTCCATAAGGGAACTGGGATGTCAAGTAAGTCTTACTTTAAGATGACAATGAGTGAGCTACTTTAAAATTAAAATGAAGTTAAATTATCATATGTATATTTTAAATTTAATTCTCTTTTCAAAATTTTATGACTCAAAGATTTCAAAATGGGATCATCATTCAACTAACTTGCTTCAATCTTACAAGAAAACAGGTTAATGTGACATGAACTATATAAACTGGAGAAGAAACCAAAACATTGTTCTAACTGTTGAGGACTTTAAGTTTATCTTGATAGAGACCTTCCTTACAAAGATAGATGAAGGGACACAAGAAAAGAATGTCCAAGCCTACTACAGGTGGCAAAAAGCTGATCAGATGCCTGTGGTTACTTCTTGTACGTGTGCAAGTTCTAAATATGATATTAATTTTAGGAGAACTAAAGGTGCTTGGATTTAAAATTGATGGGGGAAACTAAAGTTTAATTTCATGATTCAATCTCTATAGGAGTCCCATAAATAATTTTGTATAAATTATTCTATAAACAAGTTTGATTACTCAGTGGTGCAACTGCATAAGGAATTCTAAGATGGAGAGAATATTAATAGGCATAAGAGTGTGATTCAGGGATTTAAAAAAGGAACATATACTTCTGTCCCAAAAGGCGAGAATAAGAAGAAGGGAAAGCCTCAGGAATAACCTAAAGTTGTCAAGCCTAAATTTAAGCCCTAGGTGGAGGTAAGAAGCTGAAAGGAAACTTTTATGTCTGCAAATATGAAGAACACAGGAAGAAATAATACACTGATCCTTAAATAAAGGAACTCCATGTATAAAATGGAAAAAACCTTTGTTGGAGTCTTGTAGGCTAAATCTTGTGAGCACTATATCGATATAAGTAGCTTGTGACAAGCCCAACATCCTATTTTTTTCGATCATGCAATACTTTGATCCCTATAATATGGTCGACTTCTCCTAACTCCTTCATATCTGACTGATTAGACAACCACACTCTTAAGCTAGACAATACACCCATATAATTTTTTATTACAAGAATATCATGTACATAAAGTATTATGAATACTTCCACACTTCTCTTATTCTTCTTATACACACAAGTTTCATCCATATATTTAACAAACCTAAATGATTTTATTGACTGATCAAATCGTACATTTCAAGACCTTCACTTTTTCTTAAGTCCATAAATGGATCTCTTAAGTTTGCATACCATTATTTCTTTGAACTTTTTAATGAATCTCATGGGTTTCACCATGTATATGCAGTCGTTTAAGATTACCATTCAAGAAGGATACGTTGACGTCCATTTTCATAAACTCGCAATCGAGATGTGAAATAATGGATAATGAAATCAATATATACCAAATCATGGATACTGGTGAAAGATATCCTCATAGTCGATCCCCTATTTCCCAGCAAACCCTTTCATAATAAGTCATACCTCGAGGGTTTCCACCTTCATGTGTACCCCTCTCTTTCTTTTATAGATCCACTAACAATTGATGGGTTTTATCCCATCCTAAAGTCTATAAGTTCCCACATTTGATTCGAATACATTGAATCCATCTCGTTATACATAGCCTTTAGAAAATGTTCGACATCTTTGTCTCGGAGTGCCTCATCGTAGTTGTGGCCATCCACTCTGATCCTCGCAGCGGGAGAGACGAAGAAGATGGGGGGATCTCCTTCTTTTTGGGAGGACCTTGGTCCCGCACATCCCTCTCGGGAGCGCTTTGGCCGGCGTCGGTTATGAGGTGAAAAATATAGAGAGATGGAGTCACGAGTCTATTTTATTCAAAATAGACAAAAGATAAATTGAGCCATCCCGAAGGACACCATCGAAAGACATACTGATACATACAAAACTAAAAAATGATTCGAAAAGGTTCCGAAGGCTAAGTTATAAAATGGGAAGGTGTTAGGCAACCATTCCGCCCTGACGGTCTCTCATGGGTTGTTGCCATTTTCCTTTATTTCTCCGTGATATGTGTGCATGTGTATACGTAGTGGAGATAGGAATCATCAACTTGTGTCATGGAAAAGATAAAGCGAGTCATCCATAGGAATATCCATAAAAGTAATATTAAAAAATAGGATTTGCTCGATTATCCTTGCATTAGTCGTTATGATGGAACGATAACGCATACGGAATAATACGCCACTAGGAACAAGTATGCATATATATAAATATGTGGAATCCAAGAGCATTAAGTTTGAAAAATATAGAAAAAATAGAAAAAAAGTAGGAAAAGGAATCGAGTCTCGAGTTTTACCCCGAGATGCCTATTTAGCCGATAGAGGCATCAAAGTCCACGTAGTTCGTATACAAAACGAGGGGTGTGGTTTATCCCATGAATCCAACCGGGGGCTTCTCTTATAAGTGTGTGTGTAAAAAGTGTTTTAGTAGTGAGAAAAGTGTGAGAATTCCCGTTTGGAATTTATGAGCAAACCCTCTTTTTCTTATTTTTTGGGTTTTATTTATATGAAAAATAAGATATGTGCAATAATACTAGATAAAAAGTATATTAATACATGTGAGAGAATAAAAGTGCTAAGTAATAAAATAAGTTAATGCGAATTTAGGAGAATTTGAAGAGAGAGTTGAAAGAGTTGGACCTTTTTGGAGATCTTGAGCTTGATCTTGGATATTGGAGAGCGGTCCTTGCACTTGGGTGATGATGGAGGGTACTTAATTCATCAAGTTTGATGAAAAAGGTGATGAAAGGTGAAGCTTGGAAGGGTATTTGGATGTGGAAATCATGCTGACTTCGAGAGAGGTTTTCTGAGCTTCCTGAGAGTGATGTATTTCAGATCTTGGGTCCTTTTTGGAAGGGGGTTAAGCCCTCCATTTTATAGGCCCAGGGAATTTCTGATCGACATAGCCCTGGTCCTACCAATCAATAGGTGTGTTTAAGCACACTATCGATAAGGAGGGTTTAGAACAAGCCGCTTGGCAGTCTCTTTCAGGTACCTTCGAAAAATTGGTCGTAGAACGCAAATCATTGATTCGAATCATGCATGGGGTAAACCATTGGAAAGGTAATTCAGATACCTTCAAAATTCCTTTGGACTGCTCTCGGGTCCGAGAGTTGACTTTGGGTCAAATATGGCTTGGAATCGCTCATCGATCCTTTGGATGGGGAATTGTCGGATGCAAATGGATTGTTCGTCCGCATGGTAAGTAAGAATTGCTCACAGGATGGACCGTTGGAAAGCTTACGAGATGTACTTCGACATTCCAAAGAGCTTGACTCGGTTTGGGGAGTTGAATTTTGTCAACTGGGGCCTGAAAGCGTTTGGTGACCTTCCGAAGTAAAATGAATCGTTCGTTTGTACCGTAAGTTAGAATCGCGCATGGCAGACTATTGGAAAGGGTTTCAATGCCCTTCGAAGATTCATTGAGTCTCGTTCGAGCTAAAGAGTTGACTTTGGTCAAACGAAGCTTGGGAGCGTCCGGTGACCTCCTGATCAAGTTTTGGGGGAAAAAGGATCATTCGTCCGCACTGTAAGTCAGAATCGCGCACGGGGCAGACCGTTGCAAAGGGGTTTTTAGTGCCCTTTGAAGATTCATTCAGTCTCAGTGAGGATGAAGAGTTATCTTTTGGTCAAATGGAGCCCGGGTGTGCCCACTGGCATCTATGTCAGTACTGGGGGTATGACTTAGGTCTGTAGTGATGAGGGGAGGTGCTAGGGATCTATCAAAGGTTAAGAGGTGCTAGAATGGGGTGTCTATAGTAGTTAACGAGATCTAGTTTGTGTTCCCTTGGGATTTCACTGAAATGCTCTCTTAAATACAATAACGTATTAGGCCAACGTCTGATTCTCCCACTATGATGTGGCTCCACTTGAGGTCTAGTATAAGTGACATGTGAATCCTTATCATAGAAAATTCTCTCACTATGATCCGGAAATTACTTTCGATGTCAAGTTGTATTATAACCTATATGGATTGTCTCGAACCATTTCTTGCTCTTGTCTACTTATATATTGTAAGATAATCGTTCTTTTGGTCTTGTGGTCAATCATATAATATTCCTCTAAGTATTAAGCATTTTTCTAATAATCACTGTTCGGTTCTTAGGATCTTATAATTAACCACCCTTAGTTACTTTAATGTAACCCACAAAGGGACACACATTAGATGTTAATTCCAACTTTATTGGATCCTTTCGCAAAACTTATGGCAGTTAATCCCATATCTAAATGTGTCCCAGGTTGGGATTGTGCCGAGTCCAAAATTATGATGGTTTCGTTGAGATATATTTAGAATGAACTAAGTTAAAAAAATATGTAGTTTTGTCTAGTGCAAACCCCTAAAAGGAATTCGAAATATCCGAATAACTCATGATAGATCTAACCATATCCAAAATAGTCATGTTCCTCTTTTTTGCTTCACCATTTTGCTGTGGAGTTATAGGTACAGACAACTAGGTTGTAATACCCAAACTTAACAAGTGTTCCCTAAATTCTCCTAAGGAATATTTCCCTCCATGATCAGATCGTAGAGTATGGATTAATCTACTGTCCCCATCTCCACCTCAGCCTTATACTCTTTGAACTTCTCAAAGGCTTTAGAATTGTGGTGTAGAAGGTAAATATATCCATATCTTATGTAATCATCTATGAAAGTAATGAAATAATCATAACCACCATTTGCCCAAATAGTCATGGGTCCACGTAAATCATAATAAACCAATTCCAACACATCTTTGGCTCTATACCCCTAGGGCGTAAATGTCCTGTTGGTTATTTTCCCTCTAAACAGGATTTGCAGACTGTACCTTCACTTCAAATGGACTTAATTTCCCATTTGAAACCATTCTTTGTATCCTTTTTATATTGATGTGGCCTAATCGTAAGTGCCAAAGATATGCATAGTTAAACTTAGAAGGTTCCTTTCTCTTTAAGTTATTTCCACTTAAGTTAATCAATTTAGTATCAAGTAGAAGTGGTGGGATGGGTCTTATAATATGAGGGTTATTTTCCAATGTTCGAGCACATATAAGAGATTTTCTATTTTATAAAAACTCCATTATTTACATAAACCAAATATCTATTCATCACAAGCTTATAAACTAAAATTAAATTTCTTTTAATATTAGGAACATAAAAACAATCTAACAATTTTAACTTATTATCTCCACCAAAATTTAAAACTAAATTTTCTACTTCTTCCTTGTGATGATTGACCATGAAAATAAACTTCTCTGCATCACTAATCTACCTGATTACCTTGAACCCCGCAAATATTTTTAAAGGTGATGTTCCCATATTTTTTGGGGGTTGGGGGTTGGGGTTACTTTTGTTAGGTTTATGTGTGAAAGTTTGTCTTTATTTTGATGTGTTTTTAGTTTGTGGCATCACCATCCGCCAGATGTGAATATTGTCCTGCTGTAGATCTATTTTTGGTTCTGGGATCCTAAATAACACATCTCTTACATAGGTGTTCCTCTTATCCAATATACGATCTTAATTGTTACATATCAAATATTGACTCCCACTTCAAAAACTATACATATATTTTCTATTGATCCATTTCTCCCATGTGTATTCCACACTTCTTACCCCTACCTCACACTTTGGGCATGTGGAGAGTTCATCTTTTTAGATTTGTGGCTATGCAACATTTTTTCATTATCGAGAGAAGTTTAAACTTTTAGATCATTGATTTGATTGCTTAAAATATTTGGTTTTTGTCTTTAGGCTTAATTTTGCTATTCTTTTTTAGGGGAAATGCAAATCTAACCCCAATGTTTAGGGTAGATTTTCTAAGAGTATCAATAAACTCAATTAGTTCCACTTTGTCAGATTATCTTAATCTGTTCCCAAAATATACTTTGAGTCCATGTCCTTGAGGTTGTTGTTGTAGTAAAGATTCATACAAATCATTAGAGGAACATGTTCATTACCTCTCTCAAGAATCGTGTCCTTTCATGACACTATTGGAATATGTAAAAATGACTTAGATAGAGTCATTATACTATTTACACCTTTTTATCACACTGAAGTAAAGTTTCTTAAATTGGATAATGAATATTTTTTTAATATGCGTATCTTTTTGTGGCCTTTTGAGTTATGATATTTCTTATGAAAACCCTTGAACTAACATACATCAACAAAAACAATCCAAGCATACAATTGATCAAGCTTGCGCAATGGATTTCACGGTGAAAGGGGCAAAACAAGTCTTCATAGACGAAGTGAATAGAGGCCAAAGTAACATTGTGTTGCCTTTATTATCAATTGATGCCTTGTTAAGCATGCTGGTTTTCGGATCCAAAGGTCGTATGTTAGAGAAGCTAGTTGGCTTTTTCTGTTATGAATCGCCTGGTAATATTGAAACTAACTACAACTTAGCGGAAATTGCATCCATTTGGGCAGATGTTGATGCTGATTGTAGTGGCTACGCACCTCTTATTACTTTTGTTGGTCTATGGTTGGACCAACGTTATACACTTTAGCCTTATTTTCCACAATGCATTACATCTATTTTCAGTGCTCAAACTAAATCATTTGATTTCATTAATAAGGCTAATGAAGAGAAAAACGAAGTCAATTCATGGGTTAGTAGAGCCATGAATGGGCTTATTAAGGAGACGATTAAAAGTTTGCTAATGCAATTTACTTCTAGGAATCAAGGGAATAACTATTTGATGGGTCTTGTATGAGGTACAAAGACTTATACCTACTAAGTGGTGAAAAATTTAAAGTTCCCTCAATGTCAAATTAATGGTCCATCTTTCATTTTTATCGATCTTTTGAGGCTTTAAAAATTTTCAAATTGCAATACAAACGCAGTCTCCATGCCAATAGAAATTTTTTCAAACATTAGTTTGCCCACTTGAGAGGGATTGGTTGCGACTAATGGTACAAGAGTTTAGAAATAATCCAAAGTAATTCTTTGAGAACGAAGAGCTAGAGAGATTAAAGCTGGACAAGTTTTTTGATTCTCAAGTTTATACTCTCATACATGTTGTGACGCTTATAAATAATGAAGGACTTGGGATAAGAATTTAATGTAAGAATTAATATTTAATTATTTAATAATTACAAAATTTGGCCAAATTTTGTAAATTTAAATTTAATAAATTAATTATTTCTCCTAATTATTGTGGTCCAAATAAGGGGACGAATTTGATTAAATTAATATATTAATCTTAGAAAAATTATTATTCCAAAGGTCATATGACTTTTGGCATATTGTGAGTCCCTTTAGCTGCTTTAGTGGATGGTAGATGATGAGTTTTAAAGGGACTTTCGGGTCCCCTTCCACCCTATATATAGTTAACAAATCTACACCATTTGGTACACAAGAACACACAAAAATATATTTGGGCTAGGAAGGGAAAATCCTAATTTTCCAAATTTTTCATATTTTGGAATTCTTGCTGTTTTCTAAAGAGATTCTGGATCAATTGGAGGAAGAAATAAGTATTTTTATCAAGACATATCAAGGACTACAAACAAATCAAGTCTTCATGGAAAAAAATATTTTTCCATATAATTTGTAGTTAAAAACGAATTTGTGATTGCATGATTATATTATGATCCTATAAGAATTAATTTTATGTTATAAATAATTCTTATTATTTTTACATGTGGTATCAGAGCCTTGTTTAAATATTGTCATGCTATCCCTTTACGAAATTCATATGATCATACTACATATAATGATAAACTCAGTTTTTTTTATTAATTCCGCACTGTTTATTTGCTGATTTTTTTTATCATGATTAGTCGTATTTTCATGACGATTGTAACACTGATTTCGTTATCATAATATGTTGTGTTACGTGTTAATTTTTTTAACATTGATTGAGATTTATCATAATAATACGTGTTACATGTTAAATTATGTGAGAAATTGTTCTTATGGAACATATTTGATTCTGTCAAGAATTTGATTAATTTTAATCTGATTTAGAGCAGTTTTAATTTTGATTAAAAACTGTTATGTTTAGTTGATTTTAATAACAACAGTTTAATAAGTTGATTATCAATCTGTTAAAAATTTCTAGTTGATTATCAATCTGTTAAAAATTCCCATTTGATTTTCAATCTGTTAAAATTCCTGTTTGATTTTCAATCTGTTAAAAATTCCTATTTGATTTTCAATTTGTTAAGAATTTTCTGGTTGATTTTTGTTTAAAAATGTGAATTGAAACTGTCTTAATTAATTTGATTTGTTTAAAACAGTTTTGATCATTAATTAATCTATTTCTAATTTTTTAACTTATCTGTTCAAAATTTGTTTAAACAAATATGTTGAAAATAATTTAATTGTTTAACAAGATTTGTAGGAATTATTAAAACCGTTGGAAATTCACATAAACAGTTTAATTTGATGCGATAAAACTATATATATATCTATATCTATATATATATATATATATATAGTTTTGATGTCATTTTAATGGTTATCTAATCCGTTTCAATCAACCTTACCGATTTCAAGCAATTCGGGAACAAAAATTTTCAAAAAGCGCTTGTAATGAATAGTGTTTTTATCTCCCGAAGTTGTTTCTAATGTGATGAAACTTGGTATTCTGATTGGAAATGGGCTAAAGAATTTTCACGATCTTCGGTTGTGATATAAATTGATTTTCGGTGATCCGAGATCATTTAGGCCATCAAAACTCGAAATTTGCCATTTATGGAAATAATCTCCGGGATCATATCTCACTCCAGAAAATTTACTTTTTAATTCCGTCAAAAGTTTTGAGTTTCTGAAATGATTTTCTATAGATTCATGTTGCTTACTCATTTTTTCCATTTTGGCAAAATTTCATGTTTTTATATTATATAAGTGTTACATCTAGAACTGTTTTATAAACCTTGTTCTAATAATTCAATTTTAGTTGAATATTCATGCCAAACACAGGCCAACATATTTCATATTCTAGGATATTAGACTTGTGTTATTTTAATATTCATATTTTTATGAGTCTCATGCCAAACATAGGCCAATTATTCATAACATAGAATGTTAAAAATATTATTTTTTTAAATTTAATATTCATATTTTTATAAGTCCCGTGCCAAACACGGGCTAGTGATTTATAACGTTCAATATTCGACATTACTTTTTTGATATTTTGAATAAAGCGTCTCGTGCCAAACACATGCCAGTGACTCTTTACGAAAAATATCAAATTTATGTTTATTCTAAAGTTTGTTATTATATAGATTTAATCAACTTTGGAATTATTCATTGAACATTAAATTGTCCAATAATGCATTTATTTAATCACAATTTTCTGTATTAAAATTCCATTGAAGATATTGTGCATTTATGGTTTTGTGATTTAATAAATATTAAAGGTTAATTTCTGACACAATTGATATAATTCTGGCATCAAAATTTAACAATTTTATATTCATTTCCTTGCAAATTTTAGTTATGTGTGTTGATTTTAATTAGAGTGATCATTTTGCAGCAAATATTAACCTGTTTTCCCAAGCCTCAACCTTTCGAAATTTGATGGAACTAATTTGTCGGAATGGTGCGAGAAAATCGAATTTAGCCTTGGTATTATGGACATTGAAATATCACTTCTTACTGATGAACCCACTGTTATTACTGAATAAAGCAATGAGGAGGATGTGTTAATTTACAACATAATGTCCAAATCAAATAGGCTACGTTTGATGTTTATCAGAATGTGCATTGCACCAAAGGTAAAGTCCTCCCTACCTGAAACCACCAATGCCAAACAATATCTGACAAATGTTATGGAAAATTTTTGCACTGATGACAAATCCCTAGCTGGGAAACTTATGGCCGACTTGACCACTATGCGGTTCGATGGCACTAAGACCATGAACGAACATATTATTAAAATGACCAATATTGCTGCCAAACTAAGGACCATAGGATGTTCAGTAGACGATTCTTTCTTAGTCCAATTTGTCCTAAATTGCTTGCCTTCTGATTATGGGTTTCATTACAATACCATAAAAGATAAATAGAATGTTAATGAACTGCAAAGCATGTTAGTTCAGGAAGAAGGACGTCTTAAGAAGCGCAAAATGGTAAGGTGCATAAATTGCAAGTGGCAAATGTGATTGCCAATAAAGGAGCTGGTAAGAAAAAGAAAGGAAAGGTCATAAAGTGCGGTCCTGGTCCTTCGAACAATGAACCCGGTCCTTCCAACCAAAAGAAGGAAAAAGCAGCAGTCACACGCCACTTCTGTCACAAGAAGGGGCATTTTCAGAAAGACTGCATAAAGCGTAAAGCTTGGTTTGGAACGAAATGTACACTTTGTTCTTATGTATGTTTCAAATCAAACTTTATTGATGTTCCTTCTAACACATGGTGGATTGATTCGGGTTCTACATGTCATGATTCAAATACTATGCAGGGCTTCCTATCCATTCGGGAAATAAATCAAAGTGAAGATATTCTTTACATGGGAAACCGGGGCCAAAGAAAAATTTGAATCTATTGGAGTTTCTCGTTTAAAATTACAATCTGGCCTTTATTTGTATCTTGAAGACACTCTTTTTGTACCCACTATTTCAAGAAATTTAATTTCCTTGTCTAAACTCTCAAAAAGGGCCTTTTCTTTTCACTTTCAGAATAATGGTTTTACATTATATAAGAATAATTCTGTTTTTGGCTCGGGTTTTTTAACGAATGGTTTGTTTCAAGTTAATCTTGATCCTCATTTTTTGGAATCTTTATTATCTCTGCATAGTAATATTGGAACTAAACATCTCTAATTTAATGATAATTTTGCTTACTCGTGGCATAAAAGATTAGGAAACATATCCAGAGAAAGACTTGAAAGGCTTATTAAAGAGGAAATTATCCATAATCTGGATTGGTTTGATTTTGGTGTATGTGTGGACTGTATTAAGGGTAAACATACCAAACATACAAAGAAAGGAGACACAAGAAGCACACAGCTTCTTGAAATAAATATTTGTGGTCCTTTTGACGTTCTATTGGTGGAGAAAAATACTTTATCACTTTTATAGATGATTTTTCCCGATATTGTACATTTTATTTGTTAAATGAAAAAGCTCCATCCATTAACGCGGTTGAGGTTTATATTACCGAAGTAGAACGACAATTGGGCAAAAAGGTAAGAATCATTCGATCGCATAGAGGTGATGAGTTTTATGGAAAATATAATGAAACAGAACAACATCCCGGTCCTTTTGCTAAACTCCTTGAACGTTTAGGTATTTTGCGCACAATACACCATGCCCGGTTCACCATAGCAAAATGGTGTCACTGAAAGGTGAAACCGTACTCTTATTGAAATGGTTAGGAGTATGATAAGTAGAACTGATTTGCATATGTTTTTATTGATGCATGCTCTTATGACCGCTGCACATATCTTGCATAAGTTTCTTACGAAGGAAGTTTCAAAAATTCCTTTTGAACTATGGAAAGGTTTGAAACCCTCTTTAAGTCATTTTCGTGTTTGGGGAGGTACAACAAAAACACACATTTATAATCCATAAGAAAAGAATTTGGACCCTAGAACGTTAACTTTTTATTTTATTGGGTATCTAACAAAATCAAAAGAGTATAAGTTCTACTGTCCCAACCATACAACAAGAATGATTGAAATCGAAAATGCTAAATTCATTGAACAGAGTAAAGTTAGTGGGAGTAATGAAGTTCAAAATGTGATTATTCAAGAAATCAAGGAAAATCCTCCTCTTCCAAGAATTTTGGATAATCACAATGAGGTTCCTTTTGTTCCTATTGTTCATACTGATGTTGTTGAATCGATTACTGCTTCGAACAACAATGAAAAACAAATGGATGAACCACATATTGAACAACCACTAAATGTACCAATTATTGAAACACCACAAGACATAGCTTTAAGAAAATCTCAGAGAAATTCGAGGTCAGCTATTTCGGATGACTATGTGGTGTATCTTCAAGAAAATGAATTTAACATTGGAGATATTGATGATCCGGTCTCTGATGAAAATAGATGTGGCTAGCATAAATTCTAATAAATGGATTGATACCATAAATGATGAAATAAAATCTATGTATTTTAATCAAGTCTGGGAGTTAGTCAATTTCCCTAAAGGTCCTAAAGCAATCGGGTCTAAGTGGATATATAAGACCAAACATGACTCAAATAGTAATATCGAATGACATAAAGCAAGGCTTGTTGCCAAAGGTTTTACTAAAAAAGAAGGCATTGATTATAGTGAAACCTTCTCTCCTATTTCAAAGAAGGATTCATTTAGAATCATATTAGCACTAGTATCTCATTATGACTTAGAGCTACATCAAATGGATGTTAAAACAAATTTTCTTAATGGGAGTTTAGAGGAAGAAGTCTATATGGAACAACCAAAGGGCTTCATTCAAAGGGGACATGAACACAAAGTTTGTTTGTTAAAGAAATCCATATATGGAATTAAACAAGCTTCTCGTCAATGGTATTTTAAGTTTCATCATACCATTACATCTTTTGGGCTTAAGGAAAACACTGTTGATCGGTGTATATACCGAAAGACTAGTGGGAGTAAGTTTGTATTTTTGGTCGTATATGTTGATGCTTTGCTTATCGCCAGCAGTGATATTGGTTTACTAAAGGACAGTAAGAAGTACATTTCGCAAAACTTTGAAATGAAGGATTTGGGCGAGGAATCCTTCGTGATTGGGATAGAGATTTATCGTGATCGATCATGTGGATTGATAGGATTGTCTCAAACGACTTACATTAACAAAGTTGTACAAAGGTTTGGCATGCAAACTTGCAATCCTATTAATGTTCCACTTCTAAAAGGGGGGAATTTAGTTTCAGTCAATGTCCCCAATCTGAATTGGAAAGAGATCACATGAAAGGTGTGCCATATGTTTCTCTTATAGGGAGTTTATTATATGCACAAGTTTGTACTCGATCGAATATGAGTTTTGCCATTGGGATGCTCAGAAAATATTAAAGTAATTCAGGTGACTTCCATTGGAAGGCTGCAAAGAAAGTGTTAAGGTACTTGCAAGAAACCAAAGACTACATGCTCACTTATAGGAGATCCGATCACCTTGAGGTGATTGGTTATTCAGACTCTGATTTTGAAAGATGCCTTGATAGCAGGAAAAGCACTTCGGGCTATATTTACCTTCTGGAAGGAGGAGCCATTTCATGGAAAAATGATAAACAGAGTGTCATCGCTTCTTCAATTATGGAGGCTGAGTTTGTGGCTTGTTTGGAAGCTACAAATCATGGGTTATGGCAGCAAAATTTTATTTCAGGTTTTAGTATTATGGGTTCAGTATCTAAGCCGCTGAATATTTATTGTGATAATGTCGCAACAGTCTTCTTTTCAAAGAATGATAGATATTGGAAAGAAGCCAAGCATATTGAGATGAAGTATCTATCTGTTAAAGAAGAATTTCAGAAACAAACTGTGTCAATTGAACATATCAGTACTAATGATAATATATCGGATCCTATAACAAAAGGGCTATCTTCGAAGATATTTTTGCAACATGCTAAAGAGATGGGTCTCGAGTAGTTAATTGTATAATTGCTATTTCCTTAGTTATTTGACAAAACTTTTGATATCAATAAAGAGTTTCTAATTTCCAAATTTTTGTCTTAATTATATACATGCATGTGAACGACTGAATGTGACAGGAATAGTCTTTTTATAAAGACATTATAATACCATTATGATAACTCACATATTTACCCTTATTAAATATGACATTGGTGGCGTGGTACATGGGAGGAACCATGCTCTTGAATTAGTGTGGAACTTCCATGACTCACACTATTGAAGTATTTAGTTAAGGTGCTTGATGATGTTCTAAGATACTTGCGCAACTTTTGTTAATCAATTCGTTATGTATAACCTTATTAGGACCAAGTGGGAAACTGTTAGAAATAATATTTAATTATTTAATACTTACAAAATTTGGCCAAATTTTATAATTATAAATTAAATAAATTAATTATTCTCCTAATTAGCGTGGTCCCAATAAGGGGACTAATTTGATTAAATTAATGTATTAATCTTAGAAAAATTATTATTCCAAAGGTTACATGACTTTTGGCATATTGTGAGTCCCTTTAGCTACTTTGGTGGATGGTAGATGATGAGTTTTAAAGTGAATTTCGGGTCCCCTTCCACCCTATATATAGTGAACCCATCTCCACCATTTGGTACACAAGAACACACCAAAATATATTTGGGCTAGGAAGGAAAATTTCCGATTTTCCAAATTTTCTATATTTTGGAATTCTGATTGTTTTCTAAAGAGATTCTGGATCAATTGGAGGATGAGATAAGAGGTTTTTCAAGACACATCAAGGACTAGAAACAAATCAAGTCTTCATGTAAAATGGTATTTTTTCATATAATTTGTAGTTAAAAACGAATTTGTGATTGCATGATTATATTAAGAACCTATAAGAATTAATTTCATGTTATAAATAATTCTTATTATTTTTACATTTAAGGTTGACAAGCTTTCAAATATGATAGAAGGTGGTGGTGGTGTAGTTGTTGGAATTATTTAAAGGTCTCGAATTGAAGTTAACGAGGTAGGGATGGAATTTGAGATTGTGACAAGTTGTAATGAGGAAGGGTGTTGTTTGTTTCCAACCCCCTCTCAAATTTCCTGGCGGACCAACAATTTATGTTTAGTGATCATGGAAGAAACTTCGGCAACTCCCTTTTTCGTTGAAATTTTTTGCCTCATGACTTAGTTGTTGAATTTTGCCCATCTTTAGTTTGATTTGAATTTCACAGTTGGTTATTATTTTCATTCTGATGTGATGTATATACAAACTCAAGTGCTGAATTTGAAGCATCTCCATGATAGATTTGATATAGTACTAATCTATCAAATCTATCATGAAGATACTTCAAATTCAACATTTGAGTTTGGCCTCATATAAATTCCCTAAATACGCTCATATGTTTTATAAATAGTAAACTAAGTTCTTTTGCCCTAATTTTTATAGAGTATATGACTATATTATGGATACTCTATAAATAAATCATGAAAAAAATAATATTTTTACTATATTTAAAAAAACCAGTCAAAATAAGTTAGTGTTTAAGCAGTTTAAAAACTGACGTATATTGACCTCTTTTTTTAAAATAGTAAAAACATTATTTTATTTTGAAGGTTTTTTCATGGTATCCATTGGATTTTTTATAATGTATAAAAATCTAGCCAAAATATTTTTTTTTCTATTTAAAAAAAATAGGAGCATATTTAAGGAACTTCATGGATCCTGGTTATATATATATATATATATATATAGGGAGGTTCAAAAGTGAACGCTAAAAAATGAACATTTTAATAAACATTAACAAAAACACCTAAGACCCCATTAATTTTAATTAATATATTGTAATTGGTCCGCAGTAGCGACAACGAACACTCTATTGATCAAATATTTTTTTACAACACCCCCACCTCTCCCCCCCCCCCCCCCCCAACCCACCCACCCACCCACCGTCATCCATCATAGGGTTTCTGGTATCTGAGATGCAGCAAGGTCAGGTACAAATAAATTACAAGCACAAAACTTTAACAGAGGTTTCATGAGGATGTTGGCCTGTAGATGAATTTGATAGACTTAAAAAAAACATCGAGCATGTCGGCCATGATTTTATTTAATACAAAGGATAAATATCGTTAATGATAGGAGTTTCTTAAGATGTTGCTGGGTTTCAGATGGTTGGGTTTTGGGTAAATGGAGGTCAGACCAGGGGAAATGGGTTTCAGGTTTAAAGGTTTATTTTGGGTTGGAATCGGGTTTTTGCAGCGTAGGTTTGTTCGCTATGGCCGTGGGTTGACCGAAAATGATAAGGGGCTACCTGGGAGTTTGGGCCGAGGTCGTCGGTGCCTGGTTTGGAGTTCCGTCAACACTTTCCAGTTGGAACTGAGATCGGTTCTTGGTTTTGGTTTGATGGGTTTGGTTCATTCTGGTATAGGCCGGATGTGTGCATGTCCGATTTCATCAAAATCAGGTGGGATAAGGCCGGAGGGGGGTGGGTGGGGGGTGTTGGGGGGGGGGGGGGGAGGGGGCTGGGGGTGTTGTAAAAAAAATTTCATCGATAGAGTGTCCGTTGCTGCTGGCACGGACCAATTACAATATATGAAATAAAATTAATGGGGTGTTAGTTGTTTTTGTTAATGTTCATTAAAATATTCATTTTTACTGTTCACTTTTGAACCTCCCTCCCTCTCTCTCTCTCTCTCTCTCTCTCTATATATATATATATATATATATATATATATATATATATATACACTAGCGTATGCCCATGCCTGAAGGGACAATAAAAAAATTTCCAAAGTACATAATCGCAAAACGACGAAATTTTTTCAAAGTACGTAATCGCGAAACGATAAAAAATTTCAAAGTGTGTAATTACAAAACGGCAAAATTTTTGAAAAGTATCCCGACACCTAAAGGCACGTAGATAATAAAACTTGTAAAGTGTCACATTGTGTATAATAAAACTTTGCTCAAGTGCCATTTATAATACAAATATTTTATAAAAATTGGGCAGAGTTTCCTTTGTTAGACGACTTTCCACCCTGTTTCGACAATACAAAATAACAAAACAATAATAATAATAATAGTCCATCTTGGACCTTGCATATATCATCAACTATTCAACTCAGAAAAAGACACGTATCATAATAGACAATTCAAAAATTTGAAGAAAATTATATTTACACCCGGTCATTATGCCGAAATTTCATGTTAAGACAATAAACAATCTCATCACAACCAAAGTATATTTCCAAGGGAGTCCACAAATACACCATGCCGCTTGTATCGCCCACGCCACGCTTGTCTCATTGATCGTCACAAAATGCGTATAACAAAAATATATCTTTCTTGAATTAATCAAATAATCAAGTGGATGTGAAGTATATATGCCTCTGAGCGACGCGAGTGACCTCCGTAGATGATAATTGGACCATTAATAGGGCATCTCAAACCATAATTGATTTAGTGGATCAGACGAAAAATTAAATCAAACAATTATCAAAAAGTAAACGTCAAAGCTGAATATATGTGCATCCAAATTTGAATGGTTTATGAATTAGTTATGCATCAGTTATGAAGTAAGTAACACTATTGTCTAATAAGAAGAATGTTGTGTAATAAAGAAGGTTGTGTAATAAATTATGAATTAGTTATGCTATATATTACTAATGACTTATGCTATAAGGTTGTGTAATAAATAAGGCTGTGTAATAAATTAGTTATGAACACTACTCTCTATGAATTAGTTATGAATTAGTGACACTATAAATTACTACTATCTAAGCAGGTACAACAACAATAATTACTACTATCCCCAATGTTTAGGGTAGATTTTCTAAGAGTGTAAATAAACTCATTTAGTTCCACTTTGTCAGATTATCTTAATCTGTTCCCAAAATATACTTTGAGTCCATGAGGTTGTTGTTGTAGTAGAGATTCATACAAATCATTAGAGGAACATGTTCATTACCTCTCTTAAGAATCGTGTCCTTTCATGACACTATTGGAATATGTAAAAATGACTTAGATAGAGTCATTATACTATTTACACCTTTTTATCACACTGAAGTAAAGTTTCTTAAATTGGATAATGAATATTTTTTTAATATGCGTATCTTTTTGTGGCCTTTTGAGTTATGATATATCTTATGAAAACCCCTGAACTAACATACATCAACAAAAACAATCCAAGCATACAATTGATCGAGCTTGCGCAATGGATTTCACGGTGAAAGGGGCAAAACAAGTCTTCATAGAAGAAGTGAATAGAGGCCAAAGTAACACTGTGTTGCCTTGATTATCAATTGATGCCTTGTTAAGCATGCTGGTTTTCGGATCCAAAGGTCGTATGTTAGAGAAACTAGTTGGCTTTTTCTGTTATGAATCGCCTGGTAATATTGAAACTAACTACAACTTAGCGGAAATTTCATCCATTTGGGCAGATGTTGATGCTGATTGTAGTGGCTACGCACCTCTTATTACTTTTGTTGGTCTATGGTTGGACCAACGTTATACACTTTAGCCTTATTTTCCACAATGCATTACATCTATTTTCAGTGCTCAAACTAAATCATTTGATTTCATTAATAAGGCTAATGAAGAGAAAAACGAAGTCAAATCATGGGTTAGTAGAGCCATGAATGGGCTTATTAAGGAGACGATTAAAAGTTTGCTAATGCAATTTACTTCTAGGAATCAAGGGAATAACTATTTGATGGGTCTTGTATGAGGTACAAAGACTTATACCTACTAAGTGGTGAAAAATTTAAAGTTCCCTCTATGTCAAATTAATGGTCCATCTTTCATTTTTATCAATCTTTTGAGGCTTTAAAAATTTTCAAATTGCAATACAAACGCAGTCTCCATGCCAATAGAAATTTTTTCATACATTAGTTTGCCCTCTTGAGAGGGATTGGTTGCGACTAATGGTACAAGAGTTTAGAAATAATCCAAATTTATTCTTTGAGAACGAAGAGCTAGAGAGATTAAAACTGGACAAGTTTTTTGATTCTCAAGTTTATACTCTCATACATGTTGTGACGCTTATAAATAATGAAGGACTTGGGATAAGAATTTAATGTTAGAATTGATATTTAATTATTTAATAATTACAAAATTTGGCCAAATTTTGTAAATTTAAATTAAATAAATTAATTATTTCTCCTAATTAGTGTGGTCCAAATAAGGGGACGAATTTGATTAAATTAATTTATTAATCTTTGAAAAATTATTATTCCAAAGGTCATATGACTTTTAGCATATTGTGAGTCCCTTTAACTGCTTTAGTGGATGGTAGATGATGAGTTTTAAAGGTACTTTCGGGTCCCCTTCCACCCTATATATAGTTAACAAATCTCCACCATTTGGTACACAAAAACACACAAAAATATATTTGGGCTAGGAAGGGAAAATCCTGATTTTCCAAATTTTTCATATTTTGGAATTCTTGCTGTTTTCTAAAGAGATTCTGGATCAATTGGAGGAAGAAATAAGTATTTTTATCAAGACATATCAAGGACTACAAAAAATCAAGTCTTCATGGAAAAAAGTATTTTTCCATGTAATTTTAGTTAAAAACGAATTTGTGATTGCATGATTATATTATGATCCTATAAGAATTAATTTTATGTTATAAATAATTCTTATTATTTTTACATGTGGTATCAGAGCCTTGTTTAAATATTGTCATGCTATCCCTTTACGAAATTCATATGATCATACTACATATAATGATAAACTCAGTTTTTTTTTATTAATTCCGCACTGTTTGTTTGCTGATTTTTTTATCATGATTAGTCGTATTTTCATGACGATTGTAACACTGATTTCGTTATCATAATATGTTGTGTTACGTGTTAATTTTTTTAACATTGATTGAGATTTATCATAATAATACGTGTTACATGTTAAATTATGTGAGAAATTGTTCTTATGGAACATATTTGATTCTGTCAAGAATTTGATTAATTTTAATCTGATTTAGAGCAGTTTTAATTTTTACTAAAAACTGTTATGTTTAGTTGATTTTAATAACAACAGTTTAATAAGTTGATTATCAATCTGTTAAAAATTTCTAGTTGATTATCAATCTGTTAAAAATTCCCATTTGATTTTCAATCTGTTAAAATTCCTGTTTGATTTTCAATCTGTTAAAAATTCCTGTTTGATTTTCAATTTGTTAAGAATTTTCTGGTTGATTTTTGTTTAAAAATGTGAATTGAAACTGTCTTAATTAATTTGATTTGTTTAAAACAGTTTTGAACATTAATTAATCTATTTCTAATTTTTTAACTTATCTGTTCAAAATTTGTTTTAAACAAATATGTTGAAAATAATTTAATTGTTTAACAAGATTTGTAGGAATTATTAAAACCGTTGGAAATTCACATAAACAGTTTAATTTGATGCGATAAAACTATATATATATATATATATATATATATATATATATATATATATATATATATATATATAGTTTTGATGTCATTTTAATGGTTATCTAATCCGTTTCAATCAACCTTACCGATTTCAAGCAATTCGGGAACAAAAATTTTCAAAAAGCGCTTGTAATGAATAGTGTTTTTATCTCCCGAAGTTGTTTCTAATGTGATGAAACTTGGTATTCTGATTGGAAATGGGCTAAAGATCGATTTTCACGATCTTCGGTTGTGATATAAACTGATTTTCGGTGATCCGAGATCATTTAGGCCATCAAAACTCGAAATTTGCCATTTATGGAAATAATCTCCGGGATCATATCTCACTCCAAAAAATTTACTTTTTAATTCCGTCAAAAGTTTTGAGTTTCTGAAATGATTTTCTATAGATTCATGTTGCTAACTCATTTTTTCCATTTTGGCAAAATTTCATGTTTTTATATTATATAAGTGTTACATCTAGAACTGTTTTATAAACCTTGTTCTAATAATTCAATTTTAGTTGAATATTCATGCCAAACACAGGCCAACATATTTCATATACTAGGATATCAGACTTGTGTTATTTTAATATTCATATTTTTATGAGTCTCATGCCAAACACATGCCAATGATTTACAACAGTAAATATTAAATATATTGAAATTTTTAATATTGATATTTTTATGAGTCTCATGCCAAACATAGGCCAATTATTCATAACATCGAATGTTAAAAATATTATTTTTTTAAATTTAATATTCATATTTTTATAAGTCCCGTGCCAAACACAGGATAGTGATTTATAACATTCAATATTCGATATTACTGTTTTGATATTTTGAATAAAGCGTCTCGTGCCAAACACATGCCAATGACTCTTTACGAAAAATATCAAATTTATGTTTATTCTAAAGTTTGTTATTATATAGATTTAATCAACTTTGGAATTATTCATTGAACATTAAATTGTCCAATAATGCATTTATTGAATCACAATTTTCTGTATTAAAATTCCATTGAAGATATTGTGCTTTTATGGTTTTGTGATTGAATAAATATTAAAGGTTAATTTCTGACACAATTGATATAATTCTGGCATCAAAATTTGACAATTTTATATTCATTTCCTTGCAAATTTTAGTTATGTGTGTTGATTTTTAATTAGAGTGATCATTTTGCAGCAAATATTAACCTGTTTTCCCAAGCCTCAACCTTTCCGAAATTTGATGGAACTAATTTGTCGGAATGGTGCGAGAAAATCGAATTTAGCCTTGGTATTATGGACATTGAAATAGCACTTCTTACTGATGAACCCACTGCTATTACTGAATAAAGCAATGAGGAGGATGTGTTAATTTACAACATAATGTCCAAATCAAATAGGCTACGTTTGATGTTTATCAGAATGTGCATTGCACCAAAGGTAAAGTCCTCCCTACCTGAAACCACCAATGCCAAACAATATCTGACAAATGTTATGGAAAATTTTTGCACTGATGACAAATCCCTGGCTGGGAAACTTATGGCCGACTTGACCACTATGCGGTTCGATGTCACTAAGACCATGAACGAACATATTATTAAAATGACCAATATTGCTGCCAAACTAATGACCATAGGATGTTCAGTAGACGATTCTTTCTTAGTCCAATTTGTCCTAAATTCCTTGCCTTCTGATTATGGGTCTTTTCAGATTCATTACAATACCATAAAAGATAAATAGAATGTTAATGAACTGCAAAGCATGTTAGTTCAGGAAGAAGGACGTCTTAAGAAGCGGAAAATGGTAAGGTGCATAAATTGCAAGTGGCAAATGTGATTGCCAATAAAGGAGCTGGTAAGAAAAAGAAAGGAAAGGTCATAAAGTGCGGTCCTGGTCCTTCGAATAATGAACCTGGTCCTTCCAACCAAAAGAAGGAAAAAGCAGCAGTCACACGCCACTTCTATCACAAGAAGGGGCATTTTCAGAAAGACTGCATAAAGCGTAAAGCTTGGTTTGGAACGAAATGTACACTTTGTTCTTATGTATGTTTCAAATCAAACTTTATTGATGTTCCTTCTAACACATGGTGGATTGATTCGGGTTCTACATGTCATGTTTCAAATACTATGCAGGGCTTCCTATCCATTCGGGAAATAAATCAAAGTGAAGATATTCTTTACATGGGAAACCGGGGCCAAAGAAAAATTTGAATCTATTGGAGTTTTTCGTTTAAAATTACAATCTGGCCTTTATTTGTATCTTGAAGACACTCTTTTTGTACCCACTATTTCAAGAAATTTAATTTCCTTGTCTAAACTCTCAATAAGGGGATTTTCTTTTCACTTTCAGAATAATGGTTTTACATTATATAAGAATAATTATGTTTTTGGCTCGAGTTTTTTGACGAATGGTTTGTTTCAAGTTAATCTTGATCCTCATTTTTTGGAATCTTTATTATCTCTACATAGTAATATTGGAACTAAACATCTCTAATTTAATGATAATTTTGCTTACTCGTGGCATAAAAGATTAGGAAACATATCCAGAGAAAGACTTGAAAGACTTATTAAAGAGGAAATTATCCATAATCTGGATTGGTCTGATTTTGGTGTATGTGTGGATTGTATTAAGGGTAAACAGACCAAACATACAAAGAAAGGAGACACAAGAAGCACCCAGCTTCTTGAAATTATACATACAAATATTTGTGGTCCTTTTGATGTTCTATTGGTGGAGAAAATACTTTATCACTTTTATAGATGTTTTTTCCCGATATTGTACGTTTTATTTGTTAAATGATAAAGCTCAATCCGTTAACGCGGTTGAGGTTTATATTACCGAAGTAGAACGACAATTGGTCAAAAAGGTAAGAATCATTCGATCGCATAAAGGTGATGAGTTTTATGGAAAATATAATGAAACAGGACAACATCCCGGTCCTTTTGCTAAATTCCTTGAACGTTTAGGTATTTTGTGCACAATACACCATGCCCGGTTCACCTTAACAAAATGGTGTCACTGAAAGGTGAAACCGTACTCTTATTGAAATGGTTAGGAGTATGATAAGTAGAACTAATTTGCATATGTTTTTATGGATGCATGCTCTTATGACCGCTGCACATATCTTAAATAAGTTTCTTACGAAGGAAGTTTCAAAAATTCCTTTTGAATTATGGAAAGGTTTGAAACCCTCTTTAAGTCATTTTCGTGTTTGGGTAGGTACAACAAAAACACACATTTATAATCCATAAGAAAAGAATTTGGACCCTAGAACGTTAACTTGTTATTTTATTGGGTATCTAACAAAATCAAAAGAGTATAAGTTCTACTGTCCCAACCATACAACAAGAATGATTGAAATCGAAAATGCAAAATTCATTGAACATAGTAAAGTTAGTGGGAGTAATGAAGTTCAAAATGTGATTATTCAAGAAATCAAGGAAACTCTTCCTCTTCCAAGAATTTTGGATAATCACAATGAGGTTCCTTCTGTTCCTATTGTTCATACTGATGTTGTTGAATCGATTACTGCTCCGAACAACAATGAAAAACAAATGGATGAACCACATATTGAAAAACCACTAAATGTACCAATTATTGAAACACCACAAGACATAGCTTTAAGAAAATCTCAGAGAAATTGGAGGTCAGCTATTTCGGATGACTATGTGGTGTATCTTCAAGAAAATGAATTTAACATTGGAGATATTGATGATCCGGTCTCTGATGAAAATAGCTGTGGCTAGCATAAATTCTAATAAATGGATTGATACCATAAATGATGAAATAAAATCTATGTATTTTAATCAAGTCTGGGAGTTAGTCAATTTCCCTAAAGGTCATAAAGCAATCGGGTCTAAGTGGATATATAATACCAAACATGACTCAAATAGTAATATCGAATGACATAAATCAAGGCTTGTTGCCAAAGGTTTTACTAAAAAAGAAGGCATTGATTATAGTGAAACCTTCTCTCCTATTTCAAAGAAGGATTCATTTAGAATCATATTAGCACTGGTATCTCATTATGACTTAGAGCTACATCAAATGGATGTTAAAACAAATTTTCTTAATGGGAGTTTAGAGGAAGAAGTCTATATGGAACAACCAAAGGGCTTCATTCAAAGGGGACAGGAACACAAAGTTTGTTTATTAAAGAAATCCATATATGGAATTAAACAAGCTTCTCGTCAATGGTATTTTAAGTTTCATCATACCATTACATCTTTTGGGTTTAAGGAAAAAACTGTTGATCGGTGTATATACCGAAAGACTAGTGGGAGTAAGTTTGTATTTTTGGTCGTATATGTTGATGCTTTGCTTATCGCCAGCAGTGATATTGGTTTACTAAAGGACAGTAAGAAGTACATTTCGCAAAACTTTGAAATGAAGGATTTGGGTGAGGCATCCTTCGTGATTGGGATAGAGATTTATCGTGATCGATCATGTGGATTGATAGGATTGTCTCAAAAGACTTACATTAACAAAGTTGTACAAAGGTTTTGCTTGCAAACTTGCAATCCTATTAATGTTCCACTTCTAAAAGGGGGGAATTTAGTTTAAGTCAATGTCCCCAAACTGAATTGGAAAGAGATCACATGAAAGGTGTGCCATATGCTTCTCTTATAGGGAGTTTATTATATGCACAAGTTTGTACTCGATCGAATATTTGTTTTTCTATTGGGATGCTCGAAAAATATTAAAGTAATTCAGGTGACTTCCATTGGAAGGCTGCAAAGAAAGTGTTAAGGTACTTGCAAGAAACCAAAGACTACATGCTCACTTATAGGAGATCCGATCACCTTGAGGTGATTGGTTATTCAGACTCTAATTTTGAAGGATGCCTTGATAGCAGGAAAAGAACTTCGGGCTATATTTACCTTCTGGCAGGAGGAGCCATTTCATGGAAAAATGATAAACAGAGTGTCATCGCTTCTTCAATTATGGAGGCTGAGTTTGTGGCTTGTTTGGAAGATACAAATCATGGGTTATGGTAACAAAATTTTATTTCAGGTTTTAGTATTATGGGTTCAGTATCTAAGCCACCGAATATTTATTGTGATAATGTCGCAACAGTCTTCTTTTCAAAGAATGGTAGATATTGGAAAGAAGCTAAGCATATTGAGATGAAGTATCTATCTGTTAAAGAAGAATTTCAGAAACAAACTGTGTCAATTGAACATATCAGTACTGATGATAATATATCGGATCCTATAACAAAAGGGCTATCTTCGAAGATATTTTTGCAACATGCTAAAGAGATGGGTCTCGAGTAGTTAATTGTATAATTGCTATTTGCTTAGTTATTTGACAAAACTTTTGATATCAATAAAGAGTTTCTGATTTCCAAATTTCTGTCTTAATTATATACATGCATGTGAACGACTGAATGTGACAGGAATAGTCTTTATATAAGGACATTATAATACCATTATGATAACTCACATATTTACCCTTATTAAATATGACATTGGTGGCGTGGTACATGGGAGGAACCATGCTCTTGAATTAGTGTGGAACTTCCATGACTCACACTATTGAAGTATTTAGTTAAGGTGCTTGATGATGTTCTAAGATACTTGCGCAACTTTTGTTAATCAATTCGTTATGTATAACCTTATTAGGACCAAGTGGGAGAGTGTTAGAAATAATATTTAATTATTTAATACATACAAAATTTGGCCAAATTTTATAATTATAAATTAAATAAATTAATTATTCTCCTAATTAGTGTGGTCCCAATAAGGGGACTAATTTGATTAAATTAATGTATTAATCTTAGAAAAATTATTATTCCAAAGGTTACATGACTTTTGGCATATTGTGAGTCCCTTTAGCTACTTTGGTGGATGGTAGATGATGAGTTTTAAAGTGAATTTCGGGTCCCCTTCTACCCTATATATAGTGAACCCATCTCCACCATTTGGTACACAAGAACATACAAAAATATATTTGGGCTAGGAAGGAAAATTCCCGATTTTCCAACTTTTCTAAATTTTGGAATTCTGATTGTTTTCTAAAGAGATTCTGGATCAATTGGAGGATGAGATAAGAGGTTTTTCAAGACACATCAAGGACTAGAAACAAATCAAGTCTTCATGTAAAAAGGTATTTTTTCATATAATTTGTAGTTAAAAATGAATTTGTGATTGCATGATTATATTAAGAACCTATAAGAATTAATTTCATGTTATAAATAATTCTTATTATTTTTACATTTAAGGTTGACAAGCTTTCAAATATGATAGAAGGTGGTGGTGGTGTAGTTGTTGGAATTATTTAAAGGTCTCGAATTGAAGTTAACGAGGTAGGGATGGAATTTGAGATTGTGACAAGTTGTAATGAGGAAGGGTGTTGTTTGTTTCCAACCCCCTCTCAAATTTCCTGGCGGACCAACAATTTATGTTTAGTGATCATGGAAGAAACTTCAGCAACTCCCTTTTTCGTTGAAATTTTTTGCCTCATGACTTAGTTGTTGAATTTTGCCCATCTTTAGTTTGATTTGAATTTCACAGTTGGTTACTATTTTCATTCTGATGTGATGTATATACAAACTCAAGTGCTGAATTTGAAGCATCTCCATGATAGATTTGATACAGTACTAATCTATCAAATCTATCATGAAGATACTTCAAATTCAACATTTGAGTTTGGCCTCAAATAAATTCCCTAAATACGCTCATATGTTTTATAAATAGTAAACTAAGTTCTTTTGCCCTAATTTTCATAGAGTATATGACTATATTATGGATACTCTATAAATAAATCATGAAAAAAAATATTTTTTTTACTATATTTAAAAAAACCAGTCAAAATAAGTTAGTGTTTAAGCAGTTTAAAAACTGACGTATATTGACCTCTTTTTTTTAAATAGTAAAAACATTATTTTATTTTGAAGGTTTTTTCATGGTATCCATTGGATTTTTTATAATGTATAAAAATCTAGCCAAAATATTTTTTTTTCTATTTAAAAAAAATAGGAGCATATTTAAGGAACTTCATGGATCCTGGTTATATATATATATATATATATATATAGGGAGGTTCAAAAGTGAACGCTAAAAAAATGAACATTTTAATAAACATTAACAAAAACACCTAAGACCCCATTAATTTTAATTCATGTATTGTAATTGGTCCGCACTAGCGACAAAGAACACTCTATTGATCAAATATTTTTTTACAACACCCCCACCTCTCCCCCCCCCCCCCCCCCAACCCACCCACCCTCCATCATCCATCATAGGGTTTCTGGTATCTGAGATGCAGCAAGGTCAGGTACAAATAAATTACAAGCACAAAACTTTAACAGAGGTTTCATGAGGATGTTGGCCTGTAGATGAATTTGATAGACTTAAAAAAAACATCGAGCATGTCGGCCATGATTTTATTTAATACAAAGGATAAATATCGTTAATGATAGGAGTTTCTTAAGATGTTGCTGGGTTTCAGATGGTTGGGTTTTGGGTAAATGGAGGTCAGACCAGGGGAAATGGGTTTCAGGTTTAAAGGTTTATTTTGGGTTGGAATCGGGTTTTTGCAGCGTAGGTTTGTTCGCTATGGCCGTGGGTTGACCGAAAATGATAAGGGGCTACCTGGGAGTTTGGGCCGAGGTCGTCGGTGCCTGGTTTGGAGTTCCGTCAACACTTTCCAGTTGGAACTGAGATCGGTTCTTGGTTTTGGTTTGATGGGTTTGGTTCATTCTGGTATAGGCCGGATGTGTGCATGTCCGATTTCATCAAAATCAGGTGGGATAAGGCCGGAGGGGGGTGGGTGGGGGGTGTTGGGGGGGGGGGGGGAGGGGGCTGGGGGTGTTGTAAAAAAAATTTCATCGATAGAGTGTCCGTTGCTGCTGGCACGGACCAATTACAATATATGAAATAAAATTAATGGGGTGTTAGTTGTTTTTGTTAATGTTCATTAAAATATTCATTTTTACTGTTCACTTTTGAACCTCCCTCCCTCTCTCTCTCTCTCTCTCTCTCTCTATATATATATATATATATATACACTAGCGTATGCCCATGCCTGAAGGGACAATAAAAAAATTTCCAAAGTACATAATCGCAAAACGACGAAATTTTTTCAAAGTACGTAATCGCGAAACGATAAAAAATTTCAAAGTGTGTAATTACAAAACGGCAAAATTTTTGAAAAGTATCCCGACACCTAAAGGCACGTAGATAATAAAACTTGTAAAGTGTCACATTGTGTATAATAAAACTTTGCTCAAGTGACATTCATAATACAAATATTTTATAAAAATTGGGCAGAGTTTCCTTTGTTAGACGACTTTCCACCCTGTTTCGACAATATAAAATAACAAAATAATAATAATAATAATAATAATAATAATAATAATAATAATAATAATAATAATAATAATAATAATAATAATAATAATAATAATAATAATAATAATAATAATAATAGTCCATCTTGGACCTTGCATATATCATCAACTATTCAACTCAGAAAAAAACACGTATCATAATAGACAATTCAAAAATTTGAAGAAAATTATATTTACACCCGGTCATTATGCCGAAATTTCACGTTAAGACAATAAACAATCTCATCACAACCAAAGTATATTTCCAAGGGAGTCCACAAATACACCATGCCGCTTGTATCGCCCACGTCACGCTTGTCTCATTCATCGTCACAAAATGCGTATAACAAAAATATATCTTTCTTGAATTAATCCAATAATCAAGTGGATGTGAAGTATATATGCCTCTGAGCGACGCGAGTGACCTTCGTAGATGATAATTGGACCATTAATAGGGCATCTCAAACCATAATTGATTTAGTGGATCAGACGAAAAACTAAATCAAACAATTATCAAAAAGTAAACGTCAAAGCTGAATATATGTGCATCCAAATTTGAATGGTTTATGAATTAGTTATGCATCAGTTATGAAGTAAGTAACACTATTGTCTAATAAGAAGAAGGTTGTGTAATAAAGAAGGTTGTGTAATAAATTATGAATTAGTTATGCTATATATTACTAATTACTTATGCTATAAGGTTGTGTAATTAATAAGGTTGTGTAATAAATTAGTTATGAACACTACTCTCTATGAATTAGTTATGAATTAGTGACACTATAAATTACTACTATCTAAGCAGGTACAACAACAATAATTACTACTATCCAAGGTTCTGAAAAATGCAGGGCGTGGCCGAGACGTGAAGGCCAAGCCTTAGAAGCCTAGGCGGGCATTAGGCGTAAAAAGGCGTGAGGGATTTTTTTATATTTTTAAACTATGACAAGGCTATTAAAAATACTAAAATGGTACATACCTTAAAACCATGTCTAAATATTTGTAAATTAACATACTATTTTTTTAAAATACTAAAAAAAAAATCGCGTTTTTTCACGCCTTACATAAAAAAACTCGCATTTTTTCACGGCTTACCCCCAAAGAATGCACATTTTTCACGCCTTACCCCAAAAAACATTGACCATTGTTGACCACACCTTAATCCACGCCTAGGGCCAAAACTTGGCGTATCTAAAAAGCCTCGCGCCTAGGCGCATTTTTTAGAACAATGCTACTATCTAAGAATATCTAACCAGGTATAAATTACTACTATTAGTAAGGAACACTACTGTCTAATGTGGTGGGGGTGGTTTCGAGACTGTCCATGATTAGACGCGCCATTATTTGTCAATGCTCGGCACCCGCATCCTCGTCGTCGCCGTGCAAGCAGGTTAATGCCTAGAAACTTATGTGAATGTGGTTCTGATGGTTGGATAATGCATTTGAGAAAATGAGGGGAAATCAATTATATAGCTGGTATACAACCAGTTATACATCTAAGCAGGTATAGCAGTTAGGTATAATACTTTAAATAAAATGAACATGACATGACATGTATATATCCACATTATGCTTGTGTTTATATTTGGGGAAAACACCCGTGTTGTATGTGTTGAAGTGCACCCATCCTAAAACTGACTTCCCCCAATCACATATTACTGTATTGATACTTTTTTTTCACATGCTCAAACCAGCTTAATAAAAATATTCAATATTATAAAACTAGACGCCCATAATCTAAGGTAATTTTCTTCTGTTGCAGAAGTATTATTTAGATCTAATATCCATATGATGTTGGCCTCATCATTCTCATAAACTCATCAGTATTAACTTCTCCATCACAGTCACGATATGCTTTCTCAACCATCTCTTGCTCTTCATTCATTTCAAAACCTAAGTACTTCATAGCAACATTCACCTCTTTGTCATAAATGGTGATTAGTTATTCATCATCTCATAGAAAAATAAATGAATAGTTATTCGTCTTAGAAATCATTATAAACACTAAAATTGAAACAGAAAAATAGATATAACACTTTAAATAGTTAAAATAACCAATATTCACAATGCTTTTTGACACACATACATGAAGTGGTGAGTGATGAGAACAAACACTACAAGTTAAAATAAGTATAAATATTAAATAAAACCTTGAAAAGCTTAGGCATACCCAAATAAAGAGAATCCATAAGAAGCAACACAAAAATGGTAGGATGACTTCTTCACTCATTAATTCATATTCAACTTAAAGTCCCTCATTTACTATTCGATCATGATGCACCCTTTTACTCATTAATTCATGATGTACTTGTAATACTAAAGATCGATTATAATCAAACTTGAGTACATTTGCTACAATTATGTTAAACAAATAAGATGGTCAGATTAATTTAGTGTTATCGAACAAAATAAAATAATTACGAAATCAACGATTTTGGACGCTTGAGCAACGGTTTTCAACTCCTGAATATAAACAATTACGAAATCAAGAAATAAGCGGAAAGGATGCAACTCAAAACTTAGCACTTTAAAAACAGTTTGTATGTTCCGTTTCCACCAGTTATAGGACCGAAGGCAAACAAAATAAAAGGCACGATGGGTCCCAACAAAAACATCACGGATGGGATTTAACTCCAAAAATCTAAACAATAAACATATAAAACAAATTGAACCTTAATGAAATAAACCGAAAACTAAAACTGAAACGGAAAGCGTACAAAAAGCAGATATTAAACCCACTCAAACCTCACATTTGTAACAATACAAAAAGCGTACAAAAAATAGATATTAAACCTTACTTTTGTAACAGTTTTGACGGGGATAGTAAATCCAATACGCTGCATTATCACAATACAATACAAATTATCAAAATAGACATATATTAAACCTTAAATTATCACAATACGCTGCAAATTATCACACAAATGAGTGGATAAACCGGCAGCAGAATCCTGACGTCATCCTCCTGAATAGCACCGACTTTGGTTAAAAAGTCCTTCCATATCTCATATGCGTCGAGGATCTGTTGGGGCAGTGTAGAATGCAGTTGGTCTTTATTTTCATTAGACAGAAATCTAAAAAGAAAAAAGAGAGAAAACAATGTTAGAAAGTTATACGGAATGATATAAATTCTCAAACATCTGAATTGAAGAAATTAAATTCTGCTTACTCAGTTAAGAAACTGACACGTTCAACAAGTAGGGTGAGACCTAATAAACTCAGAGAAAAAATCCAAAGCTACTTGGTAATTTAACGAAAAAGAATAATTAGTATAAAACATAGTTCTTTTTAACGATACTGTTACAAAATTAAATCAATCATCAGACCTAAGATTCAAAATTAAAAATAAATTAGGAAGGAAATAACGAAAAGAGTAGTGGTATATAATGTAGCAAAACATACTTTTCCAGATCTCATCAAAGCACCGTCTGGCGGGGGAATAGTTTCCTATAGAAGATTTGGAATAAGAGGACTCTCCCTTCCATCTCTGGTCAGCCACATCTTAACACCAAATTTCTTTCCAATGGTTTGAAGGTTTGAGGAAAGAAGAATGTCCGGTCCGATTTACATTCACAGTAAACTGAAAAAAAATCAATTTTAATCAAATTGCAATTTATCAAGGTAACGTAATATAAAAAATTTAAGGTAAGTGGGAACTTACAATAATTGATAATGCTTTTAGAAAGATGGGTAAAGGTACGTGGGACACAAAAAGGCCAACCTACAAAAATCGAAAAAGTGGTGATTAATAGTTTGCTAAATGTGTATACCAAAATTGTGGATAAAATACTAAAAATACTTTGCTAATTGAGTTTTCTGTAATACAAAAATCTAAAGAAAAGTTTTGAAATGTGAGAGGGATATCAATACCCTAAAGCAGGGGAGTTTGTAGTACGGAGGAGATGAAACTCTAGTTTAAATTCCTCTAGAACCACCATCCAACCAAGAAACCCCAAATGTGATTAATGGTGAGAATGATAAAAATCAAAAGATAATAAGAATACCTGTAACATTGAACAAATTAGATGATAAAATCAAATATAACACCAAATCAAAAAGATTACGATATTGAAAAAATGAAAAAGAAGGTGAATCCAAAATAAAATAGAGTAATGAGATCATTTGTAGGTTAAAAATTAAAAATATAACGGGATTTCCTAACATAACAACAATGATAAGAGCTTTACTTTTCTTAATAAAATTGTCAACCCAAACACTAGATTCAATGAAGCCCCTCTCTTTTACATTTGATAGTGTACTTACACACAAAGATGGTGCATTTGAGAGTGTTCCTACATAATTGCATTCTACTTAGTCTTATTGCATTCTAATAACATTCTAATTGCATTCAACTTTGTCTTACTTCATTCTAATTGCATTCTACTTACATGAAAATTGGGGATATAAGCTACTGAATTGCATTCTAACATGAAAATCTTACTGAATTGCATTCTAATTGTTCTAATGAAACTCATCAATGAAATGAAACATATTATGAGTATTTACTACAAATACCAAATCAAATCACACTAAAAAATATCTTGAGATTAAAAAAACAAATATCAAACCCCCTAGAAGCTCATTTTAAATGAAAATACATAGCATACCCATAAATTCAAACTAAACATTATTTTATTTGAAAAATAGAGAAAATTAGAATAGGGTATGGACAAAGATGGTACATTTGAGAGTGTGCCTACACATAAAAAAAGGAAAAAGGAGACCATGTTAGTAACTAAGAAACAAAAATAAACACAAACTCATATTAAACCCCCTCAATCGAATTAAAAACTTCTAAACTTTATCGGCAAAGTAAAAAAAATAAAACCTAAACCAAAAATCCAAAGTTGAGCCCTAAAATATAACTAAATTACAACGTGCATAGATGCTGTAAAAACATCAACTTAATTTAAATTTTGTAGCTTTAAAACTGACCAAATATCCTGTAAAATAGTAGATTGCCTGAAAGCATATTCACTTTTTAATATTTGTTTTATATGAACACAATACAAAACTTAACACCCAATGAGAGAACAGAAATTAAAAAATCCAAATACTGTCAATCAATAAACAATATAGAAATACAAATTATCCTGAAAATCCTAGTTTTGGACACCCCTAAATATATTTTTTTAATAATTCTAAATCTTGGTAACAACTAATAATGCAAAGAATGAGAGATAATCAGATAGTGGGAAGTTACTACCTTAATTAGGAGTACTAAAATAACCCCACTCAATATCTGCATAAAGAAAATGAAACAACAACTTTTAATAAGAGTAGAGATCTAAACAACGAAAAACAAAAAGTGAATGGAGATATTTCATACCTTTATTAGGGTTAAAAAAATAGCATAGAAAAAAGTTCATTTTCCTTCATAGATGGTGGTAGGGGGTGTTAAAGAGTTCCTGTCCATGAACCTTTGTGAAAAATGTGAGAGGTAGTGAGATGAGGAGAGAGAATATCAATTAGTGTGGGTAGGGGAGAGTTTGTGAGTAGCGTGAGGTGAGAGAAAGGGGAGAAGTATTGGGGAAATCAAAATTTTATGGGAGAAATGAAAAAGTGAACTTAAAATTCAAATTTTGAATTAAAGTTATAAGAATCCATCTCAACCCTTCATTTTCCAAAAATGTCTTTTGACGTGGCACTCATCTGCACCGTTAAAAATGTGTATATTTTCAAAAATTTCCCTATCTTATTATATATATATATATATATATATATATATATATATCTGTGTGTGTGTGTGTGTGTGTGTGCGACTTGGTATTTAGTATTGAATATTTCTTTTATACATTGCATAGTATATCATATAAATTAAAATTGAATTTTATTATTCAAAGTTAATTTATACACTTTTTATCAGAGTCATAGTGGTGCGCTACATTGAAGTTACCGGGGAGAATTTCTTTGTTCTAGTAATCGGTCTTGCCCACGGAGTTGACTAGAGTTTTGGAGTCTTTTTTGCGACTTTCATCACTACGGGTTCGCTGCAACAAAACTTTTTTCACCGCACAATTTTTGTGAAAAAGGTACTTTTTGGATAAATGTTTCGTGTCTTTTATGGGAGTCCGTGCAATACAAAAACTTCACCCATATCTTAATGATATGAGTGCCAATATCACTTTAAAGGATACTCTTACCTATGTTTTTCCCATAGATTCAATTGTAAGCTAGTGTGTACACTTTATTGAGTTTTTGTCTTCTCCACCAAAAAGCGGCCAAGTCATTGAAGGCATAAGAGAGAAGAATAAGAGTTGAGGATTTTTAAGAGAAAATTTTTTAAGATTTTTTTTTAATTTTTCTTTTTGTTTTTCTCTCTTTATATTTGTCACATGCTTTGATTATTTTTTCCAAATTCAAAAATATCATTGAAGTAATTTATTTCTGCAATTTTTAAAACATTGAACAAATTTCTTTTTAATTTTTTCTTGTGCATTTATTGATTTTTAGTATCTAAAAAATATATTATAAGTTTTTAAGCAAGCCAAGTGTAACAACCCGAGGTCTTGGAGAATAGGATTTATTTATTTTGGAAGAAATAAATAACATTTTGTTGGAGAATAATTAAATTTGGCACTTGAGGTCAAAACTTGGAGTCGTTAGAAAGTGTATCAAATGGTGATTCTGAGGGTGTAGTTGTGTCCGGAAGGGTCGAGAAAGTCGAAATGATTGTACTTGGGGTTTATATAGGTTTCGAAATAATTTAGGACCGTTTGACTCGAATTACAGTTACCAGGTCATTTAAAGTGTGTATAATCATTTAAGGATGTGTATCTTTGGAGTTAGGGCTTAAAAAGCCTACGAGAGATTTACTTCTCCAAAGAGAGAAAGAAAGAAGAAGAAAAGGAAGGAGAAAAGAGAGAGAAAGAGGATTTTCCGGACAATACGCGATCTCAAGGCGGATTCAGACTCTACGAACCCGAGGCAAGTGATTAAACTTGCGAAATAATTGTTGTGTACCATTTATTGCATAATTTGTGGATTGAATCTTTGGGTTTTAGGTTTAGTTTATCAAAACCTAACTTTTGGGTATAATCTTAGATTTTGATATGTAGATCTTGGATTTGATGATAGAAATTAGTTTATATGTATTCTAGGATGAATATTGATGATATATATGTGATTGGGTTGAAGAAAAATGGAGAGAAAATGATTAAAATGGATTTTGGGATTTTTGTCTTACTAAAAAGTAGCCATTTTCGAGAGTTCTGAAGGGCCGAATCGATTCGGCCTCCTACCAAATCGATTCGGAAATATGCAGGTGCCCAGGTCTGAGTGACCGAATCGATTCGGACCCCAGCCGAATCGATTCGGCCTGAGACAGAGTCCCAGGTCTGATGACCCGAATCGATTCGCCTTCCTGGCCGAATCGATTCGCTAGGCAGAATCGATTCGGAATTGGCCCGAATCGATTCGGAAACAGGGTTTTTGGGGGATTGTTTTTCTAAGAATAATTTCATCCCATTTTGTTCGAGGTTATTGATTTGGAACCTCTATAGGAGTTGTTTGGAGTATGTTTTGGAGACTTTTAGAGAGTTTCCCTTATAAGAAGTTATTGGAGTCTTATTGACTAAATTTGAGGAATACCGATTAGAGATTTTGGTATTTTTCTAAGTGGGGAAGCCCACTTTTATTGGGGATTTTATTTGGAGATAATAATTATTTCATATTTAAAGAATGAGAATAACTTAGAGATAATGGATCTTAGGATCCAATCCCAAATGGGATAATTTTAAAGGTTCATAAAATGAATTGAAACCTGTTATGGAGGGAGAATTATAAATGCTATTTGATGTGCATATGGATATAGAAATATCTTTATTACTGTTTGATTTGGGAGATGTCTCACACAATGAGAATTGCTAATTGAAGAGCATTAGGATAAGGGAATATCCTTAATATGAATTGAAATTAGAAACAATTCATTATTAGAAGCGACATGTGAGCTTCAAGGGAGAAATAGTATAATGTATACTAAGTGGGGTTAATGTGTGAGAATAGAAGGTTAGTGTATCAAAAGAGAGTGATATACTAAACAATGATATTAATTTAATTGCGCCGAAGTGCGCATATTGAAAATGTAAATGATGGCAGGGTGTGGATATTCCCCAGGTCATAGTCGTCCATTGTGATTATAATGCGATATATAAATGCATTCTTTTGGGGGTGAGAAGTCGGGGGTATGTGAGGTTCTCACTTGCCGGTTAGGAGCTATGACCGCTTCCGAGGACGTTGTGTGCGTGAGTTGATCACGAGGTGGGTGTCGTTGAACTCGACCAGGTGGCCCCAGTTTGCAATGTTTATGGGCTGCTGGAAGATGATAGCATGTGAGCCTGCGTCCTCGAGTTATAGCTCGGTTGGATGGTTATTGTTGATTGTGTTTGTACTTGGGTATCAAGGGCATAATGGACCTCAAGGACTAACATTGCCAGGACTAGTGTATCGGGGGGGTTCCTTGTTTGGATTTCGCCTCGGCGAGACGTTCCACGCACGAACCGTAGTGTAATGTTGGAAATTGGGGAGAAGTTAGTCCTCAATGCTCATAATTATATATATATATATATATATATATATATATATATATATATATATATATATATATATATAACCTATCCCGAAAATCGACAGTGCCAGGAGTAGTGTAACGGGGGGGTCCTTGTTTGGATTTCGCTTCGACGAGACGTCCCACGCATGAAACGCCGTGTACTGTTGAGAATTGGGAATATTAATTAATTAAAACTGGATAATAAATTGGGTTACATGCATCATGAATTGAGGTCATAATGATCCTCGAGTATCAATACGGTCAGGAGTAGTGTAACGGGGTGTTCCTTGTTTGGATTTCGCTTCGGCGAGACGTCCCACGCACGAAACGCAGTGCCGTGTTGAGAATCAGGAGGAGTTTAGTCCTTAACTCTTGATGCTAATAACTCATATATAATTACATATATGTTTACATGCCAAATGAGGGCATAACTAGAATATATGAAATTCTAGTAAATGAGAATGTCGATGTATTATGATGATGTGGTTGATTATGCAACCTTATATGTTCAATAAATGAACAAATATAATGAGAACCATGACATATTAAATGTAAAGAAATGTTTTAAATGGGAATGTAGATAAGTGTAGATTTCGAGAAAAGTTAGATAACATAATCTAATATTTATTTTGGGATCTAGTTAGATTTAATTGCCTAATTAGATTTGGGCATACATTTTGAGACCACGTGCATACGTTAGGTGCGCGCTCGAGTTGAGAGGTGAGATGGATTTTTATGGAGAGGACGATTCCATTAAATCATGTAATAATGCATTTATAATTATTATGCATTTTAATACACTTGCAACAAAATGTTTTTCAACTCGGGCTCTGACCCTTTTATATTTTCTCCCTCCATGTATATATTGTACTACTTCAGGTGTTGCTCCGCAAGGACGCCTTTGATGTTCATCCGTTCAGGATTCGGGGAGATGTGGCAATAGCGGACTGTCGCGACATTTTGCTTTAGTCGATTCCTATCCTTGTATATCTAGATTAGGATTCAGTTGTATATGGAGTTAGTATGGTCAAGTGTTGTAGATTAACACTTTCTTATTTCATTTATCAGATTATTGTATTGTTTGTGACTCGACAGCATATTAGGGTATTTCATTGTTGAGATTTTGTTGTACATTGTATTGCACTCTTGAATATATTTAGAGTTTGCACATATCACTCATCATAGTTAGATGTATATTGTTGGTTAAGTTGTATTAATCGTTTTGTTGTTGTTGTTGTTAAATAAAAAGTTTAAAATTTTTGACAATCCACTTTTAATAGTTTTGGGTAGTTAGCCTTATATTATTAGTATTGTCAGTTGATGTTGAGACTGTGACATCTGAGATACCTGATTTAATGTAGTATAGGGCTGGCCACCCGTTATTATTTGAGCGGGTTGTCACACCAAGCTTTTATACTTCTAAGACTTTAGGATTCTCGTACCCTAGAAAGTGGTTTTCGCACTGTTACTTCTCATCCAATTTCACAATCTTGGAACAAAATCTTCCACTTCAAAAGGAGGGTTTTGTGTTCTTGTGAAAAAAACACATTGGTTGTGACCAAAACTAGTTGTGATTGTGAAGCATTCTTAGTTGTTGGCAGCTTCTCATAACGAAATATATGGTGTGAAAAGTCCATGCTCTATCTCTATAAGTCCCACCAAATATCATTTGTCGTTCATTTCGGCCAAGTTTGTTTTTGTGGGTTTTCCTCATACGCTTTGGTGTCATGTGAATTATATACGATGACACCATTTAAAATCCACAACCAGCTTAATAAGGTCCAAATATAAATTCAACAGCAGTCTAAACAATTTATATCATTATAAGCATCACTAAAATTAAATAAACCTATATCAATAGTGAGATGAGAGTAATAACATGAGTTTAAACAATCTTTTCATAATATAGAGAACTCCATCACCGGAAAAACATAATTTTCTCAATAATAAATATATCTGACTCTGAATATAAATGAAATAATCGAACATAAATAAATCCCAATAATAATAATTTGATTCTAACTACTAACATGAAAATGCGATAAGTAAAAGATGAGAATTCATACTCAAGACCTACATTCTAGATCTAAAATCTGGAACAAAGAAGGAGGATATAAAATCAGGATTGTGGTGACTCATGCTCCATAGGACGCAAAAATAAATTTCACATACATCATTAAAGCAAGTAAGTCTACAGTGAGTACGGATGTAACTAAATTCGGGCCACCATAATAATAATGAACCTTCCTCTCATAATTTAGTTATTTTCAAGTTAACTTAACCCAAACAACCTAAATATAACATGCATGTATAATCCTAACCCCAAGTGAACTCAACGATACATAATTATAAATCTTTCGTAATTGTTTATAATTAGAAGGTTCTATTAATTAATATCTCCTCTTGTATAACGTTAGCAAAGGAAATTGAATCATATAAATCTAATATCCAAGTGAGTATGTTTGAACTGACATACAAATAAATGGGCTATACATAAGACCACACATAAAAAAAACAAAGTTCTATCAATAATGTCATCAGGTTTCACTCATGCGTATAAAGTAGAGTTATAGGTTAATCCCATTTCTATAAACTCAAAGTAATGAAAAAGGGAAAATCCATACGCCAAACTGTCTATCGTATACACTCCATACCCAAGGTTATAAGATCAAAATTACCCGGTTACCCTCACTCAGGATACGGGTACGTTAGTAGTAGGATCGGGATAAAAGGACCAAGGTTAAACCATCGCTATCACTGGGGTACCATCGTGGTCAACCTTATACGCATCCAATCAAAATCCCTCCTAAGACGTCCCCCAAAGGCACACAAACACCGATGGTATGCTTACACATAAATAAATACAACGAAATTATTCATGGATTACCAAGAGCATCTTAAGTCTATCAATTATCTTTAATTAATTAATAATTAATATTCAAATTGTTGCGAAGTCGTTCAAACAAAACCCCTTTCTCGTTTAAATGAGAATATATAAGTAGTTCGAACCAAAACCATTGTTTGAATGAAAAGCCAAATTCATTCAAAGAAAACCAAAGATCGTTCAAACAAAACACCGTATCTCATTCGAATGAAATTCCATTCACGTTCAAACGAGATTTATGCAGACGCATTCTTCCCTAAATCATAAAGTTAACCATTAACGGCCCATAACCTAAGTTTTAAGTCAAATTCCCATCATGCTTTAAGTATAATATGTTTAACAACATTACTAACTAATAGCAATAGATTTTATATGAGTATAACAAGTATGAGTCATTCAATATTCGATTATAAGTCTCTAAATCCTAATTTCATAATTCTAACATAATTTATCAAATTCGTCTGAGACTCAATTTAATATATAATTAAACAAGAGTGATTTCATAGGTTACCATTGCTATGATACAAATTAAATTATTATTTTGATCACATTATAAAATTCCATGATTTAAATAAATACATTCTCAAATTACTCAAGTTCATTAATATGATTAGAGATTAAACATATAATTAAATAGAATTATGAAAATTAGGTTTTTAGATGATGAAAATAAGATTTCATGAGTTTTAATCTAGATTCCTATGACTACTACTATCATAATAAAAATTCAATTCGATTCTTAATCAGCGCATACATGCCTTATACCAATTGATGAATCAAAGTGTCAAATCTCCAAATTCTCTTCAATTCTTGGTGTGCCTCATTTCCTTAACCTCTAGTATTATCTCTAATGTGTTGTGTAAGTTTTAGGTTTTCTAAATTAAGATAATAAAGGTTCTAACCACGAAATTAATCCTATGCCCAATATTAGTCTAAACCCAATGACTCCAAAACATGCTTTAAACAATGTGAAACTTGGCCCAAACCATATACTAACCCAACGAACTTAAATTCCATTATTTAAGTAAAAAATGGACTTTATAAGTGTCCCAAAAGTCAACAAAAAATAGATTATATTTAAATAAATAAATTATCTCCTTTATTTAATTTATAAGACGATACAAATTAGTTAAGTTAATACTTAATTATTAGTTAGGTATGTGTAAGTCGACATTTCAAGAAACTACTTCATGATCAGTGGAATATGATACCTAGGGAATATTCCAAACAAGGAAACCCTCGACACCTAGTCCTTGATCATTCCATAGTCCCTATAATACTTAGTCACAAAAAATATTTAATATATTGATTACCGTATCTTATGATAATTTTTAAATAGTTTGAATTCTCGTGACATATTAGAAATCATGTAACATCGTATAAAATATAATAAGTGACATATCTCATGCCATGAAAGAAAAATGTAATACCCCGTATTTTTATGCTATATTAATTTGGGGATTTATTAAATTTAATGTGAGTTAATTATTTAATAAAAATCCGAAAATTAATTATATTATAATTATTAACGTGACGAGAGTTAGTAATTATGGGAAATTAATTATAGTATAATTATTAACGTGACGAGAGTTAGTAATTATGGGAAATTTGTTGAATATTACAAATGAGAAAATTAATATATTATATTAGTTATATTGAATGTCATGAGTGAGTTAAATGACAATTTCAGAAATTTAAGTCGGAACGTGCTCGTGTCGCGTCGGGACTAAATTTTGATAAATAAAAAGTGAATATTTTATAAGTTTCCCGTATGGTCGTTTTGAGTGCGCCAACGCGTTCGGAAGGGTCGAGATAGTCAGAAAAGTGTATCCGGGGGTGTAGTTTGGGTCTCGGGGCGTTTTTAGGCCTAATTAGTAAGCCGGGAGGGCATTTTGGTCATTTCAACTTTTTGGGTAATTAAACCCACGAAAATCAGAAACATATATCAGCCATTTAGGTTAGTCAGCTAGATTTAGAAAACTCAAACACAAGAGACGGCCATAGGAGAGGGAAGAAGAAAGCTTCCAAGGAAATCCAAGGCCCCAAAAGTCATCCGTTTGCACCACAAACCACCAACGCGTTGATCGCGCAACGGGCTACGCAACCACACCAAAAACATCTGCAAATCAGAACGTCAAAAATCCCAAGCAAGTGTTTATCTTGCTATTTTCATTGGTGCAATTTTCATATTAGTTTAGGAATGATTAGGGATGAAATATATGGAAGAAAACCCAAATTGTGATAGGAATTTGCATGTAGTAAAGACTTAAACTTTATTCTGGAAGTCTCTTGTGATGTAGAAAGATAACCCACGAAATTTTGGTGTAAATAAGAAAGAAATTCTGGGATAAAACAGATTAGAATCATGAGTTAGAGATTTTTAGGGTTCTTGAGTTTTAAATGAATTATGGCATGATTAATCCATGTTTAGTGATGTAAATTGATATGTTTTACGTTGAAAATACCCGATATGATGATATAAGGTTAGAAGTATCAATTCTGGGACGATTAGAATTAGAAAAAATGGATTTGGTGTTAGTTTGGAGATGAAACCCGTAACTGCAATTCTACAGATTTCGCAGACCTGATTGATCGATCGATCGAGCCCAGAGCTTCGATCGATCGAGCCCCAGACCTCGATCGATCGACCCCTCCTGGCAGACTCCTATTTCCCTTGTTTAATTAGTTAAATTAAATTTATCGTGAAATAATTCTTGGGTATTCTTAATAAGATGTTTTGGGACATAGGAAAGACCAGTAGGACATATGAGATTTGGAAATTTGAAACTGCCTACTGTGATTTGATAAGTAGGACATGGTTGATGACTCAAATAGTAAATACTTGTTTTGTGAAAGTATAATATGACACTGGGAAACTTTATAAATTAATAAAGCTAAAACGAGAGTTGTGCTGCTAATTGGAAGTATTCTTTTTAAACAATGATATTGTTCGGTTTTGAAATCTTATGAGTAAGTTAAGATAAGCTAAATTATTGGGAAGGTTAGTATAATAAAATGATAAGATAAACCGTTGGGAAGGTTAGTACGATAGGCGTGCACATTAGAAGAGAGGTGAGAATTTCTTAAGAGAGTGTCAGTCTAATATGTTGTTGCATTGGCCTGTATCAATTTAAATACTTGCTAAACGTATTTTAAATCAAACACACTTTCGGGCTCTGATCCGTTTCTCTCTCTCTCTCTCTCTCTCTTGCATATATATGTATGTATTACAAGTGCCCAGCCACAGGGGCGTCTTTCTTAGGATCTCTTGGAAGGAACGTGCTGCAACTTAGGTGGGAGTTGCAGGTCTCTTGATTAGACGACTTCGTTCATTCGGATCCACTCTTAGTACTTTCATTTAATTGGGCATGTGTAGCTCTTTCCATTATTCCGTTGTTATTGGACATTTGTATTTCAGTTATTTCTAGTATTGTCACTATGGGATTTATTCAGTTTGAATTGTGTTACTTTATACTTCGCATGTTGACATTCGATTGACGAATGATTTAAATTAATTGGATTGTGTTCCAGGTTTATTGTGGCGTGATTCTTAATTGTTGAAATGTTGTTAATAAATAAATAAATCATTTTCTTTAAATAAAAATTTGGAAAGTAATATTTAAATATGGTTTTGACACTTAGCTTAATTATTTAGGGTGCAAATTGGAAAGTTTATTTTTACGACAGTGATGCTAAGAATGAACCAAACTATTCACCTTGATTTAATTTAATAAAGGAGTGATCGCCCGGTATTTAATTAGGTGGGGTGTCACAGGTGGTATCAGAGCATCAGGTTCTAGTGTCCATAGGATCTGTACGGCTTATTTTCGCTTTCAGCTTAACGTTATTGCTATAAAGCCCTATTTTTAGGATTGTTGTACTCTTGTTTTACGTTTAAGTCTTCAACTATTTGAGATTTGAAAATAACTGTAGACTAATAAACTTCTTCACATTTCAGATGCGTCAGAGATGTGCTCCGAAGGATAGCCGAACAACCAGCAGTTCCGGCACAAGGCACAATGAATGCAAATAAAGTAGCCGCCATTATTGCGCAGGCGGTGAATGCCGCACTAGCGGTGGTTCAGCAGGCTCCACCCCAGGTTCAGGCAGTGGCGCCAGTACCATCACAGCTTCCATCTTCATGGGAGAGGGTTCGGGATGCTTTTCAGAAAGCGCATCCCCCTGAGTTCTCTGGTAGCTCCGATATTGTTACAGTTAGCCAATGGAAGAAAGACATCCAGCGGAATCTCCGTATGTATGAGTGCACCGACGTGCAGAAGAAGTTATTGGCTTCCTTTAAGCTAGTGGGAGCCGTTTTGCAGTGGTGGGAGTTCACTACCACTTTGGAGGAGAGGGACACGATCCCTATTCAGTCATTTTGGGAGCGGTTTGACCGCAAGTATTTTCCACCCGCCGTGCAGAGTGAGATGAGGCGGAGATTACTGAATCTGAAGCAGGAGAGTCTTACCGTAGCAGAGTATGAGGAGGAGTTCACGATACTTCTCACCATTGTGCCAGATGAGGCACCTACTGAGAGCAAGAAGATTTTGTTGTTTGTCGACGGGTTAGCTTGGAGGATCCGTCAGCACCTTATTGGGAATTTATCCCTGAGTACTTTCACTGATGTACTCAATGCCGCATTGCTACATTGACAGGATCACCGCTTCCATCTGCAGGGAAGCAAGATAGCAGGAGAGTCTAGCCAGCAGGGCAGGACCGGGGGTAATAGTGCCAGTGGGGCACCATGTCATGGACAGACTCGTCAGCACGAGCAGAGTTCCCATCAGGGGGACCCTGCTAAGCGATTCTGTTCAGGTGATTCTAGGCAGGGATTTAGGGGTTATAGGCAGGGTCAGCAGGGCCAGCCTAATCATCAGGGCCAGCAAGGCCAGCACCGACAGCAGGGTCAACAACAGGGCCATCAGGGCGCCAATTTTCGTTTGGAACAAATATGTCATCGAGACCACCCTATCGAAGATCATGATGGAACCTACACATCTGGGCGCCAATTTTCGTTTGGATTTAAAACCTACTTTAAACTCCAACTTCTGCTCCCTCTTGTGAGCATAACTCTTGCACTGACCATGGAAATCTTCATACGCTCCCTAATGAGTGCCACCTCCTCCGAGGTGTCCCGAATGCACTTTAGCCCATATAACATGCTATCTCCCGTCTCTTACCGACAACTCGGTGAATGGAACGATTGTCCATATAAAACCTTATAGGGTTACATACCAGCTCCCCTTGAAATCTAGCATAGACGCCTATATCATATCCTCCAAGATCTGTTTCACCCATTCAGTTTGTCCACCTATTTGAGGGTGAAACATAATATTCATATTCAACTACATCCCCATATCCTCTCAAAAACTTCCCCATTATTGGGAAACAAATGTGATGTCCTTGTTGGACACTATATTGAGTGGTACCTAATAAAGGCATATAATCTCTCCTGTAAAAAGTTAAACATACAACTCTACGGTGTAGTTTGGACTGGAAGGAAATAAAACACCTTAGTCAATCTGTTGATGACGACCCAAAACAAATTATGTCCCCTTATGTACCTCAATAACCCAACAATGAAATCCATGAAGAGACTCTCATACTTCCATACAGGAATCTCCAATGACTACAACTCCCTTACTGGTCTATAGTGCTCCACATTTTCTAGGTAGTGGGTGGGACATTTAGACATGAACTTGGCTATGTCTATTGTCATTCCGGACCACTAATATTGCCTCATCATATCACAATACATCTTTTCACCACAAGGATTCACAGTGAACCGTGAACCACGAGCCTCAAATAAAATGCTCTTGATAATGTGAGACCCTTTAGCATAACCAAACTCCCTTGAAACCTTAAACCTCCATGTAATCCATTCGAAAGAAAGAGAACTCCCCTAAATTGGATCTCTTGAACCTTTTTTTTGGCAAAAGTAGTCCAAAGTTTGGGATATGAAAATTACTCCACTACTTTACGCACAAGGTATATAAGTTATCTCCCTCCTCTTTCCACAAGGCTGGAAAACTCATTTTCAGTCTATGATCAAAGAGTTTTCTATTGAATTCACATTCCTACGACAATATTAAATCGAGAAGTGGTAATATTTCACAAGCTCTAACCATTTCCTCTTTGTCGCATGTTCAACTCTCGCAGAATGAACATGTACTAAAAACTAATGATCGAAAAACAACTTAAAATTATCGCCCAATAAATAATCACTACACTAAAAGAGGTAGATGGTCACGATTTTGGCCTGTGACCATGGCCTATGGGTCACGATTTTAGAACATGACCATATTGAGGGTGAAAAAATTATGGGTCCCATTAAAAAATTGTGATCCCATATTGGGTTCTCAGGCTAGTGCTAACATCAATGTTGATTGGTTGGTTATAGTTTTGGATCGTGACCCTCAGTATGATGTTTTAAAGGGACATTAGTGTTGGCCACTATCCAGAACTCTGACCCCTAGTGTGTCATTTAAGACTATAAAATATATGGTCATGGTTTCGAATCATGACTATATATTTTATAATTGTAACTGGTCGCACTACGGGCTACGGTTTTGGATCGTGACCAACGATGTGACAATAAAATCGGTCACTATTCTTCGCCGTGACCAAATATATATTTTTCAAAATTTGTCACAGTTTTGTTCATGGTTTTGGACTATGACCGAATTAAAACAAAATATTTTCTACATCTAAAAAAAAATTCTAGATTTTTCAAACCTCTTTACATTTCTAGAAGTAAATATTAATCCCCTACGCCGTCCATAAATCAAATAATAATAATACATCACAAATTAACTAACTAAAGCCATCAAATATTTCAATACAAATAATTATACAATGCATGCTTGGGTGAATATCATAACAATGTCGCAATATCCTAATCAAAATCTAATGCAGTTATTGTTTCCTTCTATAAAATAGGACTTCAAAATATTTTTTCTCCAACTAGGCCTACAAATAAGACTTCAAAATATTTGAAATAGTGAGTAATAAAGGAATTGAATCCCCAAAAGAATTCGGGACGCCTATGTAGTGAAAAATGGCATCAAAGTCCACTCAGTTCATAAGATGAACAAGGTTGGGGTATAACCCATAATCTTAATCTAGGGTATCTCTTTTGATTTATGAAAATATATGTGAAATGTGTTGAAAGTGTAGAAAATTGTGAGAACACTCTAAATTGGGAATTGTGGTATATGCCCCCCTTTTGGGGCTTTTATTTATGAAAAATATGTGAATGTATATATGATATTATAAGGAGTGGGATTAGTGATACAAGCTAAAACTGAATAATAACAAGAAGCAAAGTAGGATAAGTTATTGAAGAATATGAGAAAATGGAATTAGTGTTACCAATAAGAGACTTTGATGCCCTGTGTCTCGGTGAACATCACATAATACAAACTACTAATCGAGGTAACCACATAAAAATAAAACATCAACAGAATCCATGATCATTTGTGTGGTTACCTTAGATTGGCGGTTTGTTATCAATATGGCATTCAAAACCTAAGAAGATCTACAAAATAATATTTTCCAAAATTTGAGTGATGGGGAACTAACTATAAGAGAACTAAATATATGAGTAAAAACACATAAACGTAAATAAATATGAGGGTTGGTGCAATACAAACGATACAAATATGGTTGTCATAAAAGAGTTAAGTAACAATAATATAATGTTTAAAACTCAATATTCGCTTAAATCAACTAAAAGAACGATTAAATTAGAATTGTGACCAAGAGCATACTGGAACTCTGTAGAGGCCTTTAATCTTCCTACTTGAATAGTCAAACCCTTCGTTGCTTGTATAATAGTATACCAATTGTCATTTATGCACCTAGAGCAAAATACTTTCTTGAAATTTCAAAATGAAAAACTAAAAGGCATTTCGATCAAGAGATCTTTACTCTTCATCTTAGATAAATCTATTATTTCAAGTAATAAGGGAGGATCAAATTACAACCATTTGCAGTGTCCTCCAGCTTCACCCACTCACAATAGAAGACAATTTCTTTGATGTCAAAGTATTCTAGTCCTAGGATTTTTTGAACAATACCATAATAGATCTGCACCATATCCTTTATAGTTTTATCATTTGTTCTAGCTACACAAGAATTCAAGGAATAAATTGATATTCTAATATTTTGCATCAATAGTTTTTCCTCGCACGATCATGAGATGAAATCAAAACAATTGACACATAATTTTTTAAACTCATTCGCATGGAAACTAGGAGCTTTGGCTAGGCGTGCAATCCTTGAAGCATTTCACCTTTACTTAAAAGCTATATTTTTTTGATGGATTTTTATTAAGTCATGTTTTACAACACATACATATATAGACGCAATATAAGAGGTTGTAATTACCACCTTTGATACCCATGAACTAAAATCACTTCCCTTCTAATTTCTGGACATTTTGCACTCATACTTACTAAATGTGTTCATGGAATTTTAGAGTTTAGTTGGTAATATAGAGAATACAAGTATTCGCACAAAAATAAGTTATATATGTAGTTACTTACTCTCTCAAATCTTAAATTTCATCTTGTAATTTGAAGACGTAAAAAGTTGCTTTATCATATTATGAATTGGTGAGTCTCATCTCTTTAAGTTTCCCGAAAGACAATTCATCCTCAAACTCTTCAGGTTCTTTGATCACTCATTCTTAACAAATTTTGAACCTCCTAAGTTCTTATTTCAGAATTAGTTCCCGGGAATATAATGATGATTCTACTGCTATGTATTCCTCTGCAATTGACCCTCCAATATATCATGTATTTTTAACGCAGTCTTTAAAGGTTTTGATCAATCGCTTGAAAGGATACATCCAACGATATATGACGGATCCACACAACAAAACCCCACTGCATAAATGCATAACCATGTTTACACTGATGTAAAATAACGACGAAGTAAAATACTTCTCCATGACACAAATCGTCTCAATAAAGTGGCTTTACCAACATTAATACGTGTCTTATTTACCACTTTTGCACATAATAAGGCAAAATATAAACTAATTTACGTAATTTTCCTACAAAGATCTTTGTGCTCAGAAAAGAAATGCGTAAAAAATAAGGGGAATAATTGGATGATGACGTTCCAGTCGTGTGACTTGCACTGTTTCAAGTCATTTGTTTGGTAATATAGAAACATATACAAATGACTAGTGTGGGGGCTTATTTATTCAAGACCAATATTGTAGCCAACCAGCCCAACGTTCAAAATGGACTGCACGGACCAACTAAAAATGTGTACTTTACATCCGTGTATTTGACATGTGCTTAAATGCATGAAGATAAACTCAAATGGTCTACCAACAATCTAGGAGGTGATATTCAGGGACACCTATGAGTTATCTACAAGCTGGTTGATCTACTTGTACAATTCAATGACTTATTTTTACAACTATAAAATGTACACCCTAACCTGGGGCAAAAGGATGTAACTTCGATTATTTGAGAAACACTAACAAGAATACCATAAACACTCCATGGATGTACGCAAGTTGCCAAACCACTTATGTTTGGTGTTGTGTGTGAGATCATTTATTTTCTCATCTTGATATTGCTTTCTAGTTTCCTTATTGTGATAATTCTTGCACTCGGAATTGGCACCGTCTGTGGGAAGTGATTGTTTTTCCTACAAAATTAGTTATCGAAAGAAAGCCCATGATGTCTCACCATATCAGTAATCTTCCTCAAGTTGGCGATGTGGAGGATAGTCCAGTCCCAGGTGAGAGATTTGCCAACCACCAAATCCCATGTATTACTAAGAAAGATAACCTTCTGAAGAAAGTCAGGGACCACCTAGGTCTACTAAGATCTTTAGGTTGGTCGATGCATATGAATCCAGGCTTCAAGAGCAGGAGGAGGCAAGATTCCTACAGATGGAAGATAATTCTCGTCTACAAAGGCGTTTGGAAATAATAGAGACCGATCTCCGTAGAGATACTAAGAAACGTTATGATATGTTTCCTAGTCCACAGGTAAGCAAGTCTTGTAGCCGAGGGAGCAGATCCAAGCATGACAAGGGTCAATCTAAGCACAATAGGTTGAAGCATGATTGAATAGAGAATGGTCGATCAGAGTGACACCACCGATATAATGATTGTCAGGATATCAAAATTTTGGTCCGTAAAGAGATGGACAGTCATCCAGCCCATTGAAGGGTCAGGTCCACCAGAGAGCTGTCCAAGAGAGCTCTCATCACCCAGATAAGATTCCCTTTTTCAAGGGCGATTGAAAAAGAGGAACTCCCAAAGAAGTTTTCCATTCCCAGATTCACAATCTATGATGAAAGACGGATCCTATAGACAATGCTTAGTATTACATGCAGACAATGACCATGTGGAGCCACAATGATGCTTCGATGTGTCGAATCTTCCCCTCTAACCTATATGAAGTAGCTCAAAAGTGGTTTAAGAAGCTACCACACATGTCGGTCAAGAGATTCAAGGTCTTAGCAGAGGCTTTCACTGCTTGTTTCATAACTATTAGTTTCCACCCGAAGAGAATTAATTCACTTCCTCAAGAGAGCCTTCTTGATTAAGCTAAGAGGTATCGAGAGGTCTTCAATGAAGTGGAGGACTGCTCAGATCAGGTTATTATTGCGTCCTTTAAGATTGGTATACCAACCACATCTTTGCTACACCAGTCCTTGACATGGAAAAAGGCTAACACCACTAACAACCTCATGGCACCTATTAAAAAATATGTAATGGTTTAGGACGTAGTTCACTCTACCATAGGAGACAACGGTTGAGCAACAACAAATAAATAAGGAGATAAAAATGACCCTCTAAAGAAAGGGAACAAGAACGGGGGCAGGGACGTGTCTAAAAATGGGAGCAAGGTCGATCCTTCAAAGGAATTCCAAGCTGTCACCACTGCCTTTAAAGAACTATTCTATAAGATCTTAAGCAAGATCAAGGATATGCCATTTGTTAAGTGGCCCACGAAGATGAGTGGTGACCTCATGAAGAGGAATAACATGTTGAGATATATATTCCATAAGGAGGGAGACCACATGATAGAGAATTACAAGGCACTGAAGTTGCATTTGGAAGAGATAGATCAGGCTGGACATTTGAACAAATACATAAAAAAGAAAGTTGATAAGGTGGTAGCCAATGGTGACCAGAAATTGGATAATATGCTTGGTCACAACATGGGATAGGGGTTCACAGGATTCATAGGGCATTTAACCTGAAGTAGATATGGGGGAATGCTATTCGTATGTAACTAAAGAAAGTCACTACTGTCATAGAGGCATTCCAGATTGATACTGGAAAAGCCAAGCTTGTAAGCGTCGATGACCAGAGGACGTCGACTAGACCAAACACATTCTTTTTACTGATGAAGACACCTAATTGGGTAAGGACTCCCCACCATGATGCAATTGTGTTTACTCTCATAATAAATTAGGATTGTGATAAGTTACTGGTAGAGTAGGGGAGCTCATCAGAGGTGATGTACCTAGAGCTATTCTATAAGTTGAAGCTCAACTTAATCAACCTCAAGGAGGCCATAGTTCCACTAGTCAGCTTCGCGAGAAAAATTATAATGCCATTGGTAAAGATAGTCTTGACAGTTAGGGTAGGAAATATCTCAAAAATGAATTGAATTCTTGGTTGTGGACATAGAATATCCATATCACTCCATTCTAAGCAGAGGTTGGCTACATGCCATGAAATCTGTACCATCTACCTACCACCAGAATCTCAAATGTATCACCGAATGGGGAATGGTCATGATTCTTGGAGACTAGGCCACTACAAGGAAGTGCTTCATTGCATCCATTAATCTCTAGAAGAAGAATAAGAACAAACCAAAAGACACCCCAAAGGAAGTCCCATATGGCTATCCATAGTCACCGTGCATGGATGGCGATGATCCACAGAATATTGGAGGAGGCACTTGGGAGGGGAATATTCTAGGAAGAAGCATTTAGATGGGGAATGTTCTAGGAAGAGGAATTTGGGAGGGTAATGTTCTAGAAGGAGGCACTTGGGAGAGGAAACCTTCAGGAGTAGGATAAGGGAATTTTTCAGGAGGCATCTGAGAAAGGTAACCCTATTGTTAAGTAAATAATTGTACCTACCCTTGAATTTCATTCTCTAGGACTGCCATGCTTTCGCTAACATTTCCCACCTCCCTTTGAAGCTTTGACATCTCTTCTTTAGTCCTGCCATGGTCTTTCACCTCTCTCGACATATGAACCTTCACTAAAGAGAATTCATCCAATAAAAGTACATTGTGTTTTATTTTGCTACTTGTCATATGTGAGACCACACCTCTTTTCCTACCCTTGTTTTCCCTCCCAAGTACTTTAGTTATGCCATTTTCTTCAATGTCATAGGAGATGAACTCAAACTTACTGCTCGACATGCATTAAATCATTACTTATAACATAATATTTTATTTAGGACTATGATTTTGATAATATTTTACTATAATGTGTATATATATGATAACTAAATTCAAACCTACTAGAGGCGAAGTCAATTTGTGGGGGAATTTATTGGTCCCTTTTTCTCATCAGGCATGCAAATACATGTCGACTCGATTAGGTTTTTTACCTTCTTCCAGAGTCGCTTGCGTCCGTTATGCCCATTCAACCTAAATATCAACATAATATTTTGTCCCAAGTTTGGAGACTTCAAGTTTTTTGACATATTTATTTTATTTTTCTCCCTCTCGTCAGTTTCGCCTCCCTGACCTCATTCTCCAAGATGTTGTTCAATTGGTTAGTGGGCATTTTAATATTTTGGGAAACTCTCTCTTTTAACTTTAAAATATCATAACTAGTTTCGCCCTTCGAGAAATAAATCTTTCGAAGGTTCTTTTGAGAGGTTTTCAATTGATCACCTACTCAGGAAAGAGTTTTTTCCTTTGAATTTGCTGGGAATGAAATGGTGTTATTAATTTGTTCCCACACGTTATCATTTATGTTATGATCAAACTTATTTCAAGTCACCCTCTATGCCCACATTCATCTTTACGAGGGAGATAGAAGTTTTTTAAAAATCTAAAAGTCAACTTTATTATCAAGAGGATGTTTCCTGACCAAGGAGAACCCAATGGGATTCTTAGGGTTTTCTTGGATTTCCTCGCTAGCAGGAGGTGGGGGTGTTAGATTAATAGGGGGTTCTTGAGTTTGATGACTCGAGTTGGTAGATTGAATCTATGGTGGAGTATAATATTGATAACATGGAGGAGATGAGAATTGAGGTTGAGGTGTAGGAGAGCACCCATTTAGCGATGTTCTACACTTTGGTTGATTATTTTCGTTCCTATTCGACATTTCCTATAATTAAAAAATAGTGATGTATGCAAGAAATACATGTTTATGACTATATATATATATATATATATAGTCATAAACATGTATATATATATATATACCTTTTCAATCACTTTTAAAATACACTCGACGTGTTGGATTTCCATCCAATCAATATTACTATTTAAAAATCAATGAAATTTTTCACTTGGCTAACTGGGTAGGAGCTTATCTATGATTGATGTATAAAGGTCTATGTCATGAACTCGAAATACTTTTTTCTTCAAATCACTGACAAGATTATTTTTAATATGCAAATTTCGCGAGACATCACAATTTCGGTGAATTATCTCTTTATAGAGTCGTATCCATAACAGATGAATATATACTCAGCCTTTTCTAATAGTGTCACTAACGTCAGTGCCCTACCTGGATTATTAAGGCAAAATATATTATCTACTGCCTCATCCTAGCATTCAGGCAAGGAAAACAAAATAAGATCGAACAGGTACTCTTGCGTGAGAACAACTACATAATTTGTAGGGTAATTAAATTATGCTCATTTTTTATTCACAGACTTGTAAATAGGAATTCCCTCTATATGGTGCGCACTAATGAAAGATGTTTTAGTGAGGTCAAATTGCACCCTCTCATACTATTATTGAAATTAATTACTATTGCAACTCATTTTTCCAGAGAAAATATATCGAAGGGTATGAATATGAGTCCTAAAGATAATGACTCTAATTAATCCTAAAGTTATTATGATTTTCTATCTGATCAATCATACATAACAAGTCCAATTTCAGTTCATTTTTTATTTAATTAAATTTAAAATTACTATTATGAAGATCGGGCATCTTTGAGCGTATCTATGTGTGTAGTTGTTAAGATAGTGTAGTCTCTAAGATAAATAATTATTTAAAGGTTTATTATGAAGAATTAATAGAGTGAGCATTTTAAGTATCAATCATCCGTTTCCAACATGATCAGTCAACAAAATCCACAACAACCATCAACCCAACAATCCAACACATGTTTATCCCAAACTCATTCTAAATCGTTTACTTGATTAATTACCTTAAGGAATAAAGTGGCTTACATGATTATTCCATTTCTCTATTCTAAATACATAATTAAACAAGTAGTTTCAAATAAATTTTCAAGATTATTGAATAGTGAAAACTGAGCATCCTGTCAATATGCTTGTCGTTGTCAGTTTTGCACCTCAATACAAAAATATAAAATTTGACTACACATATTTTATATGTATAGCTGGGAGTTCGAGTACCGAATCCATAGGGAATGTCGTTTAAAATTTAATCAATTTGTTACTTTAAACAACAAGTGAAAAAGACGATTCTTGATTTATTAAATGTTTTAACACTACAATTATTCTAGGAAGATATTGAAACTAAATTAATTTGTAAATATAAAAATTATATATTAAGAATTAAATCCCTCTCCATATAATAGGTAGCATAAATGGTTACTTGGTAGGACATATTTTTAAACGTGATAAATGCCCATTTAAATAATTATTTAAACCTGGAGTGTTACTCCCCAAATTTTTATAAAAGTCTAAATAAGAGTTTTGAATCAACAATAATCCAAAAATTACACACGCGACGTCACAAATGTGGTACATACATGATATACCCCATTAAGGTCCCTTAGTGTAATTCCAAGAATAATCAACCCACCAAAAATCGGTTTATTCCATCATACCATAGCCAAACAACTACACACTCAAGGTCAATTTATTAATCTTAACCTAATTAAATTTAACTAGAAAGCATTTTTAATTATTTAAATTAAACAGTGCATGAGAAGAGATAATATTTAAAAGAAGAAAATATTTTTTAACGTGAATACTTATTATGCAAGCATTTAATTAATTTTAGAGTGAAAATAACTAATTATAGAAAGCAAATAAATTAATTACCTCAATAATCTATTACAAACTAGAATTAAATTAAAATTACAACTAAAAATGAACTAAACTATACTACTCTAAACCACTAAAATATGATATGAGGTGTTCAATCTCGTGGATAGTGTATGGTTTGGTTCTTTATATAGGTGAGGAAAAGTGGTTGATGGTTTAAATTTTGTATTTCAACAAATATGGGCAATATTATAAGATACTAAAAAGGTGGTTGGTAGAATGATAAAAGAAATAAAGCCTAAAAAACAAATGGTAAGAAGATGGGAAAAATTTAAATATTTGGGGTGAAATGGCATTGCGATTTGCATAGGAGAAATAGGTGATTAACAAAATGGCAATGGGGTTGTCGTGGGCTAAGGGAAAGTAAAAGGGGGAGGGGCAACTTCCACATCCATACGCGCGTGGCACATGGAAAGTCTTGAAAGGTGGAAGACTTAAAATATTTTTCAAAGGAATAATAAATAATTATATACATCACTTAGAATACAGAAGATAATAGAAAGCTCACATGGTAAGTATACCTATGTACCTTTAAATTTACCGAGTCATTTAGTTATTAACAATTACGCACGTATAATTCATGTTGCGTATAAGGTGTCAATAAATGAATCACTCAAATTAATAAGGTATAATATTGATGAAAAATAACTATGTAGCTATTTAGACAGGTGAATCCTTAGATGAGTTTAATATTTTTTTATTTAAAAGAATGGGCAACTTAGAGAGCAAAATCTATTAAAAAATATTTAGGCATAGCCATAACATTGAAGAAAGAAAATATTTTTGATTTTTTTTTTCAAACTGTATTTTATTTATATGATTAGAGTTGGTTTCACTCAGAAACTTCCGCCAATAATCACTTAAAGAAGATTTTATTCATTTTTTATTTACTCATTTAATAATGAAAACAAAACATGATGTATGCCAATACATAATGAAGCACCCAGACGGGAATGTTACATAGTCCTCAATGTTATTTAAGAATAATATTCAATTAAATTGGGAGATAAATGTTATTTAATATGGGGCTATCCCCGAATATCACATCCAATAATCTTGCAAAACACGTTAAAAAATGAAAAACAAAATGAAAAGAAATATATTTTTTATATTGGTAACAAAATATAAGTATAATCTAATAATTTATCATAAACTAGAAGAAGAAATTTTTTAGGGTCCACCGAGAAAGCATATTGACTTTGTGGGATTAACGGTGGACTACTACAATTTTTCATGCCTCCAGAAAAATAGGAGTTCCGTTTATACAATGGATGACATGCCTTGGGCGAAAAATTTGAACCATCACAAATTTTTAAGTATTTTTTTTGCGATGGATGGTTTTGATATATCAAGGGACAAGTACAACTCGATTCCAAGAAAATTAAAATTTTGTCCTAGTGATTTTTCAAATGGAACTGAAGATGGGGCACATTAAAGTGAAAATTCCATCATGAAAATCATTTTGAAACAATATTTGTTGACAAGAATTGTATCAAAGTCCTTATGCCTTTCATTCGATTCTTATGGTACATATAATGATTCGACAACAGTGAACAAAAATGACGTGGAAAGAAATTAAACTTATTATTAAGCATGTGTTGAATTTAAAAGGAGAGGGAATCACAATCAATCCGGTCATTGAAAAGTGACTTCATTTCCATGCCCTTTACATTTTTAGTCTCATTTATCAATTGGGTGATATGAATAATGGTTTATTATAAAGTACAAATCTCTTCAAAGTCCTTCGATTCCTTATTTAGTTCAAAACATTCTTCATTTTCTAAGTTATTAAGAGAAAAACTATTATTGGATTCACAAAAAAATATTTAATTTTGTTTCCCAACAATAATTTTCTTCACGATAATAATTATCAAAATTTTCATGTTTTAGATTTTTCAAATATGTACTAAATGAATTGTATAACACCTCGTATTTTTGTGCATTTGATATTTAATTAATTCGGGTAATTTTAAATTACTTGTGTGTCGTAATTTAATTAATTATTATTAATATTTATTTAAGTATTAATGTGCTGAGTAAATGGTTAATATTGGAATTTAAATTACTAAGTGAATAATAATGATTTCACTACAAGAAAAATTGGATTTCGCGACGTTTTGTAAACGTCGGCATAAGCTCTAAAAACATCGGGAACAAAAATTCCGACGCTTGAGCAACGTTTTTAAAAACCGTCGGCGTATCTACAGTTGGGAAATAAGTGTCGTTTATTAAAAACGTCGGGTAAAGATATTCCGACGCTTCCTACGACGTTTATCAACCATCGGAAATTATCCCCACTTGTGGTATAAATGCGATCTTTTTTTTAAAAAAAACGTCGGTTTTGTCTCAACGTTTCCCAAAAAGCGTCGGGAACATTAAATTAAAATATTAACCCAATTCAATCATTCATTTTAAAACATCTGAATGTTAACTAATTTTTCCCATACTATATTCCCAAAAAAACCTACATACAATAATATCTAATCATCCCAAAACAAAATGAAGAAAGCATATCTTCAAACATCCAAAATTTGTCTACTAATAAGCCAAAAATTCGTAACCCAAACAAAATATGAAACATATATTATCATAAAAAAAAATGCTAGAGTGATGTTCAAAACAGTTAATACGATCTCTCCGCGTCCATGGGCATGACAAAACCACCTGTAAAAAGAAAGAAAATAAGTATTAAAAAGTAAATAAGTTAAGGTAAAAGTGATGCATAAAAGAAAAATGAAAGGTGGTTAGGGACTTACTTCCAAATTCAAACTTTTCAATTAGTTGGTATTTTTTGCCTTCTTCATCCGCTCCTAAAATTTGAACAAAAATATAGTTGGAAGAGGGATAGTAATTAGCTTCAATGTTTTCAAATCAACTTCTTCTACGATCAAACTAAAAATTAGTGATATATATAACTTTAAAATATATTTTCAAATATAAAAGAACCACAAAAATGTAATATGTTAGCAAATAATATTTCCATATAGCTTATGAAGTTTGCAACCCGACCCAAATAAAAAAATGTAAGCCACACAATCTAGGTTGGTAACATTTTTTATGTCCAAGTTAAAAGATTAATTTTCAAAAGATATCCCTAAAGTTTTAACATTTTTTATGACAAATTGTGATCAATGCATTATTATAAGATTTATAAAAATAGACGTAATTTTTTGTAAATTACTTTTTTTCGTTGTTAGCTACTATAATACACTCTATTTTTTTTCATGCATTCGAATAAGTGAAGTCATAATAACATGTGGATGTTGATAAAGTAAATAGTTATATAGTAGCAAAACATGTTTTTCACGCTTATTATTTTAAAAAAATCGACAGAGTTTCCTTTGTTTATTTATGAAACCCAACTTGTTTTAACATTTAAAATTAACTCAACAGCAACAACTACCACCAAATTAAACCACAAATAAATCAATCCCTTCCACCAATTTCAATGAATTTCCATTGGAACGAGTATAACTATCATACATATATAATGGATCTTATATGCATCAAACGATGAAAATATTAATGTTCTTGCTTTAAAATGTGCCATGAAGAATTTTAGAGGCAAAAATACTAACCCCCCAATAGTTACGAAGTTGAGTTCGCGATATGATTTGCGGTGATGCCTTCATTGAGGATTGCGATCGACGTTGTGATTGAACCTCAAATGTTAAAGGTTGCAGCTGTGGCGATGCTACAGGATCAACATTAGTGTTGACAGGAACCTAGCAATTAGAATATACAAAATATTAGATGTAATGCATAAAATTAAGAAATTGTACTCATACATCCAAAGATTGATAAAAGTTGACCTGTTTAGCGCCTAAAGAAACATCTCACGTAGATTGGATAAAATCACCCATAGAACGCATGCGAGACTCCATAAAATCCTGTATATAAGCTTCCACCCGTTCATTCATCCGAGATTCCATAGCAAATATATGTTCTTGCATTTGAGCTTCCATTTTCTCTTTCATTTCAGCTTGCTTCTTCTCATATTCTGCCTCTATCTCACATCGCATCCTCTCATGTTCAACCTCCATCTCACGTCACATCCTCTCTAGCTCTTATTGATGCCGTGTCTCAATATCTCTCAACTCAAATTAGGATTGCTTATATGATGGTCCAAATATCATACTCGGAGAGACACCGAGTCCAAATGCGAGCACACGCCCATGTCTTTTGGGTCCCATAACTTGCCTAAACATATCATCCCGTGCAACACTGGTCTCCGCTGTTTCTGGATGTTGCGATTCTAGATCATCCATCTCTTGCTACAAAAATTAACCCCAATTCTTATACAAACTTCAAATTAGATCATACATATGTAAGAATCCCTATATGCATGATTTAAGTTTCCATCAAGGCGCACACATGTATAACTATCATCTATATAATAAAGTAGGAAACTTATGTTTGTTCAGAGGTTACTCCCTAGCATGTTTGCTCTAGGTATATACACATTGAGATTTCAGATTCTTTGATTTCAGATATCTAAATTATTTTCATGTTGCAGGTAATAGGTAATAGTCCAATGACTCCATTTGAAGGTAAGGTATTTTTGTGAGGCCAATCATAATTGTTTTTATGCATCATTTGTTTTTACGCATAACTTGAAAATTTAAGGCCAATCACAATTGTTTTAGACCAAATGTAAGGCCAATCACAATTGTTTTTATGCATCATTTGAAAATTTAAGGTCAATCATTTCTATATTAGAGTGCCGCAAACTCTAGAGTTCCATACTCAAATGGCAGGCATCGTTTGAAAACATGTATGTTATTTTGCTAAAATTATGTTATTTACGATTACTTGAAAACAACTATTTTATGTGGGAGTTGGTATTGCTAAAGTTATATATGAATCACATATAGTTCTACTGTTCATGGTGTTGGAGTTGGTATAAGATTCTAATTTCATAAGTTTATTCTTTTCGTGTAAATTGAAATGAGCCGCATAGCCTGGATCAATTGATTTTCAAAAGGAACAAACACAATAAGAATAAGATGGACCTTTTTGGTGTAAAATGATTTCATAAAAGTGCTATTATTTTTTTTCCTATTTTACTGCTAATGCTTCATCATACTCATGTCATAAATATTTCTTAACTGGGTGTATAGTATGGGACAACCTACAGTTACAACATTCAGGTTCTTGGTCCAAATTTCCCTTTAAATGTTAAACTAATATGTTTCTGATTGTTTAACGAATCATTTTTAGTTTTATTTTGTATTCGCCTCAAGATTTTGTGAATGTACAGCAGCGTATAACCCCTCCCTATGCCCTTCAAGTAGTGCAACTTCCCTTCACGGGCGTTAGCTTTAACCACGACCAAGCTAGTAACAACTTCCCTTCGCGGATGTAGATGATATCTCAGAGCAAGTTGATATTCCACCAAATGCACTATATGTTCTATCTGGTCTAGACACTCTGAACCCAGTATTGAATATTGATAACAAATAGAAGCTGATTGGAGAATATGAAGAAATAATTGGGACATGCTTTGTTTTCAGCGAAAGTGATGCGGCTCCTGTGGTTTATGAAGAGCAATAACCGTCTGAAACTAGCCTTTTCTCGAGAAAATGCATAATAGACCCAAATCAAACTGCAGTCAAGCAAGTCCATCCAGTTGTCAGCCTACATAAAATCCTCAAGTTCAAATTGTCAACGGAAGCTGCCATAGAAGATGTTCTCGCGCAAAAGACTAATATTTAATGGTGATTTACCAACCCAAAAATATTTGGCATCAAAGATTTTTATAATGGAGTTATCCTACTCTCAGTAACCTTTTTTCTCAGTCTAGCCAAATGACAAGGTAAAACCAATCACTAAGTTGGCATATGACAAGTCTATCCACTATAACCATACAACATTTTAAATAAACCAAAATTGTCATCCACATATATTTCCTTATTTTATCAACATTCATCTTTTCTGTCGATATTGAAGAACCAAACTCAGAGATGTTTAATATACTTTTAATGTAATTGACATTCCATACTTTTAATATACTTTTAATGTAACTGACATTCCATAGAATATTACACAGGCCTTCAATACGACCTTCAAATTTATAGATGATGGGGCAGATTATGTTGAGGTATACAATGTGACAGTGGTTGCTTTAGAAGAGGCTACGAAGAAAGTTGCTCTAGCAACAAAAAGTGATGGGAGAAGTCCCACTCATGGGAATATCAAAGAGAATTCAACAGGTGCTGGAACTCGGGTAAATTGTATTCCTAGTGATCACCAAGGGAGTTTGGCGCAAAAATTATCTGAGGATGGCATGGACAAAAAGATTCGCGAACTTACCCATGAGCTGGATTGTGATATGCTTACAAGCGCATGATACAAAAACTTCCTATCCTAATAAAGGTGTTAAAATGTTACCATCTCTGATCAATAGGTAAAGTGACAGGTAATGACCAACCAACATATTCTATCAACCAACCGATCATCTGTTACATGATATTGGTACCACCATCTGATTGGTCCATCTGTTACAAGTTGTTGAGTTTGAAAATACACTCACTATTAGTCTGGTGTAAGCAATGATAGAAAGTTTTGATATTTCTTAGTCAATATACGTTTGAGGCCATCCACCGGATGTCCAACTACCATCTGTTACTTGCTCTAGAAAAGTGGTCACAGTCCTCTCTATCAATTCCTCGATGAGCAAGTCCACATCAGCTGTGGCATGCCAATCGACAACAATTTGTGTTTTCTTGAAGTATTATGTTTGATATGGACCGTATATTTTCATTATTTATGCTACAATATTTTTTTGATAGTTATGCAATTTTTTGATAGTTACGCAATTTTTTCATTATTTATGCTAAAATATTATGCCTACCATCATCTAACCTTTCAGGGGTATTCCAATATCAGATCAAGATAATATGCCTAACATCATCTAACCTTTTAGGGGTACTCCAATATCAGATCAATGGTTGTAGCAGATAATAGCAGTTCTAGTGTTATGACAGGAAGTTCTAACACTGCTGAAAACGCAAGCAGCTATCTAGCAGGTCCATCGATTTTTGTCTACGTCCGTTTAGTTTTTACTCAATTTTTGTCCAAATTCACCTGCAGTTATGAAACATAAATTATGTTTATGTTCAATAATATTCAAATGTTAGGACATATTCTATAATATTCTGTAGTTATGAGATTTTGTTCCATAGTGCATTGAACATAAATAGAATTTACATTGATCTCATAACTGCAGGTCCATCTAAATTCTATTTATTATATGGTTTCAATTGTGTAGTATGATAGTCAATGCGCTCCTCACCATTATTAATTTTGCATTGATTCTCTAATATATTTATTATATGCCAATTGGGTTTCAATCTCCCATGTTCCTTAACATTAATTTACTTTCTACATTGTAAAGTTTTATATCATATCCAAAACTAATTATCAAAGTCCCATTTCATACCATAAATCTTCATAATTTTGGGAGAGATGTGTGCATGAGATAGTTAGAAACATACACTAGCCTAGTTGAACATAGACTAGCCTAGAATACACCATATTCGAACATCATAAACAGATACTAATCTAAAATATATTCTAACATCATACACCTGATCAAATATTGATACAGAATAATAACCGTAATGAAAGGAATTATTAGAAACCAATATTGATACTTATTCAATTCTGTAAAAAAAAATAAGAAAATGGAATAATAAATACAAATCCACACAAGTTATTAATGCATATTCAAATGCCTAGCTAATCAATATTTCTATTCATCTTCATCTATCTACTCCATGGTTTCCTCATCAACTAATGCTCCATCCACACCTTGTCTAACCCAACTAACATCATCATCATCATGTGTCAATGTTGTATCATCCAAACATTGATCACTCCATGCCTCTGTTTCATCATTCATAGTGCTCTCGCTTGTTAACTGTTGTCCAAACACATCAAAAATGTCTCGGGGTTTTATTTTAACACCAATATGCCAATCTTTCTCCAGTAGGTCTTGTTCATAAAATACTTGCTTTGCCTGAGATGATAGTATGAATGGTTCATCGGCTTTTTTATGCTTTGGATACAACAAATGGTTGAAGTTTACAAGTGTGAATCCAAAGTCATCTTGCTCAATGAGACCTCTACCATTGTCAACCTAGTCACACTTGAACAACACAAACTTATAGTTTTTTGAATAATGCAGCTCAATGATATCTGTCAAAACTCCATAAAAATTGACATCTCCGGATATGGGATTTATGTCTCTTGCACTTGCGTAACTTTCACTCGTTGCGTTTAACATGACTCCACTATTTTACGTGGCTCTTCTCCACTCGCGAGCCTTAGTGTGATACCTAACGCCATTAATAATATACCCGATGAATCTTTTTACCTTTTTCTGGGGACCCATAGATAAAATTTGAATTTCTTGTGATACATCTGTGTTATTTGCCTTGACTAACGTCCTCACCTATTTTATTACAAAAAAATGTCATTACAAGCAATAGTTATTTAATAATACATTTAAATGTAAAACATTGTTTTCAATGTAGATTTTACTTACATGATCCTTCAACCACAAATGAAATATTTCGTTATGAATGCGGTCCACATCATGGGGTCTGAGATGAGAATCACTCCAAATTGAAGCACGATGAGTACTACATTAAAAGGAATCATTACATTATTCTTTGCATGGCTAAAAAATGAAGGAATTTTATTCAAGAAGATACTTACTCTCGAAATGGAGCAATTGCATCTGTGTTGACAAGCACATATCGATGTGCTTGTACATATATAATGTCATCAAGCATAAATCCCTCCGCTTTTCCTAGTTTATGACCACAAACGTGATCAAAAGAACTACCATCATCATTCCTTGTTGGGCGATTAGACTTCGTCTCAACATCATCACTTAGATACCTTGAGAAAAATGTCAAACATTCTTCTACCCAATATCCTTGTGCAATTGAACCCTCTGGATGACTGCGGGTATTCACATAATTCTTCAATGTGAACAAGTATCTATGGTGAGGGAAATTTCAATTAGTAAGAAAAAACTACCATGATTTTTTTTTAAATATATATATAGGGAGAGGTTCACAAGTGAACCTAAAAGGTGAACTTTTTAATGAACCTTAACAAAATAACACCTAACAACTCATTAATTTTAATTTTTATATTGTAATTGGTTCGCGCCAGCGGCAACGAACACACGTGTCGATCGATCCTCAACCCCCTCACCCCCCCCCCCCCCCAACCACCACCACCACCATGAAATCCCTTATGACAGCAGGGCTACCAGGGGGTGGGGGTGGGGGTGAGGGGTGCGGGGACGGGTGGGGTGGTTGGGGATCAATCGACACACGTGTCCGTTGCCGCTGGTGCGGACCAATTACAACATAGGAATTAAAACTAATTGATTATTAAGGATTTTTTGCTAAGGTTCATTAAAAATTTCATCTTTTAGGTTCACTTGTGAACCTCTCCCTATATATATATATGAAGGTGGAAAGATCCTCTCAAGTCGTCATAGCGTGAGCTCAATGCGAGATTGAACACGATCTAAATTGGTCACATTCATCACTTTCGAGTACATATTCCTAAAGAAGTTGCTTAGCTCAACTAATGGTTCAAGCACATTTTTAGGCAACACATTTCTTAAGGAAATGGGAAGTAGTTCTTGCATTAAGATATGGTTGTCATGACTCTTAAGTCCTGATAACGTACGTTGTTTAAGATTAACACAACGCGATATGTTCGAAGCATAACCATCTGGGACTTTCACCTCCTTCAACATTTTACAAACTATGTCTTTACCCTTCGTGTCCAAGGTGAAACATGCAAGTGGCAAATAATATTTGTTGTCTGCCCGTTTCTGAGGATGCAACGGCTTACGAATACCCATATCTTCCAAGTCATGATGGGATTTTAAGTTATCGTTCCCCTTTCCATCAACATTTAATAATGTCCAAAGCACATTATCAGACACATTTTTCTCAATATGCATTATATCAAGATTGTGGCGTAACAAATTATCCTTCCAATAATTTAACTCAAAAAATATACTTCTTTTCTTCCAATTATGTGTTAAGGTTTCACCTGTCTTATCAACCCTTTTCTTCTTACCTCCTACCTCTGGATCCTTCCCAAAATTATTATTGAAATTTTTTACCTCATCATATGCTTCCGCTCTAGATAATTGGTTGGGCTTTGTATCCAACTCAACTGTGCGATCAAAGGAGTTTTTATTTGTTCTAAATTTATGCGCTTCAGGCAACCATCGACGATGACCCAAGTAGCAATGCTTACCCCCATTAAACAACCAATGGGATCGAGTGTACTTATGACAACAGGGACATGCCAATCAACCTTTTGTGCTCCACCCCGACAAATTTGCATAAGCTGGAAAATCACTAATTGTCCATAACAATGATGCATGCATTTTAAACATTTGATTACTGGTTGCATCATAAGTTTTTACCCCAACCCATAATTCCTTTAATTCATCAATTAAAAGGCGCAAATAAACATCAATGTCATTTCCAGGGCTGCGAGGACCATAAATAATTATTGATAATATCATATATGGTTGTTTTATACACAACCATGGAGGAAAGTGTTATATTATTACAATTACGGGCCACGTGCTATGGACAATACTCATGCTCCTGAATGGGTTGAACCCATCACTGGATAATCCAAGCCTAACATTCCGCGGTTCAAGTGCAAAATCTGGATGAATATCATCAAATGTTTTCCAAGAAAGTGAATCAGCTGGATGCCTTACATTTTCATCATCAACACGCTCATCGGCATACCATCTCATCTGTGATGCTATCTTTGATGACATAAAGAGCCTTTGAACTCTTGGTATCAAAGGGAAGTATCGTACCACCTTTGTAGGAATTTTTCGATTTATAATGGCATTAGCATCTGATTGACCATTTACTTGTTTGTACCTTGGGGTATGACACTTCTGGCATTCATTCTCTCGTTCTGTCTCATTCCAATAGAGCATGCAATCGTTAGGACATGCATGTATCTTCTTGTACTCTATCCCGAAGTTTGCAATCAACGTCTTCGCTTCGTAGAAAGACTTTGGCAATGTTTCACCATCAGGAAATGCATCTTTTAATAATTTAAGAAACATTGTGAATGTCTTGTCACTCCACCCACCAAGGCACTTTAAATGCAATACTCTAACAAGAAACAAGAGAGTTGTATACTTCTTACAATCTGGGTACAACTCTCTTTTAGATTCTTTTATCAAATTGAAGAATTTATTGGTTACTTCATGAGGGCCATCCATATGTTGATGCGCATCACCACCACCCATAAAGTTAAGTGGACTTGTAGGAGGAATTCCAAAAGCATCATGTATCATCTCTTGCATTTCATCACCAATAAATGAGTCAGAAGAAAGAACCGAAGATGATGCAGGTTCCCCGTGATGAGTCCAACATGTGTAGCTATCTAAAAACCGATTTAGCAATATATGTTTTACAACATCATCTTTCTTCACATATAGCATATTGCGGCATTTCTTACATGGACACAATATTCTTTCAGCATTCGGTCTATTACCAGAGGCAAACTTAACGAATTCTTCTGCTCCTTTCTCATACAAAGGATGACCTCTATGTGTTATATTAATCCAACTCTTATCCATCAGCATGAATTGATTAACCTAATGAAATGAATAAGTAAACATAACAAAATTTTGTCAATTGGCAAGTTCAACACAAAGGTAATAAAAAGTAACATGCAATATGACTTTTGTTTCTTAACAAATATCATGGTCTAAGGTTGTCAAATATAAAAAATAGAGAGCAAAAAAAAGATGGTCAACTTAATATTCTTTTAAAAAAAAAATTAAAACAACATAATAGAATGAAAAAAAGAAAAGATTACACAACTTGTCAAATGTAACAAAAATATGTAAAAACTACTATTGAGATGAAATTTACAAAATTGTACACGACTTACAACAACAAGATTCTCTACCGAAACATCACTTCGTCTCAACAATAAGCATAATCCAACATTTGAAATTAATTCAACCCCTTCGATCAAACGCACCCTAATGGCCTAAAACCTTATTTTCCATTACAAATAAAAATTCTTACACATTTTCTAGCTTCCGAGTGGTTTCTATATCATTTATTCGCCTTCCAACTTACATTAATGTGTTCTTAGCTAATGCACATTTTAAACATGCGTTTGATATTATGTATTCATTACTATTTCATTGGATATAGTCGTAGAAGTGAAAATGATACCTGGACAAGAGGTCTCTGAAGGCCGATATTAGAAAGAGCTCGAGATAACCAGTTTGATACGCCTATTGATATCCAAGTCACGTTCGCTTCAACAAAGAATACTACAATATAAGAAACATAATTTTATTTTATCAAATTCAAAAGACCATACCCATATCTTTGATTGTGGAAAGGTGATTGTATTATTAATTGATTCAAAAATAATTTATTTTCTTGAATCAAAACTTTTTACATTCTTGAATCATAAATGGTTAACAAACTAACCCTTAAACCAATGTTAAAGAGGCTCGTTTTAATGACACGTATAAGAATAAATCTACATTCCATTTCAATTTTTTTATATTTTCTGAAGAACCAAACATCCCATATAATGGAATTAAACTAGAGAACAATTCAAAACACATTAACTACTAGTGGTAGCGCACTAGTACTAAAGCTCCAAGGTCAGTTGGGTTTGCTCCCCATTTCGAGTCTCGGCAGCTACAAACAACCTGGGAGTTAGCGGCTGGCCACTGATCCGCGAGTGGGGATTGGTCGAGGTGCGCGTAATGCTGGCCCGAACACCTCATGGTACCTCAAAAAGGGGGAATATTACCAAAAAAAACTACTAGGATCAAATACCAAAAATCCCCTCAAATATTTTTTAATACACATTTAGTCCAAGCCTTTTTAATTTATTCCAAAAAATCTCTCAAACACCCGTTTAAGTAATATTCTTTTATTTTTAAAGTTCGCGCTAGCGGCATGTTGAAGGACTTTTTGAAACAAATAAAAAGAGTTGGACTAAATGTGTATTAAAAAATGTTCGAGGGCTTATTTAGGATATGCGACTGACTACTAACCACAAGTGTTTGATTATACACACATTAATCAATACATATTACCAAAAGATAAAAAATATATATAAGAAACAGGTATTAAAAAAACAGTTTGAAACCTAATAATTACCAAAATTCAATCATCATGTCAAGAAGCAAGAAGGTTAACGATTCCCATTTCTATTCTCATTCCAAAATAGACAAAAGGAATCACTTCTTACTAATTCACAATACCATTAATCAAGAACGCATCACTTCTTACTAATTCACAATACCATCATCATTTACTCTCTAAATAATGATGATTCTTGATTAATATTGGATTATAATTCCACTGTGGAATATAAAATATAGATATCTATTAAATAACCACAATAAGAAAAACAAAAGGAAGAGAAAAACCAAAGAATGATAAAAATCATGTCTTTCGACCAAGGTCTTGGAGAAACATTCAGAAAAAAACGTGGATAAGAGAAAAAAACGTTCAGAGAAAAATTTATGGATTGGTGTTCTGAAAAAAATGTGGATTGGTGTTCAGAAAAACGTGGATTTACCTCAAACCTCGAATCCAAGATGAAGAAGCAGCCTTGCGTCTCAACAGGTGTGTCTCGATTTTAGCTTAGGGCAATTGAGAGTCGTATGTGAGAAAAAAAACTGATAGCCGTATAGGAACACAATAGTGATTTTTTTTGGAGGGAAACGAAAAATTAGAGGGAGCAGGAAGTGCGGAGCTAAATTAATTCAGGACCCGACATTTTTTCCCCAAATCGATGGGAAATAACCCACGTTTTGTAATGAATGTCGCCATTTTCCGATGTTTTTAATAAAACGCCATTAATATTTCGACACTTCAATAAAACGTCGATAAATATCCCACGTTGTTAAATAAACGTCGGCATATACACTATATACCGACATTTTTATAAGCGTTGCAAACAAAAACGTCGCTAAAACCAAGTTTTCTTTTAGTGTTTATTTACGTTATAATGAGTAATAGTGACGCGGCATTAATTTATCTCAACCGGGGGTCGGGTATCTTTTAGAAAAAAAATTCGAATGACAATTCTGAGTGTAGAGTTGATTCGGGTAGGTCCAAATAGACGAAAAAGAGTACCCAACTGTAGTAAATGGGTCTCGGGGCATTTTTTGTCATAACCATGCCCACACGGGGAGTGTTTGGGCCATTTTAATAAAGCCCACACGCCTAAAAACAGGATTGGCTTCATAAAACCTAAAAGTGAGGGGGTGTGAAAACCATAACTCATTTAATAAACCCTAATTAGGTAGATGAGAAAAGAGGGAGAATTTGGAGAACTCTTGGGAGCCAAAAGCAAGAACACGTGTGGGTGTTCTTCATCAAATACTCATCTACACCAAAGGAATTCGGAGCCTAGGAATCCTAAGGTAAGTGGTTAAACTTTCTTTTAAATTAATTGAAGTTTTCAATTCATGTCATAGTGGGTGTGATGAACACAAATGATTTTAGGTTGGGTTGACATCTAAATTGGTTTTTCAATTTATGGAGGTATACGGATGAATTGTTTAATTTGGATGGTTAATATTTCATAATTACTGTGGAGGAATTTAGACTTATGAATTTACAATCAGTGGTGAGATTATTACACTATGAATCAGGAGATAAATTGGGGATGAGATGTTACAAACCTTGTATGGACCGATCTATAAATTAGGAATGATTTATATGAACTGTAACGATTTTGGGAACATGATAATTGAACATCGAATCTGAGTAGATGTTTATATTAAGTTTGGGTGATTTTAGATTTTTAGGTTTGTTGTAAAATTCTCCAGGGTTACAGATGAAGAAATCTGGGTAAAAGAAAGTTTATAGGGTTGGCAATGGCTGACTGAGCTAATCGGAGAAGGATAGAGAGAAAACCCATAGGTCGTTCGAACGACATGCGTCTCGTTCGTGCAACAGCCATTATCGTTCGAATGACAGGCTGAGCCGTTCGACCGAAGTGATAAAACCTGACCACTTTTCTCTGTTCTACTGTTTGTCCAGGGTTTTTGATTGAGAGAGGATATGGTTGTGGTTCAGTGCCCTTAATTTGGTATTTATGTGAAAATTTCCTTTGAGACAAAATAGTGAAATGGTAAATTGGGCTACTTTAGGTTGGATGATGAGCATTAGAGAGTATTAAGTTAATAAGTGTGTAAAACTTATTAATGGTAATTTTGGATAATAAATTATGAATATTAAAGTATGGGCCAAGTGAGTGAGTCTGGGTAGTTTGATTGGGTGACAACAAGTTAATGAATTAATTAATGAAAGATTAATTAAATTATGAGTCGGGATATAAACTCGGCTATATTTTACGCTAGCGCTACGAATGTTGGACATGGTATAGCCGGGATTAAATTTAAATTATATATATACGGTAATGTGAACACACACACACACACACACACACACACACACACACACACACACACACACATATATATATATATATATATATATATAGCATCAGTGACTAGGTATTATATAATTATTTATCCTCAAGTGCTATCACCGGAAGTTGCGCGATGTGGGTGAATCCCCCAAGCTTGGGGAGTAAGGAGAATATAATCCTCAAGTTATAGCTTCCAATAGAGGTGATATAGGTGAGATGATCTTCTTCATACGTGGGGAAATATGATCACCTCCAGTGGGCTTATATTATATGTTCCGAGTCGAAGGTATTTAGCTATCTTGGGAATCAATGTGGGACTGAGTAGAACTGGGATGATAGCACTATAGAGAAGCATCTGGTGAGGTATTACTTGGGAGTATGGATTTATATATATATGACTTATTTGAATGTTCTAATATAGTTCTACATATATAATGGAGTAGATAATTATATGCGGGTAAAAATACATGTAGTGAATGTACTAATTATATATAACTCATGAGAATGTTATATGGTCTTAAATGAAAAATTATTCGTTAAGTTAATGAGTTAAATAACTTACAAATCATATATTAAACATACTCGGTCTAGAGTAGTGTGACAGGAAGGAGTTAAAAACTAGTTACTGGGTAAATGACTAGGTGGGTTATAAAAAAGAGTTAGGTATACACAATAGTTGAGGGGTGAGCGGGTCCTCAAGGGAGTGCGACACTAGCTTAAATATGAAGAGTATTCATGATTTTTAAATTACTGCAATTTAATCACTTGCTAAATATTTTTAAAATGTTTTGGGTTCTAACCCTTGCTAATAAATATTTTAAAAACCTTTTAGGTGTCCAGTCTTAGGGACGCCAGATTTAATTCTATTCCAAGGTTGCACGGCTACTTCTTATGTGGATATTGTAGGAGTTGGAATAGTCGCCTCTTTCATTTATTCCTAGTTTAGTAATTCTATCTCATTCTTACTTCGAGCATGTTGCTCATTGCATGTGTTAAGAATATTTAAGTCTAGTTTGTATGAGATTTATTTATAATCTGTCATATTTATTTGGTTTGGATTTTTAGCCAAGGGTTAATTCAGCAAGACTTTGATTAAGTTATTGATGGGATGTTTAGACTCTATTATTTATGTGATGGTTCTATTTAGTTTTTTCGTTGTACTTAATGTCTTGGTTATTAATAAGATAAAATTTTGGCACCAACTTAATCAACTAATAGGTAGTTAGTAATTAATAAGGTTTTTGACAGTGATGCTAAGAATAAATTAGATGGAAATCCTATTTGTATTAAATAAAAGCATGATCACTCGGTATTTAATTGGGCGGGATGTCATAATTTGGTGGTAAATAAACTTCGCCATTTTTTTAAAGTATTGTCGTGAATATTTTGAAAATTATTAAAATAACAATTGTAAGAATTATTGTTATAATAGTTACGAGAATTATCATCGCAATAGTTGTTAATATCATTATTATAATAATTTTGTGGAACTTCGTCATTATAAGAATTTTCGTATGTCCCCGAACCATTTTTATGCTTATGTAAGTGTTATTATAAGAATTTTCGCATGTCCCCGAACCAATTTCATGTTTATGTGAGTACTCGCCTAAGGTCATTTTACAATTTTCATTTATTTTGTTTTGCATGTAGTCGCCAAAAGTCTAGGTTTGGGGGAGACTTGAAAATTACTATCATGATAAAATTGCATACTCATAATACTGTTAAAATTAGCCAGAATACTAGAATAAGACATAATTACATGAAGTGATTCATAGATGAACTCTCAAAATCGTTGAGTGCGGCCGAGAGATTGATGGTGCTTGAAACTGAATTATTCATGACCGGTACAAAGTTTAAAAATAAGATACAAATATATGTACAAAGCAATAAATAAATCAAAATTTAAAACAAATCACTCCTTGGAAACTATGCCATTTTGATTATGTGCATTATCGGGATCAAAGAAATAAATCAATTAAGTTTTAAAGAAAATCATTCCCCGTCAATGGTGTAATTTTGATTGAGTTAATTGTCGGTATCAAAGAAATAAATTAATTAAGTTTTAAAGCAAATAATTCATCAACAACGACGCCATTTTGATTAGGTGAAAATTGAGTGTTGTGTAAATGTGCTTGTAGTTTTTCTCGATTTTTTACCTCAACAAAAAAAAAATCCAAACTTAAACTACATATGTTTTATATGTATATCGACAAGTTCGGGCACCAAATCCACAAACAACGTTGTTTAAAATTTAATAGATTTATTACTTTAAATAAATAATTAAAAAAAGTTTTTTTTAATTTTTTTAATGTTTTAACACTACAGTTATTCTAGGCGATTATTAAAATGAAATTAATTTACAAATATAAAAGTTATAAGTAGAGAATTAAATCACTCACCTCGAAATACGTAGCATAAATGGTTACAAGGTTTGACTAATTTTTAAACGTGTGTGTCCATCCCCGATCCTCGCGGAGAGAGATAAGGAAGGGGTATCTTTCCGTGGTGGGAGGATCACGGTCCCACGCATCCCCTCGGGAGCGCTTCGATCGTCGTCGGTGATGTATGGGGTTGTAGAGACATGGAGTCGCCAGTCTATTTTACTCAAAATAGATAAAAGAAAGTGAAGCCATCCTGAAGGACAGCATCAAAGACATACTGATACGTACGAAACCAAAAAGTGATTCGAGTAGGGTTCAGAGGCTAAGTTACGAAATGGGAGAGTGTTAGGCACTCATTCCGCCCTTATGGTGTCTCATGGATTTGTTGTTATTTTCCTATATTTCCCCGTGATATGTGTGCATGTGTATATGTAATGGAGATAGGAATGATCGACTAGTATCATGGAAGAGATAGATCAAGTCATCCATAGGAATGTTCCTAAAAGTAATATTAGAAAATGGGATTTACGCGATTATCCTTACGTTGACTGTTATAATGGAACGATAACGAGTATGGAATAATACGCCACTAAGAACAAATATATGTATATGTAAATATGTGGATAAGAGAGAATTGAGTTAAAGAATTAGAAAAAAGGAAAATAAAAAATACGACTCGAGTCTCGAGTTTTACTCTGAGACGCCTACGTAGCCTATAGAGGCATCAAACTCAACGTAGTTCGTATACAAAACGAGGGGTGGGGTTTGTCCCATAAATCCAATCGGGGACTTCTTTTATGTATGTATATGTGTGAAAAGGTGTTTTAGTGTGAGAAAAGTATGAGAAAAATGTGAGAAAAGTGTGAGAAAAATGTGAGAATTCCCGTTTGGAATTTATGAGCGAACCTTCTTTTTCTTGTTTTTTGGTTTTTTTATATGAAAAATAAGAAATTTGCAATAATACTAAATAAAAAGTATATTAGGATAGGTGAGATGGGGAGAAAAAGTGCTAAGTAATAAAATAACTTAATGCGAATTTAAGAGAATTTAAAGAGAGAGTTGAGAAAGTTGGACCTTCTTGAAGATCTTGAGCTTGATCTTGAATGTTGGAGAGCATACCTTACACTTGGATGATGATGAAGGGTAGTTAATTTGCCAAATTTGATGAAAAAGATGAGGGTTGGAAAGGGATTTGGATGTAGAAATCACGATAACTTCGAGAGAGGTTTTCTGAGTTCGCTGAGAGTGATGGATCTCAGATCTTGGGTTTTTATGCAATGAGGTCAGTCCCTCCTTTTTATAGGCCCAGGGTATTACCGACTGGTATAGGTCTAGTTCTTCCAATTGACAGGTGCCTTCACACTGCTGAGAGGCAGGATTTTGAACCTGCCGTTTAGTAGTTTCGTTCAGGTTCCTTTGGAAAAATGGTCGTAAAACGCAATCTGTTGATCTGAATTGTCCATGGGGCATACTTCTAGAAAGGTACTCCAGAGACCTTAGAAAGTACTTTGAACTGCTCCTGGGTCCGGGAGTTGTCTTTAGGGAAAATGTGGGTCAAAAGCGCTTGTCGGTCCTTTGGACGGGGGATTGTCGGATGCAAATGGATTGTTCGTCCTCATGGTAAGTCAGAATCGTGCATGGGGAGGACCATTGGAAAGGTTAGGAGGTGAAATTAGACATTACAAAGAGTTTGACCTTGTTTGGGGAGTTGAATTTGGTCAATCGGGGCCTAGAAGCATTCAATGACCTTTTGGAGTAAAACAGATCGCGTCCGTACCGTAATTCAAAATTGGGCCCGGACCGAACTCTTGTAAAGGGGGTTCAGTTCCCTTTGAAGATTTATTTATTTTTAGCCTGACTAAAGATTTGAATTTGGTCAAACGGAGTCCGGGAGCGTCCGGTGGACTCTTGATCAAGTTTTGGGGGAAAACGGGTCGTTCATCCGCACCATAAGTCAGAATCACGAATGGGGCGGACCGTTGGAAAGGGGTTTCAATGCCCTTTGAGAATTCATATCAGTCGAGATGAGGAGTTTGAATTTTGGTCAAATAAAGCCTGGGAGTGCTCGATGGCCTCTAGGTCCAGACTCAGGGTATGACCTAGGTTTGTGGTGATGCAGGGGGTGCTAGAATGGGGTGTCTAGAGAGCCCCTTGATGGGTGAGTTTGGAACAAATGATAGTCGTCCAATAGACACCGCATGATGCCTTTGAAAGAGGTCAATTATGTGGACCTAAGGGTGAGGATTGCCGATTCAGAGGGTCGAGGACATTTATAAGGACCTAAGGATGATGATGACCGATTCAGAGGGTCGAGGCTATTTCTGGGGACCTAAGGATGAGGGTGACCGATTCAGAGAGTCGAAGCCAATTTTGAGGGCTTAAATTGTGATGACCAATTTTGCGAGTAGAAGACAATTCTTAGGGCTTAAATTGTGGTGACCAATTCTGCGGGTCGAAGCTAATTCTGAGGGCTTAAATTGTGAGACCAATTATGCGGGTTGAAGCCAATTTCGAGGGCTTAAATTTTGATGACCAATTCGGCGAGTCGAAGCCAATTCTGAGGGATTAAATTGTGATGATTAATTCTGGGGGTCGAAGCCAATTCTGAGGGCTTAGGTTATGATGACCAATTCTGCGGGTCGAAGCCAATTCTGATGGCATAATTTGTGATGACCAATTCTATGGGTCGAAGCCAATTCTAAGGGATTAAATTGTGATGACCAATTCTGAGGGTATTCTGATGTCTTAGATTGTGGTGGCCAATTCTGCAGGTCGAAGCCAATTTCGAGGGATTCAATTGTGATGACCAATTCTGTGGGTCGAAGCCAATTCTGAGGGCTTAGGTTATGGTGACCAATTCTCCGGGTCGAAGTTAATTCCGAGGGCTTAAATTGTGATGACCAATTATGCAGGTCTAAGACAATTCTGTGGGTTGTAGCTAATTCCGAGGGCTTAAATTGTGATGCCCAATTCTTCGGGTCAAATCCAATTCTGAGGGCTTAAATTGTGATAACTAATTCTTCAGGTTGAAGCCAATTCTGAGGGATTAAATTGTGATGACCAATTCTGCGGGACGAAGCCAATTCTGAGGGCTTACATTATTATGACCAATTCTGTGGACCGAAGCTAATTCTGAGGGATTAAATTGTGATGACCAATTCTGCGGGTCGAAGTCAATTCTGAGGGCTTAAATTGTGATGACCAATTCTGCTAATCGAAGCCAATTTCGAGGGCTTAAATTTTGATGATCTCGGGGAACTCTGTCCAGGAAATTAACTCGTGATTTTGATTTGAGTTGGGGAAATTTGTGTCTTCTAGAGACTTTTCATGGGAATAACCAATTTGATGCTATAAAGTCCACTGGGGGGGGGGGGGTGATTAGGTGGTCCAGGGATTGGACGTTTTGTTCAGGGAAATTTGAGACTTTTGGGGAATATGAGATAATCTTGAAGTTTGGGATGCTTTAGGTGTCCTCTGGGGACATTGCCTGGGAGAGATTCACTTAGCTTTTGAGGGTTCCACTGGGGAAGTAGGGGTTCCGCTGAAGGGAGTGTGAAATTTTCTTGGTAAAAATATCCTAAATCTTCCCTGGGAATTTTCTGATATTTTTTAGGGTTTTCTGGTATTTTTTGGGAGAGTTTGTATGAAAAATTAAGGGGTGTGCCGGTCGGCATGGTGTGGAGGTTTCCATTCGGCAATGGCAAAGACTTTTGGACTGCCTAGAGAAGGTGGAAGGACAGTGTCGATTGGTAGGTGGGGGTGCAGTGCCGATTGGCATGACCCTTGGCTTCCTATAAAAAGGGGGCGAGTTCCCCTCATTTTTCACAACTTCTTGCCTTCTCTCTCTCTACGATTTTCTTCTGTGAATCGTCCTAACTTCCACAACCTAAAAAATGGTCCCTTTTGTGAGCACTGCAACACACAGGAAGTGGTTAGCTGTTGATGACTGGGAGAACGTGGATTGGAGGGCTAGGGAGCCTATTACTTTGGGGATTGAGCATCGTTATGATGCGTTTGAGCCAGTTTTGGATGAGCGGACTTTACTGCGGGATTCGTCGCATCATCGCTCTTCCAGGGTAGTGAACCCTGGTGGTTATGTAAGTACAAATTGACTTTTGGCATTCTTTTTTTTGGTGATTTCCTTTTTTCTTCGATTTTTACAAGGTTTTTCTTTGACAGTCTAATGTTTCTTTGTCGACTATGCATTCCTGTGGGATGACGGGGATTAAGGATGTCTGGGAGCCCCTTCCACCTGTAGTGCATTCGGTAGTATCATCAACATGCTTTAGGAGGCCGACGTATATGCAGGATGAGACGCCTCGTTCGACGACGATCTTATGTGCTTTGGGGGAGAGGTTTTGAGACACTACCCACACCTTCCATTTTGGCTTTGGGGAGATGACTGTGACTCCCATAGATGTTCAGCAGTTGTTGGGGCTAGATTATGATGGAGAGTAGATAGAGGTGGATCGCTCTTTATGGGTGAGGCCGGAGGCGTTGCAGGTGGAGCTAGGTGACGTGGGGAGGATAGTATCTGGGGACTCTATCCATTTATTTTGCTGGTGTTGGGAGGATTTCTGGTGGCGTCGAGCGACGACGTTGTCTCCTTCTGGTTTTTTCCATACTTGAGGATGTTTTTAAACATCCCTACCTATGATTGGGGGAGCCTGACTTTGTCCACTCTTTATTTTTCTCTGGATGCATTTAGCCAATACTGCCGGCAAACTTTTACTGGAGCCATGTATCTTCTTGAGGTATTCTTTAATTTGTGCATTTTCCTTTCATGCATATGCATTTTCCTTGTGCGTCTCTTTTTTCTCATGAATTCTTGTCTTTGGCAGACGTGGTTCTATGAGGTGATTGGGTGTAATACCTAGATGATTGCTTTGAAGGACGAGACCATTTGGGACTTTTGTCGGTTGTACAGGTGGCGGAAGGCCAATCGAAAGTTGGCGAAGTCTCTTTCTCTGCCGGCGGTGCATCTAGTCTTGAATGGCCTGACCAGTGATAGGGTAAGACCTTTTCTTTTTTCAGTCTTGGTCTTTGGGTGCTCTGATTTGATATTGACTTGTATCTACTGAGGATTTTTTAGGTGACTTTTACCCTTGGGGGATGGCAGTTCAGGACATGGGGTCGACTGGGGTGAATGCGCAGGTCAGGCATTTGTTAGTGCAAGAGTTTGGCCGCTTCTAGTATCTTGGGGGGGGGGGGGTCTGACAGATTGTCGAGGAGTAGGTGGTGGTGACAACTGCAAGGCCCCCTATGTCTATGAGGCGATAGCGGATGTTGCCAGAGGATGCGAGGATTACGACGATGATTGGCGAGTCCAATTTATTGTACACTGGCACGACTGTTCCATATGATTATATGGACTTCGTGATGAGTTGGACGATGGCGCCTATAATATATGATGCGCTGCTATAGACACCCCATTCTAATACCCCCTAACTTCTCCTTAGGTCGCTAGCACCTCCCTTCATCATTTCAAACCTAAGTTATACCCCGGGTACTCACCTAGAGGCCATCGGGGACTCCTAGGCTCTGTTTGACCAAAAGTCAAACTCTTTAGCTCGACTGAATGAATATTTTAAGGGAACTAAAACCCCTTTCCAACGGTCCGTTCCGTACGCGATTCTGACTTACCATGTAGACGAACGACCCGTTTTCCCCCAAAAATTGATCAGGAGGTCATCAGACGCTCCCAGGCTCTGTTTGACCAAAGTTAACTCTTCAGCTCGTCTGAGACTAAATGAATCTTTAAAGGACACTTAAACCCCTTTCTAATGATCCGCCCCGTGCACGATTCTGACTCACAGTATGGACGAACGATCCGTTTTACTCTAAAAGGTCATCGAACGCTTCCAGGCTCCAGTTGACAAAAGTCAGCTCCCTAAACTGAGTCAAGCTCTTTGGAATGTCTAATTACATATCCTAACCTTTCCAATGGTCCACCCCGAGCGCGATTATGACTTACCATGCGGTCGAACGATCCGTTTGCGTCCGATGATCCCCCGTCCAAAGGACCGATGAATGCTTTCGAGCCACATTTGAACCAAAGTCAACTCTCAGAACTGGGAGCAGTCCAAAAGACTTTCTAAGGTATCTGATGTACCTTTCGAATGGTTTATCCCACGCATGATTCGAATCAATGGTTTGCACTCTAGGACCGGTTTTTTGAAGGAACCTGAAAAAGACTACCAAACGACAGGTTCGAAACCCTACCTATCGGCAGTGTGCCTAAACACACCTGCCAATAAGCAGGACCAGGTCTATGCCGATCAGCAATGCCCCGGGCCTATAAAAAGGAGGCCCTGACCTCATTTTCAAAGGGGAGAAAGATCAGAGATCCATCATTCTCAGCAAGTTCAGAAAACCCCTCTCGAAGTCAGCCTAATTTCCACATCCAAATCCCTTTCCAACCTTCGCCTTTCATCACCTTTTTCATCAAACTCGGTGAATTAAGTACCCTCAATCATCATACAAGTGCAAGGTCTGATCTATAACATCCAAAATTAAGCTCAGGATCTTCAAGAAGGTCCAACTTTCTCCACTCTCTACTTAAATTCTCCTAAATTCGCATTAGTTTGTTCTGTTACTTAGCACTTTTTATTCTCTCATCTCACATATCCTAATATACTTTTTATCTAGTATTATTGCACATATCTTATTTTCATATAAATAAAACCCAAAGAAAGCAAGAAAAAGAGGATTTTCTCATAAATTTCAAACGAAAATTCTCAAACTTTTCTCACAACTAAAAACACTTTTTTACACACACATATATTAGAGAAGTCCCCAATTGGATTTATGAGATAAATCCCACCCCTCATTTTGCATACGAACTACGTGGACATTGATGCCTCTATAGGCTACATAGGCGTCTTGGGGTAAAACTCGAGACTCGATTCCCCTTTTCCTAATTTTTCCTATTTTTTTCTATAAACATAACTATTTTAGATTCTATATATTTACAGATACGAATATTTGTGCCTAGTGGCGTATTATTCCATATATGTTATCGTTTCGTTATAACGATCAACACGAGGATGATCGCGTAAATCCTATTTTTCGAATATTGCTTTTAGGAATATTCCTATGGATAACTCGCTTTATCTCTTCCATGATACAAGTCGAGGATTCCTATCGCCATTATATATACACACGCACACGTATCTTGGGGAAATAAAGGAAAATAGCAATAACCCATGAAAGACCGTAAGGGAGGAATGGATGCTTAACACCTTCCTATTTCGTACCTTAGCCTTCGACCCCTTTCGAATCATTTTGGTTTCGTATGTATTAGTATGTCTTTTGGATGCTGTCTTTCGGGACAGATTCCTCTTTCTTTTATCTATTTTGAGTAAAATTGATTGGCGACTCTATCTGTCTACATTTTTCACCTCATCACTGACGCCGGCCGAAAGGCTCCCGAGAGGGATGCACGGGATCAAGATCCTCCCGAGGCGAAGGGGAGGCACCCCCCTCTTCTTCGCCTCATCCCACCACGAGGATGGGAAAGGGGATGGCCACAGTGGCGACTCTGCTGGGGACTTTTTATTTTTTAGGGCTAGACTTTATTTACATGGGTGTTATATTTGTTCATATTTTCCCCTATTTTGCATGTTCCCGATTTTCTATTCATGTGTACCTCATGCTTATGCTTCTATTCACACACTTGTAGAAAATTCTCCATGTACACTTCATGCCACGTGCACCTAGGATCACATATATCCCCATGTTGCATGCATCACCCACCCGTACTTGGTATACCATTGGTACTCATACTTTGCTACTTGTTGGGCATGATTAAGAAAGATACTCTCATAAGATACTAATAAGAGAATCATGCATGATTCACACGATATCACCAAAGAGCATTGTGATTGACCAAATTTTATCCAGTAACTAGAGGGTCACTTCGTGATGGGCACTAGTCCGGAAGGGCCCAGTTAGCCTAAGCGATATGACTCTCACCTTCCATTGGCCAAGTACCTTCGACATATATCGAATGGTTCCCCCGCATCGTATCGTTTGACTGAAGTCACGATGGGAGGTATATCGCTGGGAACTTGTTCACGTACGCCGAGTATATCGAATTCTCTCTCACACGTAGCGTCCCCACGAGGTATATAGTGAAGCAATTCACGTACACTCAGGTATATGAAATGCCTTGTCCACACGTACCAATTTCCCTCAAAAGCAAGACTTATATCATGGAAGCCACGCCAAAGGGTGGGAACCCTTTCCGATTCACCCAGCTAGATGCATACCTTCATGTAGGTGTCAAGCCTAGGACACACATGTTAGATTGTCGGTTTCAACCCGAAACTCGGTCGAAACTCTGGGTCGACATGCCGCCCAATTTTTTGCGCATTTTTAAAATGGGACCCTTCCTGTAAGCCTGGTTACAAGTCCATCCATAGCTTTGCATATATTAGAAACCCAACTTTTTCAGGCTGGGGTCCCATCCGTCATTTCATTTTGCATTTAGGAGAATTTAATACAAGTGAAAACATAATAATAATAATAATAATAATAATAATAATAATAATAATAATAGTAATAATAATAATAATCATGCTGAGACCGGTCTCCAAAACATTCCTCCCTTCTTTATCAAAAATCCGAAAAATATTTCTCTTTTCAATCTCCAAAAAAAAAAAATGTTAAAAATATTTTCCTTTTTTCTTTAAAAAAATAAAATAAATCTCCCTTGGCCTAGCTCCTTATTGTCTTCGGTCTTCAGTAAAATCACCCCGGAGATCCGTTCGTTCTCCTGATACTTCGTTCGAGTCCGGTATCCATCCATTTTCCATGGAGAACACAGATCAAGTTCTAGTTTCCCAGCCAGATCTGACGGCAGTTTTAGCTCAACTCTTGTCCAAAATTAACAACCTTTAGACTGAGGTCCGAGAGATGCAACGAAACCAGGTTCCTATTCCTCAAGAGCTCGAGGCCATATTTCCTCATGCTATGGGTCCACTCGAGCCTATTTGGGTTCCCTAAGAGTATCATCATGTTTCACGTGCCCCTCCTGTTAATGGGCCGCCTGCTGAGCTTCCTATGCAAACCTTGCCCAGCCTGGGCTAACTTGCTCGTGATCGTTGATCCGAAAGAGGAAGAATTGAACAAGGTCAAAAATGATCTCAAGATGCTAATTAAGAAGTTCGACCAAGTCAGAATCTCTGAAAATTACATGGACTACACCCACATGTCTCCTTATCCAAAGGCGAGGTTACCCGAGAACTTCAAGAAGCTAAATATCGAGATATTCGGAGGAAGTAGACCCCCGATTATTCATCTTCGCAGTTATCACCGCTCCATGACTCTCCTAGGGGATCCTGAAGAAGTGATGGCCCAATTATTTCAGTAAACTCTGAAGGATAGCGCTCTCCGATGATTTTTATCTCTCGAGGAGTCTAGAATCCGTAGCTGGGAGGATGTAGCCGGTGAATTCATATCGCAGTACAAATATAACGAAGAGCTTGAGGTTACCCACCGTGAGTTAGAGTTTCTCAAACAGAAGTCTGGGTAATCAGTCAGTAATTTCATAGCCCGATGGAGGGAAAAGGAAGCCACTATGACCAATCGACCATGTGAGGAAGAACAAGTCAACATAGTGAAGAAGAACTTCTTACCCCATGTCCGAGAAACCATGGGAGGACAATACTATCCCCACTTCGGATCCCTCAAAGAAGCCGGAGTAAAAATAGAGGAAGGTCTTGCTAAAATAGTGGTTGAACCAAAGAAGTTTTCCGAAAAGTTCACCCCTAGAAAACATGATAAACATACCAGTGCTGCAGTCTCAACCATAAAAAACATCTCTCAACCAACCACTTCATGGGCACCAGAAAGATGCCCTGTTTATCAAGCCCTGCTAAGCTGAAACCTCGTCAAACCCTTGGACCCTCGTCCATTGAAAAATCCACTTCCACGAAACTTCAAGGCAGTTTCCCATTGCTCCTTTCACCAAACTCCTGGCCATACCATCGACCAATTCTTTCACCTCTGAAATATAATCCAAGGTCTAATTAACCGGGGTACTATTTCCCCACCAGCCAATCATAAGCCAAAAACTACTCACAACCCACTCCAAAATTATACCAATGCTATCTTCCTATAAATGAACCCATAATTTGATCCCTAAACTCAAATCACACCCATACACTCTCCCAAACCTCTCCAAACATGCCCATATTTCCTCTTACACCCTGTTAGCCTCGCTGATCAGGCACTGTCACTGCTTACCAGAGCATACATCGTTGTCCGTACCCATTCTAAAAATAGAGGTATGGAATTATCAGAAGTGTTAAACCAACTCCTAGAGTTCAGGCTAAAATTTCCCTCACAAATGATCATTGATTACCAGAGGTTCAACACGCTACTCCTGGAAGCACGAAAATGGGCCCGAAAGTCAGATAGTTGGGTGGTACCAAATGATTAAGTCAGACTAGATGACGTTGTCCAGATTATGGAAGAATTATTCAGGAAAACCAACGATATTTGCAGTATGACCGAGTTACTTGATACTCTGAAGCTACAAGGGTGCCTGATCCCTTCACCCTTACATATCCCTACAGAATGGGAAGACCTGTATGAAGAAGCCATTGAAGTTGTGGAATGCATTGACTTTACATGGAAAGATAAAATTGTTTCCACCGGATGGGTGGAAGAATTCAAAGATTCGAACGAAGAGCAAGCTTTTGAGAAAACTTGCAAACTCGAGATTGACGAAGAAACAGGGTTCATATTCTTCCCTTCTTCAGTAAATCACATAACCAGATCAGGGAGGCATTACCAGATCCTGAGCTCACTACTAACCAATGATAAGGGGAAGGGCATTGAAAACCTTCCTATGCCAGAAATGACCCTCGAGGAGAGAAAGATCCTCGATCAACTAAGGAAAACTCAAGCTAACATCACTCCATGGTCTTCCTAGCTGCACATAAATGCTTTGATCAAGTTGCTCACTGGGCTCACAGTTCCTCCTTCTACTAAACCAGAAGAAGCGGTAAATTTAGTCAGATCCTTGACCTCTACCCGAATGCTATCCTTTTCCGAAGAAAAAATCCCTAGAATCGTACAAAACCACAGTCATGAACTCAATATCTCCGTCGAAGTTATAGGGAAGATCGTACCACTCCCTCTTGTCGATAAGGGATCCGCCTTAAATGTCTGCCCATTAAGAACCTTTAAATGCTTAGAACTAATGGAAAGTGACCTCACTCCAACCTCCGCTGTTGTACGTGCCTATGATAATACCCGTTGGGAGGTGATGGGATCCATAAAACTTGTAATAGGGGATGACCCTATAAACCCCGCCGTTGAATTCCAAGTTATTGACATCCCAGCTTATTTCAACATGTTGCTCGGATGACCTTGACTCCACAGTATCAAGGGTTTGTCTTCCTCACTCCATCAGAAATTGAAATTCTTCGCCGACGGACAGATCATCACCATTTTGGGCAACATCGATAATGCCCAGGGTGTAAGTACCAATAATCTAATCCTTGATATACAGCACGGGTCAAATGATATGCTCCTATCAGTATTCCAAGTTTAGCCACTTCTACTCTCGACAAGGGACGATTTTAAAGAAAGAGTTTGTCCGAAATATGACCATCATGGCAATGTCAATGGGATTAAAATATTTAGAAACATGCACTTCATGCCCAGGTTGGGGCTAGGACAAAGACAACAAAGGACACTTGAACCCAATGAACTGAAGAAAACTTCCCCCTAGTGGTTTGGGGTATTAACAATCAGAATAAGAGCTCTGAATGATCCTCCTATCTCGACCAAAGAGAAGACTAGATCGCATCCAGACTATCCCAGGTGAATCCTTGAATGGACAATTCATCAAAGAGGGCGAGGACTTACCCTTTTGTGGCTTTTCGGAACCATGGTATGACCATACAGACAAGAAGATGAAACTCGAGATGGAGATCTTTTTCCAAGACAGGTACCCATGTGTTGAAAGTTCCCAACACCATGTACAATCGCTCATCAAAGATACCGAAGAGACTGAGGAAAGTGACTCCCAGGACTCTTTCAACTTACAGACACTGGGGTTGGGGCTGACACTCTGCATGGTTCATTCAGGCGCTACATCACTGGATTCATCCCTCTTAATTAAAGATGCTGATACACCTCTCCTCAACTGGCATGCTATGCATGCCCTACTTATTGAAATCCCACTAACTCCAACGTTTACCCCATTTCTTCTTCTGTTGTCTATCCTTGCTCAAATGTAATCGAGACCTCCTTTGATGAGGTTCGCAATGATGTTTTTCCTATCAATGAAATAAATGAAGATTTTAAGTATCTTGTTGTGCCTTACATTAATTATTTAGAGTATAATTAAACTTTTGATGATGATGATTTTACGAATGAGCAATTCTTAACTTATCTAAATAAGGTTAATAACAAACAACATAACCGCGCTCAAGTTAATGGATAAGAGAGTGCTATTATTAACCTCGGTTCTAGTAGCCAATATCGCGAGATTAGGATAGGGGCTAACCTTGATGAGCATGAGCGTGCACAACTCGAAGAATTATTGAAGGAATTAGTAGATGTCTTCGCATGGTCTTGTGATGATATGCCCGATATTGATCCTGAAATTCATCAGCATGAGATCCCTACTCTTCCAGATTACAAGCCGATTAAACAAAAGATGAGAAAGCTCCGCATCGAATGGTTGCTCAAAGAGAAAGAAGAGGTGGTCAAACAACTGAACGTGGGCTTCATTCGCATAATCAAATATCCCACATAGCTAGCCAACATAGTGCCTGTACTAAAATTGGGATGGAAGGCTCAGATGTGTGTAGACTACCAAGATTTGAACAAAGCCTCTCCAAAGGATGATTACCCGCTACCCAATATTGACATGATCGTGGAAAACATAGCCAGTCATGCTCTCAAGTCATTCATCGATGGGTTTGCCGAATATAGCCAAATCAAAATGCACTCAGATCACCAAGAAAAAACCGCGTTTATCACCCCACAGGGAACCTTTTGCTATACTATTATGCCATTTGGTCTCAAGAACGCTGGGACTACCTACCAGAGGGCTTCCACAACCATCCTACACGATATGATTCACAAAGAAGCCGAGGTCTACGTGGATGATATGATTATTAAATACAAAACTAGAGAAGGCCATGTTCCCACTCTTCGAAAGTTCTTCGAACCACTGCGACAGTGTCAGATGAGACTCAATCCACAAAAATGTTTCTTCGGCATTACAAAGGGAAAACTCTTAGAATTCATGGTCTGTGAGAAAGGGATTGAAGAAAATCCTTCCAAGCTAAAAACCATACTTAAGATGCCACCTCCCCAAACAGAGAAAGAAGTCTGAGGTTTCCTTGGGAAATTGCAGTACATCAACTGGTTCATAAATCAACTCACCTCCATCTATGAACCGATTTTTAAACTCCTCCAAAAGGATTCAACCAAAGTTTGGAACGAGGCCTGCCAAAAATATTTTGAACGAATCAAACAATACCTAAATCAACCTCCGATACTCATGCCACCACAACATGGTCTCCCCTTGATCCTATACCTAACCATAACCGACACTGCAGCAGGGGATTTGCTAGATCAATATCTTAAAGATTCCCATAAAGAAATAGCTATATATTATGCCAGTCGCAAGCTGGCCGAGTATAAATACAACTACATTACTTGTGAAAAAGCATGCATCGCGCTTGTCTGGGTCACCCAAAACTTGCGATATTACATGCTCGCCTTACCTATTAAACTTTGATCCCGAATGGACCCCATCAAGTACCTACTTGAGAAACCCGCCTTATCCAGCCGAATGAACCGGTGATTGATGCTCCTAGATGAGTTTGATATCATATATGTCACGCAGAAAGCCATGAAAGGAAGATCCATCTCTGACTACCTCGCTGACTTCCCCATAGAAGAAGTTGATGTGTGGACGTTCGAATTACCAAATGAAAACATCCCTACACCACTCAAGACGACCTCCGATGGAAAATGTTCTTTGACGGCGCTGCTAACAAAAAGTGATATGGCATTGGGATACTTATGATCTCCCTAGATGACTCCCACACTCCCATCGCCATCAAATCGGATTTCCCATGCACCAACAACATGACTGAATACGAGGCATGTATGGTAGGCCTCAGAGTTTCCCTCAAGAAAGGAATTCAATGCCTATATGTCTACGGGACTCTGCCCTCATCATTAGTCAAGTGCTCCGAAAATGGAGAGTCAAGGACGAGAAACTACAACCCTTCCATACCCACTTAGAAGAACTAGCGTCTCGATTCCAAGACATCACCTTCCACTACCTACCTCGAGCAAAAAATAACCTAGCCGATGCCCTTTCTACCCTAGCCTCCATGGTCGACATGCCCAAGGGAATAATAATGGCCCCCTTCCTGGTCTAAAAACAAGACAAACCAACCCATTGCTACCACATTAAGCTCATCACTAAAGAAGATCCCGAGGTACTCAATTACTGGTATTATGAGATCTGGTACCTTCTCAAGTGTGGTAGGTATCTCGAGGGTTCCAATAAGAAGGACTAAGAAACCCTACGAAGACTGACCGCCCAGTACATCATCTGTCACAAAGAACTATTTAAGAGAAACTTTGATGGAACCCATCTACACTGCATCGCAGGGGATGACATTGAAGAGGTAATGAAGAGAATCCACAGTGAGGAATGGAGATCCCATGTGAACGGTCACATGCTTGCTAAGAAGATCATCCGACAAGGCTACTACTGGACCCCCATAATCCAGGATTGCACCACTCATGTCCGGAGATGCCTTAAATGCCAACAGTTCTCAAACCTTCAACACCTGCCTCTGTGAGAATTATACAACATGACTTCTCCCAAGCCATTCTCCAACTAGGGTATCGACATTATAGGGAAGGTCACATCCAAGGCCTCCAACGGGCATGAGTTCATCCTAGTTGCCATTGATTACTTCACCCAATGGGTCGAAACCGAGTCATACGCAGTCCTAAACATTAAAAAGTGGTCAAATTCACCAACACAAACATCATCTGCCAATATGGGGTCCTGTACGAGCTAGTGTCAGATAATGGGTTGCATTTCGAGGCAGAAGTCACAGAGGTGGTCAGCGAGTATGGGATTCAGAGACACAAAAATTCTCCCTATCGTCCTCAGTCCAATGGTGCAGTCGAAGACAACAACAAGAACCTCAAAGCATCGTCGGTAAGATAACCGAAAGCTATCGAGATTGGGCTAACCGAATACTATACGCCCTGTTTGTCTACTGAACCTCAACTGGGGCTACCCCTTACTCTTTAGTCTATAGCATGGAACCAGTCCTACCCATGAAGCTAGAAATACCCTCGTTACACGTCATGCTTGAAAGTAAGGTCTGTGAGGAGGACTGGCATCAAAGCTGCCTCGACGAGCTGTCACTCTTAGGCGAAAGGAGACTGAAGGAGTTGTATCATATACAAGGGTACAATCGTCGTATAACACGTTCATTCAATAAGAGAGTCAAGGGTCGTGGTGTCCGAGAAGGGGATTTATCCCTCAAAGAAATAGTAGAGCCCATCTGGGACCCCAGAGGAAAATTCAAGCCCAATTGGAGTGGCCCATACATTGTCAAGAAGATTTTGTCAGGAGGCGCCGTCATGCTCACTATATTAGATGGAGAAGAGGTGGTTCATCCAGTCAACCTGGACCGTCTTAAGAAATTTTACCCATAGTCCGAAATCTTGACGCACTATGACTCTTCCCATCTCCCTTCTATTCTATAAAAAAACAAAAAAAACCTTAATTTCCCTCTACCCATAACTACGTGGGCTTAATCCTCTACAAAAATCATTCCCAGAAAAATTGAAAATTTTCAAAAACTCCCAGAGGTACATAGGAAGATCATACATCTTAAATGAGCCGGACCCTTTTTTTCACAAAAAACTATTCTTTTCTTATCTTCGAGAATGATAGTCCATTCTAACATATATTTGAAAAAAAGGATTATGCATGCCTTAGCGATCGGTATAGATAACTCAAAGAAAAAAAATCATCTAAAGGCACTGCTAGATGATAAAAAACTTGTTTATTTCATTAAACAAAAATTAAAATGCAATTACAAAAAGGAACGAATGACTCCCTTCCCCCTACCTTCCTAAAAAGCCAAATAAATTCCCGAACTTATTTCCCGGTACAAAATGAACTCCTTCCAAGTGTCCTACCCACAACTACCAGAGGATCCCACTCCATCATCGTCATCTACATCCTGGGGTCCCCAAACCTCCGCTGCCTGAATGGAGTACCGCAGACGCTCCATGGACCGATAAGCTCGAACCAGCCTAAAAAAAACTACCACATCTCCCTCCATGGTATCAGATAAAACTAGCCACCTTTTTCCAATCTCCACTCCCAACATCTTGCTAACTACTCTTCTCCACAACCAATTCATATAATCCCCAGGGATGTGCCAAACTCTCCCAACAGACTGAGAGGGACGGGTCGACGGACGCCGACTCTCCCACAAAGAGCTAAGCCGCATGCGCTGACGCTTTGTCAGATCTTCTACCGGATAGAAGTCTAGTGTCCGAGGCAGCACGATATGCTCCTAGCCAAATTGGCACAAAAGTTGCCAAGGGAAATAAAAAGAGGTCTGTCTAAGACCAACCAACCGGAGATACGGGTATTCTCCCAGTTCCAGAATAGGCAGCAGTTGTCCCCACCAAGGTCCTAACCAGTACAGATTTAGAGCCCCATGCTGCATGAACCAGTTCTCCCATCTCTTAATATCCATGCCAACACTGATGAAATGGCATAAAAAAAGTTGGGTACAACCGACAAAGGGTATTCCGAAGGAGTCATCAGGCAGAATCTTTCAAACAACCACATGAACAACATCATAAGGCTACCCTTCAGAAAGTTAGAACGACCTTCTGGCCAGGCTTCTAAGATATTCAAAGACTCTTCCAGTATCACCGTTGTAGGATTGCGATGATAGGACATCCATTAAGAAATAGTTGCAAGTTGTGGGTCCACCAACAGCTCCTCGGTCACCAGCAGTAATTTTGAAACCAAGCCTAGAACGACACCTCCTGCATATCCAGCATCACCAACTTCTTGCAAATGCATGTACCACAACACCTTCAGAAGAGAAATCATACCTCCAGCCACCAATGATTTGTCCACCGAGGATTAAACACAAAGAAGCCCGACCAATAACTCCTGGGGAGAATGGGAAAACTCAGGTAGAGCTGCAGCAATGCCGGGATTTATCCCTAATATGGTACAAAATTCCTCGTAGGTCGGACCGACTTATTCCAAACGAAAGCGAATACATTTTCTTCAGGGTACCATAATTGTACCGCCGCCATCAGCATGTTCCACTCTATAGGCCAATTACGCCATAAAGAAACTCGACGCATGTTGTAAGCATCGTAGTCGACGTTGTAGGAGCACATCGCCTCCAAAGTCTCGAGGTAGTTGGCAAACTCAACTCTACCAGGGATAGCCATCTCACAGAATAAGAAAGTTAAGATGTGAAGGTGTGAGGAAAACACTCCACTCTTACCCCTCTTTTATCTCACAAAAGACATAACCCCTGCAGAAATCGGAGGAAATCCTACCCCACGAGGTACCAAAGGCTGAAGAGGGTACTAATCAAAGCTTTAAATTGATGCGACAGGACTGACCTGCCCATAGGCAGGACAAGGTGCTGGCAACCCCCTACTTTTGGAAATTTTCCTTTATTCCTCTTTTGTCAAAATTTAGATAAATCAAAATAAATTGATATTCTCAAACAAAATTTCAAAAAAAACCTTTCCATCTGTATATAAATTCTCATTTTAAACTTCCCTTCAAGTCCCCAAAATATTTCTTTTTACGGTCTCAGTAGCAAAGTAAAAAGCGCATGTGCATGCATTCATTCATCATTAACATAAGATAATAAAAAAACTCCATTGCATTGCATAGATATTTTTATGTTTTACATCAATTTTGTAGGAAAATAAAGAAAAGAAAAAATAACGGGATTCAGCCCGAACCCACATTCTCCCTCTCTCTCTCTCTCTCAGTTAATCTTCACCTTTCTCTCCTAAGAGATTCCACCTTTGCAATGCGCTCTCTTTCCCATGCGGCGAGATGACGTACCACCGCTACCCGAAATAGATTCCTTGTCGAATGAGGAAGACAAAACAAAGCAATAAGGAACAAGAACTGCGTACTGAATATGGGCAGTCACTGAAGATATCCTATCCCTAATATCCCTCAACCAAGTGGTGGACACCCGGATGTGCTGCAAGAAAAGGCAAAATCAGTATCAAGCAGAAAAGACCAAAAGAAACTAAAGGAAAAGAACAGAAAGATATACCTCAGGACGAAGAACCTCCTTTATCAAGACCAACTCCTCCAAGTCCATAGCATGAGGACGATGCAGCATAGGCACCATCCCTCCATCAGCCAGCCGAATATTGTATGAAGGGGTATGCAGCCTCATAAAGGGGACCTCCGAAGTCGCCGCCGTCGTAGATGTCGACCGACCGCCACCGCTGTGGGAGGACCCCACTGGATGACTCGAACCCACAGGAGGGAAGGGAAGTGCATCATATATGCTGGGCGCCATCAGCTAGCTCATCACAAAGTCCATATAAACATACGGCATAGTCGTATCAGTGTACAGCAGATAGGACTCACCAATCATCGCCGCGATCCTCGCATCCTCCAGCAACAGCCTCTCCCACCTTATAGACATAGGTGGCCTCACAGGTGGCACCACATACGTCCTCCTCAGCAATTTATTGGACCACCCTCTTCCCAAGATACCAAGAGTGGACAAACTCGTGCGCTAGCAAACTCCTCATCTGTGCATTTACTCCAGTCACCCCCGTATTCCGAACGGTCCTCCCCCAAGGGTAAAAGGTCACCTGAAAAATCCCCAGCAAAATATAAGAAAATATGGAATCATAGAACCCATAGGTCTTAGAGTGAAGAAGAAATAAGTCTTACCCTATCACTAGTCAGGCCATTCAAGACCTGATGCACCGTCTCCAGAGAGAGAGACCTCCATGACTGCCGATTGACCTTACGCCATCGATACAACCGGTAAAAATCACCAACAGTCTCATCCTTCAAGGAAATCAGCGGGGTATTGAACCCAATTACCTCATAGAACCACGTGTGCCAAAGATAATAAATCCACAATAAAAAAGAGACTCATAAGGAAAATGCGGATGCATGAAAGGAAAATGCGCAAATTAAAAGGATACCTCAAGAAGATACATAGCTCTGGTGAAAGTCTGCCGGCAGCACTGGATGAATGCATCCAAGGAAAAATAAAGGGTCGCCAAAGTCAGGCTCCCCCAATCATAGAGAGGGATGTTCGAAAACATCCTGAGATATGGTAAAAACCATAAGTGGACAATGTCTGCGCTCGACGCCACTAGAAATCCCCCCAACATCAGCAAAATGAACAACCGGGCCATCTCTCTCACTTGCGGGTCGTCCTTCACGTCAATCACCCTACCCAATAAAACATACTTCAGCAGCGATAGATGGATAGAAAACACAGTCATTTCCCCGAAGACAAAATGAAAGGTGTGGATAGTATCCCACTACCTCTCCCCTAGAGAGCATATGACCGCCGTCGAACGAGGCATCTCATCCAGCACAGACGCCAACCTCCCAAAGCCTGCTGATGATACCACCCAACTCACAATAGGTGGAAGATGCTCCCAGACATCCTTAAACCCCCGTCGTTCTGCGGGCACGCATAGTCGACAAAGAAACATCGGACTGTCAAAGAAAAGACCTTATCAAAATCTAAGAAAAAAGGAAATCACCAAAAACGAATTCCAAAAGTCATTTTACTTACATAACCGCCAGGGTTCGCCACCCTCGAAGAGAGATGATGCGATGGATCCCACAGTAAAGTCCTCTCATCCGCAACCGACTCGAATGCATCAAAAGAGTTCTCACGCCCCAAAGTAAGAGGCGCCCTGGCCCTCCACTCCACGTTTGCTCTGTCGTCAACAACCAACGACTCCATGTGTAATACAGTTCTCACAAAAGTGGCCATTTTTTAGATTGCGAAATGCTAGGACAATTTGCAGAAGAAAATCACAGAAAGAGAGAAGGCAAGAAGCTATGAAAAATGAGGGGAATTCTCCCCCTTTATATAGGATGCCAAGGGTCATGCCGATCGGCATTGCACCCCACCTATCGATCGACACTGATCCTTTAACTTCTCGAGGAAACTCAAAAGTCCGTGCCACTGCCAAATGGCACCATCCAGACCATGCCGATCGACACCTCAATTAAATTTTCGTACAAAAATTCCCAAAAAATACCAGAAAACCCTGAAAAACCCTCAGAAAATTCTTAAAATCTCGAAAAGGATTTAGAACATTTTCACCAAGAAAATTTCGCACTCCTCAAGTGGAACCTCTATTTCCCATGCAGAGTTCTCAAAATCCAAGTGAATCTCCTTCGGAAAACCTCCCCGGAGGACCCCTAAGGTATCCCAAAATTCCCCGAAGGTCTCAAAATTTCCCTGAGAAATGCGTCCAAACCATGGACCACCTAATCACTTCCCCAACATCAAATTGGTCGGTCCCCCGATAAAGTCTCCAAAAGACATAAGGATTTCCCCAGCAAGCACCTCCCCAGATCAAATCAAAATCACGAGGTAATTTCCCCGAGAGAGTTCTTCGACCCGCAGAATTGGTCATCTCAAACTTAAGCCCGCAGATTTGGCTTTGACCCATAGAATTGATCATTTCAAACTGAAGCCCGCAGAATTGGCTTTGACCCGCAAAATTGGTGATCTCATCCTCAAACCCGCAGAATTGGCTTCGACCTGTATAATTGGTCATTTCAAACTTAAGCCCGCAGAATTGGCTTCGACTGGCAGAATTGGTCATTTTAAACTTAAGCCCGCTGAATTGGTCATCTCATCCTTAAGTCCGTAGAATTGGCTTCGACCCACATAATTGTTCATTTCAAACTTAAGCCCGCAAAAATGGTCATTTTAAACTTAAGCCCGCATAATTGGCTTGGACCCTCAGAATTGGTCATTTCAAACTTAAGCCTACATAACTGGCTTCGACCCACATAATTGGTCTTCCCCAACTTAAGCCCGCATAATTGGCTTTGACCCGCAGAATTAGTCATTTCAATCTTAAGCCTGCAGAATTGGTAATTACAAACTTGAGCCCGCATAATTGGCTTTGACCCGCAGAATTGGTCATCCCCAAATTAAGCCAGCAGAATTGGTCATTTCAAGCTTAAGCCCGTAGAATTAGCTTCGACCCACAGAATCGTTCACCCTTATCTTCAAGCCCTGAAAATTGTCTTTGACCCCCAAAATCGGTCACCCTCATCCTTAAGACCTCAGAATTGGCTTCGACTCGTATAATCGATCATCCTCATCCTTGGGTCCTCAGAATCGACCTCGACCCTCTAGTCATCCTCTTTCAAAGGCATCATGTGGTGTTTATTCTACGACTATCGTTTGTTCCAAACTCTCCCATCGAGGGGCTCTGTAGACACCCCATTCTAATACCCCTGAACTTCTCCTAAGGTCCCTAGCACCACCCTTAATCATTTCAAACCTAAGTCATACTCCGGGAACTGACCTAGAGGCCATCGGGCACTCTCAGGCTCCATTTAACCAAAATTCAAACTCTTCAGCTCGATCAAGACTGAATGAATCTTTGAAGGGCACTGAAGCCCCTTTCCAATGGTCCATTATGTGCACGATTCTGACTTACCATGCGGACGAACAACCCATTTTCCCCCAAAACTTGAACAGGAGGTCACCGGACGCTCCCAGGCTCCGTTTGACCAAAGTCAAATCTTTAGATTGATCGAGACTGAATGAATCTTTGAAGGGCACTGAAACCCATTTCCAATGTTCGTCCCCGTGTGGTATTCTAACTCATGGTACGGATGAACGATCTGTTTTACTCTGAAAGGTAATCGAGCGCTTCCAGGCCCCGGTTGAACAAAGTCAACTCCCCAAACCTAGTCAAGCTCTTTGTAATGTTGAATTATGTCTCCTAATCTTTCCAACGATCTGCCCATGCGCGATTACGACTTACCATGCGGACGAATGATCCGTTTGAGTTTGACGATCCCCCGTCCAAAGGATCGACGAACGCTTACGAGCCACATTTGACCCAAAGTCAACTCCTGGACCCGAAAGAAGTCTAAAAGACTTTTGAAGGTCTCTAAAGTACCTTTCCAACAATTCACCCCATGTAATATTCGAATCAACGGTTTGCACTCTGCGACCGATTTTCTGAAAGAACCTGAAAGAGACTGCCAAACGTCAAGTTCCAAACCCTACCTATCGGTAGTGTGCCTAAACACACTGGCCAATTGGAAGGACTGGGGATATTCCAATCGGTAATTCCCTGGGCCTATAAAAAGGAGGGCCTGACCTCATTTCCAAAGGGGAGAAAGATCAGAGATCCATTACTCTCAGCAAGTTTAGAAAACCCCTCTCGAAGTCAGCATGATTTCCACATCCAAATCCTTTTCCAACCTTTGCCTTTCATCACATTTTTCATCAAACTTGGTGAATTAAGTACCCTCCATCATCATACAAGTGCAAGGGCTACTCTCCAACATCCAAGATCAAGCTCAAGATCTTCAAGAAGGTCCAACTTTGTCCACTCTCTCCTTAAATTCGCATTAGTTTGTTTTGTTACTTAGAACTTTTTATTCTCTCATATCACATATCCTAATATACTTTTTATCTAGTATTATTGCACATCTCTAATTTTCGTATAAATAAAACCCAGAGAAAGCAACAAAAAGAGGATTTTCTCATAAATTCCAAACGGGAATTCTAACACTTTTCACACAACTAAAAACACTTTTTTACACACACATATATTAAAGAAGTCCTCGATTAGATTTATGGGATAAATCCCACCCCTTGTTTTGCATACGCACTGCGTGAACTTTGATGCCTCTATGGCTACGTAGGCATCTCGGGGTAAAACCCGAGACTCGAGTCCCCTTTTCCTAATTTTTCTTATTTTTTCTATAAACATAACTATTTTAGATTATATATATTTATAGGTATAAATATTTATGCTTAGTGGCATATTATTCCATATGTGTTATCGTTTCGTTATAACAATCAACACGAGGATGATCGAGTAAGTCCTATTTTTCTAATATTACTTTTAGGAATATTCCTACGAATAACTTGCTTTGTATCTTCCATGATACAAGTCGAGGATTCCTATCTCCATTATACACACATGCACACGTATCTTGGGGACATAAAGGAAAATATCAATAACCCATGAGAGACCGTAAGGGCGGAATGGGTGCTTAACACCTTCCCATTTCGTAACTTAGCCTCTGGACCCCTTTCGAATCATTTTGGTTTCGTATGTATCAGTATGTCTTTTGGATGCTATCTTTCAGGATGACTTCCTATTTATTTTGTCTGTTTTGAGTAAAATAGACTAGCGACTCTATCTCTCTACATTTTTCACCTCATCTTCGACGCCAGCCGAAGTTCTCCTGAGAGGGATGCGCGGGACTAAGATCCTCCCAAGACAAAGGGGATACACACCCCTATTCTTCGCCACCTCCCACCACGAGGATCAAAAAGAGGATGGCCACAGCTTCCTTTTCCTCTTGCGGGTTTGAGTCGGTCGGTGGGATCCTCCCACAGTGGTGGTGGTCCATCGATATCTGGGGCGGCGCCGACTTCAGAGGTCCCCTTTGTGCGGTTGCATACCCTTTAATACAACATTCGATGGTTGATGGAGGGGATGGTGCCTATGTTGCATCGTCCTCATGCGATGGATTGAGAGGAGTTGGGCTTGATAGAGGAGGTTCTTCGTCCTTTGGTATACCTTTATGTTCTGTTCTTCTTTATTTTCTGGTTTCTTTTGATCTTCTTTGCCTGGTTCTAATTCGGCCTTTTCTTGCAGCAAGTCCGGGTGTCCACTTGGCTGAAGGACATTAGGGACTGAATATCTTCGGTGACTGCCCATATTCGGGACACGGTTCCTATTCCTTCTTGCTTGTTGCCATCTCCCTCATCTGAGGAGGACTCTAGTTCCGGTAGCGATGGTGCATCATCTCGCCACAGGGGAAAGAGAGCGCATCGCAGGGATGGCTCTCTTAGAAGAGAGGGGAAGGGTATGTGAGAGAGAGAATGTGGGTTCAAGCGTAGTACCATTGTTTTTTTCTCTAGTTTTCTTTATTTCCTAGAAAATTTATGTAACATAGAAAAAATATCTATGCCATGCAATGGAGTTTTTTTATTATCTTTTGTTAATGATGGATGAATGCATATGCGCTTTTTACTTTGCTGATGAGACCGTAAGAAGGGATTTTTTAATAAGTGAAGGAAAATTTATTCTTAAAGATGAAAAGGATTTTGAAATCCTATGGAGAATATCAATTTATTTTCACTGAGTTTTTTTATTTTTTGATTTTGGCAAAAGAGGAAAAAGGTAAGTTTCCAAAAATAGGGGGTTGCCGATCGGCAAGCCCCTTATCCTACCTATCGGCAGGTCAGTCTAATCAATCAAGGCTTTAATTGGTACTCTCTTCAACTTTTGGTACCTTATGGGGCAGTATTCCCTCCGATTTGTATAAGGGTTGTGTATTGGCTTGGGTGTTTCCAAGTATAAAAAGGGGGTGTGGATGGATATTTCCTCCTCACACTTTCACTTTCTTCCTTTTCCACATTCTTACTTGCTTACTATCTCTTAGTCTTGCAAGATGTATCTACCTAATAGCATTGAGTTTACTAACTACCTCGAAGCCTTGGAAGCAATGTGCTCTTATAATGTTCATTATGACGCTTTTCATATACGGCGAGTCTCTTTGTGGAGCAACCGGCCCATTGAGTGGAACATGCTGATGGCGATTGTCGAGTTTTGGTATCATGAGGATCATGTCTTCCGCTTCGGGTTGGATGAGATTTGTCCTACCTACGAGGAATTTTTGGCCATGCTGGGGATAAATCCCAGCTTTATTACGGCTCTACCTAAGTTTTTCCATTCTTCTCAGGATTTATTGGCTGGGCTTCTTCATAATTCGCCTTAGAGGCTTCTGCGCCAATTTAGATGGGAGAAGGTCATGCCACCTCGAACACTAGATTTTTTTCCTGTAGAAGATCCGACAGAGCGTCTGCGCCTGCGTCTTGGCTCTTTATGGGAGGGTCAACTTCCGTCGACCTATCCTTCCCAGTCTATTGGGAGAGTCTAGCACATCCTCGGGGATTATATGAAGTGGTTGTGGAGAAGAGTAGTTAGCAAGATGTTGGTAGTGGATACTGGGCAAATGTGGCTTATCTTATCTGATACTTTGGAGGGAGGTATTGTGGTTTTTCCAAGGCTGGTTCGAGCTTATCAGTCTATGGAGCGTCTGCGGCACTCTATTCAGGCATGGGAAGCTTGGGGACCCCAGGATGTAGATGATGATGGAGCGGGCTCCTCTAGTAGCTATGGGTAGGACTCTTGGAGAGTTTGTTTTATAATGGGGAATAAATTTGGATTTTTTTTTGGTTTTTTAGAAAGGTAGTGGGGAAGGGAGTTATCTGTTCCTTTTCTTATGTAATTTCACCGTAATTTCTTATTAGTGAAATAAACAAGTTTTTGATCACCCGATTGTGCCTTTTGATGAATTTTATATTTTAAATTACCTATACCGATTGCTAAGGCATGCATAGTCTGTTTGTTCAAGTGTATGTTAGAGAGAACTATCATTATCGGAGATAAGAAAAGAATAAGTTTTTGCAAAAAAGAAAGGGTCGTGCTCATGTAGGATGCATGAGTTTTTTAGATACCTCTGGGTGTTTTGAAATGTTCTAATTTTTCTGAAATGGTCTTGTAGAGGATCAGGCCCACGTAGTTTTGGGTAGAGGGAAATGAAGAGATTTTTTTTAGAACAGAAAGGAGATGAGAAGAGTCGTAGAGCGCTGAGATTTCGGACTAGGGGTAGAATTTCTTAAGATGGTCCAGGTTGACTGGATGGCCCATCTTTTCTCCATCAAGGTCGGTGAGCATGGAGCCACCTCATGACAAGATCTTTTTTACAATGTAGGGGACACTCCAATTGGGCTTAAACTTCCCTCTAGGGTCCCAAATGGGATATATGATTTCCTTAAGGGATAAGTCCCCTTCTCGGACACGACAGTCCTTGACTCTCGTATTGAATGAAAACACTATTTGGGGATGGTACCCTTATATATGATACAATGCTTTCAGTTTTCTTTCGTCTAAGAGTGATAGCTCATCGAGACGGCTTTGATGCCAGTCCTCCTCATTGACTTGGATTTCGATCATGATGCAAAGTGAAGGGATTTCTAGGTCCACAGGTAGGACTACTTCCATGCCATAGACCATAGAGTAAGGGGTAGCCCCAGTAGAGGTTTGGTATCCCCATAGGGCATAAGGGATTCGATCGGCCCCATCTCGACAGCTTTCAAGTATCTTACTAATGATGGATTTGATGTTCTTGTTGGCTTCTTCGACTGCACCATTGGTTTGAGGTCGCGAGGGAGAATATTTGTATATTTGAATCTCATACTCTTTGACCACTTATGCAACTTCTGCCTTGAAGTGAAACCTATTATTTGACATTAGTTTGTGCGGGACCCTATATCGGCAGATGATGTTCTTCCTGATGAATTTGGCCACTTTCTTGGTGTTTAGTACTGTGTATGACTCGGCTTTGACCCATTTGTTGAAGTAATCAATGGCAACTAGTATGAATTCATACCCGTTGGGAGCCTTGGGTGTAACCTTCCCTATGATGTCAATGCCCCATATGGAGAACGACTAGGGGAAGTCATGTTGTATAATTACCATAGAGGCAGGTGTTGAAGGTTGGAAAACTCTTGGCATTTGAGGCAACTCCGGACCTAGGCGGTGCATTCCTGGGCCATGGTGGTCCAGTAGTATCCTTATTGGATGATCTTCTTTTCAAGCATACGATCATTTATATGGGGTCCCACATTCCCCGCTATGGATTTTTTGCATTCTCTCTTCATTGCCAACCCCTACGATGCAGTGTAGATGGGTTTTATTGAAGTTGCTTTTAAATAGTGCTTTATGAAAGATGATGTACTAGGCGGCCAGTCTTAGGAGGGTTTCTCGGTCTTTCTTGTTGGAGCCTTCGGGATACCTACCATGCTGGAGGAGGTGCCAGATATCATAGTACCAGTAATTGGTTAGCTTGAGATCTTCTTTAGTGATGAGCTCAATGTGGTAGTTGTGGGTTGGTTTGTCATGCTTTTGTACTAGGAAGGGGGATATTGTTATTCCTTAGGGCATGTCGACCATGGAGGCCAAGGTAGTAAGGGCATCGGCTAGGTTATTTTTTTCTCGAGGTAGGTAGTGGAAGGTGATGTCTTGGAATCGAGAGGCTAGTTCTTCTAAGTGGGTATGGAGGGTTGGAGTTTATCGTCCTTGACTCTCTATTTTCTGAGCACTTGACTAATGATGAGGGCAGAGTCCCCGTATACATCTAGGCATTCAATTCCTTTCTTGAGGGCAACTCTGAGGCCTACCGTACATTCCTCGTATTCAGTCATGTTGTTGGTGTAGGGTAAATCCAATTTAATAGCGATCGGAGTGTGGGAGTCATCTGGGGTGATCAGAAGTATCCCAATTCCATATCCCTTTTTGTTGGCATCTTTGTCAACGAACATCTGCCACCAAAGGTTGTCTTGAGCAGCGCATATGATGTTTTCATCTAGGAATTCGGAGATCCAAACATCAGCTTCTTTCATTGGGTAGTCAACGAGGTAGTCAGAGATGGCCCTTCCTTTTATGGCTTTCTGTGTGATGTCCATGATATCAAACTCGACTAGGAGTATCAACCATCAAACCATTAGGCTGGATAAGGCGGGTTTCTCAAGCAGGTATTTGATGGGGTCTATTCGGGATACAAGTTTGATGGGGAAGGAGAGAATATAGTGTCATAACTTTTAGGTGACCCAAACAAGCTCCACACAGGCCTTTTCCAAGGCAGTGTAGTTAACTTCATATCCAGCCAATTTACGACTGGCATAATAGATGGATCCTTCTTTACGGGATTCTTCAAGGTATTGGGCTAGCAAATCCCCAATTCTAGTGTCGGTTATGGTTAGGTATAGGAATAAGGGGAGACCCTACTATAGGGGCATGAGTACCAGAGGTTGGGTCAGATATTGCTTGATTCGGTCAAAAGCTTCTTGGCAGTCTTCGTTCCAAACCTTAGCTGAATCCTTTCGGAGGAGATTGAAGATAGGTTTACAGATGGAGGTTAGATGGCTGATGAACCAGTTGATGTATTGCAATTTCCCAAGGAATCCACAAACTTTTTTCTCCGTTTGGGGAGGTGGCATCAGAAGTATGGCCTTCAACTTGGTAGGATCCTCTTTTATTCCCTTCTCACTTATAATGAATCCCAAGAGTTTCCCCTTGGTAATGCCTAAGACACATTTTTGTTGATTGAGTCTCATCTGATACCACCGCAGTCGTTCGAAGAATTTTTAAAGAGCGGGAACATGACCTCCTCTAGTCTTGGATTTGATAATCATATCATCCACATAGACCTTGACCTCTTTGTAAATCATATCATGCAGGGTGGTTATGGCATCCATATGATAGGTAGCCCCAGCATTCTTGAGACCAAATGGCATAATAATGTAGCAAAAGGTTCCCCATGGGGTGATGAACGTGGTCTTTTCTTAGTGATCTGGGTGCATTTTTATTTGATTATATCCAGCAAACCCGTCGATGAATAACTTAAGAGCATGACTGGCTGTGTTGTCCATGATCATGTCGATATTGGGTAGTTGGTAATCATCCTTCGGAGAGGCTTTGTTCAAGTTTTGAGAGTCTATGCACATCCAGACTTTCCTTCCTGATTTTGGCACATGCACTATGTTGGCTACCATGTGGGATATTCGATCACGCGAATGAAGCCCACGTTCAACTGTTTGACCACTTCTTCGAATTTGAGCGACCATTTGGTGCAGAGCTTTCTCAACTTTTGTTTAACCGACTTATAATCTGGAAGAGTGGGGATCTCATGTTGAGATATTTCAGGATCAATGTCGGGCACATCGTCATAGGACCATGTAAAGACATCCACGAATTCCTCCAGTAATTCATCGAGTTATGCGTGCTCGTGCGCAACAAGGGTAGCCCTTATCTTAATCTCGCGTAATTGGCTACTAGAACCGAGGTTATGTTTTTTGTTATTAACCTTATTTAGATCAGCTAAGAATTTTTCATTTGCAAAATCATCATCATCAAAAGTTTGATTAGAATCTAAACAATTAATGTAAGGCACAACAAGATACTCAAAATCTTCATTTATTTCATTGATAGGAAAAACAACATTGAGAACCTCATCAAAGGAGGTCTCGATTACATTAGAGCAAGGATAGACAACAGAAGAAGAGATGGGGTAAACATTGGGCTTAGGTGGTATTTCAACGGGGAGAACTGGCACAACATGCCGGTTTAGGAGAGGTGTATCATCAGCTTTAATCAGGTGGGATGGATCCAACAATGTAGTGCTTGAATGTACCATGAAGAGTGCCATCCCCAGTGTCTATAAATTGAACGAATCCTCAGAGTCACTTCCCTTGAAACCTTTGGAATCTTTGATGATCGGTTGCACGTGGTGTTGGTAACTTTAGGCCCATGGGTAGCTATCTTGGAAAAAGATCTCCATTCCAGGCTTCATCTTCTTGTCTGTATGGTCAAATCATGGTTATGGAAAGTCACAAAAGGGAAAGTCTTTGCCCTTTTTAATGAATCTTTCATTCAAGGAGTCACTTGGGATAGTCTAGATGCAGTCGAATCTTCTCTTTGGTCGAGACTAGTGGATCATTCTCAGCTCTTGTTCTGATGGTTGATACCCCAAACCATAAGGAGGGAAAGGTTTTTTCAGTATAATGGGATTAATTAACCCTTATTGTCTTTGCCCTAGCCCCAGTCCGGGCGTGAAGTGCATGTTTTTGGACATTTGAATCACATTGACGTTGCCATGAGGGTCATAATCTAGACAAACCCTTTCTCTGAAATCGTCCCCTGCCAGGAGTAGAAGTGGATCAACTCAGAATCCTGATAGGAGCATATCATTTTACCCGTGCTGTATCTCAAGTTTTAGATTGCTGGTACTTTCCCCCTCGATATTGTCGCCATCGCCTAAAATGGTGATGACTTATTCATCGGTGAAGAACTTTAATTTTTGACGGAGCGAGGAAGACAAACCCTTGATACTATAGAGATAAGGTCGTCCAAGCAACATGTTGAAACAAGCTGGGATGTCAATAACTTGGAATATAACGACATGGTTTATAGGTCCATCCCCTATTACAAGTTTTATGGATCCCATTACTTCTCGACAGGTATTATCATAGGCACGTACAACAACGAAGGTTGGAGTGAGGTCACTTTCCTTCAGTCCTAAGCATTTTAAGGTTCTTAATGGGCAGATATTTAAGGCGGATCCATTATCGACAAGAGATAGTGGTACGATCTTCCTCATAACTTCTATGGAGATGTTGAGTGTATGATTGTGGTTCGGCCCGATTCTGGGGATTTCTTCTTTGAAAAAGGATAGCATTCAGGCAGAGGTCAGGGATCCGAATAAATTTATCACTTCTTTTGGTGTGGCAGAAGGAGGAATTGTGGATCCAGTGAGCAACTTGATCAAATCATTTCTGTACAGATGGGAACACATGAAAACCACCCCATAGAGTGATATTAAACTGAGTTTTCTTCAGTTGATCGAGGATCTTATTTTCATCGAGTGTCATGTCTATCATAGGAAGGTTTTCAACATCCTTCCCGTTGTCATTGGTTGGTAGTAAGCTTGGGATCTAGTAATGCCTCCCTAATCTCGTCATGTGATTTACTGAAGAAGGGAAGAACATGAACCCTATTTCTTCATCAATCTCGGGTTGTTCTGCACCTTGCTTATTTCTCTGAGGAGTTCTTCAAATGATATCATCCCACACATGTTAGCTACCGGGCCAATTTTCTCTGAATCTTGCTCTCCATTTGAATCTTCAAATCCTTCCCCCCCCCCCCCCCCCCATCCGGTGGCAACAATTCTGTCTTTTCATGTAAAGTTAATGCATTCCATGACTTCAATGGCTTCTTCGTACATGTCCTCCCACTCGGCGCAGAGATGTAAGGGTGAAGGCGCCAGGAACCCTTATAACTTTAGAGTATCAAGTAACTAAGTCATATCGCAAATATTATTATTTTTCCAGAATAATTCTACCGTGATCTGGACAACACCATCTAGGCTGACTTCATCAGTTAGTACCACCCAACCGTCTAACTTTTGGGCCCATTCTCGTGCCTTCAAGAATAGTGTACTGAAATTCTGGAAATTAATGATCATTTGCGAGACAAGTTTCATCCCAAACTCTTGGAGTTTGTTTAATACTTTTGATAATTCCATACTTGCATTTATGGAACGGGTAGAGGCAGCGATGCATGTTTTAGTAAGGAGTGGTAGTGCTTGATCAGTGAGGCTAGAAGGGTGTTGGAGGAAATATGGGTATGTTTGGAGAGGTTTGGGAGAGTATATGGGCGTGATTTGAGTTGAGGGATCAAATTCTGGGTTCTCTTCTAGGAAGATGGCATTGGCATAATTTGGGAGTGGGTTGTTCATAGTGTTTGGCTTAGGATTGGCTGGTGGGGCAATGGTACCCCGATCAATTATACCTTGGATTATGTTTCAAAGTTGAAAGCATTGGTCGATGGTATGGCTAGCAGTTTGGTGAAAGGCATAATGGGCATCTGTCTTGAAGTTTCTTGGAAGTGTATTTGGTAATGGGGGGTCCAAGGTTTTGATAAGGTTTTGGCTTAACAGGGCTTGATAAACTTTAGAGAGGGGAGCATGGAGCTCGGTGTATTCCTTTGGGACTGGGACGGGGTGGCTTTCTGGTGCCCACGAGGTGGTTGGTTGAGAGATGTTGTTGACGGTTGAGACTGCAACATTGACAGGTTTATCATATTTTCTGGGAGTGAACTGTCCGTACACTTTCTTTGGTTCAACTTTTGTTTTAGAAATACCCTCCTCGATTTACACTTCGACATCTCTGAGTGCTTGAAAGTAGGGATAGTACTGTCCTCTAATTGTTACTCAGACATGGGGAAAGAAATTCTTCTTCACTATGTTGACTTGTTCCTCCTCGGATGGATGATTTGTCATGGTGGCTGATTTTTTCCTACATCGGGATATAAAGATACTGACTAATCCCCAGAGTTCTATTTGAGCATCTCTAAATCATGACGGCTGACCTCAAGCTCTTCGTTGTATTTGTATTGCGACATGAATTCTAGGGCTACATCCTCCCAGCTACGGATTCTGGACTTCTTAAGAGACAAAAACCATCGGAGGGCACTATCCTTCAAAGTTTGTTGAAATAATTGGGCCCCTAGGAAGGTCATAGAACGGTGATAATTGCTAAGATGAACAATCGGGGGTCTACTTCCTCTGAATTTCTCGATATTTATCATCTTGAACTTCTTGGGTGACCTCGCTTCAGGATAAGGAGACATGTGGGTGTAGTCCATGTAATTTCTAGAGATTCTAACATGGTCGAACTTCTTAGTTAGCATCTTGAGATCTTATTTTACCTTGATCAACTCGTGCGCTTTTGGATACATGATCATAGGCAAGTTAGCCCAGGCTGGGCAAGGTTTGGCATAGGAAGTTAGGAAGGTGGTGGCCCATTAGCAGGAGGGACACGTGGAGCGTGATGATACTCTTTGGGAACCCATATAGGTTCGAGTGGACCCTTAGCGTGAGGGAATAGGGCCTCAGGACCTTGGGGAACAGGAACCTGGTTTCGTTGCATCTCGCGAACTTCAGTCTGGAGGTTGTCAATCTTGGACACGATTTGATCTAATACTGTTGTCAGATCTGGCTGCGCAACCAGTACTCGATATGTGTTCTCCATAGAAAGTGGATGAATTCTGAACTCAGAAGAAGTAGCAGGGGAGCGAATAAAACTCCGGGGCAATTTGACTGGAGACCCAAGCCAATAAAGAGCCAGGCCAAGGGCGTGCGATCGACCTGAGAAGGCGTAAAATAGGATTTATTTTTGAGAAAAGAAGAATGAAAATATTTTTGACACATTTTTCTCTTTTTGAGATGGAAAGACAAAATATTTTTGGATTTTTGATAAAGAAAGGAGAAATATTTTTGGATTTTTGATAAAGAAAGGAGATATATTTTTTAATTTTTGATAAAGAAAGGAGAAATGCTTTTGGATTTTTGATAAAGAAAGGAGAAATGTTTTTGAGAGACGGGTCTCAGCATGATTATTATAATTATTATGTTCTCACTTGTATTAAGTTCTCCTAAATGTAAAATGAAATGCCGTATGGGACCCGAGCCTGGAATAGTTGGGTTTGTAGCATATGTAAAGCTATGGTTGGACCTGTAACAAGGATCATGGGAAGGGTCCCGTTTAAAAATGTACAAAAATTTGGGTGGCAGGACGACTTGAAATTTTGATAGAGTTTCTTGTCAAAACTGACAATCTAACATGCGTGTCCTAGAATTGACACTTATATGTGGGTATGCAGTTGGTTGGGTGGATTAGAAAGGCTTCCCCCCTTTGGTGTGACTTCCACGATATACGTCTTTTATTTTGAGGGAAATCGGTACGTGTGGACAAATCATTTGATATACCTCAGTGTACGTGAATTGCCTCACTATATACCCCATGGGGACGGTACGTGTGAGAGAGAATTCAATATACTCGACGTACATGAACGAGTTTCCTGTGATATACTTCCCATCGTGACTTCGGTCAAGTGGTACGATGCGGGGGAACCATTCGATATACGTCGAAGGTACTTGTCCAATGGAAGGTTAGAGTCATATCGCTTAGGCTAACCGTTCCCTATCGGACCAGCACCCATCACGAAGTGACCCTTCAGTCACAGGATAAAATTTGGTAAATCACAACGCTCTTAGGTGATGTCGTGTGAATCATGCATGATTCCCTTATTAGTATCTTATGATGAGAGCATCTTTCTTGATCATGCCAAATAGGGAGCAACGTACAAGTACCAATAGTATACCAATCATGGGTAATTGATGTGTGCAACATGTGGATATATGTGATCTTAGGTGCACGTGGTGCGAAGTTTACATGGATAATCTTCTGCAAGTGTGTGAATAGAAGCATAAGCATGAGGCACACATGAATAATAAAAGGCAAACATGCAAATAAGGGAATATACAAGAAAATAAAACACCTATGTAAATAGAGTCTAGCCCTCATATAGATCCCCAACGGAGTCTCCACCGTAGCCATCCCCGATCCTTGTGAAGAGAGAGAAAAGGAAGGGGTATCTCTTCGTGGTGGGAGGATATCGGTCCTACGTATCCCTCTCGAGAGCGCTTCGGCCGTTGTTAGTGATGTGTGAGGTGAAAAATGTAGAGAGATGGAGTCGCTAGTCTATTTTACTCAAAACAGACAAAAGAAAGTGAAGCCATCCCGAATGCCACCATCAAATACGTACTGATACATACGAAACTAAAAAGTGATTCGAGTAGGGTTCGAAGGCTAAGTTACGAAATGGGAAGGTGTTAGGCAACCATTTCGCCCTTGTGGTCTCTCATGGATTTGTTGTCATTTTCCTCTATTTCCCCGAGGTATGTGTGCATGTGTATATGTAATGGAGATAGAAATCATCGACTAGTATCATGGAAGAGATAGAGAGAGTCATTCATAGGAATGTTCCTAAAAGTAATATTAAAAAATAGGATTTACGCGATTACCCTTGCGTTGACCGTTATAATGGAACAATAACGCGTATGGAATAATACGCCACTAAGAACAAATATATGTATATTTAAATATGTAGATAAGAGAGAATTGATTTAAAGAATTAGAAAAAAAGGAAAATAAAAAAATAGGACTCGAGTCTCGAGTTTTACCCCGAGATGCCTACGTAGCCTATAGAGGAATCAAAGTCATGTAGTTCGTATACAAAATGAGGGGTGGGGTTTATCCCATAAATCCAATCGGGGATTTCTTTTATGTGTGTATGTGTGTGAAAAGGTGTTTTAGTGCAAGAAAAGTATGAGAAAAAAGTGAGAAAAGTGTGAGAATTCCCATTTGGAATTTATGAGCAAACCCTCTTTTTCTTGTTTTAGTTTTTTTTTATATGAAAAATAAGAGATGTGAAATAATACTAAATAAAAAGTATATTAGGATATGGGTGATAGGGAGAAATAGTGCTAAGTAATAAAACAAGTTAATGCGAATTTGGAGAATTTAAAGAGAGAGTTGAGAAAGTTGGACCTTCTTGAAGATATTGAGCTTGATCTTGAATGTTGGAGAGCAACCCTTACACATGGATGATGATTAAGGGTATTTAATTCGCCAAATTTTATGAAAAAGATGTTGAAAAGTGAAGGTTGGAAAGGGATTTGGATGTAGAAATCACGCTGACTTGGAGAGAGGTTTTATGAGTTCGCGGAGAGTGATAGATCTCAAATATTGGATCCCTTTGCAATGAGGTCAGGACCTTTTTTTATAGGCCCAGGGTATTGCCGATCGACGTAGTTCTGGTCCTGGAAAACGGGAAGTGTTTTTAGGAACACATTTTGAACCTGCCATTTGAGAGTTTCTTTCGGATTCCTTTGGAAAAACGATCGTAAAACGCAATCCGTTGATCCGAATCGTGCACGAGGCACACCTCTAGAAAAGTACTCTATATACCTTCGAAAGTCCTTTGGACTTCTCCCGGGCCCGGGAGTTTTCTTCAGGGCAAATGTGGCTCAGAAGCGCTCGTCGGTCCTTTAGACGGGGGATCGCCGAACGCAAATGGATCGTTCGCCCAAATGGTAAGTCAGAATTGTGTACGGGGCAGACCGTTGGAAAGGTTAGGAGATAAAATTTGACATTACAAAGAGTTTGACCTTGTTTGGGGAGTTGACTTTGGTCACCCGGGGCCTGGAATTATTCGATGACCTTTCGGAGTAAAACGAATCGTTCATCCATACCGTAAGTCAGAATTGGGCCCGGAGTGGACCTTCGGAAAGGGGTTTTTGTGCCCTTTGAAGATTCATTCAATCTTGGCATAACGAAAAAGTTGACTTTGGCCAAACAGAGCTCGGGAGCGTCTAGTGGCCTCTTAATCAAGTTTTAGGGGAAAACGGGTCTTTCGTCCGCACCGTAAGTCAGAATTTGTGCACGGGTAGACCATTGGAAAGGGGTTTCAGTACCTTTCGAGGATTCATTTAGTCTCAGTTGAGCTGAGGAGTTTGACTTTTGGTCAAACGTAGTCTGGGAGTGCCCGATGTCCTATAGGCCAGTACTCAGGGTATGACCTAGGTTTGGGGTATCTACAACGTGATTAATACTCATTTAAATAATTATTGAAACTCGGAGTGTCAAGCCGCAAATTTTCATAAAATTCTAAATACGAGTTTGATATTAATCCTCAAATTACACATGAAATGTCACAAATATGGTACATACGTGATATACCCCATTAAGGTCCCTCGATATAATTTCGAGAATAATTAACCACTTAAAAATCAGTATATTCCATCACACCATAGCGAAGTAACTACACACTCAAGGTGATTTCGTTAATCTCAACCTACTCAAATTTAACAAGAATGCACTTTTAATTACTCAAAATAAAATAGTGAGTGAGAAGAGATAATCTTTAAAGGAAGATTTTTTTTTTTTTTAATGTGAGTACTAATTATGAAAGCATTTAACTAATTGTAGATTGAAAATAACTAATTACAGAAAGCAAATAACTAAATTAACTAAACTATTTACTACGAATTGAATTAAAGTATAAATTGTAACTATGATTGAACTAAACTTTACTACTCTAAACTACCATAATTTGATATGAGGTGCTCGATCTAGTGGATGGTGTATGGCTTGGTTCATTATATTGGTAAGGAAAAGTGTTTATGGGGGTTAAAATTGATAATTTAACAAATATGGGAAATGTTTTAAAATATTAAAAAGGTGACCGATGAAAAGACAAAACAAATAAAGGCTCAAAAAACAAATGGGAAGAAGATGGGGGCAAAACGAAATGTCTGGGTAAAATGGCATTGGGAATCACATGGTAGAGTGAGGTGATAGGCAAAATTGCATCGGGGATGTCGTGGGACAAGGGAAAGAAAAGGGGAGGGGCTACTGTCATAGCCATGTGCACATGGCAGTTTTGAGAATGGGGAAGCGCGCATTGCGCAAAAGAGAAAGGGGAAAGGTGGAGGGCCCCAGGTGGGGCGTCTATGACCATTGGATCGCGCCCCCACATATCATTTTGTTAGGCGTCGAATTTTGATCATGCCCCATCTCCTATTTAATTTGACAAATGACTAGGATAGGATTTTCATTTTCTTCAAATCGGGTGGTACTTGTCCCTCATTATATCCAAATCGTCCATCCTCCAAAATAATATAATTTTTTAAATTTGTGATGGTTGATAATTTTCTCCCAAGGCATGCCCCCATTGCATAAATGGAACTCCTATTTTTTAGGAGGCAAGATAATTGTGGGAGTCCACCATTAATTCCACAAAGTCAACATGTTTTCTAGGTTGACACTAAAAAAAATTGTCTTCCTATTTATGGTAAAGTAGAAGATGATATTTCTTTATTGAGTACATATTTTGTTACCAAATTCTAAATCATAAAAAATATAAAGATAATTAATTTTTTTTTGGTTTCTAACGTCTTTTGCAGGATTGTTGAATGTGATATTCGAGGACCGCCCTATATTTAATAACATCTCTCTATAACTTGAATTTAATATTAATCGTAAATAACATTGGGGACAATGGAACGTTTTAGTTATGGTGTTGTAATGTATTGGGATGCATCATGTTCAGCTTCTATTATTAAGTAAATGAAGAAAAAAATTAAAACAAATCCTTAATTTATTATTAGCAAAAAGTTTTTTGGTGAAACCAACTCTAATCATTGAAATAAAAAAATCAAATTTCAAAAAAATCAAAAATATTTTCTTTTTTTTTTCAGGGTTTTGTCCAATTTTTTATTTTAAATTTTACACTCAAATTTACCCATTCTTTTGAATAAAAAAGTTAAACGTATCTAAACATTGATCGACCTAAACAAATCTTTAGATTATTTTCCATCATCATTATACTTTATTTATTCATATGATTCATGTATTCACACCTTATGCACAACATGAATTATATTTGCATAATTATTAAAAGATTAATGACTCCGTAAATTTAGAGATATATATGTATACTTACCATGTGAGCTTTGTGTTATATTCCCTATTCTAAATTATATTTACACTTATTCATTATTATTTTTTTAAAAATTAAGTCTTTGGTAATCTCAATATTCTTGTTTTGACTGTCGGCTAAAGAATGGTGATATGAAGTTTTCCGAAGAAAAATTCAAAAAGTGTGTTTTAACTTCACTTTTAATGAAAGGTAATTTATTTTCATCTTTTCACCTGATTCACTAATACCCTAAAAATTGATTCAAAAAGAGATGAAAAGTCAATTAGAGATTGGACAATAATAAAGGAAGAGAAGAGAAAATAGAAAAGAAGAATAAATGTAATTGAATTCAAAAAGAAAATAAAAAAAGAAGTTACTCTTAAAAAGTTCTCCCTTTCTTAAAAAATATAGAAACCATTTTGAGACATTGACCGTTATCATGAATTCGTACATTTTCCATCCTGAAAAGTCCTTAAATGATCATAAGGTTAACATGATTTTATTCAACATTGAAAAGATTATATTTTCACGTTCTTTAGAAAACAATATCCTTTTATGAGATTGTGTTTCATCATTTTATATAAAATTTACTCTTTATGCTTACATGTCCCGAGTGACTTACATTAATTGAGAGTGTTTTCAAATGTTTGACGGTAATCACTGACAAGAATTGAACTAGTGCGCTTCATTATAAACATCGAGTCATAAAAGTTATATACAACTTGACTTGGAATTTTTTTGACCCACACCATGTGCTCAGTCAATATTTAGATCTCGTGAATTTCTTTAACGTAATAGTTATAGTGAAAAACTATTGAAAAAAAATTGCGAGTCATTATTATTTACTAGTTAAAATCTAATATTGTGAATGAGATTTTTTAGAAAATGTGAAACTATTTTGAGATAAATATGATGTTTGTTTGTATCATCATTGTAAAATCTCACGAGATAAAACTTGACCACTCGGGTAACCTAGGGGTTTAACGACTTATTGCATTACCTGAATGCAGTCGTGTATTCGACAAAAGTGTATCTCTATCCTTTTTATAGTTTTTGAATAAAATAGAATATTTGACATGCAACAATATTTTACTATGTTACTAGGGACTTGAAACACATTAGTTAGGGGCTGTGATTAATGTCAAATATTGCACCTTACTACACCTTTCACTGTGCAATATTGAAGCCCCAGGTTCATCAAACCCATGTTTTGTACTCATTTACTGTATAACCTTAAATATTTATAATTTATTACTTTTGTAAGGTTTATTTGAGTATTTATAGGGTTTATGATGCTAACGATGAAGTCGTGAAGCAATCGGAGCAAGAAACATTCACATAAAAAACTCAAGAGGAAAATGGTAAATTCGAATGACTAATTTCAAGCTCGAATTCTCCACGAAAGTTGTTGGCCTCAAATTAAGGAACATCTAGATTTAAACGGCAGGACAATCCGATATCAGATGAATAAATTATGACTGTTTAAAGTTGAACCCAAAAAAAAGTCAAAAGTAAAAGCTTTGGGTCAAACCTGGAAGTGCGACCTTATGACTCGAAGATTTTTGAAATATTATTGGGCTCAAAATGTGTCTAATGTCGGTTTTTGCGGTGAACAAACTCGTATGAAGAAGATAGAAAGTTTTGGGGTTAATTTTCAATTAATGAAATCTAGGTTCAAAGAAGGGGTTATATATTTGTTGTTGTACCATATTTATTAAAAAGTTAGCTGGCTCAATTGTAGGGGTGGTTTTTGGCCGAGGGAGAGGTCAGCGGTTCGAGCCTCCACACCCAATCTTTATTTGCATTTGAATCTAACTGAAAATTTGATCATGGAAGTAATTTCGAAAAAAGCATTCACTGAGAAGAATCGGATCAATGTCCTAATGACTTTCATTCGATTCTTGCGGTAGTTGTAATGGTTCGACAAATGTGAATGAAAAATAGTGAGGAAAGAAATCCAACTTCTATTGATTATTTATTATGAAGCATGGGTTGAATTTCAAAGGAGATTGAATTACTTTCAATTAGGACATTAAAAGATACTCCATTGACCTATCGTTTACATTTTTAGTCTTATTTCTCAATTAGATGAAATAAATAATGGTTTGTTCTAAAGTAAAAATCTATTCGAAGTCTTCAAATTACTTATTTAGTTTAAAACATTCATCATCTTTTAGGTTATTAAGAGAAAAACTATTTTTGGATTCAAATAAAATATTTAATTCCGTTTCCTAATAAAACTTTTCTTTACGATAATCGAGAATTGTGTAAATACGCTTATCGTTGCCATCAATTTTTACCTGAATAAAAAAAAAATTTAACTACACATATTTTATATGTATAGCGGTGAGTTCAGGTATCGAACCAAAAAGAATATCGTTTAAAATTTAATCCATTTCTTACTTTAAATAAAAGCGAAATATATTTTTTTAATTTTTTAACACTACAATTATTCTAGACAAGTATTGAAACTAATTAAATTTACAAGTAAAAAATTATAGGTTGATAATTAAATCCCTCACCTAGAAATACATAGCATAAATGGTTACATGGTTAAAGAAATTTTTCATCGTTATTAATACCAATTTAAACAATTATCTATACACGGAGTGTCACTCTCTGAATTTCTATAAACGTCTAAGTAGGAGTTTGGTGATAGCAATAATTCCCAAATTAGACATGTAATGTCATAGATATAGTGCATACATGATATACTCCATTAAGGTCCCTCGGTGTAGTTGTAAGAATAATCACACGTTAAAAAATTGTATATTCTATCATACCATAGAAAAGCAACTACACACTCAAGGTGAGTTCATTAATCTCAATTTAATTAAATTTAATTACAAAGTATTTTTAATTATTTAAATAAACCAGTGTGCAAAAAGAGATAATTTTTAAAGGAATAAAACTATATTTGATATGAGTACTAATTGTGAAAGCATTTAACTAATTTTAGAGTGAAAATTACTAACTATAGAAAATAAATTAATTAATTAACTAAATAATTTACTAAGAAATATAATTAAATTACAACTAAAAATTAACTAAACTATATTACTCTAAACTACCAAAATCTAATATGAGGTGCTCGATCTAGTGGCTAGTGTATGGATTGGTTCTTTATATAGGTAAGGAAAAGTAGTTGGGTGGTAAAAATTGGTATTTTAGCAAATATGGGAAATCTTATAAAATTCTAAAAGGTGTACGGTAGAATGACAAAAGGAATAAAGGCTAAAAAACAAATGGGAAGAAAATGGGGTAAAAGGAAATCTCCTAGAAAAATGGCACAAGTAATCACATGGAAGAAAGAGGCGATGGAAAAATGGCATTGGGGATGTCATGGGTCAAGGGAAAGAAAATGGGGAAAAGTCTACTGCCACACCCACACACGCGTGGTGTGTTGAAGTTCTAGGAAAGGGGAGGGTGCATTGCATGGAAGATAAATGAGAATTGGAGAAGGAACCATCTGTAGCGCGCATGTGGCCATAAACTTTGTTGGCTGTCGGATCATATCAAAATTGCAAATAAAGATTAGGGGGAGCTCGAACCTCTGACTTATACCTAAACCAAAAAACACCCCGATTACTCAACGAACCATCTCCATAATAAATATGGTACAACAACATATATATAACCCCTTCTTTGAACCCATATTTCATTAATTATAAATTAATCCTAAAACTTCCTATCTTCTTCATACGACCTCGAATTCACACATCGCAAGAACTTACGTGACCCACATTTTGGTACCAATAATATTTCAACAGTTATCGGGTTACATGGTCTGACTTCGAATTTTAAATCCAGGGGCTTTGACTTTTGACTCTATTCTAACTTTAAACGGTCATAATTTTTTCATTTGAGATCGGATCGATGCGTCATTTAAACCCAAATGTTCCTTGATTTGAGGCCGTCAACTTTCATCAAGTGATCATCTGATTTACCATTGTGACCCTAATGGTGCATCTGTGAATGTTTCTTTTTTTGATTGCTTCCTGACTTCATTATTAACATCGTTAACCCTGTAAATACTGAAATAAACCTCGCAAAAGAGATTAATCATGAATATTTAAGGTTATAGAATAAATGAGTATGAAATGTGAGTTTAACAAGCATTGTACTATAATATTTCACAATAAAAGAGGTAATAAAGGATAATATGTAGCACTACTAAAGTATGTCACGGGGTATTGAAGCATAAAATCTTCTCATAGCAATAATTTTACATTTTCATACTTAAAGTTTCGTCAATAAAGTATTTGGTATTGGTATCAATGGAGTCATATGAATAACTATACCTAAAATGAACTTTCTCATATTTTAATTAAACTTTTATAAATATCTCAATTACTCGACATATATTACATCAAGGGTTTCATATACAATTTCTAATAATAAATAGGGCCATATTTCAACATAAAACATGTGAGAATAATCTCTCTCTCTCTCTCTCTCTCTCTCATATATATATATATATATATATATATATATATATATATATATATGTGTGTGTGTGTGTGTGTGTGTGTGTGTGTGTGTGTGTGTGTGTGTGTGCCTCAGTGTAGATTGGGTGGTCAAGTGCCCGACCAAGGATTTGAAAAAAAATGTTATGTACTTTGATAAGGATAAATGTTTAACCGTGTAAGTAAACCAACAAAATCATTTTTATATTCAACTCTTGTGAGCTCCAAAAAATTTGCAAACGAAACATATTGATCAATTAATAGCCAAAAATAGTGCATACCTTGGAATTCTTTATACGCTATCTTTTTAGAAGTCAAATGTTTATATATTATCTTTAACTAAGTTAAGGGTTTTAAAAAAACATGATTTTCCAACATTGACTCAATTTTGAGTTCATTATATCTGATGAATTATATTTTTTAAAAGGCCCAAAAAAATTCACATATGGAGCAAGAATATGCACCCGTAAGTTCTTTTGAGTGCCCCACCCAAAGATATTTTCTAGCTCCGCCATTGTGTGTGTGTGTATATATATAGAAAAACAATCAAACACACACACAAAAAAAAACACTCACCCACACTGAAATGCACACATTGAAACATAAACATACACGGACACACACACACATGGAAACATATACACATCCACTGAAACACACATACACACATGCACATTAAAACACACATGCTGAAACAAATTGTGAAATGTATAAGAGAGATAGAGAGATAAAGAGAGAGAGATAATTATAATCAATTGGTTCAATCAAAGACCTAAGTTCTCTAATTTATAATTCAAATTGGTCATGTTTCAAAATTGTGACCCATGTGGTGACCAATGGAACACTGAAACATGGTCATGACTCTAGACCATGATCCCAACGGTGACCAAATAAAGATCAAGAAATGTTCATAGTTTTCGACTCTGAATTTATTAACTTGGCCATTCTAAATCTAGAGTTAGGGGTCACGGTCTAAAATCGTGACCATAATTCACTGGTATTAGTCACGGGTGGGTCACGGTTTCGGATCGTAATAACTATGGTGATAATTTTGATGGGAACTTTGGCACCTAAAATTGTCACAGATAGGTTAAAGTTTTTGATCATTACAGCCCCAGACCTTGATCATCTCCTTACTAATGTCACCTTTTAACCTGATCACATCATTCGTCACGGTATTTTTGAAGGGCTCACAATTTTTAATAATGACCACCTGTTTACGAATCTAAATTGTGATAGTCCTCAATATTTTTCATAGTTAGTGTCTCCAAATATGGAGAGAAAAGACAATCGCTGCCAGCTCCATATCATGGGCGGGGTAGTTTCCCTCATAAGGCTTAAACTTAGCGGAAGTGTAATCTATGAGACTCTCCTCTTGGATCAGAACTATCCTAAGCCCCTGAAGCGGTGCATTAGTATATACAAAGTATTCCCCTCTACACTGTGCTAAAAAAGTAAGGTAAATCTTGTAAGTTTGTCCGTTAGATCCTTAAAATTTCTCTCAAAATTATTGCGCCAAACAAATTGTACCCCCTTCTGAGTGAGGTGAGTCAATGGGATGAAAAATCTATGAGAATCCCTAAATAAACCTCTTGTAGTATACATACAATCCCAAGAAACTCCTGATCACCATAGGTGTTATGGGCTACCTCCATTCCATCATGACCTATACCTTGTTAGGGTTCTCTAAAATTCCAGCCACTAATAAAATATGGCCCACAAAATTCACCTCTATTAGCTAAAACTCACACTTGTAGAATTTTATAGCTTATGTTCACAAAGTTTTCATAAAACCATCCTTAAATGTTGTACATGCTCCTTTTCAGACCGAGAATACACCAAGATGTCATCAATGAATACTATGACGAATGGGCCCAGAAATGAGCAAATCACATTTTTATAAATCCATTAAACATTGTTAGTGCATCGATCACCCTGAATGGAATGACTCAAAACTCATATGATCCATACCACATCAAAAAGGTCGTCTTCAAAATATACTTGTCCTGAGTTTGTAGCTGATGGCACCCCGAGTGCAAGTCGAACTTCAAAAACAATTACATGCCCATTGATCGATTATGTCATCGATACGTGTAGACATATACTTATTATGTATCGTGACCTTGTTCAAATCCTAATATTCCAAAAAGTCTTAGATAACCATCTTTCTTCTTAAAAAATAACATAAGATCTCCCCACAAAGACGTACTCAGTCGTAATAACCCTTAACTCAAGAACTACTAAATCTACCTTCATAACTCCCCCATCTCTAATGGATTCAATCAATATGGTGCCATTCAATATGGTGCCCATGCAAATGTCCTTGTTCTCGGTGATAAACCTATAATGAAATCTATCTCTCGTGTGGGAATTATCCTCAATACCTCATCAAACACATCAACAAACTCTTAGATAACTGATAACAATTATAATGATATTGTGACCTCCTCTGATATGCTTGTACTGATATAATGTATGTTAGTGCTAGTCCCTCCATCGAGCCTAGGCATAACTATAAGGAACATCTCCTACCTTAAATTGGAAAAGAAGATCTCATTCCTGATGTGGTTGATTTGTGCATTATATACTAGAAACTAGTCCATTACCAAGATGACATCATATGTACGCATGTTCAAAATAAATAAATCGATTGGAAAGAACAAATGACCAATCTCAACTTCCACGTCCCTACAAACATGACGTAGGGTAAAATCCCTACCAACCGAGATATTGACATGCAAAGAAACATCGGTAATAGTATCCAATTACCCTGAAATCGTGGCAAACGTGGTAATAATAAATGAGTGTGGCACTTTAGTGTTAAAAATAACTCGTGCATAACTTTTGAAAACATAAAATGTATGCTTTATGGCCAATGGTGGGGCTATAGATCCTACTGATAGATGTTAAACATGCATCTATAATGTAGCTAAGGGAGACCCTTCGTTGGGTCTTTAGGCATTGGTGGAAATGTCATGTACTACAGTAGTGGAAACAACACATAATACTCAGGTGGGGCTAACATAACCTATTATTGCCCCTACTCATATTGGGCTTGATAAGCCCGATCTCACGTAGGGTTCCTCCTAAATGAGTATCCCTATTATCCACATGCATATCATGAACCCATGAACTCGTGTCTCTATTATACCTTACACTAGGTTCAATCTTATGAACACCCCCTTTGACCTATCAGCCATTTCCTCTATGTCCATACCCCTTCTAGATATTATGCCCTTGGCCTGGGTGACCTTATGAACCCTATCCTTGGTTTCACTAGCAATGCTTTTCACTTGACGCTCTAAATCTCTTAACACAATGCTCCCCATGCAATGGTCCCCTGTGTTTGTGTGAACCTCCCTATGCTCGGGACGACTCACCACTATCCCCAATCTTAGGTCATTGTCCGATACCATCCTTCTCTTTTTTAGGAGATCTATTTCTTTTCACTATGGTCCTTGAAATGATGAAAATAGGTGTCCACTACCCGAGTCTAAGTAATGAAGGATGAGTTTCCAAGAAACACTTTCCTAATTCTCCACGTAAGGCCCCTATAAAACGACCCATATTCTTTGCCTCTGTATTAAACTCTGTAAGTGAGGGCTTTAAATAAATAAAGGTGGGTAAAATCTCGCTTGTACTTTGATACTGTATGATCCTTTTATAAAATCCTCATAAACTCTGGCCTCATAATCATCTGAAGTGATGGTGGGTAGTAATTTCCCTCAAAATTTTCCTAAAGTTGTTGTTCTGTCATACTCAACCTATCCTCATACATGGTGGCTGACTCCCACCAGTATAGCGTATCCCCCACTAGATTGAAACTATCTAATGTGGTGACAATTATTACTCAACATAAAGAGATAAGAGAAGCACAATCACCAAGCAGAATAAGGAATATAAAATGCCAATCACACAATAAAAGATGTATGTGGTTCATCAAAGGTGCCTACATCCACGGTGGTGCAATCAGTATTATTTCTATATACTCTGGAGAGTGATTACAGAGAATACAGTGTGTCCTTTGTCCCGAACCTAGGGTTTATTATATATACGTTCATTTTAGTAAAGTGGGGGTGTTGGACTCCCCCACCTTTTCCATCTCTTCCTAGAACCTCTCTTAATGGGAACATGGGAGGATACTGAATCATAATCAGTTAAGATATGGAGGGTCTGGACTTTGGGCTACCATAATTGGGCTACTCATCTTGGCCTATCATTCTAATTTCGGGTACCCACAATTGCCCCTAAGTTTGTTGTGCCATGCTTTGGGCTCAATAAATTTAAATGATTTGTCAAAATGGCTCCTTCGTATATCGTGCAACTCTTCCCAAAGTTTGAGGACTGATTCTGGCAGCACTCGCTTCGTGGTCTGTGGACTATGATTAGTAACACTTAAAGGTTTTATTCAGAGCAGTCGTCGTTTCAAGCTTCCCAGTACTCTCCTATTTTCTGTGAGCTCTAGCGATTCATGCTCTCTTCTCTCAGTCACCATTCTTATTGCTTCCTTATCATTTGGGCTCGTGATTATTCATCATTCGAGTCGAAATTTCATCTTGTAAGTCTCATGTGCCTTCTATTTGTGTTTTCTCTTTGAATTTGTAGTTTTCTAGGGTTTCCCAATGTCAAAGATTGGTAATAGGTCCGTGTCTGAATTTAGGAAGTTTTATAATATTTCAGAGTGGGTACAGATTGAGTGTGTTCCTCCCCTTAGAAATGTTAGAGAGATAGAGGGTGCCCATTGGATCCATGTCTTGATGCTTTCCCAAGGGGGACTTACTTTTCCTCCCAATAACCTGTTCTTGCACTTCTTTGGTTATTTCAATATTGTTCCTCCACAGTGTTCGCCCAATATGTGGAAGATAATCAATGGTGTCCATAGAATAAATCAGTTATATGATACCAAGTTAGGGATTTCCGAGGTCTGTTTTTTCTATTCTTTTTCTCGAACTAGTTCTGGTGTTCTCTATCTCAAAGCTAGGAGCCCTGACAGGGTACTGGTAGTAAACCTACCTGATTCCCATAAGGACTATTGGCAAGAGGGCTTCCTTGCTAGAAATTGGCAGTTTTCTCCTCGGTCTGAGGGGTCGAGGTCTGATAAGTTCTCAGTTCCCTTTTATGGGGAAGAATACATAGGTAGACTTTCCTCTTACCTTTCAATTTCATTACAGATTAGCAATCTTTCTGACTTTTCCTATTTTTTCTCCAACGAGGTCGAAGAAATTGGAACCTGCTCTCAGCGAGGTTCGTCTTTCTAAACTGGTCAAGGACTGGAATATCAGTGAGCCTTTAGCCAATGGTGAGCATCCCCGGTCTGCTGCTTTCTTGCTCGAATACAAAATTGTTGGTTCTAGCTTTATAGCGAGGCCGGTAGATAGTATCCCTGAATTTGATATCTCTGAAGAGACTGTTGCTAATCCTATTCAGTTGTACGAGGAGTAGAGTAACTCAGAGAGTGATATCGTAGGTGGTATCGAAGGCCATTTTGGTGAGGCGAGCTCTAGTGGTGGTAGCTCTTCTGATTCGAAGGAAGTTTCTGAAGCTCGAGATTCTTCGAGCACGTCGAACAATTCAAGTGAGGAGATGGTTCCTCCCTAGAAAAACTTAATTCGGGATGATGACGATGATGATCACGTGCTCCTCGCTCAAAGGTCAAAGAAGCAGAAATCCAGTACCGGGGCTGTAGCTACTGGCTCTCAATCTTATGCTCAGGAGCAAGAGAGGAATAACAGTTGAGAGAGAGAGAGAGAAAGAAGGAAGAGGAGAGAAAGAAGATGGAAGATAAGAATAGAATAGAGAAAGAGAAAGAGGAGGAGAGGAGAGGAGAAAGAAGGAATTGAGGATGAAGGGGGCCTCAGTTGCTGTGTCCGCACTGCCCGAGGGGGCCTCAGTTGCTATTTCTCCTCAACTGGCCCCTGCGCTGCTAGAGAGGGCAGTTCTTCTAGCAGATCGCCAAAGGGCATTAGGGTCTGATCAATTGGCTCTATAAGCTAGTCAGAGGCTATCTTTGGTAAGATCTTCTCCTTTCTCTAATGCTTTAATAATTTTCATCACTTCATTCTTCTGATGTCTTCTTCTTCTTGAAGTTTGTGACTGACTTCGTCGTGCTTTACCGTTCTCGCAATGAGCTGGTGAAGAGAAATGGCAAGCTAGAGCAATAAAATGCTACCTTGAGGTTGAGGGGTACAGAGCTTGAGGCTAGTTTCAAGGTCGTTGATGCTGCTCGGATATCATCCGATCTGGCTCTTGCTAATGCCAATCGGGAGAGGGAAGTAGCAGTTAAAGAATTGAATGACTTGCGACAAGCCTATGACTTGGTTTGCTAGAGCAAGCTAGTTATCATGGAAGATAACAAAGTGATATCCGAGGAGCTAAAGAAGAATGAGTCTGAGGCAGTCACTGTTAGGGAATACTCATATAATTATGGTTGGTCTGTCGCATACGAGGATGCTGAGGTTCAGATAGGCTACATTAGCCGTCTGAATTTCAAGAAGGGCTGGAACAAGGCCCTCTTAGCTTTCGGAGTGGATGTTGCATCTCCTTTGTTCGATGAGTACGACCTAGGCCCGAGGACAGTTGTGGATGAATTCCCTGCCCCAGCCATCGAAGGCACTGACCCTATTTCCCAGAAAATTTCTGTTGACGTTCACCCTGTTCTGGCGATAGAGGTTATCCCTGCTGAGAGAGGTGCTGCTACTGATGCTGATATAGAGAAGCAGCCATCGGCTTCTGGGTAGCCTGAGGTTGCTAGTTAATTTTTACTTCTAGGAATACCTTGTATCTTTTCTTTTTCTGTTTGTAATTTTTTCTTTTGACTCTTTGATGTATTCTGACTCTCTTCGCTTTAATGAAATGAGAAGGTTTTTCACTCACTTAGTGTACTGAATGATTTTATTCTTCATTGATCTTTTATTTCCTGTAGTCGATTGATGTTGATGATTATATACTTGCCACTTCTTAATTGGGAAGAATGCTTGGCCTGATGTAAGCTCTGAAGTTCGTCATACTTTTGTGAGGATTTGCAAATCTCTGCAATTAAGGAACAAGCGATTTATAGATCAAATTGAGCTCGTCGTTAAGCTGAAGGACAGGCTTCAAGAGATGGAAGAAGTTGTTGCTTCAGTCCAAGAGGAGGTGAATACATTAAGGGTGAAGCTTCTAGATGCTTCTGAGATCAACCAGGTTGGGGAGGTTCTTCAGCAGGAGAACGAAGCATTGAGGAGAGAAGTCTCGCGACTTAGGGAACATATGTCGAGAAATGCTCCTGCAGTGTTACGAGGTTCCTCCTCATCGCGAGCTAGAACTGGTCTGGGCGATGTTCCTCCTATGCTTCAAGGCCCTACTCCTCCAACCATTCAGCGAGCTGGCAGGAACACCAGGGGTTCATCTAGGGAAATGGAAGAGCTTCGTGGTGATGTCCAGTGAGCTTATGTGATTGATGTTGGGATCCAGAGGGACGTCACCCGGTTGAGGCATTTGTTTAAGAAAATACCTCTACGAGTATGGGCCGATGGTTACAATCAAGTTTGGCTAGATGCTCCAACGAAGCTGATAGAGTTTGAAGAGCTCGCCTTCATCAGGGGGTGGTTGAGTGCCTTGAAGGAGCTTCAAGTCCCGAGGAACTCGATGCTCTGGTACCGTCGTGATATTTCTCCTTCCACCCTGATGCCTAACCCCTTCCGGAGAGATGATCAATGGATCCCCATCGACGGCATCCCTCGGTAGTTATTGGAGTTAGATGCGAATGAAGTTGAGGAGGAGCTAGTGCCCCATCCCGTTGACGGCCGAAGAGCTCAAGTGGCTGATTACCTTGCTCAGAGGCCTCATCCTCATTAAGATTTTTCCAGTAGTAACTTTGTATATTTTATATTGAGGTGATGTAATGTTAATGTTTTGGGCGAGCTCGCTGACTAAACATGTATTTCAATTGTTGTAAATATTATGAATTAATATAAAATTTATGTTTTGGGCGAATTTGCCGACTAAACAAGTGTATTATATTTTTCTCATCTTCGTTCAATAATCTTGACCCTCTCTTAGCTGACTAGATTTTCATGTTTGCATTATCAAGTAAGTGTCCTTCCAGTCCAGTATGCCAACGAGATACCATTCTTCCCCACTTTACCTTTTAGGTTGTGTCGTCACACTCCCTTAGGCCTAAGTGTGGCAATTGGCGAGGACACACCTGGTGTTGGATGTTTTACCCGATCAGGATTTTATTCAACCAAACATTATTTGGTGACCAATTTTGACTTGGCCATATTGCCTAAGGTTCTCCTGTAGGGCTTCATATATTGCCAAGGGGAATGCTAAGAGAGGTCTTTCGTGTTTCATAACGAAAACCTGAGGAGGGTTATTTCCCTGCTATGATGTAATGATCAGTGTGCCTTTCACTTTGAAAAGGGTGTGTGAGTTGTAGAGTCTAGATACTACTAGTTAACTAACATGTCGTAGAATGCAACTGCTAAACAACTTTGATTAATGAGTTTCAGTCTCATAAGTACAATGCAAAGGAAGAATCTAAAAATAGAATTTCTTGAGATTGGCTGTATTCCATGCTTGGGGTATATCTCTGCCTTCCAGCGTTTCCAAGTGATAAGCTCCTTGTAGGTCATTTCTTGTTATCTTAAATGGTCCCTCCCAATTGGGCCCTAACTTGTCGTCTGATGGTCTTATTGCGCTGCCCAGGACTTTCCTTAGGACATAGTCCCCAACTTGGAATGCCCTTGGATTGACCTTCTTGTTATAATTCCTTGCGAGTTGTTGCTGATAGCTCGCTAGTTTTACTAGGGCTAGCTCTCGGCGCTCGTCGGCTAGGTCGAGCTCAGAGAGCAATGCTGCATGGTTATGGCCTTGGTCGACGAGGCTGGACCTCATTGTTGGCAAGTTTGCTTTTAATGGGATGACTGCTTCCATTCCATATGTCAGCGAAAATGGGGTTTCCCACGTTGCTCGTCGTGGAGTGGTTAGGGAGGCCCATAGAATATGTGGTAATTCATTTACCCATGCAACTTTGGCTTGATCTAATCATTTCTTTAATCCGTCAATCACTATCTTTCTGGAAGCCTCGGCTTAGCCATTGCTCTAAGGATAGGCCACCGTGCTAAAATGGTGTCTGATTCCATGCTCGTCGCAGAAAGGATCCGCTCTCGAATTGAGTTCTATTGTCAGTGATGATTGTTCTGGGGATGCCAAAACGGGTGATTATATTTCTCTATATGAACCTTATCATATCTGCGTCTCGGATGTTAGCTAGGGGTTCCGCCTTGATTCATTTGGTGAAGTAGTCAGTTGTGACTAACAGATATTTGCGATTGCCGGTGGTGGTAGGAAGTGGTCCTACGATGTCCATTCCCCATTGGGCGAATGGCCATGGGATGGATAGTGATTTTAGGTCGCTAGCAGGTTGGTGGACCATAGGGGCGTGTAGTTGGCATTTCAGGAACTTGCAAACATAAACCACAGAGTCCTTTTGCATATATGGACACCAATAGCCTTCCTTCATTACTCGAAAAGCTAGAGATCTTCCTCCGATATAGCTTCCACAGATTCCTTCGTGAAGCTAATGGAGAACTTGCTCGACATTCCTTGGGTGAACGCATTGAAGGTAGGGACCGAAAAAGGATCTCTTTTATAGGTTGCCCTCTGGAGATAAGTGAAAGCGAGCAGCTTTGACTCTTAACTGGTGGGCATCTTCTTGTCATCTAGGAGCATGTCATCCTTTAAATAGTTCTTTAAAGGGTCCATCCATCTGGGAGATTATCCCACTTGGAGCATTTGCTCCACGTTTGGCGACTTCCTGCTATGGTTAATGATCGGATGAGCGAGGAAATCAATGGGGATTGTTCTTTTTAGGTCGAAATCGATTGCTGAACTTAGGGCTGCTAAGGCGTCAACATGGCTGTTCTATCCTCTGGGAAATTGCTGGACATTGATCTCTTCGAAGCTAGCCATTAGTTTTTTCACTAAGGCGATGTAAGATGCCATTCTTTCATCTTTGGCATTGTAGTCTCCACTTATCTGATTGGAGACTAATTGAGAGTCGCCGAACACCTTTAAATGCTTTGCTCCCAAAGTGTGCGCCTTTTGGAGGACGGCTATTAAGGATTCGTATTCTGGTTTCTTGTTGGAGGCTGCAAATCCAAGCCTGATTCCTTGTTCGAGGATTGTATCCTCTGGAGTGATGAAGACAATGCCTACTCCTTCCCCCTTTGAGTTGGAGGCTCCATCAACGAATAATTTCCAGGTTTCCTCCGTCGCGTTGTTCCCCTTTTGTCTCGCTGCTTAAGGTTGGTTGGGATGTTGCTCGCCTATGAATTCGTCTATGAAATCAGCAAGGACGTGCCCCTTGATTGCATTCCTTGGTTAAAATTGGATGTCAAATTGTCCGAGCTTGATTGACCATTTAGACATTCTGCCCGACAAATCCGCCTTCCTCAGGATTGCTTTAAGTGGGTGTGATGTAAGGACGATTATAGTGTGGGCTTCGAAATAGTACTTCATCTTCCTCGAAGCCACTACTAGTGCAAAGGCGAGCTTCTCCAGTGGTAGGTATCTCTTCTCGGCGTCTAGTAGGGTCTTATTAGCGTTATAAAAGGGGTGTTGCATCCCTGCGATTTCATACACTAATGCCTAACTAATAGTGTGGTTGGAAACAGAGAGGTATAAGTACAAAGAATTTGTTTGCTATGGAATGACGAGCAGAGGTGGGGAGCTAAGGTAAGTTCTGAGCTCATCCAATGCCTACGAGCAATCTGGGTTCCATTCTACTGTCTTATTTCCCTTTAGAAGCTGGAAGAAGGGCTTACACTTCTCGGAGGACTTAGAGATAAAGCGGTTTAAGGCAACGAGCATACCGGTGAGGTTTTGTACGTCCCAGATTGTTCGAGGAGGTTGTATCCTGTTTATTGCATCGATCTAGTCTGGGTTAGCTTCGATGCCTCTCTTACTGACCAAATACCCAAGAAATTATCCTGACTTGACACCGAAAGAACACTTGCTCGCGTTAAGTTTCATTCAGTACTTCCTGAGGATTTCGAAGGTGCTTGATAGGTCTGAGAGGTGGTCTTCTTTCTTCTTACTTTTAACGAGCATGTCATCGATGTAGACCTCCATGGTGTCTCCCATCTGGTCCTTGAACATCTTGGTGACCAGCCGCTAGTAGGTTGCCCCTTCATTTTTTAGCCCGAAGGGTATGACCTTGTAGTAGTACAACCTAATTGTAGTGATGAATGCTGTTTTGTCTTGGTCTGGGGTATACAGAGGGATCTGATGATACCCTGAGTATGCGTCCAGAAAACTCATTCTCTCGTGAGCTGCAGTGGCGTCTACCAGTTGATCAATTTTTTGGGAGGGGGGAATTGTCTTTAGGGCACGCTCTGTTGAGGTCAGTGAAGTCGATGCAAACTATCCACTTTCGGTTGCTTTTTGGAACTACTACTGGGTTGGATAACCACTTGGGGAATTATACTTCCCATATGGATCCTGCATCCAGCAGTTTTTTAACTTCTTTTTCCATGCATTTTGCCTTCTCGGGTGCAGTTCGTCGTACCTTCCGCGCGATTGGTTTGAAGGTGGGATCGACGTGCAGTGGATGACAAACCATACCAGGATCAATTCTGGGCAGTTCGTATGGTTCCCATGCGAAGACGTCTATATTGTTCCTTAGCAAGGCCATCAATTCCTTCTTCTCTTGATCGGTGAGAGAAGCTCCAATTAAGAAAATCCTGCTATCGTCGCTATCTCCAGCTGCGACTTCTTCCAGGTCCTCGACGACCCATTCAGAGGGGAGGAGCCTGGTCTCCTCTACTCCGGGTCTTTCGTACTTTAATTGCTATTTAGAAGGTATCAGACCATCTTATTCTTCAACACTTTCGCTGGACTTGTCGGCCTTCTTTTCTAGTTTTGGGTGGATGGCCGCTATGAAGCATCTTCTTGCCATCACTTGATCGCTACGGATCTCCATTACTCCTCGCTCGGTCACATACTTGAGCTTCTGGTGGTAGTTTGAGGAAACTGCCTTCATTGCATGTAGCCATCCTTGGCCGAGGATAGCCTGGTATGGCGAGTCAATGTCGACCACCAGAAATTTGATCATTTTAGAAACATTTCCTGCCCTTACTGGCAGCACGATCTTTCCCAAGGGCATAGTCATCTTTCTAGCGTAGCCAACCAAAGGGACGGTAACTTCTTTTAGGTCGGCAACGCTTAATTTCAATTTTCTGAACAGGTCGAGATACATCACCTCGGATGAGCTTCCTTGGTCGACGAGCAATTTGTCGACATCATAGTTCGCTATTCTTAGAGTAATGATTAAAGCATTGTGATGTGGGGTTCTCACTCCCACCAGATCTTCATCTGTAAACACGATATGCTTACTATAATCGACTTCATCTCCTCGCCGATGCTTTCCTGACTGTGTTTTCGCTGGATCAATCTGAAAATCTTGCATCACTGCTGTAAGCTTTTTTACCTCCATGCGAGCTAAATTGCCCTGAATCTATTTCGCGTTGGATGCCCCATGAATTACTGTGAATTCATGGCCAGCATCGTCTTCTAGTACGTTGTCAGGCCTTGCTTCTCTATGGGCAGTAACTTTCTCTGCCTTTTTCTCCACGAATTCGTTCAGGTGCTCGGACTGGGCCAGCTCTTCGAGGTGGGACTTAAGAGCTTTGCAATGCTCAGTCTTATGTCCTCCCTCTTTGTGAAAAGTGCATCTCAGTGCATTGTTCCTCTTCGAGGGATCTCCTCCCATCTTCCCGGGCCACTTGATGAATGGCTCATTTTTTATTTTTGCGAGAATTTTGTAAATTGGTTATTTGAAGACGGTTTTGACCGCCTGAAATGCTTTCGACACATCGTTATTGCCTTCGTTTTTTAAGCCATTTTTGCCCCCATTCTTTCCTCCTTTCTTCTGGTTCTCAATATTGTCACTGCCCTTGGCAGCGAGCTTAGTTCGATCGTTTTACACTATGCTGAGGCAGGTCATATCTTCCACCTTGGAATACTTCTCGATGCGGGCCATTAGGCCGTCGATAGTCATGGCCTCTTTCTTCGTCAAGGATTGGTACAGAAGGGAAGAGCTAGGTAGCCCAATTTTAAAAGAGTCCACTGCCACTTGCTCTGAACAGTCCTCGACCTCGTTGAACAATTCTTAGTACCACTTCACATAGTCTCGGAGGGTCTCTTGGGGCATTTTTTTCATTGTCAGCAGAGCATCCATCCTTTTGGGATGGGAGCTACTAGTAATGAATCGATACATAAAGAGCTCGACCAGGGATTTGAAACTCCTGATGGACCGGAGGGGAAGCCTTTCGAACCATTTTTGCGCCAGGTCATGCAGGCTCGAGGGGAAAATTCGGCACATTAGTGCATCTCGATGGTTCCAGAGGGTCATGGCCTGTCGGTACTGTCTGACGTGATCAATGGGATCAGTCTTACCATCATAAATTTTGAATTTTGTAATAGAAAACTTCTTGGGGGCTTCTTCTTCTTCGATTTCTCTCGAGAAAGGTGATTTTATTTGAGTTTTGAGAGCTCGCCTAGCGAGTTCTCGGGTCGATCTGGTATCATGATGGGCAGGGTGTTGGTCCATCTCCCTTCGGACCAGACTTTGTATGTTCTCATTTCTACGATCTGGGCTTCTGTGACTACGAGCTAGCCACAGTTGCTCGAGCAGGTCATCCTCTGACTCGTTTCCCTCAGCTCTCTAGGATCCTCGCCTGGGGCTCCTTCCTCGGTCTCGCCTGAGGGCTAGGAGTGTGGTACAGACGTTTCTTGGTACAACGATAGATCTCTCTCTCCATTCCTTCCAATCTTCTTTTGAGGCAAGTGTTCTCAGGTTCGTGCCTGCGAGAAGACCCCCTCTGCTCTTGGAGCCTCGCCTTGTATGCATCAATCAGTCTGGATATCTGCGTGGATCTTGCTGGTCCTTGGCTTTCTTCTGAGGCTGGCCTTTCTGAGCGAGCCCTCTGATCTGAACACCGAACTTCATACCTAATCCTGCGAGGAGCAGGAGGTTCTTGAATATCTCCTACCTGGGGAGCATTACTATTTTGACCAGACATTTCGAACTCCTTTTTTGGTGTGGGCTTTCGTAGGGGAGATAAATGTTCCCACAGACGACGCTAATTGTGGTGACAATTATTACTTAACACAAAGAGATAAGAGAAGCACAATCACCAAGAAGAATAAGGAATATAAAATGCCAATCACACAACAAAAGATGTACGTGGTTCAGCAAAGGTGCCTACGTCCACGGTGGTGCAGTCAGTATTATTTTTATATACTCCGGAGAGTGATTACGGAGAATACAGTGTGTCCTTTTTCTCGGACCTAGGTTTTATTATGTATATGTTCATTTTAGTAAGTGGGGGTGTTGGACTCCCCCACGTTTTCCATCTCTTCCTAGAACCTCTCTTAATGGGAACATGGGAGGAGACTGAGTCATAATCGGTTAAGATATGGAGGGTCTGGACTTTGGGCCACCACAATTGGGCTACTCGTCCAGGCCCATCATTCTAATTTCGAGTACCCACATCTAACATCTGCTTCTAGACTTCTAAGCACTCTTCTAAATGTATATGAATCTCTATATCTCACTTCGATTGTTGGGAAATAATGGGATTCGAAGATTTTATAAACTTTGGCTGGTTACTTTTTCCTAAGGCAATTCTACTCTGAAGAGCAAGTTTTATAATTGCTCTGTCTATTTAATTTGGCATATTTTATTATACCATCATCATCATATACATTCTTAAGATCTTTAAGTGAATAAAATTTAGTGACTGAATACCACAATCGAAGATCAAAAGATTTGAGATTGTGTCTCCAACCATCGAAGAAGGTATATGGTTTTGATTATATGTCAACATTTTATTCAGGGGTTATTTTCATAAAATCTTTGAGGATAGTTTTTATCTTATTTGTAAGTGAAAAATATTTTTTATTTTTAAGCCTTTCAAATGAGTTTAAGTCATCATTCAAATTAGATTAGGAAGTTCATTCAAACGAACTTCAAACGAACATCAAATGAGATTTATTAGTTATCAAAACTAATATTGTTTGAAGTTGGTTCGAATGAGATGGACTGTTCATTCAAACGAGGTTTACTTTGGTTCAAACGATTTAACATTTTTGTTCGATTGAGAGTCCTCAAAATTTTCGTCGAATCAAAAATCATGTTTTTATATATAAAGGGGTGCTGACATCGGTTTTACACAGTACTTTTGGTGAAAATTACACTCCCGTAAATATCCGAAAGGTCTCCAAAACCTAGTTTGTTTTAAAACACTTTTATTTTACAATCCAAACACCTTGGATGATTTTTTGAACATTTTATTAAACCCTAGAAGAACACATTTATTGTTTATAACCTTATGGATTTGGTTTTTCACTTCTAAAGGTAGGAATATTTTTTCCTGAGGCTGGTCGGTGGACATCGAGACAAGTGGATCTTGTTGTGGAGCGTAACTGGGTCTGCATTGCTGTATTTTGATAATAAGGATTAAAGACACTACTACGTCACATAATGGAGTATCAGTTTTATAAGTCTGCCCATATCGTTTATGTAATACCTAGTTGTAACAATACTAAATATAGTTTGAATCAAAATGAGATTTTTCCTCATCTCATGTCTTCTTGTTCCGTGGTTTGTTTGTTTTGATTTAGTTCTAATATCTTTCCTATTTAATTTCAGCTAATTAATAAATATAAAATTTGGAATAAATAGATTTTGTCTTATGTGTGTGGCCTAAAATACAATTTTTACGTATTACCGAACCATTCTACCCTTTTTATATTATTGTGAGAGCTTGTTTCTACATGTTACTTCGAAGAATCATGATGGTTATATGGATAATTTGTACAATAGGCCACCTTTATTTGATAGTTCTAAGTATGTATATTTGAAAGCTCGAATGAGATCGTCTTTGAAATCGTTCTACGAGAACATTTGGCTTTTTTTTGAAAGGGAGTGGACTCCCCCCAAGTATGACTAATGAAAATGTCACTAGTCTTAAGACAGTCGCAATATGGACTAAGGATGATTTTAGATGGAGTTATTTTAATTCCCGAGGATTAAATAATATTTTTGGTGTTGTCACTCCCAATGACTTTCGTCGTGTCATGACATGTGCCACATCTAAAGCATCTTGGGATATCCTCCAACTCACTCACGAGGTTTCCAATGTTGTCAAAGCTTCTAAGCTTTATAATCTCACCGCATAATTTGAAACTATAAGCATGCTTGAGTCTGAAACTTTTTGATGAATTTTATACACGTTTGTCTGATAATGTGAACTCTAATTTTAGTTTGGGTAAGAAAATGTCAAAGATGAGGGTAGTTAAGAAAATTCAAAGGTCTCTCCGGCCTCATTTTAGTGTGAAAGTCACGATCCTTAACTATTTGGAAATTCTATATATACTTAGGATAAAAGGGCTCGTAGGTGAACTTTACAAAATAGAAATATTCCCCAAAACCTAAAAGAAAAAGAAAAAAAGGAGGTTTATGACTCTAATTTTTAATTCGACGTAGATGATCTCGACCTATTTTCTTAAAAATGCAAGAAATTTCTCAAACTTAAAAATCAAAATTCAGCCAAAGTGGAAAATAAAAGTTTTGAGAAAGACCAAAATTTATAAGTAGTTGAGAATATTTTTTAGAATGATTAAAGGAAGGGTTTTTTACCAATTAGTTTTGTTTACTAAGTATATAGTTCAATACGTCCTAACAATTTTTGTTGCTCTATCGGGTCCCATGAACAAAGATTTTTGTTCCAATAGGTCCTATTTGAAAACATACAGTGAGTATTCACTATATGTACAAATAGGACCTATTAAGGAATTTTTTTTGTGAAAGTACCTATTAGGAAATTTCCCATGTAAATAGGACTTAATAGGATCATCCCCTTAATGGAAATTTAGGGGTGAGTTTACTAATAAAGGAGATTTAAAGAGATGTTATGAGTTTGAGGAGAAAGGCCACAGATCTCACGGATGTGCTATGAGGCTTAAGAGATAGGTCAAAGGCACAACTTCTTATAATGCCACTCTTAGCAATAGTGATGTTGAGTCGATGTATTATGGACATGAATCACTACATGGACATAACTTCACTGTGTCCATGGCTAAGCCCGTTAGCACTTCAAGTATGTCTCACATCAGTGAAGATGTTTTTAAACATGATAGAATCGATAACATGTCGAACCATTCTGGAAATGGTGAGAGTGATGATTTGAGTAAGGGAGAATAAGGCCTTCAACATGATTAGTCTAAACTTTACACCGAGTCATTGAAAGAAAAAGACAATATAAAAATTTGGCTCTTAGGGTGTTGTATTTAGAGAAGGAGTAAAAGATTTTGAGAGAGAGAGTGACCTCACTTAGGATATCTTTTAGTGATAAATTAGTTTCGATGGGTCGAGAAAATAATGACTTGGTTAATATAGTGTCTAGTCTTACGAGATATCTTCAAGCATCATTAGAGACTTGTGAGAAACTTAAAGACCATGTTTCCTAACTCGAGAAAGATATTGAACGTGCTCGAGAGATCAAAGTCACTTTAGAAGACATATCTAAGGAGGATGGAAATATATTTCTAGGTCACGCATTAGGTTTCAAGAGAGGCAAGTAATAGGTTATGAAGCTGCATCCACTTTCAATATCTCACCTCAACCATCTTTGAAGTTTGTGACGGACTCGTATGGGCATCAACCTAACCCACTAAGGAGAATTCGTCCAAGCATTTTGGCCAACGTAGACCCAAATAAATATATTTTTATACCCATTAAAAAAAAAAGAGTTCACCTTAGGGAATTTCGTTATAAGCTAGGAAGAGTCTCTCACACACATTCTCTCACACAACACTATAATGACTTTGCAAGTCTTAGAGATAAAGTTGAGTTTCTAGTCACTACTTCTACAAGAATAATGGAAGAATTTCAAAGGATGTCTACACCTTTCAATAACACTTCCAAAACAATAACTAGTGCCAACAATGATAAGGGAAAGTACCTAAAAATAAAAAAAAATCCCTTACTGTTCATGTTGCTCTTAAGGTTCAAAACACTTCTCAATGGTATTTTGATTGTGGGTGATCTAGGCACATGACTGGTGACAAGTTATATTTCACCAACCTTATGGATCGCAAAGAAGGAGAAGTTTTGGGTATATGAGTAAGCCTAACGTATTACGATAAGGTTGGGTGGAGATTCATGGCCCTAAGCTAGAAAATGTGTTATGCGTTGAAGGGTCGAAAGAAAACTTTATAAGCATAAGACAAATTTGCGATGCTAAGTTTAAGGTAAAGTTTGGCCGGTCCGAACACGTCTATGATCAATCCTGTGAACTTTTGCTGTAAAGTGTGAGGACTACCAATAATTTATGTGGTGTCATTCACAAGTCCTCTTTAGTGTGCAATGATGATAATATCTCCACTACGGAGCTTTGACATCAACGACTAGGCCACATCATTTTTAGATATCTTGAGATATTAGTAACGAAAAACTAAGTTTGTGTCTTACCATCGCTTGGAAAACCAACCTCCTTAGTTTGTTGTCCTTGCCAGCAAGGAAAACAAATTAAGATCCTGTATTGAAAATTGAATACCATTACCACCTCTCGTGTTTTAGAGTTGATACAAATGGATATTATGGGACCCACATGTACAAAGATTATTGTCGGTAAGAAGTATATTGTAGCGATGGTTGATGACATTTTGAGATATTCTATCATTGAGTTTCTTAGAGAAACGTCTGATCCTATTGAATTTCTAACAACCAAGTGTCGTGTTCTGCATATTCAACATGGTGTCACTATAAACAACATTCGTAGTGATAATGGCGCTGAATTTAAGGAAGCCAAAGTTGATGGATTTTGCGATGAGGTTGGAATCAAACATGAGGTTTTGACCATTCTTACTCCTAGACAAAATAGGATTGTTGGGAGGAAGAATTGAACCATTCAAGAGACGGCCATATCCATGCTTCTTATTAGCAACATCCCTAGACATTTTTGGGTCGAGGGGGTAAATATGGAAGCTACATGGTGAATAGATTCTATCGTCGTGCACACACACTTCACACTCCATATGAGTTATGGATAGGGAAAAAACCCAACTTATCATATTTTTATGTTTTTTGGAGTCCTTGCTATATCCTTTGGGATAAAAAGAACTTAAGTAAGTTCAAATCTAAATGTGACGTGGGAATATTTTTAAAGTATTCATCCTCTAATAGAGATTATAGTGTGTTAAAACTTAAAATCTCTAAGGTCATAAAATAAATAAAAGTCTCGATTAGATATGATGCACTGGCTACGTTTATTGATCATGGTCTTGCGTGTTCCTCGTAAATATCTCATTGTACCCCATACAAGGATGGTGAATATCGCTCTTAACATAGAGGATCCACTCTATTGGGTTCGAAAGAATGTTGACCTTATTGACGTAATTAGGGATCTGACACTACGTGTCAAGACTCACGCTCAACTAGAGAATGTCATTAGATACTTTTACTAAACATACACAGTAGAGACTAAGAATGTTAAGGAAGTACTTAATAATGCGCATTAGATATGTTCTATGCAAGGTGAATTGCTTCCATTTTGAAAGAGCGATTTCTGGGAATTAGTCCCCAAAACTTAAGAGACTAATGTTATTGTTAGAAATTGGGTGTACAAGAATAACATGGATGAGAATGGTACCATTGTTCGTAATAAGTCTAGGATGGTTGATCAAGGTTACAAACATATTGAGGGTGTATACTTTGACGAAACTATCGCTTCTATTGCTAGGCTTGAGTTCGTTCTCTTACTACTCGCCATAACATGTTATCTATGATTTAAGCTTTACCAAATAGATATCGAGAGTGCCTTTCTCAAGGGGATTGAAGACCTAGAGCACCCGAAACACGTGTTTTATCAAGAGAAGGCCTGGTATGATTTGAACTAAGAGTCGTGCTTGGTATGAAAGGCTAGCTTCTTAGATGTTCTTTATTAGGAGATAGAAGGATGATATCTTAGTTGACCATGTATATGTGGAAGATGTAGTCTTTGGATCCACATGTTCCCATTGTGCTCACACTTTTGAGGAAGAAATGAAGAGTGAATTTGAGATGAACATGGTAGGTGAACTTACTTTTTTCCTATATGTCCAAATGCATAAACTTGATAATGGAATATTTATATCCTAATCTAAATATGCTAGGGACCTAGTGAAGAAGTTTTGTTTGGACTCTGTTAATAACTAACACACACCCATGAGTTCCTCTACTAAGCTTAGTAAAGACACAATAGGCATGAATGTGGGGAAAATGCTTTATACGAGTATGATAGTAGTCTCCTTTACTTGATCGCTAGCCCGATCCCAACATCTCCTTTAATGCTGGATTTCAAGCACATTACCAAGTGATCGAACGTGAACCGTGCATTGTGTAATATGAAAATCGTTGTCATCGGTTCGGTGACTCAATGCAAAAAACCTAAACTACAACTACACTTGACAAGTAAGCACAACGATAAGTCGGGTATCGAGAATACATAGGGAGTCATCGAATTTTAGATTTTAATTATTTTACTACTTGAAAAATAAAAGTGTAAAAGGTGATATGTGGTTATAGTGAAAAAGGAGAAAATAAGAAGCTAACACTAAACACTATTTAATAAAATGAGAGTCCGGATCTCAGACCTGCCATGGTCTAAACAACTAATAATTAAAATTTTGGTTCAAAAATATTTAACCGAGCATTTTTAGTTAATTATAAACATCACACATGAAGGGATTTTAACCCAAAAATTCGAGATAAAATATTTAACCAAAACTGGTCACACGCGTCTTAAATTCGGATTATCGCTATAAACACTAACGTTGCGGGACAATGAAATTTAAACGCATAATTATCTGACTTTAATACATGAGGTTTCAATTAAATGAAAATTTCCCCCAAAACTAACTTTCGGAGATCGACACCCTTTAATGGCTGAAATGCAATCCCAACCCGTTATCTATAGACTACACATGGATTAAAACAACTTTAAGCAACAAATAAACTAATTAAAGCAATAAATAAATAATCTAAAACATTTATCTAGGCATGGAAATGGAAGAAAGAAAGAAATGCAACTGTATTAATTGTAGGGGTAATGAATAGTGCACTTAAAAACCCCAAATGGTTGTCATCCCGAAGAGAAATGAAGAATAGCTCCCAAAAAACAAAAAACCTAACTAAAACTAACTACTTCAAAAAAATGAAGTGGAAAGTATTTAAACTAAACCCTAGTGGAAAAATTGTATAAAGAAAAACAGGGTAAATAGGTCTGAATTGATTCAGGGTCATTCCAAATCGATTCAGAATGAAAATCTGGTGTTCTAGTGCAAAATGAATCGATTCAGATTTTGGCCGAATCGATTCGCCCCTACAGGTCTACAATTCTGCAGCTTTGTCCAACTTTACAGAAAATGCCGTAACTTCTTTGTTATAACTCGAAATTAGGCACAGTCAGAGGCTACGTGAAGATAACTCAAATGTATACAACATCTAAGACATTAGGCTAAAAAAGTAAAATATGAAATGACTAAAATCCCCTCGAATGTGTCCTTGAGTTTGAATTTGAAGTAAAAACCATCCTAAAAATGCCATAACTCCATCGATACAACTCGGATTCATGCACCGTCGACGGTCATGCAATGAGAAATAAAAGAGATTCAACTTCCATGAAGAGTTCGGGATCAAAATATGAATGATAAAATTACTAAAATTCCCCAAAAGCTGCAATCTCTTACGAAAGTTTATCGAAAAGCGTCTGAACTTCATACTAAGCATAAAAATACCTACAAAAGCGCAATTAACCCCTAAAAAGCATATCTATATATAAAAACACTAGGTTGTCTAGTTAACGAGCATAAGTATGGGATTAAGATACCTGAGGGCGCTAATAACACGTAAGTTAACGGGTGAAATACCCAATATTTGCTTCGTATCACACCCCCTAACTTACACAATACTAGTTCCTAGCAATGAAATAGGAAACAACAAGAACTACAAGCAAACCGCAAAAAAAGAAATATGTACAAAAGCGATAAAAGCCACTTTCGCTGGCGTACGATTGCATTTAGCGTATGCAACAAGCCGTTAAACCCCTAGGTTACCCTAGTAGATGAGTGTCGTCTCGTGAGGGTTTTCAGGGATGAAACCCACAAACATCATATAGTTTCCTCAAAATATGCCCAACCCAACATGTGACAAACTCAACAACAACAAAAAATATTTCAAACACGTTATTAGCAGATTGAACGAATTCAAGCTAAATTCCATTGTTATTAACAGGTTGAATTCACCTTATAGAATAGTAACTTTCAAAGTGGGGGGCGAAGAGCACATGCATAGTATGATTTGGCCAAAACTTAAATAAATCGGATAAACAATAAAGCAAGCATATATTCAATCCTCATGGACATTATGCTCATCAAATGAATTCACTCGACATAGGGAAGTAACACACGGAACATGCGGGCATAAAGAGTAAATGTAAATGAAAACTAGGCCTCACACATGTCGTAAATGAAGAACACTATATAGTAAATGACAAACTTGTAATCTCAATGAAAGATATTGCACATTAAAAGAGGTGAAATGCATTTTCACAGATTATCAAAACTATTTAAACTTTTAAATTAAATTCACCCTAGCATCACATAGGACTTGATAGGGTTGTAATGTAGGTTTGTAGTTAAGGTACAAAACGAAGGAAATATGTACGGATTCAAATTGTCCAGAGACGAAAAGTTGGGATAATGGAAAATTGTGGTAAATTTCAAAATTAGAATATGATTTCAATAACAAGCATTAAATATGACAACAGGAGAGTAATCAAAGCTTATTAAACACTATTTCCAACATACACAAACTTTCTCTTTCTTTTTCTACCTTTTTCTTTTCTTTTTCACTCACTTTTTTCTTAACTTTTCTCACTCTCATATGCTTAATTACAACCACAAAATATGAACATCATTCAATCCCAATTATCATTCCAAACAAAGGTATGGAAGGTAATAGTATTGTTTATAACTCCAATGTGGAGTTGGTTGTGGTATTTTGGGGTTATGAAACGAAAGGTTATATTTAGGCTCAAAGGGGTTGATGAGGGGAAACATATAAGGTGAGGTCAAGGTCAATATGGGTGATGTAACAAAGATTGGGTATGATCATTTCCTAAAGTTTATGCAATTCTCGAGTAAAAACAAACTTTGAAAATCATGATCAAGTAATGCATTCCAAGTATGAACTCAATAAATGAATGATCAAATGAAAGAATAGTGAGATTACCGACGAAATTGACGTTTTCAATGAAGAAAGAATAGTTTATAACACTCAGAAATGATGAAATGTACAAAGCTTACTTGGTGTAAGTATATACAATGCAACAAAAGATTACCAAGTTATAAAAATCTTAAACCAAATCAATAAAACAAGAAAAGAGCATGTGCTCATGTGATAAATTTTAATTCATGAAGTTAATCATAAATCAATGATTTGAGAACTAAAGTCTAATAACTTCTAAACTCGAGAACATGCATGATTCAATGTCTAATGGATTGGAAAATTTTTTAAATTTATTATTGGAAACAAGGCAAAATGCCTAACAAAAGAGAAAAAAGAAAAAAAATTGATTTTTTTTTTATTTTTAACAAAAATGTATACTTAGTAACTAACAAGTAAACAAATCAATGCACTTCATAAGAAATGGATAGAATATCCTACGCCCCCTAACTTAAATGTTGCTTTTTCCTCAATGCGCATTAAGAACACAACACAAAGAGAGGAAAAGAACGATATTACCCATAATTGGAGCGATCTCCAATATGCGTAGGTCCTAATGATTCTACAAAACAAGTTAGTAGCATAGAAAAAATAAATGACAAAAAGTTAACTAATTACGCTAGACTAAATTAAAAGGAAAGAAGAAAAGAAAGAAAGAAAATTAAAAAGCTAACTATTTACAACCTACTAGTTAGGCTTCACACTAACTATACACTAGAAGTCTAAATTTTGGAGGATCCACCCAAACTACATTTTGACTTTGAAAGATCAACGGTGGACCCTCCAAAGAAATCATGCCTCCCAAAAAATATGAATTCCATTTGAACAACGGAAGGCATGTGGGTGGTGGAAAAAGTGAACCATCGTCAATTTGAAATTTTAGGCAGACGATGGGGGATTTGGATAACAAGGGGAAAGTTACACTAGCGGCCCAAGAAAAATTGACTCATCTCCCAAAGGTTTTTGAAGTGGATTGGGAGATTGTGCACACACAGGGATAACATCCATCGATAACAAGTTCGGTAAATATTCCTCATCGGCAAAATGTGTAGAAGTTTTAAAAGTTTCTCCTGACTCATAGGAATCAACTGGTAAGTCTAATGGTTCAATGACTCAAAATGTATATGGTAATGAAATAGATTAAATCTCCGTCAACATATCATCTGAAGGAGGTTGAATTTCAGGGGAGAGAGACTCACATTCGACGAGAAATTCTTTAAAAAATTGACGTGAAACACAAGTTTCCACCTCCTTGTTGTTTTGTGCATAAGAATTCATCTCATCGCAAAGTGTTTCAAGTCTCATTCCAGCACCCTTTAGGCTTTCCATCCCTTGGGATTAAAGAAGAAAAGTTTCTTCCAAAGTAGGCTTCCTCGACTCAAGAGCCTCGGACTCCTCATTTGGTTGAAACTCGTCTTTAAAATTATCGTAATAAAAGTCATCATTTGATTCGAATAGTGAATCCAACTCAATCTCCTAATAATAATTTTCATTTCGATAATTGTTTTTAAGTTGTTCAATCACAAGAAAATCTTCAAAATGGAAAACTTGAAAACTATCCCCAAAGTAGGAATCATTAGAATGACCGTAATAACTATAAAAGAAAGACATGATTACCAAATTGTTCGTAGATGGAGAATCTGAGCAAGAAAGTGAGCAACCACAAATCAAAGTTTCTTAGTGCTCAAGTACGCTATCCTGCAAAAAAGGTTAAAAAAAAGAATACAAATAGGAAAGAAAAAATACTATGAAATAATAAAACAATCAATATAAAAAATACACTCCTCAGCAATGGCGCCATTTTGATCGAGCGCGAACCATGTGTCATGTAATACGCAAATCATTGTTATCGGTTCGGCGACTCAATGCAAAAAACTAAACTACAACTACACTTGATAAGCAAGCACAGCGGAAAGTCGGGTATTGAGAATCCACAGGGAGTGATTGAATTTTAGATTGTAATTATTTTACTACTTCAAACATAAAAGTGTAAAAGGTCATATGTTGTTATGGAGAAACATGAGAAAAATAAGAATCTAACAGTAAACACTATTTAATAAAATAAGAGTCGGGATCGCATACCAGCCATGTTAAACAACTAGTAATTGGAATTTTAATTCGAAAACATTTAACCGAGCATTTTTAATTAATTATAAACATCACATATGAAGGGATTTTAACCCAAAAATGCGAGATAAAACATTTAATAAAAAATGGTCACACGCGTCTTATATCCAGATTATTGTTGTAAACACTAACGTTGCGTGGCAAAGAAAGTTAAACACATAATAATCTGACTTTAATACACGAGGCTTCAATTATATGCAATTTTCTCCAAAAACTAACTTTCGGATCTCAACGCCCATTAATGGCAGAAACGCAATCCCAACCCGTTATCTACAGACTACACATCGATTAAAACTACTTTAAACGACAAATAAACTAATTAAAGTAATAAATAAATAAGCTAAAACATTTATCTAGGCATGGAAAGGAAGAAAGAAAGAAATGCAACAATATTGATGGTAGGGGTAATAAATAATGCACTTACAAACCCCAAATGGTTTTCATCCCAAAGAGAGATGAAGAAGATCTCCCCAAACCAAAAACCCTAACTAAAACTAACTACAAACGAATTCTATATTCAAAAATATGAAGAGGAAAGTATTTAATCTAAACCCTAATGGAAAAATTGTATAAAGAAAAACAGGGTAAACAGGTCTGAATCAATTCGGGGTCATTCCAAATCGATTCAAAATCAAAATTTGGTGTTCTAGTGCAAAACAAATCGATTCGAATTTTGGCCGAATCGATTCGCCCCTACAGGTCTACAAATCTACAACTTTGTCCAACTTTACGGAAAATACCGCAACTTCTTTGTTATAACTCGAAATTAGGCACAATCGAAGGCTACGCGAAGATAACTCAAGGGTATACAACATCCAAGAAGACATTAGGCCAAAAAACTAAAATATGAAATGACTAAAATTCCCTTGAATGTGTCCTTGAGTCTGAATTTGAAGTAAAAACCATCCTAAAAATGCCATAACTCCATGGATACAACTCAGATTCATGCACCGTCAACGGCCATGCGAAGAGAAATCAAGGGGATTCAACTTCCATATAGAGTTCGGGATCAACATCCAAATTTTAAAATTACTAAAATGCCCCCGAAACTGCAAACTCTTAAGAAACTTTATCGAAAAGCGTCTGAACTTCGTACTAAGCATCCAAATACCTACAAAAGCTCAATTAACCCCTGCAAAGCTTGTATATATAGAAATATGAGGTTGTCTGGTAAACGAGCTTAAGTAGATACCCGAGGGGATAATAACGCATAGGTTAACAGGTGAAATAAACATTATTTGCGTCATATCAGCGACATTTCCCAACTACGAATTCTTGAGTATTCATGGGATAGGAACCATCGAAGGGCACAGTCCTTCAAAATCTGTTGAAACATCTGGGCCATTATCTCTTTAGAGGCACCAAGAAGGGCCATGGATCAGTTAGAAATACGAAGGTGAGCAATTAGGGGCCTATTTACCCCGAACTTCTAGATGGATGGCATCTTGAACTTATCTGACAATATTACATTAGGGTACGATGCATGTGGGTGTAGACCATGTGTTTCCTGAATATCCTGACTTGGTCGAATTTCTTGGACAATCGTTTGAGGTCTTTCTTGACCTTATTTAGTTATTCCTTTTTGGGATCAATAGGTAATAGAAAGTTAGCCTCTAGTTGGGCAACGTTTAGCATGTAGAGTTGAGTTGGTGGTGGCCCATTAGCAAGTGGATCACATGAAGCTTGATAATATTCTTCTGGGACCTAGAAAGGCACAAAAATTGCTGGACCCGTGGCACCAGGAAAAAAGACCTTGGATTCATTGAGAATCAAGACCCGGTTTTGTTTCACCTTATGGACCTCATTTAAAGGTTGTCAATCTTGGCACTGAGTTGGACTAGGAATGCCATCAAATCAGGGTGCATGTTTAGTGCTTGGTCAGTGTTTTCTATAAAAAACAGGTGAAGGTAGGTTTAGGACTTGGATAAAGTAGTAAAGGAACTAGCGGAGCTTTAGGGAACTTTTACAAAAGATCGAAGCCAATAGGGAGCCAGGCTAAGATTCGGGTATGCGATCGACCTGGGAAGGAAAAATGATTCAAATTTATTTTTAAAAGAGGGAAGGAAGAATTTTTTTTCTTATTTTGGGATAAAAGAAGAAGAAACATTTTTTGAATTTTTGATAAAAGTGGAAAAATATTGTTGATGTAAAAAATTAGATCATATCTAATTATTCAATCACAGATAAATAAATGAGACAAAGAATTTTTAAAGTGGTTCAGCCTTATAAGAATGGCCTACGTCCACTGTTATGGTATTGCTGATTATATGGGAATTCTCGATTACAAGTTATCTCAAGAAATTCCGTTTTTCTTACAATGAGGATTGTACAATGTATTTATAGCCCTGGGGCTGTAATATGAAAGGATAATACATTAAATGATGTAGATATGAAAGGGTGATACATTCAATGCTCCTTAAGCGTATGCGTCTGAATGATAAGCATTTAATGAAGAGTCAAACTGTTGGTTATCCCGCTATAAATGCTTTGTTCGAGGTGTAGCTCGGACCACCTGAGTTGCTCGGACCACCTAAGCTTCTCGGTGTTCAAGAGTTCCTCGAAGAGTTCTCGTTCCTCGGAGCGTATGAGTTCCTCGGGGAAATAGTGTTCCTTGTTGTAGTATGGTTCCTCGGACCGTGTGAGTTCCTCGGAAGTGTTTGTTGTTGCCACATAGACTTCCACGTGTCTTCACTTTATTGATCCATGTCATCAGACTAAATTTGGTATCAACAGAAGCCCCCAATGTTTCATAGTTCGAAATTTGAGGAGTGTGGAACATTTTTTCTCGGAATATGATAGCTTTAAATAGTCCTCCTGATTTTTAGGAGTGTTTCCCTTGTATTTATTTCTCTTTCCAAATTCGTAGAATCAGGCTTTTTTGAATTTTCATAACCACCTCGATCTCCGTGTACTTTTTGTCCTTCTAGCCGTCGGTAGCGTAATCGTTTCTTCTCACTTTGATTGCCGCGCCCTTTTTGTTCCTCTAGCCGCCGGTAGCGTAATTATTTCTTTTTGTAATCATTACTTTACCATTTCCCAAGGTAGAGTATTTAAACTTCACAGGCACTCCCATCGTCTTTACCTTTTCAAATTTGTATCTTCGAGTTTTCCATCGTCTCTTTCTCTCCTGTGTATTCATCTCTTCCATCGTTCGTTGTCATCAGATCCACTCTTTTTCAGTAAGATTTTCTTCCTTCTTCTTCATTTCTTTTATTCATCATGGTTTACCCTGTTGAATCTCTTGATAAGTTTCTCTCTGATTTTTCTATTCCCTCTTGGGTTGTTCGTGAAGAGCTTTCTGAGCCTTCTGATTATTTCCGTTTGGCTGAGGGACATTGGTTCCCCAGTCTCTTTATTGCTGTGTGGATTTTCTTTTCCACCCAATCCCTTATGTCTGGAATTTTGTCAATACTTTGACATTGTTCCTGCAAGAATAGCCCCAAATACATGGAGAATAGTTAATGGGGTTCATAGGTTAAATCAAATCCATGGAACTCGCATAGGAATTTCAGAATTCATGTTTTGTTATAGATGGGAAGTTGGTGATAACACCTTTTATTTAAAAACTAGATTTTTAAATAGGGCTTTAGTGGTCAATCTCCTGGATGCCAATAGGGACTATTTTGAGCATGGAGTTGTAATAAAAAATTGGCAACATGCTCCTTTATCACGAGATGAAGTGTATCTGGGTCCCAAATTCCCTCCCTATGGCAATGGGATAGGTTATTTTTATTTCATTTTATTTATTTTGAAATCATGCTTCTTATGTGTTTGACAAAATGTGGCACTGATAATTTAATGTTTATTTATCTGCAGTTGATAGCAAAAGAAAGTCTCCAAAAGAGGCACACGTAAATATAAGGCACTTAAAACTTATCTGGAGTTTGCGTCAGAGTGTTGCCGACGAGCACATTAGGTCAGCTTCGTATCTTCTGCAGTACAAGAGCTATACAACTTCTTTCACTGCTCGTCCAGTAATAAGCGACGCAGAGCCAGTACCAGCTTCTACCAGCTCTTCGCCTGAGTCACACGTTCCTTTAAGAGAAAGTATGAAGAAGAGAAGACCTCCCACTCTCTTCGAGAAGACTTCCTCTAGTGCTGGAGAGGCTAAAAGAAGTAAGATTGATGTCCCATAAGGGACAAAGAAAGTTGATGCACCTTCCTCGGCTGCTGTTGTGAAGGTTGTCGAGAAGCCTCCAGTGGCCCCGAGCAAGGCTACTGCTCCAGGCGAGGTGATTATCATATCACCGACCAAGGGTTCCTCCTTGGTTGAATCAATCCCTGTTCCCCCGAGGACGCTGAAGAAGAGCTCCTCGATCAATTTGGCTGACACCATCAATCATCCCCCAGTTACTGGAACTAGTGTTCCAACTTTTGTTCCTCCGAGCTCTGCCATGAGCTCGATAAAGTCTTGGATCATTCTCGAGGTCTAAGGTACTGAAGAAAACCTTACTCGGGACATGGTCACTTCATTAGCTTCTCGCCATATTGCCTCTGTAAGTCTTATTACTTCGAATTTTTCATATTTCCCTTGTTATTTCTGTTTCTGACTTTCTTTCATTTTCTTTTTTTATAGTTGACGAGCTGCTTCAATATAATTTTGAAAGAAGGATGAAGCAATTAAAGGTTCAAGCTCCTCATCTGAGGTGGAGGAAGCTCTGGCGGGCCTGACGAAGTCTTTGGAAGATTTTCGCCAGAAATATGCTACTGACAAGGCAATCTGGGAGAGGAAACTTGCCTCAATCGAGCAGGAAAAAGCTCAGGTTGTTGAAGTCTCCAAGGAGTTGGAGAAGAGAATAAAGGACTTGGAAGGGAAAAATAAAGTCCTTGAGGAGAAGCTCCAAAATGCTAGAGAGCTTGAGAATAAGCTCAAGGTTGCTGAAGAGGAGTTGGCTCAACTTCGGGAGGTAAATCGGCAGAAGGAGGAGGCTGAGAGAAAGTTGAAAGCTGCTGATAACCTGCTGTTCGAGAAGCTTTCCTCGGAGAAGTTGAATAGAAAAACGGTTGTGAAGAAGTCCTTCAGTGCTGGCTGGGACAAGGGGTGGAACAAGGGATTGGCTGCCATGGTGTCACAAGTAGAATATGGCAGCCTCAAGTACTTTAGGGATGGATGGGTCGCTTCTCTACAGGAGATGAAAGTGGATGAAAATTACGAACTCTTTCAGCGACACATCCCTGGTCCTCCTCCAACTCCTGAAGATTTAGAAGAGGATGAAGCTGCCTCCAAAGAGTCTTCTATGGTGATGGGAGACCAGATTTCTCTTCCCCTGACTATCCAGCCTGCTATTACTACCTGCAACTTCCTCCGAGCAACCTCCAAAACCTCCCCTATTACTATCTGCTCCATCCGAGCAACCTACTTCCTCGTCCCAGCCTCCTAAGAAGGTTTTGGGATACAAGGAAAGGTGTAGAGTTGTTCGGACTTCTATTTTATTTTTCTTTAACAAATGTAATCCTGAACATGTAATTTTGAATCTTGTACTTCTGACCTTTATGATATAATAAAACTTGAACTTGTGTTTATTCATACTGTTGTCTCTTCTTCATACTCTGTCTTGATTCTTATTGATTATTGCTTTTCTTCCTCTGCTAGTTTCTGGCCAGGATGGAATTATTATCTGCTCATGATACTGTCCTGCTGAGGCAATGCAATGATTATTTTAAGGTTGGTCACACAGATCTAAGTGCAGTATAAATTGTCGATATCCTCGGCCAAGATGCTTCTGAACAAGCAGTTGAAGCATACTAATATCTGAAGTGTCTACTTGATCGAGCAGTGGCCAATAATGTGGCTTATTACGACATGATCAAGGATCTCCAAGTCACCCTCGAAGAACTTCAGCAATAATACAAAAAATCCACTGCCCTTTTGCATGAGGGGTATGAGAAGAAGTATCAGCAACTCAATGCTGACAAGGGGTACGAGAAGCGTTTTGCTGGATATGAGGTGAGGGAGAGAACTCTGAGGGGCGAAGTTAAGGAGTGCAGACAAATAGTTGAACTATTAGAGCAAGAAAATAACAACCTGCATAAAGAGTTGTCTCGGTTGAAGTCTGCAGCTTCCACTTCAAATGCCTTGATCCGAGTGACTGATGAGGGATTATCGTTCTTAGAGGTCGAGAATGCCAACTTGAGGGATGAGTTGGAAACCTTGAAGAGGTCTGGTCCCTCTACATCTTCTCGTGGTCGAGCAAGAGCTCCTCGAGGACGAGCAAGATCTCCTCGAATACCTGTCGAGGAACAGCGGACTCAGTCTGCTTTAGAAAACTGGGCCTTTCAGCTTATGGCGAAGAACCAGGCATTGGCTGAAATGTCAAAGAAGATCAGGGACCTAGAAGAGCAGCTTTCCACGCAGAAGTCTACCTTGGATAATAAAGAGATCTTCATCCAAAATCTCCACGAGCAGCTGGAAAGACTAACATATTAATTCCACAAACAGCCCAGGGAGTTCTGGATGGCTGGATATAACGAAGCTCTCTATCACCTGGACGATCGTATCTAGAATGCCAATAATGAGGGCTACAAGCAAGGCTGGTTGAATGCCTTAGGTGTGCTGCAACTCGAACAGGGTCATTACCTGTGGGACTATCATGATCCTGGGCTGCTCGACCATACAAACTGGATATCAGTTGGATCCCTGATCGGGTCATTCCTCGATGCTTGATTTCCAAATATCTCGGCGACTACAATCTCCATTCAAATGCCGAGATATCTCGTCCCGAGCACCTCTTAGATCGACCATCCGTGATGAATATCAGGATGTTAAAGGATCTCAACTTCATAAATTATCCCCTGGCTTTAAATGATCCGCCTGCTGGCGAGGAACCTGTGTCAAAAGCAGAGGGGAAAATACCAGTAGAGTAGGAATTTTGATGTAATAGTTAGTATACATTTCAATATCAATGTAACTTTCATTTCATTATCAATGTAATTTGTTTTGGATTTAATGAAAGACTTTCATTTCTATTTGCTATTGTCTTATAACACTTTATATCTGTGCATGTGTATCTGTTAAAAAGATAACAATATTGTGTAGTTTGTTGATCAACTTATTGTCGAATGGCTTGAATTTGTGGTAGTCATTTGGCAAAAATAATATTTTGTTTCTCCACCAACTTAGTAATAATTAAAAAGTTACGAGTATCATTTATGTTTAAAATTTTTCCGACCAACCAAGGTCGGTAAATTTTCCTTGTCGACTAACTACAGTTAGTGGGTTTTTATCCCCGACCAGCCATAGTTAGTGGATTTTTCCTCTACGAGGAGCTTTGGCACGTTTTCAAGAATATATTTACTTCCTAAACAACATAAGTTGGCATTTTTAGGAATACTCTTATTTCTCGAGGAACATATAGTTTTACTTCCCGTAGGAATACTAGTTTTACTTCCCGGAGGAATATAGGTAGCTTTACTTCCCGGAGGAATATTGGTAGCTTTACTTCCCGGAGGAATATAGGTAGCTTTACTTCTCGGAGGAATATAGGTTTCTTGACCAACCTTAGTTGGCATTTTCGAGAAAAAATTTGAGTAGCCTGAGCTTTGCCGAGTAGTGTGTAGCACCAGTATTCCCCAAAAAAATTCAATAAAAGGAGAAAATTCACATCATTGATAATACTTGCGTAGGTGCTCTGCGTTCCACGCATTCTTAAACTCCTCCCCTTCTAAAGTTGCAATTCGGTAAGTTCCTGGTCGAACAACTTCTGTAACTCGGTATGGACCATGCCAGTTTGCCTCCAGTTTATTGTGATTTTGAATTACTTTCTTCAGCACATAGTCTCCTTCTTTCAGGTCTCACTTCTTCACCCTCTTATTGTAGAATAGAGTTGTTCGTTGTTGGTATGCAGCATTTCTGATGGCTGCTTCTTCTCTAACTTCCTCGAGCATGTCTAAATCCAATCTTCTCATTAAGTCGCTGACAGCGGAATTGAAATTCGGTACCCTGTGTGTTGGGAGGCCCAACTCGGCAGGTATAACAACTTCACTTCTAAACGCTAGCATATATGGAGATTCTGCAGTTGCTACTCGGGGAGTAGTTCGGTAAGCCCACAGTACTGACTGTAACTCGTTGATCCAGTTTGCTTTTGCATCATCCAGTCTTTTCTTCAAGCCATTTATCAGCGTTCTGTTTGTCACTTAAGTTTGTCCATTGCTTTGAGGATGGCCTGGTGATGAGTGGATCTTCAACACATTTTAATTTATGACAATAGGCAGCAAACTCCTCGTTATCGAATTATGTTCCATGGTCTGTGATGAAAGCATGAGGAAGACCATATCGACAAATGATGTTCTTCCAAATAAATTGGTACACCTTCTCGTACGTCATATCAATGAGAGGCTCAGCTTCCACCCACTTAGTAAAATAATCCACTGCGACAACGAGGTATTTGAACCTTCCTCTAGTCGTTGGCAGTGGTCCAACCAAATCTATTCCCCACATGGAAAATGGCCAAGGGGAAGTGATGGGTGTCAAAAATGCCTGTGGAGTTCTTCGGATGGAGGAAAAGCGCTGACACTTGTCACATTTCTTGGCATAGGCTACACAATCAGCCCTCATCGTCGTCCAGTAATATCTCTGCGTCATCATCCTTTGCAAAAGCGTCCGACCTGCTACATGGGCTCCACAGGACTCTTCATGGATCTCTTCAGTCAATTCTTTCACCTCGGAGGGATGTACACATCTTTGCAAACCTGCCATAATTCCTCGTCTATATAAAATATCGTTAGTTAATACATACCGAGCAGTTTTAAACTTCAATTTCTTGGCTGCGAGCTTGTCAATTGGTAATTCTCCCTCCTTAATATATGCCCTGATTGGATCCATCCAAGATGGTCCTAAATCAAGGGTGATAACGTTCATTGCCAAATCTTCATCTATACTCCGACCAGCCAAAACTTCAATTGGGATTGTTCTTCATAGCTCAGCACGAGTAGCTGATGCTAATCGGGCTAAGGCATCTGCTCTTGCATTCTCCATTCTTGGTATTCTGACCAGCTGAATTGCAGCAAATTTCGATACCAACTCCATCACCTTTGCATGTTATTTGATCATTAATTCTCCTTTGGCTGCATATATTCCCAACATTTGATTTACAATTAATTGAGAATCACTGAAGACAATAATTTGCTACGCCCCCATAATTTTCGCCAAATTAAGACCTGCAATCATGGCCTCATACTCAGCTTCATTATTGGAAGCTTTGAATTGGAAACGTAGGGCGTACTCTATGTCGACCTCGTCCGGAGTGCTCAAAACTATCCATGCCCCACTGCCTGTTGTGCAAGATGAGCCATCTACATATAACCTCCATATAAGTAACTCGTCTTCAAACTTCTGATCTGACAGAGTTCCTCGGCAAAATATTTGTTGCTTCCTTTCATCTTCCCCTGATATTTCTCGCTCTTCGTCGACCATTTTTTCTTGCCCTTTTACCAACCGTAGTTGGTCTGAGCTCGAATTTGATGATCCTGTAACATCCACTTTCCTTTTTACCAACTGGAGTTAGTCTGAGCTTTTGTTTGTTGATCCTGTAACATCCACAGGTTGATCAGCGAGTAACTTTTGCTCCTCGGGGGTATCAGGATAGGTGAACTCTGCTATAAAATCCGCTACAGCTTGCCCTTTAAGCGATGATCTGGGTTCATAAATTATATCGTATTCACCGAGCTCTATTGCCCAGTACATCAATCTCCCTGATTTTTCTGGTTTATGAAGGGCTTGTCTGAACGGCATGTCAGTATATACGACTATAGTATGGGCCTGGAAGTATGGCCTCATTCTCCTACTCACCTCAATCAGTGCCAGTGCTAACTTTTCCAGCCTTGGATATCTGATCTCTGCTCCTCGGAAGGCCTTACTTGTGTAATAGATTGGTTTTTGTACTCCATTCTCCACTCTTATCAACGCCGAGCTAACTTCATTCTCCGATACTGTTAGGTACAAGTATAATTTTTCTCCCATCACTAGCCAGGATAACAGTGGAGGTGGTCCCAAGTATTTTTTCAAGTCTTGAAAAGCATTCTCACATTCATCATTCCACTCAAAAGTCTTTCGGAGTGTCTTGAAGAATGGGAGGCATCGATCAGTTGCTCGTGATACAAATCTGTTGAGTGCTGTTACTCGTCCTGTAAGACTTTGCACCTCTTTCTTCGTCGTCGGAGATCGCATCCCTAATAGAGCTTTGATCTTTTCAGGATTTGCTTCAATGCCTCGTTGGTTGACAATGTATCCGAGAAACATGCCTTCTCGTACTCCAAATATGCACTTCGTCGGGTTCAGCTTCATTTGATATTTATCTAGTTGATCAAAAGTCTGACTTAAGTCAACTAGATGATCAGCAACTTTTTTGCTCTTCGTCAGCATATCGTCAACATAGACTTCCATATTGCAACTGATTTGTTCAGCAAAGACTTTGTTCATCAGCCTCTGATATGTCGCACCTGCATTTTTCAAACCAAAAGGCATAACACTATAACAATAAGTTACCCTAGGGGTAATGAAAGAAGTACTCTCCTTGTCTCCTGGTTTCATTTTAATCTGATTGTAACCAGAATAAGCATCCATGAAGCTCAGTAGCTCGTGTCCCGAGGTAGCATCCACCATTTGATCAATTCGCGGCAATGGAAAGTGATCCTTTGGGAATGCTTTGTTGAGGTCGGTGAAGTCTACACACATCCTCCATTTGTTGTTCTTCTTTTTCACCATAACTACATTAGCTAACCAGTATGGATATTTAACATCTTCAATAAAACAAGCCTTCTAGAGCTTCTCGAGTTCCTCCTATATAGCTTGATTCTTCTCGGGGCTGAATACTCTTCTTCTTTGCTTCACCGGCTTGATCTCCTTATTCACATTGAGTTCGTGACATAAGAAATTTGGGTCTATCCCAGGCATATCGTCAGGACTCCGCGCAAAAGTTTTCTTTCTGCTTCTAAGGAAAGTTATCAATTCCTGTTTTAGTGAGGTTTCCAACGACGAACCTATTTGAGTAGTTTGTTCAGGGTGCTCGTCGTCCAGAATGATATTTTCAGTAGCTTCAACCACTTGACCCTTCACGAGTTGTGACTCGTCTCTAGGATCCAATGTTTCAATTTCTGCCCCTTCTTCCACTTGATAAGTAGTAGTCTTTTTCCTTGATTCCTCCAGTTCCTCTTGCTCGGCGCATGAATAATAACATTCCCGAGCTAATTTCTGGTCGCCTTTCACAATTCCTACTCCAAAATTTGTTGGAAACTTTAGGCATTGATGCACTGTAGATGGTACAGCCTCGAACTTCTTCAATCCTACTCTTCCCATGATGATATTGTATGATGATTGAACATTCTTATCCATCATGAAGAAACTTATTCTTTCTGTTCGACAAGCAGGCCACGTGCCAATGAATATATCCAACTTGATCGTCCCAAGTGGAAATACTTTCTCGCCAGCAAAACCGAGGAGGGGTCTATGATAAGGCTCCAGTTGAGATAGCTTTAGATTTAAACTATCGAAGCACGAGTAGAACATGATGTCTGCCGAGCTACCATTATCTACCAATACTCTTGAAATCATTACCTCCTTCATTCTCATTTTGATCACCAATAGGTCATCATGAGGATATAGAACACCTGCAAGGTCATTCTTTGAGAACCCAATAACCAACTTCTCTTTGTTCACCTTTCTCGGGCGATCCTCCTCAGCTAGATTTATTCATTGAATGTACGAGCAAGATTGAGCCTCACAGAGGTAAGATTTTCTCTCGACAGTAAGGTCTCCTCCTCCTGCATCTCCACCTGTTATAACATTACAGTCAAATGACCGAAAGCGTATTGAAAATACCTCTCGTTATGGCTGCCTTGGTCTCTTGGGAAGATCGGGGTCATCCTCGGGATCAACTTCATGGTTTCTTTTCTTGTTCTCCTCTGATCGACGAGGAGATCTAGACCTCTCTCTAGTTCGGTCATTATTCCTTCTTTCGCTTCCACGATCAACATACTTTGTCAGTTTTCCTCGTCTGATGAGTGTTTCAATCTCATTCTGAAGAGCTATGCAATTTTGGTCATATGGCCATGATCTTTATGAAACTCGCAATACTTCGCCTTATTCCTCTTGTCAGGGTCTACCTTCATTTTCTCTGGCCAGTTTTGTTCCTCATTGTTCTTGATTTCCTCTAGAACATGGTTGATATCCTTCTTCAAAGGAGTATAATTATCATATTTCTTCATCACGTCCTATACCGACCTGTTTTTTGAATGTTTGTCATTACCATTGTTCTTATGCTCTTTCTTCTTAGCTTTATCACCTTCCACCTTGGTTTCTTTGTCATCCATGTTCTTCTTCGCAGCCATAGCTTCCTCGGCATTCATAATCTTGGACTCTTTTACCATCAGATCCGACATGGTTCTAGGTGGATCTTTCACCAAAGTATAGTACAACTTGTTGGGAAGTAGTCCACTCATCAAAGCAGTAATCACTGTCTTCTCCTCATAATCAATGACTTCAAGTTTCTCGTTATTAAAACGAGTTATATAATCTCTAGTACTCTCACCAGCTTTTTGTCTAACACTTAACAAATGTGCTACTCGTTTAACTGGCTTTGCCCCAAAATAGAAATTCCCAATGAATAACTCGGCCAGTTGAAGAAAAGTTGAGATCTTACCCTGAGGGAGATTATTATACCATATTTGAGCAGATCCGGTAAGAGTTCTCTAGAATGCCCTGCATCTCATCTCATCCGGAACAACATAGATGTCGGCTGCAGCTTGGTATTGTTCTATATGAAGGACAGGATCTGTTTTTCCATCATATTTGGGGGTCACAACAGGTGCTTTGAACTTTGATGGTGTTGGAAAATCTACAATGGCCTGGACAAAAGGTGTTCCTCAAACAAAGGTTCGTTGTAGAGGGTTCTTAGCTTTAACCATTTCCCCCAATCTATCCTCCAGCCTTTGAATAGAGCCTTTCCATGCATCATTTCCTTCCTCGGGCTTGTTGGTTCGAGCAGCTGATCGCGTTGAGGTGGCTTCCAGGGATTTATCTTGACGAGCAATTGGTCGCGACTGGGCAGATCCTTCCCTTAAGTCGGATGGTCGTCGAAAACTCCTCGATGGGGCTCTAGGGGGACTTTTTCTCCTCCTAAGACCTAATCGATCGAAAGGAGATACTCTGCTTAATCTTTCTAGCGCACTGGTCCTTTCTGGGGAGAGAGTGATACGCTGTTCAGTATCTGTGGCTCGCACTGACGAAGTTCATCCAGGTTGATAAGAAAAATCTTTAGACTCCTCATTTCTATATGAATTGGTACGCCTAGTACACGAAGAAGATGCACGGGTATTTCTTTGAATACTTCGTGGTCTTGAATGGGTTGATGCACCGCCATGAAGGGTTTGTATGAGTTGACGCATAGTTTCTTGCATGACGGTCTGGACATGAGCTAGATTTGTTATTATTCCAGTCAGATATGGAATATTAGGCGAAGCAGATGGATTTGGAGGGCTTCCAGCATTTCGATTGCTTGCTTCTAGAATATCAGCCATTTGTGATGGATTGTTTTTTATGGAAAACGATATTACCAGTCGTTTCCCACAGATGGCGCCAATCTGTTGATGTAAAAAATTAGATCATATCTAATTATTCAATCACAGATAAATAAATGATACAAAGAATTTTTAAAGTGGTTCAGCCTTATAAGAATGGCCTACGTCCATTGTTATGGTATTGCTGATTGTATGAGAATTCTCGATTACAAGTTATCTCAAGAAATTCCAGTTTTATTACAATGAGGATTGTACGATGTATTTATAGCCCTGGGGCTGTAATGTGAAAGGGTAATACATTAAATGATGTACATATGAAAGGGTGATACATTCAATGCTCCTTAAGCGTATGCGTCTAAATGATAAGCATTTAATGAACAGTCAAATTGTTGGTTATCCCGCTATTAATGCTTTGTTCGAGGTGCAGCTCGGACTGCCTAAGCTTCTCGGTGTTCAAGAGTTCCTCGGAGAGTTCTCGTTCCTCGGAGCGTATGAGTTCCTCGGGGAAACAGTGTTCCTCGTTGTAGTATGGTTCCTCGGAGCGTGTGAGTTCCTCGGAAGTGTTTGTTGTTGCCACATAGACTGCCACGTGTCTTCACTTTGTTGATCCATGTCAGCAGACTAAATTTGGTATCAACAAATATTTTTTCGTATTTTGGTTTTTTGAGAAAAATAAGGAAAAATAAGAGAAGAGTCTCAGCATTATTACTATTATTATTATGTTTTCACGTTTACTAGGTTTACCTAAATGCAAACGTGGCTTGAAAGCCACGAGTGGTCCTTCGGAGAAAAATGGGTCGTTCGTTCATATTATAAGCCTGATGCATGCACAGGGTGGACTGTTGGAGAGGATGTCCAGATCCATTCAAAGATTCATTCAGTCTCATTCGAGTTTAAGATCTAACGGGAGTCAAATGGAGCTTGAGAGCGATCGGTGGCCTCCGAATCAATTTTTGAGGGAAAATAAACCACTCGTTGGAACCATAAGGTTGATTCGTGCACGGGATGGACCGTTAGAAATGTGATTCATATCCCTTCGAAGATTCGTTGAGCTTTCACTCAGACGAGAAATTCGATCGAAGTCAAGCGGGGCTTGAGGTTTCCCGATGGCCTCTAGATCGGTACACGGAGTATGACTTTGGGTTTTATGGTGAAGAAGGAAGTGTTAGGGACCTAGGGAGATGTTTAGAGGGTCCTAAAATTTGGTGTCTACAAGTTATGTACAATAACTCCCGATGGCTATGTATTCAGCCTTCGTTATGGACAAATAAATTAAGTTTTACTTCTTGCTTAACCATGAGATAAGAGAACTCCCAAAGGAAAAGCATCTACTCAAGGTGCTTTTAGAACCATTAACATCGTCAGACCAATTGATATCCAAAAAATTCGACAAATGGTCACCAATTTTAAAGGAATACCAAATTCCATGAAAAAGTGTTCCACTCACATATTTGATGATACATTTAAGAGACAGAAGTGTGACTTTTTTGGGGATGCTTGGTGATACGACGCAAATATTGTGTATTTCACCCGTTAACCTATGCGTTATTAGCCCCCTCGGGTATCTTAATCCCTATATTTATGCATGTTAACCAAAAAACCTCCGATTTGTATAGATATATATTTCGTATGGGTTAATTGAGCTTTTATAAGTATTTGGATGCTTAGTATGAAGTTCGGACGCATTCTGGTGAAGTTTCGTACAATTTTTCACGTTCAAGGGAAATTTAGTCATTTAACAATTTGGGCACTGGCCCAATTTCTTCACGAAAGTTGTATCCCTCTGAGAGAGCTTTGTCTGGCCATGAATGGTGTGCGAATCCGATTCCTAACGAAGAAGTTATGGGATTTTTAGCGGAAGGGAATTCTAGGAAACCAAACAAGGGAGTCTCCAATAAGACCTTCAAGGGCAGTTGGTCCCTTCACTCATCCCCATTGAATGGGAATATTTATATGAGGAAACCACTGATGTCGTGGAATGTATCGATTTATCTTGGAAAGAAGACATTGTTGCCATCGGATGGAGGGATAAATTTGAAAACTCTAATAATGAATCGAGTCAGGAAATGATTAGTCCAGTATTAAACATGTAGACACTAGGGTTGACTCTCTGTATGATCCATTCAAGTACTACACCGTCGGACCCATCCACTATGATCAAGGCCTCTAATAAGACTCTTTTGTACTGCAATTCTATACCAGTCCCACCTGCTGAATTGCAACCCAACCTTGAGATTTACCCTATCTCTTAATCTATTGTTGTTCCTCCTTTTTCTGATAACAATGTAATCGAGACCACTTTTAATGAGGTTCTCAAAGATATTTTTCCCAAAAGTGAAATAAACGAGGATTTTGAGTATCTTGTTCTACCTTACATTAATTGTCTTGGTTATAATCAAACTCTTTATGATGATGACTTTGCAAATGAAAAATTCTCAATGAATCTTAATAAGGTTAATAACAAACAACATAACCATGTTCAAATTAATGAGGATGAAATTGTTGTTATCAATCTCGGTTCTTATAACCAGTAGCGCAAGGTTGAGATAGGTTCCACCCTTAACGAGAATGAGCAGGTGCAATTTGAAGATCTACTGAAGGAATTTGTGGACGTATTTGCATGGTCCGGTGATGACGTGCCTGACATCGATCCAAAAATAGCCAACACGAGATCCCAACTCTCCCAGAGTGTAAGTCGGTAAAAAAAAGATGCAAAAGCTCTGCCCCGAATGGTCAATGAAAGTCTAAGAATAGGTAACCAGACAATTGAATTTAGGCTTCATCCGAGTGATCAAATATTCCACAAGGATCGCCAAAATTGTACCCTTATCGAAATCAGGAGGAAAAGTTCACATGTGCATCGACTATCGAGATTTGAACAAAGCATCTGCGAACGAAAATTACCCATTGCCCAATATTGACATGATTTTGGATAACATCCTCAGCCACCCCCTCAAGTCATTTGTCGATTGATTCTTCGGATACAATTAGATCAATATGCACCCAGACCATCAATAGAAAACTACATTTATCACTCCCTAGGAAATCTTTTATTACACGGTTATGCCATTAAAGCTCAAGAACACTAGAGCTTCGAAAACAATCTTACCTGGTTTAATACACAAGAGGTCTAAGTCTATGTAGACAATATGATTATTAAGTCTAAGACTCAGGGAGGTCACATTCCCTCCCTACAAAAGTTCTTCGAACGACTACGATGAAACCAAATGCGGCTAGATCCACAAAAAGCATTTTCGGCATCACGAAAGGAAAGCTTTTAGTATTAATGGTTAGTGAGAAAGGAATCGAAGTAGATTTTTCTAAGATAAAATACATACTCGAAATGCCACCACCATAAATGGAGAAGGAAGTTCAAGGATTCTTGGTAAAATTACAATACATCAGTCGGTTCATCATCCAGTTGGCTTCTATTCGCAAACCCATCTTCAAACTCCTTCGCAAGATTCTACCAAAGTCTGGAATGAGGCATGTCAGGAATCCTTCAATAGTAATCTTGTACTTAACCATAACCGATATTGCACCAGGGTTTTGCTATCCCAATACATTAAAAATACAACAAAGAGAGGGCCATCTACTACGCTAGTAAAATATTTACCGGGTACAAATTCAACTACATTGCCTTGAACAAAACATGCGTCGCGCTAGTTTGGGACACTCAAAATTTACGGCACCACATGCTCACTTTTCCCATCAGACTTGTATCCCGAATGGATCCTATCAAGCACCTTCTTGAGAAACCCGCCTAATCTAGTCGAATGGGCTGGTGGCGGATACTACTAGTTGAGTTCGATATCATGTATATCACATAGAAATCCATAAAAGGGAGATCCATCTCCGACTACCTTACTGATTACCCTATGGAAGAAGACAATGTTTGGATATCCGAATTCTCGAATGAGGAAATCCTTTGCACATATCAGGAGGACCTCCGATGGCATAAGTTTGTTGACGCTGTTAATAACAAGAAAGGATACGATAGTAGGATACTCATGATCTGCTTTAATGACTCTCATACTCCCCATTTCCATCAAGTTAGAATTTCCTTGCACAAACAATTTGACCGAATACAAGTCATGCACTTTATGTCTCAAAGTCTCCGTTAAAAAAGGTATAAAATGCCGCGATGTCTCTGGGGACCCTGCCCTAATCATCGGCTATGTCCTCAGAAAATGAAAAGTCAAAGACGAAAAACTCCTACCCTTCCATGCCTACATAGAAGAGATGGCCTCCCAGTTCCAAGATATCACCTTCCATTACCTGCCTCACATAAAAAATAGCTTAGTATTATCCCTTTCTACCCTAGCCTCCATGGTCAACATGGCCGAGGGAATAACATTAGCTCCTTTCCTAGTCCAAAAACAAGCTATGCTAACCCACTGCAACCACATTGAGCTCATCACCGAGGAAGATTTTGATATGGTCGAGTTCTGGTACTACGACATTTAGTACGTCCTCAAACATGGTAAGTATCCCCAAGAGATTGATAAAAAAGATCGTGCGACCCTTTATATATTGGCAGCCTAGTACATCATCTGCGATAAAGTACCATTCAAAAGAAACTTCAATGGAACCCATTTGCACTGTATTGCAGTAGTTAATGTTGAATGATAAAGAAGATCCACAGCAGGGAATGTGGACCCCACATGAACGGTCATATGCTTGCTAAGAATATTATTCATAAAGGCTACTATTAGACCACCATGCTTCAGGATTGCACCACCTATTTCTAAAGTTGCCTCGAATGCCAATTTTTTGCCAATATCCAACACTTAACTACTTAGTAATTATATAAGATGACTTTTCCCTTGCCATTCTCCACCTGCGACATTGATATTATAAGGATAGTCACACCCAAATCTTCAAACGGGCATGAGTTCATCCTAGTCTCGATTGATTACTTCACTAAATGGGTCAAACCCGAGTCATATGCAATACTGAATGTCAAGAAGGTGGAAAAATTTATTCGAAAGAACATCATCTATCGATACGGGGTTCCCCATGATCTAGTATCAGATAATGGGTTACATTTTTAAGCCTAGGTTATAGAATTGGTCGACAAATACGGGATTCAGAGAAAAAAATCTCCCCATGAATCCCAAACTAATAGCCCAGTCGAAGACGCTAACAAGAACCTCAAAGCCATAGCAAAATGGCTGAGAGTTACCGAGATTGGTTCGATCGAATCCTTTACGCCCTGTAAGGCTACTGTACTTCAGTTATGACATCTACTGGGCTACCCCTTACACTCTGGTATATGGCACGGAAGAAGTCCTACCCATTGAGCTAGAAATACCTTCCCTACGCATCGTGCTTGAGAGTAGAGTTAGCAAGGAAGAATAGTATCATATCCGCTTTGACAAATTATTGTTATTTAATGAAAAGAGGCAGAAGGATCTATACCACACAAGAGGGCACCATCACTGAATAGCGCGATCATTCAACGAAAGAGTTAACGAACGTAGTGTCCAGTGAGGAAACTTGTCCTTCAAAGAGATCATAGAACCCGTTTGGTACCCTAAAGGGAAATTCAATCCAAATTGGAGTGGCCCCTATATTGTAAAGAAGATCATGTCAGGAGACACCGCTAGGCTCACAAACCTTGATGGAGAAGAGATGGCACATCCAGTTTACTTGGACCATCTCAAGAAATTCCACCCTTAGTCTGAAATCTCAAAGCACTATGACCTTTATCATCCCCCTTCTATTTAAAAAAAACTCTTCATTTCACTTTACCCAAAACTAAGTGGTGACTGATCCTCTCAAAAACATTTTTCTTTGAAAATGGAACTCATCAATTTTTATAAACCCCAGAGGTACGTAGGCAGCTTATACACCTTACATGGGCACTGTCCCCTTCTTTTTCATAATAGGACTATATATGACTTAGGGATTGGTATAGATAATTAAAATGTAAGGCTCATCAAGAGGAACAACAATATGATTAAAATCTTCTTTATTTCAAATAGGTGAGTTCGGTACCATTACATGAAGTCTCAGCGAAGGAAGTTAAAACAATCCACCCCCTTTCACTGAACCAAAACTATCAATATAAATATAAATTATTTAGAAAACAAAAACCAGAAACACACAAAAGCTTCGCAAAAAATTATCTAAGATTCATAAAATCCTATCCATAGCTACCAAAAGACCATACCTCATCATCATCATCCCCCAAAGGTCCCCAAATTTCCCCTTCCTGGTTGATGTTCCAATTGGACTCCACAGAGAGGTACGCCCTCACCAATCTAGAAAAAAACACTTTCTCTATTCCATGGTGTCAAAAAGAACAAACCATCTTTGGCCGGTCTCTTTCACCAGGATCTTCATCACTCCTTTTTTCCATAACCATTTTAGATAGTCCCCAGACACATGGCATACCCTTCCTACAGATTGAGATAGATTGGTAGACGACCACCGACTCTCCCACAAAGAACCCAACATCATGCGTTGAGATTTACTTAGGTCCTCCACCGAAAAAAAGTTTAGTATATGAGGAGGAACTATTTTATTCCATCCAACTTGGAGTATAAGCCTCCAAGGAAAATATAGAGAAGTCTATCATAGGCCAACTAATCACGAATATCGATACTCTCATAGTTCCTAAACAAGCTGCAGTTCTCCCCACCATGGAACATACCAACGAAGGCATCGGGTCCATGCTCCATAAACCAATTGAACTGGTTCATTATATATGGCCCTAAATTGATAAAGTACTAAGCAAAGAAATTCGATACAAACATTAAGGTATACTCAGGAGGAGCTGTCAAGTGGAACCTCTTAGACAACCACATTAACAACATCATTGGGCTCCTTCTCAGAAAATTAGCATGCCCTTCCCTCCAAGCATCAAGACCATTCAGAGACTCCACCAATATCATTTCTACAGGACTGCGACGATAAGACATCCATGCTGTTATCGCAACTAATTGGGGATCCACCATTAAATCCACTGTTACCAGCAAAAGCCTCGATATTAGGCCCAAAGCAACATCTCCAGTAAGACCGCATCATTAAAATACCTCATGCACGTAGAATTCATGAAAACTCATAGGGAATTCACCACCAGTAACCAACGATCGAGTTGGCGAAAGGAAAATATGGAGCAACTCCGCTTAGAATGCCCGTGGAGATTGGAAAAATTCGAGCATAGTCGTAGCTACATTGGGATTAATTCCTAACATGGATGATAATTCGTCGTAGGTCAGGCAAATCTCATCTAAGCCAAAATAGAAAACATGGTCTTCAGGGCACCAGAACTACGCCCCCGTCGCTTGCATATTCCACTTAATGGCTCTATTACACCACTTGCAGACTCGATACAAGTTGAAGGCCTCATAGTCCACGTTATAGAAGCACATGGCCTCTAGACCTTCGATGTAGGAAGGAAATTCTCATGCATCAAAAGGGACATTTTGAAAATAATGGAGCAAAAAGAAAGAAGCTAGAAGCAAGAATCAAGAAAGTGGGTATGGATTGAAAAACTACACGCATTACCTCTCATTTTATACACAAAAGACTGGGAAAAAAACAAGGGATTTGGGGAGTTCGAATGAATTCCTTCCATACAAAGTACTCTGATCTGCAGGATAGTGCAGTCAAAGCCTTAGAGTAATTTGACTTTGCCCATATGCCAATAGGCATTTAAGGGGTATGTCGATCAACAAACCCCTTGTTTTAGAAAATTCTATCTTTCTATATTTGTCATAATAAAATTCGCCAAAAAAATACTTATTTTAAAAAAAACCGGGTTATTTATTCTTAATTATCCATTTTTACTTATAATTTCTCAAAATAAACCTTTTTCTCGAGTTATTTAAAGCTCTCCTTTTCTAAATAAACATCCTATCATTTTTACAGTCTCAGTAGCAAAGTAAAAGTTCATGTAGAATAAGTTATTAAAACAAGAATGAAAAAAATCTCCTTCATATATATATATATATATATATATATATATATATATATAGTCATTAATTACATCTTTGCAGTAGAAAAGACAAATAGAAAAAACAAAACAACAGGACTCAGCCCCAACCCACAATCTCTCTCTAAAACCCTCACCCTCTCCGACTGATACGCGTTCCCTAGCGACGACCGGTAGAACCTCCACTCCTCAAACCCGATCACTCGTCTAAGGAGGCAAGAAAACCAATCAAGTATGAAAAAATTCCTTGATATAGGCATTCGCGTAGGCCACCCAGTCCTAGATATCCTTTATCCAGGTAATAGTCACCCAAACATACTACAAGCAAAAAAACAAAAGAAGAAAGACCTATTAGTCATTAAAAAGAAAAAAAAATAACTGAAAGAGACAAGAGAAGAAGTATACCTCAGGCTAAAGACCATAGTCTGTAGGCCCATCAACCCCAGTGCCAATGCATTAGGACGGTGCAACATGCCCTATGACCCACACTTTTTAACTGGAAATTATAAAAAAAAATGGGAGTGACCTGAATGATCAGAGCCTCCCCTGCTGCTGCTGATGATGTTCCACCACCCATGATATGGGAAAATCCCTTTAGCCTGCTAGTACCCCTATCCAAAGACGTATGAGGTGGAGGAATATTTACCATGTCATAAATACAAGGAGGCATCAACCATATCGTCAATAAATCTAGTAGTCATAGCTCGCGTCCGTGCGCGTGTAGAGCATGTAAGCCTCGCCAACCAGCACTGCTGCCTGAGTATCGGGTGACATTTCCCTTACTTACCTTATATACATCAGTGTCACGGACGGTGGAAATGCAACCTAAGACACCATAATATATTGCACCACCCTCTTTCCCAGGTACCAGGCATACCCAAACTCATGCGCTATTAATCACCGCATCTGCACATGCATACCCGTCATTCCCATATGCTGAGGAGACATCCCCCAAGGGTAAAAGGTCACCTGAAATCCCTAAGAAAAAATCAATATTCCTGAAAATAAAGAAAAATGAAAAAAAAGGATTAAAAAGAAAAATGAAATAACCTTATCACTCATCAAAGTGTTCAGATCCTACCACACCGCCGCTAAGGATAAAATTTATTTGACCGCCTATTGGACTTCTGCCACCCGAACATTAGGCAAAAGTCCCCCAATTCCTCGTCCTTTAGGGATATCAACCTCACATTGAGCCCAATCACCTCATAGAACCACGTCTACAAAAATATAGGAATCCGTATGGATGAAACTAAAGGAAAATGCATGGAAAATCAAATAAGTCCAAACTTACCTCCAAAAGGCACATGGCCCCTTTAAAAGTCTGGCGGTAGCACCGAATGAATGCATAAAAAGATGAGTAAAGGGTCACTATCGTAGATCTATAAGTCAAACAACATCCTCTAAAATGGAAAAAAACCATAGATGAATGATAACTCAATTCTTCGCCACCAGAAAACCACCTGGCAAAAGTAAAATAAACAACTGGGCCATCTGTCTATCTTGTCGCCCGTCAGTCTCATATATCCTCCTACTCAAGAGCACCTCCTGAAGAGAAGAGATATGGATAAAATACTCATAAATGATCATGTCCACATCCCCCAATGCCGCCTGAACTGACTTCGACACCACCCTCGCAATCTATGCCCAATAACTACAAAACATTAATAGGAGTAACAGTCATCTCCTAGAAACCTAAATGTAAGGTGTGGTTAGTGTCCCACCAGTTCTCTCCCAAGGCTCACAACACCGTAGTTGAATGTGACATTTTATCCAAGGTCAATGCGAAATGGCCAAAATAAGTATAAGTAACCATCCAGAGCACTATCGTCGGGAGCTACTCCCATACATCACTCATCCTAGTCGTACCCCGAGAACGCATGTGCGAAGGAGCTATATCAGTCTTCCAAAGCAAAATGTGAGAAAGAAACCTTTCATCAGCACAATAAAATAAAGAAAAAGAAAACAAAAAAAGAATACTGAAGGTCACTATATTTACATAGCCACTAGGGTTCCTCACCCTAGACGTTAAGTGACATGTAGGCTAACGCAGAATAAAGCACTCCTCAGTTATCAGCTCAAATAGATCAAAGGCATTCCCGTTACCCAGTCCAAGGGGCACCCTATACTACCACTTCGGACCATTCCAAGTTTTATCCTCACTGGAAGAACCCTCCATTTAATGTCTTTAAAGGATAAAGGACTTAGGAACAATTTTAAAGAGAGGAATTATATGATTCAAATGCTTGAAGATTTGAAAATTGAGGAGGGATATTCCCCTTTTTAATGTGGACTAAACAACATGTTGATCGGTAGACCCTCGAACATACCGATCAACGCCTGTCGATTCTTCTTCCCCGGTGAAATCTCAAGTCTTCCACAGTAGAACCCAAACCTCAAATCAAATTCTTCCCAAGAAGGATTGAAAAATAATACCTTCCCAGATCACCAGAAGAATTTTCAGGCAAAACTTTCTCCTAATCCATCCACCAACGGAATTTCTGGACACGTTCGCAATCAAAATCCCTCATAACTTCCTCGGCAAAGTTATCCCTAACTGAATGTCTCAAGTGTAAAACCTTCCTAAGCATCTGATAGAGTTGACTTTTGCGTATATTTTTTCTTGTTGTTTGTTGTCGTTGCTTGAAAGTCCTCTAATCAAAACCTCAAATGCCTACAAAATATAATAAACTAAAGTGTAGCGGTAAGTAAGGGAATAAATCCAAATCTTAGGGTGAAACATACAAGAAGGGCATGTAATTCATTTGTTTATTATTCTCTTTTTCGATTTTTGCATTTTTTACTTTTTTTTAGCTCTTTTAAATATTAAAATAATTTTTGAGATGAGGTGAAATAAGACTAAACTAAATCAAGATGCAAATAAAAGTAAGTGAAGATATTAAGTAAATCTAACAAAATAAAAATCGAAAATATGAGAATGGTGAGGAAAGAAAAGTGAGGACTAACAAGGGATAGGATGACACCATATATTCTAGTTAATTAAAATTAATTAATTCATTAAAATTAATTATCCGAAGTTAGTATCAAAATCACAAATCAACTCTCGTTGCAAATGTAATTTTGACAATAACATTTTAGAAAATTAAATTTAACACTCCTACAGCTCTTAAAATGTAGATCCAAATATCGTCTAACAAATCACCCACTAGGATCGATCGATTAAACTAGTTTAAATCATAAAACTAAGCTTAGAGTTGAAAATAAAGGAATAATACCTTATTTGAGAAACCCTTATCTCTAGTTCGAATCTAAAATGGGTAAAGACAGCTGTAATTTTAATTTTCTCTCGAAAATCATTTACCCTCTCTCGATTAAGAGTGCAACATTAATCATCAAAGGGACATTTAATGTAAATAAACTAATTAAAATGGATTAACATCAAATAATGGGTCACCCCACCCCTTGAAAGGGCAACATTATATTAAACATGACGAATAAATAATCAAAGGCATATAAAATGAAAGAGTAGAGAAAGAGAACAAATTTTCAACAAGTCTCCTTGAATTTGGAAATTTGAACTCTATCTTCTTCAATACAATTCAATCACTCATAATTAAATCTCACCAATTATCTAAAAAAAATCTATTTACAAAATATTTCTCACTAATTTATTTTCTACTCTAAACTATCTCTCTACTTCTCCAAGTCTTTCTAGATGATTTCCAAATGAGATTTTGGGTCTTCTTATATAGTAAGGCACATGGAGTTAGGGGGTAAATTGGGTATGGACTAAAAGTGTGCATGGAAATGGTGAGAGGAGCATGGAGTGTGAGAAGATATAAAAATCTGATTTGGTTATTTGGAACATGTGTGTTAAGAGGGTATTTTGGGTATTGGGAAAAATAAGTTAGTTGGGGGTTAAAATGGGAAGAGGGTTTAAAAGGCCTTTTTAAACATGTGGAGCTTTCATTTTATTTTTGGCTTTTGTTTTGGGATTTTGGAAGGTATGAAATCGTGGGTTTAATGTTGGTGAGCATGAGATGGATCTTTGGTTGTTCTTAGCTTCAAATCGGGTTGACTCTGGATGTAGTGGCGGGTTAAGGGGGTTGGCGGAACATGTCCGATCTTTCCGGACATACGGTAGTGGGTTTCTGCTCCGGGTAGGTCCGATTCGGGGTAGGCCGGAGATGGGTTCGAGGCATGGAGATATGGCCGAGATTTTGGGTTGCGGGTATGGTGGTGTGTGAAGGATATGGGTTATGGTGTGTTTGATGGATCAGGTTAGGTAACCATGGGTCTTGGAGCAGGAGTTGAACAGGGGATGGTTTCAAGAGTGGACTTCGATGGAGATAGGTCTTGGATGGAGCTGGGAGAGATTAGGGGGGTCGGATTTTGGCCAGTTTGAATTGATTTTCGGGTTAGAGGGGTCATTTTATGGAACATTGGATTGAAAGGAAATACGTATTGTTGGAGTGATAAGGGAGGTAGTTGGTTATGGAGTTTGGAGAGAAAGAAGATGGGTTGTTGAGGTTGAAGATGACGAAGGGGGTTATTGTGTGTGAGGGTGTATGGGAAGGTGGGTGTTATGAGTGTGTGGTGTAGGATAAGTGTGTGTGAGTGTATTTAATTTGTACCCTAAAAACAAATAACACTAAAAAATAAAACTAAAAATCTAAAAATAAAATCCTACTATAATAATAAAGTAAAGACTCAATTATAATAAAATCTAACTAACTAAAATAAATAAGAAGAAAATACTAAAAACTAAAAACTAACTAAAAAATAAAAACTCAACACGCAAACTAAAAACACACGGACCCTAATATATACAACTATGAACAAGGACTCAAATAAAAATTAAAAATAAAACAAATAAGATAACATTAAACTAACTGTAAATTAAAAACAAACAAACAAAAATAAAGGAAAATGTAAGAACAACTACTCGATGAGCAAAAATAAAATATAAAAATTAGTAAAAATATGTACACGACTCGAAAATAAAATATATTATAAATTCTAAAAATAGACAAACGACACAAATATAAATCCAAAAAATAAAATAAAATAAAATAAAAGGGAACGAAGCAAACACACACGGGACATGAGGCAGGTTAAGGGCTCGGTTTAGACTCGATTTTGAAACGGGAATTAGCTTCTAAATAGCACATTTTCCTTGAAATAAGCGTCGAACTTTCGCAAAAGGTGATCAAGCCTACAGATTAAATATTTACGCATATAAGACTCAATTTGCCGAGAATTAGCAACAAAAATATGTGTATTCGGAGTATAAAATATACACTTTTGGGTGCTTATCACACTACCCTCAAACAGAACATGGCTAGTCCTCGAGAAAAATATATAGAGAGAAAAAGATAAGAAACCGAAAAGTGTAGCACTTTTGTAGGCACTTGCGATTGCACTTAGCATGCGGAACAAGCCTTTAAACGTATAGTTTGCCCTATAATACGAGTTGTGTCTCGTGAAGGTTTGCAAGGAATATACCCACAAAATTCTTTATTTGCAAATGGCAGTTATTCTTTTATTAGACGTAGAATAATCGCATAATCCATCACATGAGAAATATTTTGAGAAATAGAAGCTAGAATGCATAAAAAAGTTTAGTTAAGTAAATATTCAAGGCACATCCTCACGTGTGAATCGGTCAAAACTGGTTGAGTATCACAAGAGTAATTCCTAGATTTCCTTTTCGGAATCAATGCTTCAACTTCAATATCTCACTGGATATAGCTCTCTCAAACGAACTGTCGAGATTTGGATTAGTGTATCGCTCTTGTGTGTGAGGAGGTGAGTAAATGTAAGCAAGTTCAAATGCCTCACACACACATAAGAAATAACGAACATTTAGAAAGAAAAATGATCTCATGAGAGAATGCTAATCACTATAGTGAGAATGTCAAGTTATTCACCACGTTGACTTTCATTTGCCTGAACACCTAGGGGAGAACAAGGATGTATATGGGTGAGGGGGAAATGAAATGAGAAGGATGGGATGATATGAGGTAGAATGTGATAGTGATATGAATGGTGAGTGATGGACATGTATGCGAGAAGAGTGTTCTAAACTTGAAGAACAAATGTCTTTATTACATAAAACTAACTACAAACTCTTTTTTTTTCCTTTCCCCCTTTTCTCTTTTTCTTGTCTATTTTGTTTTCGAATTTTCTTTTCTTTTTCTCTATTTTCTTTTTCTTTTTATACTCTCAATATGTAAGACATTTTACATTTGGGAAAGCACTCTTTTGTCAAAAATGAAAGATGACATATGAGTGGAGATGATATGTGATGGTGTGGGGAATATGGAAGAATATGGGTGAAGTGAATGAGTGAAAATCTAGTGATCGGGACAAACTTTAATACACGCATTTATTACAACTCAAAAAAGATGTCATTCTCACTGATCAAGTTAAAATTTAATGAAGATTAATGAGATCATACAACGATTTAATGCGGACCTAAAATAAGTTGTATCACCTTGTGGCTCGGAGATTGCGTAAAACACTCTGAAAGGGTGAAAGGCACAAATCTCACATGCTAAAGTCTCTACTAGTGATCCTTAAGGTTTTCTTGGGAATTATAGTACTCTTCAACTCTAAACCGTAGCGATGTGATATGTGCATAATTTTTGTTGAGTGTAGAAATTTATGGTGCAAAAATGCCTAGATATGTATTACATAAGCCATTTAGAAAAATATAAATCCTCTATCTTGATTCCTAGACTTAAAAATATGTATGATAGAAAATTCACGTCAATGAATGAGAAGAAAGAAACTACACCAAAATTTTTAAAATAAAAAAATTTCAAAAGAAGAAAATTCCCCCACCGCTAAAGAAAAAGGTACATCGTCCTCGATGTTAAGTAACATAATTTTTAAAATTGAGATCAGAAGGTAGGAAAGAGATTACCAGAATCAACCGCTAATGAAATTGACAAATATAGCCAAGAAGAAACTTGAATGAGTGATAAGATAAAAAAATGTGTACAAGTCTATAAATCATGTAAAGCATAGGGTGATGTGAAACACTACCCCAAACAAGGTGAGACTCATACAGAACAGCGGGCTACCTCCCGGTAGCGCTAAGTTTAATGTCTTCAGCCATACCAAAGGGATCTCACCCTAAGGATAAGAAATAATAAAGTGCATGGCGGCAGAAAAATCGGGTGATGATAATCACCCTCAAATAAGACTGAAGAATTAGCCTTGTCGGATGAATGCTAAAAGGGTCAATGCACTTGGATGGCAAAGTGAATCACACGATGCAAAGCATCGATGGACCATGAGAGGGTGGGTATTAGGGTAAGGGTGAAGGGGGAAAGGGTAAGGGTGAAGAGGCACCGATCTCGAGCCTTATTGAGCCGAAAGGTGAGGGCAATTAGAGCCCTATAAGTATGGTGCTCTAATTGATGAGGAAGTTGAAATGGTTTGGTAAGTCGGATGTGGTGGGGTTCATAGAAAGCACACGACCGTTCTATAAAGGGACGATGGTAATGGTCGCGCCGTGACACACCAGGGAGCTGTCGATGGGAAAAATCAATACCACAAGAGAGTGGCGGGCATGGAATAACAAGCTCGGTGTCACGGAAGTGGAGAGTAGTACCATAAATACTCTCATGGGTGGGGGATGGTTTTAAGTGAGGATTCAAATATACAGTTGGTAACATGCAAGGTACAAGATCTATATCCAAACTAGGTGATGCGACAATGGATGATTCGGGTGGGATAAATGGTAAAGCGGGTGGGATAAATGGTGGATCGGGTGGGATAAATGGTGGAAGAAGATGATCCAACTCAAGAGTAGGTGACACACACTCCTCATGAGGCACAAAGTGATCCTCAAGGGCACTCATAGGAAGAAATGTGGTAGATAAAGGGGGAGTGATCATATTCTCCACAAGAAAATCACTGATGAATGGGGTGGTTGGTTCAAACGAGGAACCAAGATTGAAGATAGAGGAATCACTAGAAATAATGGGCTCAAGATGAGCCAAGCATGGTGGAACATGATCCATATTCGGAGAGGTAAAAACCATCTCGGATTCAATCTCGAGAAAATGGTGAGCACTCATAACCGGAGCTAACGTAGGATAAGTGGTTCCTTGGGAACACCCGCAGTAGGCTCAATGGGTGTAGACTTGGGCATTGTTTTGGATTCAGCGGGAGAGGATAGGTGAACCTCAATGGTGGTTTCATCTGGACAGGTTGGGAGAAATCAATTTCACTAGTGAAAGATAAATAACCACAATATTCAACTTGGGTCCCGGACAATGGAATGGTCTCAACGTCGAGATTCTCGGGAGGATAAGGTTGGTCACACTCAAAGTCAATGGCACAAGACGACACATCATCCCTCTACTAGAGGTAATAATGGTTTGACTTGGGGCGAAGTTCGATTCTCTCTTACACTCAATTTTATTTAACCTTTGTTCAATCCGTTGGAGGGATGCAGTTTGAATTTTAGTGGCTTTCTCTTGCTCGAGTATGAACTTTTGCAAGAGACTTTTGAGAGCAGAGGTGGATGATGGTGATGAAGTGGCGGGTGGTGGTGGTGGTGGTTGAGGTGGACACAACTCACTATTATCATGAATATATGGAGAATACTCATATGAAGTATGGGGAATAGGGCCAAGTTCATCATACATGAGAGAAGCTTCTCCGCGAGATACAAATGGTGGATAATCGTTGGGTGCATAGTGAGGGAACTCATCGAGAGGAGGTGCACAAGGTTTCCATGAAGATTGTTGGAACGTGTGAGGATCCAAAACATCGGGTTGGGATTCGTATTTTTTGGCAGGGTGATCAGGCCGCCATGAATAACTAGGATACTCACACAACTTGGGATTATATACATCGGGATAGTAGGCCTATGTGGGTTCCGAGGTAGTGTCATATGGATACACTTGGTCCATGCTGGGTTCGTAGGTATATGAAAAGTATGGGAACTCATGGGACAAGTGATTGGCATTTGAAAAATGGGTGCACGACAAAGTATGTGACACATCGACACTTGACACCGAGGGTGATGGAATAGGAGATGCGTGCACATATGGGTCAAGAGTATCAACGTTACTCATGAGAGAGTTGAAACCACTAAGTATATCATAAAGAAACGGCTCGGGATCACTCTCACACTTGTCGCGTGACAATAGAAAATAACCAAAGTAGTCCTGTAAGGGACGTTTGTCGGCCATGTGGAAGGAAATATATTTTTTTGATTTTTTGGAATTTTTTCAAAAGGAAAGAAAATATTTTTGGATTTTTCTAAAAATGAAAAAAATGAAAATATTTTTGGATTTTTATAAAAATAAAGGAAGAAAATATTATTGGATTTTTTTGGAAGAAAAGATGGGGAAAAATATGGACTCTTTGAATTTTGACGAACTCACTAAAATCAACTACCGAAAAATTGAATTGGACACATACAAGTCAAGGACAATTCCTAACTTGAAAATAGACAATTTTTATCTTTAAATTTAGTGAAAGGGTAGTCAAATATTAATTAAGTCCGCGGGCGATAAAAATCACGAAGATTATCTTTGTGATCACCTTTTCAAAAATGTTCTCCTATTGGGCTACCTAGTTGATCGATTTTAAATTTAGTGATGGCTAGGGTAGCACACAATTGGTAAGCGAGTGAGTCACATTATGAAATCCCTTCTCGTGAATGGCCGGGTGTAAATTTTAGTAATTTAATTCATCAAACCATTCATAAATAAATGCGAGAATAAAATCACACAAGGGCACATAATCACACACAAAAAAATTCTCGCTAACAGGAGAGGCGCGAGGGTTCAAGAGATGTACCTCCCACGGTTTTTATGTCGTGGGGTGTTGAACAATTTGAGTCAACCGAGGAGAGATCACATCTATCTCAGTCGGCCATGAGAGTCCTACCAATCCAAATTAGAGAGGCTTCTAAATCCTCGCCTTGGACACCCTCTCTCTACGTTGTCCAATTTTCCTATCACGCTTTTCTGCGCAATTAATTATTAAAAATTTAAATAAAAAAATAATATTGTGTCTCCAAGCACCGCAATACAAGAAAAATAATAAAGTCCTAATACAAGTCTTCTAAAAAATGAAAAATGGTACGAAAATGAAAAATGCAATACAAATGGATTACAAAATGGGAAAATCCTCTCAAGGGCTTTGAGCTCCAAAGATTGGCAACGACGCCATTTGATAGAGTAAACTTTTCGATGTATTTTTCTTGTTGTTTGTTGTCATTGCTTGAAAGCCTTCTAATCAAAACCTCAAATACCTACAAAATATAATAAACTAAAGTGAAGAGGTAAGTAAGGGAATCAATCCATATCTAAGGGTGTAACATACAAGAGAGGCATGCAATTCATTTGTTTATTATTCTCTTTTTCGATTTTTGCATTTTTTACTTTTTTTTAGCTTTTTCAAATATTAAAACAATTTTTTAGATGAGGTGAAATAAGACTAAACTAAATAAAGATGTAAGTAAAAGTAAGTGAAGATATTGGGTAAATCTAACTAAATAAAAATCTAAAATATGAGAATGGTCAGGAAATAAAAGCGAGGATTAACAAGGGATAGGATGACACCATATATTCAAGTTAATTAAAATTAATTATCCCAAGTTAGTATCAAAATCACAAATCAACTTTCGTTGCAAATGTAATTTTTACAATAACATTTAAAAAAAAAGTAAATTTAACACTCCTACAACTCTTTAAATGTAGATCCAAACATCATCTTACAAATCATCCGCTTGGATCGATTGATTAAACTAGTTTAAATCGTAAAAGTAAGCCTAGAGTTGAAATTAAAGGAATAATACCACACTTGAGAAACCCCTATCTCTAGTTCGAATCTAAAATGGTTATTATAACCAGAATTTCAATTTTCTCTCGAAAATCATTTACCCTTTCTCGAGGCGAAAATAGAAAGTAAGAGTGCAAAATTAATCATCAAAGGGGCATTTAATGTAAATAAACTAATTAAAATGGATTAACATCAAATAATGGGTCACCCCACCCCTTGAAAGGGGATTTAGCATAACATTATATTAAACATGAGTGTGTGGTGTAGGATAAGTGTTTGTGAGTGTATTTAATTTGTACCCTAAAAATAAATAACACTAAAAAATAAAACTAATAAAACTAAAAATCTAAAAATAAAATCCAACTCTAAAAATAAAATAAAGACTCAATTAAAATAAAATCAAACTATCTAAAAATAAAAATAAGAAAATACTAAAAACTAAAACCTAACTAAAAAAATAAAAACTCAATTTTCAAACTCAAAACACACGGACCCTAATATATACAACTATGAACAATGACTCAAATAAAAATTAAAAATAAAACTAATAAAAAAAATATAAAAAAATAAGATAACATTGAACTAATTGTAAGCTAAAAACAAACAAACAAAAATAAAGGAAAATATAAGAACAACTACTCGACGCTCAAACATAAAATATAAAAATTACTAAAAATATGTACACAACTCGAAAATAAAATATATTATAAATTCTAAAAATATACAAACGACACAAATATAAATCTAGAAAAATAAAACAAAATAAAATAAAATAAATAAAAAGGAACAAAAAACACACACACGGGACATGGGACATGTTTAGGGCTCTGTTTATACCCGGGTTTGGTAGGGGACTGAGGAATTAGCTCCACAAATCGCACATTTAGCTTGAAATAAGCGTCAAACTTTTGCAAACGGCTATCAAGCCTGCACATTAAACATTTAGGCATATAAGACCCAATTTGTCAAGAATTAGCAACTAAAATATGTCTATTCGGGGTATAAAATATACACTTTTGGGTGCTTAACAACCTTTTTTATCCCCAAGATAAGGTTAAAACTTTCCAGGAGAACAACTCCCCGCATCACAACTTTAGGTCTTCAAAATTGACCTCGACCCACAGAATCAATCCATACAATTTTAGGTCCTCAGAATTGACCTCAACTTATAGAATTGATCCTTCATAACCTTACGTTCTTAGAATTGACCTCGACCCATAGAATTGGTCCTTATAGTTTTAGGTCCTCGAAATTGACCTCGACCCGCAAAATTCGTCCCTACAACTTTAGGTCCTCAAAATTGACGTCGACCCACAAAATCGATCCTTAAAATTTAATTCCTTAGAATTGACCTCAACCTGCAGAATTGTTACCTACAACTTTAGGTCCTCAGAATCGGTCTCTATAACTTTAGCTCCTAAGAATTGACATCGATCCGTAGAATCAGTCCTCTAAATTTTAGGTCCTTAGAATCGACCTCAACCCGCATAATCGGTCATCCCCATCATAACCTTGGGTCCAAAAAATCGAGCTCGACCCTTTGAATCGATCATCCTCATCCTTTTGGTCTGTTAAATTGACCTTTTTTTCCAAACATCCATGTGGTGTCTATTCGACGATTTTCACTTGTTCCAAGCTCACCCACTGAGGAGATCTATAAACACCGCATTAAAGGACCACCTAAGCATATCCTTATGTTCCTAAGTTATACTCTGGGTATTGATCTAGAGGCAAATCGACCACCCCGAGCTCCATTTGACTTCAATCGACTTTCTAGTCTGAGCAAAATCTCAAAGAATTTTTATTGGTATCTGAATCCCCTTTCCAATGGTCCATCTTATGCGTGAATAAACCATATGATTTCGACGAACAGACCATTGTCCCTCGAAAATTGATCTAGAGGCCATTGGGCACTCCTAGGCTCTCTTGGACTCTCGTTAACTCTTCATCTCGAATAAGATTGGATAAATATTTGAAGGGATTTGAATACCCTTTCCAATGGTCCACTCCATGGGCAAATCGGCCTGATAGTACGAATAAATAATCCGTTTTACTCCAAAGGGTTAGCGAATGCTTTTTGTCCCCATTTGCCCAAGGGCAACTCTCCGAACCGAGTGAAGCTCTTTGGAACATCGAAGGAAGGGATCTGCATTAACTTTTAATGATCCACCCAGTGCGCCAATCAGCCTTATGGTTTGCATGAACAATCCATTTCCCTCTTAACTAAAACGCTGTCAAGCGCTTCTGAGCCCCGTTTGACCAAGGTCTCTTCGAACCGAACAAAGCTATTTGGAACATCGAAGAGCCCTACATAACTTTTCAAACGGTTCGCCTCATGCATGACTTAACCTTATAATTCGAATGAATGATCCATTTCCCTCTTATCTAAAAGATCATCTAACGCTTCTGAGCCCCGTTTGACCAGAGTCAATTGCCGAACCCGGGAACGACTTATCTTTCTCTTACTATTTTCCTTTTTGACTGAATGAGATTGGCTACAAATGAGATTGAATGAGATTGGATACCACAAATGAGATTGGCTACAAATTACTTATCCAGTTCTCGCACAATTGTGTCTACAAATGGATTCTTAAGGGGGTATAAATACTCTTTCCAACAGTTCATCCCGTGCGCGATTCAGACCTACGGGTTATATTTTACGACCACTTTTTGAAAAATCTACATGAGACTGCTGAATGAAAAACCTATCTTCCTTCCTATAGAAAGTATGTTCATGGTTTCCATCCGATAGGAATGTCAAGGACAATGTCTATTGGTACCCCCTTGACCCAATATAAAGGGGGTATGGGCTCACTTCGAAAGGCACTTTAGAAACAACCCTCTCAGTGATCTCAATAGCATTCTCTCGAAGTCAGCGTGGTTTCTGTATTGAAACCTCTCCCCCACATTCCATTCCCATATTCTCTTTACCTAATTTGTCAAATTATATTCCCTTTCCTCCAACCATCTTCATCCAACTTGCAAGAGTCTCTCTTCAATAATCAAGATCAACCTTAAAGCTTCCAAAGCAGGGCCAAACCTTTCACCCTCTCTTTAAATTCTCTATTTTTCACATTAGTTATTTGATTCTTACTTTAGCATTTCATCTTTATTAGATCACACATATTAATATCCAAATTTTTATTAGTAGTATTGCACATATTATATTTTCTATAAAAAAAACCCAAAAATAATAAAAAGAGGGTTTGCCTGGAAATTCCAAACGGGGATCTCTTACTACATTTCCTCACCCTAAAACATCATTTTCCTACACATATACACATATAATAAAGTACCTGGTTGTATTTATGAGATAAACCCCACCCATGTGTTTCATGCGAACTACGTGGACTTTGATGCCTTTTTGGACTACGTAGGCGTCTCAGATAAAATATGATGTTCTAGTCCTCCTTTCCAAAAAAATTCATATATTATATTTTTGATTAATTCTTGCGTTTTGTCCAACATATACCATTGTTCTTTCATAAATGATCGGCGACCAGAAAAATGCATCCATTATATTTTTAATTACTATTTTGGGAACACTCCTAAGGATGAACTCACTCTGCCTTTATTAATGGAACGAGTCGAGTAATTCCACTTTCCATTTTTATATACACTCACACACTTCACGGAGTTATTAAGGAGAAGAATAACACATACCCATGAGAGACCGAAAGGGAAGGTTGGGTGCCTAACACCTTCCCATTTTATAACTTATCCCTCGAATCCTTGAATTAATTGGTTTCGCAAGCATCAGTATATCTTTGATGCCGCTCTCTCAAGGAAAAAACATTTCTTTTGCTAGTTTGGTGCAAAATAGGCCGGCGATTGTATTTCTGTACATCATCTCAGTTGATAAAAGTCGAAGCTCCATGATGAAGGGTACGAGACCCCCCCCCCCCCCCCCCCCCCGTGCGCCCGCTTCGACTGGGATAGGATGGCCACACAACTCTTGTGGATGATAAACTCTTAGAGGATTATGGGATTAATCAAGGCACAATGTCTATTTCTTGCTATAATACTAGTGCAATCCATATTTCTCGTAATTTGTTCCAACATTCTTGTACCAAGCACATTAGGATTCGTGAGCACCTTATTGATGATCTTGTTGAGGAGACAATCATTTTCTTAAGCTTCATGAGTACCGAATGCCAATTGGTTGATATTTTTACTAAACCTTTAGATGTACTTAGATTTGAGGATCTTAGAAAGTCTTTGGGTATTTGTGCTATTGATTGAGTTTGTGTAATACTTTATTATAGGGTGTTTTTCATATTGCTATCTTTTTTCCCTATTACTAGATTGTAATATTATGTGTATATGTTGAAAAAGTCCAAATAGATTTTCTTTTTTTAGAAAAAACATCAAAAAATATTTTTGATCAAAAAATTCAAAACTGCTTTTTGTATTTTGTTTTAAAACGTATATCGACGCATACTTAAGATGTTCGAATCACAATTATATTTTATCCATTCATGTCACTTACTCATGATCTTATGAGACTTGCCTTCGTTTATTTTTTTCCCTAATTATGCATGTTTAGCATTGCGTTGTTCTTTGATGATTACTTCCTTCATGCTAGACTCTTTATATCGCCTTTATTGCACACATGCATGAACATTTGATCATTGTGCTTGCTTGTCATATGTCGAATAGGATGTTCTCATCTCAATCATGCTTAATATGAACCAAATCTACTTGTAACTAATTGTGCATGCAAGAACCATTACTAGAATTTTTCCCCCAAAAATTAATTTATATTTAAATAATGGAAAGGGGATACGAAAGAAGCAGTCTTCTTTACATTAAAGGCCACCATTGGAAAGAGCCTAAAAGATGATTTTGGCACATAAAAACAAGTGCCAATGATTTTTTTTTGTCTCATTGATGCTTCATTAATATTAGAAGTATGATTCCTTCAAATATTTTGAGTGTTGATGATTAAAATGTGAGATTTTGAGGGTGTTGTAAGTTGAAAATCAATGGGTTTTCATAATAAACTTCCTGCCATTATTGATATGAGAAGTATTGAAATACATGACAATTTGTATTTGAATTAATTTCTCTTGTTCACCATTTTTAAGGTCGAATTGAGTTCTTTGTTTAGGAGTGTCTTTTATTTCGTACACCATTGCTATGTTTGCCAATGTTGACTTTCCCGTGGAGTGAGTTTGAATAATTTTATTTCATATGTCCATGATTCAGATATTTTTGTGCTACTCCATCCTATGACTATTGGTATTTTTATTTATATGTATATTTATATACTCAAAAATTTTAAAAATGTTCAAAAATAGTTTGTTAGCTTGTTGAAGTTTCGTAGCACATGCTTATCTATCTAATCTTTGTGGTGATGTTTCAAATTCAGATTCTCATGGTGCTAAGTTTTTAGGATTGGCTTCTTAACCTGTTTTTATTCTGGTACAAAACACAAAACTAAAAAAGTAATAACCCTAAGACAAGTTCAACTAATGTCCGCCCAACCCTTCAAAGGAAAATAAACTTATGATATTATCTTCAATTGAAAATGTTCATCATGTAGACAATGAAATAATTAAGGTGAAAAGGCATTTTTCCTCATCTCCTATCTTCTTGATCTATAGTTTGTTTGTTTTGATTTAGTTTTAATTATTAGCATGTGTAGGTTCACCTAATTAATCAAGATAAATTTTGGACTAAATAAATTTCAGATTGTGTGTGTGAACTAATACATGATTTCTACATATGACTAGTGTAGTCACCCTATCCTAGGACCCTCCTAAGAACCTACTTAGGTCCCTAGTGCTAACTCATTCACCGCAAACCCTAGGTCATGCCCCAAGTACTGATTTGGAGGCCACCGGGCACACTCGAGTCACATTTTGACTCTGGTCCACTTCCTTACCTGAGTGAAAGCTCAATGAATCTTCATAACTATTTGAGTACCCTTTCCAACAGTCTACTCCATGAACAAATCGGCTTTATGGTCAAGATGAACGGTTCATTTTACTACCAAAAACTGATCTAGAGGCCACCGAGCGCTCTTGGGACCCATTTGACTCTAGTCAACTTTCTAGACTGAATAAAAACTCAAAAAATCTTATAAGGGATCTTAATACACCTTCTAATGGTCCATGTCGTATGAAAATCATCCTTATGATTCAGACGAATGATCTGTTTTACCTCGAAAATTAATTCGGAGGCTATCGGGCACTCCTGGGCACCGTTTCACTCCTTTCAACTCTTCTTATTGAAATAAGATAAACATATCTTCGAAATTCTCTCAATACCCCTTATAATTGTCCGTACCATGTGTGAATCAGCCTCGCGGTACGAACAAATAACTAATTTTACTTCGAAGGGTCTTTGGGCACTTTTGAGCCCCATTTGACCATAGTTATCTCTTCGAACCGAATGAAGATGAATGGAAAATTAAAGGGCACATAATACCCTTTCCAATGATCCATCCCGTTCATGATTTGGCCTTACGATTTGGATGAACGATCTGTTTTCCTTCGAGATTTTCCTATCCAGTGAGCAACGAGCGCTTTTAGGCCCCGTTTGACTTCGGTCAACTCCCAAATCTGAGAGTGTCTCATGGATTCTTAAAGGTCTCTGAATAAAATTTCCAACAATCCACCCTATGCATGATTCTTACTTACAATTTTCATTATACAACCATTTTCCAAAAACCTACCTCCGACTACCAATTAGCAACCCAGGGCCCTACTTATCGACAATGTGTCTAGGGTTCTATACCAGTAGGCAAGTCTAGGACCATTTCGATCGGCACCCCCTTGTCCCTATAAATAGAGGTCATGACCTCACTTTGAAAGGGCACCCCTGAACATCCCTTTTAGCAATTCAGATAATATTTCGTTGAATTCAGAGTTGTACTTTCCTTAAAAATCCCATTTCCCACATTATTTCCATCCTTTTCATAATATTTTTATTAAATTCTCACCCACCTCCTTAAACCACGATCACCTCATCTTGATATCAACACATCTACAATTAAGATCTACCTCGAGTCTTCATAAAGAAGTCTATTTCTTTCCACTTGTCTTTAAACTCTCTTATTTTTTTTATTACTTACTGAATTTTTGCTTTAGTACTTTCCTTCATTACATCACATATCTTAATTTCAAACTATTTGATTATTAGTATTCGCACATACTTTATTTTAATAGAAAAACAAAAAAAGAAGAAAAAGAGTGTTGACTTGAAAATTCCAAACGGGGATTTCTCATCACATTTTCTCAAACTAAAACACCATTTATTACACACAAACATATAATAAGTCTTCGATTGGATTTATAGGTTAAACCCCACCTTGTATTGTATTTGAACTACGTGATATATATATATATATATATATATATATATATATAATAAAGTAGGAAACTTATTTTTCTAACACTGCCTCTTTTACCCCTTACAAATTTAAATTCCCCCCTCTTTTAATACACTATTATTTGTTTCCCCCTTATTTTCAAAATTCAAACATAAGGGTACAATAATATTCGTCCCAATCTCTCCCCTGCCCTCAATTTTCCATACCTAGCTGTCTCATTTATTTCCCTCACTTTACTCCCTCACTCCTATTCTCTCTCTTTCGGCTTTACTATTCTGTAGCAAGATTTTCCGATTTCCTTTCTTCAAACTGAAATTTGTTTTTTTTATTAGCTAACAAAGTCACTGCTTAATCTGGCTTCGGATTCGAGATTCAGATATCAAAATAATACTTTTGTGATGTATGGTTTCAGATGTTACATAATTATGTATGGCTTCACATTTGGACCTTTTCAATGTGGTGTATGGTTTCACAACAGATACGCCATTATAATCCCTTAGATTTTTTTATTTACTTTTATGTGTTTGTTTTTTCCCACTAAAATTGTTCACCCTAACTTTTTTTATATGTTTTTTTTTGTAATATCAAGTATGTATGGATCTATACAATCTCTCTCTCTCTCTCTCTCTCTCTCTCTCTCTCTCTCTCTCTCTCTCTCAGTCTCTATATCTCAAACCCTCAACAATGGTATTTTCTCTCCCATGTCTCTCTCAAATCCAGGACTATCTAGGTGAGTATTTAAACGTTTTTTTCATTATTCAGATCTCTTCCATCTTTGTGAAATTCTTTATATCTTTCTTTGTCTATAGTTACAGATTTGTGGTTTTAATGTTAGATTCAAAGGTATTTTCAGACTTCTCCTTCCACCTCCAGCCACTGTTATCAACCACCATGTATTTTATGAATCTTGGGTTTTTTGGGTTTTTGTGTTTTTATTTTAAATGTCCTATAGTTATGAATTACAAACGTTGTTAGGATAGATTTTTGTTACCAACTTTCTCACTCTCATCTTTCGCAAGCAACACCAACTTTAGAGGTAAATATAACCACACTCAAGGAGTCATGGGAGAAGCTTTGCAACCATTTTAGATGTATTGTTTTAATGATTTTAGGTACATTTTTTGTTTGATTTTAGCTATTTAGGTATGACCTTAAACTCTGTAAACCCCTGTTTTGCAACCCTTGTACGGTTCTCTCAAAAAGTGTACAGTAGCTTTTAATTAATGGGAATGTATGTGACTTAAACTCTTGGCACCATTTGACAATTTTCCCCTCAATTCATTGGGTTTTAAAACACTACACATTTCTTCATCCTAGGAAGCCTGCACGGATTGAGCTAATGTATTGAGTGCATAACAGTTTTTAGTTCTTTACTACATAACTGTTATACATTGAATTTTCTGCTTCAACTACATAACAGTGCTTATCTATTGAGCGTATAAAAATTTTTAGTTCTTTACTACATAATTGTTATACATAGTATACATTTTGTCTATAACAGTACATTGGTGTAATAAAAAATGCTCGGCTTGTCGGAAAGTTGATGACTTGGATAATCAAACAGAAGAACTTCCAAATACCCGAAGCATAACTGTTATACATTTGGTGACTTGGATTTGATTATATTTTTTTAGTCTTGGTATCAATGGCTTCAAAACCATTCTTCTACATTTGGTGGGTTTCACATACATCTTTCTGATGAATTATGAGGTATATCTCAGGTGATACAAATTAGACTGCAGGAGAGGCTTGTGTCCGTGACCAACAAGTAATACGTCTTCACTTTTCTTATGTAATTGGATTTTATTGAATAATTACTTCTATTTAGTCATCCAACCGTGTTTACCAAATTCTTGAATTTCTTTTATTGGATGTAATGCATTACTAAATTTAGTATATATTTGTTGTTGATGATTTTATCAAACTGAAGAGGCTTATGAAGTATTCACATTTTCTAAACTGATTTAGTGAGAACAACACAGATATGGTGAGAACCGCACTTTTCATCACAACACTTTTATTGATTTTGGGGAAATGGATTCGATAATGAATGCAAAGGTGTTCAATTTCCATTCTTTGTTGGAATGAGACCCCAACATATCAATACACAATATAGGTTTGATGAAGGCAGGCATCAGGTATAATGATTTTGTTGGTGAATTTTTGTACATGTGTTTAGAAATGTATTTTGGTGGTGATGTTGTTGTTTATAGTAGGACGAATCACATAAACGCACTGACATTGTAAAACAAACCAGGTCAAGGAAGCGATGGAGTAGGTGGGACCACCACTGTAGTTGTTGTAGCTTAAAAGTGTTATCTTTGGCAGTTCATTGCCTCTTTCTATAAGCATATTGTTGTCCAGAGGCGGGTAAAGAACCCACTGGAAGAAAATGAACTAGTTGGAATAACTAATTACATTGACTTCGGCTTTGAGTTACAGACCAGCATTAATGATGACAAAGGTTCAAACAATATCCAAGATTCTACATTTTAGGTTGCTGCATCTTGGCAGGCCAATAAAAAATTCTTAGTGAAGGGGAAGTTGGGGCCTCTTGGTTCATCTGTAGCCTTAGCATTCAAATCATGGTGGAAACCTTCTTTCACTTTTATCTTCTCATCTACTAGAGATCATAATATTGGAAAGACAGCCTTAGGATTTGGTATCTCTATTGACAATGATAGAGAAGCAAGTTATCAAAGGGTTGATCCGAATTCTGTAATGCTGACTTCAAATAAGGAGCATCTAGCATAGGGCATTCACTGAAAAATGGGCAAGAGACCAATGTTACAATCAGATGTTAATTCAGGTAATTTTGAAGGTGTACCCAGGGAATTGAGACTCTTGGGTAAAATTTTGTAATATTTATGTACTTTATTGTCTTAATTTTTGAATGGTTCCAAAAAGTAGGCGACTGTGCACTTCGAGAATTTCCATTGATTTCAGTTTTGTAATTTCATTGGTTTGAACCAGTGAACGAGGCCACATATATCTTGCAATTTCAGGCTTTAATTCTGTCCTTTTATATTGTTATTATTTTATAAAAAAAATAATACTCACGTGCCATAAAATTTAACTGGTTTGTACCCATGTTTTTTAATTTCAATTCATATAACTTTTTAGCTCTCAAATGTTTATGCAAACTGAAATTAAGAGATATTAAGATGGTTGTTCTTTTACAAATTTACGGGTCTTATTCTCTTTAGCTGTCAGATTTGGGAGTTGGATTTGCAGAAACAGAGCTTCATGAAATTGATCAGAGGAAGGTGAAGTCTAACTCTCTCCATTTGCCTCACACCTTCGTGCGGCTCTTCATCCAATCGAGGTAAATAAATCCATATTTTTATCTGTCTAATTAATGCCCCCAAAACTGGTACAGTTGGACTATATTCCGATACAAATACATATATATTGTGGAGTTTGAGTCAAATATATGTTAGCATCAGCAGGGGGTTCATCTACCTTACACTAAACATAACAGATTTGTCAACCATTCGACGACAGTCAACACCTCATTAGGAGTAGTACCACCCGATCAGTACATGTGACAAATTTTGCAGTGCCCAAAATTTGCATGTTGGATGAATGCTTATTTTTCGGACCATATGGTTGTTGATTTGTGTCTACCTGCATGCTCCCTCATTCTCAATTGGGGTTTGTCCCCTCTAGAGAGGAATTTTAATGGTTATAACGTGTAATTATCTCCATATGAATGAAAATGATTAACATGGGTTTGTCCTCTCTAGAGAGGATTTCGGTGATCAGTTGTAACATTTACAAGAATTTTATTTTTAACGCTGAAAATCCATCTGTGTCATCTACAACAGCAGGCTTTGATGCTCCAACAACTATAATAGTCCCCTGGCCTAGAGGAAGGATTGCATCAAACCTCTCCACTCTAAATATGCCCAACTTGGAAAATTTAGTATGCATTGGAAAAGGTATTACACATGGTTGTGCTCACTTCAGTTGTTTTATAGGTAACCCCTATTTATTTACATTTATTAATCTTGAATTTTTGTGTTTTGGGAATTATTCAAACTTTAATGGCAAATTTGGTGTTGTAAATAGGGATAAAAGTTATAGCATTGTGATTACAATATGTACATGTTTCTTGTTTACCATTGCAACATTATTCAGTCCAATAAAATGAGTATGGAAGACTGGGGGCTATTTCAAACCACATTGCATATATTGCACTACCTCACAGAATCTTCTTCTACTCTACTTTCAACAGCCTTCCTCTCTAAATCCTACATTGATGCCTGTGATTTGGCTGAATATGCATGATTAATTGTAGAAACATGAGATCAAGAATCAAGGTTATATCGAAGTAAGTATGGTTGATTTGTTTGGTTTTCACTGCAATTGAACTAAGCATAAAACTCAAAGAAAAGTCCAACTACAAGGCTTGAAGGTATTATTGAAGAAGTTAAAAATAATGATTTGGTAGATAATGTCTACAATTTTTTGGCCTTTTTTTTCTCACAACTATACCACTTTTTGAGTTCTCATGAACTTTTGATCTATTGTAAACCGGGGATTTCATATTGCATTGCATGATTACTTGATGCATTCAAATAAGTGGTCTCTTTAGTTTTCTTTAACAGTATGTCTTTGTTAACTGATTTCTCTGCACAGTTGCATGGTTCTAAATATATCTCTATTTGTTTGTTATAGCTTTATTTATTTTCTAAACTTCAATTCCAAATATATCCCTATTTTTTACTCATGAGTATTTTTCAAATTTTATTTCTCATGATTATGAGATTTGAATGAGCAGTGTTAATATTTTTTCATTAACTTTTGCAAGTTTGTCCCATTTTTCTTACTAACCCAAAGGACATGGCCTTCCATTGTGGGCATCAGGTAAAAATTTTCATAAAAATCTTCGAAATTTGAAGAAATATAATTTTTTGGGTGGCAGTAGTATTTATGTGTCTATTCTTATCCTCTTTTTATGTAGACGTGTTGCAAATGGGAACAAGACCTTCAACTATGATTGGTTTCCAAAATCCAATCCAAGCGAGAATAAAGATCTATTAAGTAGTATGTTCATGCCTTTGGATTTGTCCTATCTTTGGTATTTCTCTATTAACTTTGGGATTTTTCTAAGATGAAGACACCCATCATATTTGCAGTTGGAGACATCATATTTTCTAGGTAACATAAATATTTCTTTATTTGAATTCACAATCTAATCGTCCAAGAGATAGTAGTTCATAGCTCCCTTGAACTAGCATCTAATTATATCATCTTGCCTTTTTACTTTGCAGATTATATTCCTCTGTTTGAGATATGCGGCTAATGCTTGGGATATAAACATATCAGGACTTCCCTGTGCACCACTACAATACTTCCATTTTTTCGGTGGAGAAATGCTATTTGTAGTTTCAAATTGGTTGGTTCTAAACCTTCAAACCGGTGGAGAAATGTTATTTGTCAACATAATTTGAAATGTTTCAAATTTATCTTCTTTACCTATGAGTACTAAATATTTGGTTTAATTTTTTCAATCAACATTTATGGATCTTGATTGCGTTCAATGTTGAATTGAGTGTATTTGATTCTAACTCATCTTCATGATGACAATTCTTAGATTTATCATGTACTGATATGAATTTCATATGTATTAAAATGAATTTTACATTAATGGAATTTCATCCATTAAATTTTATAGGGCTCATTGTCTAGATGTGTATTAGCGTTGTTGTGGACTATATGTATTTGTATTTCTTAAAAATGGTGGTGGATATTAATATAAACAAAGGAAATTTTGTCTAAGCTTTCTAAATTCTTTTCACATTGGTGTCGTAAGAAACAGTTTCCGATTTAGAAGTATTTCATGAATATTTAATTTAGTGGTTTTAATGAGAAATGCAAATCTTCCTCATTTAAATTTGGAAGTGTGCATGTAGAATACCTTGGTTCAGTTTTATGTTTAGGTGTGTGTCATTTGTTAGGGTGTTTGTGATAAGTCCAACTACTAATATTAGGGGTAAATTTATCTTCGTGCCTTCAGGCATGGGTTATTTAAAAAATTGCCCAAATTTTCTAAACTAATATGTCTATACTATAGGTTATTTAAAAAATTATTTATCTATTGCGAACTAAAGACTACTTATGGTCCTATCAATAACGTACAATTTTAAAAATTAGCGTCGTGCCTTCAGGCAGGGGCATACCCTTATATATATATATGCTTGCTTGCTTGTGTTTTTTTCGATATATGCAATCTTTCTTCTATAACGATTTATGAATCGACAAACGCTTACATCATATTTTTAATACTATTTGGGGAACACTCTTATGGATGACTCTCTCCGTCTTTATCCAAGAACAGAGGCGAGCGATTTTGTCCTCCATTTATATTATGGACATAATCACACACATCATGGAGTTATACAAGAGAATATTAACACGTTCCAATAAGAGACCGAAAGGGCGGTATGGGTGCCTATCACCTTCCCATTCCATAACTTAGTCCCTGGACTTTTGAACTACTTTGTTTTGCAAGCATAGGTATTGTCCCTAATGTCTTTCTCTTGAAGCGGCAACATTTCTTTTGCCTGTTTTCTACAAAATAGGTTGGTGACTCTATCTCCGCATATCACCCCATGATGATGAAGGTTGAGCACCCCGATATATGATGCAATCCTATACGCACACCAAAATAAGGGGAGGGAAGTATGCATCCACCTAGGGAGATGCACTTTCCTCTCGGTCCCCCAGGAGAGACACCCCCTTGAGATGGCCACAGTGGCGACTCTCCTGGGGACATTATAATAGGACTAGACTCTATTTTTGCATGGGCATTATTCTTTTCTGTATGTGTTCGTATTCACCAACCTTTATGTTCCCTTTTCTCCTATATTTACCTTTTTCGTATATATCTCTCATGTATATATTACTTGACACTACCATTCTTGTATATACTCTCTATGTACACTTCACACACTTACACTTAGCTTCACTTTTAATTACATGCTTCACACACCACTTAGAATATCCATGCTTAGGCTTCAGTACCACACACTCACACTTCTTAAACTTGCATATATGCTCACTTACACATGTCACACACCACTTGTAGTTGATCCATGCATAGGTTTACTAGCACAAACACTCACTTATATATACTTCCATGTCACATACTCACTCACATGTATCCATGCATAGTATAACCCCCATGCTAGATTTACTTGTATATGCTCCCCATTAGTACAATATTCCCTTTACTCATCATGCAAATAAAAAATGATAAAAAAATATACTCTCTCTCTATAATATGTTAATAAATAGTCATGCATTTTTTCACACTACATCACCATGATCATGACTATATTGACCAAAATTTTGTCCCGTACTAGGGGGGTACTTTGTGGTGGGCACTGGACCTACGAGGCACAATTAGCCTAAGAGATATGACTCTCACTTTCCATTAGCCTTGTACCTTTGACATATATCGAATGGTTCCCCCGCGTCGTACCACTTGACCGAACTCGCGATAGGAGGTAAATAATAGAGAACTCATTCACGTATGTCGACTATATAAAATTCTCTCTCACACGTTCTCTCCCCACGAGGTATATAGTAAGGTGATTCATGTACACTTAGGTATATCAAATGCATTGTCCAGATGTACCGATAAATGATTCTCGTTTTCGGCAAGAGGTATATCGTGGTAATCATGGAAAAGTGGGGAACCCTTCTATGAACCCAACAATTTCATAAACCTCATATAGGTGTCAAACCTAAGACACTCATACTTAGTTTTTTTGTTATCATGGGAAACTCTGTCAAATTTTTGGGTCGGGTACTGCCTGAATTTTCGCACAATTTTGCCTTTTTTAAACTGGACCCCATCTGTGAGCCTGCAAACAAGTCCAACTATATATTATATATTTTCAAACCGTATTTTCTCAGGCTCGGGTCTTATCCATCATTTATCTTCATTTAGGAAAAAATAGCACAAATCAGAACCTAATTATAACATTAGTAATAATAATCTTGCTGAGATTCCTCACCTTTTTCTCTCATTTTCCAAAAAAATACCAAAAAAATATCTCCTACTCCCAAAATACCCAAAACTTTATCCCTCCGTATTTCCAAAATAAATTCGATCCATTTTCCCTCTCAGGTTGATTGCATACCCAATTTTGGCCTGGCTCCCAATTGGCTTCGATCTTCCATCAAACCGCCTAAAAAGTTCTAACGGTTCTTCTGCTACGTCATCCAATTTTAGGATTTACCTTCATGAGTTCTTTATGGAGAACGACGACCAAGAATCGAATATGTAGCCCGATTTGAGGACTGTCTTGGCCCATTCCAGTGCAAAGATTGATAACCTTCAAACTGAGGTCCAAGAGATATAGCATCATCGATCCTAGATTCTTAAAGAACCCACGGTTCTCTTTCCTCGTGCCATGGGCCCACCTTCTCTCAAGCATGTTGGGTCCTATAAGAGTATCAGCATGCTTCGCACGCCTTGTCTGCCAATGGACCATCGCTAGCTCAACTCCCTATTCTAAACCATGCCCAACCATGGGCTAACTTGCCAGTACCCATTGATTGTAAGGAGGAGAAACTAAACAAGGTCAAGGAAGACCTGGAGCTGATGCCAAAAAGTTTGACCAAGTCAAGATATCTAGGAACTATATGGACTACACGAATATGTCTCCCTATCCCAAAACCAAACTGCCAGATAAGTTCAAGATGTTAAACATTGAGAAGTTCGGGGGAATTGGACCCCCAATTATTCACTTTCAAAGCTATCACCGAGCCATGACCATCTTTAGTGCCTCTGAGGAGATAATGGACCAGATGTTCTAGTAAAACTTAAAAGAAAGATCCCCCCATTTGTTTATGTCCCTCGAAGAATCTAGAATCTGTTATTATGAATATGTTACTTGGGAGTTCATGTCTTAATTCAAGTACAATAAAGAGCTATAGGTTACGGATCGAGATCTAGATCTTCTTAAGCATAACCGTAGGGAAATAGTTATTAATTTCATAGGAAGGTTGATTAAGTGAAAAAATCGAGCATCCGTGTAAATACGCTAGTCGTTGTTATCGGCTTCCAATCGCATAACAAAAACCTAAACTTGAACAACAATCTTGTGGAGTATAGTGGCTAGTCTAGGTATCTAATCCTTAGGGAACTAGGACGAGTGAACGTGACGACAAAGGTAAGACTGTTAACCCTAACTTGACTCTAAAAAGAAATAAAAAGACAATTGAGATGGGAAATAACTAATTAACTGAATGCACACTAAATTAAACTACTGCATTAACTATGTGAGAAAAATTAACTAACTAATAATGACTTAATAAGAATGAAGGGAAAACATGTTGGGAATACAATCACCCAATCCTTAGTAATTACTTAGCAGAATACTAAAATTATAAATTAGAAGTTTGAATGAATCCAGTCTTTATAGATCCTAAGCATAACATTTATGAGGTTCAATCCCTCATCATATGAAATCAAAGGGAAATATAAAGAGGTGCTAAAAAATTTAACGCACATTATATTCTTAAACATCTCAAGTACCTAGGGCAAAAGAGATTAAAAGACCTATAATGATTGTGGAATTATCTTGCACGACTCTTTCAAAATTTTAATTTTAATTATTTTTTCTACATTTGTAATTTACATTGGGATGGGTTCATGCATCCCAACCCTAAAAAAACTTAGATAGACATGATTTTATTAAAAGAAAATAAAATTCTAAATGTGCAAGAAATCATAGGTCTATTATGCATTGAAAAGAAACTTGAATTGGGAAACAGAAATTAAACTACAAGAGAAATTTAAACTTACAATATGAAAGAAATGGAAAGTAGAAATTAGCAATACTTGAATAGAAGAAGGAAATCTAAACTTGAAACTTGAAACTTGAATCTTGAATAGCTCATGTTCAACTTACAAACCAGGGTTTCTAAATCCTAAGAAAATATGAAATTATATGTCAAAAGGAACTCTCTCTCTTCCTCTAGGGTTTGGCCTTTTATAAATCTAAAAAATGACTCTTCCCATGACTCTCCACGTTTTATAACTAATAAAAAGGAATTATACAAGAAATTTCAAGAGTTGAAACTCTTCAGCTTCCAGAATTAATTTCAACTTTTACTTTCTTTCTCCAAATTTGACTTGCCATATCTTTTGATCTAGAGCTCCGATTTGACTGTTGTTTTTTCCATTGTCCTTGTAATTTAGAGATCTTCAACTTTCTAGTTTTCCCCACCTCCGAAATATATATGTAAAATTATGAAAATGCCCTTCAACTCCCCATTTCTTGGTTTCTTTCACTATTTTGAGTTCTCTTTGGCACTAAATATCTGTAAAAAATAGTAAAAAATACACGAAACTCGGGGTACTTATTAGAAGAAGTCATTATCAATGATATGGGATAAAAACAAATCAATTACATTGTTCGAGGTACTAAAACTACCAACTTAGGAAGATAATTTCGAAAAAATTTATGCTTAGTCAAATCCCCCTAACTTAGAACTTTGCGCGTCCCGAGCAATTTAAGAGAAATGGGTTGACTTTTAAAATTACTTTTATTAAAATAAAATTCCCCTTTCACAGGAAAGCGATTGCATTGAGCATATGCAATAAGCCTTTAGACCCCTAGGTTACCCTTGTAGGACGAGTTTGTCTCGTGAGGGTTTGCAGTGAATACACCAAGAAAATTCTTTATTAACTCAAATAAATATCAAAATACTTAAAAATTGTACAATTTAAACTTTTCGAAAAATAATCACTATAAATTCATATTCAAATGTCTCAAACCATAGTGTGTGTGTGTGTGCAAATCCATAAATTAAACCTCAAATTTCCACCGATTGAGTATTACGTTACTTTCCGAAAATTCGTTTTGATTCAAATTCTTACGGATGCACTCACAAATGAATCACTCTGATTGTGGTTGTTTTCTCTCGGTATGCCTGATATAAAGAGTAAATATAATGGACACAAATTCACGCATACAAAATTAAAAAGAAGGAAATATATGGTCAAAAGATCTCATCATCAGAATACAGTTATTAGGAAACGGGAAACATCATCTCTTAATCACACCATTTTAATCTCTTTTATTATCTTTTCATTCTTAGCTCTCCATGTAGTAATTAATTTCGCCATTCGGACTCGATTAGGGCTTTTTGGGTTAAAAAGTGTAAAGAGTAAAAATGGGAATGAATGAAATGTTCGGAATTGGAAAATGTTCTTATGACGTCCATTACTGCTTTTTCGGGCATTTGCTCATTTTTCTCTTTCTTTTTCTATTTTCATTTTTTTCTTCTTCTTTTTTTTCTTGCTATTTTTCTTTTCTTGCCCTTTTTTCACACTTTGGACTTATTTGATGTATTTCCAATTTTTCACAATTCGGGGCTATTTGGATTTTTCGGGTTATCAAACGAAGGGGAAATATTTTATTAGGCTCAAAGTGGGTTGTAAAGGGATAATTTTTTCACAACTTTATTATGGCTAATATTTTTGGGTTAAACAAAAGAGGGTCTACTTCATTGTACAAATTTCTAATCATATTATCATATGCATCTCGAGATTAATTATGTTTAGAGATATATTTAGCACGAATTTCAAGACAAAATTTCACACATTTCCCATAATAGATCAAAACAAAGGATTGAGATCATCAACGACTTATTAAAATGCAGAAAACAACTTTGAGTTAATCATAAAATCGAATTGATTTAAACACTCATAAGAATTGAAAGGCTCGAAATCTAATCGGGTTTGATCAATCTCCACACGTATTCGTTAAGTCGTCAATTTTCCTCTTCGGTCAATTTTGGCTTAGTGCATTTTGATTGTTAACAATTTGAGACTTTAAATAGAATAAAGGTGATATTTTTGAAAAATTTAAATTCTAATTTTTATTCATTTTGAACAAAAATATTTTTGGTTTTTCTAATTTTTTCAATTTTTTTGAAATTTTCTAAAAAAACACACTTGGAAAGAACATGTGATCGAATCAATGAATTTAAATAATAAACGGGAAGAATATCCCACGCCCCCTAACTTAAAGGTCGCGTTGTCCTCAATGCGAATCAAGAACACAACATAAAGAGAGGAAAAGAAAGATATTCCCCAAATGGAGCGATCCCTGATGAGTGCGAGTCCATTGAATCTACAAAACATGTTAGAACCAAGCATAACAAAAAGAATAACAAAAACTTTACCCAATTACTCTAAACTACAAAAAAAAAGGAAAAAAGTAAAATCTAATTATGCACAACCTACGATTTGAAATTCTAATAAGTTATACAGTAGAATTCAAAAAATTTGAGGATCCACCTAAAATACAATTTGAATTTGAGGGGTAATTGGGGTACCCTCATTAGGATGCATGCCTCCTGAAAAATAAAAATTTCGTTTGAACAATGGAAGGCATGTGTAAGGAGAAAAAAATGGACTATCACCAATTACTATTTTTAAAGGGATGATGGGTGAAAAATACAATTGGGATTCAAGAAAAATAGAATCCCCTCCCAAAGATTTTTCAAGTAGTTTGGGAAGAGGGGCACACAAATAGAAAGAGTCCATCTTGGATAATAATTTAAGAAAAGAGTCCTTGTCCTCAACATTGTCAAGACTTTCATCTGACTCTTGTGATAACTCTAATTTTTTTATAATAGTGAATGAGAATGGTGAGGACATAAATTCGATCTCAAGTGATTCTTCATTGGATTCCTCATTTGGTTGAAAACATTCTTTATTCTCAAAAATATCGGAAGAAAAATCGTCATTGGATTCGAATAATGCATCCAACTCTTGCTCCCAAAAATAATTTTTTTACCTATATTCTTTTTCACACCTTTTTCTTCAAGCCTTTTATTTTAATAAATTTGGAGGGCCTTAGCACCGGGCTTGTATTTATGAGACTCATCTTTAGTGATATTGATCCAATGTTCATAAATCGCGAGTTCATTCTCCTCCTCACTATTAGCACAACAATTAAAGCCATCAAAAGAGTTGAAATAAGACATTTCAAATTGGACAATTCAAAAATGTGACACACAATATATATATATATATATATATATATATATATAAGGTCAAATTTGGGATTAACCAACCTAACCTAAAGTCTACCTAATTCCCCGGCAACGGCGCCATTTTGATCGAGTGGAAAAACCGAGCGTCCATGTAAATACGCTAGTCATTGTTATCGGCTTCTGACTGCAATACAAAAACCTAAACTTTAACTACACTCTTGCAGAATATAGTGTCTAGTCTGGGTATCGAATCCCCAGGGAACTAGGATGAGTGAATGTGACGACAAAGGTAAGACTGTTAACCTTAACTTGACTCTAAAAAGAAATAAAAAGATGATTGAGATGGGAAATAACTAATTAACTAAATGCACACTAAATTAAACAACTACATTAACTATGTGAGCAAAATTAACTAACTAAGAATGACTTAATAAGAATGAAGGGAAAACAGGTTGGGAATACAATCCCCCAATCCTTAGTAATTACTTAGCAGAATACTAAAATTATAAATTAGAAGTTTGAATGAATCCAGTCTTTATAGATCCTAAGCGTTACATATATGAGGTTCAATCCCGCATCATATGAAATCAAATGGAAATATAAAGCGGGGCTAAAAAATTTTATGCACATTACATTCTTAAACATCCCAAGTACCTAGGGCAAGAGAGATTAAAAGACCTATAATGATTGTGGAATTATCTTGCACGACACTTTCAAAATTTTAATTTAAATTCTATTTTCTACATATGTAATATACATTGGTATGGGTTCATGCATCCCAACCCTAAAAAAACTTAGCTAGACATGATTTTATTAATTGAAAACAAAATTCTAAATGTGAAAGAAATCATAGGTCTATTATGCAGTGAAAAGAAACTTGAATTGAGAAAAAAAAATTGAACTACAAGAGAAATTTAAACTTACAATATGAAAGAAATGGAAGGTCGAAATTAGCAATACTTGAATATAAGAAGGAAATCTGAACTTGAAACTTGAATCTTGAATAGCTCTTGTTCAACTTACAAACTAGGTTTTCTAAATCCTAAGAAAATATGAAATTATATGCCAAAAGGAACTCTCTTTCTTCCTCTCGGGTTTGCCCTTTTGTAAATCTAAACAATGGCTCTTCCCATTCCTCTCCACATTTTAAAACTAATAAAAAGGAATTGTACAAGAAATTTCAAGAGTTGAAACTCTTCAGCTTCCAGAATTAATTTCAACTTTGACTTTCTTTCTCCAACTTTGACTTGCCATATATTTTGATCCAGAGCTCCGATTTGACTGCCATTTTTTCTAGTGTTCTTGTAATGTAGATCTATTCAACTTTCTATTTTTCCCACCTCCGGAATATATATGTAAAATTACAAAAATGCCCTTCAACTCCCCATTTCTTGGTTTCTTTCACTGTTTTGAGTTCTCTTTGGCATTAAATATCTGTAAAAAAATAGTAAGAAATACACGAAACTCGGGGTACTTGTTAGAGAAAGTCATTAGCAATGATATGGGATAAAAGCAAATCAACCATGTTGTTCAAGGTACTAAAACTGCCAGCTTAGGAGGATAAATTCAGAAGAATTTATGATTAGTCAAAGGTAGAGAGAGTTGTAACAATGACCGACAGACCCTCCGATGAGGAACTAGTCTATATCATTAAGAATAACTTCTTGCATCATATCCGAGCATCCATAGGAGGATAGTACTATCAGAAATTTTGAGCCCTTCGAGAAGTTGGTTTAGAAATTGAGGAAGGCATTATCAAAGTCAAATCTGAGACAAAGAAAGTTATCGGACAATTCATTCCTAAAAAATATGAGAAGTCCACAAATGCAACAGTCTCAACCACCAACAACATTTACCAATATACTACTTCTTGGGCACTGAAAATTCACCCCAACCCTGCCAAGAAATAGTATAGTGAGCTCCATGATCCCCTATCAAAAGTCTATCAGGTCCTGGTGAGGTGCAACCTCATTGAACCATTGGACCCTAATACACTACCAAATCCACTCCCTAAATATTTCAAAGCCAATGCCCGTTATGATTTCCATGAGTTTTCTATCCACACAACTGACCAATGCTTCCAAATTCATAATGTGATCCAAGGTTTAATTTACCAGGATATCATTGCCACCAATCAATCCTAAACCTAATGCCACTCATAACCCACTTCCAACCCATACGAATGAAATCTTTCTAGAGAGTGACCCAGAATTTGATCCTTTTGCTCAAATTATGCTCAGCAAAGCACCCATTATACTCGTAATCTCACCCAAATCACTCAAGGTTTGTCATAATTTTTCCTACACCCTACCTGCTTCATCGATCAAGCTTTCTCACTCCTTAAAACTCCATACCCAATCTGAAGGGAAGAATATGGAGTTACCAGTTGTGTTGAACTAACTCTTGGAGTTTGGGCTGAAATGGTCCGTCAAGATGACATTTAATTATCATAAATTTGGTTTCTTGTTCATGTAAGATCAAAAATCGGATCAGGAGTTGGATGAATGGGTGGTAACTATAGAAAAAGTTAATATCGATAATGTGGTACATATAATGGCCGATGCATTTTAACAAACAAGTGAAATTTACAACATTGATGAGCTTGTCGCTGCTTTGAAGCTTTAAGGACAGCTGGTCCTTTCACTCCTACACCTCCCCACTGAGTAGGAAGATTTGTACCATGAAGCTGTCGAGGTTATTGAATGCTTTCATTTCTCTTATCAACAGGACATATCACCACCGAATGGGGGTGATTTTGACAATTTAGATGACGAGCTAAGTTGGGAATAAACCAAACTAGTATCCAGTATTTACGGAATAATATACTTCGAAGATATCCATTCAACTAAGAGTAGATGAACACATCGGGTTCTTATTCTTCCACGCCTTAGTAAATCACATTACCAATTCAGGGAGACAATACAAATATCCGATTCCTCATGTGACCGAGACAAATAAAGGAAAGGGAGCTGCCAAAAACATCCCATGCTAAAATTTATCATCGAAGAAAGCAAAGTCCTTAACTAGCTCATGAAAACCCAAACCAACATCACCTTATGAGATATTTTATGTCCTCATAGCTGAACCAAAATTCAATGATAAAACTCCTCATCGGGCCTGTGATCCCTCCTTCCACCACTCTCGAATAAGCCATAAAATTATTCGGGTCCTAACCTCTTCGAGAATCCTCCTTTTTTCTAAAACAAAGATACTAAAGATAGTCCATGACCATAATTATTCCCTCAGTATCTCCGTTGAAGTAATGGGAAAGATAATCCAACTGTTACTCGTTGATAATGTATTTTCCCTCAATGTTGTCCTCTCAGAACCTTCAATTATTTAGGATCGAAAGTCAGTGATCTCACTCCCAAATATGTCACTGTGCGTGATTACGACAATGCCCATCGATAGGTAATGGGGTCCATGAAACTCACAACAGGGGTTGTCCCTATCATTCCTTTCATCGAGTTCCAAATAATCTACATACCTGCATGTTTCAACCATTTCCTTGATCGTTCATTGCTCCATAATATCTGAGGGGTATCTTCTTCTCTTCATCAGAAACTGAAATTCTTTGGCAATGAACAGGTTATCACCATCTTGGGGGATGATGACAATTCAGACACCACTAGTACTAGTAATCTAGTATTAGAGATACAGCATGGGAGGAATGACATGGTCCTCTCTAGCTGCAGAGTTCACCCCCTTCCCCCTCTAGCAGGAGATAGTTTCAAAGACGAGGTTTATTCGAAACACAACCCAAAAATGAATGCTAACGTGATTTATATGTTCAAGAACATTCACTTCATGCTCATAACAGGTCTAGGACGATGCTAGTAAAGGATCCTTGAGCACACAGTCCTAAAAGATGACTTTATCTATGTGTCCTAGGCCACCAGCCCTCACTAGAAGACCTCAAAGTACTCTAGTGACCACTACCAAAAAGAAGCTTAAAATAAGAGAAGACATTTCTAGAGATTTTTTGAATGGAAGTTTTATCAAGGAGGGTGAAGATTTCCCTTTATGCGGATTCCCAAAACCATAGTATGACCATGTTGACAAAAAGATGAAACTAAGGAGGGAAACCTTGTTTCAAAAAAACAACTCTTAGGCCGCAGACTGCTAACATGAAGTGTAACCTTTCACTGAGAAAGCTATGATAATTATCACATATTTTGAGAAACGTAATTTTGAGGACTCATTCAACATGAAGATGTAACAACCCACATAATTTTGGCCTATTTTTAAAATATAGATGAAAATAAAGTTTTTGGTAAAATTATTTTAATTGCTCAAATATGTTGGATTTTATTTTTAAAGATGAGAATTTCAAATGGTTTCAAAATTGTAATTAAAATGGAGTTTTAATTGAATTTTTATTATTTAGAAGAGTCCTCAAAATATAAAACTCTCTAAGAGTCCTCAAAATATAAAACTTTCTAGTAAAAATAATATTTTTAGAAATTCGATCGTCCGATCAAGCTGAATTTTTGTCAGCAGTCATGTCTCGCCGTTCGCTACAACATACTAAAATTTCAAGTGATTCTAACGGTCCAATCATTCGTAATATTTTTTCGAGTATTTGTATTTGATTATGACTCTAATTCTTTTTGGTATATAAACATAAAGTGACGAGTTTAGATCTTTTAAAACACATTTTAGCCTTCTCAAAAATTAAAATCCTCTCATCTTCTTCAACCTCAAAACCCTAGACCCATTCTACATAACTTTCAACTCAAGTTTTGTCAAGATTAACCTGATTTTCTCAAGACGCGTCAAGAACGAATCTTTGTCAAAATTTTTAGAGGAATACACATTCAAGATCAGATTTCTAAACCAACTTTTATTTAGGCATGTTGACCCTATTCTTTTCCTTTAGTGTTATGTGTCTTGATTGTAGCCTCCATTAAACTCATGTTTTCTAAAATAAGATATGAATATAAAGATTGAAGAGATAAATTTCGGGGCTGTTTTACATGAAAAAAATTAATGACACCGAATACTTATAACTGTGTATTCTTTGGGTTGTGTCGGTGTAGTCGATTTTTCTATGGGCATGTGCATGTAGAGGAGCCCTTTTAAAAGTAAATTTTGATATTTCATGTGAAAACCCTAGTTTAATTTAATTTCTTGTGTTGGAAAATAAGGATCATGATAGGACTTGCATGTAGCGATTATTCTGAAAATCATAATACTTAGGTGTCTTTGATTTCCACTTTTTAAATTGAATTATTTAAATAGGAATTTAGTATTATTATGAATGTTGTTATAATTTGGAATTGTGTTACTCTATGGAAATATGATAATTTTTCGGGAAGATTAGGTATGGTAGATAATTGGTTTTCACCCTTGTTATAGTACACTTGTAAGGTATGGGACTAGTAAGTGGGCCTTAATTACGATTTATGCTAATTAGGTATGGGACTAGTTAGTGTAAGTCTATGCGGGTTATATAATTTGGGGTGGGAGATGATTTTCTATATTATACCTTTGTTATGATAGCCTAGGATTGATATATAGGTGGAGTGAAATTTTGAAATCATTATTTGCTTAGGATAGGACGATATTGTGTTCTGGGAACCCTTAGTTGGGACTAAAGGTTATTTTGAGGATTTTCACATCGCTTTTAAGGGTGGGGGAAATTAATGTGATTTATGAAAACAAGGAATGTAGAATTTAATATCCCATGACTAAAACGGATATTTAAAAAATTTATTGGCGACATAATGTGTCTAGGGCCGACAGTTTGAACGGGTCAGAGGAAGAGTTATGTCGTGTCGTGTGTGTAACCTTGTCATATCGCGAGGGTCGCGAGATAAAAATGGACCAGACGGCGGACTTGACAAAGGGACGGGTGCGTGCGTGGAACCTTGTCATATCGCGAGGATCGCAGGATAAAAACGGATCAGACGGCGGACTTGACAAGGGGACGGGTATTGGTAATATTCTTCACGGTTAAATTAAATAAAAGTTAACATTGTTGGGAAGGTGGGTTAATTAAAATTATATTGGTGTGGCTTTTATGAAAACCTGGCAGGTAATTGTGAATTTATTTATGGTAATTACTAATCTCGAAATTAAAAGATTCTATTGTTATAGTCGATATATATAGCACTATTGTCTGGGCTCAAGGACCCTATTTGAGGAGAGTAGCCGGTTTACATGCTCGGGGCTTTGGCTCTGACACATGCGTTGACTAATGTTTTTCAGGATTTTTGGGAGTTGCTGCATAGGATTCATTGGAGATCTTTTGGAGGTGCAACTGGATTTATGTTACTGCTTTAGAAGGATTTTCTCTTTCCATTCAGTCATTTTATTTATGAGACTATTTTGGAGTTATTGGGCCTTTTTGGTTCCAAAGTTGTTTTAAGTTTCAGTTGAATTGATTTATTTCATTATTGAGATGTTGGGAGATTATGTGATGGATTTAATCGCATTTTGGAGCTTTATCGGTTGAATGTCATTTCATATTTGGGTTTAATTAAAATAAATTAAATTGTGGATTAAAATTTGATGTCTCATAAATGTCACATGCTAAGGATGGGATTTTATTTACTCACGCCCGACTTAGTTTTGGTGGCGGCCGACGCCAGAAATAGGCGGGGTGTGACAGATGGTATCAGAGCAAGGTCTTAGGTCTCGTAGGTTATGAATCCGTTTAGCTTCCGCGTTTTCGATCTTTGATTCCCTTTGATGATTCGTACTTCTTAAGGTATAGGGTCTAGCATTCATGTTAGATGTGTTTCTTGGAGATGTGAAGTTTTGAGCTAAGGACGTTGTAGACATTGAGTTTAGAATTAGTAAGCTTGATGTGGGGATCCTTAGAATGGATTTTGGAGACGATAATTATTTTGGAGATTTTAGTACTGATGTTAGGTACCGTATGTATCGATTTTTGATGTTGAGATTTAATTTGAGGAAGTTAGAATTTTAATGACTTTCGGATATAGCATCGAGTGGGGGATTTTGAGAGCATGTGGTACGCCATTATTTTCATAGTTATGTGTACGTAAATAGGCAATATATATTATTTTGTTGCTCGTGGGGTAGGTGCGCATAGAATTGGGTGTATGGGCGCCCAATTATGCAATTCTACGGGTAGGCATATGTGAGCCTTATTTTCTTTTTTGTGAGATTTAAGTGTTTATGTGTATGCTTCGTTTAATTTTGAGGACGAAATTCTTTGCTAGTGGGAAAGTATGTAACAACCCGCATAATTTTGGGCTATTTTTAAAATATAGAGGAACATAAAGTTTTTGGTAAAATTATTTTAATTGCTCAAATATGTTGGATTTTATTTTTAAAGATGAGAATTTCAAATGGTTTCAAAATTGGAATTAAAATGGAGTTTTAATTGAATTTTTATTATTTAGAAGAGTTCTCAAAATATAAAACTCTCTAAGAGTCCTCAAAACATAAAACTTTCTAGTAAAAATAATATTTTTAGAAATTCGATCGTCCGATCAAGCTGAATTTTGTCAGTAGTCCTGTCTCGCTGTTCGCTACAACATACTAAAATTTCAAGCGATTCTAACGGTCCGATCGTTCGTAATATTTTTTCGAGTATTTGTATTTAATTAGAAATCTAAATCTTTTTGGTATATAAACATAAACTGACGAGTTTAGATCTTTTAAAACACATTTTAGCCTTCTCAAAAATCAGAATCCTCTCATCTTCTTCAACCTCAAAACCCTAGACCCATTCTACATAACTTTCAACTCAAGTTTTGTCAAGATTAACCTGATTTTCTCAAGACGCGTCAAGAACGAATCTTTGTCAAAATTTTTGGAGGAATACACATTCAAGATTAGATTTCTAAACCAACTTTTATTCAGGCATGTTGACCCTATTCTTTTCCTTTAGTGTTATGTGTCTTGATTATAGCCTCCATTAAACTCATGTTTTCTAAAATAAGATATGAATATAAAGATTGAAGAGATAAATTTCGGGGTTGTTTTACATGAAAAAAATTAATGACACCGAATACTTATAACTGTGTATTCTTTGGGTTGTGTCGGTGTAGTCGATTTTGCTATGGGCATGTGCATGTAGAGGAGCCCTTTTAAAAGTAAATTTTGATATTTCATGTGAAAACCCTAGTTTAATTTAATTTCTTGTGTTGGAAAATAAGGATCATGATAGGACTTGCATGTAGCGATTATTCTGAAAATCATAATACTTAGGTGTCTTTGATTTCCACTTTTTAAATTGAATTATTTAAATAGGAATTTAGTATTATTATGAATGTTGTTATAATTTGGAATTCTGTTACTCTATGGAAATATGATAATTTTTCGGGAAGATTGGGTATGGTAGATAATTGGTTTTCACCCTTGTTATAGTACACTTGTTAGGTATGGGACTAGTAAGTGGGCCTTAATTACGATTTATGCTAATTAGGTATGGGACTAGTTAGTGTAAGTCTATGCGGGTTATATAATTTGGGGTGGGGGTGATTTTCTATATTATACCTTTGTTGTGATAGCCTAGGATTGATATCTAGGTGGAGTGAAATTTTGAAATCATTCTTTGCTTAGGATAGGACGATATTGTGTTTTGGGAACCCTTAGTTGGGACTAAAGGTTATTTTGAGGATTTTCACATCGCTTTTAAGGGTGGGGGAAATTAATGTGATTTATGAAAACAAGGAATGTAGAATTTAATATCGCAGGACTAAAACGGATATTTAAAAAATTTATTGGCGACATAATGTGTCTAGGGCCAACAGTTTGAACGGATCAGAGGAATACTTATGTCGTGTCGTGTGTGGAACCTTGTCATATCACGAGGGTCACAGGATAAAAACGAACCAGACGGCAGACTTGACAAGGGGACGGGTGCGTGCGTGGAACCTTGTCATATCGCAAGGATCGCATGATAAAAACGGATCAGACGGCAGACTTGACAAGGGGACGGGTATTGGTAATATTCTTCACGGTTTAATTAAATAAAAGTTAACATTGTTGGGAAGGTGGGTTAATTAAAATTATATTGGTGTGGCTTTTATGAAAACCTGGCAGGTAATTGTGAATTTATTTATAGTAATTACCAATCTCGAAATTAAAAGATTCTATTGTTTTAGTCGATATATATAGCACTATTGTCTGGGTTCAAGGACCCTATATGAGGAGAGTAGCCGGTTTACATGCTCGGGGCTTTGGCTCTGACACATGCGTTGACTAATCTTTTTCAGGATTTTTGGGAGTTACGGCATAGGATTCATTGGAAATCTTTTGGAGGTGCAGCTAGATTTATGTTACTGCTTTAGAAGTTGGATTTTCTCTTTCCATTCAGTTGTTTTATTTATGAGACTATTTTGGACTTATTTGGTCCTTTTTGGTTCCAAAGTTGTTTTAAGTTTCAGTTGGATTGATTTATTTCATTATTGAGATGTTGGGAGATTATGTGATGGATTTAATCGCATTTTGGAGCTTTATCGGTTGAATGTCGTTTCATATTTGGGTTTAATTAAAATAAATTAAATTGTGGATTAAAATTTGATGTCTCATAAATGTCACATGCTAAGGATGGGATTTTATTTACTCACGCCCGAATTTGTTTTGGTGGCGGCCGACGCCCGAAATAGGCGGGGTGTGACAGAAGACATTGGGGATGAGTCTCTGCTTGGTTCGCTCATATGTCGTGTCATCGGACTCATCCACTCAGATCAAAGTTTCTGACATGCCCCTCCTCAACTTGAATGCAATGTATGTCCAACCTTCCCAAATTCAACCCAAACTTTCAGCCTACCCATCCAAATATCTTCATCATTTATTATTGTTCCTTTTTCAGATATCAATATAACTGAGACCTCTTTTGACGAGGTTCTAAATACTATTTTTCCTAAAAATGAAATAAAGGTAAGATTTTGAGTATCTTGTTGTGCCTTACAGTAATTATCTTTATTTTAATAAACCTTTAATGATGATGATTTTGCAAATGAATAATTTCTAACTGATCTTAATAAGTACAATAGTAAACAATAGAAGTGCGTTCAAATTAATGATGATGAGACTGTTGTTATTAATCTCGTTCTAGTAAACATCAACATAAGATTAAGATATGGTCCACCCTTAACGAGAATGAGCATGCACAATTCGAAGATCTACTGAAGGAATTCGTGTATGTCTTTACATGGTCTTATGAGGACATGCTTGGTATGGACCCATAAATAACTCAGAACAATATCGCAACATTCTCAAAATACAAACCGGTCAAATAAAAGCTAAGTAAGTTCCGCACCGAAAGGTCACTCAAAGTGAAGGTGGAAGTGGTCAAGCAATTGAACGTGGGTCTCATTAGCATAGTCGAATATCCTACACGGATCGCTAATATCGTCCCTGTACTGAAGATAGAAGGAAAAGTACGAATGTGCGTCGACTATGGGGATTTGAATAAAGCATCCCTAAAGGACTATTACCCATTAAGGAACATCGACATGATCATCGACAACACGGCTAGCCATGCTCTCAAGTCATTTATTGATGATTTTCTGTATACACCTAGATCAAGATTCACCCTGACCATCATGAGAAAACCTCCTTTCATCAACCCATAGGGAACCTTCTACTATACAGTCATGCCATTCAAACTCAAGAATGCTAGGGCTGCCTACCAAAGGATTGCCACAACCATCTTGCATGACCTTTTTCATAAAGAGGTCGAGGTCTATGTAGAAGATATTATCATTAAGTTTAAGACTCGGGAAGTTCATGTTCTCACCCTCAGGATGTTTTTCAAATGACGAAGGTTGTACCAAATGTGGCAAAACCCACATAAATGCATATTCAGTGTCACAAGAGGAAAACTCTTATGATCCATGGTCAGTGAGAAGGAAATCAATGCAGACCCTTCCAAGATGAAAGTCATGCTTGATATGCCACCTCCAAGGATGGAGAAGGAAGTTCGAGGATTCCTTGGTAAACTATAGTACTTTAGTCGGTTCATCATCCAACGAACTTCTATCTGCGAACCCATTTTCAAAATTCTCCGGAAGGATTCAACTAAAGTCTATAATAAGACCTTTCAAGAAGCCTTTGATCAAATCAATTAATACCTTACCCGACCTTCAATGCTTATGCCTCCACAAACAGATCTTCCCCTACTCGTGTACTTAACCACGAAATATATTATAATAGGGGCTTTACTAGCCCAATTCGTTGAAGAATACCATAAGGAAAGAGCCATTTATTACTTCAGCTAGAAATTGGTTAGGTACGAAGTCAACTACACTGCTTTGGATAAAGCATGTGTCACCCTGGTCTAGGTCATGCAGAAGTTATGTCATTACATGATTGCCTTCCCCATCAGACTAGTATCCCATATGGATCCCATCAATTACTTGCTAGAAAATCCCTCTTTATCCAGCTTAATTGCCCACTGGTTGATGTTGCTAGCCGAGTTTGATATTACATACATCATGCAGAATGTTAGGGGTGTTCAAAAGTCTTATTGGATCGGTAGACCGAACCAGAACAAATTGAACAACGCTATTTTTACTAAAAAAAATTCACCAGTCCAGTCCAGGTTTTTTTTTGCCGACTGATCTAGTCGGTCAGGTCCTCGATCCACCATATTAAATAACCAATTTGGACCGTCCTGGACCGGTTATACATATTGATATATAATTTAATTATATTTTTATATAAAAAATAATTTAAATAGATGAATTTGGACACTTTCTTGGCGTTCAGGACTACGTATGACTCAACTTCGACCCATTTGGTTAAGTAATCATTAGCAACTAGGATGAAATCATGCATGTTGGAAGCCCTGGGTGTAACCTTCCATATGATGTCGATGCCCGCCCCAGGTGGAGAACGACCATGGAGAAGTCATGTTGTTCAATTCTCGCGAAGGCAGGTATTGAAGGTTGGAAAACTGTTGGCATTTGAGGCATTTACGGACATAGGCGGTGCAATCCTGGATCATGGTGGTTCAGTAGTATCCTTATTGAATGATCTTTTTGGCAAGCATGTGACCGTTCATGTGGGTTCGCATTCCTCGCTGTGGATTTTTTGCATTATCTCTTCAATGTCAGCCCCTGCGATGTAGTGTAGATGGGTTCAATAGAAGTTTCTCATGAACTGTGCTTTATGACAGATGATGTACTGGGCGACCAGTATACGGAGGGTTGCTCAGTCTTTCTTGTTGGAACCCTCAGGATACTTACCATGCTTGATGAGGTGACAGATATCATAGTACCAGCAATTGACTAGCTCGGGATCTTCTTTGGTGATAAGCTCAATGTTGTAGCAATGGGTTAGTTTATCTTAATTTTGAACTAGGAAGGGGGCCATTGTTATTCCTTCGGGCATGTCGACCACAGAGGATAGGGTAGCAAGGGCATCGGATAGGTTATTTTTTGCTTGAGGTAGGTGATGGAAGGTGATGTTTTGGAATTGGGAGGCTAGTTCTTCTAAGTGGGCATGAAAGGGTTGGAATTTCTAGTCCTTGACTTTGTACTTTTGGAGTGCTTGACCGACGATGAGGGGGTAATCACCATAGACATCTAGGCATTGAATTACATTCTTCAGAGCAACTTTGAGGCCTACCTTACACGCCTCATATTCAGTCATGTTGTTGGTGCAGGGGAAATCCAACCTGATGGCAATGGGAGTGTGGGAGTCATCTGGGGAGATTAAAAGTATATTAATGCCTTATCCCTTTTTGTTGGCAGTGCCCTCAAAGAACATTTGACATCAAAGGTTGTCTTGAGCGGCACAGAGGATGTTTTTGTTTGGGAATTTGGAGATCTATTTGTCAGCTTCTTCCATGGGGTAGTCAGCGAGGTAGTCAGAGATGGATCTTCCTTCATGGATTTCTGTGTGACGTACACAATATCAAACTCGACTAGGAGCATCAACCACTGGGCCATTTTGCTAGATAAGATGGGTTTCTCAAGCAAGTACTTAATGGGGTCCATTTGGGTTACAAGTTTAATGGGGAGGGAGAGCACATAGTGTCGCAACTTTTGGGTGACCCAAACAAGCGTGACGTATGATTTTTCCAAATAAATGTAGTTGACTTTGTACAAAGCCAATTTGTGACTGGCCTAATAGATGGCTCTTTATTTAAGGGAATCTTCAAGGTATTGGGCTATCAAAGCCCCAGCTGCAGTATCGGTTATGGTTAGGTATACGAGAAAGGGGAGACTAGGCTGTGGTGGCATGAGTACCATAGGTTGGGTCAGATATTGTTTGATTCGATCAAAAGCTTCTTGGCAGGCCTCGTTCAAACCTTGATTGAATCCTTTTGGAGGAGTTTCAAAATAGCTTCGCAGATGGAGGTTAGTTGGTTGATGACCCGACTGATGTATTATAATTTCCCAAAGAAACCTCAGACTTCTTTCTCCGTTCAGGGAGGTGGCATCTCAAGTATGGCTTTTAGCTTGGCAGGATCTGCTTCTATCCCTTTCTCACAGACCATGAATCCTAAGAGTTTTACTTTTGTAACACCGAAGACACATTTCTACGGATTGAGTCTTATCTGATACTTTCGTAATCGTTCGAAGAACTTTCGGAGAGAGGGAACATGACCTTGTCTAGTTTTGGATTTAATAATCATATCATCCACATAGACCTCAACTTCCTTGTGAATTAGATCGTGAAGGATGGATGTGGCAACCCTTTAGTAGGTAGCCACTGCATTCTTGAGACCAAATGGCATAACAGTGTAGCAAAAGGTTCCCCACGGTGTGATGAATGCGGTTTTTTTTGGTGATCCGGGTGCATTTTGATTTGGTTGTACCCGGCAAACCCGTCGACAAATGACTTGAGAGCATGACTGGTTGTATTCTCCACGATCCTGTCGATATTGGGTAGCGAGTAATCGTCCTTCGGAGAGGCTTTGTTCAAGTCCTGGTAGTCTACACATCTGAATTTCTCCTCCTGGTTTCGATACATGCACTATGTTGGCTAGCCATGTGGGATATTCGATCACGCGAATGAAGCCCACGTTCAACTGTTTGACCACATCTTCTTTGACTTTGAGAGACCATTCGGTGCAGATATTTCTCAACCTTTGTTTGACTGGCTTGTAATCTAGGAGAGTGGGGATCTCATGTTGAGTTATTTCAGGATCAATGTCGGGCATATCGTTATATGACCATGAGAAGACATCCACGAATTCCTTTAGTAATTATTTGAGTTGTGCGCACTCATGCTCATCGAGGGTATCCCCTATCCTAATCTCGCGCAGTTGTCTAGTAGAACTGAGGTTAATAAAAACGGTTTGTTCTTCATTAACTTGAACGCGGTTATGTTGTTTGTTATTAACCTTATTTAGATCAATTAAGAATTGTTCATTTGTAAAATCATCATCATCAAAAGTTTTATTAGAATCCAAATAGTTAATGTAAGGCAGAACAAGATAATCAAAATCTTAATTTATTTTATTGATAGGAAAAAAAGAATTGAGAACCTCATCAAAGGATGTCTCGAATACATTTGAGCGGGGATAGACAATAGGAAAGGAAATGGGGTAAACATTGGGGTTAGGTGGGATTTCAACAGGTATAACCGGCGCAGCATGCCAGTTAAGGAGAGGTGTATCAGCAGATTTAATCAGGTGGGATGGATCCAGTGATGTAGTGCTTGAATAAACCATGCAGAGTGTCAGCCCCAGTGTTTGTAAATTGAACGAGTCCTCGGAGTCACTTTCCTCAGTCTCTTCGGTATCTTTGATGAGCGGTTGTACATGGTGTTGGGAAATTTCGACCCATGGGTAGCTATCTTGGAAAAAGATCTCCATTCCAGGCTTCACCTTCTTGTCTGTATGGTCATACCAGGGTTTTGGAAGGCCACAAAAGGTGAAGTCCTCGCCCTCTTTGATGAATCATCCATTCAAGGAGTCACCTGGGATAGTCTGGATGCAGTCTAGTCTTCTCTTTGGTCGAGACTGGTGGATCATTTTGATCTCTTGTTCTGATGGTTGATACCCCAAACCACAAGGAGGGAAAGCCTTTTTCATCATAATGGGCTCAAGTATCCATTATTTTCTTTGTCCTAGCCCTAGTCCGGGCATGAAGTGCATGTTTCTGAACATCTGAATCACATTAACATTTCCATGAGGGTCGTATTCTGGACAAACCCTTTCTTTGAAATCATCCCCTGTCGAGAGTAGAAGTGGTTTAGCTCGGAATCCTGATAGGAGCATATCATTTATCCCATGTTGTATCTCATGGATTGGATTGTTGGTGCTTGCACCCTCGGTATTTTTGTCTCCGCCTAAAATGGTGATGACTCGTCCGTCGGCGAAGAGCTTCAATATCTGATGGAGTGAGGAAGACACATCCTTGATACTATGGAGCCAGGTCGTTCAATCAACATGTTGAAATAAGCTGGGATGTCAATAACATGGAATTCAACGATAGGGTTTATAGGTCCAGCCCCTATTATAAGTTTTATGGATCCCATCACTTCTCAACGAGTATTATCGTAGGCATGTACAACAGTGGAGGTTAGATCAAGGTCACTTTCCTTCAGTCCTAATCATTTGAAGGTTCTTAATGGACAAACATTCAAGGCAGATCCGTTATCGACAAGAGAGAGTGGTACGATCTTCCCCACAACATTGACTGAGATTTTGAGTGGATGATTGTGGTTTGGACCAATTCTGGGGATTTTTTCTTCGGAAAAGGATAGCATTCGGATAGAGGTCAAGGATCCGACTGAATTTACCGCCTCTTCTGGTGTGGTAGAAGGAGGAACTATAGGTCCAGTGAGCAATTTGATCAAAGCATTTCCGTGCAGCTGGGAAGACATGAAAAGACCCCATAGAGTGATATTTTCTTGATTTTTCTTCAGTTGATCTAGGGTCATGTCTAGCATAGGAAGGTTTTCAATGCCATTTCCTTTGTCATTGGTTGGTGGTAAGTTTAGGATCTGGTAGTACCTACCTGATCTGGTCTTATGATTTACTGAAGAAGGGAAGAACATAAATACTATTTCTTCGTCGATCTCAGTTAGTTCTGCTACCTTGTTTATTTCTCCGATGAGTTCTTCAAATGATATCATCCCACATATGTCGGCTACCGGACCATTTTTATCGAAAGTTTGCTCTCCATTTGAATCTTCGAATTCTTTGCCCCATCCAGTGGCAACAATTTGGTCTTTCCATGTAAACTCAATGCATTCGACAACTTTAGTGGCTTCTTTATACAGGTCCTCCTATTCTATGAGGAGATATAGGGGTAAGAGACCAGGCTCCCTTGTAGCTTCAGAGTATCATGTAACTCGATCATACTGCAAATAGTATTGGTTTGTCTGTGAGGGCAATTTCTGGTTTGAGTTGAGGGATCAAATTCTGGTTTCTCTTATAGGAAGATGGCATTAGCATGATTTGGGACTAGGTTATGAGTAGTGTTTAGCTTAGGATTGGCTGGTGCGGCAATGGTACCCCGGTCAATTAGTCCTTGGATTATATTTTAAAGGTGGAAGCATTGGTCGGTGGTATGGCCAGCAGTTTGGTGAAAGCCGCAATGGGCATCTGTCTTGAAGTTTCTTGGGAGTGGATTTGGTAGTGGGTGGGGATCCAAGGGTTTGATAAGGTTTCAAATTAACAGGGCCTGATAAACTTTGGAGAGGGGATCATGGATCTCGGTGTATTCCTTTCGGACTGGGATAGGGAGGCTTTCTGGTTCCCACGAAGTTGTTGGTTGAGAGATGTGGTTGATGGTTGAGACTGCAGCACCAACAGGTTTATCGTATTTTCTGGGGGTGAACTATTTGGACACTTTCTTTTGTTCAACTTTTGTTTTAGCAAGACCTTCCTCGATTTCTACTCTCGTTTCTCTGAGAGCTCGGAAGTGGGGATAGTATTATCCTCCCATTATTTCTCGGACACGGGGTAAGAAGTTCTTCTTCACTATATTGACTTGTTCTTCCTCGGATGGTCGATTGGTTATGGTGGCTGCTTTTTCCCTCCACCGCGCTATGAAGTTACTTACTGATTCCCCAGAGTTATATTTGAGCAGCTCTAAATCAGGGCGAGTGACCTCAATCTCTCTGTTGTATTTTTATTGCAATATGAATTCACATTCTACATCCTCCCAGCTACAGATTCTGAACTCCTCGAGAGACAAAAACAATCAAAGGGAGATATCCTTCAAAGTTTCCTGAAATAATTGGGTCATCACTTCTTTTGAATCCCCTATGAGAGTCATAGAACGGTGATAATTGTGAAGATGAACAATCGGGGGTCCACTTCCTCTGAATTTCTTGATATTTGGCATCTTGAACTTCTCGGATAACCTTACCTTAGGATAAGGAGACATGTGGGTGTATTCCATGTAATTTCTAGAGATTCTGACATGGTCAAACTTCTTAGTTAGAATTTTGATATATTCGTTGACCATGTTCAAGTCTTCCTCTTCTGGATGAATGATCATAGGCAAGTTAGCCCCATGCTAGGCAAGGTTCGACATAGGAAGCTGGGCGGGCGGCGGCCCATTAGCAGGAGGGGCAAGTGGAGCGTGATGATACTCTTAGGGAACCTAAAGAGGCTCTGGTGGACCCATAGAACGAGGGAATAGGGCCTCGAGCTCTTGAGTAATAGGAACTTGGTTTTGTTGAATCTCTCGAACCTCAGTCTAGAGGTTGTCAATATTGGACATGAGCTGAGCTAAGACTGTCGTCAGATCTAACTGCACAACTGGTACTTGATATGTGTTCTCCATGGAAAGTGGATGGATACCAGACTCGTAAGAAGTAGCAGGGGAATGAATGGAACTCCGGGGTGATTTGACTGAAGACCAAATCCAATAAGGAGCCACGCCTAGGGCGTGTGATCGATCTGAGAAGGCGTAAAATGGGATTTATTTTTGACAAAAAAGGATGAAAATATTTTTGACATCTTTTTTTTAGATTGAAAGGCAAAATATTTTTGGCTTTTTGAGAAAGAAAGGAGAAATGTTTTTGGATTTTTGATAAAGAAAAGAGGAATGTTTTGGGAGACGGGTCTCAACATGATTATTATTATTATGTTCTCACTTGTATTAAATTTTCCTAAATGAAAAAATGAAATGTCGGACAGGACCTGAGACTGAAAAAGTAGGGTTTGTAACATATGCAAAGATATAATTGGACTTGTAACCAGGCTCACGGGAAGGATCCTGTTTTAAAAATGTGCAAAAATTCTAGCGGTAGACCAACCTAAAATTTTGACAGAGTTTCAGGTCAAAACCGTCAATCTAACATGTGTGTCCTAGGCTTGACACCTATATGTGGGTATGCAGTTGGTTGGGTGAATCTTAAAGGGTTCCCCCCTTTGGAGTGGCTTTCACGATATACGTCTTACTTTTGAGAGCAATCGGTACGTGCGGACAAGACATTTGATATACCTGAGTGTACGTGAATTGCCTCACTATATACCTCGTGGGAATGGTACGTGTGAGAGCAAATTTGATATACTCGACGTACATGAACAATTTCCCTGTGATATAACTCCCGTCATGACTTCGATCAAGGGGTACGATGCTGGGGAACCATTCCATATATGTCGAAGGTACTTGGCCAATGGAAGGTGAGAGTCATATCGCTTAGGCTAACTGCGCCCTACCGGACCAACGCCCATCATGAAGTGACCCTCCTGTTACTGGACAAAATTTGGTCAATCACAATGCTCTTTGGTGATTTCATGTGAATCATGCATGATTCTCTTATTAGTATCTTATGATGAGAGTATCTTTCTTGATCATGCCCAACAGGGATCAAAGTACAAGTACTAATGGTATACGAAGTATGGATGGTTCATGCATGCGACATGTGGATATATGTGATCCTAGGTGCACGTGGTGTGAAGTGTACATGGAGAATCTTCTACAAGTGTGTGAATAGAAGCATAAGGATGAGGTACACATGAATAGTAAATGGGGGCATGAAAAATAGGGGAAAAGATAAGCAAATATATCACCCATGTAAATAGAGTCTAGCCCTCAAAATAAAAATCCCCCAGCGGAGTCGCCACTGTGGTCATCCACGATCCTCGCAGTGGGAGGGATGAAGAAAAGGGGTGTCTTAATCTCGAGAGGATCTTGGTCCCGTGCATACCTCCTGGGAGTGCTTCGACTGGCATCAGTGATGAGGTGAAAAATGTAGATAGATGGAGTTATCAGTCTATTTTACTCAAAAAAAAAAGAAAAGGGAGTCGTCCCGAAGGACAGCATCCAAAGACATACTGATACATACGAAACCAAAATGATTAGAAAGGGTCGGGATGCTAAGTTACAAAATGGAAAGGTGTTAGGCACCCATTCCGCCCTTATGGTCTCTCATGGGTTATTGCTATTTTCCGTTATTTCCCCGTGATAAGTGTGTATATGTATATGTAGTGGAGATAGGAATCATCGACTTGTATCATGGAAGAGATCAAGCGAGTCATCCATAGGAATGTTCCTAAAAGTAATATTAGAAAATATGATTTACGTGGTTATCCTTACGTTGATCGTTATAATGGAACGATAACTCATGTGGAATAATACGCCACTAAGAAAAAATATATGTATATGTAAATATATATATATTTTAAGAGAATTAAGTTAAAGAATTCGAAAATTAAAAAGTGGGAGAAAAGTAGGGATCGAATCTCGGGTTTTACCCCGAGATGCCTACATAGCCTATAGAGGCATCAAAGTCCACGTAGTTCGTATACAAAATGAGGGGTGGGATTTGTGCCATAAATCCAACCGGGGACTTATCTTATATGTGTGTGTGTAAAAAATTGTTTTAGTTATGAGAAAAGTGTAAGAAAAGAATGAGAATTCTCATTTGGAATTTATGAGCAAACCCTATTTTTCTTATTTTTTGGGGTTTTATTTATATGAAAATAAGATATGTGCAATAATACTAAATAAAAAGTATATTAGGATATGTGAGATGGAGAGAATAAAAGTGCTAAGTAATAAAATAAGTTAATGCGAATTTAGGAGAATTTGAAGAGAGAGTTGAGAAAGTTGGACCTTCTTGAAGATCTTGAGCTTGATCTTGAATGTTGGAGAGCATACCTTGCACTTGGGTGATGATGGAGGGTAGTCAATTCACCAAGTTTGATGAAAAATATGATGAAATGGGAGGGTTGGAAAGGGAATTGGATGTGGAAATCACGCTGACTTCGAGAGGGGTTTTCTGAGTTCACTGAGAGTGGTGGATTTAAGATCTTATATCCTTTTGCCATGAGGTCAGACCCTCTTTTTATAGGCCCAGGACATTGTCTATCGGGATAGTCCTGGTCCTGCCAATCGACAGGTATGTTTAGGCACACTACCGATAGGCAGGGTTTGGAACCTACCGTTTGGCAGTCTCTTTCAGTTTCCTTTTGAAAATCGGTCGTAGAGTGTAAACTGTTGATCCGAATCATGCATGGGGTAAACCATTGGAAAGGTAATTTAGAGACCTTCAAAAGTATTTCTTGGAAACATTCGTTGGTACTTTGGATGGGTAATCGTCGGATGCAAATGGATCGTTCGTCCGCATGGTAAGTCATAATTGTGCACTGCGTGGACCGTTGGAAAGGTTAGGAGATGTACTTCGACATTACAAATAGTTTGGCTCGGTTTGGTAAGTTGACTTTGGTCAACCGGGGCCTGGAAGAGTCCGGTGACCTTCAAGAGTAAAACAGATCGTTCGGCCATACCGTAAGTTAGAATTGCGCATAGGGCAGACCGTTGGAAAGGGATTTCAGTGACCTTCGAAGATTCATTCAGTCTCGGTCGAGCTGAAGAGTTAACTTTGGTCAAACGGAGCCTGAGAGAATTTGAAGGCCTCTTGATCAAGTTTCGGGGGAAAACGGGTCGTTTGTCCACTCCGTAAGTTAGAATCGTGCATAGGTCGGACCATTGGAAAGGGGATTCAGTGACCTTTGAAGATTCGTTCAATCTCAATCGAGCTGATCAGTTTTATTTTTGGTCAAACGGATCTTGGGAGTGACCGATGGCCTCTAGGTCAGTACTTGGGGTACAACTTAGGTTTTTAGCAATGAGGGGAAGTGCTAGGGACCTACGGAGAGGTTAGGGGATGTTAGAATGGGGTTTCTACACTCACAAACCTCAATGGAGAAAAGAAAACGTTTCCAGTCAACCTGGACCATCTCTAGAAATTTTATCCTTAAATCAAAATCTCAGCGAGCTACGATTCTTCTCATCCCCCTTCTATTATAAAAAAAAAGTCTTTTCATTACCCCCTACCCAGAACTATGTGGGATATGATCCTCTCAAAAACCTTTTCTTTTTAAAAATAAAACTTATGAAAATTTTCAAAACACCCAGAGGTTCATAGGTAACACATAAGTCATACATGGGTAACTTTCAAGAATGGTGGTCCATTTTATCATTTACATGAACAAAATTATTATGTATGCTTTAATGACTGGTTTAGATAATTCAAATGCAAAACTCATCAAATGGCACAACAAAATATGATCAAAATTAATTTTATTTCTAATAAGGACTACAACGTTGTTACATGAAATATTAGCGAAGGGAGTTAAACAAACTACCCCTTCCCCGGACCAAACCGTTCCTTAACAAACCAAACCTAACCAAGGTACACCGAAAATTATTCTCAAAAACCCCTCAAAACACATAAACATCCAATTGCCATAGCTTCACAAAAATACATAAACCTTTATAAGACACCTTCAACTGCCTGACGACCCTTCATCGTCACCATTACCATCCCCTAGAGGTCACCAAGTTTCACACTCTAGGTTGACATTCTGTATTCTCTCCATGGAGTAGTGCGCCCTAACAAGCCTAGACAAAACCACAACATCGTCTTCCATGGTGTCAAAAGCAATAAACCATCTTTGGTCGCTCTCTTCTGCCATGACTTTTTCTACCACCCCCTTCCACAACCACTTCAGTTAGTCCCTAAACACATGCCGGGCTCCCCCTCACAGATTGTGATGAATGGATAGACGACCGATGATGCAGCCAGAAAGATCCCAACATATTTTCAGTGATTCAGTCAAATACTCCATCGGGTAGCAGTTTAATATACGAGGTGGCACAATCTGTTCCCACCTGACTTGGCACAGAAACTTCTAGGCAAAATAGAAAGAAGTTTGTCGAAGGTCCACTAACTTCACATATCGATAATCTCTAAGCTAGAAGACAGGTGGTAAGTTCACCCACCAGTAAAGACACCGGGCTCCATGCTCAACAAGCCGGTTTACCCAACTCTCAACAAATAGGCCAAAGCTGAAGAAATTTAGGACAAAGAAATGGGCATAACCGCTAAGGGATACTCAGGTTGGGCTGCCAGACAAAGCCACTCAGCAAGCCACATAAACAACATTACTGGGTACCCCTTAAAAATTCGGAATGACCCTCCTTCCAAGCATCCTGACCATTCAAGATCTTATCCAGCACCATTGTTGCACAATTATGGAGGTAATACATCCAGGCCGTTATTGCAGCAACCTAGAGATCTGCAGTGAAGTGTAATACCCCTTACTTTTATGGATATTTAGATTACATAAGTGGGTGTAATTTGGAAATTTGAGGAATTGTTGTGAATAATAATTTTTGGAATTTAAGAGTGTTAGATGATTTCGGATGTGTGTCACATTTACTTTGGGATCAAGTAAATGAGTTAGATAATTTTATTATATATCACAATTGGGTAAAGCAATAAAGAATAATATTTTAATTGGAAAACCCGCATTGAGATGTGTTGGGTTTAATTAGTGAATTATAATTAAGTGACTCGGATGGAGATTTCGAGTGTGCGGTTGGTTTGGAATAGCCCAGATAGTCATAATAGAGTATACAGGGACAATGTTTAAGTTCTGGGGATTTTTGGACTAATAGGGACTCGCAATTGAGTAAACGAGTCATTTTTGGGTTTATAAGGGATAGACCCTTATTTCTCTCCTATAAAAGACACGAGAGAGTGGGAGAAGGAAAGAAAAAGAAAGAGGAGAAGAGAGAAAGGACGAGAGGGAGAAGAAAAAAGGGATTTTCAGCCAAACTCCACGGGATTTGACTCGAGTTCGTCGAATTTTATCCACGAGGCAAGTGTTTACTTGCTTTATTTAATTAAGTGTACATATATCATATTATAGTTGGTAAACTATATAATTTTGGGTTAGGACCCTTAAATTTGGGGAAATTTGAGTTTAAGTTTACAATTTGAGGTATTATAAACTCTTACTGATTTCTAGTTGTAAACCCATGATAATGGAGTGTAGAAATGATTAGAAATGGGAGAAATGATAAAACTAGGGCTTGAATGGCCTTAGGGTTGAAATCTAAGAAAACTAGTTTAATCCCCCAAATAATTGAGGTGTTAGTTATAAATCAATGTTTAAGTGATTGTAGTGTTATTGGTTGAGATTAGAAGCCATAAAAATGGAGGTTGGGTTGATAATTGGTGCTTTAGAGATTTAGATTTTGTAAGAAATGGTTAGTTGGAGGATCTATTCGGTGTGACCGGTCGATCTTGCCCCTATGGTTAGTCGATCGGGTCAAGGGAAAAAGGCTACTTCTTGGCTCACTAGGAAATTTCCCATATCACAGCCGACTAGGGGTCAGGGACTGGTCTACCGGTACTCTGTTTTCTGCCCAAGAATTTGGAGTTTTCTATTCCTTATTCTCTTTGGGTTTAAAACATAAGGGCCTTTTAAATTGGTGGATTATAGAGGGTTATGACCTAAAGGACTTGAGGAGCTGCATACAATCCTTGGTTTAGTTATGGGTACAATTCGGGGTGTGAACCTAACGAATGTTTAGTACGAGAGACATTCGAGAAAATTATTCGGCAAGAGTATGTAAGCATATTTATGCGATTAGGATAATTATGTCGATTGTGTTTGAGTAAATCCTACGAGGGGATCGGGATGGAATTTTGGGTATAGGCTAAAGATGACTGAGTGGTTATCCGATACATTTATTGATGATTATTGTCATAGGAAATGAGATACTTATGGGACTAAAATAAGTTGGGAGTATACTTATTTAATTAGTATAATTGGTATATTTGGAGAGCATTTAAATCCTTAAAAGTGATTATTGTGTGAGTTATATTTAAGTAAGAGAATTCTTATGGGATTAGTATTTTAAGTGTGTGAATACTTAAATACTATTACGAATGGGAACATTCGGGATTATTGGATATCGCTGTAAGAGTTGGCAATTATAGCCATATATATATTTGAGAAGTGATGTAGATTATATATACGATGTGATTACAATATATATAATATAATATGATGCGGATAAATATATCAATGTGTGATTGGTATATTTGTATCTTAGAGGCTGGATCCACCGGCTTTCCTTTGGCGTAGGGTTGGAACAACCAGATTATATATTTTCTCTAGTGCGATCCGGGTAGGTTAAGCGATGTGGGTGAATCCCCTGGATTGAGGATGAGGGAGAGTATATCCCCAGGTCATCTCGTCCCGCGTACGAGTGCGATGTGTGTACTCCACTTACAGAGGGAATATGACCGCCTCCACCGTTATGTACTTTTACCATGACCATGAGTGAGTCTGGCTTGGTACCGTGGTTGAGTGAGTAAACTCGGGTTCGGATAGGCACTATGAGACTGCATCCTCGAGTTATAGCTCAGTGGGATGGTTATTATTCTTGTTGTGTATAGTACATTCCATGTATATAAGGACGATATATCATATATCTTTAACTAGTGTAAAGATTAAAATGAATAAGGATTTATTCTCATTCCGGAAGATTTTATCCGGACTTAAATTTTGATTTGTTTATTAAAGTGAGAAATATATATATATATATATATATATATATATATATATATATATATATATATATATGAGTTTATATATACGCCCCGTGCTGAGGGCCTAATGGATCTCGACGATCAACATTGTCAGGTAGTAGTATATCGGGGGGGTTCCTTGTTTGGATTTCTCTTTGCGAGACACCCCACGCACAAACGTAGCACAGTGTTGGGAATGGGAGAAGTTTTGCCCTTAGTACTTGGGTTTATAGGGATTTTCAGAGATTGGGTAAAATGGATTAGTTAGGCGGGGTAGCTTAACTAGGTTGTTTAAAAGGTATGCAATAGGTATGAACTATTAGAAGAGGGGTGAGGGGTATCTCATGGGAGTGCAGTACAAATTTAAATATGCGATAAATCATATTTTAAAATGTAACATTTATGCACTTGCTAAAATATTTTCAAAACTCGAGCTTTGACCCATTTTTTCTATGTTCTCCTCCATTGATATATATATATATATATATATATATATATATATATATATATATATATACCTGGATGAAGATTCTTTTTAGTCTGACATTCGCTGCAGCAGCGGTAGATGCTTCTATCCTTGTAATTTAGATAAGAGGTACTGTGGAAACATTCGGGCCGATAGCCCAACTTTATTTATTTATTACTTATCTCCTTTTAATATGAAATTCGATTTGATTGTATTATGTTAAACCGAGTGTTCAGTTATTTTATTTCATTTCAGTTGTTGCTTATAAACTGTGTGAATGTTTTATTTGAATGGTTTGTTTAAAAAGATTAGTGAAATAAAATTTTGATGCAAGCCTAATAGGTTATTAGTAATTAAATTGGTTTTCAAAGTGATACTGAGAATGAACCATATGAGACCCCTGTTTTAATTTGGTATGGGATTGATCACCCGGTATTTTATTAGGCGGGGTGTCACATGAAGTCCCCCTTCACCAATAATAGCCTCGCACTAAGGCCTAAGGCAATATCCCCAACAATGACGACATCCTCAAAACCCCTTAGGCGCATTGAATACATAACCGCCTAAAGAGAAATATCCCCTTATATAACCAACAGTCTAGCCACCAAGCGACAAATATGAAGCAACTCAAGTAAGAATACTCAGGGAGAACGAGAAAAATCTAGCATAGCCACCACCACGCTAGGGATGACCCCCAACATGGCCAAGAAGTCTTCATAAGTTGGATAGACCTCGTCCAGGTCAAAATGAAAGACATGGTCTTCAGAATACCATAACTATTCTGATGTTTCCAATAGGTTCCAGTCTATGGCTCTGTTACACCATAGAGAAACTGGGGGCAAGTTGAAAGTATCGTAATTCACATTGAATACGCACATGTTCTACATACCATCAAGGTAAGAAGAAAATCGTTCACATATGGGAAGAGCCATTTGAGAATGAGTAATATGAAGCAAGAAAGGAAATGTGGGTATTGGTGGAGAAAACCCATCCCACACACCTCCTTTTATCCTTAAAATAAAATTCAACCCCACAAGAGTACTCTGATGTGAAGGAATGCGAATTCAAGTCCTAGGGATGATTTTACTTGACCCCCATGCCGATAGGCAGGTCAAGGGGTATGCCGATTGGAATCCCCCCAAATTTGGAAAATTCCATCTTTCCTCTTTTATCAAAATCAATTCAGAATAATCCTCGTTTTAAAAAAATTACCCCCAATTTTTTTACTCATTTTTCTCTCTTAAGAAAAATCATTTTTAATTGTCAAAATAAGTTCATCTTTTCCCTGAGTTAATCAATTTTACTCCTTTCTCTAAATCCCTTTGTCTTTCATCATCAATCCCACACATATCTCTATGTTTGCACTTAATTAAACAATCCTATCAAAAAATTTAAAGCGCGTGTGGATAAGTCACTAAATCAAGAAAAATACCTAGAAGAAAATGCATATTTCTTCATATATTTTGCTTCACTAAGTTAAATTTTTCATATAAAAGACAACACAGGAAAAAACAAACAGGGCTTTTCCTCAACCCACAAACTCTCTCCTTCTTTTGAGCCCTCAACCCCCATGGCATAAGTGCTTTCCCCTGCGATGAGTGGTGGATCCGCCACTCCTAGAACCTAAGCCCTCATTAGAAGTATCAGGCAACACAAAGCATGAAAAAGTCTAGGCTTTATATACTCTGACATGGAGGACATCCAATCGTTGATATCCCTCAGCTAGGTGGTCAACACCCGAACATACTATAAGGAAAAATGCAACAAGAAAAAGGCAAATAATTCAAGAAGCAAAGGAAAGTCAGCAGAACAGGAAGAGAAAGAAAAAATATATACTTCATACTGAAGGGCATCCTCTGTAAGCCCCGTTAATCCAGATACTAATGCATGAGTGTTATGCGGGACACTTAGTGACTCTGCACTTCTCAATTGAACGTTATTGGAAAGGGGACTAACCTGAATAGTTGAAGCCTCCTCTATCATCGCCTCCACCACCACTGACATGCCACCACCTATGTTGTGGGAAGATCCTACCAATTCACTAGTACCCATGCCCGAAGCCGTAGCAGGTGGAGGCATGTTCTCCATGTCATAGATACACGAGGGAATGAGCTGGCTCATCATAAAATCCTAATAGTCGTAGTTTTCCTTTGTATCCGTATAGTGAATATAGGGCTCATCGATCATCGTCTCTGTCATGGAATTCTTCTATATCTCCCTCACCCTCTTTATGTACATAAGGGAACCGATGATGGGACTGCCACCTTATCCTCTGATATCTATCTCACTACCTTCTATCCTAGGCCCCAGACGTACCCAAACTCATGCACGATCAACCACAACATCTGTGCATGTAGGCATGTCATCCCCGTATCATGTGGAGTCCCCTCCAGGGGTAGAAGGTCACTTGTAATCCCTAGCAGGATTAATCTTACTCCCTTATTTCTAGCATAATCCCCAGTTGGATTAATCGTACACACCTATCCTTAACATATTCCAGAAGCAGAACCAACAATGCTCCCGCATCAATGTCTACTACAGTTACCCAGCCTAAACATCCCCTAGTGGAGTCTCAAAACAACACAATCCCCAGTTATAAGCTCAAAGATATGACCTTCCCCAGTAAAGTCTTAAAATGACACAATCCTCAGCGAAACAACAGATGCATCCGCACCGAAGATAATTTAAAATTCCCTATAGAGTAATTCCCCGCGTTTTAACTTAAGGTCCTTAGAATTTACCTTGGCCCCTGAGAATTGCTCGCTATAACCCAAGGTCCTTAGAATTGACCATGACCCTCAGAATTGGTCGCTACAACTTAAGGTCCTCAGAATTGACATGGGCCTTCAAAATTGGTCGTTACAACTTAAGGTCCTCAGAATTGACCATCACTCTCAAAATTGGTCGTTGGTGCGCCCAAAATATGGCTTGTGATTCAAGTGCAAATCTATCGCAACAAGTAATATCCGGTAAGTACGGAATCATGATCCACAAGGATTGAAACACTCCTAAGAGAACTGAATTAGGTTAAAGGGATTCTCTAAACGTCACAAAGGTTAAAGTGTAAAAGATGATTTAATAGTTTGGAAGAGTGATTGTGACTAATCTCTAAACTAACATACTATTGATGATCAGATGATTAATTAATAATTATGGAACTATGAAAAGAACTAAGGTAAGCTTGAGTTCAATAAATTAAAGGGATTGAGGATCATTCTCCCACCTCGGATTCACAAGGAAGGGGGTTATAGGGCTTGGTTGAAATTAATTCTAATCGAGCATGACTAATTAAGTCCGAGTATCAACCATGTGGAGACTAAACTCAACAATGGAGGATTAGGGGTTAATTAATTATTTCTAGATGGGTTGGGTTTGTGGTAAAGCTTCAAACACTAACCCTTGCATGACAAGAGAAGTAAAAAAACTATGATACTCCAATATCAACACATGAAGTTCCATTAGGAAAATTATAAACCAAACCCTAAATATGAAGTTCAAGCATCCAAGGTGGGATTTTGATCCCCAATCATAAGTCTAGCTACTCATAATTAAAACTACACTACACATGCTAGTTAACAACATACTTAAATTAGTTATCTAGTTTAAACACAAACCAATGCAAGAGATGGAATTAAATGCAAACTAAAGCTAGTTGAACAAGTAGAGAAGAACTAAATGAACCTTTCTTGCATTAATAACAACAATTCAACTAGTAATCAAAGCTTCACAAGTTGATAAAAACCATAAATGAACTTTGACCTAGGAGAGAGAAGAGAGTGTTTTTCTATATCCAAATATCTAACAAAAGTAATCTATATCTACAAAAGAGGAAAAACAAGGGATATATCCCCAAAATCCAACCAAAATGGCAAACTAGTAATAAGAAGAAAGCTGGAAATGCAGGGCCGAATCGATTCGGTGCCAAATCCGAATCGATTCGGAAGTGTAGAGAATTGATCCTGTATGTAACCGAATCGATTCGGCAGAGTCAGCGAATCGATTCGGGCCTGCTGTGAGAAGGAGAGATGCCTATATAGGCATTAGTTGTCCCATGATTCACCGAAACTTCCGTAACTTCTTCGTTCGAGGTCGGATTCGATCACCGTCGGAAGCCATGCGAAGATGAGAAGAAGGTCTACAACTTCCATGAAGAAATAGGGATGAAAACTCGAGTACTGAAATTACCAAAATACCCCCGATTGTGCAAGTGTCAACGGAACTTTTTCGGATCAAAACCAAACTTCCCAAAATGCATTCCCGAGACCTATAAAAGCTCAATAAAGACACATACAAAGTATATATGATGAACTCAGGGGTTAGTCAATAAATGAGTATAAGAACCTGGAAATACATGCACGGGAATGCTAGACTGTACAAATTAACGGGGTATAAAATACAATAAAAGTGACGAATCACACCCCCTAACTTATACATTGCTAGTCCCGAGCAATGAAGTATGAAGAAACAAGGGGCAACAACGCAACAAAAATAGAAGAAATATGTACAAAGAAGGAAAAATTCCACTTTCGTAAGCGAACGATTGCATTTACCGTATGCAATAAGCCATTTTTAAACCCCTAGGTGGCCCTAGGGGACGAGTGAGGTCTCGTGAGGGTTTCCAGGGATGACACCCACAAACATCAAATCAACTCATACTATGATACGGAAAAATCCAATGCGTAGCTCAACAAATATCTAAGAAGCACAATTTATCAACAAAGTGAACGAAGCTCACACAAAAGACGACAATTATCGGCATTAAACAAACAACTTCAATGAAAATTGAAACCATGGAAATGCGAAATAAGCAGACACATGTGGTAATTTAGATTTGGCAACACTTTCAAAATCCATATAAAAGCTAAGGCATGCACACTCAAGTTCTCTCCGGATGTTACACTCAACAAATGAAACACTTAGAAATGGGATGTAACACACACGGGACATGTGGGCATTAAGAGTAATTGTAAAGGGAAACTAGGCCACACACATGTCATCAATGAAGAACGTAATATAAAAGTGAAAAATACAATCTCATGAAAGGATATCGCATATTAACCAAGAGAAAAGCATTTAAACAGATTATCGCTAATGTTCGACCTTTGAATCACATCACCCTAGGATCAAATAGGACTTTTGGGGTATAGAATTTAGGCTAGGTTAGGGTACGAAATGAAAGAAATGCATGAACGGATTCAAAGTGTTCGGAATGAAAAATCGGGATAATGGGATAAAGCGGGCAATATCAAAATTGGAAAACAAGTTCCAAACCAAGCATTAAGTGTATGAATTGGAGAGTGATCAAAGCTTATTGAACTATATACAACATTTACAAACTTCTCTTTCTTTTTCTTTTCTTCTTTTTCTCTTTTTCTCTTTTTTACTTCTTTCTTTTCTTTGCTTCTTTCTTTGCTTTGCTTCTTTCTTTTCTTTGCTTTTCAAACCCTCATATGCCTAAATTGCAACCGGCATCATAAAAACATCATTCAATCCCAAGTATCATTCCAAACAAAGGTATGGAAAGTGTATGTATGGGCTAAAACTCAAATGTAGAGTTGGTTATGGGAATGGGGTTATGAAACGAAAGGCTATATTTAGGTTCAAGGGGTTAACGAGGGTAAACATCTATGGTGAGTTCAAGGCTAATATGGGTGATATAACAAAGAGGGCCTATGATCATTTCATAAAGTTTCATGTGATTCGCGGGACTAAACACCATTGAAAATCATGCTCAAGTGTTCAATCAATTAATATGAAATCAAATGAAAAGAAAAATGAGATCGACAACTAGTTCATTGACAAGAAAGAGATAGAGTGGGTGTATACGCTCACAAATGATGATAAGTCTCAATTTTCACTTTTTTAAGGGTATAGCATGCGCCTTAGAATAACGAATTTGAAACACTTTAAACCAAATCATAAATAATTATTTGTGTATATGCTCAAAGCTTCACAGTTTAATTTTATGATGCTATTCACAATGCAAACAATAACGGGCTAAAGGGTAATAAATCAATGACTCAAAGCATGCTTCATAGCTATACAATAGGATATGTCGATAATATAAGTAATCATAGTAGATATGAGAGATAAAAAAAAAATTTACTACTAACATGATAACCGGCATCACAATTGTATACCATACCCCCTAACTTGAATGAAACATTCTCCCCAATGTTAGTAGGGATAAAAAGGGAAAATGGTTAGAATTTAGTCACCCCGTAAGGAGTAACTCGAGAAACGCGCAACGGCATGCCTGTTACAAGTTAGTACCATAAACAATAATATATACAACAGAGATATATATAAGAGGAAATATGAAACTGAAAATGAGTAATTTCATTAATAATTAAGAGTTGTGTACATGGGGAAGAAAAACCAAAATTAGAAAATACAATCAATGTACTCTCTCCTAGCCACATCAAAACACAACTATAAAATTAGAAACCCCAAAAATAAAATGAAGAACCATAAAAATCAGTAGCAGATAAAGTAGGATGACAGCGCCCTACAAATCGTCCGGATGGCGGCGCGGGGGGGTCATGAGGGGAATAAGGGTCATAAAGGTATGGAGGCACAACAGTCTCGCCCCCTCAGAGATGTGAAAATAGGTCCATCTGCGCCCGAGTAATCATGGAGATATCGCGCTCGTACGCGCCCCGATAAGTAGTAAAATCGGCCTGGAACGATGCAAAGTTCGACATATAAGCGCCCCGAAACTCGGAAAAATCCGCCTGCAACTCATCCATCTGCACCCCAAGATACGCAATGGGGTCTACAGAAGATGAGGCAGGAGGTGGGGAAGGATGAGGTACTTTCGGAATATCCGGCATAGGAGCATCCGCAGCGTCAGGGGCAACAGGGGCATCAGGAGCATCCAACATCCGCTTCTTTCTCCTCTCCTAATAATCCTTTCTAAGACTCTTTTCAATGGCCTTCTCGCCAAGAAACTTGGGAAGGTGAGGAATGTTGTCCGTACTCGCCACCTCGCAATGCGCATCTCTACAAATACGGGAAACCAACCGCGCGTACGGGAGGGTAGTGGTACCCTTTTCACAGTAAGCGGCCTTTAGCATCCGCTGAAGTACCAATGCGGGAAGGTTGACAATAGAGTTAGTGTCCAAGAGATGGTAAAGGAAGTGGGACTAGGCGGAGCGAAGAACAGCCTTGGTCTGGGTCGGCGTGATGGAATTTACGGCAACAAGGTGGATGATGCGGTGGTTGTCGGGCATAAGAGATGTGGGGAAAGTCTCCCCAACCCAAACATTCCCTGGCGCCAGACGCGCAATCAGGGTCTCATTAGTCAGCCTACCCTCGTCGGAGCAAGGGTAATCAAAATCCTCGGGCTTATTGGCCCCAGTGAGATGCAACGCTAAGAGAGGCTTAGAAATAGGAATTCGCTTACCCCGTACGTAAGCCTCGAAAGTCCTGTCCCCAATTGGGACGAGAGATGCATAAAACCTACGAACGTGCTCATCATTGACATCCCCCGCCCTGGCAAGGTGAGCTTCCCAATTAAATTTATGAAAATACCGACGGACAGAGGCAGGGAAATCCTCGAGGTGCACAGGCCTCTCAATAGCAATTGAGCGACCCGAAGGAAATTTAGCAAGGAACCAGTCCCTTTCCTGCTTGGAGCGAAAGGATTCGAAACCTCCCCGACCCGAAATTATATTGGATGTGGGCTTGGAGATCGAAGAAACCTACAAGAAAAATTAATTTGATACATACACAATTAGTGTAATGCATAAAATTAATTTAGCGTGAAACAGGATCGAAAAGCAATCGGTGGTGCATGTCGGAAGAAAATGATAGGATAAGCGTATCCGACATACATCACCCTCAAGCAAGGTAGAACCTATGTCGATGTTCCATAAGAGGCACAAAAATGGAACAATTTGGGGACCAACTCCTCATTTAGGCCTTTTATCGAACACATGGTGCGCAGCCTGCTCAAAATAGGGAGAAAAAAATGCATTTGATTCTTGAAAGCCCCCAACAAATACAACACAACACAATAATCAACAATGAAAAGGTTGCATTTGTTGGATAGTGATTGAAATCAGTAATGAAAAATGGACAATTCATGAATCAAATACATTTTTATGCTAAGATGGAAATACACACATAGCTCCCCTAGTTGAATAGAACGAACACCCATTTCATATTGAAATTAACATAGAAAGATTGGAGTTGTTACCTTTGATGAGGATGCCTTGGATGTGGAAGCCATGGATGAACAAGATTGGAGGGAGGGAAATGATAAGGTAGAGGCTGGTTCGCAGGTTAAGAGAGTAGAAAGAATAAGAAGAGGATTAAAACAGAATGGGGGATTTTTAAGTAGCAGGTGCTCCGAATCGATTCGGTAGATAAGCCGAATCGATTCGCTACTCGCGAATTCAACACTGGAAGGGGCCGAATTGATTCGGTATTAATCCGAATCGATTCGGGAGAAGGGACCTAACACTTTGGAGTAACTAAATCGATTCGGCTGAATAGCGAATCGATTCGGCTGAATAGCGAATCGATTCGCTGACTCTAAAGTTTGCTACAGGGAAGGGTCGAATCGATTCGGTATTTATCCGAATCGATTCGATAGCTGGGATAGGACTTTCTACTAAGCTGATTTTTCAATTCTCATGAGGTTTAAGTTTTGGGGCCACCTCAACTGGATTTCTTTGGACCAAAATGATATACCATATGTATGTAACTGGTCCGGAACCAAAAATTTGCAACCCCTCACATGCTGGGGGTTGCTCGGCACCAAAAAATGAGATTTCACCTAACCGAATCACCCCTGCTAACGGGGCTGTTGCATACGATGTTCGGTTGTAAATCCACGGAGATTATTAGGACGTACTTCACAATGTGCACACCTATCCTTCCCCTCGGTCTGACTTTGCTCCAACTAAGGCTCATACAATTCACAATTTTATCAGGTTCAAGATCGGAGGATATGACACCTATCCAAAATGGACTACCCCAACCGCTGGACCCACGTTTGGTTTTGAAAATCTGATTAAGATTTGAAAGAGGGGGCCATGGGTTCTTACAGTGACGGACCGGAGGGTCGGTGCACACATCGATAGAGATAATTTCTACCCTATTTTTCTCCGAGCAACTCCCCCTACACGGGATTGATGGCTCTATGTAAATGTCAGTTTCGGAAATAATAGAGTCATCAATCGGAGTGGAATCAAAATTCCCCAATTCATCCCCAATTTTATGGTTTTCTCCTATGCCAACCTCGCCTAGCATGTCAAAACACACATCTAACACACTCCATTCAATTTCCTCCCTCGCAATATGATCGTCGTCCACACATGACATTCCAACGAAATTCACTTCCCGCACACAATCATCTTCGTCACTCGAGAGGTGCGACACATTGAAAATATTGACATCTAATGTCATATTCCCAAAAGACAAGTTCATTTCACCATTCCTACAATTTATCGAAGCATTCGCGGTCGCCAGGAATGGTCGTCCTAAGATGACGGGAGGTTGATTGTTCGGGCTTAAAACAGGTTGGGTATCAAGAACGATAAAGTCGACCGGGAACACAAAGGTGTCTATCTGGAAGAGGATATCTTCCAAGACGCCCCGTGGAATTTTGGTGGAGACTTCGGCCAATTGAATTTTAGTTTTGGTAGGACTAAGTTCTCCCAAGTCCAATTGAAGATAAACCGAATACGGCAAGAGGTTCACACTAGCTCCTAGATCAAGAAGAGCGCGATTAATGGCGAAGTTTTTGATCATACACGAGACAGTTGGACACCCTGGGTCCTTAAATTTTGGAATCGTGTTGTGTTGGAAAATGGAACTAACTTGTTCAGTCAACTCCACCTTTTTGCGAGAAACATGATTTCTCTTAAAGGTGCACAAATCTTTCAAAAACTTTCCATAGGAAGGTATTTGCTTAATCGCATAAAGGAGAGGGAGATTGATTTTTACTTGTTTGAATGTCTTCATGATCTCTTGATCTTTGTTGGGTTTAACAATGGGAAGGAGCTTTTGAGGGTAGGGTGCGGGAAATGGACAAGGGACTGAAGTTTCTGGCCTCTTGGTCGGCGACTTATCTCTTTTCTTTTTAGGAGTCACTTCATTCTCTCGGGGAGTTATTGTGACCTCGTCGGATACTTTCGGGGAAAGTGGAGGTGGATTTTCAATCACCTTACCACTCCTAAGAGTGGTGATGGAATTTGCATGTTCCATAGACCTACATTGATCGGAAGAACTAGAAACATCGGAATTCATGCTATTTTGCCCAACGTGCCCATGAGATTGTGATGGGAATTTTCCTTTTTTTTCTCACACTCAATGAAGCGGTCAACTTGGAAATTTATTTTTCGAGCCTAGCGTTTGTGGCTTGTTGAGAAGTCACAAAAGATTGAAAAATTTCTTCCAGACTTCTCTTGTTCGGGTGCGCGTAGGCAGGTATAACTGGTGGATGTGGTCCCGGAGGGGGACCTTGCATTACAACTTGGGAAGGGGGATGTTGGTTGTACGGTTGTTGGTAATTCTGAGGCGGGGGAGGACAAGATTGTTGATATTGGTAACCGAGTTGGTTACCCCACGATGGATTAAACCCTTGGTCGGGAACGTTTTGGGATCTTCTAAAAACTCCCATAGCGTTCGCTTGGTCATGGAGGATTACTTTGTAAGCCAGAATAGTAGGACACTCTTGGGTCGAATGAGCATTAGTGTCACAAATGGCACACAACTCCTCAATTACGGAATGAGTTTGAACAACGGGATCTCGAAACTTTGAACCGAATTCCTCAACTTTATTAGATAATTTATCTAATCTCATTTTCATCTCAGCCTCGTCAGTGAGGTGATACATACCAGGGTTAGAAGAGGACGGAACCGAAGGTCGCGAACTGGTTTTGTTAGAATCCGAGGTATCCTATGCTTGGGTGGTCTCGGCACAATATTTGAAATGTGGCCACGCATCATCGGGATCTAAACCAAAGAACTCACCGGAGCACATTGTCTCCACCATTTGTTTCGCATTAAGTGTAAGCCCATTGTGGAAAAATGAGATTAATCTCCACTTTTCGAAACCGTCGTGTGGGCATTTATGAAGTACCTCATTAAATCTCTCCCAACATCGCTCGAATGATTCACCTTTGTTTTGAACGAATGTTTGGATTTGACTCTTTAAAGAGTTGGTGCGATGAGTTGGAAAGAATTTTTTTAAAAACTGCGCTTGCATTTCGCACCAACTCCCGATGGAATTAGGAGCTGAAGACCAAAGCCAAGTTTTGGCCTTGTCTTTTAAGGAAAACGGGAAGAGTTTGAGTCGTGTGACATCTAGAGGACAGTTTCGATCGCTAAAAGTAGCGCACACCTCCTCAAACTCTCTAACATGAAGGTAAGGTTGTTCACTGTCCATGCCGTGGAAAGTAGGAAGTAATTGAATCATTCCATTACGGAAATGGAATTGCGCGGCATTGTAAGGAAAAATGATACAAGACGGAGAGGTGGTCCTCTCCGGTTGCAAATAATCACGCATGGTCCTATAAGGGGGTCGGGTGCAACCCCCTGACTACCGTGCTCACTAACATTGTCGGCCATGGTTGTAGGATCGGAGTGAGCCCAGGTATACGAAGAAGACGAGACCGAACTAGAACGAGAAATTGATGGTAAAGGTCTCCCATAATCCGAGGGTTCACTAGACGATGGTTCACGAATAGGATTCGAATTGCTACTACTCGCGTCATGCATTTACAGAATTTTGGATTGATTTTTGGAAACCGTGATGTCACGGTGACCACAGGGAACGATAGTGTAAAGAGAATTTCTAAACCCTAAGATAGTTGCCAATCCCCGGCAGCGGCGCCAAAAACATGGTGCGCCCAAAATATGGCTTGTGATTCAAGTGCAAATCTATCGCAACAAGTAATATCCGGTAAGTACGGAATCGTGATCCACAGGGATTGAAACACTCCTAAGAGAACTGAATTAGGTTAAAGGGATTCTCTAAACGTCACAAAGGTTAAAGTGTAAAAGATGATTTAATAGTTTGGAAGAGTGATTGAGACTACTTTCTAAACTAACATACTATTGATGATCAGATGATTAATTAATAATTACGAAACTATGAAAAGAACTAAGGTAAGCTTGAGTTCAAGAAATTAAAGGGATCGAGGATCATTCTCCCACCTCGGATTCACAAGGAAGGGGGTTATAGGGCTTGGTTGAAATTAATTCTAATCGAGCATGACTAATTAAGTCCGAACATCAACCATGTAGTGACTAAACTCAACAATGGAGGATTAGGGGTTAATTAATTATTGCTAGATGGGTTGGGTTTGTGGTAAATCTTCAAACACTAACCCTTGCATGAAAAGAGAAGTAAAAAAACTCTGATACTCCAATATCAACACATGAAGTTCCATTAGGACAATTATAAACCAAACCCTAAATATGAAGTTCAAGCATCCAAGGTGGGATTTTGATCCTCAATCATAAGTCTAGCTACTCATAATTAAAACTACACTACACATGCTAGTTAACAACATACTTAAATTAGTTATCTAGTTTAAAAACAAACCAATGCAAGATATGGAATTAAATGCAAATTAAAGCTAGTTGAACAAGTAGAGAAGAAGTAAATGAACCTTTCTTGCATTAATAACAACAATTCAACTAGTAATCAAAGCTTCACAAGTTGATAAAAACCATAAATGAACTTTGACCTAGGAGAGAGAAGAGAGTGTTTTTCTATATCCAAATATCTAACAAAAGTAATCTATATCTACAAAAGAGGAAAAACAAGGGATATATCCCCAAAATCCAACCAAAATGGCAAACTAGTAATAAGAAGAAAGCTGGAAATGCAGGGCCGAATCGATTCGGTGCCAAATCCGAATCGATTCGGAAGTGTAGAGAATTGATCCTGTATGTAACCGAATCGATTCGGCAGAGTCAGCGAATCGATTCGGGCCTGCTGTGAGAAGGAGAGATGCCTATATAGGCATTAGTTGTCCCATGATTCACCGAAACTTCCGTAACTTCTTCGTTCGAGGTCGGATTCGAGCACCATCGAAAGCCACGCGAAGATAAGAAGAAGGTCTACAACTTCCGTGAAGAAATCGGGATAAAAACCCGAGTGCTGAAATTACCAAAATGCCCCCGATTGTGCAAGTTTCAATGGAACTTTTCCGGATCAAAACCAAACTTCCCAAAATGCATTCCCGAGACCTATAAAAGCTCAATAAAGACACATACAAAGTATATATGATGAACTCAGGGGTTAGTCAATAAATGAGTATAAGAACCGGGAAATACATGCACGGGAATGCTAGACTGTACAAATTAACGGGGTATAAAATACAATAAAAGTGACGAATCAGTCGCTATAACTTAATGTCCTCAGAATTGACCTCGGCCTATAGAATTAGTCTCTACAACTTAAGGTCCAAAGAACTGACCACGAACCTTAGAATTGGTCGCTATAACTTTAGGTCCTTAGAATTGAACTTGAATCGTAGAATTGGTCGTCATAACTTAAAATCCTCTATTTTTAATTAAAATGGGACTTTATAAGCATCCCAGAATTAATAATGAAATAGAACATATTTAAATAAATCAATTATGTCCATAAGTTAATTTATAAGACAATACAAATCAATTATGTTAATACTTAATTATTAATTAGTTACGCATGATTCAATATTTTAAGAAACTACTTCATGATCGGTGGAACCTAACACCGAGGGAATGACTCAAACAAGGAAACTCTCGACATGTAGTCCCTAACCATTCCATAGTCTCCCACTATATTAAATCACATAAACTATTTAATTAATGTATTACCGTGACTTACGCCTATTTCTAAATAGTGTAAATACTTGTAACATATTATGAATCACGTAACAACATTCAAAAATGTAATAAATCATATATCACATGTCATAGTAACAAAAGAAATAATTTATACACTGTTTAAATAAATGCACATAATATATGAGGTATTACATTTACTCGTTTCGTATATAGATTAAATCACCTAATATTGAATATAGAATTTGGTGTAATCTATTTGGTTATATTTTGTCACAGAGACCTAAAATGTTCTTCTTATGCCCCAAAGGATTGAAAATGAAACATTATCTATATCTAGACATTTCATTTTAATTTGGGTACCATATGTCCAATATTAATTTCAAGCACGCATACTAAAACTTTATTTCTAACATATACTTTCAGAAGATACAAACTTAACCTCAAGATACATTTACTGATGTCATTTTAATCATCTGTTAATCATCCATTGGACAACGATTGGAAATCAAATAAACATATGCCATCCGTATCTATGTTAGTTTTCCAAATGGAGTACTGACAACAAATTATAATTATATCGCTAAATATACTTTGGGATTAAGTTTATAATTTTTAAAATTATGAGGTGAAGATAAAACTCACTTCAAACTTCAGAGTTAAATTTACATTTCCCTTTATTTTTATTTCTTTGAGAACTTTGTAGGTCGCCACCTTTTCTAGAGAGTTTACAAAATGACAATTTAATTTAAAAAGACCCTAATCTAATATTTATTTTATTAAATGCATTTTCCTCATATAAATTCATGTTTTGATGGTAAATACTTACAAAAATCTTTGATGGAAAGTATTGTTTTACAGTTATGACGTATAGTGAGGTTGGAGAGAAAATATATTTTCTTTATTTGGTAGGTGGATGCATCACACACACACATACACACACACACACACACACACACACACACACACACACACACACACACACATATATATATATATATATATATATATATATATATATATATATATATATATATATACAAATCTTTGATGGAAGTCGTTATATTGATTTTTTTAGAATGGGTCCCACATGTTACTCTTTTAGGACTAGAATAAATCTAACGACTTCTGAAGAATCCCTACCCAATTTATTTATCTTATCTTCTTACAGTTCCCATTTTTTCGTTATTTTTTTTATAATTTAATTAAATTGAAATTTATTTTTATTTGAAGTTTCCTTAAATGCTTTACTATTTTTTTTGTCTCAACTAATCTTTATTTTTTTAAAGATTTTATTCGAAAATGACAGTTGAAAAGAATACGTGAAATTTAAAGTTTAGTTCCAATTACAAGTTAAACCAAACAACTATAAATAATGCTAAAATATAGTGGTGCTTCGAGCTAATGGTTTATCTCCAAAAAATAAAAAGCTTTTCTTCATTCATACATAAAAATCGTTTTGGTTCTCATAATTAATTAATAAGAAAAAAAAACATAATGTGCATGCGATTTATTAAATCTATTATATTAATCATATGTTTTAAATTTTTTGATTTTCTTTTCGAAGAGTGAAAGTTGACATAATTAGGCAGAAGTAGATTATTTTTTTATAATTGTAGAATTAGTTACACTCTTACCCCTTTAATTTTATCTTCATTTTCACTTTATCACCCCTACTTTCATTTTCTATAATAAATCCCCCCCCCCCCAATTTTAAAAACGCAAAACTTTACCCCCAAATCCCAATGGTGTTAAATATTTTGGATGATAATTTAGTCATGTACGTGACACATGACAAATTTTCTGTGCATAACATAACACCGTTGGAGTTTTTAGTAATTTTATCCATTCTAAAAAGTTCATGAAGTTTGGTGAAGAAAATGAAAGTAAGAGTGGTGCACTGAAAATATGGGTAAAGTTTGAGTGATCGAAGTGTAATTAACTCTTTTTTTTAAACTTTGGTACGGGTTTTCTCACTGAATGTTTAGAGAATTGTCGTGGAGATGACATTAAACCATGGACAAATATATAACTCTAGGAAAAAAATATAAATTATTATTGAGGTACCTAAGTTAAAAATAACATTTAATTTTTTATTTTAACTATAGTTTTATATACCTGCAATTTAGATTGAAAAGGGATGGAATGGCAATATCCAAGTCAAACCTTATTTCTTTTTATTTGTAAAAATTGAGGGTATGGATTATGCGGATCTCCTAAAAAATATAATTCCCTATCTTTTGTGAATTTCAATCTTTATTGACCTTTGATTTAGATGTCGTGGATCTTCATTATATAATGGATATCAATATCAAATATAATATTGAAGCATAAAGATATGTTTAAAGTACTTTGCAAGGAACTTGGAAAAAATAACACATAGCATAGTATTTTATCATACTATAAGGGATCTGGGATAATTTTATGAAAAATAAACCACTTGTACCCCTAACATTCTTATATTTTAATCATTCTATGTAAGAGTAGGTTCTTTTGTAATAACAAAGTTATTATACTTCCTCCATCCAAAATTAAGAGTACCTATCCATTTTTCACATGATTTAAGGATGCACTTAATCAATGAATAAGATCATATCGTGGAGTTTAGTTCGTTCATGATGACCAAAAAAGGAAAGTGTACTCTTAATTTGGGATGAGCTAAAATACGATAGTAGACTCTTAATTTAGGACGGAGGGAGTATGAAGTAACATGTAAGGTTCTATGACATACAACATGGGGAAAAAATAATTCTTGATACTTCAATGTTAAAGGAAGCAAAATTTCCAATTTTTGGATGAAATACACTTGGAATATCCGACTTTGGAAGTTATTTACTCCTTTTTCTTTTAACATTTTAAGGAGTCTCATTGTGTTTCCCATAATAGAAATATTAAGATATCAAATTTCCTAAAGATACTGTTCATAGCAATATGTAAAATGTTTTGATATTATTTTCCAAAAATGGAATTAAAGTAAATTTAAAGTAATTAATAACTTTTTTAAAATATCATTAATTTTAACATCAAAATAAAAATAAAAAGGAGAAATAAAAAATCACTCTGAGACTGAAATGTCTAATAACATCCTTAATTTACGGTGTTCCTATTTAGTGCTTAGTGGGTGAGGCCGCACCCACTGATTTTTTTAATTTTTTGGTATATATGGTATTGTTTGGAAACTATATAGACCTTAGTGTAATTTCCTGAAGGAAAAATCATCTGAATAATATTTATGGATACCTTAAGAGCGAACATTGTAATGTTTTATATTCCATGCAACACACACATTTGGTCTTACAGAATATTGAAATTAGGGTTCTTTCAAAGTTTCAAACCCAAACAAATTTAACAGACCCTATATCCTTCCAAAATCAAAATCAAGTATCCCTTAAACCAAATTAGTTCAATTAAATTGTGATTATGTGAGATCTAAACATGTACAAACCTAAATAAATTGTACATATTATATTATGCCAGGTTGTGTGTTGTGAATTAATGTAAATAAGATCATAAATACAACACCAATAAATACAGGAAAAGCCCCATTTGGGGAAAAAAAACTCGGGAAACTACAATTAATCCACTAGAAACATGAAACTTTTACAAGAGATATTTAATTTACCTAGTTTGAGTTCACATTTATAAGAAGTTTAAATCCACCAATCCTCTGAGAAAGCGTGTTATGTGCGCAAGATAACATCAGCAACAAACATAGAGGGGGTGAACAGTTTTGAAGACAACTTATGACAAATGTTTTATGTTAATCGATTATGCTTGAAATACAATTAATTAAACATAAGTTTTAGAATTTTGATTTTATTAAATCATAAAATAAAGTAATTAGGTGAATATAGATGAACAACCCAAGATCTAACAAACCTAAATCAATTTTAACAATTACACTAGATCTAGTTCTGATCAATGTGTAGTGTGTGATCAAAATGTTCAATTGAATATAAACCATTCAAAAAACTCACACAAGAAAATTTATAAGAAAAAACTTCACCTAGGGGTAAAAAAACCTAAGACGCACTTCAATTTTTATTTCTACTTAAAAAGGGTTCTTTACAAATAAAAAAGGTACCTCTCACTCATGCCCTCGCGCGTAGTTATCTATGAACTTCAAACTTTCCCCTATAAATGAATAGAAATCAGTAATGCCACAAATGAAGAAGTTCATATTCTTCCTTAGAATCATACCACACTCCAAATTCTTCAATAATCTGAAGTGCTGCCAATTTTAGGCTACGGAGTACTTGATTATACAGTTCAAAGGTACATAGATTTAAACTAAATAGGTTATGTGAAATTTGAACCTAAACACTACTAATTCTATCTGAAAAGAAAAAATCAAGTATAGATCAAAGATTTATCAAAATAAAAGGGAAGAAGTTAATTTGGAAAGAGAAGCAAAAGAATAGTTCTCTCAACCTCAAAAATCCTCTTAGAATTGTATTAGAGTTATAAGGTTATCACGCACTAATAAATGGAATAGAAACGGGCAATATATAGGAATTATTCCAAAATTTAACGCCGTCGTGGACATGGTTAGATCTAATCATTTGTACCATTTTTGTACACTAGGGACTTTGAATTTTGGTCATTCGAATGAGTGAATCTAATAGCCATTCACACGCTTCCATTCGCACTGTCAAAATTGACGATTCGCATGCCTTTAAAGTTTTTCTCAAAAATCATTTTAAATTGATTTGCCTTGATACCAATACTTTAAAAAAATAAAAAACTCCCAAAGTCTTTTTCAAGTAAGTTTAAAAGATCTTCAAGATAGTTTAAAATATATAAACACTTGTTCCACCAAATTTTATCATCCTCTCACATTTTCAAAAACGGTTTGTTCATGTGGGTGTTTTAGGCATAATCAATTCAAAATTTATAAAAAGGATAAAGTCTTCAAACTTTAATATGAATGCATGGAAACAAAAGTCTCTAAATGAGCAGCGGTGCATGATCTTCAGTCTTAAAAGTTCATCTAACCTCAACTAGAAGGTGCCTTACTCATAAAGAATCAAGCCTATGTGACTTCATAGACTCAATGTTTTGACATAGGAATGTAGATAATTTAAATATCAATATGAAATTTATATTTACAATATCTCCTTTCGTTATCCCATGCCAAAACTCCCAAAGCCCAAAATGATCTTATTACCTTTATAATACTCACACTTAAATAGCCATATGGTGAAATTAGTAGGAAGGTAATGTACATAATCCTTAAGACCAACGACAATGCAAAAGTTGTTTCTGAACATGGGATGGAGTCAGAATCAATGATGTTATACTTGAAATCACATGAAACCACAAATATCATCACGCAGGCAAGCATGCACAAAGAGAAACTGAGAAAGCTAATGTGCCCACTTCACCAAATTCGTTGTTTTATAAGTGTTTTAAACACTTACATATCAAGCAGTAACGGTTTTAAACTGTTATAAAACAAGGGGTTATAATTCATAATACTTACAAATGGAAATTAGTAACGGTTCAATCGGTGAATATTTTGGGAGGTGTGTGTTATATAATTAACTAACTTATAAGTGTTTAAAACCCATTACTGTTTGGCATTTTATAAGTGTTTAAAACTATTACTGTTTGGCATTTTATAAGTGTCTAAAATCATTATTGTTTGGCATTTGATAAGTGTTTAAAATCGTTACTATTTCCCATTTTATAAGTGTTTAAAACCGTTATTGTTTGTCATTTTATAAGTGTTTAAAATCATTACAAATATTGAAATAAATTAAAAAAGCATTATTTGATTAGCAACACCTCACCCAAAATGATTTGATCATCTGAATACAACCACCCTAACATGAGAAGAATATCAATTAGAATTGAACTCAAAATATTAATTATCATTATGTATAAATAAAGAAGTAGTAATAAAAAAAATATGCAATCCAACTTCAAATGTCTAATTGAGAAAAAAAAAAGTAGCAACTAAAATCATTCAACCAACCTCCAATTTCCAAATGTCCCTGACTGTTAGTGTTCCATAAAAACAGCTTCATATCAGCAACCTCTAAAGTGATAATATGCCATGAAACCTAAAATTTAATAGAAAGAATTAGAATTGTCTTAAATATGATTTTATTTTAAAAAACTAAATTAGATACTTACTTTAGAAGTGACTTGAATAGTAGATTGGCTTGCCATGATGCCATTGTCTCAGACCCTACAAATTGATATATGCCATCATTTTTTTTTATAGTGATTCAAAATAAATTAAAATGGAGACGAGGAAGGGAAAAGTGTTCACACTTACAAGGTGGCTTGCTTTCACGGCCAAATATATCCTCCATATGAAGAAAGAATGACCTCCACTGTCCCGTGAGATCAGATTTCAACTTTGAGAATTTTCTACAATTTCCTTGGACATGTTTTTCAATCACTTTAGTCTTGAAAATAGTTTGAACCAAAATGCTAGCTTCTTGCTGACTCTTCTCCAATGCTAAGGAATAAAAGTTTGAACAAAACGAAATAAAAATCATAATAGTGAATAAAAATTAGCTTGATCAGTGCCAACTTAATTCCTAAAGACTTTTTATACTAACTCACCAATTATTCGACCCTTGATATCTTGGTGGTGGAGGTATGGCCAAATATAAGAAGCTGATTATCACAATACAAAATAATGTACAACAAATTAACACATTTAGTTATGTATAAGACTTATTATAATGCTCAATAACTAGGACATGTGAAACATATTAACAAATGACAATGCACCCATTAGGGATACTAATTCCAGTAAGTTATAAGTCATAGACTCAATTTTATGTAAACTTTACTGAGCTAAGACCATCTCTGGAGGATTATGCAAAATGATAAAATAACCACTCCATGTAATATTATATTCTACAACAAATGCAAAATATTAGCACAACGGTTGGCTTTTCGTCAACCAATATGCCAAATGTCCATTTAGGTGACACTCTGAAAATGTCCAATATATGATATACAAAAATGCTCATATGCAGACTTACTCAAGGACTAGATTCAAAACGACATCACTTTGTACCAAAATGTGCATTCATTTTCAAAAAATAATAAATAAATAAAAGAGAAATGTTAATTTTGGTTTAAAATTAAGCTACTTTGAACCAAGTCCGTAAGTAAGTCCGCACCTAAGTCAACTTCATAAGATATATTCCAAACAAGGCTAAACTAGCGAAAATTTATTGTTTACCTTTCAAACAAAATGAACACATGCAAGATTTGATCAAATCAACACCGACACTCGAATTAGAGCATCAATCACCCTTTTCTCCTATGAGAATTCTTAATTTGTTAACCCTTATGTGATAGTTAAGAAGCCTTGAGAGAATGGTAGTATATGGCCTCAAATATGTTTTTGTTCAGCAGTTGAGCCTGCAATTAAAAAAAATAGTACACTCATTGATTAGGCATAAATTCTTCATAATTTATCCCTTAATTTAGTTACTTTTAGCACCACAAACAACACAATCGATTTGACTTTATCTCATAATATTGCTACTGACTTATCCTAACGAGTACACCGAGTTTCTGGTATTTCGTATTGCATTTATAGGTATTTGATGTCAAGAAACGAAGGAAGGAGACCGGAAGAATAAAGAAAGACAAGAAGGGAAGTCAAAAGGGCAAAATCATAAGTTTTACCCGAAATTCGGACGAGGTTCCTAAAGAGAAGTTTAAGATATCTCATTCATGAGCACATAAGAAGAAACGGCACCTCAATCGGAGTCCCTGAAAAAAATATATGAGCAGTCAAATATGAGGAAAAAAGTCAAACAGGTCGATCGGTCCGCCCCTACCCCGGACCGGTCCGCTGTGCCAAACTCCAGAAGACCCCGGATCGAAATCAAACCGAATAAGGGTGAAAAATAAAAGAACCGATCCACCTGAAAATAAAAAGAACTGATCCGCTTAGGAGGCAGACCGGTCCGCCTAAGGCCCGGACCGGTCCGACCATCGAGATTCTCAAATCTTATCTTCTTCTAAAAAGAATCCTAGTGAAGATGAAACTCTTGAATTGTTGTAGGGTATAAAAACCCATTTTATTATCATTATTGGGATGGAGAATTTTAGTTAATTTTCCATTCTTTTTCCGAAACCCTAGTTTAGATACAGTTTGTTCTTTTAATTCCAAGATTGAATCTTTGATCAGATTTCAGTAATTAGCAGTAATTCTAGATAATACTTTGAGAGTTTTGGTAAGATTAGTAAGTAATTTCATCTGTTTAATTCCTTTTTATATCATTCTACCAATTTTCCATAGTTTAATCAAGTTTTTCTGCAAATCAAACACTGTTTTCATTATTTGCAGCATGTTAGGCTAGATTTTCTAAGGCCGGGATACATGAACCCAGCCTGATGTGTTAGTTGCATGTGTATAACATTAATCCTCAGAATTTAGTGATTGATTATGACCGTATTGCGTAGGAACACAACAATTGTAGATCTTTATATCTCGTTTGCCTCTGGGTAACCAGGATGATTTAGAATTCAATTTGAGTGTCACTATCACGATACCGATTTACTCGTCCTCGGATTAAGGAAGACGCGGGATTGAATCTCGTATACGTAATGTGATAAGCACCCAAAACTGTAAAATTTATACCCCAAATAGATGTACTTTAGTTGCTAATGCCCGAAAATATGGGTCTTATGTGCTTAATTGTTCAATATGCGGGCTTAATGGCAGTTGCGGTGTCAAAAACTATAATTCGAGGCAACTTGCAGTAAAATGGTACTAAATACCTTGTCCCTAAACCTACCTAAACCCTTACCCGAGCCTAAACCTAGCCTAAACTCCATGTGTGTCTAATTTGTCCATTTTTATTATTTTTTAGATTTTTAGTTTGAGTCATTTTTATTTTTAGGATCTATTTTAGATTTATTTAGAATTTCTAGGATTTATTTTCTATTTTTATATTTCTTTTTATTTAGTATAATTTTATTTAGATTTTTAGTTTATTATATTTAGTTTTAGTTTTTATTTTATTTTATCTTATTCTATTAGGATTAGTTTTTAGGAATTTAGTTTTATTAGATTTTACTTTTTTTTAGGAATTTTGTTTTTAAGTTTAATAGGTTTTTAATTTTTAATTTTATACCTTTTTATTTTTAGAGTTAAGAATTTATTTATTTAGTTCCTTTTGTTTTAGTAGATTTTTTTTTTTATTTATTTTGTTTGTTAAGTCTTTTTATTATTTTAGTTAAGTACAAATTAAACACACAAACAAAAACATCATAACTAACCCACTCACCCTCACCTAATTCCCTTACACCCTCACCCACTCAATCCCCTTATCATCTTCAACCTTTCACCCTCTCTCTCCTCTAAACCCACCAAACTCCATTATCAAACAAACCCCATCTTACTCTCTCTCCTCAATAACCAACAACACCCAACTCAAACCCACCACTCCCATGGCACCTGCTCCAGCCGGATCCGACCCCTTTCTCGCCTCCGCGGGTCTGCCCTGTCTGAACCACGCCTATCCCCATCCCTCCAGACCCTACCTCCGGTGTAGACCATACCTGCCGTTGGAACCCGCCTGAACCATTGTTGGCTACGAAACTCGGACCCCCTTACCAGCGCCGACCCATGCGTGACTCCCCAAACCCATTTATCGACCCCCCTCACCTTTCCCCGGTCGCATTCACTCCGGCATCTCTCCCTTCGCCGACCGAAAAAACTGGCATCCCAAACCTCCTTGACCTGTCGCAACCCCTCCCCGACGCCCCTCTCATCCTGAACCCTCTCGCCCTCTCACCCAGCGCCGGCGTCAATCCATCGCCTGAACCCGGCGCCGACCTCCTTCTCCTCCGAAACCGTTGTCAGTAAACCATTCCCTCATCCCCTGCGGCCATGCCTAATACACACCATCCAACCCCCCACCATGCCTAACCTTGAATCCATTCATTTCCATACCCATTTCCAAACCCCATCCCGTTTCTCCCAAAATCGATTTCTCCACCTGCCATTTCCCAAACCAACAAAACCAAAGTCAAAACATAACCCATTTAACCCATGTGACTTAAACCCCCTTTCCCTATCTTACCCAATATACACTTAAACCCATTTAAAACCCATTTCCCATTTCTCAAGCCATCCACGATTTATTTCATTACCTGCCAAAAAAATACCGAAGCAAGCCAACAAAACCAAAATAACCCCATGTGCCACTTAAACCCTTTATTCTCATTTACCCATTTTACTCCCAACTAACCACTCAAACCCAATTTCCAAAATTACCACTCACCATATCAAATTTTTATTCTCATTCACATGACCTCACACTCAAACCACATGCACCCTCCATTAAATTCCTAAAATTAACCCTCATCCAATACATTACACACACCCTCTTTCACCTTTGTCTACCCAAAACACCCCTTAGCCACATGTGTGCCATGCCTACTATATAAGAAGACTCAAGACACCATTTGGGGGAGGATCATAAAATAGGTAGAGAGAGTTTTAGAGAGAGAAATTTTAGTTTAGAAATAAATTAGGATAAATTTAATTTTGTAAATAGTTTTATTTTCATTTTTTTTAGATATTTGTGAGTTATAATTGTGTGAGGATTAATTTGAGTGAAATTTTTATGTAACATTGTTTAGATCACTCAAGTTGATGGATTATGAATTTCAACTCATGGATTGAAGATCAATTAAGCATCAAGAGATTGGGGTTTGAATTTTCTTTTCTCGTCTCATTTATTTTATGCCTTTGATTATTAATTTGTCATGTTTCATATCATGTTAGGCTAAAACCTCTTTCAAGGGGTGGGTAAAACCCTTATTTGATGTTATGTTAGTTTAATTAGTTTGATTACTTGAAATTTTCCTTGGAATGTTAATTTTGATCCCTCACCCTTAGATTTACACCTCGAGAGTGGGTAAATGATTTTCGAGAGAAAATCGAAATTCTAGTTATAATACCCATTTTAGATTCGAACTAGAGATAGGGGTTTCTTAAGTGGGGTATTATAACTTGAATTTCAACTCTAAAATTATTTTCCAACATTTACATGAATTTTAATCGATTGATCCTAGTGGGTGATTAAGTAAAAGGAGTGTGGATCTATTTTTCTAGAGTTGTGGGGTGTTAAACTTAACTTTCTAAAATATTACTATTATAATTACAATTGCAATGAGAGTTGGTTTGTAGTTTTGATATTAATTTGCGAGAATTCAAATAATTAAATTAATTAATTAGAATAACTAAAATTTGTGGTGTAATCCCACTCCTTGATCGTTCTCACAATTTTTTACCTCACTTTATCTTTTATTTTAGTGTTAGACTTTGTTTTCATTTTAGTCACTTTCTAGTTAGTTATTTTCATCTTAGTTTAGTTTAGTTTAAAACCTCACCTCACCCTATTGTTTTAATATTGAAAAAGCTAAAAAAATTAGAAAAGTGAAAAAGCACAAAAAGAAAATAAAAAGTGAATTACAATTGAATTTTGTTCCCTTTGCTTTACAACCTTGAAAGTGGATTGATACCCTTACTTCCCTCTACACTTGAGATTATTATATTTTGTAGGTAATTGAGGTTTTGATTAGAAGGACTTTTCAAGCAACGACAAAGAAAAAAATACACGCAAAAGTCTTTTTTATCAAATGGCGCCGTTGTCATTCTTGGGATTGTGAAGCTTGGAGCGGATTCAATTTTGTGATTCACTTGTATTGCATTTTTTTTTCATTTTTAGTACCATTTTTTTAGAAGGCTTGTATTTAGGATTATTTTATTCTTGGCTTGTATAGTGGTGCATAGGACACCATTTATTTTCCATTAAAATTTGTAATAATTGAAGACAAGCGTGATAGGGAAACCGGACAAGGTAGAGAGAGGGCGTCCAAAGGCGAGGATTTAGAAGCCTCTCTACCTTGGGTCGGTAGGACTCCCGGGGATGACTGAGATAGGTGTAATCTCCCCCTGATCGACTCAAATTTTTCGGCACCACACGACGTAAAAACCGTGGGAGGTACATTTCTCAAACCCTCGCGCCTCTCCTGTTAGCAAGTCAATTATTTTGTGTGTACTTGTGTGCTCTTACTTGATTTTGTTCTCGCATTTATTTTTGAATGGTGTGATGAATTAATTGACTAAGACCTACACCCGGTCACTCACGAGAATGGATTTCATCACCCGGCTCACTCGCTTATCATTGTGTGCTATCCTAGCCATCATTAAATTTAAAATCAATTAACTAGGTAGCCCACTAGGAGAAATTTTTGTAAAGGCAATCAGTCAGATTATTCCGTGATTTTGTATTGCCCGCGGAATTAATTAAAATTTAACTACCCTTTCACCAAATTTAAAGATAAAAATTGGCTATGTGATAGTTAGGATTTATCCTTGACTTGTGTGTGTGTCCAATTCTATTTTTCAGTGGTCGGTTTTAGTGAGTTCGTGCACATTCAAGAGTCCACATTTTTTCTCCACCTTTTCTTCCACATAAAATCCAAAAATATTTTCTTTCATTTTTATAACAAAAAATCAAAAAATTATATTCTTTCTTTCATTTTACAAAAATCCAAAAATATTTTCTTTCTTTCCTTTTTAGAAAAATTCGAAAATATTTTCTTTCCTTTTGAAAAAAAAATTAAAAACTTAAAAAAAATATATATATTTCTCTCCACATGGCCGAAGAACATCCTTTACGGGACTACTTTGGTCATTTTCCATTGACACGTGACACGTGTGAGAGTGATCCCGAGCCTTCTCTTTATGATATTCTTAGTCGTTTGACCTCTCTCACGAGTACCGTTGGTATTTTTGACCCGTCCTTGCACGCACCTCCTATTCCATCACCCTCGGTGTCAAGTGTCGTCGTGTCTCCTCCTTTGTCGTCAACCCATTGTTCCTATACCGATCACTTGTCCCATGAGTGCCCATACTTTTCATATCCCTACGCACCCACCATGGAACATGTGTATCCATATGACACTGTTCTGGAACCCACCTCGGCCTCCTAGCCCGCTATACCTAATCCCAAGTTGTGTGACCACCCGAGCTATTCGTTGAGTCCTGATCAACCTTCCACGCAATACAAATCCCAACCCGATGTTGTGGATCCTCACACGTTCCAACAGTCGTCATGGAAACCTTGTCCACCTGTTCACGATCAGTTCCCTCACTACGCACCCCATGAGTATCAACCATTTGTCCATCACGAAAGCAATCCTTTCGTGTATAATGTACTTAGCCCCACTCCACCCACTTCATATGAGCACTCTCCATACACTCATGATAGCAGCGTGTTGTGTCCACCTCAACCACCACCACCACCCATCATTCCACCACCACTATCATCCACCTCCGCTCTCGAAACCCTCTTGCAAAAGTTCATACTTGAGCAAGAGAAAGCAATTCAAACTCAAGCTCTCTAAAGGCTTGAACAAAGGTTAAATGAATTGGAGTGTGCGCGAGAGTCAGATATTCCCATCGCCCCACCGATCGTTGCCACCGAGTGTGATGATGATGTGTCCCCTTGTGACACGAATTTTGAGTGTGACCAACCCTACCACCCAGAGAATCTCGAAGTTGAGACCATTCCATGGTCCGGTTCCCAAGTCGACAATTGAGTTGACTTACCTTTCGATAGTGAGCCTGATCCAATCCCACTATGTCCACATGAACTCCACTTTGAGGTTCCCACTCACTTTCCCGTCATATCCAAACATATGCCCGAGTCTACACCTATCTAGCTTCACCCTTGTGTTCCCGAGGAACCAATTTATCCTAGGTTAGCTCCGGCTACGAGTGCTCACCATTTTCCCGAGATAGAATCCGTGATATTTTCTAACTATTCGGATATGGATGATGTCCCACCAAGCATGGCTCATCTTGAGCCCATTATTTCTAGAGATTCCTCTATCTTAGATCTTGGTGCCTCGTCTCACCCACCCACCACATTCACCGATGTTACTCTTATGGAGAAGTTGATCACTCCATCTTTAGAAACCACACTCCCTTACGAGTATTCCTTTACTCATCCCAATGAGTGTGTGTCTCCCACGCTTGAGTTGGATCATCTTCCTCCACCATTTATCCCACCCGATCCACCGTTTATCCCACCCGACCCAACCATTATCCTTTCCACCACACGACCTGGTTTGGATCTTGATTTAACACAGATCATGTTTCCATCTACATTTTTAGATCCTCACCTAAAACCACCCCCCACCCATGAGAGTGTTTGTGGTGCTACTCTCCACTTACGTGACATCGAGCTTGTTCCTCCATGCCCGCCACTCTCTTGTGGTGTTTCTCAACAGCTCCCTGGCGTGTCACGGCGTGACCATTACCATCGCTCATTCATAGAACGATCATGCAATTTCCATGAGCCCCACCCCATTCCACTTTCCAAACCATTTTTCCTTCACCAACTTGAGCACCATGCTTATAGGGCCCTAGTTGCCCTCACCTTTCGGCTCAATAAGGCCCGTGATAGGTGCCTACTCACCCGTACCCTAATACCCACACGCCCATGGTCCACCGATGCTTTGCATCATGTGATGCATTTTGCTATACAAGTGCATTGACCACTTTAGCCTGTTTCCAACAAGGCTGGCGCTTCAGTCTTGTTTGAAGGTGATTCTCATCACCCCAATTTTTTTGCCGTCCCGCGCTTTCATAGATCTTATCTTGAGGGTGAGAATGGTTTGGTCTGGCTGAAGACATTAAACTTAGCTCTACCAGGAGGCAGCCCGCGCTTCTTGTATTAGTCTCATCCTGTTTGGGGGTGGTGTTTCACATCACCCTATGCTTTACATGCTTTATAGACTTGTACTACTTTTTTTCCTCTTATCATTTATTCAGGTTTATTCTTGGCTTCATTTGTCCACTTCATTAGCGGTTCATTCTAGTAATCTCTTTCCTACCTTATGCTCTCCATTTTAAAAATCATTTCACTTAACATCGAGGACGATGTTCCTTTTTGTTTGGGGGTGGGGAATTTTATCAAAATCGTACCTCTTTTGAAAAATTTTGAGTTTTAAACCTGATTTTAAAATTTCGCGCAGTTTCTTTCATCTCACTCATTGATGTGAATTTTCAATCCTCCATCTTTCAAAGTCTAGGAATCAAGCTAGAGAATATTTTTTTCAAAATAGCTTATGTAATACGTAACAAGGCACGTTGCACCATGAATTTCTAGACTCAACAAAATTTGCGCACTTATCACGTCAATATGGTTTAGAGTTGAAGAGTGCTACAATTCTAAAGAGAACCTTAAGGATCACTAGTAGAGACTTTAGCTTGTGAGAGTTGTGGCTTTTGTAACAACCCTCGATTCTGGGAGGCTCATTTTATACAAATTTTACCGCTATGATGTGGAGTGTTGAACCACTCATTTTAAACTTCGTTGAGTGGAGAGCAAGGGCAAGAGTAAAGTGCCTGGATGGGGAGTTGGTGGAGATAATGTTGGTATGTGTAAGGCTCGAATATGGAGTCTGAGAACCATTAGTATTGACCCGGAGTGCTTGGCACAAACTGTGGTGGGAATTCTACCTTATAGGTGGGTGGTGTATATTCCTTAGGGTAAGATTTAGTAGTATTGTGTCTACGATAGACTCGGGTGTGTATATTGAGCTTGTAGTAGTATTTACGCTATTATAGAAGGGTAATTACATGACTTCCGTGGTATGGAAGTTCTATCTTTTCTTCACTCGCTATGAAGCGAGTGATGATATTTTTATATGTATATGTGTCATATGTGTTACTTGATTTGAGTGTTTCATTGTTTACTTGCATTGGGTGTAGATGCTATGACTTATCTTCACGACCAACAAAGTTAAGCAGTAATGCATAGGAGGGGTTCCTTTTTTGGATTCCGCTTTTGCGGGAAGCTCCACGCGTGAACCTTAACGACGTTGGGAGTGGAGAGATGTCATATTTCCTTTCTCTTATTTCATGTATAGAATGCTAAGGTAAAGTCTAGAAGTAGAATCTTATTAGTAGAATTGTAAGTTAATTTACCGATCCCGATCATGTGTTTTAGACCGTCATATCTCGAGGACCGACGATGCGAGGTAGTAGTGTAACGGGAGGGTTCCTTGTCTGGATTTCGCTTCGGCGAGACGTCCCACGCATGAACCCGAGCAAATGTCGGAAGTTGAGTAAGGTCTTGGGCACTAGGGATATATTTAGTATTATATGCTTACGATTTAGGTAGGATACATATAGATAAACCTTAGGATTTTTATTTTGATGTATGACCTTAAGGGTAGGTGGTGTTAGTTTAGGATGGTTGTTAGGAGTTGACCACGAATAAGTCGTGGGTTAACTCTAAATAGGGATTAGATCCCTAGGAACGAGATTTATGGGGTCTCGAGAGGTTTGGTAGGTTCGGCCGAAGGATATGAGGCATTTCTTAGAGATAATGTTACGTTGGTAACTTCATTCCCGGGGAGTTAATAAGGACGGGTGGATCCTCACTCCTGAGCCATGATTGTAAGCTCGAGAGTGAGTTTAACGAGTAAGTTCTGCCAGGATTGGGGAGTAATAATACTAGGGCATAAACTCACTGTTTATGCATCGCACAAGCTTAAATTTGTTGAAAGTAATATCCCGTGCTTGAATTAAGATTCATCGTGGTAGTGATCACCTTAAATAGATAAGGCACTACTTCCTGGGCAGGAAATTTGGTCCTTCTCGTAAGCAACAAGTTGTTGCAATATGTTGTGGGAGGAATCGAGTTGGTGCTCGGGGTTCAGAAGAACTAGTGATTGGATATTTTCTCATTCGCTAAGGAAATGCAATTGGGCTAGTGGATGTGTCGAGTAGAGAACTCGTCAGAGATAATGGTAATGGCAGGGAAGGCCAAGTACAGTGAGTATGACTCAGAAGACTCTATAGCGAGAGCATTTCGATTTGTGATTTACAATTTCACCTACTCGTGCGAAGAAGAGTAGTGGTGGAACGAAGAAGGCTATTCATAGACGTCTGCATGGGACTACCGGCATCGAACTGGTCATGATCCCATTTGAGAAAATGGTTAATCGTTTGATCAGACTGTTGCATTCCCGGTCATTATGGACGGACTACTTGTAGAAGAGTATGCCCCGTTCTCGATGGAGGAATAGTAAATCCGTGGGGGTGCCTATTATAATAGGGTGGACCGAGACTAGATATTCGTGTCGAAGGTTTAGTAAAAGTTTCCGCGAAGTAATGGGAACCGTATGGAAATGGCGTATATCCTACCACCCTAAAGTGGATGGATGAAAGGGAGGAAATTGACTTATGCCGAAAGGCATATTACGAACGTGCGCCTTAGTATACATAGCAGATGGGAGCAGTAATGGTATGGATGGAGATTTTCGTGCAACCATTAGGTTTTGGAGTGGTCTTATGGATCATTTCCTAAGGCATGGTATCGTGAGTGGCCTAACGCGGTCAGTTGAGTAATTTGTATGCTCGTTGGATGGAGCCAATGGGTAATATGTTCCTTGGACTTGGAGTGGTCTCGGAACATTTCTTTAGAGATTTGGCTTTTAAGCCTTACGCCTTGATGAGATACGTCGATGCGGGGGATAGCTGAGTAGCATTGGGGGCTAAGCCACTTAGAGTCGGCATGGGTGCCCCGAGGTGTGATGTAACATAATTCTGAAGATTAGGCTAATTGTGCCGAGTCATGTGGGCATCGTGTTCCGCCGTAGGAAACTAGAATCAATGGTTAGTGAAGAGCGCCTTGTGCTGCTAGACTAGAGAACAAAAGATGATTGACTGAGATCGACAGGGTCGACCTTAGTCTGAGTCCATTTGGGACGTTGCAATAACGAGGAGTTTGTTTAGGATGGTAGAATCCTAGTTTATAGTAGTATAACCTTATCAGATTTGGGTATGCCCTAATTTTAGGGGCAAAATTTCCTCTTAAGGGAGGGATTATGTAACAATCCTCGATTCTGGGAGGCTCATTTTATACAAATTTTACCGCATAAGGTAATTATATAAAATGTGGGGACTGGAATAAATATTAATTTAATGAATTGAAAGTTAATATTTACTAGATTAATGCGTATTTACTGTATGTGAAAGTAAATAACATCAAGTTGCATGTCTGTAGTGTCATGTATTTTAAATGGCCTTTTAGTTTAAATTATTTTGGAACTCGAAATAATTTATAAAATTTCCGGATGCCAATTTAGAGGGTGTAGTTAGTCTCGGAAGGTGCGAGACAGTCAAAATAAGTGCCATATTGTATTTTCGTGTTTCGGGCACTTTTACCTGGTTTTAGCTTATATGCGTATTTGCGAGTCATTTTAATGTGGTGTTAACCATTTAAGTTGGGAGTTTTAACCTAAGCCACGATTTTAGTCTTCTAAAATCCCTTATTTTTTCCCCATTTTATGTCTTGAGCATAGAGAGACAAAGAGAGAAAGAAAGAAGAAGAGAAATGGAGAAATGAGAGAGAGATTGAAGATGGAGGATTTGGGATTGCTTCTTCTCCAAATAAATCTGAGATATCAACCCTAAGGCAAGTTTTCTACTTGCTAATATGTGATTTAAGATGCATAAATTGTATGATAGTTGTGTATTTACATTTATGGTTTAAATGTGGAAATTATGGGAATTAAGCCCTAATCTTAGTTTTGATGATGAAATTGTGGACTAAAATGGTTTTAAATCGTGTAGGATACACTTTGGGTAGATAAATATTGTTGGTTGTGTGTAAGATGGAAGAGATTTGGGGTTTAGATGATTTAGGGTTCATAACCCTTCGTAGCCATTTTTGGCAAATCGTAGGACCGAATCGATTCGGCCCTTGGGCGAATCGATTCGGTAAGGGGTAGCTTCCAGGTCTGCTTAACCCGAATCGATTCGGGTTAAGGCCGAATCGATTCGGCCAATTGCAGAATGTTGATTTTTCTGTCCGAACCGATTCTCTTTTTGGGCGAATCGATTCGTTTTCCTGCTGTTTTTTAGTTAATTTTATAACTCAATTTCAATTCTTTTCTTTAAATATAGGGATTTGGAACCTTCTTGAATGAAGGAAACTTAGAGTCGTAGAGTGTGAGATGAGTTAGTTGTCTACCCTACATTAGGAATGGGTTATGTGGGGACTTTTCCGGGGTTAGGCCTATTAATGATAGGGCATTCTTTTCTTCTAGTTAATTATTATAAAACTAGGAGATGTAGTGTTATGTTCGGGAGACCTTAGAAGCTTATTTAAGCTATACTAGTTTTGATGATTTATATTACCGCCCCAAAAGAATGTTGGGAGATTTTAAAAGTTAGATTGAGCTATGTTAACCTTGGTGGTTCATAATAGTACCTTAAAGGTGAGTTTGGAGAATAAATTGAAAGTCATTTCATTCCTTCGAAAGATGATAACCTTGGGGTTCTAAAATAACCTCCTAAAAATGCTTGGAGATAATGAAGAGTTTATTTACTCCTTTGAGGTTGGAGTGTTGATATAAGCTATCGTATGACTATGGATAGTAAGTTAGATTATTTACAAAAGTAAATGGTAAGGGTTTCGGATAAGATGAAACATATAAATGGAAGTGGTATTGATAGTAGTAAATGATAATTTACTTAATCATGAAACCGGTAAATAATGATTTACTTGATTTTGAAATGATAAATAAAATGGCTTAAACACACCTCTCTAAATGACATCATAAGGGAAGTCCGCACGTGAGGTGAAGCCCCCTGGCTAATGAATGCAGGGTGGATATAGTCCTAGGCCATGGGAGCGCTTATTGTTGTATATGTTTCTGCGATGGGTAGGAGATTCCGGGTGTGGTCTTGACTACCCCGCAGGCTCATGGCCGCTTCCCGACGTCTTGCGATATAGGTGCCCAGGTTGTCTAATGATAGGCCCTGGAAGATGATGATCATTTAGGGGCGCGCACAGTGGGGAAACCCGGACGGGCGGTCTTAGAATTCGTTATATGTATATAAAAATAACAGTTCATAATCAAGTGGGACTTGATGTATTTTGATATGCCGTACAGAGCATGATGGAGTGCCACAAAGAGCACATATAAATGCCACAGAGAGCAATTGAAAATGATTATTTTCCTGATAAGGAAAGGATTTTTACAAAAGGTAAAATTGAGATAAATTTCCTTTAAGAGCAAAAGATTTTGACTATATATATATACTTCCTGCTAAGGAAAAGATATATGAAATAATTGGCACATTTGATGAAGTTCTTGGTTTAATGCTTCTTATTTTTATTCCTGCTTAGCTTATGTTTTAAATTGTATAGGTTGCTTATTATTTCCCTTTCTTCATAATTTATCGTTCATAACTGTTATACTCTTTATTCATCTGGTAATCATATAGAACCGGGTCCTGACCTGGTTACATTTCCTGTTGCATATTCATCTTGTCTCTGCTCAGGTACTCCGCCGCAAGGATGCCTTATTTGAATTCCTATTCCGATGTTTTCGACGAGCCGTGACGCATTGCGGGTATTACGGGATACATTTGGTATAGACGTTTTCATTTTCATTCTAGTTAAGATCAAGTCTTTTATTCGGGCGAGAGGCCCAAGCTTTTATAAATGTCTAATGAAATGTATTAAGTAACTTATCGTACTTGTGTATTTTGGTGTATCAGTTTAGTGACCGGTTACATATTCGGTCTTTTTATTGTCTTCTTGTTGTATTATTTATATATGTCTTGGGGTTTCCCTTATCTTTCAGGAATCGGGTTGTTTGTTTTCATTTATTTACTTTCAAATCAAAAATTTTGGCAACCCGTTTTTCTGAAATATTGGGTGGTTATCCTGGATACTCTATATTTTTATTATGATGCTGAGAATGATTCCATCCACGATTCCGTTATATTGGAGTATTGGGTTGTCCACCCCTTATTTTGGTGAGCGGGTTGTCACAGATGGTATCAGAGCATCAGGTTCTAGAGTCCTTATGAATTTGTGTGGACGCCTTAAGTTTTCAGCATTGCTCTTGATTTGATGTAAGGCCTTAGGATTAAGATCGTTGATTTCTCTTGTGAGATTTTGTTCTTCTACCATGAGGTAGAATCTATAAAATCTTTTGCGTATTCGTGTGAGAATAATAGGTCGATAGAAGAAGGGCGTTATGGGAAGGTTTGTGGAGAACTGTAAGTTGTGGTCTGGGATGAGGACCGCTTTAGAGGCCGCTCCCTTTTTGTAGCACTTTCTTGTCTCGCTATTACGACTACAAATTTTAGTCGATGTAGTTTCCCAAGTACCGCTAGAAGTAGTAAGTGGTACTAAACTTGAAAATTCACGCGATGTTATATTGAAGTGGAGAAGTGCCCTGTAGTAGAATGGAGGAAAATCCTTCACCCATAGAAGAAGTGTTGAGGTGGTGAAAATGTGGTCACTATGTTCGTGGGTGCCAGAAGTTTGGCCCATAGAGAAGCCCGGTGGATACTTGCAATGGCGAGTTTCTCTGGGATAACTGGACTGAGGAGAAGGTGGATTCCCGAATGTTCACAAAATGTTCGGTTAAAGACCGATGGAGAATAAGGTGTTGTACGGTTAGGGAGACGAGACCATGCACCATGAAGTGATAGGCTCCAAAATAGGTGTTGTTAACACTTCTGATGGAGTAAGAATCGTGAAACTCCATTGGTGGACACCCACCTGGGGAGGTTTCGTTGAACTGAGGAAGAGGAGGCCAAGAGCGTGTCCTCTTTTACTGAGAAAGTAAGAGGGACTGCATGGGCAATTATTGTCAGCCAGAGTCGGAATAACGGCTATGATGTGGAGTGTAGAACCACTCATTTTAAACTTCGTTGAGTGGAGAGCAAGGGCAAGAGTAAAGTGCCTGGTTGGGGAGTTGTGGAGATAATGTTGGTATGTGTAAGGCTCAAATATGGAGTCTGAGAACCATTAGTATTGACCCGGAGTGCTTGGCACAAACTGTGGTGGGAATTCTACCTTATAGGTGGGTGGTGTATATTCCTTAGGGTAAGATTTAGTAGTATTGTGTCTACGATAGACTCGGGTGTGTATATTGAGCTTGTAGTAGTATTTATGCTATTATAGAAGGGTAATTACATGACTTCCGTGGTATGGAAGTTCTATCTTTTCTTCACTCGCTATGAAGCGAGTGATGATATTTTTATATGTATATGTGTCATATGTGTTACTTGATTTGAGTGTTTCATTGTTTACTTGCATTGGGTGTAGATGCTATGACTTATCTTCACGACCAACAAAGTTAAGCAGTAATGCATAGGAGGGGTTCCTTGTTTGGATTCCGCTTTTGCGGGACGCTCCACGCGTGAACCTTAACGACGTTGGGAGTGGAGAGATGTCATATTTCCTTTCTCTTATTTCATGTATAGAATGCTAAGGTAAAGTCTAGAAGTAGAATCTTATTAGTAGAATTGTAAGTTAATTTACCGATCCCGATCATGTGTTTTAGACCGTCATATCTCGAGGACCGACGATGCGAGGTAGTAGTATAACGGGAGGGTTCCTTGTCTAGATTTCGCTTCGGCGAGACGTCCCACGCATGAACCCGGGCAAATGTCGGAAGTTGAGTAAGGTCTTGGGCACTAGGGATATATTTAGTATTATATGCTTACGATTTAGGTAGGATATATATAGATAGACCTTAGGATTTTTATTTTGATGTACGACCTTGAGGGTAGGTGGTGTTAGTTTAGGATGGTTGTTAGGAGTTGACCACGAATAAGTCGTGGGTTAACTCTAAATAGGGATTAGATCCCTAGGAACGAGATTTATGGGGTCTCGAGAGGTTTGGTAGGTTCGGCCGAAGGATATGCGGCATTTCTTAGAGATAATGTTACGTTGGTAACTTCATTTCCGGGGAGTTAATAAGGACGGGTGGATCCTCACTCCTGAGCCATGATTGTAAGCTCGAGAGTGAGTTTAACGAGTAAGTTATGCCAGGATTGGGGAGTAATAATACTAGGGCATAAACTCACTGTTTATGCGTCGCACAAGCTTAAACTTGTGGAAAGTAATATCCCGTGCTTGAATTAAGATTCATCGTGGTAGTGATCACCTTAAATAGATAAGGCACTACTTCCTGGGCAGGAAATTTGGTCCTTCTCGTAAGCAACAAGTTGTTGCAATATGTTGTGGGAGGAATCGAGTTGGTGCTCGGGGTTCAGAAGAACTAGTGATTGGATATTTTCTCATTCGCTAAGGAAATGCGATTGGGCTAGTGGATGTGTCGAGTATAGAACTCGTCAGAGATAATGGTAATGGCAGGGAATGCCAAGTACAGTGAGTATGACTCAGAAGACTCTATAGCGAGAGCATTTCGATTTGTGATTTACAATTTCACCTACTCGTGCGAAGAAGAGTAGTGATGGAATGAAGAAGGCTATTCATAGACGTCTGCATGGGACTACCGGCATCGAACTGGTCATGATCCCATTTGAGAAAATTGTTAATCGTTTGATCAGACTGTTGCATTCCCGGCCATTATGGACGGACTACTTGTAGAAGAGTATGCCCCGTTCTCGATGGAGGAATAGTAAATCCGTGGGGGTGCCTATTATAATAGGGTGGACCGAGACTAGATATTCGTGTCGAAGGTTTAGTAAAAGTTTCCGCGAAGTAATGGGAACCGTATGGAAATGGCGTATATCCTACCACCCTAAAGTGGATGGATGAAAGGGAGGAAATTGACTTATACCGAAAGGCATATTACAAACGTGCGCCTTAGTATACATAGCAGATGGGAGTAGTAATGGTATGGATGGAGATTTTCGTGCAACCATTAGGTTTTGGAGTGGTCTTATGGATCATTTCCTAAGGCATGGTATCGTGAGTGGCCTAACGCGGTCAGTTGAGTAATTTGTATGCTCGTTGGATGGAGCCAATGGGTAATATGTTCCTTGGACTTGGAGTGGTCTCGGAACATTTCTTTAGAGATTTGGCTTTTAAGCCTTACGCCTTGATGAGATACGTCGATGCGGGGGATAGCTGAGTAGCATTGGGGGCTAAGCCACTTAGAGTCGGTATGGGTGCCCCGAGGTGTGATGTAACATAATTCTGAAGATTAGGCTAATTGTGCCGAGTCATGTGGGCATCGTGTTCCGCCGTAGGAAACTAGAATCGATGGTTAGTGAAGAGCGCCTTGTGCTGCTAGACTAGAGAACAAAAGATGATTGACTGAGATCGACAGGGTCGACCTTAGTCTGAGTCCATTTGGGACGTTGCAATAACGAGGAGTTTGTTTATGATGGTAGAATCCTAGTTTATAGTAGTATACCCTTATCAGATTTGGGTATGCCCGAATTTTGGGGGCAAAATTTCCTCTTAAGGGGGGGAGTATGTAACAACCCTCGATTCTGGGAGGCTCATTTTATACAAATTTTACCGCATAAGGTAATTATATAAAATGTGGAGACTGGAATAAATATTAATTTAATGAATTGAAAGTTAATATTTACTAGATTAATGCGTATTTACTGTATGTGAAAGTAAATAACATCAAGTTGCATGTCTGTAGTGTCATGTATTTTAAATGGCCTTTTAGTTTAAATTATTTTGGAACTCGAAATAATTTATAAAATTTTCGGATGCCAGTTTAGAGGGTGTAGTTAGTCTCGGAAGGTGCGAGACAGTCAAAATAAGTGCCATATTGTATTTTCGTGTTTCGGGCACTTTTACCTGGTTTTAGCTTATATGCGTATTTGTGAGTCATTTTAATGTGGTGTTAACCATTTAAGTTGGGAGTTTTAACCTAAGCCACGATTTTAGTCTTCTAAAATCCCTTATTTTTTCCCCATTTTATGTCTTGAGCATAGAGAGACAAAGAGAGAAAGAAAGAAGAAGAGAAATGGAGAAATGAGAGAGAGATTGAAGATGGAGGATTTGGGATTGCTTCTTCTCCAAATAAATCAGAGATATCAACCCTAAGGCAAGTTTTCTACTTGCTAATATGTGATTTAAGATGCATAAATTGTATGATAGTTGTATATTTACATTTATGGTTTAAATGTGGAAATTATGGGAATTAAGCCCTAATCTTAGTTTTGATGATGAAATTGTGGACTAAAATGGTTTTAAATCGTGTAGGATACACTTTGGGTAGATAAATATTGTTGGTTGTGTGTAAGATGGAAGAGATTTGGGGTTTAGATGATTTAGGGTTCATAACCCTTCGTAGCCATTTTTGGCAAATCGTAGGACCGAATCGATTCGGCCCTTGGGCGAATCGATTCGGTAAGGGGTAGCTTCCAGGTCTGCTTAACCCGAATCGATTCGGGTTAAGGCCGAATCGATTCGGCCAGTTGCAGAATGTTGATTTTTCTGTCCGAACCGAGTCTCTTTTTGGGCGAATCGATTCGCTGGGGCGAATCAGCGAATCGATTCGGCCCTTGGGCGAATCGATTCGTTTTCCTGCTGTTTTTGAGTTAATTTTATAACTCAACTTCAATTCTTTTCTTTAAATATATGGATTTGGAACCTTCTTGAATGAAGTAAACTTAGAGTCGTAGAGTGTGAGATGAGTTAGTTGTCTACCCTACATTAGGAATGGGTTATGTGGGGACTTTTCCGGGGTTAGGCCTATTAATGATAGGGCATTCTTTTCTTCTAGTTAATTATTATAAAACTAGGAGATGTAGTGTTATGTTCGGGAGACCTTAGAAGCTTATTTAAGCTATACTAGTTTTGATGATTTATATTACCGCCCCAAAAGAATGTTGGGAGATTTTAAAAGTTAGATTGAGCTATGTTAACCTTGGTGGTTCATAATAGTACCTTAAAGGTGAGTTTGGAGAATAAATTGAAAGTCATTTCATTCCTTCGAAAGATGATAACCTTGGGGTTCTAAAATAACCTCCTAAAAATGCTTGGAGATAATGAAGAGTTTATTTACTCCTTTGAGGTTGGAGTGTTGATATAAGCTATCGTATGACTATGGATAGTAAGTTAGATTATTTACAAAAGTAAATGGTAAGGGTTTCGGATAAGATGAAACATATAAATGGAAGTGGTATTGATAGTAGTAAATGATAATTTACTTAATCATGAAACCGGTAAATAATGATTTACTTGATTTTGAAATGATAAATAAAATGGCTTAAACACACCTCTCTAAATGACATCATAAGGGAAGTCCGCACGTGAGGTGAAGCCCCCTGGCTAATGAATGCAGGGTGGATATAGTCCTAGGCCATGGGAGCGCTTATTGTTGTATATGTTTCTGCGATGGGTAGGAGATTCCGGGTGTGGTCTTGACTACCCCGCAGGCTCATGGCCGCTTCCCGACGTCTTGCGATATAGGTGCCCATGTTGTCTAATGATAGGCCCTGGAAGATGATGATCATTTAGGGGCGCGCACAGTGGGGAAATCCGGACGGGCGGTCTTAGAATTCGTTATATGTATATAAAAATAACAGTTCATAATCAAGTGGGACTTGATGTATTTTGATATGCCGTACAGAGCATGATGGAGTGCCACAAAGAGCACATATAAATGCCACAGAGAGCAATTGAAAATGATTATTTTCCTGATAAGGAGAGGATTTTTACAAAAGGGAAAATTGAGATAAATTGCCTTTAAGAGCAAAAGATTTTGACTATATATATATACTTCCTGCTAAGGAAAAGATATATGAAATAATTGGCACATTTGATGAAGTTCTTGGTTTAATGCTTCTTATTTTTATTCCTGCTTAGCTTATGTTTTAAATTGTATAGGTTGCTTCTTATTTCCCTTTCTTCATAATTTATCGTTCATAAATGTTATACTCTTTATTCATCTGGTAATCATATAGAACCGGGCCCTGACCTGGTTACATTTCCTGTTGCATATTCATCTTGTCTCTGCTCAGGTACTCCGCCGCAAGGATGCCTGATTTGAATTCCTATTCCGATGTTTTCGACGAGCCGTGACGCATTGCGGGTATTACGGGATACATTTGGTATAGACGTTTTCATTTTCATTCTAGTTAAGATCAAGTCTTTTATTCGGGCGAGAGGCCCAAGCTTTTGTAAATGTCTAATGAAATGTAATAAGTAACTTATCGTACTTGTGTATTTTGGTGTATCAGTTTAGTGACCGGTTACATATTCGGTCTTTTTATTGTATTCTTGTTGTATTATTTATATATGTCTTGGGGTTTCCCTTATCTTTCAGGAATCGGGTTGTTTGTTTTCATTTATTTACTTTCAAATCAAAATTTTTGGCAACCCGTTTTTCTGAAATATTGGGTGGTTATCCTGGATACTCTATATTTTTATTATGATGCTGAGAATGATTCCATCCATGATTCCGTTATATTGGAGTATTGGGCTGGCCACCCCTTATTTTGGTGAGCGGGTTGTCACAGCTTTCACCCTTTTTGAATGTTTTACGCAATCTCCGAGTCACAAGTTGATTCAACTTCGTTTGGGTCCGCGCTTTAATTGTTGTATGATCTCATTATCTTTCATTAAAATTTGTCTTGATCACTGAGAACGACATCACTTTCGAGTTGTAAGAAACACGTGTCTTGAAATTTGTCCCGAATACTAGAATTTCATCCATACACCTACCATTTTTCCCCATATCATATTTCCATTCATTTCACCCATTACTTTCCCATATTTCATATACATTCCCCACACCATCTATTTATCATTCCACTCACATATCATCCATTGTTTTGAGAAAAAGAGTGTGATTTCAAATGTAAATGTCTCCATTATTGGTTTGAAAAGAGAGAGAAAAACAAAAGCAAAAAAATAGTAAAAATAGAAAATTAGCAAAAAGAAAGAAAAATTGAGAAAAAGAAAAGAAAAATCAAAAAAAAAAAAGAGAAAAAGAGAGAAAGGAAAAGAAAGAGAGTTTGTAGTTTATTTTGTTGTAATAAAGACATTTATTCTTCATGTATAGCACACTCTTCTCAATATTATCACATCCATCACACATCAATCCCATCATACATCACACAACCATCCTTACCTCATCTCATCCCATCCTACCTCATTTCATTTCCCCCTCACCCATAATCATCCATATTTCCCCCTAGGTATTCGGGCAAATGAAAGTCAACGTGGAGAATAACTCGACGTTCTCACTATAGTGATTAGTATTCTTTCAGTCATGAAATCACTTTTCTTTCAAATTGTTCGTTCTTTCTTATGTGTGTGTGAGACGTTTGAACTTGCTTACATTTACTCACCTCCTCACACACAAGAGCGATACACTAACCCAAATCTTGAGAGTTCGATCGAGAGAGATATATCTGTGAGATTTGAAGTTGGAGCGTTGATTCTGAAGAGGCAATCTAGGAATTACTCTAGTGATACTCGATCTGTTTTGACTTATTCACACTACACATGTTGAGTTCTAGAAAGGATGTGCCTTTAGTATTTACTTAACTAAACTTTTTACACTTCAAGCTTGTATTTCTGAAAATATTTCTCATGTGATGGATTGTGCGACTATTCTATGTCTAATAAGAGATTGACTGCCTTTCAACAAATTTTTGCAAATAAGAATTTTGTGGGTATATTCCCTGCAAACCCTCACGAGACACAACTCGTCCTGTAGGGAACCTATAGGTTTAAAGGCTTGTTGTACATGCTAAGTGCAACCGCAAGTGCCCGCGAAAGTGGTACATTTTTGGTTACTTATCTTTCTCGTTCTCTCTATCTTATTGCTCGAGGACTAGCAACGCTCTGTTTGGGGGTGGTGTGATAGCACCCAAAACTGTACAATTTATACCCAAAATAGATTTACTTTAGTTGCTAATGCTAGGCAATATGGGTCTTATGTGCTTAATTGTTCAATATGTAGGCATAATTGCAGTTGCGGTGTCAAAAGCTATAATTCGAGGCAACTTGCAATAAAATGGTACTAAATACCTTGTCCCTAAACCTACCTGAACCCTTACTCGAGCCTAATTTAGCCTAAACCCCGTGTGTGTCTAATTTGTCTCTTTTTATTATTTTTTTAGATTTTTAGTTTGAGACATTTTTATTTTTAGGATTTATTTTAGATTTATTTAGAATTTCTAGGATTTATTTTCTATTTTTCTGTTTCTTTTTATTTAGTATAATTTTATTTTGATTTTTAGTTTATTAGATTTAGTTTTAGTTTTTATTTTATTTTATCTTTTTTTACTAGGATTAGTTTTTAGGAATTTAGTTTTATTAGATTTTACTTTTTTTTAGGAATTTGGTTTTAAGTTTAATAGGTTTTTAATTTTTAATTTTATATCTTTTTATTTTTAAAGTTAAGAATTTATTTATTTAGTTCTTTTTGTTTTAGTACATTTTATTTTTTATTTTTATTTTGTTTGTTGAGTCTTTTTATTATTTTAGTTAAGTACAAATTAAACACACACACAAAAACATCCAAACTAACCCACTTACCCTCACCTAATTCCCCTACACCCTCACCCACTCAATCCCCTTATCATCTTCAACCTTTCACCCTCTCTCTCCTCTAAACCCACCAAACTCCATTACCAAACAAACCCCATCTTACTCTCTCTCCTCCATAACCAACAACACCCAACTCAAACCCACCACTCCCATGGCACCTGCTCTCGCCGGATCCGACCCCTCCCTCGCCTCCGCGGGTCTGCCCTGTCCAAACCACGCCTATCCCCTACCCTCTAGACCCTACCTCCGGCGTAGGCCATACCTTCCGCCGGAACCCGCCTGAACCATTGTCGACAACGAAACCCGAAACCCCCTTACCAGCGCCAACCCCTGCGCGACTCCCCATACCCATTTATCGACCCCCCTCACCTTTCCCAGGTCACAGCCACTCCGGCATCTCTCCCTTCGCCGGCCGGAAAACTGGCGTCCCAAACCTCCTTGAGCTGTCGCAACCCCTCCCCGACGCCCCTCTCAGCCTGAACCCTCTCGCCCAGCGCCGGCACCATTCCGTCGCCTGAACCCGGTGCCGACCTCCTTCTCCCCCGAAATCGTCGCCGGCAACCCATTCCCTCATCCCCGGCAGCCATCCCTACTACACACCATCCAACCCGCCACCATGCCTAACCTTGAATCCATTCATTTCCATACCCATTTCCAAACCCCATCCCATTTCTCCCAAAATCGATTTCTCCACCTGCCATTTCCCAAACCAACAAAACCAAAGTCAAAACATAACCCATTTAACACATGTGACTTAAACCCCCTTTTCCTATCTTACCCAATATACCCTTAAACCCATTTAAAACCCATTTCCCATTTCTCAAGCCATCCACGATTTATTTCATTACCTGCCGAAAAAATACCGAAGCAAGCCAACAAAATCAAAATAACCCCATGTGCCACTTAAACCCTTTATTCTCATTTACCCATTTTACCCCCAACTAATCACTCAAAACCAATTTTCAAAATTACCACTCACCATATCAAATTTTTATTCTCATTCACATGACCTCACACTCAAACTACATGCACCCTCCATTAAATTCCTAAATTAACCCTCATCCAATACATTACACACACCCTCTTTCCCCTTTGTCTACCCAAAACACCCCTTAGCCCCATGTGTGCCATGCCTACTATATAAGAAGACTCAAGACACCATTTAGGGGAGGATCATAAAATAGGTAGAGAGAATTTTAGAGAGAGAAATTTTAGTTTAGAAATAAATTAGGAAAAATTTAATTTTGTAAATAGTTTTATTTTCATTTTTTTTAGATATTTGTGAGTTATAATTGTGTGAGGCTTAATTTGAGCGAAATTTTTATGTAACATTGTTTGGATCACTCAAGTTAATGGATTATGAATTTCAACACATGGATTGAAGATCAATTAAGCATCAAGAGATTGGGGTTTGAATTTTCTTTACTCGTCTCATTTATTTTATGCCTTTGATTATTAATTTGTCATGATTCATATCATGTTAGGCTAAAACCTCTTTCAAGGGGTGGGGTAAAACCCTTATTTGATTTTATGTTAGTTTAATTATTTTGATTACTTGCAATTTCCCTTTGAATGTTATTTTTTATCCCTCGCCCTTAGATTTAAGCCTCGAGAGAGTGTAAATGATTTTCGAGAGAAAATCAAAATTCTAGTTATAATACCCATTTTAGATTCGAACTAGAGATAGGGGTTTCTTAAGTGGGGTATTATAACTTGAATTTCAACTCTAAAATTATTTTCTAAGATTTACATGAATTTTAATCGATCCTAGCGGGTGATTAATTAAAAGGAGTGTAGATCTATTTTTCTAGAGTTGTGGGGTGTTAAACTTAACTTTCTAAAAGATTACTATTATAATTACACTTGCAACGAGAGTTGGTTTGTAATTTTGATATTAATTTGGGAGAATTCAAATAATTAAATTAATTAATTAGAATAAATAAAATTTGTGGTGTAATCCCACTCCTTGATCGTTCTCACAATTATTTACCTCACTTTATCTTTTATTTTAGTGTTAGACTTTGTTTTCATTTTAGTCACTTTCTAGTTAGTTATTTTCATCTTAGTTTAGTTTAGTTTAAAACCTCACCTCACCCTATTGTTTTAATATTGAAAAAGCTAAAAAAAAATAGAAAAGTGAAAAAACACAAAAAGAAAATAAAAAGTGAATTACAATTGAATTTTGTTCCCTTTGCTTTACGACCTTGAAAGTGGATTGATACCCTTACTTCCCTCTACACTTGAGATTATTATATTTTTTAGGTAATTGAGGTTTTTATTAGAAGGACTTTTCAAGCAACGACAAAGAAAAAAATACACGCAAAAGTCTTTTTTATCATAATGCTTGGGAGTACTAAATTCTGGGTCAATATTAATCAGTTAAATTCACGATTAGTATTATACCTGTAATACACTAGGGTTGGGGGATTGTATTCCCGTCCTGTTTTTCTCATACATAATTTAAAGTTTTAAATCAGTTTTCATTAGCAGTTTAGGTAATTTAGTATAATATCATCTTTTCGTAATTTTGTAATTGCATTTAGTTTAATCAATTCCCAAAACCAAAACATTTTTTCCTTTCTTTTTAAAGTCAAAGTTAGGATTCCTTTGTCTTTTCCCGTCGGCACTACTTCGTTGTCTTAGTTCCCTGTGGATACGATCCCGACTTACCGGGTTTATTACTAACGCGACAGGCTTCCACTTGAGCTTAGAGTGAACGCACATTAGAGACACATTCTGAGTCGCGTCAAGTTTTTGGCGCCGTTGTCGGGGAGCTAGGTAGACTTAGGATTAGATCGAGTCAATCCAAATCTTCGACCAAAAATTTCAAAAAAATCCAAAAACATAAAAAAAAATTCAAAAAGCACAAAAAGATTCACCACCATATCTCATAAGCTTTTAATGCAAAATTCTGAACTCACTCCCACACCCCATAATACTGCAACCAACATTCACGAAAATCCAATAGTTGAGTATAACCCCGATAAACCCCACATTCCAAACGCCCCACAGTTCTGGATCCCACCTCCCACACCATCACACTCAATCTCAAATAACACTCCGTTTTCCTTCTTATGACATACCTCCGAGCACACTTCGAGCACACCAAGTGAGAGCACCGAGTCGTTAAGTGAGAGAGAGATGTCACAACACAGTAATGCACCTACCGGTGAGGAAGAGGCCTCGTACCACCCGCTGAGAGAATTCTTATATCCCGAGCGCACTGTCACTCCGGGATGCATTATACTCCCGTATAATGCCGGGAAATTCCGTTTCAAAAATGGGATGATCCAGATGTTACCCCATTACCATGGTATGGACTCTGAAAAGACATACCTTCACATTAGGGAATTTGAGGATGTGTGCGATACTCTCAATGATCAAACTTGCACACAAGAGATGATATTACTCAAACTCTTCCCCTTCTCACTCAAAGATAAAGCTAAGACATGGCTATGGTCTTTACCTCCCAGCTCGATTCCATCTTGGAACGAGTTGCAATCGAGATTTCTCAAGAAATTCTTCCCACCACATCGAACAATATCCATAAAGGCTCAAATTCAAGCATTTAGACAATATGAAAATGAGCCATTTCATCGATGTTACGAGCGTTTCAATGAGTTAGTTACTTCATGACCCCATCATGGATTTGATGCAGCGCAAAACATCTCTTTTCTCTATAATGGGATGAATCTTAACTCCAAGCAACTTGTTGAAACCATGGGATGTGGTCCCTTTGTCGACTTAGACGCCCATAATGGTGAACTTCACCTGAGGTATGTCGCCGAGACTACCCAATCCTCGGATACATCTGACCTTAATGCTCAAAATCGAAATCATCAAGTGACCACCACTCCGTCAGTGTCTGGCCTATTTCATGTAGAAAAGAGTTCTATAGCGGACAGTCGGATAGATATACTTGAGAAAGAAGTGCGAGACCTACATGACATATGTGGAATAGAACCAACTGGATCCATACCAAAACCCATTGAAAAGGTTTGTGAAATTTGTGAGGCGGGTCATTCAACTGAGGAATGCCCGACTATACCCGCTTACAAAGTGATGCTTCAAGAGCAAGTTAGTGGTATAGGAGGCTTTAAGGGTAATTTCGGTGCACTGCACGGGAATTCTTACAACCCTCATGGAAAAACCATCCTGGTTTTAGCTATGGGCAACAACATGCTGCGATGAACCCTACTTTCCATATTGCCCCTCCTCCGCCACAACACTTCCAACAAGCTCCACACATGCAAGGGCATGTGCAAGCACCACCACCTCAAGGATCTTATATCCCTCCACCGCGAAGAACTCTCGAGGATACCATGAATCAATTTATCACAAGCCAGACTGTAGCCAATGTTAAATATGATCGTCTGATTGGCGACACAAATGCAAGTATGTCAAAGATACAATCCTCGTTGTGTGTCCAAGAGAAGGGCAAGTTTCCTTCCAAAGGCCAACGACCTCCCCAAGGTCAAACTAGTGTTATCTCCACCTCTACTGAACATCAGGAGCAATGTCAAGCTGTGACCACTCTTCGTAGTGGGAGAGTCGTTGATTTATCACCTCCCCCACACGACACAACGAAAGACAAGGAGATTTTCCTGGCACAAAAGAGGCCGAAGATGTCCCCTTGAATGAGAGTGACAAAGAAGACGCAAGTGAGCCCGAGGTAGTTGTGAAACCACCCTCCATGGCACCGTTTCCTCAAAGGTTGATTCCTTCCCATAAAGGACATCCACGTGAAGACGTGCTAGAAGTGCTAAAACAAGTAAAGATGAATTTAACTTTCCTCGATGCCATTAAGCAAATTTCATCTTATGGAAAAGTCATTAAAGACTTGTTGACGGTAAAGAGAAAGATGAAGGTAAAGAATCTTTCTAGACCAGAATGTAAGCTCCATTCTACTTAACGATCTCCCGCCTAAATTCAAAGATCCCGGTGCACCCACCATTTCCTGCATCATTGGAGAAAACAAAATCGAGAAAGCCTTACTTGATTTGGGAGCAAGCGTAAATATCCTCCCTTACTCCATCTATAGGCAACTTGACTTAGGCGATCTCAAGCACAAAAAGGTCACTCTCCAATTAGCGGATCGAACAGTGAAGATCCCAAGAGGCATAGTCGAGGACATGATCGTCCAAGTGGACACTTTCTACTTCCCAGTAGATTTTGTCATTTGGGACACGTAGCCTTCCTTCAACTCGAGCAATCATGTTCCCATCATCCTTGGGTGCCCTTTCTTATCTACGGCTAACGCAATCATCAATACTCAGAATGGGCGAATACAACTCACCTTTGGGAACATGAACTTGGAAACCAATATCTTCGACATAGCCCAATATACGGGGGAAGAAGATGATCTTCACGCGGTGAGCTTCATAGATGATATAGTAGAGGAGTACTTTGAGGAGAATTATTGCGGAGATGCCTTAGGGTCTTGTCTAGTGTCGATCCACGAGAGTGAGGGGACATACACTGACTTCGAGAGGGAGGTTAGGGAGTTGAGAGAGTTACTCGATGAGAGAGCGTCGGACGAGGACGCGAGAGATGTTAATTGGGTTTTGAGATTCGAGGAGTTACCACCGAGGGATACACACATGGTTACCTCTAGCGAAAAATTTCCAACCCTCGAGTTGAAGAAACTCCCCTCCCATATTAAATATGCATACATAGGAGAGGCTGAGACATTTCCTGTTGTCGTCTCCTCTAGCCTAGACGACAAGCAGGAGGGTAAACTGTTAAAAATTCTGAGGAAGCACCAAAGTGCTTTTGGTTGGTGCATTGCTGATTTGAAGGGGATTAGTCCTTTGATTTTCACTCATAAGATCCATCTCGAAGAGGATGTCAAGACCTCAAGAGAAATGCAAAGAAGGCTTAATCTCAACATGAAAGAAGTAGTGAGAACCGAAATTATCAAGTTATTAGATGACGGGATTATCTACCCAATCTCATATAGCAAGTGGGTGAGCCCCATTCAATTCGTCCCGAAGAAGTCGGGCATGACAGTGATTGAGAATGCTAAGGGAGAGCTAGTTCCCCAAAATATCACCACCGGGTGGCGCATTTGCATTGATTACCGGAAACTCAATGTGGGAACTAGGAAAGATCATTTCACCTTACCATTTATCGATCAAATGCTTGAGAGAGTAGCGGGCCACCCTTACTATTGCTTCCTTGATGGTTATTCCAGATATAACCAAATTGAGGTAGATGTACTTGACCAGGAGAAAACAACCTTCACTTGCCCTTTTGGTACGTTTGCCTACAAACGTATGCCGTTCAGCTTGTGTAATGCACCCGCGACCTTCCAAAGGTGCATGTTGAGCTTATTTAGCGACATGGTCGAGAGAGGAATCGAAGTGTTCATGGATGATTTCAGCGTTTTGGCACCTCTTTCGATCATTGTCTAGAGAAATTGGAAAAAGTAGTTGCCCGGTGTGTGGAAAAGAACTTAATGCTGAATTGGGAGAAATGACATTTCATGGTCATCGAGGGAATAGTTCTTGGCCACATAGTATCATCCAAGGGGATAGAAGTTGATAGGGCGAAAATCGATGTCATAGTTGATCTTCCCCCACCAAAATCGCTCAAGGACGTGCGCTCTTTCTTGGGCCACGCTGGGTTTTATCAAAGGTTCATTAAGGACTTTAGCGCCATCGCTAGACCCTTAAGCAACCTACTCATGAAAGACACCCCATTCGAGTGGACGGAATCATGCCAAAGCTCTTTTGAAAAACTGAAAATCATGCTTGTGTCCGCTCCCATCATGCAAGTTCCGAATTGGTCTTTTCCATTCGAACTAATTTGTGATGCTAGAGATTATGCAATCGGGGATATTTTGGGCCAAAGAAAAGATAAGCAAGCTCATATCATCTACTACGCTAGATGGACTCTTACCGGACCATAACTCAACTACTCTACCACGGAGAAAGAGTTGCTAGCGGTAGTCTTTGCCCTTGATAAATTCCGATCATATCTCATTAATTCTCCCATTACTTGCTTCATCGACCACGCGACTTTGAAATACTTACTTGAAAAGAAAGATGCAAAGTCGCGCCTCATAAGGTGGATCCTACTCCTACAAGAGTTCAACCTCTCCATTAAAGATAAGAAAGGAGTAGAAAACGTCGTTGCTGACCACTTATCACGGCTTTCGTCTGACGTACCTAGTGATCCTATACCCATAGACGAATACTTTCTGGATGAGCAACTTTTTTCCACCTCTCCTTTACCCTGGTTCGCGGATATAGTGAACTACCTTGTCACGAGAGCCGTACCTCCCGACTGGACACCACAAGATAAGAAGAGGTTTATTACTTGGTCGCGCATGATCTCCTATGACGATCCGTTACTTTTTAACTATTGAGCTAACCAAATCATCCGACGATGTGTACCGGATGACGAGATCCCGAAAGTCATCCAGTTTTGTCATTCAGAAGCTTGTGGAGGCCACTTTTCGACGAAAAAGACGGTCGCTAAAATTCTGTAATGCGTCCTCTATTGGCCCACAATCCGGGATGTAAACGATGCTTGCAAATCTTGAAATAGGTGCCAACGGATGGGAGCCATTACTCGACGAGACATAATGCCTCTTACCCCCATACTCATCATTGAGATCTTCAACTGTTTGGGTATTGATTTCATGGGTCCCGTCCCCCCGTCTTTTGGTTTACTATACATCCTTGTCACGGTAGATTACGTTTCTAAATGGGTGGAAGCTATAGCTACTAAGATGAATGACAATAAAGTGGTGATTAAGTTCCTGCAGGAACACATACTTTCCCGCTTCGATGCTCCGAAAGAGATAATCAGTGATAATGGCAAGCACTTTTGCAATAGGCCATTCGCAAAGCTCATGAGAAAGTATGGTGTCGTTCACAAGGTTAGAACGACTTATCACCCACAAACGAATGGGAAGGCCGAACTAGCAAATCGGGAGATAAAGAACATTCTTGAAAAGATCGTTAATCCTACTCGGAAAGATTGGTCACTTAGATTGAACGATTCGCTATGGGCCTATCGTACCGCATATAAGAATCAACTCGGCATGTCCCCTTTCCGCTTTGTGTATGGAAAACCTTGCCATCTTCCCGTTAAATTAGAGCACAAGGCGTATTGGGAAATTAAGAAATTGAATTATGCAATGAACAAATCCGGTGAAGCCCGCAAGCTTCAATTGAATGAGTTAGAAGAACTACACAAGGATGCATATGAGAATGCTAAGATTTCCAAAGAAAGGATAAAACTCGCACATGATAACATTATTCGATGCAAAGAGTTTCTTCCCGGGCAAAAAGTTCTTCTCTATAACTCTCGACTTCATCTCTTTCTGGGCAAGTTGCGGTCACGATGGTCTAGCCCGTTCGTTGTGAATAATGTTTTCCCTCACGGAGCTGTTGAATTAGACGATTTAAAAGGGGGAAATACATTCGAAGTGAATGGATAACGCCTAAAGCCATATCTAGAGGCGTGTGTGGAAGAAGTCGACACCATCTGGTTGTCGGAACCCATTTACGGGGTAGAGTGAGGTATTACAACGAGGTCGTCGCACCCCCGACGCGTATGGGGTGAGAGTCGTGTGTGTAGTGAGAGTCGTGTGTGTAGTGAGCGTCGATAGGACTAGGGTACATTCTGGAAAGAGCATTCACATTTTTGGAGAATTGAGTCAAATCGCGTTGATCATTAGTATCGAGAGATTTTAAACCAAAATTGATCGGGAGTATGTTGTGAATGTGAAAATTTTCGGAGAAGAGAGTTCAAAACCAAGTTAGGGGAAAATCCAGCCTAATCAAAAAAATCCAACCCAAAAACCCTGGGCCGGACCGGTTCCTTTATTTTAAGGGCGGCCCGGTCCGCCCTAGACCGGTTCCTTTAATTTTAAGGTGGACTGGTCCGCTAGTCGAATTTGCCTGAATTTTAAAGGATCGGACCGATCCGCCCCTACCCCGGACCGGTCCGCCTTCTGCAAATTTGTTTTTAACCCTTCCCAAATTCACACCCTTTTCCCTCCAAACCCGTTCCCTCCAATTTCAATCCCTACACTCACCCCTTCACCTATAAATACACACCCATACCCTCCCTGTCTCTTCACACCTTCAACCAAAATCCTCCCTTCTCTCTCCCTAGTTTTCCAAGAAAAAATCCCTATTGTTATCATGGCCCAACGCGCTGCCCCCACCAAGTATGACTCCACCGATATCCACCCCTCCGGCCATGAAGAATTCTGCTCCCGCCAAGAGGAGCGGTGGTACCATCGATTCTTCGGTTTGGATCGCAAACTCCATATAGAGCACGCTGTCAAATGGACCGAGCTACCCAACTCCATCACTGCCCTATTCATGGCTCGGCGCTGGTGCCGATTCCTCAACAAACCCTATGAAGTAGTTTGGGCAACCGAAGTCCGATCATTTTATGGCACCCTTTTTTGGATGGGCCAATTCAAGGCCCAAGCTTATGTGGATGGGAATGTCATCCCATTTTCATTGGCTCTTCTCATGGCCAAGTTGACCGAGTACGATGTTCCAGACGTTTAAGACTTCACCTATCCACAGAACGTCCCTCCGGTCGCTAATGAATTTATCATGGCCCGCATTGCACTGGATGTGGCTTGGACGGGGTAAATCCTCACCGTTGGATGCCTTAACGAGAAGGCGCGACTCAGTTTTTAGATTGTGTGCACCAATATATTGCAAACGTCCAACGATTTTGCAATGCAGCCCCGATAAGCCACTTTAACCTATCACCTCTTTGACCCCCACACTTCCATCCACTTGGCCCGTGCTTTATACGCTGATATCATCAATGCGTCCTTGGATGAGCAGGGTACTACCCCACTTCCCTATGCCCGTTTGATCACTTTTATCCTCAAGGATGCTGGCATAGCGGTGTCGCTCGATCATACTCGCATTCCCGGTCCTTTTGGATAAGAGACCCGGACTAAGAGTGCCAAACAACCAGCTGTACTACGGGCACGATGTGGAGATGATAGTGAGGAAGAGGCAATCGGTGCGGATGTCGAAATGGGGGATATTGGTCCAGATGAAGAGTCGGCAGACGAGGAGGACGACCTAGATTTTGAGTGGGCGGGTAGCAACCTCACCAACCGAATGGCGGCACTCGAGACGAACTTCGGCAACTTTTTGACCGATTACCGTCGCGACACGGTAAGGGGATCCTAATGAGCCAAGGGGATCGTATATCGACACGGTCCTTTTTGATACTCCGTTTCCAGGCGGACATATATCGAAGCCAAGGGGATCCTAATGAGCCACTGCCACCCTATTGCTATGACCCCTATGGCCCTGATGTGCCCGGTTCTTCCCATCCCCCGCCCCAGTGAAGCTTGATGTGGTTCTGCAGTTTTTAATTATTTTTCCCTGCTCACATGTTTGTATGCTTTTCCTGTAATTGTACCACAGTCTTGTTTGTTATAAAATCTGCATTTTACTCCATTTGTTTGTCTCATTTATCGCACTTATTATTTTGCGTTGTTTAGATTTGAGTCCTTTTTGCTTGAGGACAATGCAAAAGTCTAAGTTAGGGGGGTCACAAGTGCGTATTTCTAAAACTTCACAAATTTTCAAAAATGCCCAGAAATTTTCAAAAAAATCATAAAATTGTGAAAAATCCAAAAATATTTTTGTTCAAAATAAATAAAAATTGGAATTCAAATTTTTCAAAAAGATCGTTAAAAGTCGGTTTGAAGTCTCAAGTTGTAAAAATTCAACATACACAAAGCCGAAATTGACTAAAGATGGAAATTGAGCGAAAATTGACGACTTAACGAATAAGTGTGGAGATTAACAAACCCGGTGAGATTTGCGCCTATCCCTTTTGCGAGTTTTTAAATCAATTTGAGTTAATTGTTAACTCAAAGTTCTTTTTAGCACCTACAAAGTCGTCAAGGATCTCAATCCTTTCATTTTGATCGGTTATGAAGAATGTGTTTAATATTGCTTTGAAAAACGTGCCAAAATTGATCTCTAAACTTAAATTCATCTCGAAACACATATGGTAACGCAATTGGTACTTTGGACAGTGAAGTAGGCCCTTGTTTGCCACCCAAAAATATTGGCCAGAAAAAGATGCGAAAAATCACCCCTTTTGCAACCCAAATTGAGCCGAATAAAATTTTCCTTTCGTTTGACAACCCAAAAAAACCAAATATACCGGAATTGTGAAAAATGGAAAAATTCAAAATTTATTCCAAAAAGTGCATAAAGGGGGGCAAGAAAAAATAGATATGCTCAACAAAAATAGCAAGAAAAGAAAAGAAGTGAAAAAACAAAAAAAAATAGAGAAAAAGAAAAAGAAAAAAAAATGAGCAATAGCCCGGAAAAAGCACAAATGTCATCATAAATAACGTTTCCAATTCCATCCTTACCTACCATTTTCATTTTACCCAATATACTTTAAAACCCGAAAAAGTCCTAACCGAGTCTAAATTGCAAAATTGGTTACCGCGTGGAGAGCTAATACATCAAAAGATAATAAAAGAGATTGAATGCGCGAAAAAGAGGCAATGTTCCCGTTTTTAAAACCGTAATCCGTTGATGAGATCCTATCACTATATAAAAAAAATTCCGTCTTTCTACTTGTATGCGTGACTTTGTGTCCATTACACTTACTCTTTTATCACGCATATCGAGAGAATAACCATAATTCGAGCGATTCGTTTGTGAGAGCATTCCGTGAAAAATTGAAATCAAAACGAATTTTCAGATATGTAACGTACTGATCAATCAGTGGAAATTGGCGGTTATATTTCCGGCTTCGCACACACGCACTATGATTTGAGACTATTGAACATGACTTGATGATGACTATTTTCTGGGAAAGATTGATTTATATAATTTTTAGGTATTTTGATTTTTCTTTGAGTCGAATTTTGTGGGTATATTCTCTGCAAACCCTCACGAGACACAACTCGTCCTACTAGGGTAACCTAGGGGTTTAAAGGCTTGTTGCATACCCTAAATGCAATCGTTTGCCCGCGAAAAAGGTATTCTATCCTAATAAAATGTTTTTCAAGAATTGAGTCATGCTAGGATTCTTTTACATTGCTCGGGACGCGCAAAGTTCTAAGTTAGGGGGTTTGATTAGGCATAAATTCTTCCTAATTTATCCCTTAATTTAGTTACTTTTAGCACCTCGAACAACGTAATCGATTTGACTTTATCTCATAATATTGCTATTGACTTATCCTAATGAGTACACCGAGTTTTTAGTATTTCGTATAGCTTTTACAGGTATTTGATGTCAAGAAACGAAAGAAGGAGACCCGAAGAATAAAGAAAGACAAGAAGGAAAGTCAAATGGGAAAAAGCATAATTTTTACCCGGAATTCGGATGAGGTACCTAAAGAGAAGTTGAAGATATCTCATTCACGAGCACATAAGAAGAAATAGAACCTCAATCGGAGTCACGGAACAAAAGATATGAGCAGTTAAAGATGAGGAAAAAAGTCAAACAGGCAGACCGGTCTGTCCCTACCCCGGACCGGTCCGCTGTGCCAAACTCCAGAAGACCCCGGATCAAAAGAAAACCGAATAAGGGTGAAAAATAAAAGAATCGGTCCGCCCTGGACCGGTCCGACCATCAAGATTCTCAAATCTTATCTTCTTCTAAAAAGAATCTTAATGCAACTGAAACTCTTGAATTGTTGTAGGGTATAAAAACCCATTTTATTATCATTATTTGGACGTAGAATTTTAGTTAATTTTCCATTCTTTTTCAGAAACCCTAGTTTAGATACAATTTTTTCTTTTAATTCCAAGATTGAAGCTTTGATCAGATTTCAGTAATTACCAGTAATTCTAGCTAATACTTTGAGTGCTTTGGTAAGATTATTAAGTAATTTCATCTGTTTAATTTCTTTTTACATCATTCTACCAATTTTCCATAGTTTAATCATGTTTTTCTGCAAATCAAACACTGTTTTCATTATTTTCAGCATGCTAGGCTAGATTTTCTAAGGCCGGGATACATGAGCCCAGCCAGATGTGTTAGTTGCATGTGTATGACATTAATCCTCTGAATTTAGTGATTGATTACAATCGTATTGCGTAGCAACACAGCAATTGTAGATCTTTATATCTCGTTTGCCTCTGGGTAACCGAGATGATTTAGAATGCAATTCGAGTGTCACTATCACGACACCGATTTACTCATCCTCAGATTAAGTATGACGCGGGCTTGACCCTCGTATACATAATGCTTGGGAGTACTAAATTCTTGGTTAATATTAATCAGTTAAATTCACGATTAGTATTATATTTGCAATACACTAGGGTTGGGGGATTGTGTTCTCGTCCCGTTTTTCTCATACATAATTTAAAGTTTTAAATCAGTTTTCATTTGCAGTTTAGGTAATTTAGTATAATTTCATCTTTTCATAATTGCATTTAGTTTAATCAATTCCAAAAACCAAAACATTTTTTCCTTTCTTTTTAGAGTCAATGTTATGATTCCTTTGTCTTTTCCCGTCGTCACAACTTCTTGGTCTTAGTTCCCTATGGATACGATCCCGACTTACCGGGTTTATTACTAACACGATAGGCTTGCACTTGAGCCTAGAGTGAATGAACATTAGAGACACATTCTGAGTCGCGTCACTCGTATGATCCTATTTAGATTTTTTAATAGATAATGTAAATAACTGTATAGGGGATTGAAGTTTTATATTAGAAACTAAGTGTGTAAGATTTTTCAATAGATAATGTATATTAAATTTCTTTGGATTGAAGTGCATATGATTCCTAATTGTAAATGTAAATCAATGTATAGGGAATAATAAAGAACCTGACTCGGGGACCCATCGTAGGATTCGGGTCCCGGGGAGAGGGGATCCGAAGTTGGTCAGGTGTATGAGCGAAAAAATAAACCCTACGCCTATAGTGCGCACCGTCATGGTTACGTACAATAGCGAGAGGGGTGAAGTCAGCACTCAAATACGTTGTGTGGGTACTCACACAGGTCACCCTTTAAACACTGTCCCTTATGATAATTACCTATTGTACTCGCACAGGGAACCTTTTATACAAACTCGAACAGGTCACCTCTTCTATCAAGACAAACGTAACTATAGAAAATAATCTGGTCATCCCCATAAAGTAAGCACAAGCATTACTAAGTTCCCCTAATCCAGTTATCTAGTTATACATGATAAACAGAGAGTGGTGATTTTAGACTGGACAATTACCTGAGTTTTAAGCTTGTACGGATGAGGCAATTGATTTTCCTCCCAATCCTGTCGTCATGGCCCCTATGTCAAACCCCAACCAGGTTGATCAAAACCATCCATAGTACAACCAACCTGCTAAGCCAGTACACTCATTACAAGCCTCCATGAAAAGACTTCCCCTCCAAAATTATGGACTAGAACAATGGCAAATTGGCCATTTGCTTCAATATCTCGTTCCACTATGGGAGAAAATTTATTAACTTCATTATTATAACCATTTTCTTATAGGCTCGAGATAGGCATTTCTTCAGACACTGCAGGAGAAGTAGCAACTTCTAATAGTGGAGTATGAAGAGAAAAGGTGTGGAATTGATTACTAAATCTCCTGTGAACACAATATTAGTTTTTCAAAACAACATTTAGTGATGGCCTATCAAGAAATGTTATCGAGGATAATGAACGAGACGGAGAACTAGACATGCTAAGCTTGCAGTGAATGGTAAGTCCTTGAAAACCATGAACAAGCTATCAATGTCAGCTAGTAATCTAACTGGGAGTTCCCCTTCATCTCGAGCTTCCCCTGATGGCTTTCTCTTCATTTCACAATCGCTTTTTGATGTTTTCCTTGCATAAGGAGTGGGAGATCGTGGAACCTTATAGTAGACAGAAAACACAATTTTGCAGGAAAGAACCTATCAATTGATTAAATACCAATCAGAAATTAGATGAAATGAGGCACATTTAATCGAATTAATCATTATAAATGCTATTGAAAACTACATACTCCCTCCATCGTCCATCCCAAAATAATAGTCCATATATGAAAATGACACTTTTTAAGGATATACTCCATTAATGGCAAACATCACAGCCATTGAATTTATTTCGTTGATTACATCCCAAAAATAAAAGTGGACTCTTAATTTGGGACGTCCGAAAAAGGGAAATGGACACTTAATTTGGTACGGGAGGGAGTATTACAAATTCAGTACTATATGTTGAAGCTACCAAGTTGTTTCATGGCTCAATATGTGTAAGAAGTGATCGAGACTATTTCTCTTCTTTTTATTTCATAAAAAAAGGATTTGTAAACTCGCTATTTTAGGATCAACTCGGTGAAACAAAAGCTTCCTTCGTACTCTGCAGCTCATTCGATAAGCAACAACAGTATGCCCAAGAGCAAAAAACACATACGAGCAACACAACAAGAGCAACATAAGCACAACAGAATATCACGTATGTATATTCTCATTTATTTATTCTTCCTTTTGTCCTCAATTTTATTTGCAATAAAAAAGATTTACAGAAACAACTTCTGCTTATTTCCCATGGCCTCCATGAGAGCAACTGCATCAACCATCTCTATGCACAAATATTTTTCCTCCTTAAAGCTCTTATATTATGTAAACCAAATACACCAATCAAATCCACATTCTTCCAACTCCCACTTCTTTTACATTGACAAATTCCAATATCCAGAACAAATATTTTGTATAAATTCACAGTGCCTTCAAAAATAAAAATCTGAATCAGCATTAAAAACACTGTATCAATCAGTAACAAGCAGGATTTGATATCTAAAAATCTAAAACGTAATGTGGGAAGCTAAATAGATGAAAGGAAGCATTAGTTTTTGATAAAATTACAAGATGGGTTAGGTCAAGTGGGCCAGACTAAATTGGCAGCCTAACAAATCGAGATTTTATTAAAAATCTTTGATTCAAATTAAAATAACAAAACTCTTAAATTCAAATTAAGATTCAACAATTTTACTGCAATAATAAAAATAGGATAAATAAGTTAAAAGATCTAAACTTACGTTTCAAGTAAGCATCAAATAAGTTCTCAGTGACACCTTTAAGGGTATCATCAACTGGAAGAATGTGCACACGCTTTCCATATTTGGCATCACCAGACTGATGCACAAAAACCACATCTCCAAGCCCAATCCTCAAGTTTGATCTGACAACCTTATTCATCCTGATCTTTTGTGCATCACAAATGTCGTCAGCAAAGGCAATACAGATAGTATATCTTCTTTTCTTTCCTGAACATCAAAAAAGGTATAACATAAATAAACTTGATGGATGGTATGAATATAAAAATTAGCGAAAACTATGTCCTATTCCAATCTCAACAATCACGTGAAAGAAGTTGTGTTGTTAAATCCCATGACAAAGTCCATGAACTCCATCACACCCTTCACACCACACTAACCTTAAAAGGTGAAACTCCAAGTACAATATCAACAGTTATTACATAGCAATGCTAGGTACTTATTCCAAAGAAGGCTTATATCATTTTTAAAACACAATTCCATTATGTAGTTTGATTAATATGTAGAAAATATGGAAAAGGAATATGGAAGCTATAATGATTAGTATACTTGAACAGTTCGGGAGAAATTATGACTAGAAAATACAAGGATTGGACCAAAAAAAGTTTTCAGGTCATAATATACAATTGAGAAAAATCTTGGGCGAAGGTACAAAATTCTTCAAAAGTCAAGTTATGTCTTAAGAATGGTTCTTGAAATAAGAGACTATACCATTTTGAGACTATACCATTAATATAAAATTGAGAAATATCTTATATGAAGGAATGAAGTATTTTTTTCATAGTGGTTCCTATGGAGACTATACCATTTTGACAAATGAAAAACACAATGTTCAGCAATAATGCTTTAGAACATGCCTCGCATGGTATGTTTAGAGAAGGAACAAAGTTTCTATCATTACCACTCAGATGCAGGATAAGGAGCAAGCGAATAGAATATACTTTAATCCAAACTTAAACTAACTATGCTACTAATTGGTAACTGATGGGATACATCCATGATTATAGGTACTATATTTAGAAGTCTAAAGTAAAAAATTCCAAAATCTAAACTCATAATTCAACTTTCTAATTGGTGGGATAAATTCTTAATTATAGGCTACTGAACTCTAATAGTCGTATTAAGAGTTGAATTTATAATTCTTAATGCACCATGACTCCACGGTACTCATTACAACTATACTATGTTTACAAGTAATTTTGGTACTAACTACTACTTGTCCTAAAATATACCCTATGTCCCAAATTAAAAGTCCACTAATCCTTTTTCAGGGTTGCCGCTTTCTTTTTTTGATATAATCAACTAACCAAATTACACGATAGTGAACACGTGTTACAATTGATTGAGTGTATCGTTAATCTACATAAAAACGAAGTAATAGGGACTCTTAATTTTGGAGGAAGTATTAGGACAATTAATTACTAACTACTCAACTCCCTAATTAATAAAATGCATCCTTAATTATATAATACTAAACTGTAATCCTACTACGAATTGAATTCATAATTCCAAATTAAGTGTGACTCCTAATAACTCATTCATTACAAAAAGGCATTATTATTTAGAAGTTTAAACTAACTATGCCACTAATTAACTATTTCATTACCTATCCACTTTTATCTTTAATTATAACATTAAATACAATAAAATCCTCTCTCTTCCTGTCCTTAAAAACTAAAATAACCTTGTGTGCATTCCCTATGTTATATTAGTTCACATATGTTAATATTCAAACCTAAATCTCTAACCTATATTAATTCCTATCTTAATTTCACGATATACAAATAAAACTTCCAATCAACAACTCCTATGAAACAAACACCTTCGAAACCCTAACTTCAGCAACTTTCAACAATCACACTAACCACAAATCAAAATTCAACCTTAAAAACAACAGAATCAAAAGAACACACAACAAATAAGCACTAACAACAATCAAAAACCTTGATTAAGATCGTATCCCCACAAAAAATCATTACGTAATCATAGAAATCCTAACCAATTCACACCTAAATCTCTAAGTTGTAGTAATTCCAATCTTAATTTGAGAATATACATATAAAAATTCCAATCAACAACTCCTAAGAAACAAACACTTCCAAAACCCTATCTTGAGCAACTTTAAACAATCACACTAACCACAAATCAAAATTCAACCGTATAAACAACAGAATCAAACGAATAACATGATAAAATACCTTGATCAAGATCGTATCGCCACGAAAAAGCTGAAGCTTCTCCATTGTATTAGGACGAAGCGAAACGACGGAGTTATCATTATAACATATAACCAAATCTTCAAACCCTATATTTCTCCTAAAATGCATATGATAGATTTGAGTTATCATTGTAATATATACCTAAAGTGAAGCGAAACGACGTAGGATAGAGAGTTACCTACGATCGAGAGAGAGAGGGAGAGAGGGAGAGAGAGACTAAGCTAAGCGACGAAGCTATGGTCTATCTCAAGCGGGAAGGTTGAAAATACATTAGAGAGAAGGGAATTTTTTTAACACTTTTAAGTCTTACGAGGGGATACATGTGACTCTCACGTGTTGCATTATTCATAAACCAAATCTGATCATCCTTATAATAGCACACAAATGTTAAAAGATTTTGAGAAAAAAACTAAAGAAAACTAAAATACAAAAGAAATTACCATCTTGACCAAAAAATTCAAAATTTAAAGCCAAAAACAAATATGACAAATTTATTATGGGAATCAACATTATAGACTAAATTACGAATGAAAGACACAATAAAAGTCTTGAATTTGACATACTTCAACCACAAACACAAATTGATAAATATCGATTATAGACTAATATGAAACTTTATCTAGGCCATCGAGATTACAAACTCTATCCTTACTTCTTTAAACCATCTTACATAGAAAAATGGTGAAGTTACTGTCACTTTTCCATCTATTAGCCTTCATCATCTTGAAACAAATCATTTATATAGATCCGTGGTCAGTTCTTGAAATCATATTACCAAAAACTACCAAATATTATTTGGGAATATGATTTCTATTCCAAGAAACTACCAAATATTATTTGGGAATATAGAAATCATATTCCCAAAAAATACCAAATATGTACTCTAGATGTTAATTAACAAAAAATAGTAATCAGTTCTTGAAAAACAAAAGGTGCTAGTTGAGCAAGTATATAATGTTACCTACAACTTATAGAAATTAATTTAACCCAGTGAACTAAAAGAACTTCAAACTTAAGTATACCTGGTGTATTGCAAATCTCCATTTGAAACCTTCGTTTTAGCTCTGTAAAACTAAACAAAAATTAGTCTCCATTCGAATCCAGTCAGATATATACATAAATGCAACAAAGAACCCAAAATCCAAAAAAGCCCTAATTTGAAAAAAATCAAAAGCTCCATTTGAAACAAATCAAAATTCTAACAGTTGAAGCCCAAACATGTACTCTTGAACCCTAAAACTGAAACTAAATGATTTAAGAACATGATACTGAATCGAATGTAAATCAAACCTAGAAAAAAGTAGTAATCGTGTTGCATAATAGGTCGTGTAAGATCTTATAGATCAGTTGAATAGAAGATGTGGACAAAACGATAAGCAGGCCCAAATCTTCAAACTCTAGATTTCCCCCAAAATGCATACCTAGATACAATAACAAATATACCTTGTAGTCTAATAAAATCCCAAAATTATTAACTAAATGGAATACAAAATAGTTAGATGATAAAAATAATAATAATCAACATGTCTCAAAGGGGAAACTGTAAGGCAAAACAGTATTGAACCGAGAAAATGTACAAAATATAAGTTGAATAATAAAAAATACCAATGTGTGAGTTTAAGCCTACAAACTTATCTTGTAAATAGCCTTTCAACTTTCCATGATTTTTTCTGATACCTTATCCAATTAAAAGAACACGACACATAAACATAATTCTTGTCAAAAGGAACACTAAAAGCATGTGAAGAAAAAAATACAAAAACAAAAAAACATATGGTTTGTCGTACGCTTCTTCACTCAACAACAGTTTTGAAGAGAGACAATAAGTGGTATTTTTACAAGATAGAAAACCTTAGGCCCTGTTTGGTTGTGAAAATTGTTTGATTATGTAAATTAGTTCATTGTGAATTGTAAATGAGTGGATTTAAAATGAGTTTAAATCCAATTTTATGCAATGTTTGGTAGTCTGAAATTTATGTTAAGGTTCTATGAGATTAAAGGAGGGGGATGGGGGAAGAGAGGGGATGAGGGAATGAGAGAGAGGTAGAGAGAGAGAGAGAGAGAGAGAGAGAGAGAGAGAGAGAGAGAGAGAGAGAGAGAGAGAGAGAGAGAGAGAGAGAGGAACATGCACTTTATGTGACTTCTATTTCAAATGGATGCATTTCATAATTTTTGTGAAATGATCTAATTTCAAATTTTACACATGAATTAAAATTGGGCAATTAATGAATCCTTTCGTTCATGAACTCAAACACAATTAATGGATCAATTTATAAATGGACCAATTTATAAATGGGTCAATTTATAATTTTGGGATAGAAGAATAAATCCTTGAGAATCTGAAAATCCTAGAAAATAAATGATTTGCTAAACTAAACACCATGCTTTCTTATGTGAATTGAAATTTCCAGTACTCAAAATAAAAATAAAAACTTAAATCTAAATCAAAAGTCATATGAGAGATAGAGTGGTCAAGAAAATACCTAGTGGGGTCTGACGGGAATACCTCGTAGGGTCTGGCGGGTGGAGGATATATCGAAGGACAAAACGATAAGTATACCCAAATATTATAGATCGAGGTCTTATACATCTCGATCGATCTGGGTTCGAGATCGACAGAGAGAGGATAGAGAGTTACCTGGAATCGAGAGAGAGAGAGAGCGAACTAGATGTCGAGAGTTACCTTCAATCGAGAGAGAGAGAGAGAGTAGTGGAAGAGAAACATATGAAATTGAGCGGCTATCTCAAGCGAGAAGGTTGAAAATACAATAGAAGGAGGGAATTTTTTTTAACACTTTCAATTCTTAGAAGGGTATACACGTGACTCTCTCATGTTCTATATTACTCTTGTATTATTTATTAATATGTTTGTATCAGGAATGGACACTTACAAATTTTTTAAGTGACTAAAATTGTTACAAATTTTGTAAGTGTCACGAACACTTATAAATTATTTTTTAAATTAGTTATAAAAAGACAATTTGGTGTAGTGGCTCTGGGGTTGTAGAGAAACACCATAGTGTGTGAAAGTGTAGACACGGGGAGTTTTAAATTTGGGTTGAACTATTCTAAGGCCACTAGCATTGGTTACCTCTCCCAAAAGCACGGTCTTAACTTTAGTATCAAAAGTATTAGTATCATCAAAGCATATCCCACACTTTTCATCATTGATTCAGATGGTGCCTAAGACTTTATCCAATATCTACGACCTAGACTCCAAATATAATTTGGCATTACTCGAGTATCTCAATATCTCTTCTAACTCCACAATCCTAGACAAGATCAAACACCTAGACTCTTCAATCGCAAGAATCTCATTTTTTAAAACCTCAATCAAACCACGAAGGCTATCTCTCTCTCCCTCAACACGCTCGAGCTTCTCCTTAAGAGTCCTCTCACCTTACTTAAGATCTTAAATAAATTTAGCATTATTATTTCTATGGTGCATTCTTTTATTTTATCTTCTAAATTAAAATTGGGATTTTTTTATCTTCAATAACTCCACTTATAACTCTCAAAAGTCCATTCTAAGATCACTAACTTCCTCATCTTTTTTTGTTGTTTCTTATTCATGGCTCCTCTCATCACTAGCTTGGGAACCTAAAGATCAAACTTTGAAACTGTCATGATCATGATTATCGTCATCGAGTAAAGACACTTTGTCTAACCCCATATGACTAGCCATTAACGCGGTGTAGTTACGATCAATGGGGAAATGGATTTCCTCTTCTTAGTCACTATTACTAAGGGTGGTATTATATACCTTTCGTAACTCTCCCTCCTTCCTTAGTCTAGTGGGACACTCATGAGAATAGTTCCTAAACACTTGGCATTCAAAGCATTAGTCCAGGTCATCCACCTTCTTAGGAGCATCCATATTCTTCCTATCAGAATCCGACACGTCCTATTTTCAAGAATTTAGGTCAATACCCTACTCTTTCTTTAGAGGACTCATATTCATCTCATAGGTTTAAAGGTCACCTATAAATTCTTGGATTATGATAACGACGAAACCACCTAGGGAATCGAGGACTGCGACTTTAGCATTAAATCTTCAAGGCGACGACCTTAAGATATTACGCATCACTCTAGACTCGAGGATAGGTTATCCTAAGTTGAAAGAGGAATTGACAATAACCTAAAAGTTGGCATTAAACTCATCACAAGGATCATTCTCTAAAATCTTAATCATCTAAAACTTCGTTGCCAAATTTTGCAACTTGGAAACCCTAATAGTATTTGTCCCCTCATATGTGGATCGTAAAATATCCTAAACAACCTTTGTGTTGTCGCAAGTCATAACCTGTCTAAAATCTTTGGTGGTCAAACAGAAAAAATAATTAGGCAGAAATATGATTAACAGGGTTAATCAACTGTGTTTTTATAAGCCGCAAGTCATTTAAAGAAACCTTTAATCACAAAAATGAAATTGAATATATGACAAAAAATGTGTAACCTAAATATCTAAGTAATTTTATTTACAAAAATTCTTTACTTAATTTTTAATATAAACTATAAACCAACCATTAAAAGATAATTACCGTGCAAACAAGTAAAGCAACAAGAAACCACAACACAAGGATTTAATGTGGTAAAGCCTCCCCAGAGGAAACATCCATAAGGGCATCTACGCCCCAAAACAAAAATAAATTCAATATAAATAAGAACAACTTGCAAATATAAGAAATATCAGAAAAATGGACAAACGAAATAGCTAACTAAGATACCCTCTTAAATGTAGGTAATAATCCTTTGATTGTTGATGTATCAGTCCCAAGTTGAATGGATCAACAAAGTTTCCAAATATTAACAAAATATAGTGGATTTTGTGCGAGGTGTAGTGATGTGAAGAACACTAACAAAATACACTCTATCTCTCTCTCTCTCGCTCTCTCTCTCTCTCTCTCTCTCTCTCTCTCTCTCTCTCTCTCTCTCTCTCTCTCTCTCTTAATGTTTTACATAATTCTTTTTTAACACAACATAAGATCTCAACATGCATGTACATAGTCTCTAGATTCTTGAAATCAGAACTCATATTTTAATAAATATTTTTAGTCTTAAGTTTTAGAAACTGAATTCTCATAAAAATAACCCTAGTTCTGAAAATTTTTTACAAAAACAATTCGTTTTCCTTTGAAATAGATATATACAAATATCTCCCAAAGTTATTTGGTGAATCTCAAGAAGTGAAACATAAACGAAGCGTTTCAAAATTTTGGCTTTGTAAAAATAGAAAGGTTAAAAACTAAAACCAAATCAACCTAGAGAAGTATAATCGTGTAAGATTTGATCTAGATTTAAAACTCAGTTTCAATTGATTTAAAACTTAGTTTCAATTGATTTGAAACGAGTTAGAAAACCCAAATATATGAAACTATCAAAAGAAGCCTCTTATATTTCTTCTCTCTTTCTAGTTCTTTCTGTAGGTTTTGTTTTCTCTCTCTCTTTAGAGCTCTTTCTCCTTTATTTAACTCCCCTCTCTCTCTCTAAGAAACTTTAATCTCATCTAACCAAAAATTGAATTTTTTATGAAGATGGGCTTTAGATAGGATAAGTTAAGCGACGGTTTCAACCGACTTAAATCAACAATGTAGATTGAATGGTTTAAAGTGATGTAAATTCAAATCCTGAAGATTATTCTTAGTAACTAAGCTTGACTTGGTCAACCGATTAAAGGTTATGATGTTTGGTCTATAATTCAGCTAAAAACCCTAATTGCTAATGACCTTTGATAAGAGTTGATCTAATGGTTGAGAGTTGAGGGTCAACTTAGACGTAGAAGAAACATAATATAAGGTAGCATTATTTAGCCAAATATTATCTTAGTAATTAAAGTATAAAGATGTCATTATTAAAAATGTGTAAAAATTCAATTAAAAATAGAAGAAAATTATTCTAAATTTACTATTTTCACACTATATTTTATCAAAAAAATCCATTTGCACAATTTTATCATTATTAAGCATAGAATTGAAAATTTATTGATTTTAATTAAATCCAATTAAATCAGTTTTAATTCTTAAAAAATTATTGAAATGATCTTGAAAAATTCAAATTTATGCAAGTGTGTGAATTCAGTGTAGTGAATTGATTTTTCCATTTTTCTCTGTTGTTCTTGATTAAATACATGTCTTGGTGTTGATTGAATTCCCTTTAGGGTCTCTAGTCTTTAATAAATCTTTAGAGAGATCTCTTTTAAAAATTAAATGTTTTGGCACAATATCCAAACTAGTTGAACACTTGATAATCTAGACTTAACAAACCTAATAAGTCTTCTATCAATAATTTTTAGTCTTCACATCCATGGAATTAGATATCAAGGCATTCTTTACAGCTATTATCCAAGAGTCAAACATTTTAGGAACACCATCTTTAGTGGGAGGAATACCCATGGTCAACCGAGTTCCAAATGTTCTCCCCGATCGATTTACTGAATAATCGCATCCGTACCTTCCAATATGGATAGTTTAACCCATCAATTAATGAATTTTGGCTCACGAAACTTCCTTCTCAGTTAAACTCCATTTAAATCCTAAATAAGCACAAAATATGGATCTAATATAAAAAACTGGTGTAACCCACCCTGATACCATTTTGCGAAGGTGAAAGTGCCCTTGGGTTTGTAGAGAAATACCATCAATTTTTAATTTTCACACTTTTAATAAACTTTCCATTGAAACAAAACGACAATTGTTGCGTTAAATAATTTTTAAAACTTTAGTCTTGACCTAAGCATGCATCTTAGTGAGTATAAGAAATATGAAAATAACCAAACCACAACACGACGATGAACGAGGAAACCCATAATGGAAAAAACCTTGGACGTCCCAACCACACAAGTCCACTACGATACAGGTCTAATTACAAAGACAAAATAGACTTACTCACAGACTCCATGCCTTCAAGCCTTGAAGTGATTCTTCATCCCATGCTAAGTTCTTCGCGGCCACTGTTGGATGCCTTCCAACATTCAAATAATGAAGGAACATTCCCACTTCTCGATATCCCATTGATATCACTTGTATTATGACCAGTCCAACAGCTGCTCAACACAAACATGATCTCCACCACTTGAAATGCTCATAGTAAGAAGAAACAATTGGTATGGTCTAACACTGAAGAGATAAAAAACACACATATATATGTAGGATTCTTATATCTCAAACTTCGGTGTAAACTAGGGTTTGGGAGGGAAAATATATAACTTGGAAAATCATTTTTGCAAAAATCTCATTTAAAACTGACGTCACACCTAAATATTTATAAAAAACATGTTTTTATAAGGCGACAAGTTTTTTGAGAAAAGTCATTCGAAAAAAATATATGGTTCATTGGAACGGAGTATGCCTTCTCATTCGAATGAAAATAGCAAACTCGTTTGAACAACTATCAAATGACCTTCTAACAAACGTTTCTCTATAAATAATGAAACCTCATTTGAAGTAGGGGTGGCAATTCGGGTTAGCCGTGTCATTTTCGGTCGTGTTGATTTTTATTTTAGTATAAGTTTTAGGTACTCTTAAATCTATACAAGTTAAACAGGTCATGTTCGGGTCATTTCGGGTTATTACCGTAAACGGGTTATCGGGTCGAAAATTGCCAGCTCTAATTTGAAGTTCATTTGAATCTCATTTGAACGAAGCCATATATCTTATTTGAGCAAAACTATAAACTCATTCGAATGAATATGGCAAACTGATTTGAATGAATTAAACAAAAACTATTTTTTCTGTAAAAAAAATGCTACGAAAACTTCCTCATAAATATTAATAAAATAAATCCAAACATATCCTGGGTTCAAACATAAATATGTATTCATACCTTAATTGAGATCTCTCGGATGTTAAGGATAAAATCTAGGCATGTTACTCAATGTATACTCGATGGTGTTTTAACCTTATCGCATGATCTTCAATCACACATCATAGTCTTGAAGTACACACAACTTGACGCGACTAAGATTTTGTCTCAAAAGTGCGTTTTCCTCTAGGCTCAAGTGCAAGCCTGTCGCTCAAGTAATAACCCAGTAAGTCGGGATCGTATCCACAGGGATCGAGATTGCCAAATAGTAATAAGAAAAATTATTAAATCTTAAAATGATTTCTTAAAAGAAACAAAAAGATGATTAATGATTGGGAAAATTTATAGTGAAATAAAAATTTACTTAAGAAAAAACAAAATGAAAATTGCAAAAAAATTTAGATCTGACAAATGGGAGAAAATAGGGTAGGGTACAATCCCTCCATCCTTAACAAATTACCGTATAGAATACTATAATTGTAAATTAAAATTATTGACTAGATCCGGTCTTTATAAATTCTAAGCATTACATATATGAGAGATCTAGCCCGCATCATATGAAATCAAAGATAGATATAAAGCGGTGAATGATAAATCATACTCGCAAAGCGTTCTTAAACATCTCAAGTACCTAGGGCAAGAGAGATTAAAAGATTGACAATATTTGTATGAGTTTCTTTCACGATTCAATCAATATTTTAATTTAACCTCTATTTTCTACATAAATAATTTGCCTTGGATTGAGTTCATGTACCCCAAACCTTGAAAAACTTAACTAAACATGGTTTTATGAGAAAGCAAATTCATAACAATATATGGAATTATGGATCTAACAAACATTGTTAACAAATTGCAAAAGAATTGAGAATTAAATTGGAAATAAAATAAAGAATAAATAAGAGAATGAAAAATTGATACTTGTATTCAGCAATAGGGAAAAGAGATGAACTTGAATCCAGAAAAATTCTTCTTCTTCAACCTTACAAACTAGAGTTTATGAAAATTTCTATGTAAAGAAAAACTAAGAAAACTCTCTAAAATCTCACTTTCTCTCTCTAAAATTCTAATCTACTCTTTAGAATTTGTCTCCCTTTCTCTAGAATTCTACTCCCTTTGAAATGAGGTAGGGCTTGGTCTTTTATAGCACCAAGTTGCACGAATTTGACATCAAATTTCGCTTGTGGCACAAGTTTTCCAAGAGTTGCACTGCATTAAATGCATAATTAATTGCCTGTATTTCGCATGACCGGACCGGTCCATTATCGCGCAACTTCAAAACATCGTAACTTCTTCACCGTAGCTCGGATTGAGGTGCTGTTTTTTCCAGTGTTCTTGTAATTTAGAGCTCTTCAACTTTCTGGTTGGCCCCACCTCCGAACTAAGGCTGAAAAATTACGAAAATGCCCTTCAACTCTCCATTTCTTGGTTTATTTCACTTTTTGAGTTCTCCTTTGCACTAGTTTGCGTGAAATACCTGTAAACACACGAGAAATACACAAAACACAAAATACTTGCCAAAAGGGGTTAGTAGCATAAATACGCGATAAATCCAAGATATTTACACTACACGGGATCGTAAAAATACCGAAATTAAGGGGATAAATGTGAAGAATATGTGCCTAATCACACCTCCTAACTTAGAACTTTGCGCGTCCCGAGCAATGTAAATGAATCTAACCAAAAATCCACTCTTGAAATTTTTTTTATTGGGATAGAATACCTTTTTCGCGGGCAAGCGATTTCATTTAGCGTATGCAACAAGCCTTTAAACCCCTAGGTTACCCTAGTAGGACGAGTTTTGTCTCGTGAGGGTTTGCAGTGAATTTACCCACAAAATTCTTTATTGACTCAAATAAATATCAAAATACTTAACACTTGTACAATTTAAACTTTTCGAAAAATAATCACCCTAAATTCATATTTAAATGTCTCAAACCATAATGTGTGTGTGCAAAGCTAAAAATTAAACCTCAAACTTCCACCGATTGAGCATTACGTTACTTTCCGAAAAATTCGTTTTGATTCAAATTCTTACGAATTGCACTCACAAACGAATCACTAGGATTGTGGTTGTTTTTCTCTCAGTATGCATGATATAAAGAGTAAATATAATGGACACAAATTCATGCATACAAAATTGAAAAGAAGGAAATATATGGTGAAACGATCTCATCATCGGAATACAGTTATTAGGAAATGGGAAACATCATCTCTAGTTCACACCATTTCATCTCTCATATTATCTTTTCATGTCTTAGCTCTCCACGTGGTAATTAATTTCGCAATTCGGACTCAGTTAGGACTTTTCGGGTTTAAGGTGTAAAGGGTAAAATTGGGAATGGTGGGAATGTTTGGAATTGGAAAATGTCCTTATGATGTCCATTAGTGCTTTTTCGGGCATTCGCTCATTTTTCTCTTTCTTTTTTTATTTTCATTTTTTTTTCTTTTTCTTTTCTTACTATTTTTGTTGAGCATATCTATTTTTTTTTCTTGCCCCTTTTTATTGCACAATTTGGACTTACTTGATGAATTTTCTCAATTTTCACAATTCCGGGCTATTTGGGTTTTTCGGGTTATCAAACGAAAGGGAAATATTATATTAGGCTCAAAGTGGGTTGCAAAGGGATAATTTTTCACAACTTTATTATGGCTAATATTTTTGGGTAACAAACGAGGGCCTACTTCATTGTACAAATTGCTAATCACATTACCATATGCATCTCGAGATTAATTAAGTTTAGAGATATATTTAGCACGAATTTCGAGACAACAATTCACACATTTCCCATAACCGATCAAAATAAAGGATTGAGATCATCAACGATTTATTAAAACGCTGAAAAGAACTTTGAGTTAATCATAAACTCGGATTGATTTAAAAATTAAAAAAAAAAATTGAAAGGCTCGAAATCTCACTGGGTTGGACTAATCTCCACACTTATTCGTAAAGTCGTCAATTTTCTTTCAATTTCCATCTTTGGTCAATTTTGGCTTAGTGCAATTGATTGTTAACAATTTGAGACTTTAATTAGAATAAAGGTGATATTTTTGAAAAATTTAAATTCCAATTTTTATTTATTTTGAACAAAAATATTTTTGGCTTTTCAACATTTTCCAATTTTTTTTTTCTAAAAAAAAAACACTCTTGGAAAGAACATGTGATCGAATCAATGAATCTAAACAAAACAAAAAATGGGAAGAATATCCCACACCCCTTAACTTAAATGTTGCATTATCCTCAATGCGAATCAAGAACACAACATAAAGCGAGGAAAAGAAAGATATTACCCAAACGAAGCGATCCCTGATGAGTACGAGTCCATTGAATATACAAAACACGTTAGAACCAAGCATAACAAAAAGAATAACAAAAACTTTAAGTAATTACTCTAAACTATAAAAAAAAAAAAAAGCTAATTATATACAACCTACGATTTTAACTTCTAATAACTCATACAGTAGAAGTCGAAAAATTTGAAGGTCCACCCAAAATACAATTTGACTTTGAGGGATTAATGGTGTACCCTCACTAGAAAGCATGCCTCCCGGAAAATAAGTATTCCGTTTGAAAAACGGAAGGCATGTGCAAAGTTTAAAACATGAACCATCACCTATTAAAAAATTTAATGGGATGATGGGGGGTTTGGGTGAATAAGAGGACAAGTCCCATTGGGATCCAAGAAAAATAGAATCACTTCCCAAAGATTTTTCAAGTAGTATGGGAAGCGGATCACACAAGTAGAAAGAGTCCATCTTGGAAAATAATTTAAGCATTAAGTCCTTGTCCTCAAAATCTTCTCCCCCCAAATTTTCAAATGGATCTGGTGGAGGTTTGGGAAGGAGAAATTCATCCATTCTATTTTCCCACTCGCTTTCGTCTAAATGACGAAATGAGTCCCAGAAAGATTGGACTTCAACATTTAGGCTTGCATCCACCTGTCCGAACTCGCGCTCAAACGCTGCTAGGCTCAACTCCTCTAGCTCTCTCTCCTGTTTGGTGTCCCCAACCTGCATTTCGTGCTCACTCGCCGAATGATAAGGTGGTGTGGGTGGGTGGTAATCGAGGATAAATGTATCGATAGTGTTCTGCCATTCGCTTTCCTCCAAGTATTTCGACGAGCCTCTCCTGACACACTCTAAATTTCCTCTTTCACTCTTGTTCATCGGCTCACTCATGCTCACGAATGCATTAACTAAACATACCTCCCCTACCATGAGAAAATTATTATTTTTTATTTTTTTTTTATTTTTATTTTTTCGAAATCACTTGTAGATAAAAATAACTTTCTTGAAAATTTAACAATTTCGGATCCCCGGCAACGTCGCCAAAAACTTGACGCGACTAAGATTTTGTCTCAAAAGTGCGTTTTCCTCTAGGCTCAAGTGCAATCCTGTCGCTCAAGTAATAACCCGGTAAGTCGGGATCGTATCCACAGGGATCGAGATTGCCAAATAGTAATAAGAAAAATTATTAAATCTTGAAATGATTTCTTAAAAGAAACAAAAAGATGATTAATGATTGGGAAAATTTATAGTGAAATAAAAATTTACTTAAGAAAAAACAAAATGAAAATTGCAAAAAAATTTAGATCTATTAAATGTGAGAAAATAGGGTAGGGTACAATCCCTCCATCCTTAACAAATTACCGTATAAAATACTAGAATTGTAAATTAAAATTATTGACTAGATCCGGTCTTTATAAATTCTAAGCATTACATATATGAGAGATCTATCCCGCATCATATGAAATCAAAGATAGATATAAAGCGGTGAATGATAAATCATACTCGCAAAGCGTTCTTAAACATCTCAAGTACCTAGGGCAAGAGAGATTAAAAGATTGACAATATTTGTATGAGTTTCTTTCACGATCCAATCAATATTTTAATTTAACCTCTATTTTCTACATAAATAATTTGCCTTGGATTGAATTCATGTACCCCAACCCTTGAAAAACTTAACTAAACATGGTTTTATGAGAAAGAAAATTCATAACAATATATGGAATTATGGATCTAACAAACATTGTTAACAAATTGCAAAAGAATTGAGAATTAAATTGGAAATAAAATAAAGAATAAATAAGAGAATGAAAAATTGATACTTGTATTCAGCAATAGGGAAAAGAGATGAACTTGAATCCAGAAAAATTCTTCGTCTTCAACCTTACAAACTAGAGTTTATGAAAATTTCTATGTAAAGAAAAACTAAGAAAACTCTCTAAAATCTCACTTTCTCTCTCTAAAATTCTAATCTACTCTCTAGAATTTGTCTCCCTCTCTCTAGAATTCTACTCCCTTTGAAAATGACGTAGGGCTTGGTATTTTATAGTACCAAGTTGCACGAATTTGGCATCAAATTTCTCTTGTGGCACAAGTTTTCCAAGAGTTGCACTGCATTAAATGCATAATTAATTGCCTGGATTTCGCATGACCGGACCGGTCCATTATCGCGCAACTTCAAAACATCGTTACTTCTTCACCGTAGCTCGGATTGAGGTGCCATTTTTTCCAGTGTTCTTGTAATTTAGAGCTCTTCAACTTTCTAGTTGGACCCACTTCCGGACTACGGCTAAAAAATTACGAAAATGCCCTTCAACTCTCCATTTCTTGGTTTCTTTCACTATTTTGAGTTCTCCTTCGCACTAGTTTGCGTGAAATACCTGTAAAACATATGAGAAATACACAAAACACAAAATACTTGCCAAAAGGGGTTAGTAGCATAAATACGCGACAAATCCAAGATATTTACACTCACGGGATCATAAAAATACCGAAATTAAGGGGATAAATGTGAAGAATATGTGCCTAATCACAACTCAAGTCCTAACCTATGAGTCAAAAAAGTTTTGTCCGAACATGGATTTATGCCATTACATATAAATTGACTCAATTAAGAAGTTTTGTCAAAACATGGCATTAAGCCAGTCACATCTCAACCAAATAATAAACATGAAGTATATATCCCCTAAAAAATAAATTATACTCCCCCTAAAGATATTCGTTTAAGAAGCAAATCATGAAGAACATGACAAATCATGTCATATGTAGCATGAGAAACACATGTGAAATATGATTGGAGTATGAGTATAAGAGACACAACAAGATATCAAAAGATCATATGAAAACATGTGAGTATATGAACATGGATATAGTTAATGAAATCATGTGATAGGGACATCTGAGAATGGATCATGTGAAGTGAAATGACAAAAATAATATATGTGCAACAATAAAGAATAATGTGATATCAAAAAGAGATATCTCAAATCATATATGCTCACAAGAGATAATCTACAAGATATAGTACTAAATACTATTCGAGACAAACAGATCGCAAACTCACAAGAGACAAGAAAAACTACAAGGAAAAAGGTGTATGAAAGATAGAACTATAAAGATAGTAATGTGATAAGCACAATCTAAACTCACCTTAAACCAATCCAAATAACAATCAGCGTCTCATTGCTCACTCAAACTACCTTGGGAAAATAAGGGTAGGAAACGGTTGTCGATAACAACCCTAGAGAACATGTAAAGCTATAAGAACAACCATCATATCAATCACAATATCACAAAATCTCTCCTAGGAGAATGCAAACAAGGTACTATAGTTAAGGAAAAAAGGTACAACATACAAATAAGAATATGATTAAAAATCGAAGTATGAACACACAAAAAGCTGCCTAAAATAGAAACAAAGTACCCACAAAGCAGAGAACTGTGCGCACCCCCCCCCCCCCATGTGCACTATGCATACGGGTTGGTGCGACTAGACACCAAGTAACTCCTTCCATATGTGAAACATGGGATATCTCCAATTAATCCCCAAAACTCCAGAATTTTCTAACTTAACCTTCTGAATCCCAACACTCTGAATCTAAGTGACACGAATGAATACAAATGCATGAAAAATCATGTAATTTAATTATAATCACACCAATTTGGGATAAAACGCAGAAAAGTTATAAAAACAACAACTCACACAAACATATATACAAAAATAACAACTCACACAGACATATGTAAATGTGTGATTACAATTAGGTAACTCATGATTCAATGATATAACATAGAGATTTCATACAAATCTTGATTTAAAACATGGATTAAAAAACATATCTAACTCATATTCAATCAATCCAACATTAAAGGCGTAAAATTCTCATGAAATTAATGTTTTTCAACTTCTTAATGTTAATCAAGGTATGATTCATGTGACAATAAAGAAAACATAATCAACATATATACACATAATCAAATCCGGTAAGACATTACAAATAATGCTTAAAAACAATCTTTGTACCAATATCCTTTTGAACTCACAATAGTAATTTCAAGACACTAACTCCCTCAATCATGTTGATAAAATTCTTTTGAAATGCCACCTAAAAGAGAATTGGTTTTTAGAAATGCTTAGCTCTAACTTGTTTTTGATGTCGGTTCAAGCCCTTGACTTATGTCTTTTTTCCAACATATTTTTTCTTTTATCATCGATTGTCTTTTCACATGTCTACTTTAGCGATAGCCCTTATTAATGCTTTTGAAAATGGTCATTTTTCAACTCCTTCATAGCACGAATCACACTAAATCTCACATATGGACCATCAAAAGCATCAATAAGATGTCGAGACTTTGATTATGATCAAATTAAGCACTACAATAAAGATCAACTTGATAAGCATCATATGCATTAAGTGATATGCATGTGCTTAGGTAGTGTGAAATCAAATACCATATATCTCAATAAATTTGACGATCATGATTTATCAAAGGACTTTTAACCACACAATTGAATCAATCAAACTATGTATATCAAATGGTTTAGAATTCACATTTTAATCATCATTCAAGTTAAATTAGTCATCAAATAATAATGAATCAAAGACATAACTACATGTATCATGACAATGACCTCTCAAACCTTTGACCTTCCAAAGGTCTTAACCCCTTGGTCAAAGAAAGAGTATCCCTAGTTTACCTTGGGCCACAGTTAAAATGCTATTTGGTATCAGATACCTATATTTATCCAAAGGAAAAGCCACACTACTATGATGGACATCAGTTAGTCTTTCTTCTTCTGCAAGAATCAGCTGTTCTAACATACACTACACCAAATCCTGTGAATGGTCATGGTATTAAGGTCACGGCCCATAGCTGTGACCATATCGAAATTGGGCATGACCAATTTCATGACTTTGTTTGGTCATGGATCGTCTTTCATGTGGTCATGGACCCAGGTTGCGACTCGTGTGGATCACGACTATGAGCCATGACACATGCATGACCATTATGGTGCCAATTTTCCCTCCAAGTGTGGTCGAATGGGGTCACAGTCTAAGGTCATGACCATAAACCAAAAGCCACACTGAGATAGTTACAGATGAAGACCATCACCAAATTTGGGTCATGACCAATGTATTATTTACATGCTGACGTGTTAAAAATTAAAAGGGTCATGACATGTGGTCACGGCTTAGGGCCGTAACCAGTGTCTTTATACTTAATTCCCAGACGAGTTTTTCATTTCCCATAAAAAATTTCAAAGCCTCAAAACTTTCCCCCTCTCTAGCGATTTCGGCTCTCTTTCAATCTCAATCTTAAGTTTATCACTCAAGCTCTCTCTCAATCTCAAAGGTAATATTTTGTGCATTTGTATATTTGTGTGTATATATATGTGTGTATTTTTGTGTGTTGTGTGTATTTATGTGTGTATATATATGTGTGTGAGTGTGTGTGTATATGTGTGTGTATTGTGTATGTGTGTGTATACTGTATATATGTATGTGTGCATACTATATATATATACTATGTGTGTGTGTGTATTATATGTGTGTGTATTGTGTATGTACGTGTGTGTGTGTATTCTAGAAAAAAATACATATACATGACTAATATTGGTTTAAGTTTAGGGCTGAAAAAAATACCTCCTTTAATATTGATGGTAAATTTGGGATTAATTTTGGGGGTAATGTTTGTGAGGGATTAATTTTATGACTAATGTTTGTAAGTGTTAATTTTATGACTAATGTTCTTGAGGGTTAATTTTAGGGTTGATGTTAGGATTGATTTTAGGGATTGTTGGGTTAAATGACAAAAGTAGGTATTCAAAACATAATAAATTAACATTGAGATCCACACACATACACGGGATTCACTCATGGGAGACTACGTGGCTCCATTGATTTCTTTGTAGTTTTTTCTAGACAGTCTTTGGACCAGTGCCCTAGCTTTTTACAACTATAGAAAATGTTCCCATTACTGATTTTAGATAACGGAGTTTGATTTTGTTGAGGAGAGTGAGGGTAAGTAAGGCTTGTTATGCACTTATAGTTTAATTCCACGCTCTCCTTATCAAATGCCATATTATTAGTGGGAATTTCCACTGTAAAGCGAAGACTTAATATGAGCGAGAAAGTAACCATTGTGTGAAGGAAATCAAAGGTCGGGTCACAAAGATTTTTGCAACCTAGGTCGTACCGTTCTCTGCTTCAATTACAAGATATGTCATTTGCAGAATTATAAGGGCTAAAAAAGCGAGGTCTATTTTGGAAGTATTGGACCCGAAGTGACTCCACAATCGCATTCATATATCTTTACGTAAAACAGCCACAAAACGACCAATGTAACTCGTAGGAATCGACCGCGTAGTCACGGGATCCCCGATCTGCGTGTGTATTTCTGTGTGTATGTGAATATTTTTGTGTGTATGTGCGTATTTTTGTGTCTATGTGTGCACGGGATTCACGCCTTCGTACATAATAACTAGTTAATGATTTATTAGAGCCATTATTTATATGAATAATATTCACGCCATCGTTCATTTTTCTCAGGAAAAATGAGTCACGATGATAATAAATGGCAACAAGAGTGTGAAAGGTTGAAATTGGACCGTACTTGTACCTCTTTTATTAATGAGCCTCATCCAGAGGTTACTCTGCTTTATTGTTATCGGTATAGGAAGATCGAACAATTTAACTAACTTATAAACCATGTTCTTCATCTCCAGGAAGAGTACTTGTTCAATTGTATTATGTTTTCCCTACTAGAATGATTGGATGAAGTTGTAAAATATATATTTCGTGTATATAATCCTGATACAGCATTGACCTTGCTTACGCTGTTAGAGAAGGCAAAAAAAAATTCACCCATTATGGACAGAATTATGTATAAAGAGCATTGTCAAAGACTATGATGTCTCATAACACATGCATGTCAAGCTCAATCTTGCCAATAGGCTGAAGATGATGAGATTTCAAGTTCATGTTGCTGACATCTATGCATCTATTATGAATACGCTTCCTCCTAATTGGACACGTGCAAAAATCCATAGGTTTTTAAAAATAAATCCCTACTGGATAGAGATCAGACACATTGAACTTTAGTTAAAGTCTTACCATGAACAAGAGGATTATAATATATGGTGAAAAACAATATTTTGTTAGTTATAATTTCATATTGAACTTTGAAATTATGAATCTCTTATTATAGATACACATTGAACATTTATTATTTTTGTAGATAATGTCGGGCGGTAATGGAAACAATTCTCTAACCGAGGACGTGACACCGACACAAGGAGAATTCTCATCACCAATTGGTTAGCAATACTCAAATCCAAAAATGGTTCACTCCCCTACTCTGAGTTGCAGTAGGTAAGGTAGTCCCCTTAATCCAATAGACACACTTAACTCTCCTCAAACTATCGGGTTAGTTGAGAAGAAGCCCATTGGGTCATCTCTATTGGGAAATAACCCCCATAGGGGATAAGAATAACGTTCAATAATTTAAAGCCCAGTGTTTCTCCTTGGAAAAAATGAATGTGAGAGTGGGAGGAGCTGACAATTAGAACCTCATGAATAAAGATATTAAAGGTGACATCTACTAGAAACTCAGCATATGGTTTTCATTTTCTGTAAACTCAAAAAATAAAGTTCTTCCTATGGTTGGTGAACAGATCCGAACATATCGCAGAAACCTTAGGCAGAAGCATTTCCATAAGGGAGAATCGAGCTTCAAAATTTTGGCATTCAAAGACAAAGTCCCTTCGAACGATGAGATGACAGTTGATAAATGGAATGATTTTCTGCAAATTGAGGACAAGGACTCAAAAATTCTACAAAGGGAGGAAACTAAGGAGAATATGGATAAAAAAACTGATGTCCACCGGCATGGTTCAAAATATTATGAAGATTTAAAGAACGAGTGGTCTATCAAGACAAAAGGCAACCCATACGAAGGAAAGATACTGGATAGGTCCAACTTGTACGTGCATGCAAGATGAGACAAAGATAATAAATTACCTCCTCCTTGTCTAAGACTCTAAAATGATAGAGTCTATGAGTAGTTAGTCAGCTTCAAGCCCGTTCGACGACATTGACAATGATGGCCTCGCACAAACATTGGGGAAGGACCATAGAGGGAGGACGATAGGTTTGGGGTCACATATGTCAAAAATAAGATTCAAACACGCCACACCTCTCGTGGATGATCTTTCCTCTGTTAATAGGCATTTATGGTCCAATAATGAATGGCATTCTAGGACTAAAAGGGATGTAATGGGGCTTCAAAATGAATTGGGTGGAGTGAATGATAAACTTTCACAAATTGTGTCCCTTTTAATTGACCGTATTCCAATGCAGCCCCCAAAGCATCCCAATTTCCCCTTACCTCCTTAAAATTTTATTCCTTCTCCATTCTCCTCACAAATGTCGATTCCTCCTTCAACATTCCCCTTCTCAGTGCCTCAGCATGTCACAGGTCTTGGATCATCATCAACAACCCACACTAACTATGGTGAGAAATACTATATGAAGGATCTGAGCAATAAATTGTCGTTAGGGTGTTCACGCTCATTTCCACTCAAGTAGGAACTTTAGTACGTAATCTTCCTTTGCCAGGGGTAAAAATAGTCATGCTCATATCCACACAACATAGGGCATTATGAATGAGGAAAAAATATTGGAAGATAACAAGAAACTGATGGAGTCGGTGCCAGAATTGGATTTCACTGAAAGAACTAAGAAGCTTAGGCAATGTTTCTTCAAGGCTAACTATAAGAAAAGAAGAATTCTTATCGGTTATTGTCCACGCTCAACATTTGATGTATCATTTAATTTTCTATGAATTATATTTTGGGAGTTCATATGCCTTTTACTCCTTACGCTTTGGGGTTCCTCTCGATTATTATAACGTAGGTAGTAGTTTATTAAGGAGTATGATCACAATTTCTTATACTGCATTAGATTTAGAAGTGTTTTTTTCTTTTAATAAACAATTAATTCAGTAAATCAAACCCGCCTAAGGGGATGGAATCCCATATACAGGATTTTTACAAAGCAAAAAGTAAAGGGTAGGGATCTATAACAAACTAGCGAGGCACCTGGAACTCTATTTCCTCTAGAAAGCCTATGATGTCCATGAACCTTGTTTGGTTTTGAGATTGATAGAGTATTCCAAACAGGAAAACGCCGCATATTATCCGGGACTCCTTTCCATAACAATTTCAATGAGCTCTACAATGCACTGCATTTAGCAGGCCATAAAAGGTAGATTTTCTTGCCAAACATGTTGTTAGAGGGAGAAACCCCCCCCCCCCAACGTCCTCATGAGCGGTTCCAACACCTTGTACGGGACCAACGTAGCTTATAGGAACCGACCGCATGACCATGGGACCCTCGATTTGAGGGCACGACCCAAATTTCAGAATATATACACTTAGGCATAAAAACATGCCGTTAGAGGGAGAAACCCCAAAACATCCACCAAACGGCCCCGTGAATGATGCTAACACCTCTCACGAGACCAATGTAGTTTGTAGGAACCGACCGTATGGCCACGAGCCCCCCAGTTTGAGAGCACATCCCAAATTTCATAATATCGACACTTAGGCTTGAAAACATGTTGTTAGAGGGAAAAACTCCAAAACACCCCTCAAACGGCCCCGTGAGCGACGCCAACACCTCTCACGGGACCAACGTAGCTCGTAGGAACTGGCCTTGTGACCACAGGACCTCCAGTTTAATAGCATGGCCCAAATATCATAATATCTACATTTACGCTTGAAAACATGTTGTTAGAGGGTGAAACCCCGAAACACCCCCCAAATGTCCCCATAAGCGGAGCTGACAACTCGCAGAGGACCAATGAAGCTTGTAGGAACCGATCGCGTGGTCATGGGACACTCGGTTCGAGAGCACAGATAAATTTTAAGAATATCTACACTTAGTCTTGAAACCATGATGTTAGAGGGAGAAACCCCGAGCACCTCCCATCAAATGACCCGGTGAGCGGCGCTAACACCTCGCACGGAACCAACATAACTCGTTGGAACCGACTACGTGTCCACGGTACCCCCAATTTGAGAGTACAACCCAAATTTCAGAATATCTACACTTAGGCTTGAAAAGATGCCGTAAGAGAGCGAAACCCCTAAACACCCCCTAAACGGACCCATGAGCGATGTTAACACCTCGCACAATTCCAACATATCTCGTAGGAACTGACTGTGTATCCATGGGACCCACGATTTGATAGCATGGCCCAAATTTTAGAATATCTACACTTAGGCTTGAAAATATGCCATTAGAGGGCGAAACCCCAAAACACACTCCAAACGGCCCCGTGAGTGGGGCTAACACCTCGCACAGGACCACGTAGCTCCTAGGAACCGATTGCGTGACCACGGGACCCCCAGTTTGAGAGCACAACCCAAATTTTAGAATATCCATATTTAGGCTTGAAAAAATGCCGTTAGAGGGCGAAACCCTGAAACACTCCCCAAACGGGACCAACGTAGCTCGTAGGAACTGACAACGTGGTCACGGGACCCCCGATTTTGAGAGCATAGCCCAAATTTTAGAATATCTACACTTGGGCTTGAAAACATGTCGTTAGAGGATGAAACCCAGAAAAAAACACCAAACAACCCCGTGTGCAGCGCCATCACCTTGCATGGGATCAACGTAGCTCATAGGAACTGACCCCATGGCCGCGGGATCCCCAATTTGAAAGCATGTCCCAAATTTGAGGATGTCGACACTTAGGCTTGAAAACATGTTGTTGGAGGGTGAATCCCCAAAATGACCCCCAAACGGCCTCGTGAGTGGTGACCACACCTCAGAGGGACTAACGTAGCTCGTAGGGACCGATCACATTACCACGGGAGCCCCCCATTGGAGAGCACGATCAAAATTTTAGAATATCTACACTTAGGCTTGAAAACATGACTTTAGAGGGAGAAACCCAAAAACAGTACCATTAATGGTGCCAAGGCCTCACATGAGACCAACATAGTCTGTACGAACAGATCGTGTGGCCACAGAACCCCCGTTTTAGAGGATGGCCCAAATTTCAGAATATCTGCACTTAGGCTTGAAAACATGTCATTAGAGGGTGAAACCCCAAAACAACCCCCCAAACGGCCCTGTGAGTGGTGTCAACACATCGCACGGGACAAACATAGCTCATAGGAACTAACCGCGTGGTCATGGGACCCCCAATTTGAGAGCACAACCCAAATTTCATAACATCTACACTTAGCCTTCAAAACATGTCGTTAGAGGGTGAAACACCAAAAAACTAACCAACATCCCCGTGAGTGGCGCCATCACCTCACATAGGACCCACGTAGCTCATAGGAATCAACCGCATGGCAATGGGACCCCCGGTTTGAGAGCATATCCCAAAATTGAGAATATCTACACTTAGGCTTAAAAACATTCCATTGGAGGGTGAAACCCCGAAGCACCCCCCAAACGGCCCCGTGAGGGGTGCCCACACCTCGCAAGGAACAACATAGCTCGTAAGGACCGACCTTGTGGCCACCGGACCCCCGATTTGAGAGCACGGATGAAATTTTAGAAAATCTACATTTAGTCATGAAAGCATGCCTTTAGAGGGTGAAACCCCATAACACCCTCCAAACGGTCGCGTGAGCGGTGCCAAGACCTCGCACAGGACCAACATAGCCCATAGAAATCGATCGTGTGCCCACGGAACCCTCGGTTCCACAGGACATACCAAATTTCAAAATATCGCCACTTACGCATGAAAACATGTCGTTAGAGGGAGAAACCCAGAAACACCACCCAAATGGCCCCGTGATTGGCGCTAGCACCTCACATGGGACTAACGTAAAACGTAGGAACCGAACACATGGCCACGCGAGCCCCGATTTGAAAGCACGACCCAAAGTTCTGAATATCTACACTTAGGCTAGAAAATATGTCGTTAGAGGGAGAAACCCTGAAACACCCCCAAATGTTCCCGTAAGCGGCGCCAACACCTCGTACGAGACCAACGAATCTCCTTAGAATCGACCGTATGGCCATGGGACCCCGGTTAGAGAGCACGACCCAAATTTCAAAATATCTACATTTAGGCTTGAAAACATGTCGTTAGAGGGAGAAACCCATAAAAACCTCCCAAAAGGCCCCGTGAGTGGCGCCAACATCTCACACGGGACTAACGTAGCTCGTAGGAACCTACTGTGTGGCCACGGAACCCCCGGTCTGAGAGCATGACCCAAATTTTAGAATATTTACACTTATTCTTGAAAACATGCGGTTAGAGGACGAAACCCCAAAACACCCCCCCAAATGGCCCCGTGAGCGGTGTTAACACCTCGCACAGGACCAACATATCTCGTAAGGGACCACCAATTTGAGAGCATGACCCAAATATCAGAATATCTACACTTAGGCTTGAAAACATGTTGTTAGAAGGTGAAGCCCCAAAACACCCCCACAAACGGCAGCGTAAGCGGCGCCAACACCTCACATAGGACCAACGTAGCTCGTAGAAACAGCTCGCGTGGCCACGGGATCCCTGATTTCAGAGCACGGTCCAAATTTTAGAATGTCCATATTTAGGTTTAAAAACATACTGTTAAAGGTAAAACCCCGAAACATCCCCCAAACGGCCCCGTGAGCGGAGCCAACAACTAGTCGGGGACCAACGTAGCTATTAGGAAGCCACAACGTGGCCACGAGACCCCCAGTTTTTAGAGCATTGCCCAGAATATCCACACTTGGGCTTCAAAACATATCGTTAGATGGCTAAATCCCCCCCCCCCCCCCCCAAAAAAAAAAAACACCCCGTGAGCGGCGCCATCACCTCGCAAGGGACCAACGTAGCTCATAGGAATTGACTGCATGGCCTCGGGGCCCCCAATTTGAGAGAATGGACCAAATTTGAGAATATCTACACTTAGGCTTCAAAACATGACGTCAGAGGGTGAAACCCCAAAACACCCCCCAAACGGCCCCGTAAGCAATTCCAAGACCTCGCACGAGATCAACGTAGCCTGGTAGAAAATGACAGCGTGACCACGGGATCCCCAATTTGAGAGGACGGCCAAAATTTTAGAATATCTACATTTAGTCTTGAAAACATGTCATTAGAGGGTGAAACCCAAAAACACACCCCTAACGGCCTCGCGAGGGGTGCCAATACCTCGCACGGGACTAACGTAGCTCGTAGGAACCAACCACGTGGTTACGGGACCCCCGATATGAGAGCACGACCCAATTTTCATAATATCTACACTTAGGCTTAAAAATAAGCCGTTAGAGGGCGAAACCCTAAAACACCCTCCAAACGATCCTGTGAGTGGTGCCAATACCTCACACGGGACTAACGTAGCTCGTTGGGACCCCCACGTGTCCATGGGACCCCCGATTTGAGAGCACGACCCAAATTTTAGAATATCTACACTTAGGCTTGAAAACATGTTGTTAGAGTACGAAACCTCAAAACACCTGCCAAATAGCCCTGTTAACGGCTCCAACACCTCGTACGGAACCAATGTAGCTCGTAGGAATTGATCGCGTGGCCATAGAACCCCCGGGCTCAGAGCACGGTCCAAATTTCAAAATTTCTTCACTTAAGCTTGAAAACATGTCACTATAGGTCAAAACCTTGAAAGACCCCCCAAACGGCTCTATGAGCATCTCCAACACCTCACACAGGATCAACGTAGCTCATAGGAACAGACCGCATGGCCATTGGACCCCCGATTTAAGAGCACAACCGAAATTTCAAAATATCTACACTTAGGCTTAAAACCATGTCGTTAGAGAGAGAAACTTAGAAACACCACCCAAATGACCCCGTGAGCAGTGCCAACACCTCTCGCGGGACCAACATAGCTCGTAGGAACAAATCATGTGGCTACGGGACCCTTGGTTTGAGAGCATGGCCCAAATTTGATAATATCTACACTTAGTCTTGAAAACATGCTGTTAGAGGGAGAAACCCATAAACACCCTCAAACAGCCTCGTGAGGGGTGCCCACTCCTCGTAGTGGCCAACGTAGCTCGAAGGAACCGACTGCGTGGCCACGGGACCTCAAATTTGAGAGCATGCCCCAAATTTCAGCTATCTACACTTAGGCTTAAAAACATGCTGTTAGAGGGCGAAACCCCGAAATACCCCCTAAACAGACCCGTGAGTTGTGCTAGCACCTTCCACGAGTCCAACGTAGCTCGTAGGAACTGATCGTGTGGCCACAGGACCCCAAGTTTTAGAGCACGATCCAAATTTCAGAATATCTACACTTAGGCTTGAAAATTTTCTGTTAGAGGGCAAAACCCCGAAACACCACTCAAATGGCCCCGTGAGTGGCGCCAACACCTCACATGAGACTAACGTAGCTCGTAGGAACCGATCGCGTGCCCATGGGATTCCCTATTTTAGAGCATGGTCTAAATTTCTGAATATCTACACTTAGGATATAAAATGTGGTGTTACAAGGCAAAACCCTGAAACACCTCCCAAATGGCCCCGCGAGTGGCACTAACACCCCACACGGGACTAACGTAGCTCATCGAAATCAACCGCATGGCCACGGGACCCCCGATTTGAGATCGTGGACTAAATTTCATAACATCTACATGTAGATTTGAAAACATGTTGTTAGAAGACGAAACCTCAAAATACCCTGAAACGGCCCCTTGAGCTGCACCAACACTTTGCACGGGACCAACGTAGCTTATAGGAACCGACCATACGGTCATGGGACCCAGGTTGTAGAGCACAACCAAAATTTGAGAATATCTACACTTATGCTTAAAAACATGCCATTAGAGGGTGAAAGCCCAAACGGCCCCGTGAGCTGCGCCAACACCTCACACGGGATCAACGTAGCTCTCTAGAACCAACCGCGTGGCCACAGAACCTTCGATTTGAGAGCACAACCAAAATTTTAAAATATCTACACTTACGCTTGAAAACATGTCGTTAGAGGGAGAAACCCTGAAACACCACACAAACGGCCCTGTGAGCAATGCCAACAGCTCGCTTGTGACCAACGTAGCTTGTAAGAACCGATCTCCTAGACACGGGACCCCTAGTTTAAGATCACAACCCAAATTTTAAAATATCCAAGCTTAGGCTTAAAAACATGCCGTTAGAGGGAAAAATCCGAAACACCGCCCAAACGGCCCCGTTAGCGGCGCTAACACCTCGCACGGACTAATGTAGCTCGTTGGAACCGACCATGTGGCCACGGGACCCCCGATTTGAGAGCACGACCTAAATTTCAAAATATCTACACTTAGGCTTGAAGACATGTCGTTAAATGGCAAACGGCCCGGTGAGCGGTGACAACACCTCGCACGGTACCAATGTAGCTCGTATGAACCCACTGCATGGCCACGAGACCCCTGGTTTGAGAGCACGATCCAAATTTTAGAATTTCTACACTTAGGCTTGAAACCATGTCGTTAGTGGATGAAACCTCGAAACACCCACCAAATGGCAATGTGAGTGGCTTCAACCACTCGTACGGGACCAACATATCTCTTAGGAACTGACCGAATGGCCAAGTAACCCTTGATTTAAGAGCATGGCCAAAATTTAGAAATATCTACACTTAGGCTTGAAAACATGTTGTTAGAGGGTGAAACCTCGAAAAACCCCCCAAATGGACTCCTAACTCTAAAGCAACCACACAAATAAATGTTATTGTACCACAATGACTATATTTATAAACTTGAAAAGCATTGTCCTAAAAATCCAAATATATGAAGGAACATGACATTTACCTTAATTCTCTATAATTTTTAACATATATGTTACTACAGACAAATCAAATTTCTAAACATAATGAAAATGCAAGGCATATCTATAATAAAAGCTGTTGTGAAAAATAATGGCGAATAGTATTGGAAACATGATTAAAAGAGTGATGATTAAGAGTCCGTTTAGTTTGGGATAAAAAATGTTTTAATGCGATGAAAAGTAATATGATTAAGTATATTTTCACATATTTAGAGTTAACTTTTCTTATTTATTCTTGTTTAAAGTTTCGTGATTATAAAGTGTACAATTATTCACAATATCAATCAATAAAAAATAATTTTAAATATGTGATAAAATATTTCATCATTTTACTTTTTACGATTATTAAAGTATTTCACCCCAATCAAACGACTCTTAACAATCTTAAACGTCCAATTGAAACTTCAAAATGACTATTCATTTCCATTTAACTACAAAAAATATATTATCCAACCATATAATAAAATAATCAATAAAATTTGATAAAACGTTAGTCACGCATTGTGTGACCTGATTGTTAGTTAAATTTATAAATTTCCACAATTTTGTAAACCAATTGACTGTAGCTAGAAGGTCAATGCTTAATCAATCAACCTGCAAAATTATTTATATTCTTGACCGATGGGTTAGTTTCTTGACTGATATGAGACCAATTTGTGATAATTGTTTATTTACTGCCACGTGTCACACCAATGGTTGATTGCCCTTGTCTTATACGGACATGTGTCAATACCAAGAAGCTTTGGTCTGGACAGTTTGTTTTTTTAGCATTACAAGGTTTGGACATTTATACAAGGTAGCAGTGTAAGTTTGTTTGCATGTGTACGATTGAATATTATATTAACAACCAATTCGTATGTGTGTGCGCTGAGGACCCCATGCGCGTGGCTCGTGTACGCTGCATCACGATGCATTTGGACGATATGTACACATGAGTGATACTTGATTTCTACTTGACTATATATAGTTTACACGTGTTCAATATATAGTGAATTTCTTACGCAAATAACTATAGAGACACAGAATTTGAATATAATTTGATAGATACATTAACATGTTGTATTTGTATAGACACCTTGTCTGGGCTCTGCTCCAATGGGGCATATGTGGATTCTAAATGCAAATTAATGCGAGTGTGACGCATCAATTTATTTTTCAAATTGTGTCAAAATTTTATGTCGTTTCGAAGGATTCTTTTTTATCCATAACTAGGATTGTGTTTCGGTCGGATCGGATCGGAAAAGATGTTTCGGAAAAATTTTCGAAAAAATCGGCATGCCGAAGCCGAATCCGATTTGTTTCGGAAATATTTTTTTTTCCGAATTCGGAATTTTCGGCAAAATTCAGAAATTCGGCAAAATTCGGAAAATTCAGCAATTTTCCAGAAAAATATTTCGGAAAACATTTCGTGGCAAAATTGGAAAATAGTTCGGAAAAACAATTGAAAAATAGTTCGGAAAAACAATCGGAAAATAGTTCGGAAAATAATTCGGAAATTCGGATCGGAACAAATTTCGGAAATTCGGATCGGCAAAAATCGGAAATTCGGAAAATAAAAAAATTCCGATTTCCGATCCGATTTTTTTCAGAAAAAATCGGAAATCGGAAATCGCCAATAAAAAAATCTTTCCAAAATCGGAAAAAAATCGGATCGGAATTCGAAAAATCGGAAAATCGGAAAAAAAAACACAGTCCTACCCATAACCTTCTCCTTTATGTGCAATTCACGTCAACTATCAAAAGAATTTACTTTTTTGATTCCAGATAAAAGGTTCCTTTCGAAGTTTGAATATATATATACACAAGCTTGCACATTAAGTTTGCACATCAAGTTTGTACATCTATTTTTTAACATATTAAAAAAATTATTTTTAAGTTGAATTTTTAATGTGATATTTACACATTTCAATGGCCCATGTAAAAAAATCACCTCAAAAAAAAGTTTTTTACTATTTTAAAAAAATCAGTCAAACTTTCGCAGTTTTTAAAGAACTTAAAAGCTGCAAAAGTTTGACCGATTTTTTTAAAATAGCAAAAAACTTTTTTTGAGCTGATTTTTTTTATGTGGGTCCGTTGAAATGTTTAAATATTACATAAAAAATCAACTCAAAAATATTTTGTTTAATATTTATAAAAATAGATGTGCGCCAGCACGCGTGCAAACATAGTATGCACAGGAGCTTGCATTTCTCTCTCTCTCTCTCTCTCTCTCTCCACACACACACACACACACACACACACACACACACACACATATATATATATATATATATATATATATATATATATATATATAAGTATTTACTCTAGTCGTTGGTTAGGCAAGGAGGTGGTGGTGAAATAATTCGTGTTTAATTTACCATGTATTCCATATGTCACCATTGTAACGCTCCGCCCCGGACTTGTAGTCAATCTGGTTCGCCCCGAGCACTAGGTGTGAAGTGAAATGAAACACCATATATAATATTGCTAATCCAATTTTATTTTAAATAACTTTTCACTTGTTTACAATTCGATTCCAATTTTAAATTAAACTACGTGAGGGATCCGTGGGAAGTTTCACCAGGGTCCAAGTATACATAACTACTAACATAAAATAAATAGAGTGTTTATCTGTATAACGCACTAAAAATACGAAACCACACCTAATTTGTCGTAACAAAATGAGGGTGTGAGCCAAATGCTCAGTAGAAAATAGACAATAATGCAACATAGAATAGAAAGGTAGAAAAAAGACTCTAACACGTCATACCTACGTGCACATGTGACTACCTTAAATATATATATCCATTTTACTTCCAAAAATGTGATTTATTCCGATTAATTAACTTTAATCTCATAAAAGATCTCATTCCTTCTTAACTTGACATTTATTCTTTTATTTAGCACACGCGGTTAAATACTCAAACGAATACACTTTATTTAATCAAAAACCATTTCTTTACCGAAATCGCCATTTTGCTTAAACCAATTCACATTAGTATTTTCACTAAAAATCATCTCTTTCAATACACGCGAACACCGTGTTAGAAATTACTTATAGCATTAAAAACTTTCACCACACACCCTTGTATTAATTATGGGTTAAACCTTCTTAGGTTGCTTAACTTACACATTTAACCATTATAGCATACATTTTCCTTATTTTATGGATATTAATCAATTTACATGTGTCTTGTCCACTTTAACCTCTACCGAAATATTTATTAATTCATTCAAGTTAGGTTGTCTTAGCACATTTTCGCAACACAATTCATTTCATGACATTTTCCTTATTCCTTCATCTTTTTCTCGGAATCTTCCAATAAATCGCATACTTTAATGGGCTCCACACCGAAGACGACGCTACCATATGCTATGACCAGTGATTTTGGGTCTTTCACCCCAGGGCTCTAGGACATCCTTAATTATTCCTGTGTCATCCAAGTTCCTTTTAATGTGTTTTAACATTTTTTAAATGTCCACAATACTTCACTTTTCCTTTTACCCGACCGAAGCTGAAACCCGGGGTTCACCACAACTTGTGTTACACTTGAAAATTGTCATTTATTTTCCTTTACATTTTAACATTGATTTTATTCCAAAACCATATTCATTTAGGACTATCATATTTAACACCCTTTCTGTCATTTTTATTTCATAAAAATATTTCACTTTACATAAAATTATCATTTTACTCATTTGTTTTCAAACTCATCTTTTACTCCATTTTCACAAGTATTAATTTTCCAAAATACTATTAATTTGCCCACATTAACTTTCTAAGGGTTTTTAAAACCTTAACACCTTTTTAACCTTCTAGACTAACATTCTTTTGAATTGGAAATGTCTTTATTTCATTACCTTCATTTACAAGAATCATTGAACATATAAGACTACTTTATAAAAAAAGTACCATTTTCTTTAGTAATACTTGTAGTCTTGAAATCTTATATTTTTAACATATTTCAACACCCATTACATACATTTCAAAGGATGAATATTCTCATTTCTTCATTTCATGTTTAAATCCAATAAAACCTTTATTAAACTTATTTGTATGTTCATTATAAAAATAATACAAGTTTATGCACATGAGAAGATGAATTTTAACTCCATAAATTCTATTAAATGGGTTAAACATACAATTATTTCTAGAAAATTCACAACACTTGCAAAATATACTTTTCCTGTAATGCCCCTCCCTAATGTTACATTTAAATTATGTACAAATTGTGCTGAAGTGGGGTTTGATGATGTGGCCATCCCTAAATCATCTACTTCCGGAGGAGGGGGGGAAATGGGTGAAGGTCTCGCTCCCTCTTTACTCTAAGAGCATTTCGACCGTCGTTGGTGTGGGGTGAATGTAAATAAATGGAGTCGCTAGTCTATTTTGCACAAAACAAGCAAAAGAACATGTCGCCTCTTCGACAGAGCGGCATCAAATATAAACTGATGTTTAAGAAAGTAATTGTTCGAAGGTTCGGGGCCTAAGTTACCGAATGGGAAGGTGTTAGGCACCTATCCCACCCTCTCGGTCTCTCATGGGCTTGTGTTACTGTTTTATTTTATTTATCCATGAAGTGTGTGTGCATGTATATATAATGGAGAACGAAATCACCCAACTCATACCCTGAAAAAGATAGAGTGATGTCATCCATAGGAATGCTCCCAAAATAATATTAAAAAAATACGATTTATGTGTTTATCGAAATATTGATCGTTTTGATGAAACGGTAATATATATTTTGATAAAAAGGACGAAAAGTATCACAAATATAATATATATTAAAATAATGTATAAATGAAAATGAGACAAGTGTGAAAATGAGAAAAATTGGAAAACTGGACTCGAGTCTCGGATTTTAGGCCGAAATGCCTACGTAACCTATAAAGGCATCAAAGTCCATGTAATTCATATGTGGCATAAGGGTGGGGTTTATCCCATAGACTCAAACGGGATTTTATTATATGTATGTGTGTGTAGAAATTATGTTTTAGTTTTGAGAAATTGTGATGGATAATCTCGTAGAATTTATAGGTATAATCCTCTTCTTTTTTTATAGAAAATAAAGTATATGCAATATAACTAATAAAAATGTGAGATGTTAATGTGTACGAAATAAAGTAAATGCTAGACTATGAATTTATGTACTTAAGGCAAAAATAAGAAATTTAAAGAGAAAGAGAGAGAGAGAGAGAGAGAGAGAGAGAGAGAGAGAGAGAAGGATTTTGGACCTTCTTGGGAGAATTGAAGTTTGATCTTGATCTTGGATGAACTCCCTTGAAAGATGAGATGAATTTTGGAGGAGATAAAATGATATTTTTCTAAATTGGGTATGAAAAGGATGGCAATGTAAGATGGAAAGGAATTTCACATAAGGAAACTTCGTTGATTGCAAGAGAATGTTGCTGAGGTCACTGATGCAGATGTATCTGAGGTGTGTTTTGGGAGTCTGGTCATGCCCTCTATTTATAGGGTAGGGGGCGATTAACATAGTCCTAGCCCTTCCAATCGACAAGTAACCCTAGGCACACTGCCGATAGGTAGGGAAATTGGCCTGTCAATCGATAGTATATGGAGATTTTTTTAGAAAAACAGTCGTAGAATGCAATTCGTTGATCCAAATTGAGCAGGGGCATACCATTGGAAAGGTAATTCATATACCTTCAAGAGTAATTTGATACTCTCTTTGTTTCGGGAGTTAAATTTGGATCAAATGTGGCTTGGAAGCGCTCGTTGGTCCTTTGGACGGGAGATCGTAGGACGGAAATGGATCATTCATCTGAATGGTAAGTTAGAATTGCGCATAGGGGAAAATAGTTGGAAAGTTTATGCAAGGTAATTCAACATTAAAAAGAGCTTTGCTCGGTTCGAAAAGTTGACCTTGGCCAATCGGGGCTCGAAAAGGCCCAGTGACCTTTCGGAGTAAAACGGGTCGTTCGTCCGTGCCATAAGGCTGATTTGCTCATGGAGCAGACCGTTGGGAAGGGTATTCAGTGCCCTTTGAATATTCATTCAGTCTCATTCAAGCTAAAGAGTTGACCTTGATCAAATGGAGCCCGAGAGTGCTCGATGGTCTCCGAATCAGTTTTTGTGGGAAAACGGATCGTTCGTCCGAATGGTTATGTCATTTTATGCATGGGAAGGACCATTGAAAAGGTGTTTTAGTGCCCTTAAAATATTCAAAGAACTTTCGCTTACTGAGGTTAACTTGGGGACCAGGAGTGCCCGGTGGCCTTCATATCGATTTTTAGTAGTAAAATGGTTCACTCGTTCGAACTGTTATGCTAATTCGTACATGGGGTGGACTGTTAAAAGGGGATTCAGATCCCTTCAAAAATTTATTAATCTTTTTCTCTAAAGATAGAGTTGACTGGAGTCAAACGAGACCCGAGAGCGCCGGATAGCCTCTAGATCGGTACTCGAAGCATGACTTAGGGTTTGTAGTGAAATGTGGAGATTCTAGGGTCCTAAGGAGAGACTAAGGGGGTCCTATAATTTGGTGTCTACAGAGACCCTCGGTGGGTTAGCTTAGAACAAGTGAAACTCGTCGAATAGAAACCACATGATGTTTTGGAAATATATCGATTTCGCGGATCTAAAGGGATAAGTATGAACGATTAAGAGGATCAAGGCTAATTCTTAGGACCTAAGGAAATGCTGGGGATGATTGATTCTACGAGTTGAGGTCAATTCTGAAGACCTAAGGTAAGGAGCGACCAATTCTTAGGGTCGAAGCCAATTTTGAAGGCTTAAGATGGGAGTGACCAATTCTGAGGGTCAAGGTCTATTCTGAGGACTTGAAGTTAAAGTGACCAATTCTACGGGTTGAGGTCAATTGAGGACCTAAGATGGGAGCGACCAATTCTGAGGATTGAAGCCAATTTTGAGGGCTTTAAGTAGGGGTAACCAATTTTGCGGGTCAAAGCCAATTATGAGGGCTTAAGTAGAGATGACCAATTTTGCAGATCGAAGCCAATTCTAAGGACTTTAGTTAGAGACCAATTCTGCAGGTCGAGGTCAATTATGAGGACCTTTAGTAGGGATGACCAATTTTGTCTGTCGAAGAAAATTATGAGGGCTTAAGGTAGAGATGAATAATTTTTTGGGTCGAAGCTAAGGGCTTTAAGTAGGGGTGACCAATTTTGCAGGTGGAAGCCAATTCTTAGGGCTTTAAGTAGGGGTGACCAATTCTCTGGGTGGAAGCCAATTCCGAGGGCTTAAGTAGAGGCGAACCATTTTGTGGGTCAAAGCCAATTCTGAGGGCTTTAAGTAGAGGTGACAAATTCTACGGGTTGAAGCCAATTCCGAGGGTTTAAGTAGAGATGACCAATTATGTGACCAATTCTGCGGGTCGAAGCCAATTTCGAGGGCTTAAGTAGAGATGATAAATTTTGCGGGTCGAAGCCAATTATGAGGACTTAAGTAGAGATGAATAATTCTTTGGGTCGAAGCCAATTCTGACGGCTTAAATAGAGATGACCAATTCTGCGTGCCGAAACCAATTATTAGGGCGTAGGTAGGGATGACCAATTTTGTAGGTCAAAACCAATTCTAAGGGCTTAATTAGAGATGACTAATTGTGTGGGTCGAAGCCAATTCTGAGAGCTTAAGTAAAGATGACCAATTCTGATGGCTTAAGTAGGGGTGACAAATTCTGCGGGTCAAAGCCAATTTTGAGGGCTTAAGTAGAATTTTTTTGGGAAAACATAGAGACTCCACTGGGGAAAAGGTATTAATCCGAGGATTCCTTGTTGAGGATTTTTTTTATCTTTGCGATGTCCTTTGAAGACGTTGCTAGGGAAATATTCAATTAATTTTGCGAATTCTGCTAGGGTGTTCCACTACGGAAGTAAGTGTGGTATTAAAAAAAAATTCTTGGTGAAAAAGGTTTTAAAATTCATTTGGTAATTTAAGGAATTTTCTGCGGATTTTTCGAGATTTTTCGAGATTTTTTGGGAAATTTTGTACAAAATTTCAGGGGAGGTGACGACCGACAGGGTATTGGAGGTGCCAAATGGCAGTGGCACGGTCTTTTGGATGTATTCTTTTCTTTTTTCATTTTTCCTTTACGCATTTTATTCTTGATTTCGTGATTCATTTCTTTTGATTGTTGACCCTTATCCTTTGCAGACATGGTTTTATGAGGTGATTGGGTTTAACGCCCAATTGATAGCTTTTAAGGATGAGCCTGTTGGGGGCTTTTTCCGTATGTACCAGTGATGAAAGTCCAACCGACAGTTGAGCGGTCCCTCTTTTTAGGGGAGCTGTGCCAGGTCTTGAATGGACTAACGAGCAATCGAGTAATTCGTTATTTTTTCTTCAGACCATTTTTCCCTAAAGATCTTTTCAGATATTGATTTTCCACTAGGGATTTTTCAAGTGACCTTCTCTCCCTGGGGGATGGTCATCCAACACATGGGGGTGATCGGGGGGAAATGCGCATCTGCGTCATCTACTGGTGCATGATTTTGGCTACTCCTGGTATCTAGGGGAGAGAGTCGTCCGATAGGCGGTGGAGGAAGAGGTGATGGTACCACCTACGAGGCCCCCGATGTACATGAGGCGAGAGCGAGGGATGTCAGAGGATGTGAGGTTGGCGGCGATGACCGCTGAGCCTTATTCGTCGTATATCGACACGGTGGCGACCTATGATTACTTAAATTTCATGTCAAGATGGCTAATTCCACCCAGCATATATGACATTGTGTCTCTTCCCTTGCAGGCTCTAGTGGGGTCTACCCACATTGCGGTGGTGCGTTAACATCGGCAGTGGCGACGACATCAGAGGTTTCATTTATGTCATTGACTCCTCCTTCCTAAAACATCCGACGGTATAATGAAGGGTCGGTGCATATAATGCATCGTCCTAATGCGATGGACTCGAAGGAGATGTGGCTGATAGAGGACGTCCTTCAGCCAACGGTTTACCTTTCATTTCTTTGCCTTTTTATGTTCTAATTTTTTTCTTTACCTCAGACTGACTGGTTTGCACTTTAATGTTTTTCTTGCAGCACATTCGGGTGTTGACCACCTAGTTGAGCGACATTCGGGATTGGTTGGATTCTGCGACTACTCCTATTCAAGATTCAATCCCAGTTACGTCTTACTTGGTGTCGTCTTCTTCATCTGGGGAGGGATCTGATTCAGGGAGCGAAGGCTCATAATCTAGTCATCGAGAAAGAGCGTACGCCACAAGGACGGAGGGTCTTAGAGGGAGGGAGAGAGAGAGAAAGAGAAGAGAGAGAAACATAAAGTTAAAGAAAGAGAATGTAGGTGAAGGTGAGAGAGGTAGAGAGAGTATTTTGGGAGGTTCGGGCAGAGTCCGGTTGTTTTTATGTTTTTTCTTTCCTACAAGGCAAATGTAATAAAGCAATATATTTGCAATGAATTGGGATTTAATTAATTTTTTCTTTAGTGACTTAATGCATATGCACTTTTTATTTTAGTGCTGAGACCGTAAAAAGGATTTAAAATGACTAAAGAGAAATTTTATTTTAAAATAAGATAACTAAAAATATAGGGGAGAAGGAAATTCTGAATTCCTTGGAATAAAAAATATTTTTATTGATTTTTTTCTTATTATTAATGAAAACAGAAAAAGAGAACTTTCCAAAACTAGGGGATTTCCAATCGGCATATCCCTTGTCCTGCCTATCGGCAGGTCAGTCTAGTCTAATCAACCCAAGGCTTTGATTGTACTTTCTTCAATTACTTGGTCCTTAGAAGGGGAGGTGATCGGGCAGTAAAAGTGTGTTCGTGTGAGGACAAAATTGTTGTCTGTTTCGCCGCCGTGATGCAAAACCTAATCTGCTACTACACTTGCAAGACAAGAACAACGGTAAGTCGGGTATCGTAAGAAATCCACAGGGAGTGATTGAATTTTAGATTTTAATTATTCAATTACTTCAGGAATAAAAATGTAAAATAAATAAAAGAAAATGTGATGGTTGGGAATGGTGACAAAAGAAAAGAATACGTTACTCTACACAAAAGTAAAGCGAGGATCGGGATCACATCCTACCACACGGATCAAACAACTACTAATAAAAATTTCGGCTCGAAAGCTATTTAATCAAGCATATTCAACTAAGCATAAACATCATGTATGAAGGGATTCAAACCCAAAAATACTTGATAAAACATTTAATCGAAAATGGTCACACGCAAATTAAATTCTGATTATCGCTATAAACTCTAACGTTGCGTGACAAAGGAAGATAAACGCATAATAATAGGGGTTTAATACGCGAGGTTTCAATTAAACACAATTTTTCACGAAACCCTAACTTTCGAGGTCTGAACCCGTAAATGGCGGAACAAAATCCCGGCCCTATTTATCTAAGGGCAATACATAAATTAAACTACTTTGACACTAGGAAAGTAATAAATAAATGAAATACAAGTTAATCTAGGCAATAAAAGTAAATGACAACAATGGAATTAATCAAGAAATATTCAAACTATATTAATGAAGAAAATGAAGTAAACTTAGATACATAAAAATGGGCAAAACACCCAAAAGAAATGGAGTAGGGCAAAGCTTCCACTAACCAAAACCTAAAAACTAATGTGAAAATGTAAGATACGTTTCTCAAATGAGAGAAAAGAGTATTTATACAATCCCACAAAAATAGCAAACTTATAAATAAAGAGAAGAAAAACGCTAGACCCGAATCGATTCGGGCCAAATCCGAATTGATTCGAATGGGAGATATTTTGAACCTGCATAAGGTGAAAATCGATTCGGGTAAAATCCAAATCAATTCACTCAGGGAGACCTACTTCACTGGATTGCAGCGAATCGATTTGCCAAGGGAGCGAATCGATTCGCACCTGTAGGTTTTCCTCAATTCCCCTGTTTTGGTTTTTTTTATCTTTCTCTTCTGCTTGAATATCCATAACATCTTCGTTAGGGCTCCGATTCACGCACCGTTCATGGCACGCGAAGCTTGATGAGATGGCTACAACTTCCGTAAGATGTTGGTCCAGATATCCAAGCTATGAAATGTCTAAATTTCCCTTTCACGTGCGGATTTGTACGAAAACTCGCAAGAATGTGTCCGAACTCCATACTAAGTACTGAAATACCTACAAGAGCTCAATTAACCCCTGAAAACCATGTATATATAGAAATCCGATATTTTCTGGTTAACGAGCATAAATATAGGGATTAAGATACCCGAGGGAGCTAATAACGATTATGTTAACAGGTGAAATACTCAATATTTGCGTCATATCCCACCCCCTAACTTACACATGAACTACAAGTAAGCCAAAAACAGGATACAAGTACAAAAATGGGATGAAAAAAAGGATAAGCCCACTTTCGTGGGTGAATGATTACTTTTAGCGTATGCAAAAAATCGCTAAACGCCTAGGTTACCCTAGTGGACGAGTGTAGTCTCGTGAGGGTTTTTAGGGATGAAACCCATAAACATCATATAGTTTCCTCAAAATATGCCCAACCTAACATGCGACAAACTCAACAATAACGAAAAAGATTTCAAACATGTTATTAGCATATTGAACAAATTCAAGCTAAAGTTCGTTGTTATTAACAGGCTGAATGCACCTCATAGAATTAAAACTTTAAAAGTGGGGGCGGGGGGGGGGGGGGGGGGGAGAGCACATGCAAAATATGATTTGTCCAAAACTTAAATAAACTGGATAAACATAAAAGCATGCACATATTCAATCCTCACGTGCATTACACTCATCAAATGTGTTCACTCAAAACAGGGAGGTAACACACGAAACATGCGAGCTTAAAGAGTAAATGTAAATGGAAACAAGGCCACAAACATGTCACAAATGAAGAATGCCATCTAGGAAATAAAAAAACTTGTAATCTCAATGAAAGATACCGCACATTAAAAGAGGCGAAATACATTTTCACCGATTATCAGAACTATTTAAACTTTTAAATTAAATTCACCCTAGGATCACATAGGACTTGATAGGGTTGTAATGTAGGTTTGCGGGTAAGGTACGAAATAAAAGAAATGTATGTACTGATTCAAAGTGTTCGGGGATGAAAACTCGGGATAATGGAAAATAGTGGGCAATATCAAAATTGGAAAATGATTTCCAAAATAACATTAGATATAACAATTGGAGAGTAACAAGGATTATTGAACTATACATATACAACATATATACGAACTTTCTCTTTTATTTTATTTTCTTCTTTTTCTCATGTTTTCTTTTCTTTTTCTTTTTCTTTTTTCGTTTTCTTTGCTTTTTCACTATACTTTTTTTTCACTTTTCCCACTCTCACATGCTTAAATTGCAACCACAATACAATAACATCATTCAATCCCAAGTATCATTCCAAACAAAGGTATGGAAAGTAATATGTATGGTTTATAATTCCAATGTGGAGTTGGTTATGGAATTTTTGGGTTATGAAACGAAAGGCTATATTTAGGCTCAAAGGGGTTGACTATAGAAATATATAAGGTGAGGTCAAGGCAAATATGGGTGATATAACAAAGATGGACTATGATCATTTCCTAAAACTTACGCAATTCTCTAGTCAAAACAATCTTTAAAATCATGCTTAAGTAACACATTTCAAGATACAAACTCAATTAATGAAAAAATCAATGAAAGAATAGAGAGATTACCGACAAAATCAACGTTTTCAAAGAGGAAAGAATAGTGTATACACTCATAAACAACGAAAAGAACAAATCTCACTCAGTGTAAGTATATACAGTGCAACAAAAGATTACTGAGTTATAAAAATAATAAACCAAATCAATAAGACAAGAAAAATGCATGTGCTCATGGGATAAAGTTCAATTCATGAAGTTATACATAATATCAATGATTTGAGGACTAAAGTCTAATAACTTCTAAAATCGAGAACATGCATCATTGGGTTGTCTATTGGATCAGGCAATTACTGAAATTTATCATCGAAAACAAGGCAAAATGCCCAACAAAGGAGAAAAAAGAATGAAAATATTTTTGAAATTTTTCAATAATTCACAAAAAGGCATACTTAATAACTAACTTGTGATAAAACCCATGGATAAAACAAAGTAATGGATAAAATATCTCACACCCTTAACTTAAATATTGCATTGTCATCAATGCTCATTATGAACACAACACAAAGAGAGGAAAAGAACGATATTTTCCAAAATTGGAGCGATCTCCCATAAGCACAAGTCTAAACGAATCTACAAAACAAGTTAGTACCGAGCATAGAAAAAATAAATAATAAAAAGTTAACTAATTACACTAGACAAAATTAAAAGGAAAGAAAGAATAAAAAGCTAACTATTTACAACCTACTATTTAGATTTTACACTAACTATACACTAGAAGCCTAAATAGTTGAGGGTCCACCCAAAAAGGGATTTGTCTTTGAAAGATCAACGGTAGACCCTCAAAAGTGAACATGCCTCCCGAAAAATAGGAATTCCGTTTAAATAATGAAAGGCATGTGTAAGACGTAAGAAAAGAACCATCGGACGATGGGGGATTTGGATAACAAGGGTGACAAGACTATATTGATCTTGAGAAAAATGAAATCACCCCCCAAGGTTTTTTAATTGGATGGGGGGGGGGGGGGTCTAGTGAAAGTGAATAGCCCATGAGATGAAGCATCTCAAAAGAACAATCTCGTTCAAGAATCGGGTCAAAGTCCTCAAGAATTTCAACCGATTCTTGTGATAAACTTAATTGTTCAGGAATAGTAGGGAATAAAAAAAAAGGAAGGACCATCAACCTCAATATAATCGGAAGAATTAATAAGAGGTTGGAATTCTAAAGTGTTAAATCTCGGATCACTCTGAATTATTTCCTCATCAACAAGGGGTGGAGGTGAAACGCAAGTTTCAACCTCAACCCAATTTTGTGAAGAAATGATCTCATCGAGTATGGCATCATTTGCCAAAAACAAAGCTTGAGAACTTTCGAATTGGTCATTGAGTTCCTTAATCATTAACTCATAATCAAATTGACAAGAAGACATTTCATCTTCTTGTGCGGGTTGCTCATAGCTAACGGATTTCCCACTTTTTAAATTCTCCTCATAAGGTAATGCAGGGATACTTATATAGTCTTGAATTTCATGATCAATACACTCATCTTTAAGAATCTATAGGCATTCTCTCATTGTTTGGGAGTATAAATTGGAAAACATAAAAGCTAGACATTTCAAAATAGGCTAATTCAATTGAGCGGTAAGCGCAAAAATTTCAATTTCTCGAAACAATCTAGCATAAGTAAAAAAAAGGATAAAATAAAAAATAAATATGAAAGAAAAAATACTACGAAATAATAAAAAAATTACAATCTAAAATACACTCCCCGGTAATGACGCCATTTTGATCGGGTGGTAAAAGTGTGTTTATGTGAGGACACAGTCGTTGTGTGTTTCATCACTGTGATGAAAAAACCTAAGATACTACTATACTTACGAGGCAATCACAGCTGTAAGTCGGGTATCGTAAGAAATCCACAAGGAGTGATTGAATTTTAGCTTTTAATTATTTAATTACTTTAGGAATAAAAGTGTAAAATAAATAAAATAAAAGGTGATGGTTGGGAATGGTGACAAAAGAAAAGAATAAGTTACGCTGCACAAAAGCAAAGCGATGATGGGGATCGTATCCTACCACACGGATCGAAACAACCAGTAATCAAAATTCCGGCTTGAAGGATATTTAATTGAGCATATTCATCTAAGCATAAACATCACGCATGAAGGGATTCTAACCCAAAAATACTTGATAAAATATTTAATAAAAAATGGTCACCCACGGATTAAATTCGGATTATCGCTATAAACTCTAACGTTGTGTGACATCAACTTCGAAATGCAACTCGTTATATAAGGGCAATACATAAATTAAATTACTTTAACACTAGGAAAGCAATAAATAAATGAAATACAAGTTAATCTAGGCAAGAATATTAAATGACAACAATGGAAATAATCAAGAAATACACAAACTATATTAACGAAGAAAATGAAGTAAACTTACATACATGAAAATGGGCAAAACACCCAAAAGAAATGGAGTAGGGCAAAGATTCCACTAACCAAACCCTAAAACCTAATGTGAAAATGTAAGATATGTTTCTCAAATGAGAGAAAAGAGTATTTATAGAATCCCATAAAAGTGGCAAACTTGTAAATAAAGAGAAGAAAAACTGCAGACCCAAATCGATTAGGGCCAAATCCAAATCGATTCTCTCAGGGAGAGCTGCTTCACTAGAAAGATGTGAATCTATTCGCACCTGTAGGTTTTCTTTAATTCCCCTATTTGGGTTGTTATGTTTTTCTCTCCCGCTTGAATCTCCGTAACATCTTCGTTAAGGTTCCGATTCACGCAGCGTTCGCGGCACGCGAAGCTTGACTAGATGGCTACAACTTTCATGAGATGTTGGGCCAGATACGCAAGTTGTGAAATGTCTAAATTACCCTTGCACGTGCGAATTTGTACGAAAACTCGTCGGAATGCGTCCGAACTCCATACTAAGTACAGAAATACCTATAAAAGCTCAATTAACCCCTGCAAAGCATGTATATATAGAAATCCAGGGTTTTGTAGTTAACGATCATAAATATAGGGATTAAGATACCCGAGGGGGCTAATAATGAGTAGGTTAATGGGTGAAATACGCAATATTTGCGTCGTACCAGGAGGTTTTCTACTGGGATTTGCAAAAAATTTGTCTTTGGCTAATTGTTTCAAGTACAAAAAGGGGTAATGGTGGAGTATTTTTGTCGCCCATCCATATTTTGTTTCTTTTGCACACTTCTGCTTCTTGTCTCATTATTTTGCAATATGGCTCTCCCCGAAAGTGTTGAATTCGCCTCTTACCTTAAAAACTTAGAAGCTATGTGCTCATATAATGTAGAGTATGATGCTTTCAACATGCGTGGAGTTTCATTATGGCGCAACTAGCCTATCAAATGGATCATGATGATGGCGGCGGTAGAATTCTGGTACACTGAGGCCCATGTCTTCTGCTTTGGCTCGGATGAAGTCTATCCGAATTACGAAGAGTTCTCTACCATATCAGGGATAAATCCTAGTGTTGCAATGGCCATACCTGAATTATCTCGATCTCCTCGAGAGATGTTAACAGAACTTTTCCATATCTCACCCTCAGCAACTCGGTTATTGATTATGGGAGGAATGATTTCTCTTCCAGTGGTGCTACATTTCATGCATCCGCATGATGTTGGTGATGTGGGTTATGCCAGAGCCGTTATTCTTAGTTTGACTTCCAAATTACTATTGGTGGACCGGGAACCTATTGGTGGACCCACAACTTGCAGCCATCACTTTGTGGATGTCATACCATCGCAATCCTGTAGCGGTGGTGCTAGCGGATACTCTTAATGGTCTGGATGCCTGGGAGAATCGTCGACCGTCGACCCATCCTTCCCAATCTATTGGCAGAGTCTGGCATGTTTTCGGGGATTACATGAAGTGGTTTTGGAGGTGGGTAGTTGCCAAAATGATGGCTATGAAGACCGAGCAAAGGTGTTTCACCATATCTGCAGCATGGAGGGAGGTGTTATTGTTTTCCCTAAGATAGTTTGGGCTTACCATTCCATGGATAGCCTGTGTCATTCTATTCAGGTAGGGGAGGTTTGGGGACCCCAGGATGTAGATGATGATGGGGCCGATTCCTGTGGCATCTGCTGATCGGATCGGAATTTATTTGTGGAGCTTTTGTGATGTGTTTGGTTATGTATGGAAATAAATTAGGGATAGTTACTTAGGAATAATTTGGCTTGTTTGGTTTTTGTTTTGTTTTGTGATGTGTTTGGTTAACGAGAAATTTTTCTTCAATGAAATAAAGAAAATTTTAATTATATTATTGTGCCTCTTGATGAGTTTTTCATTAGAATTATCTATACCAATCGCTAATGTATACATAATCCTTTTGTTCATGTAAATGATAGAAGTGAACTGTAGTTCTGGGAGGTTAGAAAAGAAGAGAATTTTGTGAGAAAGAAGGGGGTCGTGACCATGTAAAGAGTATGTGCTTCCTACGTACCTCTAGGGGTTTTGAAAATTCTCTGAGTTTTATTTTTGAAAGTAAAAACATTTTTAGAGGATTAGGCCTCACGTAGTTCTGAATAGAGGGAAATGAAGAATTTATTTATTTATTTTTTAGAATAAAAGGGAGATGAGAAGAAGCGTAGAACTTTGAGATTTTGGACGAGGGGTAGAATTTCTTAAGACTGTCCAAGTTGACTGGACGTTCCATCTCTTCTCCATCGAGGTCGGTGAGCATAACTGCGCCATCAGATAGGATCTTATTCACAATTTAGGGGTCATTTCAATTGGGGTTAAATTTCCCTTTGGGGTCCCAGATGTGTTCTACCATTTCTTTAAGGGCTAAGTCCCCTTCTTAGACACCACGGTTGTTGACTCTTTTATTAAATGAACGTGATATTTAGCGATGGTATCCTTGTATATCATATAGAGTTTTCAGTCTCCTTTCGTCTAAGAGTGGAAACTCGTCAAGAGAATGTTTATGCTAGTTTTCCTCGCTGACCTTGCTTTCATGCATGATGCGTAGTGAATAAGTTTCTAGTTCAATGGGTAGGACTGCTTCCATGTTGTATACCATAGAGTAAGGGGTAGCCCCCATACATATTCGAATTGAAGTGCGATAGCCCCAGAGGGTGTAAGGGATTCGGTCGGCCCAATATCGACAACTCTCGGTCATCTTGTTGATGATTGCTTTAAAGTTTTTATTAGCAGCATTGATTGTACCGTTAGTTTGAGTTCCGTAGGGAGAAGATTTATTCTTATAGATCCCATACTCATCAACCACTTTTGTGACATCAACTTCGAAATGCAACTCGTTATCTGACACTAGCTCATGTGGAACCCCATATCGGCAGATGATATTTTTCCGTATGAGCTTGGCCACCTTTTTAGCATTCAGAATTGTGTATGACTCGACTTTGACCCATTTGACGAAGTAGTCAATGGAAACCAAGATGAATTCATGCCCGTTAAAGGCCTTGGGTGTAACTTTCCCAATGATGTCGATGCCCCATGTGAAAAATGTCCATGGAGAAGTCATGTTGTATAATTCTCGCAGAGGCAAGTATTGGAGGTTGGAAAACTGTTGTTATTTAAGACATCTTCAAACATAGGTAGTTCAATCCTTAGCCATGATAGTCTAATAGTAACCCTATCAGATGATTTTCTTGGCAAGCATTTGGCCATTCATGTTGGTTTCGCATTCCCCGATGTGAAGTTTCTGCATCATCTCTTCAATGTCAGCCCCTATGGTGTAGCGTAAACGGGGTCCATTAAAGTTTCTCTTAAGTAATGCTTTATTACGGATAATATACTGGGAAACCAATTTGCGTAGGGTTTCCGGTTCTTTCATGTTAGAATCTTGGGGATATCTACCATGCTTTAGGAGGCACCAAATATCATAGTAATAACAATCGTCTATATCAGGATCTTCTTCTGTGATGAGATCATTGTGGTAGCAGTGGGTAGGTTTAGCTTGATTTTGGATTAGGAAGGGGGCCATCGTTATTCCTTTGGTCATGTCAACTGTGGAGGAAAAAGTAACAAGGGCATTGGCTAAATTGTTATTTGCTCGGGGCAGATAGTTGAAAGTGATATCTTGGAATTGGGAGGCCAACTCCTCTAAATGGGAATGGAAGGGTAAGAGTTTCTCTTCCTTGAATTTCCATCTTCTGAGTACTTAATCGACGATGAGGGAAGAATCCCCGTAAATATCTAGGTATCGAATTCCTTTGTTGAGAGCGACTTTGAGGTCTACCATACAAGCCTTGTATTTAGTCATGTTATTAGTGCAGGAATAATCCAATTTGATGGTAATGGGGGAGTCATCAGGGTCAATTAGGAGTATCCCTATGCCATACCCTTTCTTGTTGGAAGCACCGTCAAAGAAAATTTTCCATCGGAGGTCGTCATGGGAAGTACAAGGGATATTCTCAATTGGGAACTCGAAAATCCAAACATCGGTTTCTTCCATACAGTAGTCAACGAGGTAGTTAGAGATGGATCTTCCTTTCATGGATTTCTACGTGACATATACAATATCAAACTCAACTAACAGCATCAACCATCAGGCCATTCGACTAAACAGGGAAGGTTTCTTGAGAAGGTATTTGATAGGTTCCATTTCAGGATACAAGTTTGATGGGAAAAATGATCATGTGGTGTCATAATTTTTGGGTGACCCAAACAAGGGAGACACATGATTTTTCCAAGTAAGTGTAATTAACTTCTTACCTGACCAACTTACGACAGGCATAATAGATTGCTCTTTCTTTGTGGGACTCTTCAAGGTATTGGTTTAGAAAATCCCCAATTGTAATATCTATTGCGGTTAGGTATAAGAGTAGGGGAAGACCGGGCTATAGCAACATGAGTACCGGAGGTCGGGTTAGGTATTGCTTGATTCGATCAAAGGCTTCTTGGCAAGCTTCGTTCCAAAACATAGTGGACTCCTTTTGGAGGAATTTTAAAATGGGTTCATAGATAGAAGTCAATTGACTGATGAACCAGCTGATAAACTGCAATTTTTTAAGGAATCCCCGAAATTCCTTCTCCGTTCGGGGGGTGGCATTTCGAGTATGTCTTTCATCTTGACAGGATCAACTTCTTTTTTTTTGGTCGGTGACAGGATCAACTTCAATCCCCTTTTTACTAACCATGAATCCTAAGAGCTTTCTTTTGGTAACTCTAAAAACACATTTCTATGGGTTAAGTCGCATCTGGTATTACTGTAGTTGCTCGAAGAACTTCTGGAGAGTGGGGAACTTCTGGATAGTGGGGACATTGTAATACCCCGTATTTTTATGCTTTCTAAATTTGGGGATTTATTCAATTTAATGTGAATTATAAATTTAATATAAATCCAGAAATTAATTATTTTAATAATTACTAACGTGACGAGAGTTAGTAATCATTGAAAACTTGCTGAATATTACTAATGAGTAAAGTAATATAATATTGGTTCTATGAAATGTCATGAGTGAATAAAATGACAATTTTAGAAATTTAAGTCGGGACGCACCTGTGTCGTTCGGGACTAAATATTGATTAATGAAAGTGAATAAATTATAAGTCATCCTTATGGTCATTTCGAGTGCGTCAAAGTGTCCAGAAGGGTCGAGATAGTCAGAAAAGTGTACCCGGGAGTTTAGTTTGGGTCTCGGGGCGTTTTTAGGCCTATTTAGTACCCCGGGAGGGTATTTTGGACATTTTACATTTTTGGGTAATTAAACCCACGAAATTTATTAGGTTATATCAGCCATTTGGAATGGTCTCTTAGGGTTATCAGACTCAAAACCTCAGAACGGCCATTAGAGAGGAAGGTAGAAAGCTTTCCAAGCAATCAAAGGCCAAAAATTCATCCGGTTGCACCGCCACCACCACCACCAATGCGTAGATCGCGCGACGAGGAACACCACCACACCAAATTTGTCCACAAATCAGAATCTAAAATTTTAGGCAAGTATTTATCTTGCTTAATTTCGTTAATGTATCATTCATGTTAGTCTAGGGTTGACTAGGATGAGTTTCATAGAAGAAAACCCATGTTGGAGATAGAAAAATTGCATGTAGTAATGATATGAATGATAATCTGGAAATCCCCTTCATATGTAGAGGTTTAACCACGGATTTATGATGAATTTGAAGTAGAAATTCTGGAAAAAGACTGATTAGAACAAAGTTAAAGAAATTTCTAGGGTTCATGAGATTTATGTAAGTTTTAGCCCATTAATCCATGGATATTGATGAAAATACGCATGCTTTACGTAGGAGATGTTTAATTTGGGTTTATAATGTTTGTAGTACGAATTTCTGGGAGTTTGGGTGTTAAGAATATGAATTTGGGTGAGGTTAGATAATAGAACCTGTAACTGTTAATCTGCAGAATTCGCCATACCTGTTTGATCGATCGATCGAACCAGGAGTGTCGATCGATCGACGCATCGATCGATCGAGCCCCTGCCATCGATCGATCGACCCTTCCTGGCAGACTCATGTTTCCCCTTTAAATAGTGAATTCAATTTAAATGAGTAATAATCTTTGGACATCCTTATTAAAATATTTTGGGTGATAAAGAAGACCAATAGGACTTATTAAAAATATGAAACCTTTAATGTAAGACGAGATCTACATTTTTATGGAGGTGTTCACATATAAGGGACGATGGAATTATGTATTAAAGGGAGAGACGCATAAGGTAGTTACATTGGAAAAATAGATAAGTACCTACTGAATTTTACGCTTAGAAGAATATAATCCATGAGTGTTACGTAGTAAGTTGGAATAATCCCTCGAATTAAAGTAAGTGAGGAACCATTATACGTGATAACTAAATAATGAGAAATAAGGATAAATATCATAAATTATGGGTTATGAGATGTACCTAATTTTGATGTGGTAATAGTAATATATTTATATGTATGTGTTTATCCATATACTATATACGTGTGAAAACCAGGCCCGCGCTACTTGTTATCCCTGAGGTTACCGCGTTGGGATTGTCTTATCTCGATGGGACCTTTATGGGGGATATTGACTCGTACCCTAGAAGATAGAGATCCTTTTGGTACAAGCTAATCGGATCGATAGTCAGACGGCCTAAGAGACGTGGGGGCATGTGCTGACCTCTTAGAGATTGGGACTCTATGCTTCGCCTCAATGTTGTTTGTGTTTATGTTAATACAGTTCGAGAGTGATTCCAAACCTGTATTTCCTTTAGTACGAGTGATACAGGGACTGGATAGCAGAGTATGCCCGCACCATAATTTTTATGTGGGGTGCTGTTAGAATATATATATTACAGGGGTATTTAATATATATATTAAATTCTGAAATATGTGAATTACCTCCTGTGTTTATGGCATGTAAGAAATGAATAATTATTTCAATTGAGAAAATATGTTTTAAAAGTATAGTATATTACCGGGAAACTTTATTAGCAAATAAAGGTTAAATGGGAACTTTGTCATTAAATGAAATCTACCTTTTAAACAGTTGAATTCGTCAGTATAAAATCTTACGAGTAACCTAAGATAAGATAAGTTAAATCATTGGGAAGGTTAGTGCGATAGGTGTGCACATTAGAAGAGAGGTGAGAATTTCTCAAGGGAGTGTCGCACTAATATGTTGTTGCATTGGTCAGTAAACATTTTAAATACTTGCTAAACAAACTTTAAATCGTTTTTACAATCGGGCTCTGACCCGTTTCCATCTTCTTTTCCCTCTTGTATATATATGTATATATTACAGGTGCCCAGCCATAAGGGCGTCTGGCATAGGATCCTTTGGAAGGAACGCGCTGCAGCTTAGGTGGGAGTTGTAGGCCTCTTGCTTAGACGACCTCATTCATTTGATTCGACTCCTAGCATAATTTATTCCAGTTGGGCATGTGTCGCCCTTTCTATTATTCAGTTGTTTTATTGGATATTGTAATCCATTTATTTCCAGTATTTTCACTTTGGGATTATTATTGTCAGGATGTTTTTCATTTAAGTATTAAATGTTGGATTCGATTAATTGAATGTTTGGTTATTTGGATTTATGTATTCCAGGATAGTTGTTGTGTGATCCTTTATTTTTGAATGATGTCCAGTTTAATTGTTGGTTTATATAAATAAAATTTGTAAAGTGAAGTCTAAAAATGGTTTTGACACTTAGCTTAATTATTTAGGGTGTTAAATATGAAAAGTTATTTTTTTTTACGATAGTGATACTAAGAATGAACCAACTGTTCACCTTGATTATAATTTAATAAAGGACTGATCACCCGGTATTTAATTAGGCGGGGTGTCATAGACATGACCTTCCCTAGTCTTAGATTTGATAATCATTTTGTCCACATAAACCTCGACTTCTTTGTGTATCTGATCATGCAAGATGGTTGTGGCAACCCTCTGGTAGGTAGCCCCTATGTTTTTTAGACCAAATGGCATGAGAGTGTAATAGAAGGTTCCCCAAGGGGTGCTAAATGCGGGTTTCTCATAATGATCCGGGTGCATGTTGATCTTGTTATATCTGATAAAACCATGAATAAATGACTTGAGAGCATGGCTAGCTGTGTAGTCCAGAATAATGTCGATATTGGGCAGGTGGTAATCATTTTTTGGAGAAGTTTTGTTCAAATATTGGTAGTCTACTCGCATACGAACCTTTCCTCTAGATATTAGCACAGGAATGATGTTGGCTATCCATGTGGGATATTTGATCAAACGAATGAAACCCACATTCAATTGTTTGATCACTTCTTCCTTAACTTTGAGTGACCATTCGGTGCGGAGCTTTCCCAATTTTTGTTTAATCGGTTTGCATTCTAGGAGACTTGAAATCTCGTGTTGAGTGATCTCGAGATCAATTCTGGGAATGTCATCATAGGACCATGCGAAGACATCTAAAAATTCCTTCAATAATTCTTCGAGTTACGCACGCTCATGCTCGTCAAGGGTGGACCCCATCCTAATCTCGCATTATTGGCTACTAGAACCAAGATTAATAATAATTGTTTCATCTTCATTAACTTGAATGTGGTTATATTATTTATTGTTAACCTTATTGAAACCAGTTAAGAATTATTCATTTGCAAAATCATCATCATCAAAAGTTTGATCAGAATCAAGATAATTAATGTAAGGAACAACAAGATGCTCAAAATCTTTATTTATTTCGTTGTTGGGGAAAACAATGTTGAGAACCTCATTAAAGGAGGTATCGATTACATCAAAATAAGGAGGAACAACAAAAGAAAAGGAAATGGGATAAACATATGGGTTGGGTTGCATTTTAGCAGGTGGAACTGGCGTAACATTCCAATTGAGGAGAGGTACATCAAAAACTTTGATCAGGCGGGATGGATCCAATAATGTAGTGCTTGAGTGGATCATTCATAGTGTCAGCCCTAGTGTCAGCAAGTTGAATAAATCCTCGGAGTCATGTGACAACCCGGTATCCGAAATAAGGGGTGGCCATCCCGATACTCCGATAATACAGGAATCATGGATAAATATCATCCTCAGCATCGTGACAACATAAAGAGAATACGGGATAACCACACAATATTTCAGAAAACGGGTCATAAAAAAAAATTTGTTTAGCAATTTAAATAAAACATCATTGACAACCCATAATAGAAAAGAAAGGTGGAAACTCCCACAAGCATATATATATATATATACCAACCATAATAAGGGAAGGACCGAATGAAATGTCGGTCAATAGAATTCATACAATAAACAATAAGTTCCATGTGTTACATAATACATCCATTATACAATTACAACCATTTGGGCCACACGCCCGAATAAGGACTGATCATAACTAGAAAACAATGAGGAAGGCGTCTACACAAAAAGTCCCGTGATATCCGCAAAATGTCACGGCTCCTCGAAACACTGGAATAGGAAGGTCATTACGGGCGACCTTGCGGCGGAACGCCTGAGCGGATATAATATATATGTATGCACAACAAGAAAGAAGAACCGGTCAGAGCCCGGTTTTATGTGATCACCAGATAAATGACAAGTAGGACAATGATGAACAGATAAGCATGGACGATAGAAATCATATTCTAGCATGGAAACAATGAAATAAATTAAGACAAGTTAATAATTATAAGGGAAGAATCGATTATATATGCAATTAAGAATACTTCACAACCATTTTCATCTTTCATCCTTTTCGTTTTATCTCCTTTCCATTCCTTATCAGGAATACAATTATTATCATGTGCTCTTTATGGCACTAATCTCAATTGTATGCTCTTTGTGGCATATACTTTGCTCTTTGTGGCATTAATGTTCCATCGAGTCCAACTCGATAATTAGAATAATTATAAGTATATAAATATAACGATTCTAGGACTCCCCGTCCGGGTTTCCCCACTCTGTGCGCCCCTAAATAACCATCATCTTCTAGGGCCTATCATAAGACAACCTGAGATCCTATCGAAACGTCGGGAAGCGACGATATGCCTGCGGGGTAGTCAAGACCACACTCGGAATATCCTACCCATCGCAGAAAAATATAAAGCAAGCGCTCATATGGCCTAGGACTATATCCACCCTGCATTCATTAGCCAGGGGGCTTCACCTCACGCACGGACTTCCCTTAAGATGGTATTTAGAGAGGTGTGTATCAACCATTTTATTAATTTCCATTACCTGATTTAGTAAATTATCATTTACTTTATCCATTTTACATTTTGTCAAATGCATTAAGGTTATCCGGAACTATATGTATTTCGTAACATCATAGCAACCTCAATAAATAGTTAGACTACCAAGTTATTTTCCAAAGCCTCCTTTTTGGCTTCATAATAGACCATCAAATCAAACCTAGCTCACAATGACTCCTAAAGTCTCCAAATTGGAATCTAAGATCTCCTAGATTATTATAAAACTACACGAGATAAGTAATGCCTGAACATTAAATTAAACCCCCCCCCCCTGAAATGAACCCTAGATGAACCCCTTCGAGTCTAGGGTGTCGACCAAACTCAACTAATACTCTAAGACCCTATATTTACTTCATTTAAAAAGGTCCTTAAGTCCCTATGAAGAGAGAAGATTTGAAAAAATGAAAATAAAATTTTAGGGAAGAGAACAGGGGACCGATCGATCGGTCCCAAGACCGTGGTCGACCGCGTCTCAAGATTTTGCCTAGGAATAAAAGCAGAAAGTTCATTTCGGCAGGGTCGGTCGACCGGTCAGGGGACCGCGGTCGACCGTGCCATAGATTTTATGCCTTTGAAAGGAAGCAGTTTGCCCTCTCCCGAAGGCCCGGTCGACCGGTCTGAGAACCGCGGTCGACCGGTCTTTGCAGACCTAGACCAAACCAAATCTTCCTATTTCAAGCTAATCCCAAAGCCAACTCATTTATTGCCACCAACATAACATAAATGCTACTAACTGCTACCACAATCATCAATAATCATCCAAATTATTTTTCAATGATTCAAAACCAACAAATACACAAAGAAACCCTAAACTAGTGAAACCATGATCAATACACCATTATCACTACAAATCATTTTTCTTAAACCACAAATAGCAAGTAGAAAACTTACCTCAATTAAGAAAATACAGATTTTCCTTGGTTAGAAGCAAGAATCCTCCCTCAATCTTCAATATCTTCTCTTTGACTTACCTCAATAGAAGACTTAGTAAGACTAAGTCGTGGCATTAGTAAAAACCCCAACTTAATTAACCAATATTGCGATAAAATAACACGCAACTGTATTTTAAGGTATAACCAGTCAAAAGTGCCAAAAACCTCAAAATACAATATGGCACAATATTTTACTATCTCGCACGTTATGGACTCAACTACGACCTCCAAATTATCATTTGGACAATTTATAATTCATTTTAAGTTCCGGTCTCATTATTAAGCCAAATATCATTTTAATTCTTATGATATTATAAAACATAACATGGCAATATTCACCTATAGTTACGGTAAATATGCAACCTCATAGTAAATTTTAACTTTTCTACATTAATTTAATACTCAATATTACCATACCTAGTAAATAAATATAAAATATGTTCTCATAAGCGAGGGTTATTACAAGTCACTTCCCTCAAAGTATTCGATAGCAGCTATAGTTTTCCCAATGATTGGTTTCACATGATGCTGGGAACTTGCGTACCATGAGTAACTGTCTTGGAGAAATATCTCCATTACTAGTTTCATCTTCTTATCCACATGATCATACCACGGTTCGGGAAAGATACAAAAGGAGAAATCTTCACCCTCTCTGATGAATATTCCATTCAAGGAAGCACTTAATATAGTCTTGGTACTTCCTAGCCTCCTCTTTAACCGATGTTGGCGGAGCATTCTCAGTTCATCTGATGGTTGTTGATAACCAAGGAAACAAGGAGGAAAGGATTTTTTCAATACTATGGGTTCAAGTATCCCCTATTGTAGTCGACGCAGCCCTAGTCCGGGCATGAATTGCATGTTCTTGAACATTTGTATCACATTGACTTTGCCATGAAGGCTATACTCTGGACAAACCCTATCTTTGAAATTGTCCCCTGTTGGGAGCGGAAGTGGTTCGACTCAAAAACCTAACAAAAGCATATCATTTGCCCCATATTGTATCTCTAGTACCGGATTGTTGGTGCTTTCATTCTCAGTATTGTCACCATCTCCCAAGATGGTGATGACTTGCCCATTGGCAAAAAGAACTTCTACTTTTTATAGAGGGAATAAGACACACCTTTAATACTATGGAACTATAACCGTCTAAGCAACATATTGAAAAAATTTAGGATGTCGATGACATGGAATTTAATAACGGTATTTATAGATCCAACCCCTATTATAAGCTTTATAGATCCCATCACTTCTCGACGAGTATTATCATAAGAGCGCACCATAGCCAAGGTTAGAGGAAGGTCACCTACTTTTAGTCCCAAGAAATTGAGGGTTCTTAATGGGTAAACATTAAGAGATGATCCATTATGGACGACTGAAAGTGGGGCGGTCTTTTCCATGACTTCGACAGTGATATTGAGAGCATAAATTTGATTTGGACCAAACTTAGGGATTTTTTCTTTGGAGAAGGAGAGAATTTTAGTAGAGGCTAGAGATTCGAACAGATTCAATGCTTCTTCTAGCATGGTGGAAGGAGGGACTATGGTCCCGGTAAGTAGTTTGATCAAGGCATTTCGGTGTAGTTAGGAAGACATAAAGAGTCCCCACAGAGTGATGTTAGCTTGGGTTTTCTTCAACTAATTAAGGATTTTGCTCTCCTCGAGGGTCACTTTTAGCATAGGAAAATTCTCAATGCCTTTTCCCTTATCGATCGCTGATGGTTGCGAATTTGGAACTTTGTAATGCCTCCCTAATCTAGTCATATAGTTCAAAGAAGAGGGGAAAAACAAAAACCCCGTTTTCGAATCTATCTCGAGTTGTTCATCCATCTTGTTGATTTCTCCTAGCAGCTCCTCGAACGACATCATTTTACATATGCTGACTATTGGGCTAGTCTTTTATGGGCTTTTCTCTTCATCTGAACTATCGAATTCGTTCCCCCATCCGGTGGCAGCGACATTATCTTTCCATGATAAGTTAATACACTCCACAACCTCAACAGCCTCTTTGTATAGATCCTCCCATTTGATGGGGAGATGTAAAAGTTAAGGCGACTAGGCACCCTTATAGTTTTAAAGCATCAAGTAGCTCGGATTTACTACAAATTTCACCGGTCTGTGGAAATAAGTCTGTTATGATTTGGACAACATCATATAAGCTGACTTCATTGGTAGGTACTACCTAATTATTTGACTCTCGAGCCAACTTTCGAGCTTCCAAGAACAGTGTATTGAATCTCTGAAAGTAAATGGACATCTTGGAGGGTAATTTCAGCACCAACTATAGAAGCTGGTTCAACACAATTGACAATTCCATATCTTTCCCTCCGAAGGGGGTACAAATAACAATGCATGCTCTTGTAAGGAGTGACAGAGCTTGATTGACAAATCAGGTAGGATGCAGGAGAAAATACGGGAAAACTTGGAGGGGTTTAAGGGAATTTATGGGTATGGTGGTGATTTATAGGGTACGATATGGATAGATGGATCAAATTTTGGGTCTTTTTCTCGAAAGATGGCATTTGCATAATTTGGTAGTGGATTGTGAGTAATGCTTGGTTTAGGACTGGTTGGTAGGTAGGTGATACCCCGATCAATCAGACCTTGGATTACATTTTAGATGTGGAAACACTGATCAGTGGTATGTCCGCAACTTTAGTGAAACTCACAATGGGTATATGGTTTGAAATTTTTAGGAAGTGGGTTTGGTAATCTAATGAGGGCCCAATGTCTTAATAAGATTTCATTTTAAAAGGGCTTGGTAAACTTTGGAGAGGGGAGCATAAATCTTGGTGTATTCCTTTTTGACAGGGTTAGGGAGGCCTTCTAGTGCCCATGAAGTGGCAGGCTGAGAGATGTTGTTGATAGTTGAAACTGCGATATTTGCAGGCTTCTCATATTTTCTAGGAGTGAATTGCCCGAATACTTTCTTCGGTGCAAATTCTCTCTTGGAAAGACTTTCTTAGATCTCTACTCCTACTTCTTGGAGGGCTCGGAAATGAGGGTAGTATTGTCCTCTCATCATCAATTGGACATGGGGTAAAACGTTCTTTTTCACGACACTGACTTGCTCCTCTTCAAAAGGCCGGTGGGTCATGATGACTTCTTTATCTCTCCACCTTGCCATGAAGTTAATGAATGATTCCCCAGGGTTATGTTTGAGAAGTTATAAATCACGACGGGTAACCTCTAACTCTTTCTTATACTTGTACAGTGATATGAATCCATGAGCAACATCCTCCCAATTACGGATTCTCGACTCTTCAAGAGATAAGAACCAACAAAGAGCGTTGTCCTTTAAAGTTTAATGGAGCATTTGGGCCATTATTTCCTTGGAGGCACCTAGGAGAGTCATGGCTTGGTGGTAACTTTGAAGATGAACAATTGGGGGTCCACTACCTCCAAACCTCTCAATGTTAGGCATCCTGAACTTTTTCGATAACCTTGCTTTAGGATAGGGAGACATATGGGTGTAATCCAAGTAGTTCCCAAAGATTATGACTTAGTCAAACTATTTGGGCAACATTTTGAGGTCCTTTTTTACCTTAATTCAACTATTCTTCTTTTCGATCAATGGTCACGGGTAGATTAGACCCTAGCTAGTCAAGATTTGGCATATGGACCTAAGCTGGCGACGACCCATTAGCAGGAGGGGCACATGGAGTGTGCTGATATTCCTCGAGGACCCAAAAAGTCTGGGGTGCGAGCGGACCCATAATGCGAGGGAAGAGGACCTCGGGCACTTCAGGAACAAGGACCCGATTTCGTTATATCTCATGAACCTCGGTTTGAATATTATTAATCTTGGCAGTGAGTAGGGCTAGGACCGTTATCAAATCTGGTTGCACATTTGGTACTTGATCAGCGTTCTCCATGGAAAGTTGATGAAGGTGAATTCCGAACTCGGAGGAAGTCGCGAGGGAACTAATGGAGCCTCGGGACGATTCGATGGAAGATCGAAGCCAATAGGTAGTCAGGCCAAGGGTTGGGTATGAGATTAACCTCAGAAGAAGAAAAATTGAATTAATTTTTGAATGAGAAAGAGGAAAAATGTTATTTTTGAAAAGGGAGGAACATATTTTTGACATTTTTGGAAAAGAGGAGGACAAAATGTTTTGTGGTAAAAAGGAGGGAAAATATTTTGGTTGAAGGTTCGAAAATGCTTTTGATATTTTTGATAAAAGAGGGGAAAATGTTTTTTTGAACTTTTGGTAAAGAAAGAGGAAAGATGAGGAAAATGGTCTCAACATGATTATTATTATATTTATTATGTTCTCACTTGTATTAGGTTTACCTAAATACAAAAAGAAATGATGGACGAGACCCGATCCTGGAAAAATTGGGTTTGAAGAATGTGAAAAACATGGTTGGACTTGTTGCCACACTCATGGACAAAGTCCCATTTTAAAAAAGACAAAATCGCGCGAAAATTTGGGCGGTATGCCAACCCATCATTTCCCTAGAGTTTCAGGCAGAAATTAGAAAACTAAATATGAGTGTCCTAGGTTTGATACCTATATGAGTGTATGCAGTTGTTGGGTTAATTAAAAGGGTTCCCCCCTTTGGCATGACTTCCATGATATAGGTCTTGCTTTTGAGGGCAATCGGTACGTGTGGACAAGCCATTTGATATAATCGAGTGTACATGAATTGCCTCACTATATACCTTGTGGGGACAGTACGTGTGAGAGCGAATTTGATATACTCGACGTACGTGAACGATTTCCCTATGATATACCTCTTATCACGACTTTGTTCTATTAGTATGATGCGGGGAGAACCGTTCGATATACGTCGAAGGTACTTGGAAAATGGAAGGTGAGAGTCATATCTCTTAGGCTAACTAAAATAGTCATGCTCTTTGGTGATGTAGTGTGAAAAATGCATGATTCTTGAATAGTACATTTTGGAGAGAGTATCTTTATTTGGCATGATGAGAGTTATACTAAATAGGGGAGAATGTACGAGTATAAAAAGTAAATCTAACATGGAGTATGAATATTATATTAAGCATGAATATGTGCGAATATTTATAAGAGAGTGTGTGGTAGCGAACCTAAACATGTATCATCTACAAGTGGTGTGTGACAAGTGTGAGTGAGCATGAATATATCAAGTGTAATAAGTGGAGGTGTGTGTTAGTTACACCTAAGCATGGATATTATAAGTGGTGTGTGCAACATGTGGATATAAGTGATCCTATGTGTAAGTAGTGTGAAGTATATATGGGAAGTATCTACAAGTGTATGAATGAGTAGTGATATAAGCATGAGGTAGATGTATAGGGAATAATAGAGGAGAAAAAGGGAACATACAGGTAGGTGAATAGCGCACAAGAAAAAAATAACACCTATACAAAAAGAGTCTATACATCTTAATAATTTTCCCAAGAGGAGCCGCCACTATGGCCATCCCTAAATCATCTCCTTCCAGGGGAGGAGGGAAAGGGGTGAAGGTCTCACGTCCTCTTTACTCTAGGAGCGCTTCGGCCATCGCCGGTATGGGATGAATGTAAAAATATGGAGTCCCCAGACTATTTTGCATAAAATAGGCAAAAGAACATGTCACCTCTTCGAGAGATTGGCATCAAAGACAAACTAATGCTTACAAAACTAATAGTTCGAAGGTTCGGGGGATAAGTTACGAAATGGGAAGGTGTTAGGCGTCCATCCGGCCCTTTTGGTCTCTCATGGTCTTGTGTTACTGTTTTCATTTATTTCTCCATGAAGTGTGTGTGGGTGTATATATAATGGAGATCGAATCGCCCAGCTCATACCATGGAAAAGATAGAGTGAGGCCATCCATAGGAATGCTCCCAAAATAATATTAAAAAATATGATTTTTGCGTTTATCGAAATATTGATCGTTATGATGAAACGATAATATTTGTTTGGATAAACCTTCAACAAGGATCACAAATATAATATATATTAAAATAATGTATAGATGAAAAGGATACAAGTGCGAAAATGAGAAAATTTAGAAAAATTGGAAAATTGGACTCGAGTCTCGGGTTTTAGCACAAAACGCCTATGTAGCCTATAAAGGCATCAAAGCCCACGTAGTTCGCATGCGAAATAAGGGTGGGTTTATCCCGTAGATTCGAATGGGATTTTATTAGATATGTGTGTGTGTAAAAAATGTGTTTTAGTTTTGAGAAATTATGATGGATAATCCTATTGGAATTTATAGGTATAACCCTCTTTTTGTTTGTTTTGGTTTTTCTACAGAAAATAAAGTATGTGCAATATAACTAATAAAAAGGTGATATGTTAATGTGTACAAACTAAAGTAAAAGCTAGATTGTGAATTTATGCACTTAATGCCAAAATAAGAAATTTAAAGAGAGAAAGAGAAGGATTTTGGAACTTCTTTGGAGAATTGAATCTTAATCTTGATCTTGGATGAACTCCCTTGAATGTTGAGATTAATGCTGGAGGAGAGAGAAATAGATTTTTCCAAATTGGGTATGAAACCGATGGGAATTTAAGATGGAAAGTAATTTCACATAAGAAAACTTCGTTGATTGCAAGAGAATGTTGTTGAGACCATTGATACTGATGGATATGAGGTGTGTATTGGTAGTGGATTCATGCACTCTATTAATAGGGTAATGGGGAGCTGATCGATATAGCCCTAGCCCTGCCAATTGGTAAGTAACCCTAGGCACGCTACCGATAGGCAGGGAAATGTGACTCCCAATCGACAGTCTCGTTCAGATCTTTTCGAAAAAATGGCCATAGAATACAATCCTTTGATCTAAATCATGCACGGGGCATACTATTATAAAGGTAATTCAGATACCTTCAAGAGTCCTTTGGGACGCTCCTGGGTCTGAGAGTTCACTCTGGGTGAAATATGGCTCAGAAGCGCTCATCGATCCTTCAGACGGTATATCGTCAGACGAAAATGAATCGTTCGTTCGAACGGTAAGTCAGAATCATGCACGAGGTGAACCATTGGAAATTTTATGCAAGGTACTTAGAAATTCCAAAGAGCTTCGCTCGGTTAGTAAAGTTGGCCTTGGTCAATCGGGGCCCGAAAGTGCCCGGTGACCTTTCGGAGTAAAATGGGTTGTTCATCCATATTGTAAGGCTGGTTCGCACTCATGATGAACCGTTAGAAAGGGTATTCAGTGCCCTTCGAAGATTCATTTAGTCTCATTCAAGATTAAGAGTTAACCTTGGTCAAATGGAGCTCGAGAGCACCCGGTGGCCTCCGGATCAGTTTTTGGGGAAAGTAAATAGTTCGTCCAACTAGTTATATCGTTTCGTGCATAGGGTGGACCGTTGGAAAGTCATTTCAATGTCGTTTGAATATTTAAAGAGATTTAACTCTTATGATGAATTTGACTGAGGTCAAATCGGGGATAGGGAGCGTCTGGTGGCCTCCAGATCAATTTTCGAGAGTAAAATGGTACATTTATCCAAACCTTTATGCCGATTCATGCATGGTACATACCATTAGAAAGGGGATTTAGAGCCCTTTTAAGATTCTTTGATCTTTCACTATGATGATAGAGTTGGCCAGAGTCAAACAGGGCCTAAAAGCGCCCGATGGACTTAACATAGGTACTCAGAGAATAACGTAGGGTTTGTAGTGAAATGGGGAGGTGTTGGGGCCCTAAGGAGAGACATAGGAGGTCCTAGAATGTGGTGTCTACAGATGACAATTATTAAAAAGTGTGGGTAAAAACTGGAAATAAAGGAGGGTTCGTTTGAACGAGATTTGGATCTCGTTAGAAGAGGGGATCTAATGAGCTTAGAATGAGAAATCATTATACCACTTTCAAGGGTTGTTTGAAGATCATTAGAATCCATGAATCAAACGAAATGCCTTTGTCATTCGAACGAGGCTCAATGTTGTTCAAACGTGCCCTTGTGCGCTGTCATATTTCTGTCCCTTGGATCATTTAGTTTTCGAGCTCTGGCGAGCCAAGATTGGGAAAAATAAGATTGTTTGGTGTTTTAAGAGTTTTTACAAGTATGGGTTTGGTTCATTTAGGTATTTTGAAGTAAGAATAAGAAAAGAGAGAGAGAGAGAGTAAGGTGATCTTCCACTGTGGGAGAGATTCTCTCCACCCCAAACCACCTCAAACCACCATAAAAAACCTTATTCTTATAGTAGTTCACCACATTCAAGCTACGACACCCATTTCCACCCTTTTTAAGTGAAGCTAAGAATTTGTAGAAGTGTTGTTGGGGGGTTTTGGAGAAGATGGAGATGGAATTTGAAGAATGCTTTGAAGGAGTATTGCTTGGAAGCCAAATGGAGCTTTAATTTGGTAACTCATTAAGGCCACCTTTGGAGGTGGAGGTTGATCCTCCTACACCAACCTTTCAACCACCATTTGAATCCCTTGGAAGTGGGGACAAATATACTTTTAGATATGACTCTATTTATTATGTTTGTAGTCTTTATTGGAATATTAAGAGTAGGATGCCTAAAAAATGATGGTGGGTTTTCTAGCAAAATTAATAATAAATATTTTTATGAAAAAAATGTTGGAAAGATGCCATTTTTTCTTTTAAATAGATGAAGAGTACGAATTTTAAAGTTTCTTGAAATAAAATTGGATTTTTATGTAAATGGTGCATTTCCTAGAGGTTAATGTTAAATGTTTTATGTAGTAGAATAATTGAAAATGATGTTGAATTTGCTAAAACATTTGGTGAAATAATGTTTGAAGTTTGTTACATAAAAATGTAGATTTTTATAAAAGATGGAAATTTGTTAAGTCTGAAGAACTAAAAAAGTCTTTTATGTCTTGAAATTTTATTTTTTTAGAGTATTATCAATTTCTTCAATGAAATGTTTAATCCATTTAATATTATTTTTGGAGTTAAAATCCATCTTCTCATGTGTGTAAACTTGTAGTATTTTGATAATGAACACATAAAAAAGTTTAAGGATGGTTTCACTGGGTTTAAACATGAAATAAGAAAAATAGAAATCTTAGTCTTCAAAGTCCGTGAAATGAGGTTAAAAGTATGATAAGATTAAGGTAATAAAACTACAAATGTTAATGAAAAGGAAACGGTAATTTCTTATAAAGGTAGTCTTTAAAGAGTAATTGGTTTCCTTGAATAGAGAAAGAAAATACTGTCTAATATTGGAAAATGGTTAGAAAAGGTATTGAATAAGTGATAATGGATTAAAACATTGAGAAGTTGGCGTGTGTAACTTAGTATTCTTTTAGGGAGGTTAACACTTATGAAATTGGAAGAAAGGACAAGTTTGGAAATAAAAGGGTAAAATGGTAATTTTATGTAAAGTGGAACATTTTTACACTACACCAAAAACAATAATATGGAATGGTTTTGAATTGTGCTAGAATTACGTGTACCAAAATGGCCATTTTTTTCTAGCACGGTTTAAAAGTGTGCCAGATTTGACCAAACAGGAATACTTCTGACAAACTTTTAAACCGTGCCAGAATTTGATATTTCTGACACACTTTTGGAAAAGTTTTGGATTGTTCCAAAATTTTGGATCAAAGAAAAAAAATAATTATAAATAATATTACCAAAAAAATCAACAACATTTCCACTATTTTTCGTATCTGTTTTACCAAAAAAAATCAATAATAATACAAAGTCCACATGAAAAAACAGTACATCAATACAAATAGTACACAATAACATAATTACACATCCAGACAATAAGCCCAATAAAAATTAATGGCTCAAATCCCATTAATAGAAAATTCATCTTAATACATATGAAATTCATCTCAATACATGATGCAATTTGGAAATCTATATCAAATACATATCATATACAATAAACATGTTCAAATACATCAATTAAATGGTCATTGATTAGGCATCCGATATGCATGAAATGTATGACGGTGGTGCCCATAAGGCTTTCAATTTACAAATTCCCAGAGATATTTGTTGAATGATATAAATTTTCTCTAAATCTACACATGAAATTATCCAATAGCGAAGATAATCATAAATGCAACCTACTTGGAATCTCTACTGCAAAACTCCAGAAATATAAATAATATTACTCAAATTTTATTGAATGAAACTTTATACATAATGATCCAAAAAGATTTAGATGAGCATGAGATGGAAATACCTGTCAAATATACACATTTTGCTAGGTATTTGCGTACATTAAACATGCATTCCAGGCCACCATCCACGAAAATATCATTATTGCCTAACTTTTTACTCTGTGATGTAAGCATAGTTGCTGGAATGGCCAAAAGAGAATATATCACATTGCACTTCAATGAACCTTTCTTTAGTATTTCTTACTACTACTAGATAGAAAGAAATACATTAAATTTTTTTAGTATTGAGTGACACTTTTCATCCATGATGCATAAACTTTGTTAGGCATTATGCAGACAACTGTATTAGGTATCCCTCCCCCCCCCCCCCCCCCAACGTTGCTTGTCTGGAAGGAGCCTGCCCCAAATTTTCACTTTAAACAATACCAAAGAAAACTTTTTGTGCAAGTGAGGGATCAACGTTCTCCCTTTTAAGAGCACCTAAAAATTTACATTAAAATGTAGTTTAAAATACAAATAACACAAATTATGAAGCAACAGAGATCATCCTTCATATGTAAAATGACAAGGTTTGTAACTTACTATCAATTGCTACATATCCAAGTTTGGTGGATGACAATGATGAAAGGTAACAAAGAAAGGCACCCATTGTCGTATGTACAACACCGACACCACTAACATCTGTCCGTATTAAACATTCAAAAATTAATAATGAATTCAACTAATGTCAATAGTTTCAACTATAGTTGTATATATACTACTACAATCAACAAGAAATTCACAACCATATAATTTATAAACAAACAATTAATATCCATAACATTAAAAACATATTATTACATCAAACATAGATAATTAACATCTATATCATCTAAAACACATAATTAACATCAAATTCAGATAATTAACATTCAAAACATCAAATTAATAGCCTTACGGAACAAATTAAACTCTAAAGTCATGGATATTAACCAAATTTGAATACTAAGCATCCAATCCTTTAGGACAAGGTTGATATGTATACATTCATGATATTGGCTAAATATGCATACATTCATGTTGTATAAAGAGCCCTGCTGATAGAAAATTAAAATGACCTTACATGACCATGTCTTTAATATCATGTTAAGCTACCAATTCGTAAAAAACTATTATGACAAACAAACAAGTAATGAAACAACAATTATTATGAGGGTCAATTAGATTAGTGTTGATTTTTAATGGACAATACTTATTTTAGTTCATTTTTTACTTTTGTGCTGCTCTATTTCTAATACATTCAATGAAAACAATAGTTATATATATGAAAAGTGCTTCTTAGTTTTTGTGGAATGTAAGGTCACAAAAGAAATTGAGCAATGGGATCAGTGAGTATATTTTCTAACCTGTGAATTTTCTTTGAAGTCTTTTGGTACCTTAAATGAGTCATCTACAGCCTGGGAGCGATGTAAAAGTACTTGGCAAATTGATCTTGCAAAATCGTATGCAACGTGGTTATAGGTCATATATTCTCTCAGTTTTCTTTGTAATTCATCAACTTCCCTGCAAACATAAAATCTATTTATATAAATAGAAAATGATAAAAAAAAATTTATTACTACCACAACTCAAGATCGTATTTTGATTAAATTAAACTCTATCGAATTAGAAAGTTGAAACAAGAAAACCAAATGAGTTTGTTTCCTTTTGCATACAATTTTCATTGTGAAAAATGTCATAAACTTAATTTCAATCAACAGAACATGACAAAATCAACGCTCAAGGTTTGAATCTATTCAAATATATTTTCCCGACTCAATGATATTTCTTTTCAGTTTAGCTAAATTTATGTCATTAGCAATTTTTTGGTACTAGATATTGTATTGGATATTGTTGTTAACGTTTTAAGTTAACTTTTTAGGTTTTGATTAAAGATCAAATTTTGTTGAGATTGGGAAAACAAGGAGAGATTGGACACAAATGTACTCGATATAGGGGATAGACGATTGGCAAGCCCTAATATTTTTGCTTCAGATAAGTTTTAATGAAAACAGGTTTTGATTAAAGTTAATATTGATTTGGGGATAAAATAAGAGGACTTTAATACTTACCTAGGCTACAGAGAGAGTCGGAACCTGTGGTCCTAAAGAGAGAGAGAGATAGCCGAAAATAACCCTAGAGGAAACAATCCCAACCAGGACACTGCGTAGCTCTTATAAATTTGAACAGGATTCGTCCCCATGTATGTATGCCCATAACTATGAAGCTTTACTACATTTCATATGCGAATTTCAGTATACCAGTACACAAGATAGAAACCAAAACACATATAAACATTTGGGGTGGAAATTTGGGCCAATGGGTCGTGTTTTGACCTGGACCAACACGACACGACTAGATTTTAGGAAAGACGAACACAACCCAACACGGAGTATTATTTTTTTTGCCAACATGAAGACGACCCATTTATAGCACGACCCAACACGACTAACATGATATGAAAATCGTGTCAATTTCGCACGATTGACACGACCCGGCACGACCCATCTTGACCAACATTTTGACCCATTTGTCCCGATTGACAAAATCAATACAATTATAAATCAAATTACATCCAATAACTACAAATTACAAAAATTGTGATAAAAGATGACAATGAATACAAGTGATGCTACTAATTCACCAACTTCCAAAAAAATTTCCACCACTTAGAAATTTTAGATTTAAAAAAAAAATGCAATAATATATAACCAGGGATCGACCAAGGAATTTATTCTTCCATTTTTTCCCATTTTTCTTGAGGTAACAAACAATATATGCAAGTGTTTATGTATGATGTACATATAATTTATAATATTTTTTGGGGAGGGATTAATATAATATTACCTTTGCTTATCAAATAAAAAAGGGAACATATTATTTTATTTATTGATCGGAAACAAAGGATATTATGGCATTAGTTCCCTTAAAACTTGAATCTTCAGTTCCATAAGGGTTGGGCAAGGGAGTTGTTAATTATGAAATATAGTAAATATAGATAACATCAATATATGTACATTTATATACATATGAACTTTGAAGTAGGGGCCAGAACTTAGGCCACCCGACCAACCAGAAGGAGAAAAAATTTGAAGAACGAAATAATGCCCGAAATGGTACGAATTCTTACCATTACAAACTAATGGAAACGAAAATACTAAACACCAATGTAATGGAAGAGAGAGTTCATACCGGTGTGAAGGCAAGGCTGGTCGGCGACGGGGAAGGCAACATTGAGCGGCATGAGAGTATGGGGAATGGTAGGGTTTTCTTTCTTTCAAAGAGAAAGAGGGGAATAGAAGAATAGGCGGGAAGCGTTAAAAGTGTGTAAGTGTAATTTTTTTAGATCATTTAATATTTTAGTAACTGTACTCAATTTTGGCACACTCAAAAATAGTGCCAAATTTTGGCACTATTTTAAAGCGTGTCAGATTGTCATTAAATAATACCAAAATTTGGCACTTTTTTAAACTGTGCCAAATTCTTAATATTAGGGTGTGCCAAATTTCTGTTTTTGGTTTAGTGTTATGAAATAAAAATATTGAAAAAGCTGTTATACAAATTGGTCCTTAACGAACGTAATTTTGGAATAAAATCAAGTTAAAGTGTAAATAATATGAAATGGTAATTTTTAAAGTGTAACATAATTAAGGTGAAGCCCCGAATTTGGCTTCGACCCAGTACAATGGGATAAAAATGAATAATGTGGACATTTGTAAAATATTAAAACACATAATTTGAACTCGAATGACACGGGGATAATTAAGTACGGCCCTAAGGCCTGGGGTGAAAGACCCAAAATCACTAGCCATAACATATGGTAGCATCGCCGGTAGTGTGGATCACGTTAAAGTACGCAGTTTATTGGAAGATTTTGAGAAAAAGATAAAGAAATAAGGAACATGTTAATAAATGGGTTATGTGACAAAATGTATAAGACAACCTAACTTGAATGAATTAATGAATGATCCGATAAAGGATAAAGTGAACAAGAAGTGTGTAAATTGATAAATGTCCATAAAGTAAAGGAAATGGAATGTGGAGTGGTAAATGGGTGAGTTAAGCAACCTAAGAACATATAACTCATAATTAACAAAAGGGTGTGTTGTGAATGTTTTTTCGAAGGTTATAGGAGTATTCTCTAACATAGTGTTCGTGTGTGTTAAGTAGAGGAATAAATGTCAACTGGAGATAGAAGAAGTCTTTTATGAGATTAAGGTATATTAATCAGACAAAATAACATTTTCGAAAGTAAAATGGTTTCATCAATTAAGTATATGTGAGTATCTATATATGTACAAGGTAGTTGCATGTTCACGTAGGCATAACGTGTAGCGTCTTCTTTCTGTCATTCATTTCTATATTGTATTTTGTATATTTTCACTGGGTATTGGCTCACACCCTCACCTTTGTTATGGAAGGTTGGGCGTAGGTTCGTATTTTGAGAGCTTTATACAAGTGTTCTATTTAATTTTATATTAGTAGCTCTATACGCTTAGACTCTGGGGACGCTTCCCATGAGTCCTTCACGTAGCTTGAACTTGAAATTGGAATCGCATGCTAAATAAGTGAAACATTAATTAAAATAAAACTGGACTAGTAACATTATATAGGTTATTTATTCCACTTCACACATAATCCTTGAGTTGACTAGGTTGACTACGACTAAACCATAAATATGGTTCAGGACATTACAAGTGATATCAAAGCTATAGGTTCAAAGTTCCTTTCAAGAGTGACGTGGTGAGGTTGGTAGTGGATCTTTCAACGTCAGTGCTGGTTTGGGCCGCACATGGTAAAAATGGAGATGGTTAGTCATGTCCTTAATGCGAAGTGAAAGAGGTTAGCACGATGGGTGAATTCTTTGCCAAGTGGCAAGCTACCAAATTAGTGTCGATAATCGCTTTCGCATTTCTGATTTAGTTATGCTAGCAAGTTACGAGTGTTCTTGCAATCCAATTATGGCGACACCACATATTTTAGTGTGGCTTGCATGTGTGTTGATCCATAGTAATAAAAGAAACTAACTCAGGTGTAGAGAAAGATTAACCATGTCTATTAAGTTAGAAACTTGAATCATGTAAAGTCAACTGTGGAGATTAGGTGGCTTGTGCGTCACACCTAAACAATGTTGAATTATGATAGGAATGCATTCAATTATCTAACTAAGTACTTTGAGTAGTTAGTACCAATGATGTGGTTAGGTGAATTCGGTCCTTGGGATAGTATTATGTCGTATGGAAATTGGTGATTTAGTGAGCATGATGAACCTTGTTGATCAACATTTGGGATGTGTACTCGATCTAGGCCGATGAAATTGTGTTGTTAGCAGTAAGTGCCCTGGTGATTCTCAATCGAAAGTTGAACCTCATAAGGTGTGATGAGAGTTATGGGAAAATTATGATAAGTATACTACGTATGCAACAATGATGATTGAGAAGACCCACGAGTGAACTCTAGATTGTCCTCTATGATGAGGTTTTAGAAAATATAATGTGATTTCAAGGAATATGATATTTATTCATGTCGGTGATGCAGACCTAGAGGTTTATAGGTTGTAGGTGATGTCCTGTATCCTGCCAAAATTCTTAGTAGCGTTAGTTATGGTTTGTTACATAGCATATGTTCATAGCCTTTTGGATGAAAGATAAGATAATTATCTAAGTGTAATGTCATGTTGTAGGGGCCGAAGTGATGACTAGGTGCGAGGTAGTCTTAGTGTGAGTGTGGTTTAAGGGTATAATGTAGTGTCAGTAGGACTAATTGTGTGTGGCGTCATTGGGGATATAAATCGACTATTGTAATGCCTTGAGGTGTTTAATGGTTATAGGGCACCATGTATAAAAGCTTGTGGACCAGTGTCTTTGCAAGTGCTTAGTGATCACAATGAGGGTATGGAAAAGTTTGTGGAGCGCACCCACGATGACTAAGGTAAGTGTGATGAAATCTTGTCGGGTTGGGGACCTTTACATGGACTATGTTTGATGTCCTTAGGAGACCAGTGAACTCCAATAGGAAGAAATGTTAGCATCCTAGTAATGACTGTGCTGGGGGTCCGATAATGATCTTTAGTTACTGATCAAGGTTTAGAAGATTCATATAGTACACATGTCGAGTGAAATTTCTCGAATTAGCACATGTAGATGGTGTAATCCCCAAGGTAAGTTAAAAGATCATGTCTCTTATGGGGGATAGTGCCTGGGTGTCATGGAATTACTAGTATTACCGTTATGGAACTCGATTTCAATATGTACTAGGAAATACATTCGATATTTAAATTAATGACCCTGGGTGGAGACTTGACAATGGCTAACAGGGTGGGGTAATATCGGAGTATGATTAGAATGTTGACAAGTGCTGACGGTGTGCTATGATTAGCTCTTGGAATGACCTACCAAGCCAGTTCAAATTAAGAGATGTAGCCTTGGGTGGTACTTACTACCCTTAGAATGCTAATGGCAGCCACCATGGTCATCACGTGAGATCAATTTGGGTAGAACGCAACGTAAGCTTGGTCATAATCTCTCATAATCATAGGAGACAATAAGGTGAATGTCTCTTTTGAACGAAATAATGCCTAAGAGAATTTTGGATTTCAATTACGATATGATAAGGAAGATAGTAACCTAGGTGAAGTAGGTTGGTGACATCATCATGAATAAACGAACTAGGTTAGTATAGACAGGGGTGCAAGGCATCTACCAATTTGAGTGGTTCATGTGTGCTAAGGATGTGAGGGGAAGGGCCTCACTCCTAAGGAGAGAAGTCGGGGGTTTGACTTCCTAAAGAATGCCATGTTCGTATGTTACTTTCTTTTTGGGAGTTTGAATGGTTGTCATTCGATTCATCATTGTGGGACCTAAGACAGGGTGTGTAGCCAGGGTTAGCACGCAGTGAGAATAATGGGATTAAGTGATATGACTTTAAGAATATTGCATAGGTTTGCTTTTATAAATCATAGTCCCATGCATATGGGCAGGATTTTCTTGGCATGATTTCTTATTTCTTCTGACTATCGTGTGTCCCTTTCGAGTCCAATAATCAGGGATCAGTATTCTCACGTATGTGGTAACTCGGATTGGTACCATGTCATGTTACGGTGTGGTAGGTACTAGTAGAGCGTAGTCGATCAGGTATGTTCAACGCAGCTCGGTAAGTGGGTGCGCACTATCTGAGGTATTCTTACTATTATATAAAGTTTTGTGTACGACTGGTTGCACTTTTGGACATACAGGGTGATCATGGGATTAGCCATTATTTGTAATAATGACCTTTTTGACTGACTGACATAGCAGTCAGTGACGATGGTTATTAAGAGCAGAATGATGACTTGAGGGTATTATATAGTGTTGGAAATCAAGGAAAACTTAGCACACGGTCTTACCTTGCCATGATGAGTGGATTAGGGCGGAGATCGAATGAGTGCTCAAGGGTGAGACGTAGAGTAGTGCTAGGGTTATCATAGTGACGGAGCAGAAGGTGTCAATCGAATGCACGACGATGATTTGGTAGGTGAATTACTTCTCAGGGTGAGAAATTTACAATGTATGGTTAATGGCAAGCTCGCGAGTTATGTAGTTAGGATAACCCAATTTTTTTAAGACGCGGGATATGTAGTCCTTAGACTATAAATGGTTCCTAATGATGAATATGATGACTGGTTGCATTGTATTTAACTTTTGGGTGAGTGTCGATCCCTAAAGAGGGTTGCCCACGAAGGTGCCGATATGCCTTGTGTACTAGCATAGAAGATATTAGGAGTTGTTTGAACATAATCATCAAGGGAGTGGAGACTCAAAGCCAATTGTGTCACACTCATGGTTAGCAAGAGAGTGAATGTTAGAGCATGTCACATGTTGATCATTTGATGACAAACCCTGTGTGAGGACGCATAGCATGTTTTTAGAATTGAGGACTTCGAAGGTTTTGTCTCGGAGGATTTTTATAACTTAGAATAAGAATTGGTAAACCCCATAAATATGAAGAATATACGGATCGATAATTTTGAGGATGAAATCCCCGAGGGAAGTGTGCAATACCCTTCCTTAATGTTTCATTTAAATTCTGTACAAATTGTACTGAAGTGGGGTTTAAAGATAATTCTTTATGTTTCATTTAAATTCTGTACAAATTGTGTTGAAGTGGGGTTTAAAGATAATTCTTGAATATTGTGGTTTAAACTAGAATTTGGAGAGGAAAAAAATAAGAAAAGAGGGTTCTAATGAGAGTAAGATTGTTTGAACGAGATTTGGATCTCGTTAGAAGCAGGGATCAAATGAGCTTCGAAGAGATCCCAATGTACTACTTTCAAGGGTCGTTTGAAGGTCGTTAGATACCATGAATCAAACGAAACTCCTTTCTCATTCGAACAAGGCTCGATGTCGTTCAAACAACATGCTTCGAAAATTCTAGATCAAACTGTCCTTGTGCGCTGTCACGTTTCTCGCCCTTGGATCGTTGAGCTGTCAAATGAGGCTAGATTAGGTAAGACGGGATTTTTGGTGTTTTAAAGGTCTTTATAAGGATAGGTTTGGTTCATTTGTGTATATTGAAGTTAGAAGAAGAAGAAGAAGAAGAAGAAGAAGAAGAAGAAGAAGAAGAAGAAGAAGAGAGGGAGAGAGTAAGGTGGCCTTCCACCATGAAAGAGCTTCTCTCGACCCCAAACCACCATAAATAACCTTATTCTTCTAGTAGTTCACCACATTCAAGACTACAACACCTATTTCCACCCTTGTTAAATAAAGCTACGAATTTTTAGAAGTGTTGTTGGGTTTTTTATAGAAGATGCAGGTGGAGGTTGAAGAAGGTTTTGAAGGAGTCTTACTTGGAAGCTAAATGAAGAACACATGGAACTTTAATAGAGGATGCATTTGGTAACCCATTGAGGCCACCTTTGGAGGTGGGGGTTGCTCCTCCTACACCAACCTTTCTACTACGATTTAAACCACTTAAAGGTGGGAAAAAATATACTCTTAGATGAGACTCTATTTATTTTGTTTGTAGTATTGATTGTTAGAATATTAAGAGTAGGATGCTTGATGATGGATTTTCTAGCAAAATTAAAACATATTTTTATCAAATAAAAATGTTTGAAAGATTCCATTTTTGCTTAAATAAATAAAGAGTACATATTTCAAAGTTTCTTGAAATAAAGATTAGATTTTTATGAAAATGTTTCATTTCCTAGATGTTAATGTTAAATATTTTATGAAGTAAAATAATTGAAAATGATGTTGAATTTGCTAAAACATTTTGTGAAATAATGTTTCAAGTTTCTTGCATAAAAATGTAGCTTTTATAAAAGATGTACAATTGTTGAGTTTGAAGAATTAAAAATGTCATTTATGTCTTAAAATTGCATTTTTCAGAGTATTATGAATGTCTATAATGAAATGTATATTTAATCCATTTAACATGATTTTTAAAGTTAAAATCCATCTTCTAATGTGTGTAAACTTATTGTGTTTTGATAATGAGCACATAAACAAGTTTAAGGATGGTTTTAGTGGTCTTAAACATGAAATAAGAAAAATTGAAATCTTAGTCTTCAAAGTATGTGAAAAGAAGTTGAAAGTATGATAAATGTAAGGTAATAAGACTACAAATGTTAATGAAAAGGAAATGGTATTTTCTTACAAAGGTAGTATTTAAAAGGTAATTAGTTTCCTTGAATAAAGAAAGTAAATAAATGTCTAACATTGGAAAATGGTTAGAAACATTATTGGATAAGTGTTAATGGATTAAAACTATGAGAAGTTAACATGTGTAACTTAATAATGTTTTTAAGAGGTTAACACTATTGAAATTTGAAGAAAGGACAAGTTTGGAAACAAAAGGGTAAAATGGTAAGTTCACATAAGGTGGAACATTTTTATGAAATAAAAATGTTGTAAAAAGTGTTGTACAAATTGGTCCTTAACAGACACGATTTTTGAATAAAATCAAATTAAAGTGTAAAGGATATGAAATGGTAATTTTCAAAGTGTAACACGATTGGGGTGAAACCTCGGGTTTGTCTTTGGTCGGGTAAAAAGAGAGAAGGAATAATGTGTACCTTTGTAAAATGTTAAAACACATAAAATGAACTCGGATGGCATTGGGATAATTAAGGAGTGTCCGGAGCCTTGGGGTGAAAGACCCAATACCACTGGCCAGAGCATGTGGTGGTGTCGCCGACAGTGTGGAGTCCATTAAAGTACGTAATTTATTGGAAGATTCTAAGAAAAAGATAAAGGAATAAGTAACATGTCAAGAAATGGATTATGTGACAAAATGTATTAAAACAACCTAACTTTAATGAATTAATGAATGTCTAATAAATGATAAAGTGGACAAGAAATGTGTAAATTGATTCATTTCCATAGAGTAAAGAAAAGAGAACGTGTAGTGGTAAATGGGTGAGTTAAGTATCATAAGAAGGTGAAAATCATAATTAACACAAGGCTGTGTTGTGAAAGGTTTTTAGAAATTAAAGGAGTATTCTCTAACACACTATTCGTGTTTGTTAAATAGAGGAATAAATGTCAAGCGGAGAATGAAAAAGTCTTTTATGAGATTAAGGTAAATTAATCGGATGAAATAACGCTTTTTGAAGTAAATGGTTTCATTCATTAAGTATATATGAGTATCTATATACGTACAAGTTAGTTGCATGTGCATATAGGTATAACGTGTAGCGTATCCTTTCTGCCATTCGTTTCTATACTCTATTTTCTATATTCCCACTGGGCATTAGCTCACACCCTTATCTTTGTTACGTTGTGTTAGGTGCGGGTCCGTATTTTGAGAGCGTTATATAAGTAACAATTTAATATAATTTTAAATTAGTAGCTCGGTATTATTGGACTCCGGGGATACTTCCCATGGGTCCCTCATGTAATTTGAACTTGAAATTGGAATCGCATGCTAAACAAGTGAAACACTAATTAAAATATAACTAGACAAACATCATTATAAAGGTTATTTCATTGTACTTCACACGTAATGCCTAGGTTCAATCGAGTTGACTATGGGTAACCCATAAATCCGGGCGGGGGCGTTACATTTTTAGACTAAAGGACACTTTGTTTCTTAAAAACTCAAACCAATGTCCCATTTTTTTATAAAATATTCATTTGCAAGAAATCAAACTTGATTTACCAAATATCTTTAGCAAGATAAAATTGTAAATTTTAAAAAAATTTATTACATAAAAATGTTTATCACCTAGCTTCATGAAACACACCATTTAGATGGAAATCTTAATTATTTCGGGGAAACCTTAAAATATTTACTCATCATTTATCTCCAACAAAATAACACTTTTGCTAATATTTTTATTCCATAAAAATGTTTAATACCAAATCTACTTGAAACCCATAATTTTATGATATGCTTTCTACTCTTAAATTCTACGAACAAGGATATTAATAAACAAAATGGAGTCTTAAACTAAGAGTAGGTTTTCCCACCTCAAATGAAGCTCCAACAATGAAAGCTATGAAATGGCTAAGAAGATGGCAACATCCCACCTCATAAGGTGGCCTCAAGAGGCTACTTAACTCCACTAAGCTTGTCTCCATTAAAGCTACATCTAAAAACCATCTTCAAGCTCCATGAATCTCCCATATTTATCTTCTCCAAAACCCTCATCAACAACTCCACAAATTAACCCAGGGGGTGTGGTGGAGTGGTAGGGAATCCTCCTCCCTTAACCAAGTGTCGGGAGTTCGATTCTCGCCTTGGGCATGGAGCAGTCTTAAATCTCTGGGCCAGCTGTCCCACCCTAAGAGGTGCCTACAATCAGCGAAGGGATTAGTCACTGTGGTACAGTGGACACCCTGGTATTACCAAAAAAAAAACAACTCCACAAATTCATAGCTATGCCCAACAATGGTGGTAATGGGTATATAAAGATTGGATTTGGTGAAGACTAGAAAAATATGATGGTTTAAAGTGGATATTTGGTGGTGGAATGGTTGTTTGAGATGGAGAGAGGTTGAGGGATGCTAAAAAATGGAGGAAAGACCCTCTCTCTCTCTCTCTCTCTCTCTCTCTATATATATATATATATATATATATATATATATATATATATATATTCTTTCAACTCTGAATGACCCAAAGAACCAAAACAACCCTTATAAAACACCCCCAAACCTTAATAATCATGTTTTTCTCCCTTTTTGGGCTTTCCAGATTTCGATAACTCAACAATCCAAGGAAAAAAAACGTGACAATGTACGAGGGCAACTCGACTTAAAAATTATTCATAACGTCGTTCGAATGAGAATTGCCCCTCGTTTGAATTCTAGATCAAATGACCTGGACCTGTTATACAGTTAGATCTCATTCGAACCTCGTTTGATCCTAACTTTGGACGACATGGGATTCTCGTTCGAACGACCCTAACTCCTTCGAATGACCTCAACTTAAATTTTCTAAAAATTTTCCAATTTTAAACCACAAACCTCCAATAATTATAATGAGGACTCCAGAAAGTAAATAGCAACTATAAACTTAATCATAATGATCCAAATCTCAAAGTCCTCATTTTATCACACTTACGCGGGAAAAATAGTAAAATATTGGGGTGGATTATTACAAAGTTCCCTCCATGGGGGATTTCTTCCTCGAAATTCTCAACCAGACAATCCTTAAGTTTACAAGGTTTACCAATTTCTACTCCAAGTCATAGGAATCCTTCAAGACCTAAACATCAAGTCCTTAAATGCTAAGACATCATCATACCCTCATTCATGTTTTTTCACAAAAAGTTCATTTTACAACATGCGCTACCGATCACCATTATTCTAACCATCGACTTCACATAACTATCCTCAAACCTACACTCACTTAGCGATCATGCTTAGTCGAGTCCTGGAACTACCTTTTCTAATACCCAAAGCATATCGATGCCAATATCGGGTAACCCTCTCTAGTGATCGATACTCACTCAAGAATGAACTATAATCTGACTAATCATCGAATTCATCATCAAGAATCATTTCTAGTCGTAGGAACACACATCCTACGTCCCCAAGAAATTTGAGTTATCCCAACTTCACAATTCTTCTTGAGCTTGACAGTAAACCATAGATTGCTAATTTCTCACTCCGAGAAGTAATACGCTAACCAAATCATCACCGCACACTCAGCTAATATCTTATACAGCGTCACTCTAATGACCCTAGTATTACACTAGGGGTTTCACCTTTGAGCACTCACTTGAGCATCACACCAATTCACTCACCATGATTCGGTAACACTATGTGCTAAGTTTACTTGAGTTCTAATATTATAAAATTTCCTTAATTCATCATCTCGCTCTTTACAAATAGAGCCACTAACTGTCATGTTGGCTTGTCAAGGTGTCACTAATCCTAATAAGATCAAGCACTACAATCAAACCGTGCGGTTGAAAACGCAGCCACCCGTATGCTAAACTTTGTGCAATAGAAAGAATATCACATATAAGATGCGCCCAGTTACTGAGACATATTGAACATACTAGGTCCACCCACGCTTTACCAGGGGCAACAGTGCCATGCCATGCCATGGTACCAATATGAGCTACCATGTACGTGAGAATACCAATCCTCAATTAAAAAAATCGAAAGGGGCCCACAAGAGCTAGAAGGAATATGCAACCGTTCTGAGGAAATCTCGCTTGTACATGTCAGATTATGATTTACGAAAATAAAACCTATTCTACATGCTTGAAGTCTCATCATTCATCCCACACATTCTCACTTGGTACTAAAATAACCACATACCCTAGCTTGGGTCACCAATTGTGATGAATTAAATCACAACCAATCATCTTCATAAGATGAAAGCAACGTACAAACTTGTCATTCTCTAGAAATTCAAACGCGTGGCTTCCCTCCTTAGGAGTAGGGAACTCTCCCTCACATCCTTGGCACACATGAACCACTCTAATTGGTGAATGCCTAACACCCTTATCTACACTAACCTTATCCCTTTACTGATGACAACGTCACCAACCTACTACATATAGGTTACTATCTGCCTTATCATATCGTTATCGCACCCCCAGAATACTCACGTAATGGCCACACCGATTGCAATTGGCATTATATGGGTAGTAAGTATCACACAATGCTACACTACACCAAAATTGTCTTCTTATCACAATCTTTGATCGTGATACGTCCAACTTGTCAAGGTCAATGACCGTGACAAGTCTGGTGGTGACAACTTCTTCTTCACGGACTTGTCATTGTCAAAGACCGTGATATGTTCATTAGACTTGTCCTGGTCCTGTCATGGTCTTTGACAAGTTTTGTCATGGTCAAATCTCGTGATAAAAAAAAATTATCACGGTCTTTGACCGTGATAATTTTGAGCAGAATTAAAAAAAATTATTGGGCAGTATATTTGTACCTATTATAAAAAAATTGTACCTGTCCAAACAACATATATCCGAATAAAATAAAAATCATATATCAAATCATGGCATATATAATCCATATCCAAATATAATAGAGATGCAAATATCCATCATATCCAAACAAACATGTATCATGGCATATATAATCCATATCCAAATATAATTGAAATGCAAATATCCATCATATCCAAACAAACATGTACCAAAATAAAAAAATGCAAATACAACCCAATATCCAAATAAAAAGATAAAAATAATGTCATGAAGAAGGAGAAGTTCGGAGGAGGAAGGAAGGCCACACGACATATGAATTGAGACACCCATCAATATGATGAATTCCGCATTGTTCGCGCAACCACGAAGGTGAGTTCTCCTTTCCCTCTACCATATGCGTGATGCGAACTCTTACCTCAATGTTTTGGAGGCCGAGTAGAAACATGCTCAGCCAGTCGATTGTTGACATAGGCTACTGGATGGTGGTCATGATGGAAATTGGATCATCTTATGGCGTCAAGTCCATGCATATCGGTGATGAAGAAGTGAAGACCTTGTCCTCATCCTCGTCCTCGTCCTCATCCTTGCCCTCGTCTACCTCTGCCTACTTCTCCTTGCCCTTGACCTTACCCTTTCCCCTGCCCAACTAACACTTCATGAAGGCGTACATATCTAGGACCGTCACCTCCAACCTTGATAGCTTCTCATCATGGCCATCCACCTTATGTGCCAACCCGCTATTGCTCGTCTCTATTCTGATGATCCTATATTTCCCCAGTCGAGAGCTCACCCTATAGTCCTCCCCTTGTAATCTGGTCCCAACACTCGGCTGAGTGCGTCTGAAGCCAAAGATGCTTTGTTGGCATCGGACTGCGACTCATGCACTTCCTTAAGGTTTTCTAGAAAAAATAAAAACTACACGATTAATTAATCAAGTAAACAAAAAAAATTACAACGTAATTAAAAAAATTAAACATTTATAACTTACAATGGTGGTTGCGCTGCTCGAAGCCACCTCCTTGTCCTTATCCTCTTTTTTTCGAATCGTCACATAGGCATCGAGCCTATGTGTCCTACCCCTAGGGCCACTCCTCGTGTCCTAAAATAAAATAATACATAATTAGTAAGTAATGCAAAGTAATGCTACATTAAAACTACATAAAACTAAAATTAAAAAAAAAAAAAAAAAAAACTTACCATCCCGTACTCCACCTCGGCGTAAGATGCCCACACGGAGTAGTACACATCCAAATTGTTCGCCCGATTTTCCCTCCTCGATTGGCGAGATGCCAATTTCCACTCAGAGATCTCATTGTCGATAAAATTTTGCCAATTTGCCAATGAGATCGTCTCCTTCGGGGGGAAGGTGTCACGTAGTCTCAGGAATGGACTTTCGGGTCTTTCCAAAGTACCGGATCCACAAATTCTTCTTCTACGTCTTATATTCCTGCAATTGTTCCAATGTGGAGTCGTGGAGTTGTGGGGGCAGGCTGAATCGTTCCTGTAAAACAAATATGAACCAAAAAGAAAGTAAGTGTTAGTTGCTTATAACTATAAATATAAATACACTACCTGTAGTGTCTCCCCAGATATTCATCTTGAGGTCAATAGGCACGGCTCTCCAATCAGTTTACCCCAAGCCAACGATTAACTTTCGCAACTCTAGCGCTCTATTTAATAAGATCATCTTATTCTCGACGACGGACCCTAATTTACCCCATTTGGGGGGCCTACTGGACTAGAAACCATCGTCTCCTCCGCTTCCGCACCCGGATGAAGTTATTGTCTAACAAAATTGTTATTATTAGTACAAACATGTGTATGAACTTTGAATTAATGCTCAAATTAGATAATAACAATACATAACAATTTGTATCAATTTATCCCAATACAAAATTCAATTTATAACAATTTATACCAATACCAAATTCAGTTTACACATACGCACACTACCCCCTCCCCCCCCCCCCCCACGCACACGCACGCACACTCCCGGGTCATGGACTTTGAATTAATGCTTAAATTGATTTAGATCCTAATTAAAATGATCAAGTACAAATGAATGAAAAGAATTAAATTTCCATACTATAATAATAAAGCACTAGAATAATACAACCACTGGTCATTACAAATAATTTATCAATTGAAATAATACTTAATATTGTATCATCTAGTATGTGCCCAGAGAACATTAAGATACAACTGCAGAACTTCCCCCAAAAGTAACAAGTTTAAGCCACTAAGAATATTATTATACATAAACTATGTAGTCCCAAACTGTCCAAACGGTAGAATTTGAGAGATCTCATTACAGGGGTAATGACTCTCGAATGGGTCTAAGGGTTATTGAATGCTTACGCATAAGAACTAGAAGGCTAGTATCTATGCGAACTATAAGTAATTTAAAGTATGTTTCATTTAATTATGTCTTATCACAATTCGAGAGATTTCATTTATTTATGTAATTTAAAGTATGTTTCATTTAATTTAAAGTAGGCATAAGAACTATAGCATATTTTAGTCCATTCCATAAGGAGCTAAGGGGATGTGACTTCTCATGAAATACGATACTACATTAAAATCATGTTAATTATATTACAGGTTTGAGTTGTCACTCCTGCCCATCACTAAACTTCGTGCGTGGAATGTCTAACCGAAGTGAAATACAAACAATGACCCCCCACGCACGATACCGTTTCATTTAGATATGGTACTTGTTACGACAATTTAATTATAAATATCTACGTGTGCAATTAATCCAACTTGTCCCATTCAATTCAATTCAAAAATATCAATACCAATGAAATTCAATTCAATTCAATATTAATATCAATACCATTAATGCAATTCAATATCAAGAAATAGTTGTGATATATATAATTGGAAAAAACACACACACATTGACTTTACTCTCACAAAACATATGTGCACATACACACTCCACCACTGCCCCCCCCCCCCCCCCCCAACTTACACACACACACATCCCATAGCCCCACTTCCCCCCTAAAGTCCCTCGTGATATATATACAAAGCTAATTAGCTTCAAGCCCTAAATAATAACACCCAATCAGCATTAACAATTTCTAACAAATTTCAAACCTTAATAACAATACACAAATAATATTTATAATTTCAAATTAATTTCATTCTCTAAATAATAAGATTCACGAAATATTAACAATACCTATTAATTTCAATCCAAACTAACACCACCCAATCAACATTAACAAATAACAATACCAATCAATTGCAAGGCCTAAACAAAAAATACCCAATCAATATTTATAATGTCCAATTAATTTAAGACCACTCCCCACAAACCCTACCCCCTTCCCCCACCCCCACCCCATACACTTATACACACACCCTACCTCCCCCGATGCCCCACTACTCCCCCCGCCCCACCACTACACACACACATACACAAAGTGGAGAGAGAGAGAGAGAACCGTCGCTCGAGCTACAGAGAGAGTGGAGGGAAAGGAAACGGTAAGAAAAAAGAGGCACATGGGGTTTTAATTATAAGACTTGTCAGGATTCGTTGTCACGGACTTGTCAGGGTCAATAACTGTAAAAAAAAACGTGTGCATTTTTGTCACGATCAATGATCGTGATAAGGTTTGCCAACATAAAGGTGATAATTTAGCCTTTTTGATGTAGTGATACATCTTTTAATTCGTACCGGCTTGGCAGGACTTGCCAAAAACTAGTCCTTATCTTGCTAAGGCTATCCCAGTATATGTCGTCAACACATGCCAACATTCTAATCATGCTTCAATATTACCCCACATTGGTTGCCATTTTTAAGTCTCCACATGGCGTCATCAACCTAAGTCTCGAATACATTTCATAGTACACCTCCAAAACCAAGTGTCACACCACCAATACTAGTCATTTCATGACATATAAGCATTACGAACACAAATGACATAATCTTTTCACTTCTATTAGGTGTTTAAACCACTCATCTGTGCCAATTTGGATAACGGCACCCGACAAGTGAACTATTCGACTCTTCTAAACCTTGACTAGAAATCTTGAGGTCATCACCTGACCCTCAACACAATCATTACTAGGATGCTAATATTTATTCATACCGAACTTAACTGGTCTCCTAAGGACACAAACACATTCCATGTAAAAGTCCTGAAGACTCGACAAGATTTCATTATTCATACTTTTATCATTGTATCTATAAACCTTTCAATGTCCTCATCATTATTACTAGGTGCTCGCGAAGACACTTGTCTATGAGCTTTTACACATAGTGAACCTTAACCATTGAAGACCTTAAGACGTCATTATAAGTCGATTTCTATCCCCCAATGATATCACACTCAATGTGTCCTACGGACATTCCAAAATGCCATTAAATCACACTCACCCAAGTGTTACCTCACACTCAGCCATTAATTCGACAGCTAAAGCATGCCTTTACATTTAGATAACAATCTTATCTATCATCCAAATAATTGTGACCATAATCCACATGTCAAACCACAACTAATACTAATAAGGATTGTGTCAGGACACATGACATCGCCTACAACCTATAAACCTCTAGATTTGCATCACCGACATCACTAAAGATTCTATTCCTTAAAATCACATCATATTTTTTAAAACCCCGATGTAGATGACTACCTAGAGTTCACTCCTAAGTCTCCTTAACCATCATCATTTCCTACATGATATACTTACCGTAATTAGCCCATAACTCTCGTTATACCCTACAAGGTACAACCTTCAATCAAGAAACACCAGGACACTTACAACGACATTATCTTACTGACCCTGGTCGAGTACACATCCTAAGCGTTGAACAACATGGTTGATCATGCCCACTAAATCATCGATTGCTTTATGACTTGATACTACCCCAAGGATCAAATTCTCCTACTCACCCCCATCGGTACTAACTACCCGAAAGTACCCAATCGAAGAACTTAACATATTTCTATCACCAGTTAACATTGCTAGGTATGACACACTAGTCAACTAATCTCCACGATTAACTTTAAACGATTCATGTTTCTAATTTTCCAGATGTCATTCACCATTTTCTATATCTCAATTGGCTTCTCATATCATCACAGAGTGATACACAAGAACCTCACACAAAAAATTGCGGTGTCTCCACCACTATCTTGTACGAACACTCACAACTTGCTAACACATGTAAATAAGAAACACAGAAGAAATTAACGACAACTAACTTGGTTGCCTCCTACTTGGCAAATGAATTCACCCGTTGTGCTAATATGTTTGACTTCACCATCGAGGACACAAATCAAATCTTCATCGAAACTACCATGACTGGCATAAACCAACATCAACGTCGAAAGATCCACTACCAACCTTACCATGTCACTCCGGAAAGGAACTTTGAACCTAGAGCTCTGATACCACTTGTAACGCCACTTCTCGGATTTATGGGTTACCTATAGTCAATCCGGCCTGACCCGAGCGCTAGGTGTGAAATGTAATGACACACCCTATATATTGTTGTTAATCCACTTTTATTTTAATTAACATTTCACTTGTTTAGTAGGAAATTTCAATTTCAAATCAAACTACGTGAGGGACCCATGGGAATCATCCCCAAGGTCCAAGCATACAGAGATACTAAAATAAAATAAAGATAGTGTTTACCTGTATGATGCTCTCAAATACGAAACCGCACCTAACCTTCCGTAACAAAATGAGGGTGTGAGCCGAATGCTCACTGAAAAATATACAATAATGTAATATATAATCGAATGGCGGAAAGAAGACTCTAATAAGTCATACCTACATGCACATGTGACTAGCTTATATATATATACACACACACACACACACACACACTAGGGTGTACCCGTGCCGATGGCATGATGAAAAAATACTCTTTGAAACTCATTCAAATATATGTAACAAAAGTAAATGTGATGGCAAATCTTGTTAGTACATGAATGAGAGTATGAGATAAAGAAATATTCATACATTTTAAAATATTTTAAAATATACCATCTAGATCTAGTGTTACCAATGTAGCAAGCAATAGCAGCTACAAAGAACACCGCATTGAAAACTATACATGGTATAATGTTTGAAATAAGCATATATTAACAATGTAAAATACTCATTTCCAATTACATTAGAATTAATACGACCATTGTCAGTACCAATTTGTCTAATATTTCTTGTGTAAAAAAAATGTAAGAACTAGCAAAACTAACCATTCTCAAATAATCCATTGACAATATAACAAAAACTATCAATGATAGTACAAATTAGCCGTCCAGAAAAATAATAACGAAGTCTAAGCCAATACGATTCAACCAATGGATATGACGGCGTTACGTTTTAGCAAACCCTTTTATTTAAATTTCATGGGAAGCACAAAAAATGAAGACTTTAAAGGTTACTTACTATATGTAACTATCAAAATCCCAATAAAAGATTTAAACTGTACTTAGTATTATTATATAAAAAAACGTTGGATATAGAGTTAACAGATTTCCATTAATAGAACAATAAGCGTACCTAAATAGAATTTTCATAAACATGCCAAATCAATTGCTTCAAACTTTTTATTTGTAAACGGATAGGTATATACTCAACTATGGCACTATTTATGTCTTAACCAAATGACCACTGTGAAATGAATCCAACATTAATGTTCATGGTATTTTGTTCCGTACAAGAGAGCTAAAGCAAGATTAAAACTAAGTTACCTATAACACCACCCAAAAAAGACTAAATTTCATATGAAACCCATATGCCCATATCAAAAAGTAAAATACTAACTGCAATATATACAAATGTATAATACCTGTTTGAGTGTCACTTTAACATCATATGTTCAAGACCACCTACATATAGTTTCTCTTCATGAAACCATGATTTGAAACTTCAAACCTGCATGTCATTGAGTTAAACATTAGATAATCATTTTATCAAAAAATTGACATGTTCATGAGAATGTAAACACAAATTTAGGTAACCACCCCACATAATTTTACCTAAATTGGGGTGATTTATTTCAATGTTACACACTATAAGATACATTACAATAACCGACAACAAAAAAACACTTTTATATAAAAAGTGTTGTTAAAAAACAAAAAAAAATTACCAAAATAAAAACAGGTCTTAAAGGGGAAAAACAATTAAAAACAGGTCTTAGCTTAATTTTTAGACCTCATGTTCATTTATATATCTCATAGGGACTGTTCCACCCCACATCATGAATTTGTCTCCATAAACCAATGTTAACATTTGATTAGTAAATATTACAAAGTCAGGGACTAAAGTATTACAAAAAGAAATCCAATAATTTTATTACTTGGGTAAATATTACAAAAACAGTATCCAACAAGAAAAAAGTCACGGCTATGTGGGTATTGAACCTTACAGCTTGTGGACACTAAACTATCAAGAGATACCATATAATCAGGCCAAAACCCGAATGGTACACATATATATGTATGTGCATATATATACAAAGAGAAAAAGAGAGAGAACCCAAATGGTTTTAACAAAACAAACCCACTTCTCAAATTAAACCGCCCACCCCCTCATCCATTACTAAAGCCAAACCACACACAGTAAATCTCCCACTCTGTTTATACCGCGCACCCGTAAAAGATAGAGCTTTGTGATAGTGAAAAGATTGGGAATTTGGGATTTTCTCTCTCTTTCTCTGTTTGGGTCTCGAAAAATCCAATTTTAGAACAATAACGGATTTGGAAAAAAATTAACAAAAATGAAAGTAAAACTAAAACAAAAAATGTATTTGCTAAAATAAAGAGTGGTGAACAAAAAAACAAACCCATGAATCACCCCACTAAGAACCCAAACCTACCTAAATAAAATAAAAACATATTAGTGGATCAATTAAATTAGTATGTTAGCAGATCTGACAAAAAAAAAGAGTGCATAGATCTGACTCAAACTTTATAAAATAGAACACAAATAATCCTAAAAAAGAACGGACAAGTACTATTTTGTTTCAGAACAAATTAAGGAACATGTGATATAAAGGAGTGGGTTGGTATTCGATTATGGGTTTTATTTCAGTTGCTTTTATCTGTAGAAAAAACATTCAAGGAAGTAGAGTCATTAATATGGGACTAAGTGTAGAAAGAGAATGAAAGGCGAGTCCCATCATTATCCAACAAAACAAATTGTTAGCCAAAATTAATTATAGAAAACAAAATGAATTATAGGAATTTAGAGAGAGATCTCACTACCAGATAAATACCTCTGGCGACGTTAACAGTGTAAGCAACATTCCAAATGGTCCCTTAAAAAATAATAATTAGTAATAAAGCATAAAAAAAATCATCACATATGGATCTGAGAGAAAAAAGAGGAATGAAAAATTATTTGGGTGTTACCATAGTTGTTGTATTCCATCTTCAGGATTTAAATATACATTTAGACGGTCATGGTAGCTTTAAGTGAAAGAGGGCTTTTAACTAGGCATTTTTACACCTATTCACCTACGATTTGGTGGTAGTTTGTATATAAACTCAAAAGTAAAAGAGGGGAACACATGTTGTATCTATTTATCTATGCCGAGTATCTCGGTTTCTAATATGAGAGAATTGTTTTGATCGAACTCGATTTCTAATATGAGACGAACATATTAGAACTCGGTTTCTAATATGAGAGACGAACAGTGTGAGGGGGGCTGAGAGTATGGGAGGAATAGTGAGGATCTAAAACAATGAGGGAGAGAGCTTTGATTGGAGATTTTTAAAGACCTCTCGAGCCTTGTGCTCTGCTAATGAATTAATTACGTCGAGCCTTGTGCTTTAAAGTGTAAATGATAAGAGACAAACATAAAAAGTCCCCTAGATTCAAATTCTCAATGTCAAAGCATTCGCATCCGTTAGATTCAAATTCTTAAAAATTAATCTGAACCATCAGTGACAAAGATAAGAGACAAATATAAAAAGTCCTTCCTCTCTTATATATATACTAGGGTTATGACATACATAAATTTTTTACTTTATTTATATATATATATATATACTTAATATGCATGAAATCGTTTTACTTTCGAAAACGTTATTTATCTCGATTAATTAACCTTAATTTCATAAAAGAACTCATTCCTTCTTAACTTGATATTTATTCCTTTATTTAACGCACATGATTAAATACTCAAATGAATACATTTTATTTAATCGAAAACCATTTCTTTACCGAAATATCCCTTTTTTTCTTAAACCAATTCACATTAAAATTTTCAATCACCCATTTTAGACATGTGAACACCGTGTTAGTAAATAATTATAGCTTAAAAACATTTCACCATACACCCTTGCGTTAATTATGGGTTAAACCGTATTAGGTTGCTTAACTTACCCATTTATGGACATTAATCAATTTACACGTGTCTTGCCCACTTTAAACTCAACTGAAACATTTATTAATTCATTTAAGTTAGGGTGTCATAACACATTTTCTCCACACAACCCATTTCTTGACATGTTCCTTATTTCTTCATCTTTTTCTCTAAATCTTTCAATAAATCGCGTACTTTAACGGGCTCCACAGCATCGGCGATGCCACCATATGGTCTGGTCCGTTATTTTGGGTCTCTTACCCCAGGGCATCGAATCCTCCTTAATTATCCCGGTGTCATCCAAATTACTTTTAATATGTCTCAACATTATTCAAATGTCCACAATAATATAATTTTCCTTTTACCTCGCCGAAGTTAAAACTCGGGGTTTCAACCCAACTTGTGCTACACTTGAAAATCATCATTTCATGTCCTTTACACTTTAGTATTTATTTTATTCCAGAATCATATTCATTTAGGACCATCATGTGTAACACCCTTTCCATCATTTTTATTTCGTAAAAATGTTCCAATTTACGTAAAATTATCATTTTACCCATTTGTTTCCAAACTCATCTTTTATTCCATATTCACAAGTATTTATTTCCCAAAACATCATTAAGTTGCCCACACTAACTTCTTAAGTATTTTTAATACCTCAACACCTTTTTAACCTTTTGGAGTAACATTCTTCTCAATTGGAAACGTCTTTATTTCATTACCTTCATTTTTAAGAGTCATTGAACATATAAGACTAATTTATAAGAAAAGTACCATTTTATTAATTAATACTTGTAGTCTTGAGATCTTATATTTTTAACACACTTCAACACCTATTACAAATACTTTGAGGGATAAATTTTCTTATAGCTTCATTTTATGTTTAAACCCAATAAAACCTTCATTACACTTGTTTTTTATGTTCATTATCAAAATACTACAAATTTATGCACATGAGAAGATGGGTTTTGACTCCAAAAATCCTATTAAATGGGTTAAACATACAATTAGGTCTAGAAAATTAACAACACTTGCAAAATATACTTTTCTAGAAAGGATATTTTATTCTTAAAAACTCAAACCAAGGCCACCCTCCCCCTTTTTTTAAATATAATCTTCATTTTGCAAGATATCAAACTTATTTTACAAAATATCTTTAGCTAGATAAAAATGTAAATTTAAAACATTTTTATTACATAAAAATGTTTACCACCGAACTTCTAGAAACACGCCATTTACATGAAAATCCCAATTATTTCAAGAAAATCTTAAAATATTTACTGATCATTTCTCTCCAATAAAATACGATTTTTGCCAATATTTTTATTCCATAAAAATGTTTAATACCAAATCTACTTGAAACACATCATTTTATCATATGCTTTCTATTCTTAAACTCTAATAACAAGACTACCAATACATAAAATATAGTCTTAAACCAAGAGTAGGTTTTTTCACCTCAAATGAATCTCCAACAATGAAAGACATGAAATGTCTAAGAAGATGGCTACCTTCCACCTCCTAAGGTGTCCTCAAAGAGGTTGCCTAGCTCCACCAATATTGTCTCCATGAAAGCTCCATCCAAAAACCCTTTTCAATCTCCATGAATCTCTCATATTCATCTTCTCCAAAAACCCCATCAACAACTCCACAAATTTATAGATATGCCTTAAAATGGTGGAAATGGGTTTCTAAAGCTTGGATATGGTAACAACAATAAGAATAAGGTAGTTTAATGTGGATATTTGGTGGTGGAATAGTGATTTAAGTTGGAAAGAGGTGGAGTGATACTCAACAATGGTATAATACCCACCCTTCTCTCTCTCTCTCTCTCTCTCTCTCTCTCTCTTAATGACCTAAATAACCCTTATAAAACACCCCCAAACTTAATAATCCCGTTTTCCCCTCTGGGCTTACCAAATTTCGATAACTCAACAATCTAAGGGCCAAAAACGTGATAGCGTACAAGGTCAACTTGACTTAAAAATTCTGAGTAACCTCGTTCGAATGGGATTCACTCCTCGTTCAAACTATAATGGATTCTCATTCGAACTTTGGTTCGAATGACATGAATCTGTTATACAATGGGACCTCGTTTGATCCCCACTTCGAACAACATGGGATTCTCATTCGAATAACCCTAACTTGTTCGAATGACCTCAACTTAAATTTTGTCCAAATTTTCCAATTTGTACCCACAAACTTTCAATAATTACAATCAGGATCCAAAATAGCCATTTGCGGCTATAAACTTTATCATAATGATCCAAATTCCAAAGTTGTCATTCTATCACACTTATGTGGGAAAATAGTAAAATATTGGGGCGGCGTATTACAAAATTCAAAATTATTGAATTTAAAACAAAAAAATAAAGGACAATTAATTTTTATTTCCTAGGATAACTAAATATATTTTGCATAAACTCCACCTTTTTTTTTTCATATTTCAAAAAGTCCATTGTTTATTTATTTAACAAAATTTTCATAAAGTTTTGGATAGGAGGATAAAGAGTGTTTGTGAGTGATTTATATGATGAGTGACTTTTTGGAATAAAATAAAAATATTTAAACTAAACATTAATTAAATAATTATGGAGGGACTTTTTGTCGCATGACTAAACTAAAAATTAAGATAATAATCATGCATTTCATATTAATTATGTCATTTAAATTTTATTTTGTTTAATCAAAAGGATGTAATGCCAACAAAGAAAATCAAGTTTAGTGATCAATTATTCTTTCTAAGAAAAATGTAAAATGTTCCTTTGCTAATGACCGTAATGCATCATGTTATTTGATTTCTAATATTGAACCCATTTGCTTTATAGATCATAATAGAGTACTCTCAGGATTAAAAAATGCTCGATTAATTGTTAATGGCTTGTAAAACAAAAATTGTTAACTTGTTCCCCAAATTTTAATTAAGGTGATAACTTTATTGCTGATGAGTCACTACCACCCTCCCCATCTCATAAAAAATGGGACTTTTCGGGTACAAACCTAGTAAAACAAGAATAATATCAAAATGGAGGATAATGTGATTTGGGGAAAATTTTAAATACCCAAACATAATAACAAATTTGAATAGCCCACATGCCTCACCCCATCAGATCAAATCGGAATAAAACCAAAAATAAACAACTCATCAGAATCTCAAGAACTTTGGATACATTATCTACATTTACATGTACATTAGTCACAATGTAAACTCATCTAAAGTTGGTGGAGCATATCCATAACCATTTATATAAGAATTGTACAAATATTTTTATATTATTATGAACAATTTCAAGCTAACGAAACTCTACAAAAATCTCCAACAAGCTTATTAATTAAAAAAAACTTCAGATATAATTTAAATGGTGAGAAAATACATACACAGGGATAATACCATTGTTTACCGACTTCGATCATGATCTGAGATGGGAGCAATAAAGGGATAAGCTAGAGAGAGATAAAGAGAGACAGAGAGAGAGAGGTTCCATGCATGAGGTTATTGGACTTCGGATATTGGGTCGCATGAATGGTTGTATCAATGGTGGGGGAGTTAGTAATCAATATTATGAATGGGGGTAAATGTTACACTATTGGTGGAGTGTTGATAAAGGCATTGATTGAAAAGGTATGGGTAAAATCGTTAATTACACTATTGTATGTTAAGAATGGGAGAAAATGTTACACTATAGGTGGAGTGTAGATAAATGGATTAATTGGAAAGGTACGTGCAAAATTGTGAATTACAATATCATTAGTATTTTCATGCATTTAAAGTAGTAGAGATACCAGTCGAAATACACACCCGTCATAATTTATTCTCTCTCTCTCCCCCCCATACATACATACATATATACATACATATATATATATATATATATATATATATATATATATATTGATTGTAATACTCCAACCTTTTTGTTGATGTAAAAAACTAGATTTGACCTAATTCTTTAATCACAGATAAAAATAAATAAAACAAAAGATTTTTAAAGTGGTTCAGCCTTGAAAGAATGGCCTACGTCCACTGTTCGTGTTATTGCTGACTGTTTGAAGAATTCTTGATAATATGTTTACCAAGAAATTTCGAGTCCCCTGCTAATGAGGAGGTTACAATGTATTTATAGCCTTGAGACGATACAAATGAAAGAATAATACATAGTTGTCCAATAGGCGTATGCTTCTTCTGTGTGATAATAATGAGCATTTAATGCGCAGTCATCCTCTTGATTATCCGGATATGAATGCTTTGTATGAGATGCAGCTCGGACTGCCTAAGCTGGTCGGTATACATGAGTTGTTCGATACAGTAGCGTTCCTCGGAGAACACTTGTTGCTCGGAGCGTTCTGAGTTGGTCGGGGAGATTGAGTTCCTCGGAGTCAATGTGTTATTCAAAAAATGTTTGTGAGTGTCATGTAGATTGACACGTGTTTCCACATAATCGGTCCACGTCAGCAGACTAAATTTAGTATCAACAGAAGCCCCCAATGTTTCGTAGTTTGATGTTGAAGAAAAGAATGGAACATTAAGCTGCCTAAACTTTATGGATTTTAGACAAACGTTTATTGTTTATAACCCCTTTTTGAGTGCATAGTATCAGGCTTTTTAAAGTATTTCAAATTTCAATAACCGCTTTGTGTTTCATGCCTTTTTCTTCTTTTTAGCCGCCGGATACGCAATCGTCCATCCTGGTAATCATTGCTTTTCTCCATTCACGAGGTAAAGTATTCAAACGCTTCAAAAAATTCAATCATCTTTTACTTTTTCAAATCTGCATTTTTAGAACTTCTTCACTTCTTCTCTGTCTTGTGCGTTCGTTTCTTCCATTGTTCGTTGTCACCTGATTCATCTTTTTCCTGTAAGATCCTCTTCCTTCTCTTTTATTTCTTTTGTTCATCATGGTTTACCTTGTTGAGTCTCTTGATAAATTTCGTTCTGATTTTTCTATTCGTTCCTGGGTCATATTGGAAGAGCTTTCTGAACCATCTGACTATTTTCGTTTGGCTGAGGGACATTGATTCCCCAGTCTCTTTGTAGTTGAATGTGGCTTTTCTTTTCCTCCAAATCCCTTATGTTTGGAGTTCTGTCAGCTTTTTAATGTTGTTCCTGCGAAAATAGCACCAAACACTTGAAGAATAGTTAATGGAGTTCATAGGTTAAACCAAATTCATGGAACTCGTTTAGGAATTCCAGAAATTATGTTTTGCTATAAATGGGTTGTTAGTGATAGCACATTTTATTTTAAAACTAGATTTTTAAATAGGGCTTTAGTTGTCAATCTCCCAGATGCCAACAGGAATTACTTCGAGCATGGGGTTGTTATGAAAAATTGGCAACATGCTCCTTTACATGGAGATGATGTATATCAGGGTCCTAAGTGTCCCCCTTACGGCAATGGGAAAGGTTGTTTTTATTTTATTTTTGAAATTATGTTTTCTTTATGTTTGATAAAATACGTCATTAACATTTTAATTTTTTTCTATTTGCAGTTGATAGCAAAAGAAAATCCCCTAAAGAAACTGATGTCAATTTGAGGCACTTGAAGCTTATCTGGAGTTTGCATCAAACTGTTGCTAACGAACACATTAGATCAGCTTCTTATTTGTTGCAGTACAAGAGTTACACTTCATCCTTTACTGCTCGTCCAGTAGTAGGTGACATCAACCCATTACCAGCCTCTGAAGGTTCCTCTCCTAAATCAAATCTTCCCCTCAGTATCAGAATGAAGAGACGGAAAGCTCCCTCATATTTTGACAAATCAGATTCTGCCTCTATAGAGGCAAAGAGAAGTAAGCAAGACGTCCCAGAGGAGGGGACAAGAAAAATTAATGCACCCCTCTAGTAGCTGTTAAAAAGGTTGCCGAGAAGCCCCCAGTGGCTCCGAGCAAGGTTGTTGCTATCTCTCCTCCCAGCGAGGTTATAGTTGTATCACCGACCAAGACATCATCCTTGGTTGAGAATGTTCCTGCTCCTACGAGGAGGTTGAAGAAAAATTCCTCGGATAAATTGGCTGAATCTATCTCTCAGCCTCTAACTGCGGGAAGTGGTGTTCCCACTTTTGTTGCTCCGAGCTCTGCCATGAGCTCGATGAAGTCTTGTATTATCCCTGAGATCCAAGGTATTGAAGACAGTCTTTCTTGGGATAGGTTTACCACCTTGGCAGCTCAACATATTGCCTCAGTAAGTATTACTAGTATAAACTTTCATTTTTCAATGTTATGTCCCTGCACTGACTTATAATTATTTCCTTTTTCTAGCTGGTAACCTGTTTCAATACTATTCTGAAAAAGGATGAGGCCATCAAGGCCTCGAGCTCCTCGGGAGGTGTAGAGGAAGCTTTTGTGGGTCTCACACAGTCCTTAAACGATCCTCGTCAGAAATATGACAAAGATAAGGTTGCCTGGGAGAAGCAACTAAAATCCATCGAGAAAGAGAGAGAGAAAGCTGTGGTGGTCTCTCAGGAGTTGGAGAGAAAAATGAAAGAATTTGATAAGAAGAATACTGAGCTTGAGGAAAAGCTCAAAAATACTGGAGAGCTTGAGACTAAGCTCAAAACTGCTGAAGAGGAACTTGGCAGACTTCATGAAGCTGATCGTCAGAAGAAGGATCTAGAAAGAAAAATAAAGGCTGTTGAGAACTTCATACTGAGAGGATTTCCTCAGAGAAGACAAAGAGAAAACTGGTTGTTAATAAGTCCTTCAGCTCTGGCTGGGACAAGGGTTGGAACAAAGGCCTAGCTGCCATGTCCTCTCAGATGGAATTTGCGAGACTCAAATTCTTCAAGGACGGATGGATTGCTGCTCTGCAGGAGTTAAAGATCTCAGAGAGTTCTGAACTTTTTCAGCGCCATATTCATAGTCCTCCTCCCTCTCCTGGAGAAGAAGAAGAGAACGAAGCTACCTCAGAAGAGTCTTTAATGATAGCTGGGGATCAGGTTCCTACTGTTGAACTTCGCTACGAGCAGCCCCAACCAACCAACATGTCTACCGATCAGCTTTCTCTACCCTCCGAGCAACCTACGTCTTCGTCCAAGCCTCCCGAGGAAGTCTTAGGAAGCAAGGAGAAGGTGTAGAGTTGTTCGGACCTCTTTTTTTACTTTTTATTTTGTTGTTGAATGTAATTCTGAACTATGTACCTCTTTTTGTGATGTAATAAAATTTGAAGTTTTGGTTGTGCATCTTAAATCCCCTTTTCTTGCTCTATTCTTATTATTGATCTGTTTTATTCTTATTGCTCTGTCTGCTTTCTTATTGATTCTTTATATCTCTTCTTTTTACTAGTTTATGGCTAGAATGGAGCTCTTGTCAGCCCACGATACTGAACTGATGAAAAAATATAATGAGTACTTCAAAGATGGCCATACAGACTTGGATGAGTCACAAATTTTTGATATCCTTGGCTCAGATGCCTCTGAACGTGCAGTGGAAGCTTACCAATATCTGAAATGCTTACTCGACCGAGCTATTGCCAATAATGTGGCTTATTACGAGATGATTGAGGATCTCCAGGGTACCATCGAAGAACTTCAATAACAATACAAGGAATCTTCTGCCCCTTTGTATCAGGGGTATGATAAAAAGTATCAGCAACTAAATGCTGACAAAGGATATGATAAGTTAGTCACTGCTTATGATTTTAAGGAGAGGACTTTGAAGACCGAGGTTGAAGAGCATAGGAAGATCACGAACTACTGGAGCAGGAAAATAATAACTTACGAGGAGAGATATCCCAACTGAAATCTGCTGCATCTACCTCGGGAGCCTTGGTCCCTGTCAATGACGAAGGTTTCTCGTTTTTGGAGGTTAAAAATGCCAATTTGAGAGACGAATTGGAAACTTTAAAGAGAATTAGACCCTCTACATCTGCTCATGGACGAGCAAGAGTTTCTCAGGGACGAGCAAGAGCTACTCGGGTTACTATTAAAGAGGCGAGAACTCAACCATCTTTGGAAAATCAAGAAGTTCAGTTGGTTGCGAAGAATAAAGCTCTGGCAGGGATGTCTAAGAAGATTCTGGACCTTAACGAGCAACTTTCCACACAAGGATCCGCCTTGGAGAATAAACAAATTTTTGTGAAGAATCTCCACGAGCAGCTGGAAAGGTTGACTTACCAATTTCACAAACAGCCTAGAGAGTTTTGGATGGCTAGCTATAATGAATCCCTCTACCATCTTGATGATCGAATCCAACAAGCGAATAATGAGGGTTATAAACAAGGATGGCTGAATGCACTGGGTGTATTAAAATTGGAGCAGGGCCATTATCTATGGGATTATCATAACCCTGGATTGCTCGAGTTGCCCGTGCCACCTTTTAAACTTGATATGAGCTGGATTCCTACTCGAGAAATCCCTCAGTGCTTAATCTCCAAATATCTCGGTGACTACAGTCTTCATTCCAACGTTGATATTTCTCACCCTGAGCATCTGCTTGATCGGCCATCAGTGATGAATGTTTGAATGCTTCGAGATCTGAATTTCATAAATTCCCCTTATGCCTTGGATGATCCTCCTGCTGGAGTAGAACCTGTTTCAAAGGCAGAAGGGAAGAAACCAATAGAATAGGATTTTATGTAATAATTTCTACTTTCCACAGCATATGTAATCCTTCTTGTTTTGAATGAAAAATTTTGGTAATACATTTCTCACGTCATTTGTAATTTTACTTAGTATGAATGAAAATTTGTCTTTTGTCATTTCATTTTCTTCTAAATAATTTATAGAATGTTTTTGCTTGTTGGTCGGTAAATATATATATGCTTGTGACATACTGATCTCATTGCAGTGATTTATCAATCTTTAATTCTAACTAATAGAACTATTTACACTTCGTGGTATTGCCTAATTTAAACAACCGGAGTTGATTGAAATTGGCTTACCGACCAACTAGAGGATTGAGATTTTTGTTTCCGACCAACCAGAGTTGGTGAACTTTTATTCCCCGACCAACCGTAGTTGATGGACCGACCAATCGTAGTTGGAGGGATTTATTTTACCGACCAACCGTAGTTGATGGACCGACCAACCCTAGTTGGAGAGATTTATTTTACAGACCAACCTTAGTTGGAGGGATTTATTTTACCGACCAACCGTAGTTGGAGGGATTTATTTTACCGACCAATCATAGTTGATGGACCAACCAACCGTGGTTGGAGGGATTTATTTTACCGACCAACCGTAGTTTATGGACCGACCAACCATAGTTGGGGGGATTTAATGCGTAGTGTGTAGCACTAATACTCCGAAAAAATTTCAACAAAAGGAGAGAATTGGGTAAAACATCCAAATCTTTATTCATATTGAAGAAAACTGCATTACATAAGGATTGAACTACTCATAATATTTGCGCAGATGCTCTGCGTTCCATGCATTCTTAAACTCCTCTCCTTCTAAGGTTTCAATCCTATATGTCCCTGGTCGAACAACTTATGTTACTCTGTAGGGTCCATGCCAATTAGCTTCCAATTTATTATGCTTTTGAATTACTTTCTTTAGCACGTAGTCTCCTTCCTTAAAATCACACCTTTTTACCCTCTTGTTGTAGAACATAGTTGTTCGTTGTTGGTATGCAGCATTTTTGATTGCTGCTTCTTCTCTAACTTCCTCGAGCATATCCAAGTCTAATCTTCTCATCAAGTCACTTATAGGAGAATTGACATTCAGCACTCTGTGTGTGGGAAGGCCCAGCTCGGCAGGTATAGCAGCTTCACTTCCAAATTCCAATATGTATGGAGATTCTCCTGTTACTGCTCGTGGTGTAGTACGATAAGCCCACAATACAGAATGTAGCTCGTTAATCCAGTTTGCCTTCGCATCATCCAGTCATTTTTTTAAACCATTCAGTAGCGTTCTGTTCGTCACCTCAGTTTGCCCATTTCTCTGAGGATGGCCAGGTGCAGAGTGGATTTTCAATATGTTTGATTGGTGATAATATGCAGCAAACTCCTCGTTATCAAATTGGGTTCCATGATCAGTAATGAATGCATGGGGAAGACCATATCTGCAAATGATATTCTTCTGAATAAATTGATACACCTTCTCATAAGTCATATCAATAAGAGGTTCAGCTTCCACCCATTTAGTAAAATAATCCACAGCGACAACGAGGTATTTGAACCTTCCTCTTGTCGTCAGGAGTGGCCCGACCAAGTCTATTCCCCACATGGAAAATGGCCAAGGGGATGTTATGGGTGTTAGCAATGCCTGAGGAGTTCTTCGAAGGGATGAGAAGCGCTAACATTTGTCACATTTCTTGGCATACGCTATACAATCATCCCTCATTATCGGCCAATAATATCCCTACATCATTATTCTTTGCAAAAGCGTCCGACCTGCTACATGAGCTCCACAGGACCCTTCATGGACCTCTTCAACCAAATCTTTCACCTCGGAAGGGTGCACACATCTTTGAAGACCTGTTATAATTCCTCGTCTATATAGAATACCATTAGTTAATACATAACGAGCAACTTTAAAATTCAGTTTCTTGGCTGCGAGTTTATTGGTTGGTAATTTCCCTTCCTCAATAAATGCCCTGATGGGATCCATCCAAGATGGTCCTAAATCAAGGGTAATAAAGTTCATTATCAGATTTTCATCTATGCTTCGACTAGCCAAGACTTCTATTGGGATTGTTCTTCGCAGCTCGGTGCATGTGGCTTAAGGCTTCCGCTCTTGTATTCTCTAATCTTGGTATTCTAATTATCTGTACTGCGATCAGGCTTGATAAAACCTCCATTTCTTTTGCATGATACCTGATCATTAATTCTCCTTTGGCTGCATATACTCCTAGCATTTGATTTACGATCAATTGTGAGTCACTGAATATGATAACCTGCTCTGCCCCCATGGTTTTTGCCAGGCCAAGTCCTGCAATCATAGCTTCGTATTCAGCCTCATTATTAGAAGCCTTGAATTGGAAGTGCAAAGCATACTCCACATCGACCTCATCCGGGCTGTTTAAAATAATCCCTGCCCCATAGCTTGTAATGCAAGATGAGCCATCCACATATAGATTCCATATAGGTACCTCGCCCTCAAATTTTGGATCGAACAGAGTTCCTCGGTGGAATATTTGTTGCTTCCATTTATCCTCCTTTAGTACTTCTTGCTGTTCGTCGACCATCTCCTCTTAATCGTTAACTGACTTAAGTTGATCGGGGTTTAAATTTGATGATCCTGTTACATCCACAGGTTGGTCGGTATTCAGCCTTTGCTCCTCGGAGGTGTCAGGATAAGTGAATTCTGTGATAAAATCTGATATTGGTTGCCCTTTAAGTGATGACCTAGGCTCTTAAATTATATCATATTCACCAAGTTCTACTGCCCAGTACACCAATCTCCCTGATTTTTTTGGTTTATGAAGAGCTTACTTCAGTGGCATATCGGTATACACTACTATGGTATGAGCTTGAAAGTACGGCCTCATTCTTCTACTTGCTTCGATCAACGATAGTGCCAACTTTTCTAGTCTTGGATATCTGATCTCTGCTCCTCGGAAGGCCTTGCTAGTGTAATAAATTGGTTTTTTCACTCCATCCTCCATTCTTATTAATGCCGAGCTAACTGCATTTTATGAAACTGCCAGATACAAGTATAATCTTTCTCCCATCACTGGCCTGGACAACAGTGGAGGTGCTCCCAAGTATTTCTTCAACTCTTGAAAGGCCTTCTCGCATTCATCATTCCACTCGAAAGTCTTTCGGAGTATTTTGAAGAATAGGAGGCATCTATCAGTTGCTCGTGATACAAACCTATTAAGTGCTACAACTCGCCATGTTAGACTTTGCACTTCCTTCTTCGTCGTTGGAGATCGTAGCCCCAATAGAGCCTTGATCTTTTCTGGATTTGCTTCAATACCTCATTGGTTGACAATATACCCGAGGAACATGCCTTATCGTACTCCGAATATGCACTTGGTAGGGTTCAACTTCATTTGATATTTATCTAATTAATCAAAAAGGTTTGACCTAGATCAATTAGATGGTCAGCAACTTTCTTGCTCTTCGTCAGCATATCATCAACATAAACCTCCATGTTGTGACTGATTTGCTCTGCAAACACTTTGTTCATTAGCCGCTGATATGTTGCACCTGCATTTTTTAAACCAAAAGGCTTAACATTATAACAGTAAGTTCCCCTAGGGGTAGTAAAATAGGTACTCTCCCTGTCTTTAGGTTTCATTTTAATCTGGTTGTAACCAGAATAAGCATCCATGAATCTCAACAGCTCGTGTCCCAAGGTAGCGTCCACTAATTAATCAATTCGGGGTAAAGGAAAATGATCCTTTGGGCATGCTTTGTTGAGGTCGCTGAAGTCTACACACATCCTCCACTTGTTGTTCTTCTTCTTCACCATCACCACATTAGCTAACCAGTCTGGATATTTGACATCTTCAATAAAGCAAGCTTGTTGGAGCTTCTCGACCTCCTCTTGTATATCTTGGTTTTTCTCGAGGCTGAACACTCTTCTTTGCTGCTTCACAGGTTTGATTTCCTTATTCACATTAAGTTCGTGACCCAAGAAATTTGGGTCTATTCCTGGCATATCTTTGTGGGTCCATGCGAAAGTTTGTTTTCTACTTTTTAGGAAGGCTATCAATTCCTATTTTAGTGGGGTGTCCAACGATGAACCGATTTGAGTTGTTCGTTCCGGGTGTTCATCGTCCAGAATGACATTTTCAGTAGCTTCCACCACTGACCTTTTACGAGCTACGACTCGTTTCTAGGATCTAACGTTTCAATTTCTGCACTTTCATCCACTTGATAGGTGGTAGTCTTTTTCCTAGATTCTTCCAGTTCTTCTTGCTCGACAGATGAATAGTAGCATTCACGAGCTACTTTTTGGTCACCCTTCACAATTCCTACTCCAAAGTTGGTTGGAAATTTTAGGCATTGATGTACAGTAGATGGTACTGCTTCGAACTTCTTCAATCCTACCCTTCCCATGATGATATTGTAAGCTGATTGAATATTCTTATCCATCACAAAAAGCGCACTCTTTCTGCTCGATAAGCAGGCCATGTACCGATGAACATATCCAATTTGATGGTCCCAAGCGAGAAAACTTTCTCACCAGCAAAACCGAGGAGGGGCCTGTGATAAGGCTCCAGCTGAGATTATTTTAAATTTAAGCTGTCAAAGCATGAGTAGAACATGATATCTGCCGAGCTGCCATTATCCACCAATACTCGCAAAATCACTACTTCCTTCATCCTCATTTTGATCACCAATGGGTCATCATGAGGATATAGCACACCTGCAAGGTCATTCTTAGAAAAACTGATGACCAGTTTATCTTTGTTCACCTTCCTCGGGCGATCTTCTTCAGCTAGATTTATCCGTTGAATATACGAACAAGCTTGAGCCTCGTTGAGGTAAACTTTCCTTTCTGTAGTAAGGTCTCCACCTCCTACATCTCCACCAGTGATAACATTGCAATTAAATGACCCAAAACGGATAGAAAATACCTCACGTTCTGGATATTTTGGTCTTTTAGGAAGATCGGGATCATCTTGATCATCTTCTCAATCTTCTTCATGATTTCTCTTCTTATCTTCTTAGGCTCGATGAGGAGATCTAGACCTTTGCCTTGCTCGATCGCTTCTCCTTCCACCATTTCGGCGATCCACATACTTGTTTAATTTTACCCGCCTGATGAGCTCTTCAATTTCATTCTGGAGAGCTATGCTGTTTTTGGCTGTATGACCATGATCCTTATAGAACTCGCAATATTTGGAATTATCCCTCTTGTCAGGATCTATCTTCATTTTTTCAGGCCATTTTAACTCCTCGTTGTTCTTTATCTCTTCCAGAACATGGTTTATGTCTACTTTAAAAGGAGTATAGTTTCCAAATTTCCTCATCTGTTCCAATGCTTGCTTGGCTCTTAACTGCTTGTTACCACCATTATTCTTCTGATCCTTCTTCTCAATCTTCTCGGCCTTAACTTTGGTCTCCTTAGTGTCCATGCTCTTCTTTGCAGCCATAGCTTCCTCGGCATTCATGATTTTGGCTGATTTTGCCATTAATTTTGACATGGTCCTAGGTGGATCTTTGGCCAGAGTATAGTACAATTTATTTGGCAGTAATCCACTCATCAGAGCAGTGATTGCTGTCTTTTCCTCGTAATCAATAACTTCAAGCTTCTCGTTATTGAAACGAGTAATATAATCCCTGGTGCTCTCACCTGCTTTTTGTCTAACACTTAACAAGTGTGCTACTCGCTTAACTGGTTTTGCTCCAAAGCAGAAGTTTCCAATAAAGAGCTCGGCCAGTTGAAAGAAAGTTGCAATCTTCCCCCGAGGAAGATTGTTGTACCATATTTGAGCAGATCCATTGAGAGTTCCTGAAAACGCCCTGCATCGCATCTCGTCTGGAACATCATAGATTTCAGCAGCTCCATGATATTGTTCTATATGGAGAAAAGGATCAGTTTTTCCATCATATTTTGGTGTTACCACTGGGGCTTTGAACTTTGATAGTGTAGGAAAATCCACAATTGCTTGGATAAAAGGTGTCCCTTGGACAAAAGTTCTTTGTAGAGGATTTTTGGCCTTAGCCATTTCCCCTAGTCTATCCTCCAACCTCTGAATAGAGCCTTTCCATGCGTCATTTCCCTCCTCGGGCCTGTTGGTCCGAGCAACTGATCATGTTGAATTTGCCTCCTGGGATCTTTCACGACGAGCAACTGGTCGGGATTGGGCAGAACCTTCCTTTAAATCAAAGAATTGTTGAGAGTTCCTCGACACCATCCTAGGGGGACTTTTATTCCTCCTACGACCCAAACGATCAAAGGGAGAGACTCTACTCAATCTTTCAAGAGCACTGGTCCTTTCTGGAGATAGAGTGACATTTTGTTCAGTATCTGTGGCTCGTACTGATGAAGTTCGGCCAGGTTGATAAGAAAAATCATTAGATCTATCAGTGCAATATGAATCGGCATGTCTAGATCGAGATTCCTCTGGGAGTAATGTTCGTCTAGTTCACGAGGAAGGCAATTGGGTATTTCTCTGAATGCTTCGTTGTCCTGACTGGGCAGGTGGTCCACCCTGGATAGTTTGCATGAGTTGTCGCATGGTTTCTTGCATGGCGGTCTGGCCCTGAGCCAAATTAGCCATTATTCCAGCCAGATCTTGGACCCTTGGAGGAGTGTATGAATTTGGAGGGATTCCAGCATTTCGATTAGTGGATTCAGGATTATCAGCCATTGGTGATGAATTATTTTAGTGAAAAATGATAATTACAATCGTTTCCCATAGACGGTGCCAATCTGTTGATGTAAAAAACTAGATTTGACCTAATTCTTTAATCACGGATAAAAATAAAAAAGACAAAAGATTTTTAAAGTGGTTCAGCCTTGAAAGAATGGCCTACGTCCACTGTTCGTGTTATTGCTGACTGTTTCGATAATGGGTTTACTAAGAAATTCCGAGTCCCCTGCTAATGAGGAGGTTACAATGTATTTATAGCCTTGAGGCGATACAAATGAAAGAATAATACACAGCTGTCCAATAGGCGTATGCGTCTGTGTGATAATAATGAGCAGTCATCCTCTTGATTATCCGGATATGAATGCTTTGTACGAGATGCATCTCGAACCGCCTAAGCTGCTCGGACCGCCTAAGTAGCTCGGTATACATGAGTTGTTCGGTACAGTAGAGTTCCTCAGAGAACACTTGTTGCTCGGAGCGTTTTGAGTTGGTCGGGGAGATTGAGTTCCTCGGAGTCAATGTGTTGTTCAAAAAATGTTTGCGAGTGCCATGTAGATTGACACGTGTTTCCACATAATCGGTCCACGTCAGCAGACTAAATTTGGTATCAACACTTTTATTTTTAAATAATTTTCGTGTGCTTAATATTATTAATTTAATTGGAAAAATTAAATTGGATTTCAGTAAGATAAATGATTAATTTTTATTATTATTAACATTTATTTGTGTGTGATAAGTAAATATTTATATGATTTATTAAATGTCGCGTATGAGTGAAACAGAGTGAAACCCCGCCTAATTAAATACCGGGTGATCAGTCCTTTATTAAATTAAATCAATGTGTTCGGTTGGTTCATTCTTAGCATCACTGTCGAAAAATAATTTTTCTTTATTAATCACCTAATAAATAATTAAGCTAAGTGTAAAAATATTTCATTTTATAGATTAATTTGTATAGTTATGATTTAATATACGAAACCATTCTCATGAATACGGATAATAATATTAGAACCAAACCATCCAAGTGGAATAAACATACTAGATGAATCAATCCAAATAAAATATCCTAAATCAAAGGACAATGAGATAATTAAAACAATCCCATATAAAAATGAATACTGAAATAAATAAAGAGTACAAATCTCTCTGAACAAAATGGAAACTAGAAAGGGGCGACACATGCCCTATTTAATACTGAGAAGACAAGGATAACGTCGTCTATTGCAAGGAACTGCAACTTTCACACTAGATGGAGCACGTCAACAATCCAAAGATCTAAGCTTGACGCCCCTGTGCCTGGGCACCTGTAATATATATAAGAGAAAGAAGAGATAAAAGGAAACGGGTCAGAGCCCTAGTGTAAAATAACTTTAAAATAGTTTAGCAAATATTTAAAATACCTACCAGTTGATATTATATACATGTTAGTACCTCGACACTCACTTAGGAATTCTCACCCCTCAACTAGTGTGCATGCCTAACATACTACTGAACTAATCTAGATAGAACTAACCTAATTCAATAGTCTAACCCAATTTTCCTTCACCAAATTCTGTCCAAGTAATCGCATAACTGTAGTTTATATCCGATAACCTTTCTTATGAATAAATTAAGCCAGTTATGTTCATCTCAATACAATCTTAAGTTCTCAACCACTTAATTCATTTAACATTAATTATTCCATTGTGACACCCCGTCTAATTAAATACCAAGTAGCTACTCCTTTATTAAATTAATACGGAATTTCAAGTTGGTACAGTCTTAGCATCACTATCGAAAACATTTAATTAATTACTAGCCACCTTATATTTTAAAAGAGAGATGTCAAATTTTATTAATTAAGTTAACAAATGACCAAGAATTAAATCATTAACCATCAATCGCAAAAACAATATCATATGAATATCCAACGAAATGAAATCAACTGATTCTGGAGTAAACACTCCAATAATCATAATGCTAGAGTAAATAAAGTCCCAATACAAGAGTCTAAATAAATAAACCAATAACCGAAATAATGAAAGTCTGCAACTACAACCTTTAAATAAGAATGGGCGACAAGCCCTAACTGATACAAATGACTCTGAAGGAACCAAGGATAAATATGCAGGCGTCTAATATCAAGATCCTACAGCTTCCACAGTAGCTACAGCACGTCATCAGAATGGAACTCCTATGCTTGGCGTCCCTATGGCTGGGCACCTAAAATATTTTTACAAAACAAAAATAGATTTGGAGGAAAATGGGTCAGAGCCCGAGGTGAAAACAGTTTAAAAGTTTAGCAAGTGTTTAAATTACAAATAAACAACACATATTATATATACATTAGTTGCGTACTCTCACATGAGTTTCTGACCTCTCAACTAATGTGCACACCTAACGTATTCCCTTAACCCTTCCTAGTTAAGCCGCTAACTAACTAGCCTATACCACTTACGATTTCGCATTCTACCATATGATGTCTACTCTTAGTACCCAAACCAGTTATATTCATAACCCATATTCGCATTCATTAAACTTACTTATCTCAAGTGTTAATTAAATTCTCATTCTTAGCTCATTCAAATATCTTAGTTATTCACATCTACTAAGCAACAAGGAACCAGTCACAAGTACATAAGTATATCACTCTCAGTACATAAATACATATATGTCAAATACATCATGTACGTAAGGATCACATGTTCCGAATCACTCAAGAACCGTCTAAATACATATCACACATATTGAGGCGAACATAGTTCACATACCTATGGGTCACACACATACCTACTCTCCCCTGGTAAGCTGACTTATCAACTCACAAATAAGTCATTCACATTCCTATGTCCTTAAGGTACCAATCTAAATCCCCCTGAAGTCACACAAATATAAGATGGCCCTTTTTCGAAAACTAACCTCCCGTGATAGCAAGTATGGTAGGTATGTCATACACATAAGAAATCCATACACTAGGCATTCACACGACCTAAGTAATCATATTTCAATATAGATATTCACACATTCCATCTAGTAAGTCTCATACGTAGCAAGTTTATCCCGACCATCATACGTAAGATATATATAGCTTGATAACTCTCACGTCGAATCAATTTGAGTACTTAAACCCCTCCCAAAAGGGTACTAAGTCTCCTATTAGTTTCTAATGTTATCCAGTAACTTAAAGTCCCACCGTTACTGTTCTTATCCTTAGATCATCATATATTCACATTATAGTTTCAATTCGAACGATTTCTAATCGTACCTCACTCGGTAGACCCTCGTAAGCAATAACATTCAATTCCATACGGTAAATCATTTTTTACAAAATCAACTAAGACCCTACTGACCTTAACTAAGTCCCAAAATATCAATTTAAACATCCTAAGAATCATCATCGGCCTTGGAATTTTTATTAAGCCTTAAGGGAAAACAATTGCTAAAAATCAGAAGGGTCGATCGATCGAATAAAGTAGGTCGATCAATCGATCGTTAATCAATCGACATTCTTGAGTCGATCGATCGATCAAGAAGGTATCAACCAATATTTTCTTAAACATTTACGGGTTTTCATCTTTTTACACCTCTGATTCTTCATTACAATGTCTTAAACTCCCAACCAAGTATACTAATTATCATACCAATATGTTTGCATCATTTTCCACGTTTTAGAATCATCAAATCAAAGTAGAACATCAAATTCTTGGATCAATTTACTAAATTTTCGTATAAAAACCCTAGTTCTTCTATTTCTTCAAGAACACTATCGAATTCAATAAAATTCCCTAATTCTCTACACATGGATCATGATTTCGTGGCTGTTAAAATCCCAAAAGTTAATCTACATGCAAAACCTACCCAAATTACGATTTCAACTCTTCAAATCCATTTAATTATCAATATTCAAGGCTATTCTTCAATTCTAACCTAAGATGGATGATATACGCGCTAAATTATTGCAAGTTAAATCACTTGCCTAGTAATGAAGATTCTGGTTCGATGAAGTAGACGATATGGGAATGATCCTTGCTTTTCGATCTATCCGGTGGTGGTGACGGTGGCGCAAAAACCCCCTAATTGGTGGTTCTCCTTTGAAAACTCCCTTCGCCTCCACTCTAATTGTCGTTTATGATTTTTGGTCGTGAAACCCTAATGGACTCAAGTGTTGGCTGATAATAACTATCTAAAATTCGTGGGTCACTATTCACCCAAAAATAGGAATGACTAAAATACCCTCTCGGGTTGCCGATTATGCTTAAAAATGCCCCAGAACCCAAACTAATAGCAGCCACGAAATTATGATTTATTGGTAGAGAATTATGAAATTGTATTGAATTATATAGTGTTCTTGAAGAAATAGGAGAACTAGGGTTTTTATATTAAATTAGGTAAATTGATCCAAGAATTTGATGTTCCATTTTGATTTGATGAATCTAAAACGTGGGAAATGATGCAAACATGTTAGTATGATAATTAGTATACTTGGTTGGGAGTTTAAGACATTGTAATGAAGAATTTGAGGTGTAAAAAGAGGAAAACTCGTAATTGTTTAATGAAATTTGTGGTGATACCGGCTTGATCGATCGATCGACTCAAGAATGTCGATCGATCGACCCATTTTCTTCAATCGATCGACCCCTTCGATCAGTTGACCATGGGAGCGTAGGTATGTGCATCACCCATGAGTATGTGAACTATGTTCGCCTTCAATATGTGTGATTTTTCTTATTGAAACGGTTCTTAAGAGATTCGAAACTCGTAGTCCTTATGTACGTGATGTATCGGTATTCAATAGCAGAGTATGGGAGCACCGCAGCTTAGCCTAGGGGTGACATATTTGTATTTATATACTAATAGTGTTATACTTAGGTACTTGTGACTCGTTCATTGTTGCTTAGTAAATGTGAATAACTAAGATATTTTAATGGGTTAAGAATGAGAAATTAATCAGTACTTGAGATAAGAAATTAATGAATGCAAATATGGGTTATGAATATAACTTATCTGGATATTAAGGGTAGACATACTATGGTAGAATGCGAAAGAGGAAGTGGCATAGACTAGTTAGTTAGCAACATAACTAGGATGGGTTAAGGGCATACATTAGGAGTGCACATTAGTTGAGAGGTGAAAAACTCATGTGAGAGTACGTAACTAACGTGTTTATAATATGTGTTGTTTAATTGTAATTTAAACACTTGCTAAACTTTTAAACTATTTTCACCTCGAGCTCTGACCCGTTTTCCTCCAAATCTATTTTGTTTTGTAAAAATATTTTTAGGTGCCCAGCCACAGGGACGCCAAGCATAGGAGTTCCATTCTGATGACGTACTGTAGCTGTGGAAGCTACAGGTTCTTGGTATTAGACACCTTCTTATTTATCCTTGGTTCCTTCAAAGTCATTTGTATCAGTTAGGGCATGTCGCCCATTCTTATTTAGAGGTTGTAGTTACAGTCTATCATTATTTCGGTAATTGGTTTATTTATTCAAACTCTTGTATTGGTACTTTATTTACTCTGGCATTATTATTATTATTGGAGTGTTTGCCCCAGACTCAGTTGATTTCATTTCGTTGGTTATTCATATAAGATTGTTTATGCGATTAATGGTTAATGATTTAATTCTTGGTTATTTGATAACTTAATTAATAAAATTTGACATCTCTCTTCTTAAATATTAGGTGGCTAGTAATTAATTAAATATTTTTCGACAGTGATGCTAAGACTGAACCAACTTGATATTATGTATTAATTTAATACAGGAGTAGCTACTCGGTATTTAATTAGACGGGGTGTCAGACGAAACATTGAAAAGAACCAGCAGTGGAAATAATAGAAATGCGGAGATGGCGTGTACTAGACAACTAACGTAAAATATCCAAAGACTTGGACATATGACAGAGGAAACTACCACACTTAGAAGTGGAATGTGTCGTCGAGAGAAGGCGCATAAGTATTGTTTGACCATAAGTTCATTCATTAGATGTTCAGAGTGAGATGCGAATGTTATTTTGAACTCACACAAGAGGGTCGGACAAAGGTGACCTTATGAGGAGAAATTTCATTATTTAGCGAACCTTACACCGAGTGAAGTAAGTGAAATAGAGAAGAGGACATTAAAGGGAGAATTTGCATACAGGAAAAATTGTTAGCACTTCTGGGAAATTCTTCTTGGACGGCCAATGCAGATGGAAATAAAGTCGAGTTTTGTTAATATGGGGCAAATGATTCCTTGTGTGGGGAGATACAAGAATAAAAGAATTTATATAGAGTAAGACTGGGGGAAACGGTGTTGGAGAAGCATCACAAGGGGGAGACCCATCGGGGGACCCATTAAAATGATTTGGGTAGCTAAATTGTTACCAAGCGATGGTAATTTCAGTAAGAGCTGTGGAAACTAGTAGCGTATTCCTTAGGGCCATCCAAGCTAAGGGAACAACGGAGGTAGTCATCAGAGTTAAGACTACCAATGTCCGAGAGAAGGACCACCTAAACATGCTCATTGTGACCGGAGATAAGTGGAGTATGTGTTATTTTGTGGGGAGTAAAACCTGTGCGATATATATGTTTCCCGAAGACAGTATATGGATAAGGATATGGTGCCTAGCAAGGGAAATAGTTATTAAAAAAAAATCGGTTTGGTAAGGACAGGTAATATCCGTATTTTTATGGATTTTAATTATGTGATTTAATAAATTAAATAGCCTTGAATTATGAGATTTAATAAAATTAATTTGGGATAATTAATTGAAAAATAATCCGGCTTTAAATGCTAGCGAGACGGGAGTTAGTATTTGATAATTATGATGTTGTTGAATATTAATGAGTTATTATGGTAATATGTGATTTATTAAAATTGCCGTGAGTTGAAAATACGGCAGTTTCGGTAATTAGTTAGGATGCGCATGTCAATCATGTCAGGACACAATTTAATGGATTTAAAAGAATTTTTTATGCCATCCATATGAGCATTTTGAGTGCGCCAACGTGTCCGGTAGGGTCGAGATAGTTAGAAAATAATAGTCAGGGGTTTAGTTTGGGTCCCGGGAAATTTTTAAGCACAATCGGCAACCTGGGAGGGTATTTCAGTCATTCCTATTTTTAGGTGAATAGTGACCCACGAATTTTAGATAGCTATTATCATTCAACACTTGATTCCATTAGGGTTTCACAAGAAAAAATCATAAACGACCATTAGAGTGGAGGAGAAGGGAGTTTTCAAAGGAGAACCACCAATTAGAGGCTTTTTGCACCACCGTCACCACCACCGGATAGAGCGGAAAGCAAGGATCATCCCCATATCGTCTACTTCATCAAACCAGAATCTTCATTACCAGGCAAGTGATTTAACTTGCAATAATTTAGCGCATATATCATCCATGTTAGGTTAGAATTGAAGAATAATCTTGAATATTGATAATTAAATGGATTTGAAGAGTTGAAATCGTAATTTGGGTAGGTTTTGCATGTAGATTAACTTCTGGGATTTTAGCAGCCACAAAATCATTATCCATGTGTAGATAATTATGGAATTTTAGTGAATTAGATAGTGTTCTTGAAGAAATACAATAACTAGGGTTTTTATATGAAAATTTGGTAAATTGATCCAAGAATTTGATGTTCTACATTAATTTCATGATTCTAAAACGTGGGAAATGATGCAAACATGTTGGTATGATAATTAGTATACTTGGTTGGGAGTTTAAGACAATGTAATGAAGAATTAGAGGTGTAAAAAGAGGAAAACCCGTAACTGTTTAAGAAAATCCGGGCTGATACCTGCTTGATCGATTGATCAACTCAAGAATGTCGATCGATCGACCTACTTTATTCGATCAATCGACCCCTTCTGATTTTTGGCAATTGTTTTCCCTTAAGGCTTAATAAAAATCCCAAGGCCGATGATGATTCTTAGGATACTTAAATTGATATTTTGGGACATAGTTAAGGTCAGTAAGGTCTTAGTTGATGCCAAAAATAAAATGATTTACCGTATGGAATTGAATGCTATTTCTTACGAGGGTCTACCAAGTGCGGTTCGATTAGAAATCGTTTGAATTGAAACTATAATGGGAATTTGTGATCATGTAAGGATAAGAACAGTAACGATGGGACTTTAAGTTACTGGGATAACATTAGAAACTAATAGGAGACTAATGGGATAACGAAGGAAAGTCTTGGAAAGGATAAGAGAGAGGATTTAACCCACCATCAAACACATAGAGAACACCGAATTTTAATCCACCAAGGCAAGTGTGACACCCCTCCTAGTTAAATATCGTGTGATCAGTCCTTTATTAAATTAAAATCAAACTGTCCGGTTGCTTCATTCTTAGCATCGCTCTCGAAAATAATTTTCAATATTAATAACCTAATAATTAATTCACCTAAGTGTCAAAACATTTTATAAAATTAATTATACCCAATTAATCCATTAATAAATTCCATGCTTTAATATATAAGCCAATTCCATTCCACAAGAATAAATACTAAACGTGAACCAAATACTAAAATAAATGAGATTGGATAAAACATTCCAATTCAAAGTCTAAAACAAAAGTATCATAATACTCCATCCAACAGTAAGGAAATGCTAATAAAAATAAAATCCCTAAAATAGTTAATTTCCCTAAATAAAAGATCTGAAATAGGAATATAATGAAGAGATAGCAACATCTAATATCAATAACCTACAACTTCCATAATAGCTGGAGCTCGTCGGATTATCCCCGTCTAAGTCTGGCGGTGACCTTGTGGCTGGACACCTGGTATAACACATATATAGCAAAGGAAAAGAGAAATAATAGGAAACGGGTCAGAGTCTGATTTGTAAAAATATTTGTTTTAGCAAGTATTTAAAACTGCAAAGATGCAATTATTATGTACATGTTAATTTCGAACTCTCAATTGATATTCTCACCACTTCACTAATGAGCACACCTAGCATACGTCTACTCCGACTTAGTCATCTATAATATTCCCAACTTGGTCATAGACATGAACTCCTAAATATATTTCAAGGGAGTAACCCATATCGCCCATACAACAAGACAATAATATTTTGTTATGCCAGTTACCCATTTTATATTCACTATTTTAATAGGAAATCTTTTATCCTCTGGAATTACTTTACCTATCCATATTTATCCATTTTCTAATTTCACACATTAGAATAATTGATTCTCAAGTATATATATAAAAACCTGCGCCCCATGGTTAGGACCAATTGGCACAATGCATACTCTGCTATCGTGTCCCGGTGCATGGCTCGTTGCATAAAGGACAATTGGTTCGGCACCTCTCATGAAATGTAAATCTCATAACACAAATATTAGAGGCGAGCATACTCACCAGCTAAATGGGTCACGCACATACCTACGCTCCCATTCAACCGTCGAAACTATCCTACGTAACAGATAACACCTATCAAAGTTCATACGCTCGGGGTACAAGTCAATATCCCCCCATCAAGTCACCCATGATAAGACTATCCACTAAGCAAAACCTCCGCTCGATAGCAATAAGCGTAGGTATGCTATACACATAGTAAATCAATACATAGGTATAGACTCAATTTATTATAATATGTAGGTATTCACACAATTAAGTACCATGTCTTATTCACGGTATTATTTTCACTTAATACACTCGACATTTTAATAATTATGATTATGATCCCCCTCCCAATTTTCTAAGGGTAATTTACCCCATTTATGCCCAAATCATAAATCTCACTTATCTTAATATAACATCACTTCAAACCTCAGTGTACTACATTAGGATTCCCGCATTACAAGTCTCGAAAGGCATCTTAAGGGTATCAATTCTGGAAAATTTTACAGGGCAGTCCGGACCCACTAGGAAAGCGATCCGGAACCTTTTTAAAAACAAACGATCCAAACCTTTTTAATTAAAATGATCCGGACCTTTTTCAAAAAAATGGTCCGGACCTTTTATGAAAGGCGGTCCGGATCGCTACCCTTTTCGATGCAGATTAGCCCAGAAGCGTTCTCTTCACCACTTTAACAACAATACCCTCTACGAATCCTTCCCCAAACACCGATCAATCATACTAAATCAATTTCCTAACATGTATGTATGATTTCCACTAATATAACATCATAAATGCATTTCTAATCATCAATGAAATCTGAAATCCCCAATTAATTTAATAAAACCCTAGTTCTTCCAATTATCATCCAAGAATATAAATTTCCAGATTTGTTCATTACAGAAAATCATCTAAAGGTGATTTCTAATCTACATACATCAATGGTCCAACCTAAATTAATCTCAGATTCAATTCATGTATATCAAATCCCCAATTTTCGTCACTTTTATTAACAATACATAGGTGTTCCATTCTTATACTAACATGAACATGAGTATTGCTAACGGAAAGTAAGTAATAAACACTTGCGTGATAATGAAGGTTTGATTCTTCATCTGAATTTGACATAGAAGTGTTCTACTGTCTCCGATCTACGCATTGATGATGTTTTGGGTGAAAGATAACTAGATTTGGCCTTGCAACTCCTAGGAACCTCTCATTCTCCTTCCTCCGGGACTCTCTCTTTTCTTTTATGGATAAAACCATAACTGTAACTTCGTAAGGGATATTAAATCATTCTAATTTTCGTCCATTTTAATTCCCCAAAAATCCAAATGACAAAACTACCCCAACGGGGTGTCGGTTAGGCCTAAAATGACCCCGGAGTCCAAATAAAATGGTCGGGTAGAGTTTTTCGAGTATCTTGACCCTTTCGGACTCAATGGCGCACTCTAAATTACCATACGAGTTATGAAAAATTAATTTATATTTTTATCCCATACAATTAGTCCCAACACGGCTCACACTCGCGTTCTGACTTATAATACCAAACTACCAAATTGTCGTATTTTTCACTCCGACAATTTATAAAAATTATATAATTCCATGTTACATATACCCACGGTAATAATCAAAGATTTTCATCAATAACTATTAACCATTGGCACGCTAGTTAATAATTATTTTAAATTCGGATTAATTAACAATTAAATTTCTCGACCTTTTTAATTTAATTAATCTCATAATTATTTAATATCATAAAAATGCGGGGTATTACATACTTTCCCCTAATAACGGAATTTCACCTCAAAATTCGAAAAGTAAACCATACCTGGTAGGAATAAGTCTGGATATTTCTCGCGTATATCCTCCTCTCGCTCCCATGTAGACTCTTCTACGTTATGATTCTCCCACTGAACGCTCACCAGTGGAACGACCTCTGAACTCAATTTCCTCTCGCTATGATCTAGGATAGCCACAGTCCTCTCCTCATATGAACTGTCGGGTTGTAAATCAATCGTCTCGATCGCAAAGTGGGTGTGCGCCAACTCATCCCGAATAAACTGCCTCAATGATGAGATGTGAAACACATCGTGAATACGGTGTAAGTGATCGGCAACCCAAGTCTGTATGCCACCGGTGCGATCCTCTTGATAATGGGAAATGTTCCAACGTATCTCAGAGCTCATTTCCCCTTTTTCCTGAATCTCATCACCCCTTTCATAGGAGACACCCACAACAATACTTGATCCCCCACGTTGAACTCCCTGAAGAATCGCTTTGCATTGGCGTAGCTTTTCTGCTTGTCATGGGCTACCCGAATACGGCTCCTGAACATCTTAACCCTGGCTAGCATTTCCTGAATTACCTTTGGCCCGAGTAACGTGTGTCCCCCACCTCTATCCAATAAGTAGGAGAACGATAAGTTCTGCCGTACAGCGCCTCAAATGGGGCCATGTCGATCATAAATTGATAGGAGTTATTATAAGCGAACTCCACCAGTGGAAGATACGACTCCCAACGACCTCCAAAGTCAAGGACACACATGCGAAACATATCCTCTAGCATCTGATTAATACCCTCAGTCTTCCCATCTGTCTGTGGGTGATAAGCCGTACGTAATCGCAGTTCAGTACCCATAGCCTCTTGAAATCTCTCCCAGAAGCACGATACAAAAGTCTTATCTCTATCAGACACGATGTTCAAGGGTACCCCATGCAATCTCACTATGTCGGTAATAAATATCTGGGCATATTATCCCATAGTGTAATCCGTACGTGCCGGAAGAAAATGAGCTACTTTGGTCAATTGATCCACCACCACCCATATAGAATCGTGACCCCGCTGTGAAGTTGGCATCCGAGTAATGAAATCCATTTAAATGCTCTCCCATTTCCACATAGGTATCTCCAGCGGTTGAAGTAACCCTGGCGGCCTCTAGTGGTCCACATTCACCAGCTGACAAGTGGCACATTCGGACACGAACTCCGTAATGTCCTTCTTTATCCCACTCCGCCAGTTCTGTCGCCTCATATCCTGGTACATTTTATCCCCTCCAGGATGTACCACAAATATGGATCCATGAGACTGTGTCATCACTACATGACGTAAATCCTCTCACTCTGGGAACACTAATCTTCCATTAAATCGTAGTCCCCAATCTGAGCTCACTGAGTAGGACTCTATGCCCTCCGCTAGGAGCCGTACAATCTGATCATGGCAAAACGAATCAATGGCTTGGTCCTAGATCACTCTCGTAACAATCTCTGGAGTGACTATCATAATGGACATAAAGGATCGAGCCACTACCTCTTGATGTCTCAATTCTATCCACTTTACCTTCCAAACTTTCGCCACCTCACCTACTGGCCTTCGTCTCAACACATCAGCAACTACATTGGCCTTCCCCGAGTGGTACTGAATCTAAAACTTGTAATCTTTCAAAAACTCCAGCCACATGCGGTGATGCATGTTCAACTCCCGTTGAGTGAACAAGTATTGCAGCGACTTGTGGTCTGTGAAGAGGTGAAATTTCTCCCCTAACAAGTAGTGTCTCTAAATCCGTAGGGCAAATGCGACTGCTGCTAACTCCAAGTCATGGGTGGATTAATTCCTCTCGTGAGTCTTAAGCTTGCGGGAGGCATAAGCTATAGCTTGTTCCTCTTGCTGAAGTACTCCACCAAGTCCTTGTAGAGAGGTGTCAATGTACACCAAATACTCCACGCATGGCCTGGGTAAAGCAAGAACTGGCGCTGACGTCAACTTATCCTTTAGCTCATCGAAAGCTAACTGATAAGCATCGCCCTAAAAATACTTCACCCCTTTATGCATTAAATTTGTCAATGTGCCTGCAATCTTCGAGAACCCCTTGATGAATCACCTGTTTTATCCTGCTAACCCCAAGAAGCTACGCACTTCCATCGGTGACATGGGCTATCCTCACTCCCTCACTACAGAAACTTTGATCGGGTCCACTGATATCCCCAATTATGACGCAACGTGCCCCAAAAACTGTACCTCCCGTAACCAGAATCTGCACTTTTCATACTTGGCATACAGCTGATTCTCTCGTAGAGTCGTAAGAACCCGTCTCAAGTGCTCATCATCCTCCTCGGATTGTCATCTATGAATACGATGACAAACTGATCTAAGAACTTTCTGAACACGCGGTTCATCAATTCCATGAATACCGCTGGAGAATTTGTCAGCCTTAAAGTCATGACTCTAAACTCATAGGACCCATATCTCGTCAAGAAAGCAGTCGTCGATACATCCTGCTCCTTAATTTGTAGGTGATGGTATCCCCATCTCAAATCTATCTTGGAAAAAAAAGCAACTCCTCTCAACTGGTTGAACAAATCATCGATTCGAGGCAACGAATACTTATTCTATATCGTGACTTTGTTTAACTCTTGGTAGTCTAGACACAACCTTAACAAACCATCCCTCTTCTTCACAAACATAACGGGAGCACCCCAAGATGAGGTACTCCTACGGATGAAGCTCTGTTCCAACAACTGCTCAATTTGATTCCATAACTCCCTCATCTCAGTTGGAGCCATACGGTATGGTGCGTGGGCTATCGATCGGGTGCCCAACATCAAATCTATAATGAACTCTATCTCTCGACTAGGCGGCAGTCCCAGTATCTACTGGAACACATCGAAAAACTCTCGTAAAACAGGAATCGAGTCAAGAGGAATCACCACCTCCTTAGAGGTCTCCTCTTCTATGTAATACAAGTGGGTGGATGATCCTCCCTCAGGACAAGACATCGCCACTAGAAACATCTCATGGCCTAGTATCGCAAAAATAATAGTCCTACTATAACAATCTATCATGGCTCTATAAGTAAGAAGCCAATCCATTCCTATAATGGGATCAAGCTCGTGCCTATCTAGGACTAGCATGTCAGCAGACAAAATTAAACTCCATATCTCTATCCCTACCCCTCATCATATAAAGAAAATCAAAGACCCATTACCCAATGGTAAGTCTACACTAGTTATTGTACTCTCTGCTGTGGCTAACAACCCCGTGAACCGTGCAAAGCTAGTGGCTATAAAATAGTGCGATGCCCCAGTATCAAATAAAAGACTCCCCATAGTCCATGGATAGGAAACATACTCTCAATCGCGGGTGGTGCCTGCTGCGGTGCTGCCTGATGGACGTTATGAACAGGCCCATACTATAACTGTCCCTGCTTAATTGGGGGTGATAGCAAAGTTGGGGCCTGCGTTGTTACTGGTAGGGCAGTGGGAAAGATGGGTCTCTGGGTTTCCTGCTGGGCACCCTGTTGCTGGGAAACCTTCCCTTGTCAGGGCAATCCTGCTTCCTATGGCCAGTCTTGCCACAAGAAAAGCACCTGCCACTAAAGATACCTCCCCTCTTTCCCTATTGGCCTCGACCCTACTGGCCATTATCACCCCTCCACTGGTCCTGCTGACCCTGCTGATGCCTCTGTTGGGCCTGCTAGCCCTGCTGATAACGATGCTGACCCTAATGGACATTCTGACTAGACTGGACCTGTTGACCCTATCTATAACCCTCATATCCCTACTTAAAATCGCTAGATTGAAATCGCTTAGTAGGGTCCCCCTGGTGGGAACTCTGCTCACCCTAATGGACCTGTCCTGGAGCTGATGGTGACCTATTGGCAATACTACCTCCAGTCCGGCCCTGCTGGATGGACTCCCCTATTGATGGAAGTGATGGTCCCAATAATGAAATAGAGTAGCGTTGAGTACATCAGTGAAAGTACCCAATGATAGATTACCTATGAGGTGCTAACGAATCCTCCAGGACAATCCATCCATAAACAACAAAATCTTATTTTCTTCATTAGGTGCCTTATATGGTACCATAGTAAGAAACCTCGGGAATTCCTCCTCATATTCTACCACTGTCATACCCTCCTGCTTCAGAATCAATAGTCTCTGCCTCATCTATGTCTGCACGGCGGAGGGAAAATATTTGCATTTAAACCGCTCCCAGAAGCTCTAAATAGACATGCTATCCCTATCCTCCAAGGTAGTAGTGGACTCCCACCACTGCAAAGTGGCCCCCACTAGCTTATAGGAAGCCAGTAACTACCTCTAAATGTTGGTACACTCGTACATGCAAAGATGCCTCTGAATATTTTTCTTCCATTGGCTCGCTATAATGATGTTAGAACCGCCCGAGAACTCTGGGGGATGTACCTTCTGGAAGGAATCCCTAACCCTCTCCCATGCAGTGGGAAATTGTGCTAGAATCGGTGCCACAACCTGTACCTGGGGTGGGGCCTACTATGCCACTGCTAAAGCTGCATTTACTGCCTGAGCAACAATGGCGGCAATGTCAGTTGTGTTAATCATTCCCTGAGCCTGAGCTGCTGGCTGGGCATTTCTGTTTCTCGGAGGCATCTGAAATGAGAAGGGATTTATTAGTCCACAATCATTATTAAATCTCAAATAGTCGAAGACGTAAAAGTATAAATAAGAGTATAACAGTCCTAAAGATAGGGCTCTATATCAAAGAATGCTAAGCGAAAAACATGTTAAGCCGTATAGATCCTAAAGGACACTAGAACCTGATGCTCTGATACCACCTGACACCCCGTCTAATTAAATACCGGGTGATCAGTCCTTTATTAAATTAAAATCAAAGTGTCCGATTGGTTCATTCTTAGCATCACTATCGAAAATAATTTTCATTATTATTCAATTAATATTTAATTAAGATAAGTGTCAAAATATTTTCCCAAATTAATTATACCCAATTAATCCATTAATAAATTCCATGCTTTAATATATAGGCCAATTCCATTCCACAAGAATAAATCCTGGACATGAATCAAATACCGAACAAAATGATACTGGATAAAACATTCCAGTTCAAAATCTAAAACCAAAGTATCATAATACTCCATTTAACAGTAAGGAAATGGTAATAAAAATAAAATCCCTGAAATAGTTAATTTGGATGCGGGCGACACATGCCCTAAATGAAATATATGAACTAGGAATAGAATGAAGATATATCATCGTCTAATATCGATAACCTATAACTTCCACAATAGATGCAGCTCGTCGGATGATCCCCATCTAAGTCTGGCGGTGACCTTGTGGCTGGACACCTGGTATAATACATATATAGCAAAAGAAAAGAGAAAGAACATGAAACGGGTCAGAGCCCAATTTGTAAAAATATTTGTTTTAGCAAGTATTTAAAACTGCAAAGATACAATTATTATGTACATGTTCGTTCCGAACTCTCACTTGAGATTCTCACCACTCCACTAATGTGCACACCTAGCGTACGTCTACCCCGACCTAGTCATCTATAATATTCGAAACTAGGTCACGGACATGAACTCCTAAATATATCTCAAGTGAGTAACCCGTATCGCCCATATAATAAGCCAATAATATTCTTTTATGCCAGTTACCCATTTTATATTCACTATTTTAATAAGAAATCTTTTATCCTCTAGAATTACTTTAGTTATCCATATTTATACATTTTCTAATTTCACACATTAGAATCATTCATTCTCAAGTACGTTTCTCTCTATATATACATACATATAGTCACATCATCCATATATATATATATATAAACTTACGCCCCTTCGTTAGGACCACTTGGCGCAATGCATACTCTGCTATCGTGTCCTGGGACATCGCTCGCTGCATAAAGGACAATTGGTTCGTCACCTCTCATGAACCGTAAATATCATAACACAAATATTGGAGGCGATCATACTTACCAGGTAAATGGGTGACACACATACCTACGCTCCCATTCAACCGTTGAAACTATCCTACGTAACAGATAACACGTATCCAAGTTCAATTGCTCGGGGTACAAGTTAATATCCCCACATCGTCTCACCCAAGATAAGACTATCCATTGCGTGAAACCTCCGCTCGATAGCAAGCAGCGTAGGTATGCTATACACATAATAAATTAATACGTAGGTATATACTCAACCTATTATAATCTATGGGTATTCACACAATTAAGTACCACGTCTTATTCACAGTATTACTTTCACTTAATACTCTTGACGTTTTAATAATTATGATTATGATCCCCCTCCTAATTTCTGAGGTTAATTCATCCCACTTATGCCTAAATCTTAAATCTCACTTATCTTACAATAACATCACTTCAAACCTCAGTGTACCACATTAGGATTCCCGCATTACAAGTCTCGAAAGGCATCTTAAGGGTCCACAAAACAATTCTGGAAAATTTTCCAAGGCGGTCTGGACCCACTAGGAAAGCGATCCGGACCCTTTTTAAAAACAAACAATCTGGACATTTTTTTGAAAAACGGTTCGGACCTTTTATGAAAGGCGGTCCGGGTCGCTACCCTTCTCGATGCAAATTAGTCCCGAAACGTTCTTTTCACCAATTTAACAACTATACTCTCTAGGAAAGCTTCCCCAAACACTGATCAATCATACTAAATCAATTTCCTAACATGTATGTGTGATTTCCACTAATATAACATCATAAATTCATTTCTAATCATCAATGAAATCGAAAATCCCCAATTAATTTAATAAAGTCCTAGGTCTTCCAATTATCATCCAAGAACATAAATTTCCAGATTTTTTCATCACATAAAATCATCTAACCGTGATTTCTAATCTACATACATCAATGGTCCAACCTAAATTAATCTTAGATTCAATTCATGTATATCAAATTTCCAATTTTCATCACTTTTATTAACAATACATAGGTGTCTCATTCCTATACTAATATGGACATGAGTATTGCTAATGGAAAGAAAGTAATAAACACTTGCCTGATAATGACGGTTTGATTGTTTTCTTGAATTTGATATAGAAGTGTTCTCCTCTCTCCGATCTACGCGTTGATAATGTTTTTGGTGAAAGATAACTAGATCTAGCCTTGCAACTCTCAGGAACCTCTCCTTCTCTTTCCTCTGGGACTCTCTCTTTTCTTTTACAGATAAAACCGTAACTGTAACTTCGTATGGGATGTTAAAGCATTCTATGTTTCGTCCATTTTAATTTTTCAAAAATCCAAATGATAAAACTACCCCTAGGGGGTGTCGCTTAGGCCTAAAATTACCTCGGAGTCCAAATAAAATACCAGGGTAGAGTTTTTCTACTATCTCGACCCTTCTGGACTCAATTACGCACTCAAAATTACCATACGTGTTATACAAAAATAATTTATCTATTTATCCCATACAATTAGTCCCGACACGGCTCACACTCGCGTTTTGACTTAAAATACCAAACTACCAAACTGTCGTATTTCTCACTCCGACAAATTATAAAAATTATATACTTCCATATTATATATACCCACAGTAATAATCAATGATTTACATCAATAAGTATTAACTCTTGGCACGCTAGTTAATAATTATTTTAAATTCGAATTAATTAACAATTAAATTTCTCGACCTTTTTAATTTAATTAATCCAGTAATAATAATTAATATCATAATTATTTAATATCATAAAAATGTGGGGTGTCACAGCAAGTAGTTACTTGTTTTAGGCTAAAATTATTGATCGTCAATTACTTTTATGATTAAAGTTAGAAATATGAGATTTAAAGTTTTGAACATTGAAACTTTGGTTAATTGATGTAGAGATTTAAATGACGAGGAACCATTTATTTTGATGTATTATTTACTGAAATTATACAGGATTTTGAAATTGATTCATGGGATTCAAATGATGATTATATAGAACTTTGTTATAAAAGATGAATTTTTAGAAATCAAATTGGGGAAAATTATGGGTTGAATGAATTTGATGTTTGATTGGAAACCCTTGGTATTTAATATAGGATTCATGGTTATTTAGGCATTAAAATAATATTGAAACGTTAATATATTAATATGTGTGGCCAATTTCATGTTTTGGGAGGCTTGGAACCTCCATTGGAGAGTTTTGGAGGAGAAATCCCGAGGGAAAATATGCCTACCAGCCCAACAAATCGAGTTGGTTCGTTGGGGGGCGCGAACCCGTTCGGTCTGCCACCGGTTTGCTGGTCTGGCTCGTATTTGTTCATGTGTTGTTTTGACCCATTAGAGCATGAGGAATGACTGTATGGGCTTCTGTGTACTTGGGAATACTATTTAGGGTTGGATACGTGTGATAGACTAATTATAAATGGTTTCGAGTGAGGTGAATCGGGAATCCAAGTGAGCGACTATATAACAAGTAAATTAGGAATTTGTTCAAACTTTGGGATTGGTTTAACCGTGCACTCTGAGATATACGTACGAGTTCATTCCTCTTTCTCTCTCTCTCTCTCTCTCTCTATATATATATATATATATATATATATATATATATCTGTGTGTGTGTGTGTGTGATACTTATTTTTATTAAACATACCTACTCAGTAGTGCAATCGTAGGAGGTTGCACGTAATGATCAGTCCACCATGGTATTGACCAGCACATGTCAGATTGATTCCTCTAGTCATAGGACTATTGCATGGCCACTATCCTTGTATGAGGATAGATGATGCTTTGGAGATTGAGGGGTGAAATGTGGTATGGTTGTGACCCTCAGATGTATGTCTATGGACGCCTCCGTTGTATGTATTTATGTTTGGGATTTATGGTGAGATTCTAGCCCGGTGGCTCAATGTGATGAGTGATGCCTGGAGCCGTATAGCACACTAGGGATGTATTCGTGAGTTCCAATCACTAGGGATACTATTATACGTATATAAAGAGTGATATATACATATGTTTATATGATATAGTACATGTATCTACTTATAGCACGAGTGTAGTTATGTTATATTTATTATGGGAATATGTACTTATAGCAAGTGTGTCACTATAATATTATTTATTAATGTATACCTGGTCAAGGTAGTTATACTTAGCTAATAGAGAGTATTAGTGGGGATTGGGCATAGATAGCGGTGATGTGTCCTAGCTAGACTGGATAGTTTAATTAGGATAATAAAATAAACTCGTTAGGTGCGCACTGAATTTGAGAGGTGAGATTTGTCTTATGTAAGTGAGACTAGTTAATTTTGAAAGTAATAAACTAATTCTTTAATCGATTTAAAACAAGTATCTACATGTAAAATAATTTTTACTTTTCAGGCTTTGATCCGCGGGTAATTACTTTTCCTTATTTTTCTTTTTAAATCCATAGGTGTGCAGCAGCAGTAGCCGTGACTGTAGGGATAGATCCATTCTTACTGTATAGTATTTGTGGTTGCTACATCTATTTTTAAATACCGTAGCTTATTCTATCCAGAAAAATCATTTATATTTAGTTTAGTTTTGGGTGTGTTGCCCGTAGATGGATAGACTCTTACATTTCTGCCAAAGATTTATTTCAGCACTCAGTTTATTTATTGAGTATGATAAAGTGGATGTTATTATTTGGTGACCTATGGTTTATTTAGTTCACATTCATTATTTATTTATGCATGGCGATTATTCTATTTATTGTGTTGTATGGTTTTATTCGTATTATATTTATATTATTGTTGCAACAGTAATGTTGAGAATAAGACCATACTGAGATTACTATTTTATTTTAGAAGATGATTGGCCACATGGTATTAGAATAGGTGGGTTGTCATAGCTGGTATCAAAGCATCAGGTTTTAGTGTCCTTAGGATCTGTGCAAACCTGCTACATTATCTGCATTGCGTTTATTTGATATTGACCCCTATATTTAGGACTGTCATTTCATATTGTGCATTTACGTTCGTATGCTATTATTTATGACTGGCGTGAATCTCATACAATTTCGATTTGGTTTCAGATTACAAATAACAGTACAGGTAGACCATCACTTGTGGATAGGAGGGCCGGAGAGGAGGAGGCTCAACCGAAGCCGCAGTTAACTCGGGGGACTGTGACCACATCGGAGGTCACAACCATTATCGCATAGGCAGTTAGTGTCGTATTGTCCGTCTTGTCACAAAATTTTCCCCATGAATAGCCACAACATCTTATGGAAGTACTAGTTTAGGCTCACCCAGTGCCATCAGTTTGGGAGAGAGTTGACTTTCAAAAGTTCCATCCACTAGAGTTCCAGAGGAGTGTGGGCGTGGTTATAACTAATCAATGGAAAAATCATATCTAGAGCCTCTTGCACATGGTTGAGTGCAACGACACTCAAAAGTAAATATTGGCTACATTAAAGGCAGTACAAAAGAACCTCAGTGGTGGGAGTCAGTCACTACTGTAAAGGGGAGAGATAGGATCAAGATCTAGGAGTTTTGGGTGAGGTTCGTTCGCAAGTTCTTTCCATCAGCAGTTCAGATGGAGATAAGGATAAAGTTAATAGACATTTCCCAAGAGGTCTAGACTGTGGCTGAGTATAAGGAAGGGTTCACATGCCTCAAGAACATTGTGCTAAATTAGGTCAACAAGGAGTATAAGAGGGTTCTTAAGTTTACTCATGGACTCACTTAGAGGATTCACCAGAATTTATTGGGGAATCTGGCTTTGCAGACTTACATTGAGGTCGTAAATTATGCATTATTCCACTCTCAGGATCATTTCGTCCATCTGAGGGGAGAGAATAGGATTGAAGAGTCTATCCAGTATGGTAAGACTGAAGGTAAAGGTATTAGAAGGGCACTGCAATAGCAGCATAGGCAACAAGAGTGTGGTTCACAGCAAGGGGACTTTGCTAAAAGATCTAGGCCAAATAATAGCAATTACATGCAAGGCCATCATGGACAGTAGCATACCCCTTTAGGCGACTAGGGATGGGGTTATTAAGCCCAGTAGGAAGACTTTACTACTGGGACAGACTCATAAGGGCTAGCAAGGCCATAGGTAGGAAGACTTTCCTAGGAGGCATTTTGTTTGTGGGGAGCAGGGCCACATGTGACATGCATGCTCAAAGACCGCCAGTTGTCAGGAGAAGGATCCAATCAGGCCAAAAATTACATCATCTTCTAACCCCACCTGTTGTTCAAGCATTATCGTTGGGGCAGGGGCAATTTGGACGTGTGTATGACCTTCGAGGACTAGTGTTACCACCAGTACCGCTAGCGATTGAGGGTACATTTTCTATTAATGAGAATATAGAGCACGTTTTGTTTGACATGGGAGCGTCACATTTATTAATTATCACTAGATTCACACGTCTTATGGGTTTAGTGGATTTAGCCTCAAACATTATTATGACTATAGATTTACCATTGGGTGGTTGGACTAGCTTTCGTTCCATATGTAAGGGGGCGGGTGTGAACAAGGGGAAGTTGTGCTTAGTAGCAAATCTGCAAGTGTAAGACTTAGAGAAGTATGATGTTATTTTTGGTATGGACTAGTTAATGACGTATTGAGTGATGTTGGACTATTATAGTAGGACTATTATGTTCGCTATTCCAGGGCAAGACTCATTTCTTGTAGAGATGCATTGTCCAGATGGACGGTCGAGCACAAACTTATACTATATTGAGGAGGAGACTTCAGAGGGTTTAGTCATCTCACTAGATTTGATCCCTATTTTTAGGGACTCCATTGATGTGTTACAGGAAAGACCAGATTACTATCGAGTCAGGAGATTGAGTTTGTGATTAACTTAGCACCGGGGACTAGGCTGATAGCACGAGTGCCATATTGTATAGATCCTTTAGATATTCAAGAGTTGATGGATAAAATTTAGTATCTATTGGGGTAGGGTTTTATTCAGGAGATTACTTTACCTTGGGTAGCCCCAATACTGATTATAAATAAAAAGAGTGAGTCATTGAGTGTGCATCGACTACTAGGAGTTGAAAAAGATCACGATTCAAAACAAGTATTCATTATCGTGTATCGATGACATATTCAATCATCTGAGAGGAGCAACTTACTTTTATAAGATTAATTTGATATTAGGATACCATTAGTTACATATTAGGGAGGAGGATTCCACTATAACCACATTTTTGACAAGATGCTTGTCTTACGAGTTCAGGGTTATGCCATTCGAGCTAAACAATGCACCGATGGTTTTCATGGATCTCATGAATAGAGTGTTCGGGGATTTATTGGATCGGTTTGTTATTGTGTTCATAAATGACATTCTGATTTATTCTTAGGCAGAGGGCGAGCATGCCGAGAACTTGCGTATAGTTCTTCAGACTTTGAGGGATCAACAACTATATGCCAAGTTTGAGAAGTGCGGATTTTGGTTAAGAGAAGTGCGGTTATTGGGTCATATTTGTGACACCCCGACTAATTAAATACCGGGTAGCTACTCCTTTATTAAATTAATTCAAAATGCCAAGTTTGCTCAGTTAATAGCATCACTGTCGAAAACATTTTAATATTACTAACCACCTAATATTAAAAAAAAAAAAAAAAAACAAGTTGCCAAATTTTAATTTAAGTCCGATTAACATGCAACAAATGTAATGAAGAAATAAATAACACCATTCACCATACTGAAGTAAAATGAATAACCATCACAATAGAGTAAATAAAGTCTGGAGGAAACCCCTCACTACAATCCCATAACTGAAATAAATAAACTGAAACAATACATGCTAAAGTCTGAAAACTGAAATGTAAAAGATGTCTCTAAAGAAATGGGCAACATGCCCCCCAACTGATAGATAATGACTCTGGAATCCAAAGAGATAGAAGCGTCTACATGCAAATCCCTGTAGCTTCCACAAGCAGCTACAGCTCGTCACCTGAATGAGTACCTATGCTTGGTGTCCTTGTGGCTGGGGACCTAAAATGGTTTTACAAGGAAAAAGATTTGAAAAGCAAACGGGTCAGAGCCCGAATGTGGAGTTGTATTTTAAAAACCTGCAAGTGCTTTAAAAACATTTAAAACATTAAATGCAAAGTACATGTTAGGACGTGCACTCACATTATATTCTCACCCCTCGTCTAACTGTGCACTCCTAACGTAAGTACCCATCTATATCTACCCATACCACTAGCTAAGTGACAACGTATCTAGCTAGACTGCCAAAGGTTCTACCCATAATACTCGATTCCATTAACATAATAACGCTCGTAATTAAAAAGGGTTTAATGTAAACTCAGTTACTAAATATGCCATATATATAAGTATCAATTAACTCATTATATAACTCGAAACAATACCGTAATAGGTTCATAATATTAACAGGAGGATTTCCATTAATTAAATGTATATTATTCACATCATAAATATACGATACAAGCACCCCGCAATCTAAGCTATGGTGCACACATACTCTGCTATCCATCCCGGTACATCACATACATAAGGATCACACATTCCGAATCTCTCAGGAATAGTTCAGATAACACAAATCACAAATAGTGGAGGCGAACACAGTCACCATCACGTGGGTCACGCACATACCTACGCTCCCACGGTCAGCGGACTTATTAATATCACAATAAGTCTTTTTATGACCTATGTTCATCAAGGTACCAGTCTATATCCCCCCCGTAGGCACACAAGGATTAGAGGGTCCTAAGCGAACGCAAACCTCCCGTGATAGCAAGTATGGTAGGTATGTCACACACACAATCCATATACCAATACTAAGTAAACACACATCTTAGTAATACCATATTTTAATCGTAGTACATATTGCACTCTCGTACTAACTATAATTATCACAATTCGTACTATTCCGGTTTATAATCATACGCGCCATAATTCATCCTCACATCGTAGTAGACACTCACGTCTCAACCCAAACGGTTCATTGAATATAACTCTAGTATATAATTTACTCCTCTCAATAACCCAAAAGTCCCAATCTATCCTCACATCAATAAAGGAAGGTCATCTATATCCTCGAACAAGTTTACGGGACTCCAAAAATAAAAACAGTCCAAAAAGGACCAAACTGTCAACTCGTTAGAAGTCTCGTTCGAACGAGTGTTCGAACGAGTTTGGACTGTCAGCTCGAACGAGATCCCTTCTCGTTAGTAACGACTGATCAGCTTCATTAGAAGCTCGTTCGAACGAGTTCGTTCGAACGACCTGGGGGCTGCTTCTAGCGAGCTACCAGTTTCGGCCCAGATTTTTCCCATCTCGTTTTTTCACCATATTTATCACTTTAATCCTTCTCCAAAGTTCGTTCTAACAATGATTTAAGTCCTCTAATCATACTAAAACATGCTTAGGTCATAAACTAACGTCTTTTAAGGCAATAAGGCATCCTAAACATCATTAAATCCCAAGATTTTATACTTTTCCCCAATATCATCAAGAACATGAACCCTAGATATATATCAACATCAAATTCCAGAATTTAATTCGTTTTTCTTTCACCCAATCATGTATTAACATCAGATTAAATGTCTCCAAACTATTCTACATGCAATTCTCTTCATAATTTCTCAAGTTCTATGATCTAACTACATGGGTTTTCATATTTATCAAGAACAAACCATAAATCCGAATTTTCTAACATGGAAAGAACATTTGCTGAAATTAAACATAATTAAACCACTTGCCTTGGTTTGATTTCTGACTTTGGTGTAGGTTTGGTGAGAATTCTGCAGAGTTTCTTCTCTCTCTAAGTTCCTTCTCCAATGGTGGCTCAAGGTGGCTAGGGTTTGATTTGGGGAAGATTGTAAACCTAATATTAGCCTCCGTAGCTTAAAGGGTTAATATGGGTTGGTTATGGGATTAGTGGGTCAATATCCACATCAGATTTAATTAACCAATTTTCGTCACTTTTAATTCCTCAAAATGTAAAATTACCAAAATACCCTTTAAGTTACCGGTATAGCCTAAAAATACCACGGGACCCAAACTATACCCCCGGCTAGTGTTTTCTGACTATCTCGACCCTTCCGGACGCGTTGGCTCACTCAAAACGACCATACGGATTATATATTTTAAATTCACTTTTATTATCAAAATATTATACCGTGACGCGGCGGTCCCACACGTCACAACAAAATTTCTAAAATGTCGTATATAAATCCCACGACAAATTTTATAATACCAAGTTCATATATAATCATATATGCACATAATCAAATACTAACTCATATCACATTAGTATTTTTATCTCGGATTAATTTCCAATTAATACGCATTTAATTAATTAATCCCAAAAATAAATATACCCAAAAATACGGGGTATTACATACTTCCCCCCTAATAACTGAATTTCGTCTCGAAATTCGAAACTAGAAAGTACCTGCTAAAAATAACTCTGGATAACGCTCGCGCATCTCATCCTCGCGCTCCCATGTGGACTCCTCGACATTGTGATGTCGCCACTGAACACGCACTAACGGGACTATCTTTGACCGCAGTTTCCTCTCGCTTCGGTCCAAAATAGCAATTGGCCCCTCCTCGTAGGAGCTATCCGGCTGGAGATCGATGTCCTCCACAGCAATGTGAGAATGAGCCAAATCATCTCTAAGGTATTTCCTCAGCGAGGAAATATGGAACATGTCGTGAATCCGATGCAAGTGCTCCGGTAGTCCAAGTCTATACGCAACGGGTCCGATCCGCTCAATAATAGGAAACGGCCCCACATACCTCGGTGCCAACTTCCCCTTCTTCCCGAATCGCATAATCCCCTTCATCGGAGAAACCCTGAGCAAAACCTGGTCCCCCACTTGGAACTCCCTGAAAAACCTCTTCGCATCAGCATAACTATTCTGCCTGTCCTGAGCTACCCGAATGCGACTCCGAATCAACTCAATCCTTGCCGAAGTATCCTGAATCACTTCCGGCCCAAGCAGTTTGTTGTCCCCCACCTCCAACCAACATGCTGGGGAACGACAAGGCCTACCGTACAACGCCTCGAACGGAGCCATGCCAATCGTGAACTGATATGAGTTGTTGTAAGCAAACTCCACCAGTGGAAGGTACTGCTCCCATCCACCCCCGAAGTCAATAATGCACATACGTAGCATGTCCTCCAACATCTGATTGGTGCGCTCTGTCTACCCATCAGTCTGCGGATGATAAGCCGTACTCAACCGCAATTCCGTGCCCATGGCCTCCTGGAAACTCTCCCAAAACCTCTAAACAAATATCTTGTCTCTGTCAGACACGATATTTAGGGGCACACCGTGAAGTCTCACAATCTCTGAAATGAAGAGCTGGGCATACTGTCCCGTAGTGTTGTCAGTCCTTACGGGTAAGAAGTGAGCGACCTTGGACAACCTGTCCACAATTACCCAAACGGAGTCGTGACCCCTCTGCGACGTAGGCAACCCCGTGATAAAGTCCATGGATATGCTCTCCCACATCCACACCGGGACCTCCAACGGCTGTAGCAATCCTGCTGGTCTCTGATGATCCACTTTTACAAGCTGACAAGTGGCGCATTTCGAGACAAACTCAGCGATATCTCTCTTCATACCGCTCCACCAATATTGCCGTCTCATGTCTTGGTACATTTTGTCCCCTCCGGGATGTACCGCGAACCGTGAGCCGTGCGACTCTGCCATCACTTCGTGTCGTAATTCTTCCCCTTCCGGAACTACCAATCTCCCATTGAAGCGCAATCCCCCGTCTGAGCTAACGGTATAGGACTCGGCTCCCTCTGCAAGTAATCGAACTATCTGCTCCTGACAGAACGAGTCATTAGCTTGTGCCCGTACTACCTTCGTGACGATCTGCGGTGTAACGATCATCACAGACATGAAAGATCGGGCCACTGCATCCTGGTGTCCCAATTCCTTCCACTTAGCTTTCCACACCTCTGCCACCTCATCTGCTGGCCTGCGGCTCAACGTGTCTGCTACCACGTTAGCCTTACCCGGGTGGTACTGGATGTCGAACTGGTAGTCCTTCACAAATTCAAGCCACCTACGCTGCCGCATATTCAATTCCTTCTGCGTGAACAGATACTGTAGTGACTTGTGGTCCATGAACAGCTGAAACTTCTCCCCCAAAAGATAGTGCCTCCAAATCCGTAAGGCAAATACCACTGCTGCCAACTCCAAATCATGCGTGGGGTAATTCTTCTCATGAGGCTTAAGCTTACGGGAAGCATAAGCTATGGCCTGTCTCTCCTGCTGTAATACACTTCCAAGCCCTTGCAAAGACGCATCGGTGTAAACCAAATACTCAACTCCTGGTCTCGGCAATGCTAACACAGGTGCTGAGGTCAACTTGTCCTTCAATTCATCGAATGCCAACTGACAGGCATCACTCCAAATGAACGGCACACCTTTACGAGTAAGATGTGTCAAAGGACCTGCTATCTCCGAGAAACCCCGAATAAACCTCCTGTAGTATCCTACTAGACCCAAGAAACTACGAATCTCCGTTGGTGTCGTGGGCTGTCCCCACTCCCTCACCGCTGACACCTTCCCCGGATCAACCGATATTCCCCAGTCGGAAATGATATGCCCCAAAAACTGGACTTCTTTCAACCAAAACCCGCACTTCTCGTATTTTGCATACAACTCGTTCTGACGAAGTGTCTGCAAAACCTGCCTCAAATGCTCGGTGTGCTCCTCCTCTGTCTGAGAGTAAACCAAAATATCATCAATGAAGACAATGACAAACTGGTCTAGGAAATCCCTGAACACTCTGTTCATCAAGTCCATAAACACTGCTGGAGCGTTGGTCAAGACGAAAGGCATAACCCGAAACTCATAAGAACCATATCTCGATAAGAACGCGGTCTTCGAGACATCCTCCTCCCTGATACACAACTGATGGTATCCCGACCTCAAGTCAATCTTCGAGAAGAAAGAAGCTCCTCTCAACTGGTCGAATAAGTCATCGATTCGAGGCAACGGATACTTATTCCGTATCGTGACCTTATTCAACTCTCGGTAGTCCACACACAGTCTCAGTGAACCGTCCCTCTTCTTCACAAACAAAACCGGAGCGCCCCAAGGTGAGGTACTCCTACGAATAAAGCCCTGTCCTAACATCTGCTCTATCTGATCCCGTAGCTCTCTCATCTCAGTTGGAGCCATACGGTACGGTACGCGTGCTATAGGTCTCGTACCCGGTAGCAAATCTATAATGAAGTCTATCTCACGACTGGGTGGTAAGCCTAGTATCTCCTGAAACACATCTGAATACTCCTTGACAACCGGGATCGAATCTAAAGGAATAACAACCTCCTTAGAGGTATCCTCCTCTATGTAATACAGATGAGCGATCGATCCTCCCTCTGGGCGAGGCATCGCCACTATAAACATCTCTTGCCCCGGAATGGCAAAAACAATGCTCCCGCTGAAGCAATCAATCATGGCCCTATATGCTACGAGCCAATCCATACCGATGATCACATCGTGAACATGCATGTCTAACACTAACATGTCTGCAGGCAATACCAAACCACCAATCTCTACCCCCACTCCCCGGCATATAAAGAAAATGAGCGACCCACTCCCTAATGGTGAGTCGACACACGTCACTGTGCTCTCTGCCGTAGCTAACAATCCTAAAGATTTCGCGAAGTGTGTAGCTATGAAACAATGTGTAGCACCCGTATCAAATAACACCCGACCCATAGTGCCATGGATAGGAAACGTACCCTCGATCGCGGGCGGTGTATGTGGAACTGCAGCCTGGTGAACGTTGTAGACACGTCCATACTGTAGCTGCCCCTGCTGAGCTGGGACTGCTGGAATGGGTGGCAATGCTGCCATCTGTGGCGGTGCGGGAAGAGCGGCGGGAAACATAGGTCTCGGTGGCTCCTGGCGAGCACCCTGCTGCTGCTGCTGTGGGGCCCTGCCCCTATCAGGACAATCCTGTTTCTTATGGCCAGTCTTGCCACAAGTGAAACACTTCCCTGGGAAGTTCCCTCCCCTCTGCCCCTGCTGTCCCCGGCCCTGGTGGCCGTTACCATTCCTCCCTTGGCCCTGCTGGCCCTGTTGGAACTGCTGCCCATTCAACCCCTGTTGGCCCTGATGGCCGTTTGGACCCTGATGGCCCTGACGGAAACCTCCCTGTCCCTGCCTGTAGTTCCCTGACCGGAACCTCTTATTATCCCCCTGCTGGATACCCTGCTCATTCTGTCTCTGCCCCTGACCGGTTTGTGCCCCGCTGGCACCATGTCCTCCAGTCCTGCCCTGATGGCTAGACTCCCCCGACCGCTTGCCCTCGGCCATATGAAAACGGTGGTCCTGGCAGTGCAACAATGCAGCGTTAACCACATCAGAATACGTGGCCAACGATAGGTTCCCTAGTAGATGCTGACGGATCCTCCAATTCAACCCGTCGGTGAACTTCTCTATCTTCTTCTTCTCTGTTGGAATCTCGTCTGGAACGATATTCAACAGGTTAGTGAACTCGGCCTCATATTCGGCCACTGTCTTGCCCTCCTACTTCAAACTCATCAGCTTCCTCCTCATCTCTGTATGAACTGCGGACGGAAAGTACTTGCGGTCAAACCGCACCCAGAACTCCTAAATCGTGAGGGTATCCCTCTCCTCCGCGGTGGTAATAGACTCCCACCACTGTAATGCAGATCCCACTAGCTTGAAAGTAGCTAGCACCTGTTTCTGAATATCAGTGCACTCATGCATCCTCAAATGCCTCTGTATGTCCTTCCTCCATTGGCTCGAGACTACCACGTCTGAGCTACCTGCAAACTCTAGCGGATGCGCTTTCTGAAAAGCGTCACGTACACGCTCCCAAGCAGACGGGAATGCATTAACCTGTACTGGCGCGGCAACCGGCGCCTGAGGTGGTGCCTGCTGAATCACGGCAATCGCGGCATTTACTGCTTGGGCTACTATAGCAGCAACCTCAGCGGCGTTCATCATACCCTGAACTGGAGCGGGCTGGGGTTCGGGCATTGCATTCCTGGGAACTCGTCGTGCACGTCGTGTAGGCATCTGAAATAAGAACAAAGTTTATAAGTCCGCAGTTTATAAACTTAAAATAGCTGAAGAACGAAGCATACACAAAAAGAGTACAACAGTCCTAAAATATAGGGCTCTATATCAAAAAAATGTAGCGGAAACATAATAGCCGTACAGATCCTAAAGGACACTAGAACCTGATGCTCTGATACCACCTGTGACACTCCGACTAATTAAATACCGGGCAGCTACTCCTTTATTAAATTAATTCAAAATGCCAAGTTGGCTCAGTTAATAGCATCACTGTCGAAAACATTTTAATATTACTAACCACCTAGTATTAAAAAAAAAAAAAACAAGTTGCCAAATTTTAATTTAAGTCCGATTAACATGCAACAAATGTAATGAAGAAATAAATAACACCATTCACCATACTGAAGTAAAATGAATAACCATCACAATAGAGTAAATAAAGTCTGGAGGAAACCCCTCACTACAATCCCATAACTGAAATAAATAAACTGAAACAATACATGCTAAAGTCTGAAAACTGAAATGTAAAAGATGTCTCTAAAGAAATGGGCAACATGCCCCACAACTGATAGATAGTGACTCTGGAATCCAAAGAGATAGAAGCGTCTACATGCAAATCCCTGTAGCTTCCACAAGCAGCTACAGCTCGTCACCTGAATGAGTACCTATGCTTGGTGTCCTTGTGGCTGGGCACCTAAAATGGTTTTACAAGGAAAAAGATTTGAAAAGCAAACGGGTCAGAGCCCGAATGTGGAGTTGTATTTTAAAAACCTGCAAGTGCTTTAAAAACATTTAAAACATTAAATGCAAAGTACATGTTAGGACGTGCACTCACATTATATTCTCACCCCTCGTCTAACTGTGCACTCCTAACGTAAGTACCCATCTATATCTACCCATACCACTAGCTAAGTGACAACGTATCTAGCTAGACTGCCAAATGTTCTACCCATAATACTCGGTTCCATTAACATAATAACGCTCGTAATTAAAAAGGGTTTAATGTAAACTCAGTTACTAAATATGCCATATATATAAGTATCAATTAACTCATTATATAACTCGAAACAATACCGTAATAGGTTCACAATATTAACAGGAGGATTTCCATTAATTAAATGTATATTATTCACATCATAAATATACGATACAAGCACCCCGCAATCTAAGCTATGGTGCACACATACTCTGCTATCCATCCCGGTACATCACGTACATAAGGATCACACATTCCGAATCTCTCAGGAATAGTTCAGATAACACAAATCACAAATAGTGGAGGCGAACACAGTCACCATCACGTGGGTCACGCACATACCTACGCTCCCACGGTCAGCGGACTTATTAATATCACAATAAGTCTTTCTATGACCTATGTTCATCAAGGTACCAGTCTATATCCCCCCCGTAGGCACACAAGGATTAGAGGGTCCTAAGCGAACGCAAACCTCCCGTGATAGCAAGTATGGTAGGTATGTCATACTCACAATCCATATACCAATACTAAGTAAACACACATCTTAGTAATACCATATTTTAATCGTAGTACATATTGCACTCTTGTACTAACTATAATTATCACAATTCGTACTATTCCGGTTTATAATCATACGCGCCATAATTCATCCTCACATCGTAGTAGACACTCACGTCTCAATCCAAACGGTTCATTGAATATAACTCTAGTATATAATTTACTCCTCTCAATAACCCAAAAGTCCCAATCTATCCTCACATCAATAAAGGAAGGTCATCTATATCCTCGAATAAGTTTACGGGACTCCAAAAATAAAAACAGTCCAAAAAGGACCAAACTGTCAACTCGTTAGAAGTCTCGTTCGAACGAGTGTTCGAACGAGTTTGGACTGTCAGCTCGTTAGAAGTCTCGTTCGAACGAGGCTGTTCGAACGAGATCCCAGTTCGTTCGAACGAACTGTTCCTTCTAACGATATCTCGTTCGAACGAGATATCGAACGAGATCCCTTCTCGTTAGTAACGACTGGTCAGCTTCGTTAGAAGCTCGTTCGAACGAGTTCGTTCGAACGACCTGGGGGCTGCTTCTAACGAGCTACCAGTTTCGACCCAGATTTTTCCCATCTCGTTTTTTCACCATATTTATCACTTTAATCCTTCTCCAAAGTTCGTTCTAACAATGATTTAAGTCCTCTAATCATACTAAAACATGCTTAGGTCATAAACTAACGTCTTTTATGGCAATAAGGCATCCTAAACATCATTAAATCCCAAGATTTTATACTTTTCCCCAATATCATCAAGAACATGAACCCTAGATATATATCAACATCAAATTCCAGAATTTAATTCGTTTTTCTTTCACCCAATCATGTATTAACATCAGATTAAATGTCTCCAAACTATTCTACATGCAATTCTCTTTATAATTTCTCAAGTTCTATGATCTAACTACATGGGTTTTCATATTTATCAAGAACAAACCATAAATCCGAATTTTCTAACATGGAAAGAACATTTGATGAAATTAAACATAATTAAACCACTTGCCTTGGTTTGATTTCTGACTCTGGTGTAGGTTTGGTGAGAATTCTGCAGAGTTTCTTCTCTCTCTAAGTTCCTTCTCCAATGGTGGCTCAAGGTGGCTAGGGTTTGATTTGGGGAAGATTGTAAACCTAATATTAGCCTCCGTAGCTTAAAGGGTTAATATGGGTTGGTTATGGGCTTAGTGGGTCAATATCCACATCAGATTTAATTAACCAATTTTCGTCACTTTTAATTCCTCAAAATGTAAAATTACCAAAATACCCTTTAAGTTACCGGTATGGCCTAAAAATACCCCGGGACCCAAACTATACCCCCGGCTAGTGTTTTCTGACTATCTCGACCCTTCCGGACGCGTTGGCGCACTCAAAACGACCATACGGATTATAGATTTTAAATTCACTTTTATTATCAAAATATTATACCGTGACGCGGCGGTCCCACGCGTCACAACAAAATTTCTAAAATGTCGTATATAAATCCCACGACAAATTTTATAATACCAAGTTCATATATAATCATATATGCACATAATCAAATACTAACTCGTATCACATTAGTATTTTTATCCCGGATTAATTTCCAATTAATACGCATTTAATTAATTAATACCAAAAATAAATATAGCCAAAAATACGGGGTATTACAATATTATCTCCGAGAAAGTGATTTCTATGTATCCCAGTAAGATGTCAACGGTGAGGGAATGAGTCCATCCCATGACAACGACGGAGGTGCGTAGTTTTTCTGGGCTTAGCAGGGTACTATCGCCGATTCATCAGAGGGTTGACAAAGGTCACAGGTCCTTTGACAAAATTGGTTAAAAAGGAATGTCTTTTATTTGGGGTGCCCATTGTCAGATAGATTTTAATGAGCTAAATGACAAATTGACTTTAGCACCCATGCTCGCATTGCCTAAGGGAGGAATGGATTACTTTATTTTGACCAATGCATATTTACAGGGACTTGGGGGAGTTCTATAGCGGATGGAGCGGGATATAAATTATGCATCTTATAAGCTTAAGCCTCATTAGAAGAACTATCCCACTCATGATATGGAATTAACAACAATTGTATTTACTTTTAGGATTTAGAGGCACTAGCAACTGGGGAGAAGTTTCGATCGTTCATAGACCATAAGTCACTTCAATATTTTTTCATGCAGAAATAACTAAATATGAGGCAGCATATGTCGCATGATTTCATAAAAGATTACGAGTTTGACATCCTTTATCATTCAAAGAAGGGTATCGTAGTGGAAGATGCATTGAGATGTATTCCAAAGGGACAACTATTAGGCAAAGTGGTCAGACCTTTGATAGGAGGATGAGGTAATCTGGGCATACCTAATAGTGATGACCATCACACCCGAGATCATTTTTGTGTTGTGAAGGTAAAAGAAGGTAATCCATCATATCACCTTCGGTAGCGTTTTCATATAACAACCCGTACTAATTTACTATTATCATGACAACGTTTGAGGATTTATATGGGAGACGTTGTCGTTCTCCCTCTTGTGGGTTAGAGGTGGGTAACAATAAAATTTTTGGGATAGATTTGATTCAGGAGATGTTAGCAAAGGTTGATTTGATCGGGAGTCGCATTTGGGTAGCCTAAGAAAGGTAGAAAACTTATGTCGATGTGAATTGGAGATTTATAGAGTTGGGCATGGGTGATCAGGTGTTGTTGTGAGTATCTCCCATAAATGGAGTGATGCGATTTGGGAAGAAAGGAACTTGGCACCTAGGTATGTGGGGCCTTTTACCATTATTGAGTGGGTAGGGTTGGTTGCGTACAGGCTCGCCTTGCCCGAGCATTTATAGCAAATTCGCAACATGTTCCACGTGTCGTCGTTGAAGAAGTATCACTAGATAATGTGGCTTATAGTCATATACTGTTGGAAGAGATTGACTTACAACCAGATATTTCATATGAGGAGAGACCTATTGCCATTTTGGACCGTAGCGAGTGGAAGCTTTGGTCAAAGGTGATACCGCTAGTCCATGCGTAGTGGGGAAATAGCAATGCTCCCGAGCTGACATGGTAGCGTGAGGATGACATGCGTTAAAAGTATCCAAAACTCATCGTGGTAGGTATGTTCGAATTTATTAGGCGAAAGAATGTCATAGCTCATACTTTTATTATTAATTTATTTCTGTGTGCTTAATATTATTAATTTAATTAGGCAAATTAAATTAATTTTTCAATAAATATTAATTAGCGAGATAAATAAATAATATTTATTGTTACTAATATTTACATGTGTGTCATGAGTAAATTGTTATATGATTTATTATATGTCGTGTATGAGTGAAACCAACGGTTTACTATTATATGTCGATAGAGTGTTAAATCGGCGAATCGGTATAATTTATGGGTGACATGTGTGCCGAGCCCGATTAATGGGATTTTATCATATTTGGAATTGGGAGGCTGGGACGACATTTTCGAGTGCATGGGTGAATCGAGAAGGGTCGAAATAGTCCATAATAGGTACATGGGCGTTATATTTGGGTTTTGAGGGATTTCTAGACATTTTAGGACCCGTATTAGGGTAAGAGGAGTATTTTAGAGGTAGGAAAGGTGAATGGCAACCCACTTTTGATATTCTATTAAAAAGAGAGTTTGAGAGAGAGAGAGAGAGAGAGAGAGAGAGAGAGAGAGAAGAAAAAGAGGAATAAAGAAGGAAAAGCTTGGGAAGGAGAAGAGAGAGGATTTAACCCATCATCAAACACATAGAGAACGTCAAATTTTAATCCACCAAGGCAATTTGTTACTTGTTTTAGGTTCTAAATTATACATAGTTAATTTCTTTCGTGATAAGAGTTAGAAATATGAAATTTATTGTTTTGAAGTTTAAAACAAAGTTTTATTGATGAAAATATTTAAATGATGAGGAACCATTTATTTTAAATGTATTGTTAATTGGAATTAAGTATATTAGGATTTTCAAATTTATTTATGGGATTTAAATGATGATCATATAAAACTTTATTAGAAATGATGAATTTTTAAAAATCAAATTGGGGAAAATTCTGAGTTGAATTAATTTGATGTTTGATTTGAACCCTTAGTGTTTGATATAGGATTCATGGTTATTTAGGCATTAAAATAATGTTGAAATGTTAATATATTAATATGTAGGGCAAATTTCATGTTTTTGGAGGCTTGGAACCTCCATTGGAGGGTTTTGGAGGAGAAACCCTAAGGAAGAAGACGTTTGGAAGCCTAAAAAACTAAACTAGTTTTCTAGAGGGAGCGAACCAGTTCACTCAACTGAACCAGTTTGGTCTGCCAAAGAATTGGTTCTGTTTGTTGACTTGCCAAGTTTTTGTTCATGTTTTGTTTTGACCTGTTAGATCTTGAGGAATGACCAAAGGGGCTTTCGGGGTACTAGGGGATTACTGGGGAATACTTTCTCGGGTTAGGTACGTGTGATAGGCCAATGATAGATGGGTTTGAGTGAGAAAAACTCCGAATCCAAGTGAGTGACTATTTAATTCGTTAATCAAAAAGTTGGTTCGAACTTCGGGATTGGGTGAAAAGTATGCCGTGGGATATGCGTACGAGTTCAGTACTTTATATATATGTTTATAAGTTACGTGTTTTTATTAAAAGTACCTACTCGGTATTGCGATCATAGGAGGTTGTGAATAATGGAAAGTCCACCCTGGTGTTGACAAACATGTGTCAGCTTGATTGCCTCGGTCATAGGACTGTTGCATGACAACTATCCATGTGTGAGGATTGATATCGATTTACAGACCGAGTAGGTGCGATGTGGTATGATTGTAACCCCTGGATGTATATTTATGACTTCTTCTGTTGTATGTATTTATGTTTGGGATCGATGGTGAGATTTCGACCCGGTGGCTCAATGTGATGCATGATGCCTGGAGTTTGATAGAACACGAGGGATGTATCCACAAGGTCTGAGCTCAAGGAATACAGTTATACGTATATAACGAGTGATATATATCTATATTTATATGATAGAGTGCATGTATATATTTATAGCACGATTGTATTTATGTTATATTTATTACGGGAATATGTACTTATAGAAAGTTGGTCACCACAATATTTTTTAGAAACGTATATATGATCAAGGTAGTTACACTTATATAAAAGAGAGTATTGACTGGGATTGAGCTTAGATAGAAGTGATGTGTCCTTGCTGGACTGGGCAGTCTAATTAGGATAATAAAATAAACTCGTCAGTGCGCATTATAGTGGAGGTATGAGGACTGTCTCGTATGAGTGCGACCGATTAATCTTGAAGTTAATACTCTACAGTTTTAATCGATTTAAAAAAATTATCTTCTTGCAAAATATTTTTCTACTTTTCAGGCTTTGATCTGAGGGCAATTATTTTTCTTTGCTTCTCTTTTGAAATCCCCAGGTGTGCAGCAGTAGCAGGCGGGACCACATGGATATATCCATTCTTACTGTGCACTAGATTTAGACGTTGCATCTTTGTTTAGACGCCTCGAATTATTCTATCTCAATAGGATCATTTCATTTCAGTTCAATTTTGGGCTTGTTGCTCGAAGAATGATAGACTTTTACATGCCTTTCAGAGATTTTATTTCATCACTCAGTTTATTTATTCAGTTTGATAAAGTGGATGTTATTATTTGGTGATCAATGGCTTATTCGATTTTCACTTATTATTTATCCATGCATGAGGATTATTTTATTCATTTTGTTGTATGGTGTTATTCATATTATATTTACATTATTTTTGCAATAGTGATGCTGAGAATGAGACCATATTGAGATTCATGTTTAATTTTAGTAGATGATTGGCCACTTGGTATTAGAATAGGCGGGCTATCACACATATACACACACACACGTGTGTGTGTGTGTGCATATATATATATATACCCATGAATCCTCTGTCTATAAAATACACCCCCCATACCACCGTATGCACTAACCTCTTCCAAAAAACCGTATCCCCTCACCAAAACAATCACCACCTCTAATGTAACCTCTACACCAAATTCGATACAAAACCCTATCATCCCCAACCTCCCCGATTAATATCTACAATAAAACTCTCTGTTGATCAAAAGAGAAAGATTAACTAGTGCCCTCTCTCTTTGGTTCCATATCCGTTTGAAATTTTGATAGCAATTTTTTTTAATTAAAACGTCATTTTATTATTTTTTTGGTATCATACCACGTCGTTTTATTATTGGGGTTTTAATGTTAGTAATGACGACTTTCTTTATTGTTGGCATCATCAACGTGTATTGATTGTAGGTGGTGGCGATGACATTATGTCATTTTTTTTATTGTTTGTTGGTGGTGGATGCTTATGTCATTTTTTTTTATTATTAGTTGGTGGTGGATGCTTATGTTAATGAATTATCCTGAATGAGTTAGCGTGTCCATGTTTTGCGCTGTTGAGATTTTATCCCAACAATCTCAACATATTAATTCACGATTTCACAGTAGTCAAATAAATCTTCCACATGGGTGGTATTAGAGATCCAGTGCAAAAAAACCATGAAACTAACAAGACTTTGTCTTGTCAATCATATTTTCATATCGTCTATCTCTCTCTCGGATCAGTTTACCAACTTATGTATTTGAATTATTTCAAACTCTTCCAAATCTCAGTGTATCCCTATTCTCTCCCTAGTCAATTTGTAAATCGTTGTATGCTTTGTTATTTAAACGAATTGAATAAAATAAGAGCACTGCTATTCTTACCAATTTATTCTTCTCGAAGCCAAATCTATGTTCACATGTAATCGACGCCACCTACCAATAACAAGCCAGAGCTTATAGCCCAACAATTAACTAAAGACTCATCATCATTCTCTAGTTTTTAACACATAAAAAAATGATAAAAACTTGTTAAAATGGAGGTTTTATATCCACCCCATAACTTTATCTAACAACCACAAAAGAGTTGGGATAATATGGAATGAGATAGTCTAATTAAACCACCACACTTAAATCTTCTTAAATATTAAGTAACTAGCTACAAAAAAAAACATAACTATCTCATATGTAATTAGTTGCAAAAGAGAAAGCTTAAATAATCCATGAACACGATAACTATTGAAGACGAGATTTCCATTTCAACGTTGGTTGTTATTGGTGAACCCAAATCGTGATGTCCTATTGGTGAACCAAAGCTTCGTGACTGCTGCTAGTGAAATGTAGGAGTCATATCACTGTTTGCAACAAAAAATGGTACTAGTATTATCCAGCTAGTATACATACATACATACGTACTTACATACATACATGTATGTGTGTGTGTGTGTGTGTGTATATATATATATATATATATATATATTGCTCTTATGAGGACCAATTCGCATTTTAAGAGTGTGGACCGGACATGTGTCACCTGAGGGTGAGCGCATAAAAGAGAGAGAGCGTGCTTATAATTTAATCGATAATTTCTAGGCTCACTGCCAGGTGACATATGTCCAATCCACACTCTTGAAATGCTAACTGGTACGCACAAGAGAAGTACTGTAGATATATCTACTACCTAAAAAGTGGGAATATCGTTTGGAATGGTCATTTGACCAAATCAGCCTCATATATTATGATTTTCCGCCTATAATCGCCATTCCTAATTGAATTTAGTCCTTTATCTATCTCTCATCAATTTTCACACTTCGTATTCTCTCCCTTTATCTCCCCTTACGAAACTCTCATGGAAAACCAAACATCAAAACCCAAGGATACACACTCACTCCACATAAATTTTGATGTTGTTGAAGAGTTGATCCCTCTTCAATAGTGAAGGTAAGATCTTATTCTCTCACCCTTTGTTTTTATGTCTTCATTTGATTATCATTAAGAATGAGTATAAACGTATGAGAAAATTCTAATAGGACTTCATTTGACTTTTAAAAATGATGAAATGAACTTTCAGTTAACGATTAACTCAGATTGATTTAAAAAGCTCACAAAAAGTGATAGGCTCGAATTCTTACTGGGTTGGTTAACTTCCACACTTATTCGTTAAGTCGTCAATTTTCGCTCAATTACCATCTTTGGTCAATTTTGACGTTGTGCATTTGATTTTTTTTTACAACTGGAGAAAAAAAATTTGTGACATTTTTGAAGCTTTTAAATTCCAATTTTCATTATTTTGAAGAAAAATATTTTTGGGAACTTTTTGAAACTTTCTAATTTTTGGGGCATTTTAAAAATTTGTGAAGTTTTAGAAATATACACTTGTCACACCCCTAACTTAGACTATTTCCTTTTCCTTAAGCAAAAAGGATGAAAAACCAACTAAGTGTGAATTAAAAGTGTGAAGAAATAAAATGAACAAATAGTGAAAATGCAGATTTTTATATAACTAGAAAACATGTGTTACAAGAGACGGGGATAAAAGAAACCAGTAATTACAGAAAATTCGAAAAGCAACACAAACAACCAACATACAAAACACTATACAAGGGCTTCATTAGGGCGGTGGTCGGGAGCTACCGGGCGCGTTAGGATCATATGGGTAACAAAAATATGTAGCTGGTGTCATAGCCATAGAAATACGATACATCTAAGCCTGAAGATGCGTCATCTCACTAGTGTCGCGTTGATATGGATGACGGTCCTCACGGTACTCAGTCATAAACCCCTCAAAATGCGCCTAGAGAGAGACAACCCGGGAGGTGAGATATTCTCCTCCCTATATATAATCAGAATCGACATACTCATCGTACTCCTCGCCCTCACCCATCACAATGTCCACCTCCGTCTCCTCCTCTTCCTCTTCGCTCTCATCATCATCACCCTCGTCATCATCCGAATCATCCGGAGCTGTACTTTATGCCCAGAGAATCTCCCATTGCCTCTAACTTTTTGTATGTGTGCCCTGCCTAAGGGAGTTGGGAAGGTGAGGAAAATTAGTGGGAGGCTCAATGTCGACGTTCTCTAGGATGGAAGTTATGAGTCGGGCATACGGGAGAGGGGTTTTACCCTTTTGGTCCACGACTGCATAAAATATGTCTTTATAAATGGTTTGGGCCAGGTGGATCGGGGTGTTGGGGTCAAAGAGGTGATAAATAAGGGTTTCTTGATGCGGGCGCATGGACGAGTCATTGGAAGTTTGGAGTATATTCACGCATACAATTTGAAAGGTGAGGTGCACCTTTTTGCTTAGTCGGCCCACCAAGAATTTCTCAATTTCCCACGGTGTGTCGGTTGCAATGTGGGACATGCATTCGCCCTTCTCAAGCGGAAGGAGATGGTTGGGATATGTGTATGGGAAAGGGCTTGGAGTGTCTTTTGTTGCTAATTTCTCGATGAGAATGTCCAAGGGAAATGGGACACGAATGCCGCCTTTTAAGCATCGGAGATGTTATGATTGGTGCGAACTAGGGAACTATAAAAATATCATACTTGGGCTAACCACACCGCTCCGTGTGGCCCATTGAGGAAACGACACCAACCCTTCGCCATGAAGAGATTGGTGATGAAATTGGGCATCTTGGGCCAGAGCGCTATACGCTCTATGTGTAGTTTCAAAGATGGGATAAAGAAGAGCTCACACCATACTGGGTCTTGAAGGGAGCGATGTGCAACTCCGCCGTCATTAACAATCTTCACGGAGCTATATTTTCAGGGAAGGTCTTGGTTGGCCATGTTGGCTGAAGGAAAATAGGCTTATGGGATAGTGAAAGAGAGTAAGAGATTGGTGATGAAATGGGCGGGAAGATGGTTGTATTTATAGTTGGTGAGGGGAGGTGAGTGGTTAGCTTAGGAGGGAAAATTTTTGGAGGGAAAGGGGGTGTTTTTGGGAGGAAAAAAATAGACGGGGGAATGTGAGGGACGAAATGGGAGGGAAGTGAGTGGATTGGGGAGAATAGGGGTTTAACCTAGGGAGAAGAAAAGTTACAGACATCGGACCGATCCGAGTTCCTAGGATCGGACTGTCCTGAGTCTTTTTTATTTTTGAGTTTTCCAAAAATAAACCAATTTGAGTCCCCAAGATCGGATCGGTCTGGTTCCCAGAATGGTTAATTTTCCCCCTAACTTGGAATGCTCTTATCTCTCAAACCTCGGATATTCCTGCCATTATTTCTACGCATGATCGACCTAAAACCTCCCGATGCGTACTCAGAACCCTATACGATTTCTCAAAATGTGTGTTGGTGTTCCTATACCTAACCTCATGTGACTTAACCTACGAACTCTAACTCCCCTAATCGACTCGCAACTACTATACACAAGAAATCACCCCATATGCATCGGGGCTGCGACGAACTCTTTGTTACAACTCACACAACCCCATAAATGGGGTTCGACAACTAAATGGTGTCAAACTCCTCCATACACACCTCTAAATATGGCATTAAGCATTACCCACTAACTTTGAATGTATCTCCCCCCTTGGATCTTCCAGTTCCATAGCTCCATGATGGAATACCTTCTTCACGACGAATCGGCTAGTCCATCTAGACCGTAATTTATCTGGAAACAAATGAAGCCTAGAGTTGTTGAGAATGACTTTTTACCCATATTGAAACTTGTTGTGTGGGATAATCTTATCATGCGCAAGTTTCATCCGTTCTTTGGATAACTTAGCGTTCTCGTACACATCATTGCGTATCTTTTCCAACTCATTCAATTGTGGCTTACAAGGTTCATCGGATTTATCCAATTTGTAGTTTAAACTCTTAATAGAACAATAAGCCTTGTGTTCTAGATCCACGAGAAGATGGAAAGGATTTCCCTACACAAAGCAAAAAGGTGACATCCCGAGGGAGTTCTTGTATGCGGTGCGATAAGCCCATAACGAATCGTTCAATCGAAGGAACCAATATTTTTGGTTAGGATCGATGGTTTTCTCAAGGGTGTTCTTGATCTCATAATTTTCCAACTCGTCTTTCCCATTCGTTGGTGGGTGATAAATCGTTCCAACCTTGGGGATAACCCCATAATTTCTCATACGCTTCCCAAATGGCCTATTGCAAAAATGCGTTCCGTTATCACTAATTATCGCCTTCGGAGGACTAAAGAGAAAGAGCATGTGTTCTTGCAAGAACTATATCACCACTTTATTGTCATTTGTTTTGGTAGCTATAGCTTCCACCCATTTAAAAACTTAGTCTACCGCAACAAGGATGTATAGGAACCCAAAGGATGGGGGAAAAGGGCCCACGAAGTCAATAACCCAGCAATAAAAAAATATCAATAGTGAGTATGGGATTAGTGGAATCATGTCTCGTCGAGGGATAGCTCCTATCCGTTGACACCTATGGCAAGATTTGCATCACTTATCAACATCCCAGAATATTATGGGCCAATAGAGGTCACTTTGAAGGATTTTGGTGACCATTTTTCTCGTCGAAAAATGGCCTCCACAAGATTTCTAATGACATAATTGGATGACTTTTGGTACTTCATCATCCGGTACACAACGTCGGATGATTTGGTCCACACTGTATTTGAATAGGAATGGATCGTCATAGAAAAGCATGCGTGACCAAGTATTGAACCTCTTCTTCTCTTATGGTGTCCAATCGGGAGGGACAACTCCCGTGACAAGATAGTTAACTATGTGCGTTAACCAGGGGAGATAAGAGGTAGAAAATAACTGCTCATCCAGAAAATATTCATCTATGGGTAAGGGATCGCTAGGCACGTCGTACGAAATCCAGGACAAATGATAGACAACAACATTTTCTACTCTTATCTTATCTTTAATAGAGAGATCAAACTCTTGTAGGAGTAGGGTCCACCTTATAAAGTGCGATTTTTCATCCTTCTTAGTAATGAGATATTTCAGTGCCGCGTGGTCGGTGAAGCATGTTATGGGAGAACCAATGAGGTACGAGCAAAATTTATCTAGGACAAACACTACCGCTAGAAATTCTTTCTCCGTGATGTAATAATTGAGTTGCGGTTCGATTAAAGTTCGACTAGCGTAGTAGATGACATGATCTTTCTTGTATTTACTTTGGTCCAAAATAGCCCATATCGTGAAATCACTCGCATCACACATAAACTCGAATGATAAAGACCAATCTGGAGCTTGCATGATGGGAGTGGAAACAAACATTCCTTTCAATTTATGAAAAGCACATTAGCATGCTTCATCCCACTCAAATGGGATGTCCTTCATAATAAGGTTACTCAAGGTTCTAGCGATGTCATTAAAGTCGTAGATAAATCTTATATAAAATCCAGCGTGGCCTAAGAAAGTACGCACATCTTTTAGTGATCTCGGTGGTGGTAGCTCAGCTATGACATCAATTCTAGCCCTATGGACTTCAATTCTTTTTGAAGACACAATGTGGCTAAGACCTATTCCTTTGGTGAACATAATTTATGTCATTTCTCCCAACTCATCACCAAGTTCTTTTCCATACACCGGGTAAGTACTTTCTCTAGATTCGCTAAGAAAATATCAAAAGAGGTGCCGAAAATGCTGAAGTCATCCATGACAACTTCAAGTCCTCTTTCAACCATGTCGCTAAAGAGACTTAACATGCACCTTTGAAAGTTAGTGGGTGCATTGCACAATCCAAATGGTATACGTTTGTAGGAAAACATGCCAAAAGGACATGTGAAAGTCATCTTCTCTTGGTCAAGCACATTTACCTCTATTTGTTTATATCATGAATAACCGTCTAGGAAGCAATAGTATGGGTGTCTCCCCACTCTCTCTAGAATTTTATCTATGAATGGTAAGGGTAAGTGGTCTTTCTTAATGCCTTCATTGAGTTTCTGGTAATCAATGCAAATGCGCCACCCGGTGGTGGTATGTTGGGAAATTAGCTCACCCTTGGCATTCTCAACCACAGTCATACCCGACTTCTTTGGGACAACTTGTATAGTACTCACCCATTTGCTATCCGAGATTGGGTAGATGATCCCGAAATCTAATAATTTAATAATTTCAGCTCGCACCACCTCTTTCGTGGTAGAGTTCAATCTTCTTTGCATTTCCCTCGAGAGCTTCACATCCTCCTCGAGGTGGATTTTATGGGTACAAATCAAGGTACTTATACCTTTCAAATATGTTATGCACCAACCAAAAGCACTTTGCTACTTAATCAAAATTTTTAATAATTTGCCCTCTTGCTATTTATCTAGGCTAGAGGGGACAACAATAGGAAATGTCTCATCCTATCCTAAATAAGCATATTTGACATTGGAGGGTAGTTTCTTTAATTCGAGGGTATGAAATTTCTCATCAGAGGAAATCGTGTGTGACTCCCTCGGTGGTAGTTCCTCGAATCTAGAAACCCAATTTACATCTCTCTCGTCGTCATCCGACGCTCTCTCATTAAGAATCACTCTCAGCTCCTCTATATTCCTCTCGAAGTCAGTGTACGTACCCTCACTCTCGCTGCTCGATATAAGGCAAGCTCCTAAGTCATCTCAACTAAAATTTTCCTCTATGTTCTCCTTTATGATCTCCTCAATAAGATCCACTGCATGACAATCATCCTCATCACCCACATATTGGGAGGTGTTGAAGATGTTTGTCTTTAAGGTCATATTCCCGAAAGTGAGTTGCATTTGCCTATTTCGAGTGTTAATTAAGGCATTAGCCATAGCTAAGAATGGGCACCCAAGGATAATGGGAGCATGGTTACTTGAGGTGAAGGATGACTCTGTGTCCCAAATGAAAAAATCTACCGAGAAGTAGAAGGTGTCAACTTGGCATATCACGTCCTCGATAATACCTCTTGGTATCTTCATGGTACGATCCACAAGTTATAGAGTGATCTTTATGGGCTTGAGGTCACCCAAATCATGTTTCCTATAAATGGAGTAGGGGAGGATATTGACACTCGCCCCTAAATCGAGTAAGTCCTTTTCAATTCGATTCTCTCCTATGATGTAGGAAATGGTAGGTGCACCCGAATCTTTGAACTTTGGTGGGAGATAATTGAGTAAAACGGAGCTCACGTTTTGTGCTAGGAACTTGTTGTTATATACCTTTAGCACTCTTTTCACCGTCAAACAGTCCTTAAGAACTTTAGCATAGGGAGGAATTTGCTTTATGGCATCGAGGAAAGGTAAATTCAGCCTGACTTGCTTAAATACCTCTAGCACACCATCACGGGGGTTTCCTTTTTAGGTGGGAACCAATAATTGAGGAAATGGTGCAACTATGGGTGGTTTAACTACGACTTCAGGCTCACTAGTGCCATCATTTTCATTCTCCTTCAATGGGGCATCTTCGGCCTCTTTCGTGCTGAGAGAAACGTCCTTGTCCTTAAGTGTCTCGTGTGGGTGAGGTGATAAATCAACAACTCTCCCACTACGTAGATTGGTGATGGATTGACATTGCCCTTGATTCTCTATGGATGTAGATCTAACATTAGTTTGACTCTGAGGAGGTATTTGGCCTTGAGATGTAAACTTACGCTTCTCTTGGATACTCAACGATGATTACAACTTAGAGATATTTGCATTTATGTCGGTGAACAAGTGCTCATACTTAGCATTGGTTCCATTCTGGGCATTGATGAATTGGTGTATCGTATCTTCGAGATTTCTCTGCGGTGGAGTGACATACGGTCCGAGAGGTTGTGCTTGCATATGTCCTTGCATATGTGGTGCTTCTTGAAAGTGTGGGGGTGATGGAAGGGAAACGTGTGAATTAGGATTCAACGCGGTATGTTGTTGCCCATAGCTAAAACCAGGATGGTTTTTCCATAAAGGGTTGTAAGAATTCTCGTGTAGGACCTCGAAATTAACCTTAAATCTTCCTACTCCACCCACTTACTCTTGAAGCATAACTTTGTAGGAGGGTATCATCGGGCATTCCTCAGTTGAATGTCCTACCTCACAAATAGCACACACCTTTTCTATAGGGGTGTGGATGGAGCAGGTTGCATCTGTTGCCCATACTTCGAGTATTTCTCTCATGCTTCTCTCAAATTGGTCAAGTCGACGGTTTAAAAAAGTATATTTTTCTACGTGGTATAGACTGATGGTGATGGAGTGGTGGATGCTTATTGAGGTCGGTTTTGTGCATTAGGATCAGATGTGTCCCATGCTTCAGTAGTCTCGACGAAATACTTAAGGTGGATATCAACATCATTAGCATCTATATTGATAAAGGGTCTATCACACGTTGTTTCATGAGTTGTTTAGAGTTTATACTTAGCCCATTATGGAAGAAAAAGATAAGTTGCTATTTATCAAGACCATCGTGAGGGCATGAAGTGACTAACTCATTGAAATGCTCATGACATCGATTGAACGACCCATTTCTAGTTGTCGAAAAGTTTGAATTTGAGCCTTAATGGAGTTCGTTTGATGCGAAGGGAAGAACTTTTTGAGAACTTTGATTGCAACTCATTCCACGACGTAATAGAGTTTGGTGATAAATACCATAGCCAGTTCTTAGCTTTATCCTTTAGGGAGAACCAATAAAAGCTTGAGGAAGATCACATCTTTTGTGCACGTTTGATCTCTAAAGGTCTTGCACGCCTCCTCAAACTCACGAACGTGGAGATATGGTTTCTCCGACTCCATTCCATGATAAGTGGGAAGTACTTAGATCATTCCATTCCTAAAGTGAAATTACCCTGCATTGTATGGGAGTATAATGCATCCCTGAGTGACTGATCACTCGGGATACAAGAATCATCTCATAGGACGATACGGTGCCTCTCCCTCACCCGTACCATGACTAGCTTGATCAGACATGTCTCTCTCTTCAACTAACTTAGTATTCTCACTCGATGTGCTTGGAGTGTAACCTGAAGTGTAACCTGACGGGTAACTCGAAGGGTAATTCGAAGGATCACTCGAAGTGTAACTTGCTATGGAGTTTGGCAGTGTAGGACGTGGAACCCAAAATTAAGGTACATTAGGAGTATGTGGGCTATCAGGATCATACACAACTAACGAATTCTCGTAAATGTGATTTGGAGTTGATTGAGGAGTTTGTTACAGATTTCGCATGAAAGGACTATGAGAAATGTTGTATATTTTTGGAATTTTTTTATATTTTTTGAATTTCTTTGGATTTTAATGATTTTTTGGTCAAAGTTTTAGATTAACTCGATATAACCTATAGTCTACCTAAGTCCCCAGCAACGGAGCCAAAAACTTGACGCGACTTAAAAAATGTCTAATGTGCACATTGCGTAAGTAATGAGCCCGGTAAGACAGGGTCGAATCCACAGTGAAATATGACGAATACTCGTGGCGACGAACGGTAAGACGGTGAACCCTAACCTGACTCTAAAACGAAATAAAAAATATGATCGAAGTGGGAAGATTTCTATCAACTAAATGCAAGTCAATTAAACTAATTATGAAACTAAACATGCAAGAGTAAGCTAATAATAATCTACAAAGTATAAATGGGAAAAATAGGTTAGAATGCAATCCCCCGACCCTAGTACATTTACCGGCTATAAAACTATTTATGAATTAAATAATTGATTATATATAGTCTTTATTAATCTCAAGCATTACATATATGAGGGTACTAGCCTGCACCATACGTAATCACAAGTAAGAATAAAGCGGTGTTGTAATAGCTACATGTGCATCGCATTCTTAAGCATCCCGGTTACCTAGGGCGAACGAGATCAAAAGTCATACAACGATTGTGATCACCACACAACACGATTTGATAATTTAGTTAATTCAGGGAACTAATTTTACACACATGAAAACCACATCAGGTTGGGTTCATGTATCCTAACCCCTAAAAGTCTAGCCCAGCATGGTGCAATTAACAAAATATAGGGTTTCGACGGTGCATGCAACTGAACTCATGATGAAATTACTTCTAAAGAAGAATAAATATGTAATATCTATCGAGAATAAACTAATCATGCAAGAATTATTGAAATCGAATAATAGAGAAGAGAGAGGAATCAACTTTATAGCAGAAATTGTAATTGAGAATTAACAACTGTAATTTTTGAGCTTCTAGGCTTCTTCTCTACTTTCTCTCTCTAAAACTATGTAAAAAGAAACTCTCCCATTTTGGGGAGTCGTTTTGAATAAATAACCTATGAAATTACAATAGTTTTATCCATGAAAGACTCTAGCAGGAAAACTGAATAATTACAAAATTCAACCCCCGGATCGGTCCAGCCTGATATTTCGATTCGGTCCGGTGTATACCGAATCGGTTCTTTTTCTTGTTATATCGGATCGGTCCGATTCACAAAGGTTATACTATGGTTTCAAGGGTCTGGACCGATTCATTTTTTATGTGATCCGGATTGGTCCAGGTCCTTTGGTCAATTTCTCTTCATCTTCTCATCAGTTTCTCATGATTATCTCTCATCTTTCAAGGCTCGTAACTTTTGCTTCGGGACTCGGATTTGGATGTTGTTTCTTTTTACGTGCTTGTAGACTTGAGGTCTTCAACTTTTATTTTGAGTCCTCATTTGGATTCTAGTTTAAAATTACTTTTTTCCCTTTTGACTTTTCTTCTTTTCTTTTTTTTTCTTTTCTTCTGAATTCTTTCTTTCTCTCATGCATTAAATAATTGCAAAATTTATGAAAAATACATAATACTCGGGGTATTTATTAGAATATGTTAGTATCAAAGATATGAGATAAATAAACGCATTTTACATCGCCCGAATTGATAAAAGCCTCTAAATTAAAGGGCTAAATCAGAAGAATTTATGCCTAATCACTACTCAAGAATCCTGTCAGAATCCACAGTGCTACCACTCTGAATCCCTGGAATGAAATCAAGTATGGCGCCTTTGTGGATGGACACCTAAAAGGTTTTGAATTTTTTTTATAGTAAGAGTTAGTAATCAAAACATTTTCAAAATATTTAGCAAGTAATTTATCGTAATTAAATTCGGCTATTGATTACACATGTTAGGTTCACGCACACTCCCTTGAGTCTTCTCACCTATAATCTAATGTGTACGCCTAACATTCTATACTTAACCCACTTACCTACTAACCCCAATATATCTCGACTAAAGTATCTTACCGATCTTATCAATATCATACTCTTCTGTACTGCCCATTCAGCACGATTCATTATTAACATTTCTCGCAATGTCCTTCATTATTTATGTAACATTCACATATGTTACATCTATCATCATAATTAAGGCTCACTACTTAATTCATATAACATTTCATATTTATCATTCAACTTTCATAATTAAGTTTTATTACTCACTTTACTATATATTATTCCCAATCTATTTAATCTTGTAAGTAAGTCCCTCTCTAATTAATTTACCATTTAGATGTATATCTATATATATCATCTACAATTCTACTTTCAAACATAAGTAGAATTTCATAGATTATATATTTCACGCACATGATATAAACTATAGGATTATTGGTCCGGAGAATCATCGACCCCAATCATCCTATCATTTACATTAGTCTGAATATCCCTCGAGCCCAAAGTAAATGTTTTGCATATGTATATTGGTTCGGATACTCATCCACCCCAATATCATTCATCTTCGATTTATTTCGAATAATCATCGATCCCAAATCATGCTTTCATGTATTGGTCCAAATAATCATCTACCCCAATACAGAATTTAGCATACTTTTGGTATTCACAATGCCTAAGTATCAATAGAATAGGTATTCACACAACCAAATTATTTATACTTTTACGTAATATTTTTGTCTCTAATATTCACCATACTTATCATTTATTTGCGAATTTAACTCACTTTCGTAAATATTTGGGTGTTCACACAACTCTAAGGGCCCTACTTACCCCTTGTTATATAAACCCAGTACTTACCATCTTTAACCTACTGGTATGCACGTAGAAATGATGTTTACCCTCTCTTCGTAGCTCAGTTCCCAAATTTCAGGATTCATCTATCAATCGATTATCTTGGTCACCCCATACTCTAAGCCCTACTCCCAATGACCTTAATGGACCTTTCTGTACACCTACTTATCTTTATTAAGTCCCTACATAGTTATAATATCACTCCTCAGATTCCCTTCCATCATTGGTAATCCCAGAAAATTTAACCAAGAAAAGAAACCAAATTCTTCCAGGGTCGATCGATCGAAGGATTTGGTCAATCGATTGATTAAACAGGTGCAACTTCGTCTTCTTCGATTTTTCACCATTTTTTATTTACTTAAACCCCATAATTCGTCACCAAATTCACATCCGATTATTCCTAACTATTCCTACATGATTTAGGATGATTTCTAATGTTAATAAAACATTAAAACTTCACTGAAATCAATCAAGAATGAATCAAACCCTCAAAACTCTTTCATAAATCTAGTTTTGTGTTCATCCAATTCATTTAAGTGAAAACTCATATTTAAATCCGTAGTAATAATCAAAACTCTTCTGATTTATAATTATCTATAGATATAAACACTAACTACATGCAATTTTACCCAAACATAAAATCAATTAGTGCATTTCATCAAAGATTTTTAAATAAAATTAATTTATTTATGAAATCCCTACACATGGGTATTATAACATCAATTTGATTTGAAATAACCACTTGCCTTTGATTGATTGATCTGATTTCGTGGTTCTTGGTTGATGATGGATTGCTTCTCCTCCAATCTTCCTTTCCAATTGACTTTAGGTGCAAGAAACCCTTCACCACCTTCACAATTCTTTCCTTAGGCACTAAAAAAATGCTTCTCTCTTTTATCTAATGGCCTCTCTAATATTTTTTATTATGAGACCTAACCCAATTTCTAAATATCAGATATATGGCTCTAAATTTCGTAGGATCCATATCGCGATAGGGAAGCGGTCTTAGGAACATCCTCCTCCTGAATACGCAACTGGTGATAGCCTGAACTCAAATCGATCTTAGAGAAGTATGCAACCCCTCTTAACTAATCAAATAAGTCATCAATCCTAGGTAACAAATACTTGTTGTGTATCGTCACCTTGTTCAGCTCCCTATAATCCATGCACAAGCGAAGCGAACCATCCTTTTTCTTCAAAAACAACAACGGAGCACTCCAAGGCGATGTACTCTGCCAAATGAAACCCTGACCCAATAGTTGTTGAATCTTCTCTCTCAGCCCTTGCATCTTTAAATGAACCATGCGATACGATGCTCTGGAAATCGGTCTCGTCCCCAGTGCTAAGTCAATTACAAACTCTATTTCCCGGATCGATGGAAACCCGGGTATCTACTGAAACAAATCTTAAAAATCCCTCACTACAGGAATCAAATATAAAGGAATAACTGTCTCCTCCTCAATGTCATATAAATGAGTGTGAGATCCTCCCTCGGGAAGAGGCATCGCCACAAGGAACATCTCCTCTATGTGCTACTGCTGGATGTAATATAAATGAGTGCGCAATCATTTACGTTACATTTATAAACTTTTCCATCTCTTCTTCCCGAGGGAGATGGCAAAGTTTGCCATCTTCCCTCGATGTAATATAAATGAATGCTAAGTCGATGATAAACTTTTCCATCTTCCTCTTTTCATTTCTCACCTCATTTGGAATAAAATTTTCTAAATGGGTGAATTCCTCATAATCAGCAACTGAGCGGTCACCCTGACATACCTCAACAAACTTGTTCCTCATCTCTTCCTCCATTGTAGGTGGAAAGTACTTGCGGTCAAACCACACCCAGAACTCTGAAATATTCATCGAGTCTCTCTTCTCAGCGATGGTCACTGACGCCCACCACCGAAGGGCTACCCATGCTAACCTGAAGGTGGCCAACAACTCTCTCTGAACTTTACTGCAATCTAACATGTACAGGTGGCTTTGAATGTTCTTCTTCCATGTCATTCCACCACTACATTTTTGCCACCCTGAAACTCGAGCGGATGGGCCTTCTGGAAGGTTTCTCTAATGTATGCCAAGTGGGTGTCCCTTGCTGGGGCGGAATAGCTGGTGCTGCGGGATGTTGAGCCTAAGGCTGAGGGAAGTGGGTTTCCATGTCTATCATAGTTCTCTGTACTTCCTGATCCACTATCACTGCCACCTGAGTAGTAAAAATCAGCTCTGGTGGTGGTGATGGCGGTAATTTCTATCTTTAGGATCCTCCCTCACCTCAACTCTGGCTGCGGCCCTCTTAGCTTTCTCTCTACTCGGCGGCATCTGAAAAATAGATCGAATTGTATAAGCACACAATTTATACAAAATTAATATTAGAAGAACCATATCTCAAATCATTCAAAGATATAATTAACAGTCCTAATAATAGGGCTCTATATCAAACAAACGATACACTGACCACGTAGTAAGCCGTACAGATCCTATGGACACTAGAACCTGGATCTGATACCATTTGTGACACCCCATCTAATTAAATATCGGGTGATCAGGCCTTTATCAAATTAAAATAGGTTTCTTATATGGTTCATTCTTAGCATCACTGTCGAAACCCAAATTAAATACTAACCACCTAAGTTAATTAAATTGGTGCCAAATTTTATCTTTCAAATAAACAGGATAAATGAATAGTTTGAGAGTTAAATCAACATGCACAAGGTACTAAAATCCAAGCCATTATTATTTCTAAACGCATCAAAGTCATGCCAAATAAATCTCCGGCTAAAACTACAACCAAGCAATAATCCACAATCAACCTACTAACTAAAACTGAAACAAAACTGGAACTGCAATGTAGTCAACTGACAACATGTCTACACATGAGATACAAGAATGAGATCCTATACTAGATCTGAATGAAAGAGTCGGCTACTTAATAATCATTTCATCATCCACAATGCTATTGCTCCTAATCCCTGGAATGAAATCAAGTATAGCTCCCTTGTGGCTGGACACCTAAAAGGTTTTGAATTTTTTTTATAGCAAAAGTTGGTACTCAAAACATTTTGAAAATATTTAACTAATAATTTATCGCAATTAAATTCGATTATTGATTACACATGTTAGGTTCACGCACACTCCCTTGAGTCTACCCACCTCTCATCTAATGTTCACGCATAATGTTCTATACTTAGCCGACCTAGATACTACCCCCAAGCAATCTGGACTAGAGTATGTAACCGATCTTATCAATAGCATACTCTCCTATACCGCCCAATCATCACGATTCATTATTAATATTTCTCACAAATGTCCTTAATTACTTATATAACATTCACATATGTTACATTTAATCATCATAATCAAGTCTCACTACTTAATTCTTATAGCATCTGATATTTATTATTCGATTTCGATAATTAAGTTTCACTACTTACTATACTGTAGACTATTCCCAATCTATTTAATCTTGTAATTAAGTTCCACTCTACTTAATTTACCATTTAGATGTATAGCTATAGATATCATCTACAAGTCTACTTTCACACATAAGTAAAATATCATAAAGTATATATTTCATGCACAATATATAAACTATAGGATTATTGGTCCAGACAATCATCGACCCCAATCATCCTATCATTTACATTGGTCCGTATATCCCTCGACCCCAAAGTAAATGTTATGCATATGTATATTGGTCCGGATACTCATCCACCTCAATATCATTCATCTTCGATTGGGTCCGAATAATCATCGACCCCAAATCGAGCATTCATATATTTGTCCGGATAATCATCAACCCAATACATAATTTAGCATACTTTTGGTATTCACAATGCCTAAGTATTAATAGAATAGGTATTCACACAACCAAATTGTTTATACTTATACGTAATATTTTTCTCTCTAATATTCACCATACTTATCATTTATTTACGAAATTTAATTCCCTTTCGTAATTATTTGAGTGTTCACACAACTCTAAGGGCCCTAGTTACCCCTTGTTAAATAAATCCAGTACTTACCATCTTTAACCTACTAGTATGCACATAGAATTTATGTTTACCCTCTCTTCATAGCTCAATTCCCAAATTTCAGGATTCATCTATCAATCGACTATCCTGGCCAGTCCATACTCTAAGCCGTACTCTCAATGACCTTAATGGATCTTTTTATACACCTACTGGTGTTTATTAAGTCCATACATAGGTATAATATCACTCCTAGGATTCCCTTCAATCATTAGTAATCCTAGAAAATTTAACCAAGAAAAGAAACCAAATTATAGCAGGGTTGATCGATCGATCGATGAAAGTGCAAGTGCGATATTGATCCAAATAGATTCATGATTTCCAATTCAGACTTATTTTATTGGATGTATAAATTTTCTTAAACTAAATACTAATTAAATAAGTCCCTAAACATGCAACTACTTAATAATTCAAATCTCAAATTACATCATGCGATGACAAATACTGACGAAAGCAGATCGCAGGAAAAAATCCTTATTGGGAAAAAACCTTTTATTTTCACTATAATTTGTAAAAGAACATTTTACAATCGGATTATAGCAAAAATATAATTGACTTACGAAATACCCGCAGGTGTCGGTTCGTAGTTGTCAACCCAGGAACACCGTAGCACTCCCTATGACACGCAGTCGATCTGCCCAGTACCTCCAGTAAGTGGCACTTATGGTCAGCCTAGTACCTTTCAAAGGCACCTATGATTCAACAGCAAAACTCCAATAAAAATATGCTTTAGGTTCCACAAAAGAACTCAAACAAAAAATCTGGGATTTGTGAATTGTAAAACAAAGTTTCAACCATAAAAAATGTTTTGGATAATAAAAAAAACACTCAAAATATATTCTGTTAAAACTAATGTTTTCTCCACACAAAAATCAGAAGCCTGACACCCTTATTTATATTAAAATCAAGGCGATGATGTGTCGGCTTAAAACAGTTCTCGTTCGAATGATATGCGATGTCGTTTGAGCGAAACTCCATCTCATTCGAACGAGATGTGACGTCGTTTGAACGAACGACACTGATCCCCTTAAAAAAGACTTTTAAAGTTGTAAATAACTTGAAATCCTCAAATCTTAAAACTGTTCATGGAATTAGGAGATATTTATCCAAAACTTTTATTATATTGAAAAGTTAAAAACCATTTAAAATCATTTAAACTTTTATAAAAATATCCCAACACTTTTAATGTAAAATGTAAATAGAACTTAAACACATTTTACCAAATTCATCCTTGTTGGGCTTGAATGTTGAAGATTTCTTAAAATTTAGATTCGTCTTGTGTAGATGTAATCTTCTCAATCCTTGATGACTTGTAGCGACTTGTAGAGGTACACGACATACTAAAATATGATGGACAATGTCCTTACAAATCTCCCCCTATGTCTATGTCGGTACAAAATAAAAATTTCCCAATTATCAAAATCAAATGACTTATACAAAACTACCCTTCCATAAACTTAAATGTGGAAAGATAAGCTGACAAGTCTTGAAACTTCGCTTCAACAATCGACTTTTCAAAACTCGAAACTTTTCTCATCAGGGTGTGCAATCCAAAAATCTTCAATTGTACCTACATACATGAGACAAAGAAAAAACCTCGTGACGTATCAAGTTTGAAATGATATAAGCATAAACATACCCATACTTAAAATCCCCCATAAAATCATAATTCATTCTCCCCCTTTTTATTTGTCTGAAATAGACAAGGAAAAGAAAAAATCACATAAAGCAAATTGGGGTGTCACGGTAAAACAAAGAAAACCTACTATTTTTTACTTTTTATTTTTATTTTTTCAAAATTTTCATACAAAAATTCAAAAATGATGTTACAAAAACCACACACCATGAATTTACACTAAGATAACCAAATCATCGATACCGAATGAATGTGTGTGAACAAATTCGATAGAAAAATCAACTCAATCATATCATATGTGCATGATGCATAAGTGTACTCCTAACGAATAAACATAAAAAATAGTCCTTAGGTGTAGAATTTGTTGAATGTAGATGACATCATCTCAATGATTTCCACAATATCAAAGTATAAATGATTTCCACACTAATAACGTATAAATGATTTCCACACTAATAACGTCCAAAACTATGTAATGCTTGTTCATGACTTTCAAGGATGTGCAAATCGTCGAAAGTTCAAACCAAACTCCCTCATTAAAAGATAATGCGTTTTATTTTTCTTATGAGGTGATGAAACTAAAAAAATATTGGCCCATTTTGGCATAATTTTCTTTTTATTACCTTTTAATTTTTTCGGGCTCTTTTAAACCTCATTGGGCCCTGGATTATTTTCAATTCCTCACTTTTTAGGTCCATTTAAATGGTGTCTTAATCGCAAAGGATAAATGAGTACGTTTTGTAGCCCTTCCCCGTTTTTCAAAACACACAATCTCATAAATGGTTTATAACTTGCACTACTTTTTGTCAAGTTTTATCACATTTGGTTCGCTGTATAGATAGAATTGAGATGGAAACACTCAACCAAAATGTCAGAGATAAGCACAGAAGTCAAACAAATACGTGCATATGTGCAATAAAGGACAAATGAGTCAAATAAGTAGGTATCAACACTATATATCATCTCAAAGACTCCAAACTTTATAAATCACATGAATGACACAACATATTGTCTCAAAACACTATCAAATACTCACATGAATATGGCATGATGTTGTGACATGGTCATCCTAATAGTGCATTCATAAAAGGTGTAAACAAAATACAAAAGTATTTTTGAATTTTTCCAAATTTTTCTAAAAAAATAGAATCTTTTTGAATTTTTTAAACACTATTCAGAAACAACCCAGCAGAACCAATAACATATAACAGGAAGAAATAGAGGACTTCAAACAGAATTCTAGGGGTCGATCGAATGAGATGCCATGTCGTTCGAACGACAGGCGATCTCGCGCGAGATGCAATCTCGATAGAACGAGAAAACACAAAATTTTCAGATTATTCAGAATGTCATGCCGTTGTGATCAGTGGGAAAAATCATCAAAACAGTCCCCAAAAAGGGTAAACAGATCCAAAACAGTGCTAAAACATAAAAAAAGTAAACGAAAATGCTAATAAAATACAAAACAAATGGTGCATACTAGGAATAGGCAAAGATGACATCATGCAAATCACCCTATGCTAGTAAACATGTCTAGACCTCAACCGGGAAGTGTGGTGGAGTGCATCTTCGTCTTTTTTGATTTTTCACCCTTTTTGATTTACTCAAACCCCATAATTATTCACCAAATTCACATTGATTATTCCTAACTATTCCTACATGAGTTAGGATGATTTTTAATGTTTCAAACACATTAAAACTTCATCGAAATCAATCAAGAATGAATCAAACCCTCAAAACTCTTTCATAAATCTAATTTTGGGTTCATCCATTTCATTCAAATCAAAACCCAGATTTAAATTTATAGCAATAATCAAAACTCTTCTGATTTATAATTCTCTACGGATATAAACACCAACTACATGCAATTTTACCCAAACATGAAATCAATTGGTGTTTTTCATAAAAGATTTTAAATAAAATCAATCTATTCATGAAATCCTTACACATAGGTATTATAACATCAATTTGATTTGCAATAAACAATTGCTTTTGATCGATTGATCTGATTTCATGGTTCTTAGTTGATGATTGATTTCTTCTCCGACAATATTCTTTTCCAATTGCCTTGAGGTGTAAGAAACCCTTCACCACCTTCACAATTCTCTCCTTAGTCTTTGGAAAAATGGTTCTTTCTTTTCTTTAATGGCCTCTCTAATCTTTTGTGTCATGATCCCCAACCCCAATCTCTAAATATCATATATATGTCTCTAAATTTCGTAGGCCCCTTAACCTCTTTTTGAAAATTGACCCGGGACCCAAACTATACTTCTAGGTATACTATTCCGACTATTTCGACCCATCCGAAATCATTCGTGACCTCTAAATTCCTATCCGAGTCACTTAAAATATATATCTCATTCCTCACCTCAAATTAGTCTACATGCGACTCCTAGTGAGATAAAATAAAATACACATATATCCTTCGTTATGTCGTAACCACACTCATCACTTATTTACTATCTCCAGTTAGTAAACATTATAATGTAATATTAATCAGTATCAATCTCTCGAGTAATATTTAATAAGTACATTTATCATATAATTGTATTAAATTACTTCACTCGCGCGATTTTAATAAAGTGTATTTTCCCCAATTAATTCCCAAACTAAATAAATAAAAATACGCAGAAATACGGGGTATCACATAATCACCCATAATATTCCGTATATAACATCTCTCTAAAACCCGATCTCTGAGCCTACATTAATTCATATTACTATATTTCCCTTTAATTTAAAATTGCCTACTTTACATAATAAACTTATCACAAAATGTTCAAAAGCCATTTAAATTTGAATATAAATGTTTGATTCGGCTTCAAACCAAAATAAATTGCTTTTAAATGCACTATAAAAAAACACTTTCATTTAACATAAAATATACCGACTAAAATCTTATAGAATATTCATAGATATCCTCTCAAAATTACGAGGTATTCCAAAATCCTTATATTTTACCCCTTAAAAAAAGCAAAAATGAATAGTGTCAAATTGCATTTTTAAATTATTGTATGATCTTTAAACTAAACAATTTGCTCAACTAAGACAAAAAGTTTACCTAGTGAAAACACGATTCCATAAGAATTATTGTTTTATTAGGTATCACGAACAAGACTCAAATAAAATGCGGAACAACGTGAAAACTTTTTTTAGATAACAAAATTACGACCCGAAAAAAATGCGCCAACACAATTTATTACCAAACATGAAAATGATACGCATAAAATGTGACACGACAGGAGATTTTCTTTATTTATCTAACACGAACACGACTTAAATAAAATACTACACGATAAGAAATCGTAATTTTTTTCCAAATATATTGTGTTGGATGCTCAAATATTTCACATTATATTAGGCTATTAATGGGCCAACGGCTCAAAATGTATGCCAACTAATATAATTATGTTCATGTGTTAGGTTCAACTCACGTGCATATATAATGGAACGGGTTGGGAATATAAAGTTCTAAATGGGAAAATTAATGTTTTGCATCATGATATGTAAGATATTGTTGCCTCTCTACCCACAACCAAGTGATTTTTGGTTGGATGTTTCGATGCTTAACATGTTACGATATATATATATATATATATATATATATATATGTGTGTGTGTGTGTGTGTGTGTGTGTGTGATAAAAATTATGCACTATTCATATTATGTCATAAGTCCATCTCCAATGCACAGTCTAAATGTATACATTTAGACTGTTTTAACTTACAGTGGATAGTAGATTGTATACATTTGGGAGAGAGAAAGTGTAGTGGGGATGTAAATTTGGATGGCCGGTAGACGATGTGTAAAGGGGGGCCCACATCTGGGCGGCTAAAACTTGCCCGCCCAGAATGTGGGCTGTTAACTTTAATCTGCCCAGCCTCTCCCCAGATATAAAAAAAATAAATAAATAACCAAACGGTTACATTATAACGGCAAAAAAATTACAAACGGGAACATTTATTTTTTGTATATATACATTATGCTCCCCTAAAATCTTTAACACCATATTTTTTTTTACTTATTATCAATTCAAAAAATTTCTATGGATACTTCTTCACAAAGTACTCCGCCAAGTTCTAGTCGGCTACCAAATTTCACTCCACACGACGAGGTGTTACTTTGTCTGGCTTACGTTAAATATTCTATAGATAGTCGTATGGGGACTAACCAATCACGAACAATCTTGTGGGAAAAAATTAGCAACGAATATAACTCAAGCGAGGGTGTTATTTACAAACGAACCGAGAATGCATTGTAGGAAAAATACCGAAAAATTAATGCCGAGTGTTTGTTGTATACGTCAAAGTTGTCCACAGCTTATGGAAACGGGAAAGATAGTGGCACGACGGAGGTTACGTGGGTAATTACAACTAATTTTTGCTTATTTTATTATTTATTAGTAAATTCTTAAATATTCATCACTAATGCGGGAATATATTTTCATATAGATCGAACGAGCTAGAGATAACTTTCTAAGCAAAGCGGGTCATAAATTCAATTACGACCACTGTGTAGTAAGGACGATTGATAGTTTGCACTGTGCAATCTGTTGTGAATCGCGGCGGCTTCGTCATCTGAGTGAAGATCATAAGATTGGGCGATCTGCGCTAATATCGTCTCCTCCAGATGGTTGTTAGACATTTTTTTATGGACTTGGGAAAAATTGTTATATTCGGAGGAAATATTGTTCTATTAAACATCTATCTAAATCGTTTATTTATAGTATTGAATGGTAAAGAAGGCCTCTCTGGCTTGTTCATAGTCACTTTCAACTTAAATATGATGTGACCACACGTACTTGGATGGTAAAAAAAGAAACGCCAAAAATTAAATGGTAAAGAAGGCCTCTTAGGCTTGTTCATAGTCACTTTCAACTTAAATATGATGTGACCACTCGTACTTGGACGGTAAAAAAAGAACCACCTAAAATTGAACGGTAAAGAAGGCCTCTCTGGCTTGTTCATAGTCACTTTCAACTTAAATATGATGTGACCACTCGTACTTGGACGGTAAAAAAAGAATCGCCCAAAATTTAACGGTAAAGAAAGCGACTCGTACTTGGACGGTAAAAAAAGAACCGCCCAAAATTGAACGGTAAAGAATGCCTCTCTGGCTTGTTCATAGTCACTTTCAACTTAAATATGATGTGACCACTCGTACTTGGATGGTAAAAAAAGAACCGCCTAAAATTGAACGGTAAAGAAGGCCTCTCTTCCCTTTAAGTAGATCGTCTCGTTATTAGTTAGAGTGTCAATAACTCATTTGTTCATTTTGTCATACATATACACCTTAGTTATACTAACTTCAGATCATAAACTACAAAATGCATAATCATGTGTACATGCCTGATGAAGATTCACCATTCTTAACCCATGTTCCCCTGAAAACTATGTCCGGCCAAAAACTTCCATATTATAGCTGGCCACCGCCTAAAAAAGTTATGTGAAATCATTTCCTATCAACTGGGGGGATAAGCAGGATACAACAGGTCAAGAAGAAAAAGTGTAAGTCTAAAGCATCAACATCAATTGGAGATGACCATGATGAGGCGGCCCGCAACAATGTTGAACAAATGTTGACTAACCTAGGGATCTACCAAGATCCCCATGGAGGTGGTTAGTTTGGAGAGAAAAGGGTTTTTGAAAACATCCCTTTATGTACACTCCATTCCTTAGGCGATGTTAATCATGTGATGAAATGGTTAACGCCGACAAAAGGAAATATTTTATGGGATGATCATTTGAAATGGCCTAGGTTATTTGATAGACATTGTGATTTGGAGTGCTACTGTCAGTGGCATGGTTTACCCGTGCCCCAGGCAAAATCAACAACATATTGCAAAGATGTAAAGAAAGATAATGAAAAATGTATTCGTTTATTGGAACGCGAAATTGCACAGATGGAGACAAGGCTAGAGCAGTGGCATTCTAAACATTTGATAAATACTGAGCTTGATGATCCAATCTATGAATCGGATTCGGAACTCCCGAATTACAAAGGTCTAGTTTCGGACTTGGATTTCTTACATCATCTACCTAACATGTTGATGGGGGATGGGAATGCCTTATGTTGTGTTCCGTGGTTGCCTAGGAAATATAAAAGATAAAATTATACAACTTTTTAATGTTTTTGAGTATTAATATTAATAAAGCATAGTTGGTATTAATGTCCATGACTGTAACATAAAATAGTTAATGGAATTACATATGGAAAATACAGTGGAAAATGCAATTTACATTGGACCTCTACCCTCATATTGGTCATAAGGAAATGTGTTGAAAATCCCAAAAATGTCATCGGCAAGAGATGGTTGAGAAAACGATCCTACATGATATTGGGAGGGTGGATGGGACATATTAGGAGAAGCACAACGATATTCATCTCCGTATATATACGTCGGTGTCTGTTGTGGAATGGGGTAGTGTTCTGGGGCCGAACTCGGTCCTGCCCCCCGCAGATTTACAATCTCTTGATCTTTCTCACGTATTTGCCTCTGCAACATAATCTCTCATTCTAACGTTATGGATCTTGATTTTTGGATGTAGTCCTACCTAAAAAAACATATCACGCCATTGTTCGCGTGAGTAAAATTCAGCCGGAGCTAAGTCATTCGGCGTACTTGGTGGATCTATCTGAATAAATGTTGTGCCATTTCCACTCATATGTGTCATCTCAAGTTCCCGTGATAACGGTATCAAACTTGGGGAAGAAGGTTGACCTTATGTGTTGTACGAATGTGGAGATTGCCATCTATCTGTCGGTGCGATGGGTACCCGTAAATCATATGGTACAATCGAGGCAAACTTAACCCCGTCATGGTTCTGCCACCGAATTAATGAAGGTAATATTGGACCCTTAGTTACAACTCTCCAGTACGTAAGCCATTCATCCTGCCCTATGATTGTTACATTAGCAATTGCAGGTTGCCAATTGTCAATATGTTGCATGTATATATTGAGAGGAATGAATGCCATTGGATATAGTGGGTTGTTTGGGATAGCAATGTGGCTTGTCATTTGACGGTAAAAATGGTCTCCGAGATATCAACTCCCACCTAATTCCGGATTAAACAACATGTACCGTCTCTGAGCAAAATCATGAGCGACTACAGTAGCAGGAAACTGGTTTTGGGGCAATTCCATAAACGGTTGCCATATAATTGACTCGGGTGATCGCATTTCGAGCTGCTCCTGCATGATCGAACTTTTAAAACGCATTTGTCCCTAAAAATTATCGCGATTATTGATCCCCCATCGTAAAATACGCGGTCATCTTTCCACTGCATCGTTGTGCAAGAGGGGAGCCATGGTGTGGAGGTACTCGTAGCCGTAATACTGCGATTTATAAGAATAAGCAATTAATAAAGTTGTATATTCATATAGTAACTGTATTTATATTATTTGAAAAAAATTGAAATGGTATTGAAATGTCATGGTATTGAAATGTTCAATTTGTAAAAACTTTACCTCTATTAATTGCCAAAAATAATTAACTGTTTTCTGGACATTTACAGCGCATGCGTCAAGTGCGTAGTAAACTCGGGCAAGAATGGCAGAACCCCAATCTTTCGCAGCCATATCATTTAGATCGTCTAAATAAGTTACCCAATCCACAAACACTGAATTATGGCCCGTTGGAAAAAATATGGTGCTCATTACATAAACAATAAAAGCTCGAGCGATTTGTTATGCGTTCGCTAATCTATGCACAGGATCTTGTTGACGCCAATGCAACAAGTATTGTTTAAGCATTGCACACGAAATATTTTGTCCTTTGTACTATGGGTGGCCTATTCTAGGATAATATAATTCAAATATTTCCTCCACCGTAAAAGGACTAGAATGAGGAAACGGTGGCAAAATGGGATTGGTACCAATTTGAATGCCTGATACGGGAAATTTTTATAATAATTAAAATTTGCAAATATTACATTTAATTGTTAACATAAATAAAGTGCGTAGAAAGATATTGATAAATTACCGGTTAAATGGAAAAAATCATACGGGGTTATCCCCAATTCCATTGATGGTAGCTGAAATGTATGTGTTCTCTCCGACCACCTACTAATTAAGGCACCAGTCATTTGGGCTTATAAAAGTCATCTGTCCAAGGTGAGCCCAGCCCTTGGGCGGTTAAAAGTCATCCGCCCAGATCTTGGGCGGCCAAAAATCTACCGCACAACTCCAATTTACACTTTCCTCACTGTGAGAACCGCACTCGATAATCTACCCAAAAACTCTAAATACGCATTGTTTGTCCATCTCCCATTGGAGATGGCCTAAGAGACATCTTATGTCATAGATGAAATTTTTTATGCACATCCTATTTTGTCCTTGAAAATTTTGAATCTCCCCTCTTTTAACACACTCTAATTTGTTCCTCTCTTTTTTTTCAAAATTCAAAAATAAGGATAAAAGAGTAAATTGGTAGCAATCTCCAGAAGTTTTCTCATATCTCTCATTCCAGAAGTTTCGTAAAGGGAAAACAAAAAGTTCAAACTGAGGAATGAAATATTGTTCATGACTACCGTATAGTTCAAATGCAGTAATAATATAAAAATGAGATACACTTCACAGAAGGAGTAAAAGCAACGAAATACTTTGTTTATAATTACTGAATCTGTAACTTTAGCAGTTGTCGTTATTCATAAACAAATCTTTTTCTAATGAATATCTAAGGATTATTTATAGATAATTATGAGTGCGTTTAGCAAGTTTTACACATTAATCCAATGAAAATGAACTCAAATCACGATAAGATTTTTATCTTTGTCATGTGAAGAGTTGGCAAGCTCAAAGTTGATCTATATTGTGAAAATATATGGATATGTTTAGGACTTCTGTGTTCTTTTCTAGCAATAATACATGCTTCAAAGTGGACTATTACTGTTATTATTTGAGTAATTTTTATTTGTTACACAGGGTAGATAGTCCTATACACAAAGGGAACTTTGCCAAAAATCTATAAATTGTTTACACTTATAGATGTTTTGTAAAAAAAAATTAAATTAAATTTTGATGTTGTTTATACAATGTCCAATATGGACTGTTACTAATGCTATTATTGTTGGGAAGATTTATTATTTTTTAAATAGGTGTTAGTCCTATAAACAAATTAGACTTTTCACAAAATTTCTAAAATATTTACATGGTCTTGTGTTATACGATATTTGTGTTATACGATAGTTAACAATTATTACTTGATCTATGATATATTAAACACGGTACATAATAATATAAACATATGAAAAATTGTTTAAAATTATGTGTTGTAAAAAAATTTGACTTCATAGGTTTGTACCAAGGTGTATGTATGTATGTAGAAAAAAACTTCCAAAAAATTTTCATTTTTTTAAAGTAATAGGTTCCTACCATAGGTTATATCAAAAATTATTTATCTGTTGCGAACTAATTACGACGTATGATTTTATCAATGTACATTTTCGAACATTAGCGTCGTAATCATCAATCAAATTATTTATAGTCGATTAAATAATTTTGAAAAAAATATTTGTCCTTCAAGATTTGTTTATTTGTTACGAACTAAATACGATGTATAGTTCTATCAACGTACACTTTCGAGAATTATCGTCATGCATTCAGGCATGTGCACAACTTTGTAAATTATGACTAATTTTTTTTAATTATACATTGTTTTATTCGGGAACGAATTTTTTCCGTTTTCCAATTATGTACTTTAGAAATTTTCGTCATTTTGGGATAACGTACTTTAGAAAATTAGCATCGTGCCTTCAGGAACGGGCATATCCTAGTGTGTGTGTGTGTGTATATATATATATATATATATATATATATATATATATATATATATAAAGAATCACTTACGAACCATCCATGCAGACTTGATGCGAACCATTTTTTCTTAAATGCTAAAAATATTTATTTTTAGTTAATTTTGTGTAAGGTATTTAAATATTTCATCCTACCTCTAATAAATTGAACTCAAAATGAATTTCCTTTATAATTTTAAAAAAATTAGTAAAAATAAGTTAGTTTTATGCTTTATAAAAATTTGCATATTTAGATCGATTTTTTGAAAATTGTAATAAAAATATTTTGAGCTCATATTTTTTTAGGGGTAGGATAAAATATTTAAATACCCAAAAAAAATTAACTCTAAATAAATGTTCTTAGTATTTTAAGAAATTGATCCTCACCTAGTTGGTCCTTAAGTAGTCCGCATATATATATATATATATACATATTTAATAAGGAGTAGAATTTTGTTACTATTCAATAAGATGATAAGCTAAGTAGAGGTGGAGATTTTGCCACATCATTCATAAATGAAGGGTTGAGATTATTTCTTCCATTTACACACTATACTCTCATGCCACATATCTTATTTTTACATATATACTCCTCATTTTTTGGTTTCCTCCTCTTTTCCTTCTCATCAATGTTACCCTTTCATTCAAAAATTGGACATTTTTGTAACACTCCCCATATCTGAAAAACCATTTGGACACGCCAACCATGACACACCCGCTCATTCTCTCTCTCTCTCTCTCACAGATCCACCCCCCGTTTTGACTCAATCATCATCTGTGAGCATTCCAGAACCACTACGCAAATGGTCTATCACTCAAGATCCTCAGGCCTTCGATTTTTTATGATCTCAGGTATAGCGTCAGTTTTCTTTATGTTTTGGTTTGCATTTATTTCGATCTCACATGTAATCTCTCTCTCTTACACACACTCAAATGGAGAGTTCTATTTGTTCATTTTTTATGGTGCGATTTGTGTACACATTGTAGGTTTTGTGTATAGATTTAGGGCTTTCCAATATAGGGCTTTGTAAATTAGATTTTGTAATTTCGGTTTTGGAATCTAATTATTTTTTGTGTTTTGATGTTTAACTTTTCTTTTGCAGATCAAGACCTGATTGTACTTCAAAACTATAAACATGTATACTCTTTTTCATTTTTGTTGTGTTGTGTGCCTATTTATAGATTTTAGGTTTGGGGATGTTTTTTTCTTTTTGTGTTTTAAGAGTTTTCATTTTTGTTGATGTCAATGTTGATACACCATTGGTTCATTTCTCAATGATCTAATACTTCATAGGATTCATTTCTCTTAAATATTATTTTTATTATTGATTATTTTAGTGATTTGGTTTGCGTGAATGCATTTCTTTCTCTTGAAAATTTAATTACCTTTTCAATTTTTTTTAGTTGCTAAAGTTTCTATGTATTGATTAATCTCATGTAGACTACATTTTTGAATCTGTAAACAAACCCTGATATTTGTTTTTACTACATTATAAAATTCACTTTATTCGACACCCTTATTTGAACAATATGAACCATACCCCTATGTTGTGTCCTTTAACCAAATAATTCATAGAATCGCAACCCATCGTGTCGGGTTGCGCATGTTGATTTTTAGTTGTTGTTGGGCATTTTAACTACTGAGCTTGATGGTGGTTGATTTTTTTTAGTTGAAGTACTATATATATATATATATATATATATATATATATATATATATATATATATATATATATATATATATATATATATATCTTATTTTTCGATGCTGCGAAACTCTTACTCTGTTTTCTGTTTGAGTTTTTAAATTTAACGATTTAAAACTTATTTTGTTCTTTTACTCTTACTCCATTGTCACTCAAGGTGTTTTTGAAAAACAATATATAGATGTATGAGTAAATAATTGTATTTATTCATGTATCAAGAAACGAGGCATGTGTATACCAAATATAACATTTATGTCATGGATACAAAGTGTAAGCATAGCGTAGTTAATTTCTTTGTTGTGATATCTTCCAAGTTTTATGTGGCCTTGAACTTCATGGAGTTACATGTGAATAGATTTTCTTCGTTTCAGTATAAGTACTCATAAGTGCAATTGAGTTTTGATTTCGGTAATATATATGCTAAATGTTCCAATTGTCAAGTAAGGCATGTGACTGTTTTTCTTTGAATGGAAGGAGATTACTTTCCTTATGGTGCTTGAGTGTTTATACAAGGTTAGTGACTCATGTATGCAATATTATATGGGTTGTGTTCAACGATTTTCCTAATTGCAAATTTTTCACTATTGAAGTTTCTTATTTACAAAACGGTAGATCATTTACAAACGTGTTCTGAACACTACACCAAAATGATAAAATTGTCACCTTTCAGCTGGCCACCCTTGTCAAGGTCATTGACCGTGACAAAAAACACGCTATTTTTGTGTCACGGTTATTGACATTGACACGACCGTGACAAAGAATTATCACAGTCAATGAACTTGACAAGTCAGTGACAAATTTACTTGTCACGGTCATTGACCGTGACAATTCTTCAAATAATTGTCATAGTCAAGGACCTTGACACGACCGTGACAACTTCTTCAGCAAAAACCCTTTCCCCTTCTTCCCCCCCGTTCCCTCCTTTTTACAACTCTCTCTCTCTACGCTGCTCTCGCTCTCTCTCTCTCTAGTTTCAGGTTAATTTCTCTCTCTCTCTCTCTTCCATTTATATATATGTTTGTGTGTATATATATATATGTGTGTGTGTGTGTGCGTGTGTGGGGGCAGGGTGGGGGTAGGGGGTGGGGAGGGGGGACTGTTGTGTGTGTGTGTGTATAGGTGTGGTGGATGGGGGGTGTGGAGGGGGTGGGGCAGGGTGGGGGTTGTTGTGTGTGTGTGTATGTGGTGGGTGGGGGTGGGGGTGGAGGTAGGGGGTGGGGAGGGTGGATGTTGTGTGTGTGCATGTATATGTGTGGTGGGTGGGGGGTGTGGAGGGGGGTGGGGCAGGGTGGGGGTTGTTGTGTGTGTGTGTATGTGGTGAGTGAGTTCCACTTTTGTTGCTTAACCTATACTTTTGTCTTAGGTTAGATATCGTTCATGAAGTTTAGAATATTAGTGTTATCGACTTAATTCCACATTGAAGATATTTGTACTTGTATATTTGTGTCTAATTTTAATTTCAAAGGGAAGATTACGATATTTTGACTATGATTAAAGATAAAAAATAATTCGTTGTGATTTTATTTCTAAGTGATTCTAGAATTTTTATTCTTGGAGGTAAAGAAATCAATGCATTCTTTCTGTTGAAAGATATTTATTTTTTAATAATGCAGGTTATTTTGAACTTTCCTTCACCATTAAAACATTAAATTGGTAGCATTTTTCTCCTACCAATTTTTTTCATCGTGGATGTCGCCAAATTCTTAGTAGATTAGTATTGGGATCTAGGAACAAGTTTTAGAAATAATTTCGTTAATTTCGCCAAATTCTTAGTTGATTAGTTGGGGCAGGGGGTGTGGTGGGGGGGTGTAAATGTACGTGTACGTGTGCGTGTGTGGTGGGGGTGGGGTGAGGGGGTGGGGGTCGAGGTAGGGATGGGGGGTGTATTTACCTTTTGAGTATTGGGATCTAGGAACAAGTTTTAAAAATAATTTTGGAATTTTTTATTTTGAGGCATTCGAACGAACATAATATATAACATCTATTCCATGCTTTACATCTATTCCGGCATATATAATATATATAATAATAAACAAAACCTCTTAAAAATAATATATAACATCATCCCATTTTAACATATATAACATACAATAATGGTAATAATAAGTTTTCAAATATAAGTAAAATCTCTCTACACAATCAGCAATTCTAATATCATATCCACCAACCTAAATCAAAGTTACTTAAATCAAAACATTAATGGTAATAATAAGTTTTTCAAATATTTCACTCGCCCCAATAGAAAAAATACACAATAACCCATATACTCCTAACATAAAATGATATCACCGAAGTAAACCTGCGATCTTGAAGCATATGGCCTCTAACAAAATGACTTCAATGATTTTTTTTGTCCAAAAAATATTTTCACTTGCAATAAGATTTATTAAGTGTCAATTACCTTAAACAAAGAAGAATTTTTTTTAATAGTTCCAATAGATGACATAAAATCTCGATACATGTATCCATGTTAGATGTTTTTAACTAATTTAGACATATTTATGTGTGTATGTGTATATGTGTGTATATATGTGTGTGGTGGTGTGTGGTGGGGGAGGGGGGCAGGGGGTGTGGTGGGGGGTGTACGTGTACGTGTGCGTGTGTGTGGTGGGGGTGGGGTGGGGTGGGGTGAGGGGGTGGGGGTGGTGGTGGGGGCAGGGATGTGGGTGTATTTCCCTTTTGAAGTATTGGGATCTAGGAACAAGTTTTAAAAATAATTTTGGAATTTTTTATTTTGAGGCATTCGAACGGACATAATATATAACATCTATTCCATGCTTTACATCTATTCTGGCATATATAATATATATAATAATAAACAAAACCTCATAAAAATAATATATAACATCATCCCATTTTAACATATATAACATACAATAATGGATAATAAGTTTTTCAAATATAAGTAAAATCTCTCTACACAATCAACAACTCTAACATCATATCCACTAACCTAAATCAAAGTTACTTCAATCAAAACATTAATGGTAATAATAAGTTTTTCAAATATTTCACTCGTCCCAACAGAAAAAATACATAAAAACCCATCTACTCCTAACATAAAATGATATCACTGAAGTAAACCTGCGATCTTGAAGCATATGACCTCCAACAAAATGACTTCAATTATTTTTTTTGTCCAAAAAATGTTTTCACTTGCAATAAGATTTATTAAGTGTCAATTACCTTAAATAATGACGATTTTTTTTAAATAGTTCCAATAGATGACATAAAATCCCGATACATGTATCCACGTTAGATGTTTTCAACTAATTTAGACATATTTATATGGGCATGTGTATATGTGTGAGTATATATGTGTGTGGTGGTGTGTGGTGGGGGAGGGGGTGAAACATCTAACGTGGGGTCATCACATACCACTAGAGAAAATTGATTTACAGCCAGACATCTCATACTAGGAGAGACCGGTGGCTATTCTAGACCGTAGTGAGCGGAAGTTATGATCCAAGGTTGTTCCACTAGTTAGAGTACAGTGGGGTCATCACAAAGTTGACGAGTCTACCTGGGAGCGGGAGGAGGATATGCGGGAACAATATCCAGAGATTTTCACCACAGGTACGACATAATTTCGAGGACGAAATTCCTTTGTAAGGGGGGGGGGGGGGAGTATGTAACATCCCGTATTTTCATGCATTAAATATTTAATTAATTCGGGAATTCAAAATTACTTGTTTGTCGTAATTTTTAATTTAATTAATTATGGCAAGTTATATTCAAATATTAATCAGGAAGTGAATGGTTAATATTTAAGGAACTTAATCACTAAGTGAATAGTAATAATGTATTTACGTCATTTCGAGTATTAATGACGGGACATGTACTTATTTCAGCCGGGAGTTGGTATAGACTAATTTGGATGTGAAATAAGGATTTTTAGAAATTTATTCAGATGCCAATTCTGAGTGTATGGTTCAGTCCGGATGGGCCGAAATAGTTGAAAAAGTGTACCCAGGGGTAGTAAACGGGTCACGAGACATTTTTAGACATAGCCGGGCCCACACAGGGACATTTGGGTCACTTGGGCTTGGCCCATTAGGCAAAAAAGGGATTAGCCTAATTAAGCAAGTATAAGTATTTAGGGTACGGCTGATTAGGGTGGGAAAAATAACTTAGTGGGTTAGGAAACCCTAAGAGCCGTTAAGACAAATTCGGGGACAAAGAAGGGCCAAATCAATGAGTTCATCTTCAACCTTGAGCAATCACAACTCCAAATTCAGACTCTACAAACCCTAAGGCAATTGGTTAACTTTCTGTAGCATTAAATCTATTTTTCAATTCATATTTATGTGATGTGATTGATTAAAATTCGTTTTGGGTGTTAAGGGCATAAAAATGGGGTTGTGAAAACCAATAATCTGATTTACGAATTTGAGTAAGGATTCATGTAAAATATGAGAATATTAAATTGATACATATCTGGTAGGATGTAATCTGGATAACTAGAAACGAATCTGAAGAAGAAGTTTGAGGTTTGAATGGGTTAAGGGTTAAAGGTAGATTTTTCCCCAAATTATGAAATCAGTAGATAATGGACGAATTAATGAGGTTTGTGGACATTATGGAGGCCCCTCATAAGGTTTCTAATAAGTTTTATTGATGAGGAGTCTTGGATTCACTGTTAGAAGAAGATAGAGATTTTAGAATTTTGTCCATGGCTGAAACAGCCTTCTGGAGAAGACGAAGACCTGCTCGATCGATCGATCAAAGGTCTGGGGTCGATCGATCGACGGTCGGCAGACTTTGGCAATTCGGCCAGTTTATTTATATAAGGGAAAAATTATATAAAATTCTTTCCACATCTTATGTAATAAGAAATAAATGTATGGGGTTATACACTAACAAATTTTGAGGGAAATTAATTGGGATTCGGGAGAAATTTAGGTGTGATGCCATGACTAAATTGTGAGAATAATGTTTCACAATAATTAGGATCGAATTTAGTGGGCGAGTCCGGGGCTATCGATTGGGCGATACCAAGGTGTTGAAATTATTTAAGTGAGGGCTTCATAAATTAGAGTCGAGAATTTAGACTTGGATGTTGTTTTATTTCGAGCCACGAGAGTAAGTCCGAATTTATGGTGGGAGTGACACCAAAGGTAACTTAATTAATTAATGTGCAAATTAATTAATAATTAGAGTTGGACCATAAACTATTAATAATTTAAATAGGTTTGTGTTATGGATTCAGTACGTCGCATAGCCCGGACATTTTATATTTATATATATACGGGATGCGATAGTATATATATGGTGTGTACATTAATAATCAGTGGCGAGATATTATTATTAGTATATACTCTAGTGCTATAGGTGGAGGTTGCACGTAGTGGATGGATCCCCTAGCTTGAGGAGTAGGGCGAGTATATTCCCAGGTCATAACGTCCGTTATATGGGTGAGAGGCATCTCACTTTCAGGGAAGGAATATGACCGCCTCCAATTGTATGTTCTAGCAAAGTTAGTGAGCGATTCTGACTTGGGTAACTATGTTACGTGAATATACCTAGTGGGATAGAACTTTAGAGAATTTACATCCTGTGTGTATCTACTCGGGTGGATGCTAGCTACTAAATGTATTTCAGTATGTTAGTGAATGCTGAAATATGACTATAAGTATATAATTAGGTAATTAATTATATACGAGCTAATTAATACCAAGAATGAGTTGTTTTATGTGTAACAAGTATGGAAGTAATATGAATTTAAAAAGGTAAATGATTAATTAAGTTGATGTTAATAATAACTTAAAAATCATAAATTCGGTATACTCGGTTAGAGTAGGGTGAGGCAAGGAGATTATATTAATTATCTAGTCATGAGATAAATAACTAGGTGAATTAATTATGGCGTAGTAGTGCACATTAGAGGAGGGGTGAGGAAGTCCTTAAGAGAGTGTGGCACTAACTAAAATATGGAGAGCATGCATATTTATTTATTACTGCAAGTTAATCATTTGCTAAATGTTTTTCCAATGTTTTGGGTACTAACCCTTGCTATAAAATCTTTTGAAAACCTTTTAGTTGTCCAACCACAGGGACGCCAGGCTTGACTAAATTTCAGGGATCCGTTGTTGCAGCACATGTGGATGTTGCAAGACTTTGATAGAAGCCTCATTCTTTCATTTATAATGTAGAGATTTTTATCAGTTATTCGAGCTTGTTGCTCATAGTTCTTTTAGTATTTGTTAGACCTGTTGAGACTTATTTCGTGTCTTTACTTTTGATGGATTTTTGAACCGATGGTTTATTCGGTTAGTTAATTATTTGTGAATGGTTATTTCAGTTAACTTTGATTGTTATATTATTTTATTTTCCCCATTTGAGTTCCATTTAAATTAATGAAAGATAAAATTTGGCACCGGTTTATTTTTCTCACTTAGGTGGTTAGTAATTAAAAAGGCGACAGTGATGCTAAGAATGAAACCAACTGAGAAACATGTTATAACTTAATTTAGGACTGATCACCCGGGGTTAATTAGGCGGGGTGTCACAGATGGTATCAGAGCATCAGGTTCTAGTGTCCTTAGGATCTGTGCGGATTTCTACATTTCAGCGTAGCATTCGGTTGATATAGAGCCCTTTTATTAGGACTGTTGATTCATTTTTCCGCTAGTGAGATATCGTATTTCTTCTGTGAATATTTTTGTGTAAATTGTGTACTTATCCGATTCAATCTATTTCAGATGCCACCGAGGACATTGAGAGCAGAGAGGGCTGAGGCTAGGGATGAGGTCAGGGAGGCTCATCAGGAGCCACAGGTACCGCCACCACCACCCCACCCGAGTTGATTTCCACAACTCAGGTGGCAGTGACAGTGGCCCAGGCGGTCGAGCCAGCGATGAGAGCTATGGCAGCTCACTTCCCACATCCCCAGGCACCGCCTCTAGTGTCATCAGCAGTTCAGGCTCCAGTGGGACCACCATCTTGGCAGAGAGTTAGGGAGACCTTTCAAAAGGGTTACCCACCTGAGTTTTGGGGTAACACAGATGTAGTAGAGGCTTGTGACTGGAAGAAGAACATTCAGCGCCATCTGCGCATGCTGGAGTGTACCGAGGTACAGAAATGGATGCTTGCTACCTTTCGTCTATCAGGGGCAGCCTTACAGTGGTGGGAGTCAGTTACCACCGCCGAGGAGTGGGATTTGATGCCAATAACAGAGTTCTAGGTGCGGTTCGACCGCAAATACTTTCCGCCAGCGGTAGAGGCTGAGATGAGAAAGAAATTCAGTGATATAGTACAGGGTGACCGATCAGTGGATGACTATGAAGAAGAGTTCACCCGTTTGGCAAACTTTGTGTCAAATGTGGTGAGCGATGAGGAGCGGAAGAAATCGAGGTTTATGGATGGTTTAGCCTGGCGGATCAGGCAACATTTGATTGGAAATCCGGCATTGGTGACTTATACAGATGTCGTTAATGCCGAACTTGTGCATTGCCAGGATCATCGCTTCCATGCGAAAAGGAGTAAGAGAACAGGGGAGTCGAGCCAACAGGGCAAGGCAGTTACTGGTAGTGACACGAGTGGTACTCAGCAGCAGACGGGCAGTCAGCAGGGGAATCAGGCTAAGAAGTTTAAGCCTGGTGGGTTCCGACCGGGAGGACAGCGGTTCAGGCAGGGGCAGCCAGGCCCGAATCAACAGCAGCAGGTTCCTCAGGGTCGTCAGGGCCAAGGGAACAATGGGGGAGGCCAGTAGGGCCAGCCACGTCTGGGACAACAGGGCCAATGATAGGGAGATAGTCAGAAACACTGTTTTGTCTGTGGCCAGCCAGGACACTTCAAGAGGGAGTGCCCACAGAGGGGCAGAGGTCAACAGCAGGAGGCCCAACCGGGGCAACGGGGGCAGATACCGCCAGCAGCACAAGCCCCACCCGCCCCACCACAGCAGGGGCAGATGCACTACGGACGTGTGTATAACGTCTGGGATGTTCCCAATCCTCCAGTACAGCAAGCACCGCCAGTAGTTGATGGTATGTTTCTCATTCATGGTTATGAGGGTAGTATTCTTTTTGATACGGGAGCATCGCATTCATTCATTAAATATAATTTTGCTAAACTGGTCGGGTTACTAGAGACCGCGGGTAGTCTTTGGATGTGTGTCGAGTCACGAGTAGGCAGCGGGGCTTCGATTCACTCGATTTGTCGGGGGGTGGACATTTGGATTTGGAGGCTTAGTTTAGCAGCGGACCTCTTGGTGTTAGATATGGAGGTATACGATGTCATCTTGGGTATGGATTGGTTGGCAGGTTATCGGGCAACGGTGGATTGCTACGAGAGGACAATCGTGTTCTCCATTCCAGGATAGGAAATGTTTTTTATAGCAATGCCGTTACCTGAGGGGGGGGGGGGGGGGGTCACGCACGCACCTATATTACATCGAGGAGGAGACCTCACAAGAGGTGGCGATTCTGTTGGACTCAATCCCGGTAGTGAGGGACTTTGAGGATGTGTTCCAGGAGATACCAGGGTTGCCACCTAGCAGGGAAATCGAATTTGTGATCGATTTAGCATCGGGAACGAGGCCGATTGCTCGGGCCCCATACCGTATGGCCCCGTCAGAGATGTGTGAGTTGAGAGAGTAGATTCAGCAGCTTCTGGGTCAAGGTTTCATTCGTAAAAGTACATAGCCATGGGATGCACCAGTGTTGTTTGTGAAGAAGCGGGACGGATCACTACGATTATGCGTGGACTATAGAGAGCTGAACAAGGCGACGATACAGAATAAGTATCCGTTGCCTAGGATTTATGATCTATTTGACCAGTTGATAGGGGCGTCTTACTTCTCTAAGGTCGAATTGAGATCAGGGTATAATCAACTACGTATCCGAGAGGAGGATGTTCCTAAGACCACTTTCCTGTCCCGGTATGGATCTTATGAGTTCAGGGGGATGCCATTCGGGATCATCAATGCACCAACAGTGTTCATGGACCTTATGAACAGGGTTTTCAAGGAATTTCTCGATCAGTTTGTCATCGTGTTCATTGATGACATCCTGATCTACTCGCGCACCGAGGAGGAGCACTCAGAGCATCAGCGTATAGTGTTACAGACATTGCGGAATCACCAGCTCTATGCCAAATTTGGGAAGTGTGGATTTTGGCTACGGGAGGTTCAGTTTCTTGGCCATGTGGTGTCAGATAGGGGTATTACGGTGGATCTAAGTAAGGTATCAGCGGTGAGGGAGTGGGGACAACCCACAACACCGACCCGAGGTGCGCAGTTTTCTGGGATTGGCCGGTTATTATAGGCAGTTCATCAAAGGATTCTCAAAGATTGCGGGCCCTTTGACGAATCTGACCCGGAAGGGGGTAACTTTCACATGGAATGATCATTGTCAATTATATTTCGATGATATAAAGGACAAGTTGACATCTGCACCCGTACTTGTGTTGCGGAAGGGAGGATTAGAATATCGGGTTTACACTGACGCATCCTTACAGGGACCTGGGGGTGTGCTTCAGCAGGAGGAAAGGGCTATAGCTTATGCGTCTAGAAGGCTAAAGCCCCATGAGAGGAATTACCCCACTCACGACCTAGAGCTAGCATCGGTCATTTTTTCTTTGAAAATATGGAGACATTATCTTCTGGGAGAGCAGTTCACGTTATTTACGGATCACAAATCACTTCAGTATCTCTTCACACAAAAGGATCTGAGTATGAGGCAGAGGCGATGGCTAGAATTCGTGAAGGACTACTAGTTTGATATTAAGTATCATCCTGGTAAGGCTAATGTGGTAGCAGATGCATTGAGCCGGAGACCGACCGGGGAAATATCAGAAGTTTGGAAAGCGAAGTGGAAAGAGCTTCGATATGAGGATGATGTGGCCAGGGCTTGCATGTCAGCATTATCCATCACACCTGAGATAATTATACGGGTTGTGAGGGTGCAGGCAGAGGACCAGGTCTGCCGAGATAGGGTGAGTCAGTTGCTAGCTGAGGGAGCAGAGGGTTACTCGGTCAGCTCGGAAGGAGGCTTACGCCTTAATGGGAGATTAATTGTGCCAGAGGATGAGGAGTTGAGGCACGCTGTTATGACAAAGTCCCATGGGTCGATATTCACTGTACATCTCAGTGGGGATAAGATGTACCAGGGTATGAGGAGGCAGTATTGGTGGGCAGGAATGAAATGAGTTATAGCAGAGTTTGTTTCGAAGTGTGCCACGTGTCAACTTATGAAAGTTGACCACCAGAGACCATTAGGGATGTTACAGCCGCTGGAGATTCCCGTGTGGAAGTGGTAGAGCATCTTTTTGGATTTCATTACAGGGTTACCTGCATCGCAAAAGGGTCACGATTCCATATGGGTCATTGTGGATCGGTTGACCAAAGTGGCCCACTTTTTGTCGGTTCGCACAGACTTTGAGACGATGCGATATGCACAGCTGTTCATAGTTGATATTGTTAAGCTGCACGGGGTTACCGATTAATATTGTGTCTGACAGAGACAAGATCTTTGTGGCCCACTTTTGGTAGAGATTTTTGGAAGCCATGGGCACAGAGTTGCGTTTGAGTACAACCTATCACCCACAGACTAACGGGCAGACTGAGAGAGTCAATCAGATGCTGGAAGATATGCTCAGAATGTGCGTATTAGACTTTGGGGGAGGTTGGGAGAAATATCTTCCTTTGGTAGAGTTCGCGTATAACAACTCTTACCAATTCACGATCGGTATGGCACCATTCGAGGCACTATATGGGAGACCTTATCGTTCACCCGGTTATTGGTTAGAGGTGGGGGACAACAAACTATTGGGGTCGGAGATTGTTCAGGAGACTTCTACCAAGATAGAGCTGATTCTAGAGGGGATTCAGATAGCTCAGGATAGGCAGAAAAGTTACGCTGATGCTTCACGAAGACATTTGAGTTAGAGGTTGGGGATCAGGTGTTGGTCCGGGTGTCGCCTATGAAAGGAGTGATGAGGTTCGACAAGAAGGGTAAGTTAGCACCGAGGTACGTGGGACCTTTCCCCATTATCGAGGGGGTGGGGCCAGTAGCCTAAAGGCTGGGATTACCGGAGCACCTTCAGCGAATACACGACGTATTCCATGTAGCATTGCTGAAGAAATATCGCAGGAGCGAAAGGTCTTTCTGGCACATTCCACTAGAGAAAATTGATTTACAGCCAGACATCTCATACTAGGAGAGACCGGTGGCTATTCTAGACCGTAGTGAGCGGAAGTTACGATCCAAGGTTGTTTCACTAGTTAGAGTACAGTGGGGTCATCACAAAGTTGACGAGTCTACCTGGGAGCGGGAGGAGGATATGCGGGAACAATATCCAGAGCTTTTCACCACAGGTACGACATAATTTCGGGGACGAAATTCCTTTGTAAGGGGGGGGGGGGTGTATGTAACACCCCGTATTTTCATGCATTAAATATTTAATTAATTCGGGAATTCAAAATTACTTGTTTGTCATAATTTTCAATTGAATTAATTATGACAAGTTATATTTAAATATTACCCAGGAAGTGAATGATTAATATTTAAGGAACTTAATCACTAAGTGAATAGTAATAATGTATTTACGTCATTTCGAGTATTAATGACGGGACATGTACTTATTTCAGTCGGGAGTCGGTATATACTAATTTGGGTGTGAAATAAGGATTTTTAGAAATTTATTCGAATGCCAATTCTGAGTGTATGGTTGAGTCCGGATGGACCTAGATAGTCGAAAAATGTACCCGGGGGTAGTAAACGGGTCACGGGACGTTTTTAGACATAGCCGGGCCCACACGGGGACATTTAGGTCACTTGGGCTTGGCCCATTAGGCAAAAAATGGAATTAGCCTAATTAAGCAAGTATAAGGAATTAGGGTACGACTGATTAGGGTGGGAAAAATAACTTAGTGGGTTAGGAAATCCTAAGAGCAGTTAAGACAAGTTGGGGGACAAAGAACGGCCAAATCAAGGAGTTCATCTTCAACCTTGAGCAATTACAACTCCAAATTCAGACTCTACAAACCCTAAGGCAAGTGGTTAACTTGCTGTAGCATTAAATTTGTTTTTCAATTTATATTTATGTGATGTGATTGATTAAAATTCATTTTGGGTGTTAAGGGCATAAAAATGGGGTTGTGAAAACCAATAATCTGATTTACGAATTTGAGTAAGGATTCATGTAAAATATGATAATATTAAATTGATACATATCTGGTAGGATGTAATCTGGATAACTAGAAACGAATTTGAAGAAGAAATTTGAGGTTTGAATGGGTTAAGGGTTAAAGGTAGATTTTCCCCCAAATTATGAAATCAGTAGATAATGGACGAATTAATGACGTTTGTGGACATTATGGAGGCCCCTCATAAGGTTTCTAATAAGTTTTATTGATGAGGACTCTTGGGTTTACTGTTACAAGAAGATAGAGATTTTAGAATTTTGTCCATGGCTAAAACAGCCTTCTGGAGAAGACGAAGACCTGCTCGATCGATCGATCGAAGGATTGGGGTCGATCGATCGTCGGTCGGCAGACTTTGGCAATTCGGCCAGTTTATTTATATAAGGGAAAAATTATATAAAATTCTTTCCACATCTTATGTAATAAGAAATAAATGTATGGGGTTATACATTAATTAATTTTGAGGGAAATTAATTGGGATTCGGGAGAAATTTAGGTGTGACGCCATGACTAAATTGTGAGAATAATGTTTGACAATAATTAGGAACGGATTTAGTGGGCGAGTCCGGGGCTATCGGTTGGGCGATACCAAGGTGTTGAAATTATTTAAGTGAGGGCTAAATAAATTAGAGTCGAGAATTTAGACTCGGATGTTGTTTTATTTCGGGCCACGAGAGTAAGTTAGAATTTATGGTGGGAATGACACCAAAAGTAACTTAATTAATTAATGTGCAAATTAATTAATAATTAGAGTTGGACCATAAACTCTTAATAATTTAAATAGGCTTGTGTTATGGATTGAGTACGCGGCATTGCCGAGACATTTTATATTTATATATATACGGGATGCGATAGTATATATATGGTGTGTACATTAATAATCAGTGGCCAGATATTATTATTAGTATATACTCTAGTGCTATAGGGGGAGGTTGCGCGTAGTGGCTGGATCCCCTAGCTTAAGGAGTAGGGCGAGTATATTCCCAGGTCATAGCGTCCGTTATATGAGTGAGGGGCATCTCACTTTCAGGGAAGGAATATGACCGCCTCCAATTATATGTTCTAGCCAAGTTAGTGAGCGATTCTGACTTGGGTAACTAGGTTACGTGAATATACCTAGTGGGATAGCACTTTAGAGAATTTACATCCTGTGAGTATCTACTCGGGTGGATGCTAGCTATTCAATGTATTTGAGTATGTTAGTGAATGCTGAAATATGACTATAAGTATATAATTAGGTAATTAATTATATACATGCTAATTAATACCAAGCATGAGTTGTTTTATGTGTAACAAGTATGGAAGTTATATGAATTTAAAAAGGGAAATGATTAATTAAGTTGATGCTGATAATAACTTAAAAATCATAAATTCGGTATACTCGGTTAGAGTAGGGTGAGGCAAGGAGATTATATTAATTACCTAGTCATGAGATAAATAACTAGGTGAATTAATTATGGCGTAGTAGTGCACATTAGAGGAGGGGTGAGGAAGTCCTCAAGAGAGTGTGGCACTAACTAAAATATGGAGAGCATGCATATTTATTTATTATTGCAAGTTAATCATTTGCTAAATGTTTTTCAAATGTTTTCGGTACTAACCCTTGCTATAAAAACTTTTAAAAACCTTTTAGTTGTCCACCCACAGGGATGCCAGGCTTGACTAAATTTCAGGGATCCGTTGCTGCAGCACATGTGGATGTTGCGGGACTTTGATAGACGCCTCATTCTTTCATTCATAATGTAGATATTTCTTTCAGTTATTCGAGCTTGTTGCTCACACTTCTTTTAGTATTCGTTAGACCTATTGAGACTTATTTCTTGTCTTTTATTTTGATGGATTTTTTAACCGATGGTTTATTCGGTTAGTTAATTATTTGTGAATGGTTATTTCAGTTAACTGTGATTATTATATTATTTTATTTTCCTAATGTGAGTTCCATTTAAATTAATGAAAGATAAAATTTGGCACCAGCTTATTTTTCTCACTTAGGTGGTTAGTAATTAAAAAGACGACAGTGATGCTAAGAATGAAACCAACTGAGATACCTGTTCTAACTTAATTTAGGACTGATCACCCGGGGTTAATTAGGCGGGGTGTCACAGAGGGGCAGGGGGTGGGGTGAGGGGTGGTGGGGGGTGTACGTGTACGTGTACGTGTGTGTGTGTGTGGTGAGGGTGGGGTGAGGGGGTAGGGGCAGGGATGGGGGTGGGGTAGGGTTAGGCGTGGGGGGCTGCGTGTGTGTCTATGTGTACTAATAATATTTTTTTATCTGTACTAATAATATTTTTTTTTACAGAAAATGTCTCCTTCAGGTATTAAGGCGAAGATGATGATGCTATTTATGATGATGTCATCTAGGCTCGGTGGTAGCGGAGGCGACGAGGGCTCCTCGGCCCCTAGGCTCCCCAAATATGGCAAATTTGGGATTACCATCGAGAACAAATCGGACTTATTAGAGAGATCCCTCGAGCTGCTAAAGATGCTCATCGGCCCGGGGTTTATGAGTTAAAAGGAGGTGTCATATGAGCTCAAGTTAGATGTTTGGGTGGCACTACATGAAGTGTCCGGGTGGCCAAATCTAGGATCATCGGATTGGAGATGAGCGACACCAGGTTGGCTCGAACGGTGGATTCACATGACGCGAAGCTGTCCCGTTTGGAGGCGAAGGTCCAAGATATGTACTCATTCATGAAGTGTACGTTGGGCGGAGACCGTAAGGGGAAAGGGAAGGAGAAGGAGGTGGAGGAGGAGGAGGAGGAGGAGGTACGGGAGAACAATGTGCAGGATGACGAGTATGTGGACCTCGCTGCTTCATCACCGACACGTGCATACTTCGATGATCCACTTCCTTATTTATCTCCCTTCCCCAGACCGATGTCGACAATTGGTTGGCCGAGCGTGTTCATATTGGACGTATTTGATGTCCATCGGATAGGGCGGGGGTTGAGGGACCCGAATATCGTCCAAGATGGAATAGTTCATGGATGTGCGCTTCAAGAGATCGAGACCAAAGTGCTCGTCATGCATGTGATACCCGGGAAGGAGAACTCCCTATTGTGGTTACGCGAACAATGAGGCACGATGTATATTAGTGGGTGTGTCAATTCGTATATCGTGTGGCCTACTCACCTCCTCACATTTACCCCAGACATGTAGTGACATTATTTTTAAGTTGGTACATTTAAATTATATTTGAATAATATTGTCATGTATATTTTTTCTATTTTGAATATATATTTGCATTATCTTTAGTTTGTTTGGATATATGATGTTTGAACAGGTACAACGTTGCTATAATAGATACAAATATATTGCTAGGCAGTGGTAGTGGCCATACTGTCCAGCGTTTTTTTTTTAAATTCTGCCCAGAATTTTCACGGTCATTGACCGTGACAAGTCCTTGGCAAAAGTTGTCACAGCCTTGTCACGGTCAATGATCGTGACAATGTTTTTAAAAAGGGTCAAGGCTTTGTCACGATTATTAACCGTGACTAAACTTGTCACGGTCATGGCCCGTTACACGACCGTGACAATTCTAACGAACTTGTCACGATCAATGACCGTGACACGTCCGTGACAAAAAAAGTTGTCTCGCCCCGAATTGTCACGGTCATTGACCTTGACAAGTCCAACTTGTCAAGGTCAATGACCGTGACAATTAGGCAGATTTGGTGTAGTGTGAAGATTGTGGAAAAGCAATTGAAAATTATATTTACAATCTGATTCTTGGAATTAGTATGTGGGTGGTATTTGTCTTTACATGCTAATAGGAAATTCTTAGCAACAATTAGCCTTGAACTATGTTATCTCTGTTTGTTGCCATTATTTTCAATTATTGTTCTCTGCTGTAGTGAAGTAAAACTTTTATTGTTGCAGCTTATAACTAAACATGTATATCTCACATGGGAACACACTTCATTCTTTACTTATGAAGATCATATATTTCAACAGTGTTATTGTGTAATGTCATTATATATGTGTAGTGTTTTAGATTGTAATTTTTTTTAGTTGGCACTTTGTTGTCATATATCAAATATGAGCCCATCTACTTTTAAGCTTTATCTTAATACATAAGAATTTTAGTTTATTTATTTTATATGAGCCCAACCACTTTATTTATTTTAGAACCTGGGCCATCTCTATATTGATACGGGGACTGCCCTCTTTATAGTGTCCAACTATGGGGACTTCCTTCTCAGTAAGGTTTAAATTAACTGTTATTTTGCAAGTCGAAAGTTGGAGATGTATGGTTTATAAAACTGAAAGTATGGGATGCAATTCATGTTCTTTTGTCTAACAACTCATGTGAATGTTTATTGAATTTATTTAATGATTTTTTTTCTTTGTTAACTCTTTCTTTATTCATGTGTGTGTTAGAAACCTCTGTTTTCTAGAGTAGTACTCAGTTCCGGTTGTACTAGACATAAAGGTGTCCTGTGGGCGTAGAATTTATGCGTCTATTACTGTGTCAATTCACAACATCAGTTGTCTATGTTCTAATTATAATGAATTTGTTGATTTAGCACATTTTTTTCTCTGTTTTATGAATTAGTATGAGAAACTCAGTTATTAAAATGGGCTGGAATCACAATTACATATATCCAATCAATTTCCCACTATTGGATTATTTTGGTATTCTATTTTTTTTATCTAATTCTTATTTTTACATTCTAAGGGTAGCACATTCATAATTACATATATCCAATCAACTTCTCCTGTTACAGTTGTTGAGAAAGCACAAGAATATCAAGGCTCTATGGGTACAAATTCTGACACTAGAGCAGTACAACATACTTTTGATGGACCTTCACTTGAGGAGGCGGCAATGCCATTGGATCCTCAAAAAGAGGAACATGTAGCAGTTGTATTTGAAGAGAAAATTCTTTGCCTTTATCTATAGAAAATGAAAATTGACGTCCGATTTATTTTCTTTTTTTCCCAGCGATTATGACTCATATGGGTAAATTTATATGGTATGATTCGGCCTTTGTTTCATTGGCTACTTGATGATCTCCAACTAGGGGTGTTCGCGGTTCGGTCCGGTTCGGTTTTAACATTTTTTTTGGACCGGACCGACTTGGTCGGTCCTTTAAAAAAATGGACCAAGACCGGACCGATAATGTCGGTTAACCGACCCTAGTCGGTTCGGTTTTTTAAAGGGTCGGTCCGGTCTAACCCGTCGGTCCTCACATTAATGAATTACATCATTTATAATATACAAATATACCGGAGTCTATTTTTTCCAAACATTAAAAACTAAAAAATATTAAAATTTGCAATTAAAACAAACCTACTATTAGATTAAACTATAATTTAAACTAATCAAATATTAAAGTATATACTTTTATTATTTATTTATCTTATATATTACATATATATATATGTAAAAATATATTATTTTATATAGTGTCGGTCCGGGTCGGTCCTAACAGGGTTTTTAAAATTGTAAACCGTGGACCGGACCGACTAGGTCGGTTCGTCCAAAAAATAAACCGATACCGAACCGATTATGAAAAAAGACCGAAAAATAGGGTCGGTTCGGCTCGGTTCGGTTCGGTCCATCGGTCCAGTCGGTTTTTTGAACACCCCTATCTCCAACGGTTAAAATAAAGGAAGTTAGTGGACTACCTTAGGCTATGGCATCTAAGTGAACTAATTTTGTTTTTATTGATTATGGATTATTTTCATGAAGCTACTTTGTCTCACAGGTGAGACATGATCTAGACTTCACTATAGTCGTTTAGTGAACAAAAGTGAACCTAAAAGTGTTTTACTTTTATCATACTTATTTTGTGTAGACTTATTTTGTTCATACTTATTTTTTATCACATCACTCAAGTAATCACATACGTCGCATTTTAGTTTTTAAGGCATTTACTCTATTTGTAGTATTCTTACAAGCGAATAATATATTTGCAGTGGTGATTCTCCATTAAGTATCCGCATATGAGTAAATTGTGTTTTCCATGTTTAATTAGGAAGAATATACTGTTTCATATTTCTGATCTTTTTCATTGTAAATTGATTAATAGGAATAACACAGTTTATACTCTATTTACATGTAATCACATTTGCCACCAAGGGGTAGGGCAGTGGTGTGAGGGGATGTAGATAATCTCTCTTTTGACTCATAACCCCCACCAGAATCTCCTTCAAAATCATCACCGAGAAAATAACAGGTCTTTCCCTCCCTCTCTCCATTTCTCATTGTGTTTTTGTATATTTCGATTTCCTATCAAACATATTTTGATAGGAGATCAAAATTTGTTTTCTTTTTCAATTTAACGGTATTTATTATGACTACATATATATAGACCGTGTTATCCTTTTTCAGGTTAGTGTCTATACACCAACTGATGATATTTTACATTGTATGCTTATGTAATGTAGTTTGTTTGCCTCTTTTAGTTCCTCTATTCCATTTTCCTTTTTTATTTCAACTTGATGAACTGTTTGTAACTATGTCAATGTCATCTAATTTCGCTAACAAAAGATACACAATATAGAGAGGGATTTACATTCAACCTCTCAATGGCAGTTATAACTGAGAAACACCTATTTTACATCATGAGAGTTTCTCAGTTATGGCTGGTAAACAAATACGTCCCGAGCTAACATTCAATCAACCCAAAACTATAAAATCATTGGGTGAATAATATATTCATGAAAAGTAACCTTGAATAATCATATAACGGAACATATAAGGGCAATCAAGATTTTTTAGAGACAAGCATAACTTAAGGGAGGGTCACTAAAGGTGTTTTTGAAAATGACAAACATAAAGAATTAGTTGGGAATCTAAAGAAAATTCAGCAGCAATAAAAGAGAGATGAAATATAATATGATTATGGGGAAAAAAGATCAATGACACATCAAATGGAGGGAAATATTTGAATAATCAGTATCAAATTTCGATAGTGGACGATAACTAATGTTTTTTTGACAAGGGGGTAACTAATGTTTTTTGGACAGTCAAGCAAACTCTGGATTCCAAGTAATTTTTTTTCGACTTGCATTTATGGTTGAATTTGATTGAAAATTTTATCTGGATCAATCAAATTCTGTCTCAAGAAATCCTAAACAATTTGGACTGTCAAGCGAACTCTAGATCAAGGAACCCTATAGACATTTTGCACTTTCGGTTGAATTTGCTGCTGGGAATGTTAACTGAAATGTGTTATGTTATGTTTCTTTTAGTGATATTGTGTACCAATTTCTAGCAGTTCTGGTGATATAAATTGTACCGCAGATGATATAAATTATTACTTTATTAGATGAAGTCCAATGAAATTTCTTAAATAATTACTACATTCGCCCCTGATGGTAGATTATCTCTAATAGATGTTCATATGATATTTTTCTCATAACTGTTTGTTTCACCTATATTTGTTTATTTTAAAATCCTTACGTGAAAACGAATATGGTGTTAACAATCTCTGTTTATGTTAATAATTGAGATGATAATTTTGACAATGATGCATTCAATATGTTACACCAACTCTATTTTATATTCATCTATGTATAAACTACACTTTCACCACTATTTATAACCCTACCCTACTCCATTATTTACTTATATATCTAATTCATTTTTCATCCTTTATTTTACAGATTCAATCATGAAATCGATATTCTCTCATACTCATCCATGGTAATATCTTTTATCTTTATTTTTTCATTGTTTAAAACCTTAATTTTAATCACATATATGATGTGTTGAATTCAAAGAATGTGAACGGATTCTCAGATTTTTCTTAAGTTATAAAGCTCAATGGTTTGTTTGGGATCATTTCAGCAAGCCTGGTGACATTTCAACATGATGTAAATTGCATGGCTCTTCTGATGGATGCAAGTGCAGCATTAGGTCTTGATTTGAGTGTTGTAACACACGTCTTTATAACGGAACAAATTTGGGACAATAGGTAAGAGACCACTTCGAATCGTTTTAGTAGAGACATATATCATAGGGATGAGACATTTGAGTTAATTACTTCGTATATTAACCATTATTCTCAAGGAATCCTGATCTTTTCTTTATAAAATGTAGCTTTCTCTTGCCAATGGAAGATTTAGATCATTAAGAGTTACTTCACTATTACGTTTGTTGGCAATACTCAAATTCATTGATAATTTTGGAATTCTTCATGGGGAAAATGCTTCCTTCTTATAAAATGCACATACCTGATTATATTGATTAGGACTTTGTCAGTATGGTGGAAGAGTTGATTAGTCGTGCTCATAGGATGGGTGCTAAATAGCCTATTCTTATGGAAACATTCGTTGTGCATGGTACAATTGAAAAGAAAATGATGAAATTCATAGTGGTAGACTTTTGTTACTCGCTATTTCATTATATTAATGGATTTGTTAATAAACTATATAAAGATAGTATTATAATTAGTGAGTTGTTTTTATATGTTTTTAATTAGGTGCAAATAATGGTGTCAGTTACCTGTCATTACACAATTTAGGCATCTTTTGTGCATTGATTGTGTTGCGTTGGAGAGTGAAAGGTGTACATATTCTGAATGTCGTTACATATTCTGAATGTACATATTCTGAATGTGGTTACTTAAAGAATAAACCGTTTATTAAGTGATTGAAACATACTAGATAGTTTGACATTTGCATATAAACAAATTTGCTCTAACACCTCATTATTTCTCCCCTAACATATTTAGAGTTGAATTCTGGGAATGTATGTGATTCGGGCAGAACTGCTTCCTCATTCGGACAAAACTGATTCAGAGAGAATTTATGCCTTTTATCTGGGTTTAATTTTTGACTTTTTTAATGGGGTCCAATGTTGGTATGTGTGTGAGTACATTTCCTACAGGTTGTGTTAAAATTAAAGCACCAGTACAATGATTGAAGGCACCTGCATCCGATTTAATGGATAGCAGTAGGCTGCAGTTGCAATTGGCTCTGCTATGGGGGAATTATTGGACCCACGGAGGGAAGATTTGATAGTTTCTTTGGGGGAGACAACTGGTAAGCCTTCTTTTGAAAGGATCTTTACTAATTAGGGGCTGCTATATAGGGGTTGCTACATATATGTCAATTCATTGGTAGTTTTTGTTGTTCATCTTTTATTTATGTGTTAAACACATTAATAATTATGGGCTCCTACATAGGGGCTGCTACATATATGTCGATTCATTAGTACTTTTTGTTGTTCGCCTTTTATTTATGCGTTAGACATATTTCATAATTAGTGTTCATATTTTCATTTGGTAGTTTGACTTATTTATTCACATGGAGGACGTTAGTACATACGACAACGCATGTTACTCTTTACTATTCTTTATTTCACTTAAATGATATCATTTCCTTATAGTTTGAGAAGTTGGAAGGAAGAGAATTGGATACAAGGCCATCACCTCTTATTAGATGAACTTGGATACAAGGCTTGTCAATATTTGCAAATTATTTACTCAATTTTCAATATTTGAAATTTATATAAAATTAGTCTTCCTATAGGCAAAAGAATGACAATGGGAGCGGAACCGACCACATCAGACACTCGAAGAGACATCATAGTACATCGAGGCATTGCTTGAAGCTTCCAGATATGATGATATTGATGATATGATAAGCTTAGCTTCTGTGGGAGTTTCTCTTCATTCAGAAGAATGGACATCAGTTCACATGGCTTCAGCTAATGGACTTCTAATGTAGATAATAACAACCCCGATCATTGGGCTTGCCTGATTCAGTGCATTGAGGTTGTCAAGAGTTTGATATGAGTTTTCAACGACGAGCGAACTCCTGTGAATGAAGTAATGAGTAGGGGAAAGATGGGCGTTGTTTATTCAATCAACACATATAAGGTTCAATTTGAACTCACAAGCTCAAGGCTCTCTTAATATTAACGTGGTTCGAGCTTTTCATACATTTTTTTCTTAGAAATTGCTATTGTAGAATGTGAAAATCACTGCAACAGCCTATTATAGATGGTGAGCTGATTATATTATGTCTAACTCATGAGAACTTATAAATTTTTTTTGTTTATAGTGGAGAATGAAAAGTTGATATGATGTGAAAAAAATGTTAGTTTGGTTAGGTATTCATTATATGTTTATGTACATTTGAGTTACCTATGGTTATATACACTAACACATTATGTATAATATATATACATTAATACTAACATTTTTTTGTGCATTCTGTATACGATTATTTTTTCAGATTCTCAAATGCTAACAGTCATCTGAGAATCATTGAAGTAAGCAGGAACTGTGACAACTGCTTTAGTGACTTCTAACAATCGTGTTCTATTCATGAGTTCCATCAGTTACCCATGGACCATCGGTTACTCTCTCCTATAATGTTGACAGCTTTTTGGTAATTCAAAATGGTATATCGCCGGTTATTGTTGGTTGCATATCGTTAGATAAGTATTTCAGATTGATGTGAACTTGAACGATGTTGTTTTTAAATTTACAAGAATCTCAAAATTATTAATTGTTTGTATTTTTTATTATATTTTTAGTTTTAGTTTTACCATTGAAATAACTGAATACTCCTTCCTATTGATGTGCACTTGAATGATGTTGTTGGTTACCTCTCCTTGTCTTGATGGTGTTTTTTCCTTGTCACAGGATGGATCTTTCTTTAAACCAAGGTTGAGTGAATAGTGTGCCAATAGGGACTCTGGTTATGGATGAATACAACCACTCTAATCTCCCCCCTTCTCTCTAACCGTTTCAACGTTCTCTATTTCTTATCAAAAAATTTAAAATGTACTAACATATTTCTTCATCTTGAAATATTTAACATCTAGCCTCTCAATAATCATCAGTATAATAACATGATGCTGAAATATCTGTTCTAATAAAAAAAATGAGTTTAAGCTCAAAGTCTCTTGACTTCATAAAAACCTAAGTTTTGAGTTTTTGATGTTTTGGGTTTTTTCCAGACTATTTCATGACTTTTAAGATTAGACACAGTGGCATCATTTTTGAGCTATACAATGGAATTCAAATTAGTAATGCTTAATGTTTGGATCTCATTGGGAGAGTTCTATGAGAATAATTAGTTTTGTTTTGTTGGTTTTATGCTATTGAAGGTTATATTGGGCAAAACGTTTTCAAAATTTGCTACTCCAAGGACATATGCTGAACCTGGAATTGACCTTATCCTATTTTATGTTTATTTAGAAGTCATCAATAATTTTATATTTAGGAAGTTTATTATAAAGGAGAATTATTTCTTCCACTTGAAGAGAAGTGTTAACTTGAATTTGAGTGTGTTATGTAAAAAATATTTTTAACTTAAATTATACACAACTTAATACTTTCGAGAATTCTGTCTGTGCCTTCAACTTCGATTTACTGATTTTTAACTAACCGTCTCTTTTTTTTACTGATCTATGTTATACTTTATTCCATATTGCAGCTATGATTATTAGGGATATGGATCATCCTCCAGCTACTTCCCCGGCATTGTAAATCCTCTTGATTTTGTGCAATGGACACAAGAAACACCAAGTGGATTGTACTAATGTTTTATCACGGTGGCACCCACTGTATACACAGACATCAATGGACACACTATCCAGTCAAATCAATTCTATGTTACTGAACACTTGAGTACTGCAGAAGCAGGATGCCTTCAGGACTTTTATGGAGTTTTCTTCTTTTATGATCTCTCTCCGATCAAGGTGACAGTTTCAGAGGAACATGTATCACTTTTTCATTTACAAAGGAATATTTGATGTTATTTTGTTATTTAGGTGGCATTTGGCACTACCAAGACCGAGAGTCGCAATGTAATTCAATGTATTTCAAATTCACTTACTATAGTTGAAAGGTAAATTTCATGGTAAATTCATGTTGGTTTGAGCAGGATATATAGTTAGTGTCTTTGTTAACAAACACCTTTTTGGGTTTGTAAATTGATTAACAGTGTAATTTTATCTGGGGGTATTTTGTCATTCCACCTGTTACAAACTAGATATACGTTATATATGTCCATTTCATAACTTTGTTTGTTGATATCATTTTTTGCAGCGAGTGAATGGGGACAAAAAGGCATTAAAAAGCCAAATAATCGAATAAGAGAATAAGGTGCTCGACTTGAATGCAAAGCTCGACAATCTCCAAAGACTTGATGATGAATAGAAGAAAATTCATAAAACTGCATTGAACCTCATAAAAATTCATAAAATTCATAAAGCTCGACAAGCTTAAACCTCAGGTCGAGATGATAAAAACTAAAATGGTCTCAGCCTCAAAAGAACATTTGGTTCTTGATAATCACTTATGTCGAACCACATGTGAAATCACTAACAATGAATACTATTGATGTCTCCGACTCATCTTAGTGTTTTCATTGTATGATGATATAATTTAGCCACATGGTGGTGTAGGTTAAAGTGAAAGGCCTCATAATTTAGTTCTAATTTGTTTTTTTTTTCGTAGTTTTCTCCGCAACCAAACATAAGTGTGGCATTTTTGTTTTGTTGAATTGAAATTAAATTTCAATTATTATTTTTTGTAGGCATTATATAACTTGATTGAACGTGAGCACACCATTTTTTTTATATGATGGGGATTCTTTTGATTATTGGGAGATGATGGTGTCATTTTATTAAGATGTCGCTTTAATAGTGAAAATTTAGATGTGTTTTAATTTTTTGTTGAAATAATGAATCGATATGGGAGAAACACTAATGATTTAGAGTGTGGGGCTTAATATAATGGTGAGAAAAGCCTTTTTGATTCTTGACAGGTTTAACAAATGTTAATTTAGAAATTTTGTGCCGTTTCGCAATTATGTACATTTAAAAATTTTCCCTTTTACGATTACGTACTTTGGAAATTTTCGCCGTGCCTTCAGGCATGGGCATTCCGCTAGTATATATATATATACAGTACTTCTCTTGTGCGCCTATAATTTAGCCTATAATTTCTAGGCTCACCGTCAAGTGATACATATCTGGTTTGTACTCTTAAAATGCAGACCAATCTGTACAAGAACCGTACTGTATTTATAAAGAGGGACACACTTTCAGAACACATTTGGGGACATGGGACACATGTTTTTTGTATTATTTGTACCCAGTCGAGTGGATTGCATTCCAGTTAAAATATCCACCAATGACAGAGGGATACGTCTCTAGCGAGAACCATATTTTTTGAAGTTATATATTATTAATTAAAATAAATAATCAATATTCAAAATAAAATAAAAAATTAATGAGCCTAACATTAAAATCTTCAACCCATTAAGCATAATGGAAATATAAATGGATTTTGGATTTTGAAGGTTATTCATTTATTTCTGTCCTTTTTCCTTCATACTTTTTCAACGTAAATAGTAAAAGTTTCAAGCCAATTCAACATTGGGTTTGGATCGATAAAAAGAATCGGGGAGGATAGTATTATGAGTTCTTCTATTGGATTCGAATTTTTTGACATAAATTTTGACTGAAAACACACGTGGCAATGTGGTATTGGTCATTTTCCTTATCCCACCGGCGTGGACCCCACAAACTAACCAATAAAAACCCTCCACCTAATTCGGTATCTCCACTTTCGGTCAAAAATTATGTTCCAATAGAATTTTTGTAGTATTATTAGCTGAGAGTCGTACCATATTTGGAATTTGTCATATGGCATCATGGGTCAAGTTAGTTCCTTGTTTTTTGTAGAGTCAGTTCCTTATTTTGGGAAAGATTAGTTGTGTACTAGTTTTTTTAAGCAGTTAACTACGATGAATAATATACATATTTTCTCTTTTAGATTCAAATTTTCTTGTGGATCATCTTTGTTTTTCATTTAACATTTTGTATTAGAATCGTTGCTCTTGTCCCGTTGTCTCTTCTAGCCAATGGCAGTTACCTTTTTATTTGATTTGCAAATGTCATTAGAGATTTTTGTGCAGCTTGTTATTCCTGGTTTTGATGGTCATTATGATCATTCGAGCATGCTTATTGAAAATATTTAAAGATCCAAGGAATATTGCATCTCGTTGAAACTGGTATTTTAGAATTAAAATTTAGCACTTTGACCGAAGCTCAAGGAGAAAAACTGGAGGAACGACAATTAAAGGACCAGAGCAATTATAAATTTCTTATTCCAGGAAATTGATTAATCAATCTTGGATACTATTCTCACCAAAAATGCTTCAAAGAAAATATAGGATGCAACGAGGCAGGCGTATTAAGGAACTACAAATGTGAAATGATTAACAGACTTTATGATTCTATACATGAAAACAAAATAGTCAGTTGAAGAATAATTTTCGATAACCATGTCAATCACAAACAAAATGAGAAGCAGTTGAGAAAATATGACAAACTTTACCCATAATGTAGAAGATGGTTCAATCATTGACCATGAAGTTTGAACACAAGGTCTTCTCAATAGAGGACCCAAAGATGTTGATACCCTTTCCATCAATGAGATGATGAGTTCACTGCGGGTCCACGAGCAATGAAGTAATTGTTATATGCGTATACGGGAAAACCAAAAAGATAATAATAAATTGGAACGACTTATCTGGATGCTGAGGTGTGTGTTAGACACACAGTCCTAAGACAGAAATATCGCCCGCACATTAATCAGTGATGCTTCAAGCTTCATATAACTGTCCCCAGGATTCAACAGCACAATTCATCCGATTGAAACACTCAATGGATGACTTTAAAACCACAAGAGATTATGCCCAGAATTGGAGTATGAAGAAGGACGTTTTTGAGAGAGAGATTGATTGAAAAACCGTTCTTTGAAACTGATCTGCATATCCCTCATATAAGGAGATGCAGAAACAACCCACTCCCCCAAAACGTGGATGACCACTTCTCCCACTAAACCACTCCCAATGGCTAATTAAGAAAACGTGTTTTAATTTTAATCATAAAACAATTTTAATTAATTAAATAAAACGATTTTTAATATTAATTAAAATTGAATTAAATAAAATTATTTAAAGACGGAATTAAAATTAACTGATTATTAGGACCCAAGCCCAAGTCCCCAAGTCCTAAGTCTTGATATATAATATAATAATTATATATCTATTTATGTATAAATACCCCAAATCCTCTTAAATTCCCTTAGTGGGACTTGAACCCATGATCTCCCCTAAAGGGGACTCAAAAGTTACCACTAGGCTACAAGGTCTTATTGTGAGTATATCATTCACACCAATAGTTATACACACATACACACACAATAGTAATCAATATGTAGTAGTAGATCAAGTACTAAAATCAAAACTTTTAATCAACAACCAACCTTCAAGCGGTCGAGGACACAACTGATAGCGAGGCAGAGGTGGCAAAAATGATCAATCAATAGATGATAAATTAGATAAAACCAATCATGTGAACCCAATTTCAAGGCCATGGTCATGATAAAAATCATGAAGGCGTTCATGAATCAAAGTCTTTTGATAAATCAAAGATCAAATATTACAAATGTAAAACCAAGCTTATTGGCCAAGTGCTATACGCCTACCACTGGGACAGTCATCAGGGTGGATTGAGTTTAGTCCCCAGTTCGATACCCGACACTGTTAAAATAATGCTTGACCAGCGAAAGCCACCAACCGCGAATGGGAATTAGTCGAGGTGCGCATAAGCTGACCCGTACACCTCATGGTATGCTACCAAAAAAAAAATGTGACCAATGTGACAAGTATGGACATTTTCTATATGAATGTCAAACAAACTATCTAAAGATATAGAAACTAAATTGAATTTTTTTGATAATAAAGAAGATATGTTACTTATCGTTTGCAATGCCATGGAAGTGAATTAACAAAGCATGCAGTACTTGCATACAGCTTCAAGTAATCATATGTGTGAAGACAAGTATATGCTTAATGAGTTTGATGATTTTTTTCATAGTTCCATTAGATTTTGAGATGGCTCATCAATATCTCTCGTGGGGAAGGAAATATTAGAATTAACCTTATAATAAAATAAAGCAATACATTTAAAATGCAATCTATATTCCAAATTTGAAAAATAAATTGTTGAGGTTGGGTCAACTATAAGAAAATGATTGTGTTAAGATAGGAACTTGTCGTATTGGGGATCAAAAGAAAGGATTGATATCTTAGGTGGACATGAACAAAAAATATATGTTTTATTCACATATCTTTATATACTCTAAAATGAAATTAAACAATTCAAAGCCCTTTTTGATTAGAGTGTCCACGTGGAGCTTTATAACTCTCCCAAAATACAATGTTATTTCCCCCAAATGTTCGCCTCTCCTTTTCTCGCCTCTAGAACTTCCATAACCGACCCTTCTCATTATCTAACTATTCCACACCCTGACTATATGTCATGTTCCTCTCTCTCTTGGAATTGAACTTTCAGCTTCCCCATTTCTCTCCTCATAATCCCATCTTCCTTTTCCCTAATAATCCTAACCATACTATCCAACTTTTTATAGGTTCTGCAGAGAGAAACATATTTAATCTTGAGACACAATCATCATTCATGGAGATGAAAAATGATTTACAATAATCACCTGGGTTACCTCAGATGTTTCCTCAAAGAAACCCTCCTCCACCCTGTAATCCCACTCCTCCTCCACGAAACCTTCGAAAACACCGTTGCAGGCTACCAAATCCCGGGCCATGATAAATGCTTGGGCAATCAGGCGGGACAAGAACTCGTGGGTTGACCCGGATACATATAAACCATTGAGATTACTCAAAGAAGGTATGTCGGACTTTGAAGGGAGCAACCTATTTTTTTCTTTTTCATTGTATTTATCTCAAAGTGAGATGCAGATTTATTTTCGTTTATTATCTTATTACTCATTCTTTGTTAAAAGAATCGTGTAGGGTAATATAAATATTTTTGAGTTTGAATATATTATTCTTTTGTTTAGGCATATTTTTTTCTTGTCATCAATTTATGTATGGCTGATAGTTTAATGGGTTTAATCCCTTATTCAAGGTGAGTCGGTTCTTAGTGATTGGAGGTTTATTTTTAGTAATTTGATGGGTCGGATATTTGATATTGTTGAGTTGTTTTCTCTCTCTTTTAGAGGTTGAATATGAAAGGTTACAGTTCTCCACCCTCACTATCGCCATTGACACCTCCTCAACCGGTCAAATCTTTCTTTATCATCAATGTATTCTCAATTTTATTTGATTTTTATATAATAGTTTGATTCATCTTCTTATTTTTAATTACATATCTGATTATCAATTACATTTATTAGAACTCCTAAAAATAAACTGATTTCTTTTTTGGTTTCATAATGGGATATTATAAAGTTGTAACTTACCATATGGACAAGGCATATACTCAAACTTGGGTATTCTTCAAATATCTAGCAAATGTAATTAATACCATGAAATAACAAAACTCTAAGCTGCACATACATGTTTTGAAAACAAAATTCACTATTAGTACATACCAGAACACCTACCACTCAATGAGAATGGACAAACATAGTGTAATTGTAATACAAAGTTTCAAAAAATTTGGTATGACTGTTCATTTAAAATTTATGGTGAATCTGATTGTGTAGAAATTTGGTATAATTTCTTAGTTATTAATTACTTTCACGAGTTTCATTAGTAAAATTCCATTAATTTTTAAAACTCTATTTTAGATATGAATATATCAATTTAAAAATTAGAAACTCTCACTATTTCTAATTTGGGTTTTATATAGTTTTTTTTATAAGCTGGTTTCATATATTCTTCCACTCTAATACACCATTGTTTTATTTTCCATGTTGTTTGAATTTTGGTTCTGTTTGTATATCATATTGGTACAATAATGGATACGAAGTTTATATATTTATATGTTTGTATCACGCCCATGCATCACGCGAGTTTACAGCTAGTTGATAGTATAGTGGTTTAATGTTTTTCTACCATACTAAAAATTTTAACGAGGTTATGGCCCATTCACCAGGGACATTTGAAATTCTCGAGGTTAAATCTTCTTTATCAAAAGAATATAGTTACATAACTTCCATACATTGATCATCCTTTGTAAGTTTGTGAAGAGCGTGTCATTGGCAAACATGACCGTGCTCCATTTCCAACATTTCAAGCCTAGAGAGTCAAGAAGGTATTGGAGCTGGTCCATTCCAATATATACGACCTAAAAATCCCATCATCGCAATAATAGGTATTTTATTACCTTTTAGGAAAACATGAGTATATTTGTTCAGGAAAAGATCTGAAGCAATTTTAACATTAAAAAATTTTAAGGCCCTGTTTGAGAAATAAGTTGGGCAAGATATTAAAATGCCTTGTACAGATTGTTATGGAGAATACATCTCTTGTGAATTCATAAAATTTTGTGATATGTATGGAATAAAAAGATATCTTTCAACCTCCTATACTCCCCAACAAAATGGCATATCAGAGAGGAAGATTCATCTAATCTAAAAAATGGTGCAAAGTATGCGAACATAAGTCATGTTCCTAAACATTTTTGGCCTAAAATTATCTCATGGAATGCTTATCTGTTAAATGGAAATCTTTCCTTTTTTATCTGAAACATGAAACCCAAAGAAGCATGAAGTGTAAGGAGATCGAGTGTTGACCAGTTAAGGCTTTTGGTTGAATAGCATACACATGTTCCAGAGAAAAAAGAAAGAAGTTAGACGAGAAATGTGAAAAGTGTATTTTATCTCACTCAATGAAAACTTTAAATCATATAATTTATATAATCCCACCATCGAAAACATCATCATCAGCTTGGATGTAATCTTTGATTAGGTAAACACATGAACTTAAGCAACAACTGCTTCAGACAGAAGCATTCCAATGAATTATGATGATGGGAAATAAGAAATACATCAGTTTACTATCAATTATCGATAACCATTTCATTCCATACTTTCAAGTCAACCTGTAGTTATGTAGCATGGACACTCTCTCAAAAGTTAACATGTCATGTCCAACGTGTCGGACACCTATGAAGAACGAACACTCTCCTAAAATCCACGAGTCAGCTTTGACTCAAGTGATGGTGATTGTTCTTTATTTATTATTCTTAAGGTCAATGTGTGTTTGAATTTTATTTTGTATGGCCCATTTTCTTAATTTCATGTTAAGAATGCTCTAATATTATATTTTATGGAGAAAATCTATTTTATTTCATTATTATATATTTAAATATATATTATATATTATACGTATCATAGCGTGTCGTATCCTAGTTTATTTATCAATCACGTGTTGGTGTTGAAGCACGTATTATGTGTATGTGCTTCATGGACCAATAGTAGTAGTATCCAACGTATATCACTCTGAACATTCAACCATATACTGACTTAAATGCATCAAAAGGAGACCAACATGGAAATGTGATTAACGTGCTAATTTGGATACTCATATGGATTTGTTTTCATATTGTGATTGAGTGACATTTAATGATACGGTTCAAGATCCAAAATAGGAGCAAGAAAGGGAAAATGAGATCCATACCATTGGGAAAAATAACACTTGGGGTATTTGATTAATCTTCCCAAAGGCATCAGTCGATTGGTGTCAAGTGGGTGTGTAAGATAAATTAAAGGCATAAGAAAAAAATGAGAAGTATAAAGAACATCCTCTTGGGACACGAGATTTGAAAAAGATAATGAAGAAAGAGAAATATGCCTGGCGTCTCCTATTCTTGAAGATCAACCCACATCCTCTTGAGACACGATATTACTACTGCATATTTACGATTTTTGCAACATCCCCTAATGTTATAACATAGACTACATAGAGGTAAGTGATCAAGATACTCAAGTCCGCATTCCAATCCTCAATATCAACACACGAGAATGTATTTTATGATAGACATTCTCCGACCCACTTCCTATGGTAGAACCATTGACTCTAAGGCGATTTTCTTTAAGAAACGATGATATCTTTACCCCTTATAATCTCTTGTGTGATCGTGACCATCTTTCTTTAGTCATCCTTGGGAGGAAGTTAAAGATATTGAGGGTTTAATTTAAGTCGTGCATTTTAGCTTGTTTGACTAGTTCTATAGGAACTTTGTTATTAAGTTGTTTAAATTTCAAAATAATTTTGATGTAGACTTGGACAAGATTAGTTAGAATTAGTTCCTTATTTCATGTTTAGGTAGTTCCACGTTATATGGATACTCAGTTGGGTACTCTGCTATTTAAAATATCTTTGTTGCAGTGAATAATATAGTTCTTCTTTTAATCCTTCTTGCGTGTGTTTATGAACCTTTAACATTTAGTATCAGAGCTACTACTGGCCTGAACAAACAGAAAAGAAATTATCTACAGAAGCAACAACTTACTTTTTCTTGCCGTAACAAGCATTCATAACTGACAGGGTAGTGGATAATTATGTTCAACCAACCATTCCTCTCTTTGATGGTCATTATGATCATTAAAGCATGTTAATGGGAATTTTCAGAGATATAAGGAATATTGGACTCTCGTGGAAACCGGTATTGTTGAATCGAAAAAAGGAGAAACTTTGACAGAAGCACAATAGAAGAGACTCGATGAACAAAGGTTGAAGGATCTCAAGGTTAAAAATTACTTATTTAAGCTATTGATCCTATAATTTTGGAGACCATTCTCTAGAAAGATACTTCCAATAAGATATGGGACTCAAAGAAGAAGAAATATCAAGGCACGACGAGGGTTAAGGGCTCCTAATTGCAAGCACTTTGTAAACATTTTGAGACCCTTCAAATGAAATCTAGTGAGAGTGTTTAAGATTATTTTTCGAGGACAATAGCAATGGCAATTGCAAATCAAATGAGGATTCATGGTGACCAGATGTAAGATGTTACTATTGTGGAGAAGATTCATCGCTCTATGACTACGAAATTTCATTACATAGTTTGTTTAATTAAGGAGTCCAAGGATATTGAAGCACTATCAGTTGATGAGTTGCAGAGTTCGTTGCTATTACATGAGAAAAAACTCAATCGAAGTACCAATGAGGAGCTAGCCTTGAAGATCTCAACCAATGGTGAATCTTCAGTGGGAAGAGGATCTAATTGAGGTAGAGGATAAGGACGAGGTCGAGGAAAAGGAAGACGTAGAGGAAGTATCGACGGCGGACCTACAAATAATAAAGAGGACAAACACATTTCAAATTTGAGAAGTGGAGGTGGGGGCATTGGCACTACAATCGACAGTTAACTGATTATGAAGAAAAATGGGACAAATAAAACATTGACTTCTACTTCTGCCATAGGTATTGACACTATAAGTCTGACCGTCGTAGTAATTTACAAAGAGAAAAGGGGAAAAGTTAAATTTTATAGAGATAAAAGAAGAAGCAACCCTATTAATGGTGTGTAATACAATGGAAGAGAATCAACATAATTTATGGTACTTGGACACGGGATGCAGTAATCATATGTGTGGAAGAAAGTCATTTTTCACAAATTTGGATGAATCCTTTCGAACATCTGTAAAGTTTGGTGACAATTCGATAATTTTAGTTATGGGAAAAGATGACATTCGCATTCTAACTAGATCTAATTCTACTCAGATTATTTCTAAAGTTTTTTATGTGCTGGAATTGAAAAGTAACTTGTTAAGTGTGGGTCGGCTTCAAGGGAAGGGCTACATGATCAAAATCAAAGATGGTGTCTGTTTAGTCAGTGATCCAAAATAAGGTGCAATTGTTCATGTCAAGATGACTGCAAAGCGAATGTTTCCATTACACATCAAGCATGATACCAAATCTTGCTTCTCTGCAAATTGAAACACTCGACATGGCGAAGGAATTTTCGCTATGTTCATCTGAATTTTAATGGGTCAAAGACCCTTTATGATAAAGAGATGGTAACATGACTTCAACAAATTGATCCTCGTGTGCAAATTTGTGAACAGTGTGTTGTTAGCATGTAATGTCGTGATCATTTTGAAAAACGGAAGGCGTGGAAAGCTACAAAGACGATGGAGCTAGTGCATTCTAATAGTTATGGACCCATAAATCCGATGTCCGATGGTAATATATGTTATTTTATTACGTTCACTAACGATTATAGTAAAAAAAATATGGGTATATTTTTGTTGGCAAAATTTAAGGCATTTTTAGCTTTCAAAAGTTATAAGGCCATAGTTGAGAAAGAAGTTGGGAGAGCTATTCAAACTCTCTGAACCGATCGGGTTGGAGAATATAACTTATTAGAACTTGAAATTTTTTGTGAAGAACATGGAATCAAAAGTCAAGTTACAATCGCTTATACACCAAAACAAAATTGTATGTCTGAGAGGAAAAATCATACAATTTTAAATATGGTGCGAAGTATGTTGGCAAGGAGAAGAGTTCAAGGAGTTTTTGGCCTGAAGTAGTCAATTGGGTCATTCACACACTGAATAGAAGTCCCACACTAGCTTTTCGAAACATAACACCTGAAAAATCATGGGTTATGCACAGACCATCCGTTGATCATTTCATAATTTTTGGATGTACAACATATGCTCACATTTCCAATGAAAAAATGAAGAAGCTCAATGGAAAAGGAGATAAATGTATTTTCTCGCTGTTAATGAATGGGTTGATGAGTCAAAACAGTAGCAGATTCTAACAAATTTTGATGGAATTAATGAAGAAAATAGCCAACCTTTCGATGATGATGAGCAACATCAATCAGACTTCATACCCATAATCCAAAAAGTCCACAAGCATTAATATCCGGTGAAATGAAGCCAAAAAATTCAATAGTATCTCAATAAATTGATGTTCCAACTGGATCGCGATCTCACCACACTAAAAGGAGGCCAGGATGGGTGCAAGATTATGTTGTAAGTGGATTTGATAATTGAGATTATCCACTCACATACTTTCTCTATTTACTCTGACACCCCGACTAATTAAATACCGGGTAGCTACTCCTTTATTAGATTAATACAGAATATCAAGTGGGTTCAGTCTTAGCATCACTCAAAGTTATAACAATTACTTTCCTTTTTGTCATCTTGTTCCACACATTCGAAGGACCTCTTGAATTATTTAGAGGTTAGAAACCCATCGAAGTAATTTACCTACTTGACCCTTCCATTACTGGAATCGTCGACTTGATACAGAATTTTCTAGCTGATCCTCTTACCCTAACTGTTTTCTATCTATGAGCGGTGTACGTGGAGACTACTTACTATGTCCCGCTCAATACCGACTTTCACTTATAATTCTTCCCATTAAGTGGTAATTAATAATCCTCTTCTTCCCTTGGCTTATACCAAAAGTTTTGACCTGTGCACTTCTCGTCAAGATGTGCACTTCTAGACTCTTTATACCTTATTGACATCATCATTCCATTTACGCGAAAGTCACTCTCAACATTCTATTGGGTATAACTTCACTCCAAATTGTCCATAATAGTTAAATATTTATCTTCTCAAGGGATACCCCCCTTTTTAAATGGCTTCCACTACCTTTTAACTAAGTTTGGACGTGCTACTATGAGTGCACAAGAATATATGGATTCTCGTCCTTCTCTCACGATGATTAATCCACTCTACCACTTCCATTTTGTCATATTAGTCCCCCAAGCATAAATTTCACCCATCTATACCCATGTCTTTTTTCCCGACGATTCTGACATCAGCAAACAAAGGTGTCCACACACCCTATAAACCGTGCATATGGGTTTAAACATCATATATGATTCATACATAATCCAAACTCTTTATTGTCCCGGTATTCACAATGTGGCTATACCACTTGGGCATTTCTCAATCACCACCGGATTCAAAATTCTAATTCCTCCTTAACATCATTCCACCCTTCAACCCACTATGATAAAACAAAATTTTCAATACCTCGTCACCCCACAACTGGGTCCACTAACCATATATCGTAATTTAACTTTCAAGTTACAATTATAACTACTTATTTATATAACAACCGAGGTACCAAACTAATGGATGAATTGCCAAAAATCTCCCTACTTCCAACCTTACGCTAAGTTTCATGCGTAGGATGTCTCGCAAAGCAAAATCCAAATAAGGATTCCCCCCGATACACTACTGCCTAGCATTGTCGGTCATCGAAATTCGTTTGGCCCTCAGTGCATAACATGTACCCCTATATTCCCATCTCTTGACACAAAAGTTACATCTCCTTCCACAATTACACTTAAAAGGAACTTCTTTCGAAAGACACTGTCATTTAATATTGGTGATAATCACATTTCAAAAACATCGCGCACATAAATTGTGACTCTCGAAATCCTGTCCCCAGACATACAATTATGAGTCTTAGTTCCCACGTCTCTAAAGGGGTGATATAACAAAGCTCTCTTATTATTACCAAGTCTTGATCGTTAAACATAATAGCATGTTGAATATTTTCGCTGAACAGTAAACCCAATACACTCCGAATCATATCAATAAAGTCCGTACACATACGGGGATCGAATATCTTGAGACCATTATACCTTTTGAAGTCTCTATAATATATATATACATATATATAAATATATAAACACGAGCCTAGCCCTCTCGCAGATGAGGTCTCATCAGAATAAAACATTCTACACTAAAGTAGTAACCCCGATAGACTTGCGACATTCTCCTCCTATCCGTCTAAGTATCACAATAAAATCATAATCAGGATAATATCATACTCGTATAACACATCACTAAAGAGAGTACTCTCAATTAAGTATATACCACTATCGATACACCCATTCATCCTTCGCGGATAACACTAAAGGTAACCCCACTATACCAGGGAAAATATTCACATAAATAATAATGTTGTCGATATACGCACTAAACTCGTCTATCATCCGAATCTAGCAATAATAAAAATGTAGTAACTCGTTCGTGTTAGAAAAATACGCCTCATCCTCTAAGGGTAAAACTCATACTTCTACCTTTCCATTCGCACTGGCTTCTTAAATAGTTCTTGGATATAACATGCCTGTCCAAACCAAATCGAAAATTATAATAACTATTACCTTTGCTAGGAAACCATACCCTTACCCCTTTACTCACTTCGAGAAAATTTAACACATGGGGTTTTACTCTCCCCAAAATCACTCTACACATAATCAACTTATCTTCGGTCATACTGACCATGTTATGGTTGTCCTTCTCCCGGACTTTGGTAGTCTCAATTCTGATGGCTACCCCTTTTTGTTCCCTTAACTTTGTTGGCCCTAAGGAGCATGCTACTGGCTTCAACTGCCTTTACTGAATTCACTTTCGCTTGGTAAAAATTCAGTTATCCTAATCATTTAAATAGGTCCCCTGATGGGTCTCCCCCTTATGGTGCTTCACTAACACTGTTTCACCCAGTCTTACTCTCTGACTAAATTCTCCAATTCTTGTAGCTCCCCGCACAAGGAAGTGTTAACATCCATATTGACAAAACGAGACATTGTTATCATCTTCATTGCCCGTCCAAACAAAATTCCCCAGAAGTGCTATAAATTCTCCTTGTAAGTTAATTTTACCCTTTAAAGTCCTCTTTTCCATTGCATCTACTTCATCCGGTGCAAGGTTCGCTAATTGATTAAATTTCTTTTCACAAAGTGACCTTTGTTCGACCCTCTTGTGTGAGTTCAGAATGTTCGCATCTTATCCAGAATATCTGATGAAGGAACGTGTGGTCAAACCATACCCATGCGCCTTCTCTTGACTGAACATTCCACTTCTAAGTGTGGTGGTTGCCTCTCACCATTGTAACTCTGCTCTTACGAGCCAAGAAAATTTTTGACCCCAAATTTTACTTCCGATTAGCCACACTCCAACATGTTCCCAAGCCTTTGGATATTTTACCTTATTTTCTAACACACACCATTTTTGCATTTTTAAAATTTCCACTGCTTGTTCTCCCCAATGTTTTGTTTGACTTTCTCCCAATCCAACCTTGTTGGGTGAGTCTAATTTGACTCGACTTTATACTATAGCGGTACCTGAAAGTCATATGTTGTGCCCAAGCCATCTTTACCATCCTGGATTTCCGTACCATAATAGGGATGACCTCAACTACGGTCATCATTCTTGAATATAACATATAACCTCAACTGAGTTCTACCTCCTGCTGTCCGCCCAACAACCCTCGCCTGACATACATCATAGTTCGACACACGAACACACCCGAATGCATATAAGATTCACTAACACATACATTATAGCAGGAGAACAAAATCTCACTAAAGAAATCAACAATACTAAACATAGGTCTCTATATCAAAGAAAGCAACGTTGGAAGCATAATAAGCTGCACATATCCTAAAGAACACTAGAACCTTATGCTCTGATACCACTTGTGACACCCCAACTAATTAAATACCAGGTAGCTACTCCTTTATTAGAATAATACAAAATATCAAGTTGGTTCAGTCTTAGCATCACTATCGAAAAACATTTAGTTAATTACTAGCCACCTAATATTTAAAAAAATAGAGAGATGCCAAATTTGAATAATTAAATTGACAATTAACCTAGTAATTAAATCATCGACCATCAAACGCATAAACAATCTCATATGAATAACCAACGTAATGAAATAAACTGAGTCTGGAGTAAACACTCCAATAATAATACCAGAGTAAAATAAAATCCCAATACAAGAGTCCGAATAAATAAACCAACATCTGAAATTATGAAAGTCTGCATCTATAATCTCTAAATAAGAATGGGAAACATGCCCTAACTAATATGAATGACTCTTATAGGGTGCCTACTCTTATTACCCAAATGTTCCATACTTATATATCACGTTTACATTAATCCAATTACTTAATTCAAGTATCATATAAATTCTCACATTTTAACACATTTAAATATCTTAGTTATTCGCATCAACAGAGCAACAGTGAACCAGTCATAAGTACATATAAAAATCACACTCAGTACATATATACATATATGGAACCCATAGGCTAAGCTACATTGCACGCATACTCTGCTATCAAATCCAAGTACATCATGTACGTAAGCATCACGTGTTTCGAATTACTCAGGAACCGTCTCAAAACAAATCACACATATTAGATGCGAACATAGTTCACATACCCATGGGTCACGCACATATCTACGTTCCCATGGTCACCTTATTTATCAACTCACCAATAAGTCATCCACAGTGCTATGTCCTTAAGGTACCAATCTAAATCCCCCCAAGGCACACAAAGATGAGATGATCCTTTTCCAAAAATCAACCTCCCATGATAGCAAGTATGGTAAGTATGTCATACACACAATAATCCAGATACTAAGTAATCACACCACTTAGGTAGTCATCACATTAATATAGGTCTACACTAACCCTATATCTTAAGTCTCTTACGTATCATAGTTTCATCCCGAATATTCCATGTAATATGTTTAGCGCAACAACTCTCGTCGTATAAGTCTGAATACTTAAACCTACCTCATAAGGTTACTAAGTCACCCCTAGTCTCTAAGGTTATCTCAGTAATCCCAAGTTCCTCTTCTACTGGTCCTAACCTTAAATTAACATTCGTCCACTATAAATCCCAATTTATATGAAACTTCTAACCGTACCTCACTTGGTAAACACTCGTAATTATTCCATTCAATCCCATAATGTATAACATATTTCGGGGTCTATTTATGATCCTACTAACCTCAATCAAGTCCCATAATATTTTATAAGCCACTCTATAATTTCTTACAAGCTTGGGATTCGGCGAACCTTAGAGGGAACAATTTTACAAAAATCAGACGGGGTCGATCGATCGATGGAAAGGGGTCGATCGATTAATCCATCAATCGATCGATCGATTAATCCATCGATCGATCGATCGAACAGGTATCTGCCCAGGATTTTCATTAACAGTTACGGAATCTATATATTTTACACCCAAATCCTCCATTACAACATCCCAAACGCCCAACCAAGTAATCTAATCATCAAACCAACATATGTGCATAAACTTTAACGTATTAGAATCATTAAATCAACAACGATTAACAGTTTTTGGGATCAAATCCCATATTTTTCATAAAAAATCTATATCTCCTATTTTCTCCAAGATCTTCATATAACACAATATAAATTCATGATTCTTTACACATGGATAATGATTTCATGACTGCTACATTCCCAGAAGATAGACTACATGCAGAACATACACAGATTACGATTTTAAATTCCTCAAATCCATTCATTCATTATTTTTCAAGGTTATTCTTCAATTCTAAACTAACACGAATGATATATGCACTGAATTATCGCAAGTGTTGATACCAAATTTAATCTGCTGACGTGGACCAATAATAAGAAGACACGTGTCAATCTACATGGCACAATAACAACGAGGAAGTTTATTTCCCCCGACCAAGTCATGTTCGCTCCGAGCAACAAGGATACCCCGAGGAACTACAACACCCCGAGGAACTACAACACCCCGAGGAACTCCAGCGCTCCGATGAACTCCTGAGCAACGAGAAACCATGGCGGTCCGAGCTGCACCTCGGTCGTATCATTAATTGCCAGATAATCAACAGTTAAAATATTCATTGAATGCTTATATTCTTGACGTGCACGCTTCATTAAATGTATTACCCTTTCACATTTATATCATTTAATGTATCGAACCTTTCACGTATAGCCTCAAGGCTATAAATACCTTGTATCAACCCCATTCAAGGGGACCGGAATTTCTTGAGAGAACTTGTAATCAAGAATTCCACAAACACTCAGCAATAACATAACAGTGGACGTAGGCTTTATTCCTAGCCGAACCACTTTAAAAATCTTTGTCTTATTTATTTATCTGTGATTAAATAATTAGAGCGATCTAGTTTTTTACATCAACAGATTGGCGCCGTCTGTGGGAACGTGTTACAAGCGTTGTTCTCCACCAAAAGCTAAGTTTTTATTTTCTCTACGTATAATCAATTATACAAACATCTTTTGATTGAATCGTGATTTTTATGTTTATATACATAAATTAATTGTCCAATTTTTATCTGCAAAATATTGCATATCATGATTTTTAAATCATAACTGTTAGATTCATTCTTATTTAGAAATCTGAAAATAGTGGATTTCATAAATCATAACTTTTTGCTTGATTCTCAAGTTTCTATTTTATATCATGGAATAAATATTTTAAATGATTACATATACCAATATATACGACGATGATAAGATTTAATCATTTTCATTGTTGATTTTGAAATAAATTTTGTAAAATATTTGATGTCTATTCATATTCCCATCATATTTTTAATGGGAAAAGGTTAAAGACAATGAAAAGTCTTCTCATGGAAATCATGACCCATATATATTCTCTCTCTCTTCAATTTTGAGTCTCTTTGCATTCACTTTTATGAACTATATACTTAATTTGGTTCATTTTCCATCTATGTCAATAAAATCAAATTGATTGATTTTTGATATAAATTTGGTAATAATTTCGGTCATTCACCATATTTTTATCTCTCCAAATTGGGAATAGGAAGGGGTCAATATAAAAAATAATTTTCTCTCACCTGAAAAATCATTACTCACCTCTTGTAAAAGAGGATCAGTAAAATAATCATGACCATATCAAGACTGGGAACATATTTGATATGTTGGCCCCTCGTTCATCACATCATAAGGTTTCTTTGACGAAATCACACGATCTAGTGGGTTATATATTTATTCATTTAATTAACAGTCTCAAGGCTTAAGTTTTACATTGAATGTTATTTTTGATCTAAAGATTCGATATATTCTGGTCATCCAACCATATATTCTATAATTTGAGATATCCTTAAATGTTGGTCGACAACATCCATGTCGTTTGTCGGCAGCAGTAGAATCTTGGGGTATTAAAAAATGCTAAGCACCCCTGATATTTCTTTAAACACGAGTTCGGCTTGGGGATAAGCAAGGGGCTTAAGTTTTTTTTTTTAACTTATGATCACCCCAAAAATATTTTTAAACAGTAACTAATACCTGATTGGTTGTTGGAGATTAAATAAATTTACAAAAAACTTTACGTCTTATTTATGATGCATATTTGATAATAATTTGTCCATCTCACACACATTTGGCATAAAACATATTATTTCATATTTTGAAATTTTTATGCTGATACATATCATATATTGATTGGATGAGTAAATTATTCTCATGACTAATCAATTCAGCCTACACGTATGGTAGAGCAAATTATTAATTTTTACAGGCACAAGATTCAATGCCGACGAATGCTGAAGCACAAATTATTCTATATCCGTTCGGATTCATATTTTATATTTATCTCAGCATGGAGCTCGAAAAAATTTCTTCTCTCTATATATATTCGGCTCCGAGGAAAAGCTACAACAGTTATTATATTTCACCCCCAACGGATAGTTGGTCGGGGTAATTCTTTTTTATATTCAGGCCCAGATATCTGCTCCAGCACAAATGATTCTATATATCCATTGGGATTCATATTCTATATTCATCTCAACATGGAGCTCGGCGAGATACTTATTATCATATTCAGCTTTGAGGAGAACTATAACATTTATTATATTTCACCCCCAACGGATAGTTGGTCGGGGTAATTCTTATTTATATGCAGGCCCAACAAAGTTCTCGGCCATATTCTTATGTTCTGGAAAATATTATTCTTATTCGACATTCTGCAATTATGCCTCGTCAAGATACTTATTCAGCTTTAAGGAGAATTACAACATTCGTTCGGATAATTCTTATTTATATTCAGGCCTGACAACGTTCTCGGCCATATTCTTATGTTCTGAAAGATCTTATTCTTGTTCGGCATTATATGATTCTATCTCGACGGATCGGCGAGGCACTTTATTATTTTTAATTATTCTTTATATCTATTTGGATGCATATTCTATTCTCATTTCAGCAAGGATGTCTCTAGCATTTATTATATCTTATTCATCTCCAAGGATATCTCCGGAATTTATTATATCTTATTCCCAGCAATCTGTTGGTCATCGCCGAGGAGGTATCCTGCATTTATATTATATCTTATTCCCAACAATCTGTTGGTCATCGCCGAGGAGGTATCCTGCATTTATATTATCTTATTCCCAACAAATCTGTTGGTCAGCGCCGAGGAGGTATCCTGCATTTATATTATCTTATTCCCAACAAATCTGTTGGTCAGCGCCGAGGAGGTCTCCAGCATTTATATTATCTTATTCCCAACAAATCTGTTGGTCAGCGCCGAGGAGGTTTCCAGCATTTATATTATCTTATTCCCAACAATCTGTTGGTCAGCTCCGAGGAAGTCTTCATCATTCATTATCAACTACCACCAACTCCGATTGGTAGATAAAATCCAACTCCGGTTGGTTGACAAAATCCAACTCCGGTTGGTAGATAAAATCCAACTCCGGTTGGTATTGGTCGATAAATCTCATTAAAAGTTCACATTCCACAGTTGGGGGCTTCTATTACAGATATATTTGTTCATTTGGTGGCACATTCTTATATCATCATGCAGTCGAGCATCAAATTCAACCCCGACTAATCACTTTCTCAGGAGGAATATTGAAGTTCAGGAGGTATATTGAAGTTCAGGAGGAATATTGAAGTTCAGGAGGAATATTGAAGTTCAGGAGGAATATTGAAGTTCAGGAGGTATATTGAAGTTCAGGAGGAATATTGAAGTTCAGGAGGTATATCGAAATTCATGAGGTGTATTCAGAAGTATCAGGACATGATGAAAGAAAGCGAAAAGTATTCCACCGAGGAACTCTGTCAGACCAAAAATTAGAAGACAAGTTGCCTATATGGAGGCTATATGTAGATGGATCATCTTTCACTACAGGCTGTGGGGCAGGGATCGTTTTGAACAGCCCAGATGAGGTCGACAGGGAATACGCCCTACGTTTCTAATTCAAAGCTTCTAATAATGAGGTTGAGTATGAGGCCATGATTGCAGGTCTTAATTTGTCAAATACTATGGAGGCACAACAGGTTATTGTCTTCAGTAATTCTCAATTGATCGTAAACCAAATGTTGGGAAAATAATGAGCCAAAGGAGAATTGATGATCAAGTATCAAGTAAAGGTGATGGAGTTGGTATCACAGTTTGTTGTGTTCAAACTGGTAAGAATATCAAGAATGGAGAATGTGAGAGCATACGCCTTGGCCCAATTAGCATCAGCTACTCGTACCGAGCTGCGAAGAACGATACCAATTGAAGCATTAGAAAGTCGGAGCATAGATGAAGACCTGACGATGAATATTATTACCCTTGATTTAGGAACATCTTGAATGGATCCTATCAGAGCATATATTAAGGAGGAACGATTACCGGAGGATAAGCTCGCTGCCGAGAAATGGAAGTTTAAAGCTGCTCGGTATGTACTAATTAATGGTATTCGGAGGATAAGTTCACCGCCAAGAAATGGAAGTTTAAAGCTGCTCGGTATAATGGTATTCGGAAGATAAGCTCGCTGCCAAGAAATGGAAGTTTAAAGCTGCTCGACGAGGAATTATGGCAGGTTTGCAAAGATGTGTACATCCCTCCGAGGTGAATTGATTAAAGAGATCCATGAAGGGTCCTGTGGAGCCCATGTAGCAGGACGAACACTTTTGCAAAAGGTGATGACGCAGGGATACTACTGGCCGACGATGAGAGCTGATTGTATAGCTTATGCCAAGAAATGTGACAAGTACCAACGCTTTTCCTCCATCCGAAGAACTTCACAAACATTGTTGACACCCATCATTTATCCTTGGCCATTTTCCATGTGGGGATTGATTTGGTTGGACCATTGCCGACGACTCGAGGAAGATTCAAATACCTCGTCATCGCAGTAGATTATTTTACTTAGTGGATAGAAGCTGAGCCACTTATTGACATGACATACGAGAAGGAAGGTGTACCAATTTGTTTGGAAGAACATCATCTGCCGATATGGTCTCCCTCATGCCTTCATCACAGACCATGGAACACAATTTAAAAATGAGGAGTTTGCTGCCTATTATCATCAGTCAAACATTTTGAAGGTTCATTCAGCGCCAGGATATCCTCAGAGCTAATGGACCAAAAGCTCTAAGGAGCCAAAAATTGCTCTAAGGAGCCAAAAATGCTCTAAGGAGCCAAAAGTGCTCTAAGGAGCCAAAAAATACTCCTTTGGTTAAAAAGCGCTCTAAGAAGCCAAAAGCTCTAAGGAGCCAAAAAACTACTACTCCTTTGGTTAAGAGGTGTACACCAGCATGATCAATTACGGTTGGTAAGATAAAAATATACTCTCATATTACAACTTATGTTGGTCGGGAGGTAAGATTATTACAAAAAGTTCCTCGAAGAACAAAATATTTCAAACTGAACCAAGTATGGTTGGTCGGGGATAAAGACCCACTAACTGTAGTTGGTCGACGAGGACAAATTATTGACCTTAGCTGGTCGAACACATTTTATGAAAATATTTGAAATTAAACCAAGTATGGCTGGTCGGGGATAAATTTCCATCAACTGTAGTTGGTCGACAAACATTATTTAACAACCTTGGTTGGTTGGAAAAATTTTAAACATTTTTATACTCATTACTTTATTATTAAGTGATCGAGCAACGTTACTAATACTTGTAACTTCTTTATTACTAAGTTGGTCGATGAACAACACAATATTGTTATACATATGCACACATGTAAAGTATTTTACAAGACAATAGCAATTAAGATTGCGAATAAAAATGAAAGTCTTTCATCCAAAAAACAAAATACATTGAAAATGAAAATGTATACTAACTATTACATTGAGATTCCTATTCTATTGGTTTCTTCTCCTTCTACTTTTAAAACAGGTTCCTCACCAGCAGGAGGATCATCCAAAGCATAAGGGGAGTGTATGAAGTTAAGATCTTTCAACATTCTGATATTCATCACAGATGATCTATCCGAGAAGCATTAGCTCATTCCCGAGAAGCACTTGCTCGTTCCTGAGAATTACTTGTTAGTCCCCGAGAACCTCTTGCTCGTCCCCGAACAGAGGTAGAAGTCAAAATCAGCATCTACAGCATTCAGATCTTTACTACTACTGTCTCGACCAACATTGAAGAATAAGTTGTATGAAAATGTTTCGAAGTCTGCCACCTGCTTGGTACTAATCAGATTGAAGAGTTGGGTTCAAAAGCTAATATGTTACTCGACAAAGTATTCAGAGGAGCATAAATCAGAAAAATCAAGCACGTGAAGTTAGCACTCAGTTGCTCGACACAGGAAGCAGTTGGTCGGCTGGCAAACCAATCAACATACTTGAAGATTATGACAAGCTACAAGTTTCATACTATGGCATGGCCGCATCCAAATTCCCAGGGGTGATACATAGCACACAGAGTTCCTCAAAAGAAAGATTAACAACCATCGATCAGCCTGCATCATATGTCGTCCAGGAGATAATGCACTTTATGTTGAACAAATCAAGAAGGTAGATCAAGAATTTCACGAGCACCGAACAACTTTGCAGAATAAATACTCCATCCTTTCAAGTAACCCATCAAGCATGAAGCATTGGGGGCTTCTGTTGATACCAAATTTAATCTGCTGACGTGGACCAATAATAAGAAGACACGTGTCAATCCACATGGCACAATAACAACGAGGAAGTTTATTTCCCCCGACCAAGTCATGTTCGCTCCGAGCAACAAGGATACCCCGAGGAACTACAACACCCCGAGGAACTACAACACTCCGAGGAACTCCAGCGCTCCGATGAACTCCTGAGCAATGAGCAACCATGGCGGTCCGAGCTGCACCTCGGTCGTATCATTAATTGCCAGATAATCAACAGTTCAAATATTCATTGAATGCTTATATTCTTGACGCGCACGCTTCATTAAATGTATTACCCTTTCACATGTATATCATTTAATGTATCGAACCTTTCACGTACAGCCTCAAGGCTATAAATACCTTGTATCAACCCCATTCAAGGGGACCGGAATTTCTTGAGAGAACTTGTAATCAAGAATTCCACAAACACTCAGCAATAACATAACAGTGGACGTAGGCTTTATTCCTAGCCGAACCACTTTAAAAATCTTTGTCTTATTTATTTATCTGTGATTAAATAATTAGAGCGATCTAGTTTTTTACATCAACAGCAAGGTTAATCACTTTCCTGGAAATAGAAGTTTTGATTCTTTGGAGAAGATGATACGGGAGTAATCCTCTCTTCTCGATCTATCCGATGGCGGTGATGGCGGTGCAAAAAGCCAAAAGGTGGTGGTTCTCCTTTGGTAACTTCCTCCGCGTCTTCTATAATAAATGTCTGTGAATCTAGGTGATGGGAACCCTAAGGTTCTAACCTAATGGCTGGCCTTGCTGAATTTCGTGGGTCACTATTCCTCAAATAGTAAAAATGACTAAAATGCCCTCTCAGGTTGCCGATTAGGCCTAAAATGCCCCGGGACCCAATCTAAACCCCCGACTAGAGTTTTATGACTATCTCGACCCTTACAGAAACATTGGCGCACTCAAAATGATCATACGGATGACATAAAAATAAATTACCTTTAAATCCATTAAATTGGGCCTTGACATGACTGACACGCGCGTCCCAACTTAATTACCGAAACTACCGTATTTTCAACTCATGACAATTTTAATAAATTCAAAAATCATATATTACCATAATCACTTAGTAATATTCAATGTTATCGTCATAATCAAATCCTAACTCTCGTCTCAATAGTTATTTAAATCCGAATTAATTTCTAATTAATTATCCCCGATTAATTTAATTAATCCCATAATTAAAAGAAATTTTATATAATTAATCTCATAATTAAAAACCATAAAAATACAAGGTATTACATTTTCATATTGTGAACCTATAATATTTCAAGATGCGATCAAAGAAACAAAGTGGCAGAAAGCCATAAATGTGGAAATTAATACCATAGAAAAGAATGACGCATAGGAGCTAACAAGTCTTCCAAAACGGAAGAAGACACTAGGTGTCCAGTAGGTCTACAAAATCAAGTTAATTGAGAGGGGGGAAGTGGACAAACACAAAGAATGCTTAGTGCCAAAAGGGTCTAAGCAAGAGTTTGGTGTGGATTACAAAGAGGTTTTTTCTCTGGTTTCAAGATTAAATACTATACGATTGGTGCTTTCCATTACTGCAAAAAATTCATGGCCCATCCTGCAGTTAGATGTGAAGTCTTCCTTCATACATGGTGAATTACAAGAATAAGTATATGTAGATCTACATCTAAGACATGTGAAGCAAGGAAATGGGTAAAAAAAATATAGGTTAAAGAAGGCATTATAGGAACTGAAACAAGCACCGAAAGCTTGGTACAACCGTATAGATGCTTATTTTGCTAGAGAAGGCCTTCATAAATGTCCATATGAGGATACACTTTTTACAAAGATGGGAGAAGGTGGAAAAATTCTTATTGTATGTTTATATGTGGATGATCTGATTTACAAAAGTAATGATAAAGCTATATTTGACACTTTTAAATAATCTATGATGACTTAGTTATATATGGAAGATTTAGTGTGGATGCACTATTTCCTTGGCATTGAAGTAGTACAATAATCAACTTGGATGTTTATTTCTCAGAAGAAATATGTCCAAGAAGTCTTGAACATGTTTTAGATGAAGGATTGTAATTCAGTAGGGACTCCAACATCACCAGATTTGTAACTAGTAAAGAATTAAAATGGAAAGAAGGTGAATGCCACTCATTACAAACAAATTGTGGGATGTCTGATGTATTTGACTTCAACTAGACCTGATATAATGCATGTTGTCATCCTAATCAGTCTCTATATGGAGAATCCAATACAACTTCATCTCTTAGCAGCAAAACGAATCATTCGTTATTTGCAAGGTCCAAAGGATTTTGGAATTTTGTATAAAAGGGGAGCGCAATCCGATCTATTTGGTTTCACTGATAGTGATTATGTGGGAGATACTGATGATACAAAAATCACTTCAGATCATGTGTTTATGTTGGGGACATAGGTTGTATCATGGTAATCCCAAAAGCAACCAATTGTTACCTTATCAATTTCTGAGGCAGAATTTATTGCAGCTACATCATGTTCATGTCAAGCCATTTGGCTAAGAAGGTTAATTCAAGTTCCCTACTACCAGCAACCAGCTCTAATATTTATTTATTGTGATAATGTTTTTGCAATCAAGCTATCCAAAAATCCCTTCTTACATGGGATAAGCAAGAATATATACGTGAGATACCATTTCTTGTGTGATGTTTGTAAGGATGGTATCAATGATTTAATATTTTGTAGAAGTGAAGAACAATCAGAAGATATTTTCACCTAGCCTCTCAAGTAACCTGTATTTGTGAAGCTAAGGCAAATGTTGGGAATTTGTTCGTTGAAGGATACTGTTTGAAGGAAGTGGAAACCATTGTCTTGCCTAAGATGGAATTTATTTCCTATAAAGTAATGTTTTTAAACATTTAGTTTAAGGGAGGGTGTTGAGAGTTTAATTTTATTCCTGCATTTTAACTTGTTTCTATAAAAATTATGTTATTAAGTTGTTTAAATTTCAAAATAAGTTTGGTGTAGACTTGGTCAAGATTAGTTAGAATTAGTTCCTTATTACATGTTTAGGTAGTTCCTTGTTATGTGGATACTTAGTTGGGTACTCTGCTATTTAAAATAGCTTTGTTGCAGTGAATAATATAGTTATTCTTTTAGTCCTTCTTTCTTGTGTTTCTGAACTTTTAACAAAAGAATAATAATGATTTAAATCTTAAGACATTATTGTGATAACATATTCAAAAGATAAAACGGGTGGAGAAAGAAGTTGACTGAACGTGAATCTGTTGGCCGTCGAATAATAGTTATTTGAGGCATCTTAATTTAAACAAGCACATGAGTCATCCGATGCATCATGTAACATGCGACATCTTGTTTTAGATAGGGAGAGGGATGATAGAGAGGGATAGAGAAATAAAAAAGAGAGAGGATGCATAGAAATGTCAAGATGGGTAAAACTTCCCCTCAACTTTAAATCAGAGGGTCTATTTTCGAATGAATGATAGGTGGACAAGTTAACCAATTACTGGTTTCTTGCAAAGAAAATTCCTCTAAATATCTGTAACATCCCCAGAAATTCTCAAGTTGCTAGTTAAAATTTGAAGTAAAATGTGTTTAAACAATAAATTTTCAAAAACATTTAATAATGCCTGACAACTAAATATACATTTGCAAAAGCATAAATGAATAAATAAATTCTTTGTTCTCATTAAATCTCACAATTCCTTGTATATTTGTTTTTACAATAAAAGTACAATAATTTCAAAAAATAAAGTATAGAGCGACTAGTTGTCCTTGTAACCCATTTTTGAATCATGTCGCAAAAATCAATAAATAAACCATTTCTCAAATCATAACGTGTCATGGATATATAAACTATAGGGGTTAAGTGGGAACCCGGTAGTTTTGTAAAAATTCTTCAAGTGAACTACACGTACTCATGCGCACACAATATATAAGAGTTTATGCATATGAACAATAAACTATCATCCTGAGATAAATATCACATCCTAGGACCTCACCGCCTGTCACTATGCATCCTAATACCATCCATATATAAAAGTCCCCACCTCACTTCCCTAAATAGTATGAAGTCTCAATCACCTCTCTTCTCAATATCCTCCCAACACTGCATGACCTAAAAAAATCATAATCACAGTCACAAGGCGTGAGAAGGATTTTCCCCACATTGCAGCCAACAATAAAATGGCTATAAAATCTCAATGGGCCCGTAGTACGACACACGAGAGAAAAGATAAGAAATTAACCCAGAAGTACACCCCCTTAAGCGGGCGATTTGGATAAAGGATGCCTTAGCATCATCCAATAACAATAATAATATCAATCGCGTAATATATCATCTTTATCAATATTTCACGAATAGGTAATTATTATCCCACTCAATCAAATAACCCAATCACATGCGTAATATCATCTAATTACAAACTTTCCATCTACTTGGCATGAAAACAATATCATATAATCATGCATGCAATAAGCATGATATTTATATACAAGTATAACGTATAAATATGCAACACATTGATGGGGTTCGATATACTCGGAAGAAAATATTCATCCCTATATATTTCAAATGATTATAAAATAGGAAGAAGAAAAATATAAAAATAGGTTCAAAAAATAAACCTTGGGTTAGGAGTACAATAACTTTGAGGATTTAGTTGCAATCTAATATGGCGAAAGGAGTTTGATGATGATGAAGGGCTGTTTTCTTTTACTCCTCCAAATTCTTTCTGGAACACTCCCAAATGCTTGGATCTTCTAATATGTGATCCACCGAAAGCTAAGTAGGAGTGTCGGCACCTTTAAAGAAGAAAACTCTTTCTTTTCAATGACATATGGTCCTATCTCTCTAGGCCTCTTCAGAAAAACGTAAATATTATTTTCTCTCCCCAGCGTCAAACCTTAATCATGAGTTATGTAGATTAAACACTAGTTTATATCAATATATACTAGTTGAAGTTGTGGGCTTTTGCCAAACTATTTTTTTTAGAACTTGGGCCTAACTACTTTGGTATGTGAACTATACTAAGGACCCAACGTAAATAAATAAATCGTCTTCCAAACAAATACTTAGAAATTCTAAATTACCATAATTATAACTTATTTCCTTTCTTTATTCAATCATAATTAATTCCATAAAATAGTTATGACTGCACTCTAATTTAATTATCAAAAAAATTTCACGGATATAGTGTTGTTTTATTTGCATAGTTGATAATGGAGAATAATGTGACGACACTCGAAAATAAAATAAAATAAAAGTATATTGATTTATTGGAAAATTTCTTCTTAACTAAGAAAACCTAACTAATAAGTGCAATTTTAATTTAAAAGAAAGAAAAAAATGAAATTTTGATTTTGACAACTATTTGAAAAAAATAGAGTCGAGATCCAATTCCTTGAACCAAATGTGTTATCGTTAGATATTAAATTTTTAATAATTATATATTTAATTAAAATAAAACATTAGTTAAATCAAAACACTAAATATGTAAGAATTTTACTCCATACTATATTTACTCAATAACTAATTTAACATGAATGGCAAGATTGTCGACACATATACTATATCCTCAAATACCTCGGTTGCCTACGATGAATGGAGTTAAGAGACCTATAATATTTGTCTCAACAAATTATCAAACCTGGTAATTATATATATGATTATATTTAATTGTATATCAAACTTTCATACCTAGGTTGGGTTCATGTTTCCTAACTCTCTAACGATTTTGCTGGACATGATTATATTAACTATGCGTGCGATAAATGAATTGCATGAAGGCATAATGATTAAATAATGAGAATAAAGCATAAAAGTAATATTACCAACAATAAGGTATGAAGAACACACACAAGAACAAGTTTAAAAAGAATATCGAAAATTAACTCTATCTATTTAAATTTACATGCAAGAAAGTCATAAATTTTTTCCTGGATGTTAATCTTGTTCTCTTGCCTCTTTTTGAATTGATAATGAAGATAAAAGACTGCTAATAACTAAATACAATGGCTGAAGTCGTTTAGAAGATCCCCTAAACTCTAAAACTCATTTAGTTAAAAGATAAGGTAAATATTAAAATCCCGCATCAGGTACGTCGAAACCACTCGCATAAGGATGGGCGAACCCATTCGTCATGCGAATTGGTTATTTTAGGCAACCGAACCAATTTGGTTGAAGATTATGCCTAATAGTGTTTTCCTTCCTCGATTTTCTCTTAATTACACATTTTGCCCGTAGAATTTCATCCCAAATTTGAAAGCTCATAAAATTTCATCTGAATCTCGAATTGGGATTGTCATTTCTTCTAGCATGCTCGTGAATTCGAAATCTTCAACTTTTCAGTAGGATCCCCCTTTGGATTCCGACTGAAAAATTACAAAATTTCCCTTGACTTCCCTTTCTTTTGATTCTTTCACCATTTCAGTTTTCCTTTCACATCCACTTGCACAAAATGCACGCAAAACAAGAGAGAAACACACAAAACATGAAACAATTGCCAAAAAGGGTTATTAACATAAATATGGGATACATTCGGTCTAAATGCACTACATGGTATCGTAAAAATACTAAAATTAAGCGGATAAATATGGAATATATATGCCTAATCAAATACCCCTAACTTAGAACGTTGCTCATCCCGAGAAATGTAAAATAAAAAAAGCATGTATAAATCGACTTCTAAACAACTAATGTGATATGATACCTCTTTTACGGGTTAGCGATTACATTTAGCATAAATAACAAGTCATCAAATCCTTAGGTTACCCTAGTAGGATGAATGGTGTCTCACGAGGGTTTGTAGCAAATTTACCTGCAAAGTTCATTTTTGCATAACTGAGTGAAAATATCATCATAATTAGAAACCGTACAATTTAAATTCTAAAAAAAATAACCACATCAATTTTTTATTCTATAAATATCAATACATACTGTGTGTGTGTATGTGTGTGTGTGTGGGTGCAAAGACAAAAATTAAACTGCAAACTTCCATTGATTGATCATTACGTTACTTTATGAAGATTCCCTTTGAATCTCACAAATGAATCACTCGAATTATGATTATTTTCTCTCGATGTTCATGATATTAAGAGTAAGTGTAATGGAACACTAGTTCATACACAATATTTTAAAGAAGAAAATATCTAGGGTGAAAAGATATTATAAAGAAGAACACCCTTCTTTATTTGCACCATTTTGTTTATTTATTATCTTTTCTTGTCTCATATCTCCACGCAGTAATTAATTTCATTAATCAGACTCAGTTGGGACTTTTTTGGATCAACTTGTTTTGGGGAAAAATTGGAAAGTTTGGGAATTTCAGAGGTTGAAAATTTACTTGGGATGTCCATTGGCACTTTTTGGGCATTTGCTCGTTCTCTCTTCGTTTTCCTTCTATTTTTCATATTTTCTCATTTTTTTTTCATGTTATATTTTTATTTGAGTATTTTTTTTCTATTTTTTGTCGCTTTTAATATACCATTTGGGCTTAATGATGAATTTTTCGATTTTCACAACACCTAGTCAATTGAGTTTTTCCGGCTGACAAAGGAAAAGGTATATAGATTTTTAGGCTCAAATGGCCATGCAAAAGGACAAATTTTTTATAGTCTTTTATTGTTAATATTTTTGGCTAAACAAACGATGGCCCAACTTCATTAATCTGAATTACTATGTACATTACCATATGGGTCTCGAGATGAATTTTAATTTTGAGACATTTTTAGCACGTTTTCAAAACATTAGTTCACTTGTTTTCCGTAACCAATCAAATCAATGATTTAGAGATCAACAAGGACTTTTTATCACTCAAAAGAACTTTCGAGTTAAATATTAACTCATATTGATTTAATTAATCGGAAAAAGTGATTGGCTCAAAAATCTCACCGGGTTAAAAAAACTCCACACTCATTCGTTAAGTCGTCAATTTTTGCTCAATTTTCGTTTTTTGGTCAATTTTGGCTTTGTGCATTAGATTTTTACAAATTGAGACTTCAGACCAAAAATTTAGTGATATTTTTGAATATTTCAAATTATATTTTTTTTGAAGAAAAATATTTTTTGGGTCTTTTCGTTGTCCATTTTTTGTTTTTGGAAATTTCTGAAGTTTTCAATTTTTTTGGGCATTTTAAAATATGTGATGTTTGAAAGATGCACGGTGAAACACCCCGTAATTTTGAGGATTTAATATTTAATTATTTTTGGGAGTTATAAAAATATTTAAATTGGAGAAACTTAAATTTATGATTTGGAGAATTTATTTGAGTGGGAAGAATTATTTATAATTTGGGACTTTAAGTTTAATTGTCTGAATTAATGTGTCTCGCATTTTGAGGTTGAAATTCGAAAATGACAAAAAGTATTTCGGATGACAATTCTGAGTGCGCGATTGAGTCCGGATGGGTTGAGATAGTCAGAAAAGAGTGACCAATTTCTACTCCCCAATTCTCCTCTAAAATTCGTCCCAACAATGTTTTAAGGTCTCTAATCAATCCTAAACATATTATAATCACATATTAACGTGTTTTAAGGGAATAATTCATCCTAAACATCACCAAATCACAAGTCTCATCACTTTTCCCCAATTTTTCAAGAACATAAACCCTAAGATTATAAATCATCAATTTCCAGAAATAAATCCGTTTTTATAACACATAAACTTATAATTCTCTTAATTCGATCTTCCAATAACATTTCTACATGCAAACCTATCTCCAAAATTTATTAACAACTCCAGTTTCATGGGTTTTCAATTATCTCCCAATTAATTATGATTATTGAATAGTCTAAGCATGGAAGAAGCATTTATTGCATAAAAACGTAAATTAAACCACTTGCCTTGATTCAATCTCAGATTTTGATGACGATTTGATGAAGCTCTCTCTCTCTCCAAGCTTTTCTCCTCTATCTCTCTATTTCCAAGCTTTCTTCTCCAATAACTATGGTGGCTAGGGTTTGTTTTGGGAAAATATTAGAAACCTAAATTCTAATAACATACGTAGCCTATTGGGTTAACATGGGTTGGTTAGTGGGTAAAATCCACATCAGATATAATTTACTAATTTTCGTCACTTTTAATTCCCAAAATTACAAAATTACCAAAATACCCTTTATGTTGCCGGTATGGCCTAAAAATACCCCGGGACCCAAACTAAACTCCCGGCTAGTGTTTTCTGACTATCTCGACCCTTCCGGACGCGTTGGCATACTCAAAACCACCATACGGTTAATAGAATTTAAATTCACTTTTATGATTAAAATAATTATATCCTGACGCGACTGTCTCACGCGTCCCAATAAAATGTCCAAATTGCCGTATATCAATCTCACGACAAATTTCATAATTCAATATTCATATATCATCATATATACTCAATATAGTAAAATACCAACTCACATCTCGCTAGTATTTTATCCGGATTAATTCCCAATTAATTCTCATTAAATTAATTAATCCCAAAATAAATATCTCCAAAAATACGGGGTATTACAGAAGTGTGGAACGGCAGTTAACACAAATTCTTAACCTAGGGTTTGAGAGGGAATTTAGGGGAAAGCAAATCAAGAGCCAATTAAGGAGTTTTGGAGTCAAATTAAGGGACTACACCGACGGATCGGACTCTACGAACAATTCCAGGCAAGTGATTAACTGTTGTGATTCCTAAATTGATGATAATAAATTTATATCATAGTGTGTGTATATGAAATTTTGTTTTGGGTGTGTAACCATAATTAAAATTGGGTTTTTCTGAATTTAGAGTAATGGGCAGATTGAATTACTCAATAAATGTTAAGTTATGATTTGGGACTGTTAAGATTAAATTGTAGAGTGGATTACAATATATATTAGTGATTAAATGGACTAAATATGGTGGGGTTAGATTTGGTAGAACGAGACCCGGGTGGAAAGCCCAAATCGAATATACTGAGGATTTTGTATAAATTTGTTGATGGATTAAGATCTCTAGGGTGTTTAGAACCTTTTCTTGTGTGGAAAATACGTTGGTTGGGATTTGGATAAGGGTTTGGGAAGAAACAAAATCTTTAAGGTTCGTTAACGGCTGAAACAGCTAGCCGGAGAAGATGATCACCTGTTCGATCGATCGATCGACCCAGGGGGATCGATCGATAGACGGTCCCAGGATTTTGACAGTTTCGTCAGTTTTATGTATAAAGAGAAATTTTAGTTTAGATTTCCCCCCCACTTGCTATGTAGTGATAAATTCATATGTGGTATATATTCCTTAATAATTATAGGGTGATATAATTGGGTTTAGGAGGGTGAAAATTGTATGTCATGAGATGAACGAATTTTGGAAAATAATTCATAAGTATTGGTTTTGTGCTGAGAAAAAATATTCAGGTACTGTAGTTGGGTGACACTACATTAGTAAAGGAATTGAGGTGAAATAAAATTAGTTATGGGGAAAAATATAGACTTTGGAAAATATTAAGTTATGGGCCAAGTGAGCGATTCCGGATATAATGGTTGGGCGACACCAAGTAATAAATTAAGGATGTCGTAATTAATTAAATTAGAGTCGGACTGTAGACTCGGTAAGGTAATAAATTAATTAATGTGAATTTAATTAAATGAGAATCGAATCATAAACTTGGGCAAATTTCATATAAATTAATGTGTAGAGTATTTATATAAGAGTCGGACCATAGACTCGGGGAAAATATTATATTAATTGAGGTGTGAATTAAATATATTAGAGTCGGACCACGGACTCGGGAAGATGATAAATTATTAAGTGAGAAAATTAATTAAGTGAGTTGGGACGAGACTCAGAAAATTTCAGGCTAGTGTTATGGATCTTTAAGTACACGGTAAAGCCGGGGTTTATATTATATAGATACGGCGTAGTGATTGTATATATGTGTATTTATTGTGTGTGCTATTGAATATCAGTGATTATATATTTATTTAATTTATATACTCTAGTGCTATCAAGGGAGGTTCCGCGATGTGGGTGAATCCCCTAGCTTGAGTAGTAGGGTGAGTATATCCCCAGGTCATAGCGTCCGGTATATGGGTGAGGGGCTTATCTCACTTTCAGGGAAGGAATATGACTGCCTCCACTTCGGTTATGTTTTAGGCCAGGTTGGTGAGCGATTCCAACTTGGGTAACTAGGTTATGTGAGCACACCTAGTGAGATAGCACTTTAGAGGGAATCATCCGGCGAGGGTATACTTAGAGGGATGGGTAGACTTACGATATATGTGTGGATGTTTTAGTAAAGGTACGTATATAATGGTATTAAATATTATATGCGGGTAATAATACAGTGTGTGATGTATTTCCTTTATATAACTTGTGACACAGTTATATGCTATTATTTAAGAAGGAATTAATTAAGTTAATTGGTGAGACAACTTATAATTCATGAATAATTATACTCGGGTTAGAGTACTATGGCAAGGGAAGGTTATACCATGACTAGTTGTACGGGGTAGTACAACTAGGTTGGGTTAAGGTAACCGTTAGGTGTACACAATAGTGGAGGGGTGAGAATGTCCTCAAGAGAGTGCGACACTAACTTAAATATGAAGCGCATTCATGGATTTTAAATTACTGCAGTTAATTCACTTGCTATATATTTTCAAAATGTTTTGGGTTCTAACCCTTGCTATAAAACTATTTTCAAAACCTTTTAGGTATCCAGCCACGGGGACGCCATGATTGATATTCTATTCCAGGGATACGAAGATGCGACATATGTTTCTAGTAGGAGTTTTGATTAGACGCATTGTTTATTCATTCCTAGAGTAGGAATCATTTATGACTTTCAGTTTTATTTAGGGCTTGTCGCCCAGTCTTCTCAGTATAGTTTTTAGATGTATGTATTCAGGTGTTGGATGGTTGTATTGGATTATTCGCTTTGGTGGCCGATGGTTTATTCGGCAAATTATTTAATTAATTATTCAGTTGAGTTTTATTCAGTTGTGTGAATGGTTTATATTTATTTCCGCATGCACTATTTTGTTTAATTAAAAAGTTAAAATTTGGCACCATCTTTTGGAATACTAGGTGGCTAGTAAGTTTTACAAAGTTTTCGACAGTGATGCTAAGGATGAACCAATTCGGATTCCTATTTTAATTTGGTATATGACTGATCACACGATATTTTATTAGGCGGGGTGTCACACATGGGTACCACTATTAGCTTAGACTTTTACATTGTTCTCAATCAAAATAACTAAAATCTAAATAAGAAAAGAATAGTGCGAAAATAAAATGAACAAATATTAAAATGTAGTGGATAATAAAAACTCAAATAACATAACATTAAGCAAGAGAGCAAGATTACATGGTTTCTTTGAAAAATACAACAATGAAAGCAATGAAACTACATAACAAAAGAAACAAGTCCACCAAAGCTAATGTGAGGAACCAGGGGCATTTGGGTCGCGGGCGTATGGGTCATAATAATAATCTGGCAATTGCGCATCCGGACCCATATTCAAACGATACATGTTCACTTGAAGCCACATGATCATACTCATATCGCGTCGATAGTCACTTTGATCCACCTGCTAGTCCTCTCTATACATGATGATGAATCTGTCGAGGCGAGTATCCAGATGGTCCATACAGATATTAATTACCACCATATTATAAGCATATTTAACAAACTCTTCCTCATAGTCAGGGTCGGCCTTTTCTTTGTCGCCTTAGGCCTCCTCCCAACTTCTTCGTTAGCATTTTCTTCTTCGTCATGTCCCTCCTCCATTTTGATGTCCTAACGAATAAGTGGGGGAGGAGTTTGCACATTCCATATTTTGATGGTGTTCCGCTCAATGGAAGTAGAGTTACTGGTCTTGGGCTCACGTGCGACGCGGCCCCATCCGGTGACTGAATAATCGGAGCAAAGCGAACATATAAAGCACGCATAAGGAAGATACTGAAATTTCCCTTCTTGATTATCTCAATTTTGAGACTTTATTTTTATTTTCTACAACATTTTGTGTGTGCCCTTTAGATATATTATTTTTATTGTCATTTTGAATTTACTAAAAAAATTATACATTTATGTACATAAATATTTTCATAATATTTTAAAAATATTTTTTTATTTTTCGTTTGTATTTTTTTAAAATTTGTTTTCAATTGTTTAAACATTTTTATAAATAAGTAAAAATCAATTTTGTTTGTTAAAAGGTTTGAATATAAATTAAATGGCTGTGATTTCGTGTGTGGTTTTGAATGGTTGAGATTGTGCCATTTTGTGTTTCTTTGGTTGATCCAAGTCTTGCCATTTCATCCAATGGGAGGATCTTCCTTTGTCTTCGTGAGTTCATCACGTGAAGACTATCGACCGTTGGAGTTGGTTTGACACTTTTCTCACTAGTTTTATTGTTTCCCTTTCATTCCCCAGCCGCCTATGGTGAAGTACATCAATACCCTTAATATTGTTGGGTATTTCTCTTCTACCAAGCCTTTATCTCGAGAGTTTTTTCTTTGTATAAATTAAAAGCGATGGGTCATTCGGTTTAGGTTTTTTCTTTGAAAAAAAAGCCAACCGCTATTCTGCACTACTCTCTACTCTCTACTCTCTACTCTCTACTCTCTCTCTCTCCCCCTCTTCGATCAATGTTTCGGTTTTATGAGAAACCTTTGTGGTTTAGAGATTTTCTACACCTATTATGTTCGTTTGCTTCCCGATTTTGGCCCCCTTCTTAAACCTCTAGTATCAAGATTTTAGTTCTTGATCTTAAATGTTCTTCGAGTTTTGGGGGTTTCTCGGTTTAAAGTTGAGCGGTGGCGGTGGCTTTGTTTGAATAAATGTCATTCTAATTCAAATCTTTGCCTTATGCCATTGAGGTCGCCTTGCTTCTTGAATCGACGGCCTGATCTTAGTGTGGCATTTTTTCTCGATCTTTTCTGCCGAAGCCTCTTTAGGCTTGATTTGTGAGACTCTTTTTATTTCTCTTTCTCTCTCTCTCTCTCTCTCTCTCTCTCTCTCTCTCTCTCTCTCTCTCTCTCTCTCTCTCTCTCTCTATCTATCTATCTATCTATCTATCTATCTATCTATCTATCTATCTATCTATCTATCTATCTATCTATATATATATATATATATATTCTTCTATATATATATATACTAGTATATGCCCGCGCCTGAAGGCACAACGGAAATTTTCAAAGTACGTAATCATAAAAGGACAAATATTTCGTTCCCTTATTTCTTACGAAGACACCACCACCGTCCATTAATTTGAAGTATAATATTTCATACACTCCATCAATAGTTATAGAGGGAAAATAAAGAATATGCAGAAGTATATACTAAATTCGTCGAACAAATTCACATATAACATCAAATATACAATATTAATTTTTATTTTTTTTAAAAATGGGCATAATCTTCTTTATTTATTGGACTATCCACCCTGCTTGAGGGTTAACAATCAATCGAATAATATTCAAATCAAACAAAACAAAAATAATAAAAAATTTAGATATCCAGACTCTTGTAGGAAAACTCAGGCGTGTATGTATTGATGATCATCGACTCTGAACTTATGTTGATGGTTGGAATTATATGATGAGGCACCGACGATCGAAATACAAGTACACAACAAACCATTATTGTTAAAAGAATATTAAAGTATTAAAAAGAAGGCTCGTGTCTTCAAATGTAAAATATTTTGATCTACCGAAAAATGTTTAGTTACATCTCCCTCCTGCATGTATAATTGAAGATCACCTGCGAATATCATGAATATTATGATTACTGAACTATATGAATGAGTAAAGTACCTGATAATTTTCATTATTCTTATTAAACAACATCACTCAAGACAAATTTGCACAATAAAAAAAGTAAATGGAATTGTGAATACCAAAAATTCATTATAAAAATAAAGGTTAGATGTGGGAGATGATAAAGAAGTGAATTCATTGCAAAAATAATATATTAGATTTTGTCTATAATTTGTACAATAGGATACTCAACTATTCTAGCATCATATTCACTCACCAAACCTTCTTTTCAATAGTACACTTAATCTTCAATTAGTCATAAAGAGTACAAAAACACCAGACAACTTTTAATATAGTTAACATTTCATTTGAGGAATAATAAATCAAAAGAAAATAAAAGGTATCAAAATTGAATCCACAACTATTTACTTTAACAGTTTGAAAAACTATTTGTGAAAAATGAAATCGTTAACGGAGGAATAAGGAGAGTTGCATACATACAACAGAGGTACTTCTAGAATTAATCCTTGAAATATTATGAGAGAAAAGTAAATTTTACCTTGTTGGGCTATCCCCATTTGTATCTCCAATGTGCTAGAATATGCCCACTCAGGAGACAAATCACATTACAAAACTATTAGATATTCTACTCGTGGCAGAGATAGATAACTGATTAGAGCAATAATATCTGACATACTCAAGGCTGCTATATGTGTGTCGCTACTTCCAGGCGATGCTTGCTGCTAACAGGGGCAGCTACTTGCTGCTAGTAGCTGCAGCTGCTTCCAGGCGATGCTCGTTTTCGACGGGGAGAGGGGAGGGAGGGAGAGAATAGGAGAGGGGAGGGAGAGGGGAGTGAAGGAGAGAATAAGGTATCGAAGATTCATTCGTAAAATATATTTTGGATGCATTAATCACCCCTTTTCATTAATCCATTGAATCACCCTTTTTCACCTTTACTCATCTTCAACATATATTTTGGATGTGCATGCCACACCCCAAACCCAATATCCATACTAATCATTTCTTATTAGAATAATTAGATCATAATCTTGAACCCATTGGAAATATAATTCATTTATCAATATTTTCCTACATAATGTGCACAATGAACATAATATTATTCTTATTCCATACCGAAATCAATATCAGAGTCGTAATTAAGCAGGCATACAATAATGTGATTAACTATGATCAACTCAATTCATGTTAACTCAATATATACAATATGTGAGTGTATTAAAACTTTAGTGTGCCAATGACAAAACCCCCATGTCTAATCCCCAGCTCTTTTCTAACGGTGCAAGTCTCAAATCACTGATCATATAAAATCCTAGTTGGCAGCTTATGACCCTAAAAATGTCAAAATATAAACCATAAGCATTAAGCTTAGTGAGGTACTCATTCCCTGAAATGAAATAACAGTTTTATATCAAATCTGTGGATATTAATCCAACCAATCCTTCCATACAATGAATTAACAGTTACATATCAAATATGTGGATATTAATCCAACCAATCCTGCCATATAATGAATTAACAGTTATATATCAAATATGTGGATATTAAATCCAACGAATCCTGCCATACAATGAATTAACACTTCTATATCAAATCTATGAATATTAAATCCAATTAATCCTACTCGTTGGCACTAACAAATCTGGGACCATAAGGCCCAAATAATTTTGCCCATTGGCAATGATAATTCAGCCCATCGGCAATAGTAATTCTTCCCATTGGCAATAAGAAGTCTGCCCATTGGCAATAGTAATTCTTCCCATTGGAAATAATAAGTCTATCCATTGGCAATAATAATTCTGCCCATTGGCAATAATAAGTCTGTCCATTGGCAATAAAAAATACTGGAACATAAGTTCCAACAAATCATTGGATCTTTGTCCAATTCCAATCCTGGATCATAAGACCCAAACAAATCCTGGATATTTTAATATCCAAACAAATCCTGAATACCGAAGTATTCAAACCAATACTGGATCATGAGACCCAAACAAATCCTAGATATTTTAATATCCAAACAAATCCTGAATACCGAAGTATTCAAATAAATCCGCTCAAAGAGCTATATTCATATTTATATATGAAACAAATCATAAGTACACTCACCTTGACAGTTTAACTGGTTTTTCCCTTGCCTTTATCCGGTACTTTTTCAATCAGATCTTCTTCCCTTCCTATCATTCTTAAAATATTACTATCATCATAAGAATCTCAATAATCTAAAGAATGATTTAAACATAATTTAATCCATAAGCATCACATGATTCTATTCAAATCATTTGTCACAAATGAAGTTTCATCCAAATTCATGTTAATATAATTGTCATATCCAAATCATAGACCAAACATATATTAATTTATTCTTGGTAATTCAATCCTTATCATATTAGTATTCCAATAAAAAAGATGGTACATCATTTCAAGTATCCTAGAGCAAGATATGCCCATTTCTTTACCACATAACAAATCTGCCCTATAGGCTCTTTTATCGTTCATTCAACTTCCAGGAATTTTCATAATTTTTTTACGTCATAAATTTATATGATATTTCACCCAACATCAGTAAACATATTTAACAATACAAGATTAAAATTTCATAATTTTCAGAGTTCATTTTCTATGTCAAGTAAGACATCAAACATATGGTATGCATACTTTCACCCATGGGGCAGATTTCATACCCAAATTTAAACTCTCACAAAAGACTCATTTCTTGGTATTTTCACATTATGTTTAGATATGTCATACATATATGAGTCCAGGTTAATCTTCAATTAGAATCAATCAATTTCAATAAGTATACAAAAAATATGATAGTTTGAATACACAAGGTTTCTAAACAAGGCAATTTCAAGGGTTTACACATTCAAGTTTGCTTAAACATGCATCTATCCATGAGTACACATCAAGACATGGAATTTCAATAAACAAATGATCATTTATTTCATTTAAATCAGCAATACAAAAAAATCAAATAGGATTTATGGATGGAATCACCTTAGGGGCTTTTATGTAATTTATCTATGAATTTTTCTTCAATTTCTCCTCACACTTTCTTCCTAGACTTCAAAACTCTCTTTCCTTAAGTTAAAACTCTTCCATGGATGAAATATGCTGAAGGGAGAGCATAATTCAAGGGTTTTAAGTCGTCATAAGTCCACCCCACTTGGTCCAATCAAAATATAACATGTGGTGCCATATAAGACAACATATCATTTAAGGCTAAATGACTACTCTACCCCCTGTTCGTAAAAAGATGATATATTCTCACTCGAATGTCCGTTTGATGCACTGTTTATTGTGTTACAAACCTAACTCATATCGTTACAACTATCTAGTTTATACCTAAAGTCAATTGTTATGTCGTAAAGGTCAAAACTAGTCTTAATCATGAACATTCCTACCGAAAACTTCAAAATTTCATATTTGTAACTAATTCGATATTTCATGCTTTATGAAGGTAGGATTAGACTAAACATAATGACTTAACATTATATACATTAATAACATATTATTCATATCACATAAGTTCATCATGATTTAAACATAATTTATCATAATTATATCCGGGTTGTCACAATGCAAGTCAATAAAAAAAAAAAGGTAAAATAATAACAGTTATAATGACCTGTTAGCTGGAAGGAAGCTTCAGCACAATAGCATGGATCGACCCGAGGTTGCTACTACCATGTCCCTAGCCATTCTTACTCTTCTTTGTTGTCTGCTTATGCTCCTCTCGTAGCCCTGCATTTATGTTCGCTCTTTTCCCATTGTTGAGACAGATAGCAGAAATATAAAGGAAAGAGAGATGTCAAAACAGATAGAGAAACACAATGCATCTAAAATCTCATAATTATCTCAATTAATCACCTTGAAAAGGAAGAGTAAAAGAGATAGGTTCGGAGGTTCTGAGTATTTTCAAAATCCATCTGGTCCAATCCTCTTCTTTAATTAAAAATGCAGTTAAATGGGAGAAACCAAATATAAGGGATATATGTGATGCCAAATAAAATTAACATACCAAAATAAAGGAAACAATAGATTTGAAAGGGATAGGATTCATTTCAAAATACTATGAAAAAATAAAGCCTCCAACCATGGGAGATTAGTAGTGTATATTAGTGTTTGATAAACATAAATTAATCACGCTCGCAATTGTACATATTTAAAATTACCCATGCTGAGGACTATTGGTTCAACAGTTAAGTGATGGTGGTTTTTGGTGTGGTTTTCGGTGTCAATGCCTCAAATGTACAACAAAGAGTTCTCATCAAAACATTAACGCTGCAACCAGCCTTCAATTTTCTCCCAATTTAGTGTGCGCTCTTCAATCCATTAACGTTGTAGCCTATCCAAATAGGATCCCTAACAAAACTCACCATGAATCCTCTTTCCCCTTCTCTTTATCACAAACTTGCTCTGTTCGTTTTCTCTTCTGGAAAAGAACAAATAATGTAAAGAGTTGGGTAGAGAAAGTAAATTTTGTCGTGGATATACCTCTTTAAGAATCATCTCAAGTTCTGATTCAACGCGGATCATAATACCGGTGTTGATCCTACGTGTGCCTTCAATCTGTGAACAGAAGGAGCGTAAATTCTATGAAAGCCTCTTGATATAGTAACATAAGGAGAAAGTAGAATGTAGGAAGTCTATTTTTGGAGGGTGTTTTTTTACTTACGTTGGAAAATGTTGGTGTGTTATCCATGTCTAAATCAACTAACCTGACCGTCCATAGGTCCTATTAAAAATCGCAAAATGAGAAGATGTGTAGTAATAATATTACCTATAAATCAAATAAATCAATCTCCAAAGTAGGTCACTTACTTAGTTCAATCTCCAAAGTAGTGTTTTGAGCTTAAGGGATGCTCTGAGTCTTGAAAAAAATTTAGATGCAAGAAAATTTTGGAATGTATAAATATTTATTGCTATGATGATAATAACTTTTATAATAGTGAAAGTACCCATAATCCAAACACAAACATAAATAGACAATAAAAACACCAGTGATAGCAAAAACATAAAGAAAAATACACAACGATACATTGATGTGAATCAACTCCAAATGAACATTGTGATACCACTGAAGTAGCTCCAAATGAGCATTGTGATGTTTTTCAACTCATAAACAACGAAGTAGCTCCAAATGAACATTATGATACCAATGAAGTAGATCCAAATGTAACATTGATGTGAATAAACTCATAAACAACCCAAAGTGAAAAACTTTACACCTCATCAACTCATAAATAACAAATCATAAATAAGACATACAAAAAGAGTGGAAAATAACCAAGAGTGTTATTTTTCAACTCATAAACAACGAAGTAGCTCCAAATGAACATTGTGATAACCAATGAAGTAGCTCCAAATATAACACTGATGTGAATCAACTCATAAACAACCCAAAGTAAAAAACATGATTAAATAAGCATAAATAAAACATAAACAACAGAGAATACCTGATTTCCTTTTGTACCTGATTTTTGCAACATACAAAAAAATAGCTCCAAATGTAACATTGATGTAAATCAACTCATAAAGAATCCAAAGTGAAATACACGATTAAAAAAGAATAAATAAAACATGAACAACATAGAATACTGGATTTTCTTTTGTACCTGATTTTTGCAACCAACAAAAAAAGAATAAACAAAACCACCATTAGCAAAGAGCATCAGATCCTAAAATTGGAATAAAAAAAAACATAAACAACATATAATACCTGATTTTCTTTTGTACCTGATTTTTGAAACCTACAAAAAAAAGAATAAATAAAACCTCCATTACCAAAGAGTATAAGATCCTAAAATTGGAACAAAAAAAAATGCACTTGTGCGTGTATGATATGATTAGAGGGTGGATCTGAGGGGGGAGGTAAGCCCAGAGGTGGTGGAGCAGAGGGCGGCGGCGTGGGAGAGATAGAGGTGGTGTGAGTGGCGGCTTGAGCTTATGGGGGTGAGTGTGGAATGGGAGAGATCCGAAATGGGAAGCGGCTAGGGTTTCTTTGGGGAAGAGAATGAGGAGACAGGATGTGAGAGAGAGGGGGCACGTGTTGTGGAAGCTTGTGAGATAAGATGGTGTAATCTCAACCCCAATTTATACACATGGCTAAATGTAGACCCTTTGATTACTTTGATAAACACAAACATAAGATGAATAGTAAAACACCACTGTCCCATATATATATATATATATATTGATTTGGCTGTCTGGGTACTATTTTTGGGTCGAATCTAAATAGACTTTAGGTTGCTAGATAAAAAGGACCTAACTAAAATTTTCAAGGTTAGATATGTTTTAAACTTTGACTCTTTGTTCTTAGTTTAAAACCAATCTAATTTTTAAAGTAATCTGGTAATAATTTTTAAGGACTTGTGTGTGTTTAAACCCCTTATTCAGATATAGTTTTGTTTGTGTATTCAGATCTATGTTGTGTTGACACGTGTGTGTTGACTCATGTTTGGATTGTGAAAAAACCTATTTCATTATAGTTTTTGGGAGTGTTTCTTTGACAACTGTTCCTGCTTTAAGTTATTAATCATAACTGTTATTTTTGTTAACTAAAACTAGATAAAACTTGGTGTGTGTGTTTAATCGCATTTTATAAACAAAATAATTTTTATGTACTGATTAAAATAAACCTTATAATTAATTAAGTGTGTTGCACAACTTCATTGGTTTCCTGGTATTGGGTGTGTTGTTGTGTGTGAGTTATAGTTGCTATTACCTGGGTGTTATTGGGTTGACTGATTGTCAGTCAAGTTGGGTTGTATTTAGACTAGGCTGGGTGTACGACTTGTATTTTCTTAGTTAAAATCATTATAAACTAGTGGATTGTAATTTCTAATTAATAATTGGTAATAGTTGACTTGGGTGTGTGAGTTGTCTTGGGGCTAAAGGACATGGGGTTTTCCATTATGGTGGTATACTATCAATTTCAGCTTTACCTCATCCCATTCAAAATTATATGATTTCAGCAACTTCATCACAAATATTTTTTCTAATTGTGTGTGTGTACAATAGTTTCACTCAAGGTTTTAAACTGAAATTAAAAGAGTTAGAGTTTCATTTATTAACTAAAACACGTTAGGGTGTTTTGGTTATTTCAAGTGGTATCAGAGTATCATAACTCACTTTTTAAAATTTTTATTTTGCAAAGATCTTGAACTCTTTTATTTTTAAATAATCAATCTTTCATTATGGGTGACCATAATGGGTCTTCCGTACATCCTACCGTGTTTGATGGTGACAACTTTGCTTACTGGAAAGTAATAATTGGTGCATGCCTCCAACACTTGAGAGAAGAAGTATAGGATATGGTTGAAGCTAGTTTTTTTGCCCCTACTAAACCTAGTAATGACGATGCTAAAATTTTTGTTCGAAAACCCGTTTCAGAATGGTCTAAAGAGGAAACGTTATGCTCTCAGTATAATAACAAAGGCAGAAATGCTATTTTCCAAGCGATGGGTGCAACTGAATTTAAAAGAATTTCATCTTGCACTACATCTAAAGAGGCTTGGGAGATTCTTACAACTACCCATGAAGGAGACTCTAGAGTTAAAAGAATTAAGTCCCAAATGGTAGTTAGACAATATGATTCTCTTTATATGAAAGATGATGATAAATTTGATTATTTTTTATTTAAAATTGCAAGACGTTGTAAATCAATCTCATGCTAATGGTGTTATTTATGCCGACTCTGAAATATGTGATAAAATATTTAGGTCGCTTCCTAAGAGTTTTGAATTAATTGCTCACACTATAGCTGATAATTTGGTGTAATACCCCGTATTTTTACGCATATTTATTTTATTATGAAATTATGGAAATTCGGATTAATTAATTTAAAGGGAGAAAATTTAATTTATAATTAATCTGATTTAATGGTAATAATTACTAACGTGACGAGAGTTAGTTGTTATCGAAAATAATTATGTTGAAATCATATTGAGTAATAACTATGTTGAACATTCCATAGTAAATAACGTAATAGATGGTCTCAGAAATAACAATATACCCGGGGATGAGATATACGGTAGTTAAGACGTAGTAAATAACGTAATAGATGGTTTCAAAAATAATAATATTGTTGGGGACGAGATACATGGCAATGAAGATATAATTATTTGGGACACGCGTATGAGTCGCGTCACTATTATATATTTGAGGGTTAAAAAGGTAAATTATTTTTATATAACTTGAATGACTATTTTGAGTGCACTAGTGTGTTCGGAAAGGTCAAAATAGTCATAAAACACTACTCGGGTGTTTTAATTGGAGTCCAGGGCATTTTAGCCCAAAATGACACCCGGCGGGGTATTTTAGTCTTTTAGGATTTTTGAGTGATTAAATGGACGAAAACATGATTAAAATAGGAACATCGAGGGTTAGTGGTATGTCAGTTGCAGCCTACATGAGAAAGAGAGAGAGAGAGAGGGAGAACCAAGGAGGAAGGAGACCCATTGGAGAACAAAGCCAAAAGTTGGAGATTTCTCACAAATAGTTACACCAAAGTGTAGATCGCGACGAGAGGATCAACCACATACAAAATTCAATTAGAAAATTCAAAGTCCATACAAAGGAAAGTGTTTATCTTGCTCCTCTTTTAGCAAATATTGTTCCCGTTGATTTAGATTAAATGGTATAAACTTGTTGCAATGAAAATTTAGGGTTAATTAGACTGATTTGTAAAGAAACCTTGTGAATTGGAACTGGGTTTGCTTGTAGAGGATCTTCCCTTATTAGGACTGCAAAATTTAGTAACTATATGTTGAAATCATGAAATTTATTGAGGGTTTTGAAGGTTTAAAAATTATGGGTTCATATTAAAGAGATTTATTAGAAATTGAAGAAATTATTGAATTCCATTTGAGTATATAAGGATTTGACCTCTAATTTGTATTAGAAAGTGTGGGTACCCAAAATTTAGAACCATGGGCCCGAACGAGTAGCCCAATCCTGGAGGCCCAAAGTTCGAGCCCCTCATCTCTTATATTGATCCAGTCTCCCCCACGTTTCCACAATTGGAAGTTATACGGGAGATGGAAAACGTGGAGAAATCCATCACATCCACTTACCTACATATACATGTATATATTAGACCTTAGGTCCGGGGCAAAAGGACAAGTTGTATTTTCTGTAATTACTCTCCGGAGTGTATAAAAATAATATCAACTGCACCACCGTGGACGTAGGCACATCCTTGCTGAACCACGTACATCCTTTGTTGTGTGATTGGCATCTTATATTCCTTGTTCTTTATTGATAATTGCTTCTCTCGTATTTATTTGTGTTGCATAATAATTGCCTCCACAATTGGCGCCGTCTGTGGGAAGTGTTCATCTTTCCCTGAGAAGAGCCCACGTTAAGAAAGGAGTTTAAGATGTCTGGTCACAACATCAATGCTCCCCAAGCAGGAGATATTAAAGAGCCACCTGCTCCTCGCAGGATTAGGTCTGAAGTCCGACGTTCAGATCAGAGAGCTCACCTGGAAAGACTAGCCTCAGAAGAAAGTCAGGGACCAGTGAGGTCTACGCAAATATCCAGGTTGATTGATGCGTACGAGGCAAGGCTCCACGAGCAGAGGGAGTCTTTTCGCTGATACGAGGCTGAGAATGCTCGCTTGAAAAGAAGACTGGAAAGACTGGAGAAAGAGCTTCGTCCTGATAACAGGTGATGCCCATATCGCACTCCTAGCCCTCAGGAGAGAAAATCTCGCAGTCGAGGAAGGAGCCCTAGGCGAGAATCTCAAAGGGAAGAAGGAGGCGAGTCAGACGATGACCTCCGCGAATAGCTGCGAAGAGATCGTCGCTACCAGAGCCCTGCTCGCAGCGACGAGAACATAAGAAATATGGTCCGCAGGGAGATGGACCAGCATCCCGCTCACCACGGAACAAGATCAACCATAGAACTCGCGAGGCGAGCTCTCAAAACCCAGATGAAGTCACTTTTCACAAGAGCAATCGAAGAGGAGGAAGCTCCCAAGAAATTTGCCATTCCAAGGTTCAAAATTTACGACGGAAAAACTGATCCCATCGATCACGTCAGGCAATACCGACAGGCCATGACTCTCTGGAGTCACCGAGATGCCCTGATGTGCCGCATTTTTCTCTCGAGCCTTCATGATGTAGCACAGAAGTGGTTCAAAAGGCTCCCCCACCGGTCGATCAAGAATTTCAAATCCCTAGCCGAACTTTTTATGGCCCGATTCATTACCAGTAGATCCCATCCCAAAAGGATGGATGCTCTGCTAACAATGAAGAAAATGCCTCAAGAGACCCTCCGAGATTACGCAAAGAGGTACTGGGATTTATTCAATGAGATCGAGGACTGCGCGAAGGAAGTGGCAGTGGCCTCCTTCAAAATTGGGCTCCCTAGTTCTTCCCTCCTCTACCAGTCCCTGACGAAGAAGGAAGCTATGACTATTGACGACCTAATGGCCCGAATCGGGAAATACGCAAAGGTGGAAGATGTCACCCGCCCTAATACAGGAGAAAATGGTCGATCTAAGCTCACTACCAAGGTAGGTGAGAAAATTGAGAACCAGAGGAAATGAGGAATGAACGGAGGCAAAAATGGCTCCAAGAATGGAGGGAACCATGGCACGTCGAAAGTATTCCAGGCAGTCAACACCATCTTCAAAGAAAAAATTTACAAGATTATCGCGAAGATAAAAGATGAGCCATTAATCAAGTGGCCCAGGAAAATGGGAGGCGATCCCTCGAAGAGGAACAATGCGTTGAGATGCGCTTTTCACAAAGAGGGAGGATATAAGACCGAGCACTGCAAAGCTCTTAAGTCTCACCTCGAGGAGTTGGCCCAGTCCGGGCATTTGAACGACTTTGTGGAAAAAAGGGCAGATAAAGTGGCTGCCAACAGAGAGGAGAGACCCGACAATGTGCTGGAGGATGATGCTGGACACGAGTTCGCAATAATCCACGGAGTATCTGACGTCAAGCAGATACAAGGGAACTCAGCTCGAATGGAAATGAAAAAACTTACAGCGGTAATGCAGGCTTTTCAAATAGATCCAGCAAAGTCACAGTCAGGAAAGCGCCGACGACCAGAGGACGTCAACTATAACAAGCATATTATTTTCACGGATGAAGATTTGATGGGAGTAAGGATCCCACATCATGATGCCCTGGTCATTACACTCGGGATAGCCAACTTCGACATCGACAAGCTGCTCGTCGATCAAGGAAGTTCATCCGAAGTAATGTACCTCGACCTATTCAGGAAATTTAAGTTGAGCGTCGTCGACCTAAAGGAAGCTATTGTTCCTTTGGTTGGCTTCGCTGGAAAAATGACCATGCCCCTAGGAAAGATAGTGCTGCCAGTTCATGCTGGGAACATCTCCAAGATGATTGAGTTTTTGGTAGTTGACATCGAATCACCGTACCAGGCCATCCTCGGCAGAGGATTTCTTCACGCGATGAAGGCGGTCTCCTCGACCTACCATCAGAAGATCAAGTATGTAATCGAGCGAGGAGTAATGGAGATCCACGGCGACCAAGCGATGGCGAGGAAGTGCTTCATAGCAGCCATCCGACCAAAGCAAGAGAAGAAGGTCGGTCAACCCAGCGAGAAAGTTGAAGAGGGTGTGATATCTTCCAAGTAACAATTAAAGTATGGAAGACCTAGAGTAGAGGAGATCAGGATCCTCCCCTCCGAGCGTGTCGTCGAGAACCTGGTAGAAGGTATAGCCGAAGTTGGTGACAGTAGCAGAGTCTTATTGATTGGAGCATCTCTCACCAACCAAGAACAGAAGGAGTTGACGACCTTGCTGAGACACAATGTAGATGTTTTCACATGGGAACCATACGAGCTGCCTGGAATCGATCCTAATATGGTCTGTCATTAGCTGCACGTCGACCCCATATTCAAACCAGTCACGCAGAAGGCACGGAGAACTGCACCTGAGAAGGCTAAAGCGGTCGAAAAGGAAGTCAAAAAACTGCTGGATGCAGGATCCATACGGGAAGTGTAATTCCCCAAGTGGTTGTCCAACCTAGTAATAGTTCTGAAGAATAATGGGAAGTGGAGAGTTTGCATCGACTTCACTGACCTCAACAAAGCATGCCCTAAAGATAGTTTCCCCCTCCCAAAGATAGAGTAGAGGCCACTGTAGCTCACGAGCGAATGAGTTTCCTGGATGCATACTCAGGATATCACCAGATCCCCTTGTATGCCCCAGACCAGGACAAAACGACGTTCATCACAACAGTTGGGTTATATTGCTACAAGGTCATGCCATTTGGGCTCAAGAATGCGGGGACAACCTATCAGCGGTTGGTCACAAAAATGTTCAAGGATCAAATGGGAGACACAATGGAGGTCTACATCAATGACATGCTCGTTAAGAGAAAAAAGAAGGAAAATCACCTCTCAGACCTGTCAAAGACCTTTGAAATCCTCAGGAAGTACCGAATGAAGCTTAATGCGAGCAAATGTTCCTTCGGTGTCCAATCAGGAAAATTTCTTGGATACCTGGTCAGTAAGAGAGGCATAGAAGCTAATCCAGACCAGATCGATGCAATCAACAGGGTACAACCCCCTCGAACAATCCGGGATGTGCATAAGCTCACTGGAATGCTCGCCTCCTTAAATCGCTTCATCTCCAAATCCTCCGAGAAGTGCAAACCTTTTATCCAGCTTCTAAAGGGGAATTAACTGATAGAATGGAGCCCAGACTGCTCACGAGCTTTGGACGAGCTCAAGTCTTACTTAAGCTCTCCACCGCTGTTTGTCATACCACAACAAACGGATTCTTTGTACCTGTACCTCTCGGTATCCAATCACACTGTCAGCTCTGCGTTAATATGCGAGGTTGCAGGAATCCAACACCCCGTTTACTACGCGAGCAAAACCTTATTAGACTCCGAGCAAAGATACCTGCCATTGGAGAAGCTCGCCTTTGCACTAGTAATAGCCTCGAGGAAGCTGAAGCATTATTTCGAAGCCCATACTGTCATCGTCCTTACATCGCATCCCCTTAAGGCTGTCCTAAGGAAAGAGGACTTGTCGGGCAGACTGTCTAAGTGGTCAATCGAGCTCGGCCGGTTTGACATCCAATTTCAACCAAGGACAGCTATCAAGGGTCAGATCCTTGCTGATTTCATAGACGAATTCACGGGCGAGGAACTCTCCGACCAACCTCAACCAACAAAGCAAAAGAAGAACCAAGCAACAGAAAGAACCTGGAAACTCTTTGTTGATGGAGCCTCCAACTCAAAGGGGGAAGGGGTAGGCATTGTCCTCATCACTCCAGAAAATATAATCCTCGAACAAGGAATCAGGCTTGGATTTGTATCCTCCAACAACGAAGCAGAATACGAAGCCCTAATAGCCGATCTCCAAAAGGCACAAACTCTAGGAGTAAAATGTTTACAGGTGTTCGGTGACTCTCAGCTAGTCTCCAATCAGATAAGTGGAGATTACAATGCAAAGGATGAAAGAATCACAGCCTACCTCGCCTTAGTGAGAGAATTAATGTCAATCTTTGAAGATATCAACATCCAGCAGTTTCCCAGGGGGCAAAACAGTCACGCTGATGCCTTAGAAACCTTGAGTTCGGCAGTTGACTCTGATCTTAAGAGGGTCATCCCCATCGATTTCCTCATTTGTTCGAGCATTAACGGCAACAGCAAGTTACCAAACATGGAACAAGTACTTCAGGTGGGATCAGCTCCCTGCTGGATGGACCCCTTAAGGGACTATTTAAATGATGGCATGCTCCCAGATGATAAGAAAACTGCCCACCAGATAAGAGTCAAAGTTGCTCGCTTTCACTTATCCACAGGAGGCGACATGTAAAAGAAATCCTTCTCCGGTCCCTACCATAGAAGAGTCCACCCAGGTGATATCGAGCAAGTGCTACACAAGCTTCACGAAGAAATCTGTGGAAGTCATATCGAAGGAAGGTCTCTATCCTTTAGAGCAATGAAGGAAGGCTATTGGTGGCCATACATGCAAAAGGGCTCCGGAGTATATGTTCGCAAATGCCTGAAATGCCAATTTTACGCTCCTATGGCCCACCAACCCACCAGCGATCTGAAGTCCCTATCCAGCCCATGGCCCTTCGCCCAATGGGGAATGGACATCGTGGGACCACTGCCTACTACCGTCGACAATCGCAAATACCTATTGGTTGCGACTGACTACTTCACCAAATGGATCGACGCTAAATCCCTGGTGATTATCCGAGATGCTGATATGATAAGGTTCATATAGAGAAATATAATCACTTGGTTTGGAATCCCCAGAACCATCATCACCGATAAATGGAACGCAGTTCGAAAGTGGCCCCTTTCAGAACTTCTGTAACGAACATGGGATCAGACACCACTTCAGCTCGGTAGCCTACCCTCAGAGCAATGGCCAAGATGAAGCTTCCAACAAATTTGTGATCGATGGATTAAAGAAGCGATTGGAGCGAGCCAAAGGCGCATGGGTAACAGAGCTACCCCATATTCTATGGGCATACCGAACCACTCCTCGGCGAGCAACAGGAGAAACCCCATTTTCGCTGACATATGGCATGGAAGAAGTCATCCCACTAGAAGCAGTTTTGCCAACAATGAGATCCAACCTTGTCGACCAAGGCCTGAATGATGAAGCATTGCTCGCCGAACTCGACCTAGCCGACGAGTGTAGAGAACTGGCCCTGGTGAATCTAGCGAACTATCACCAACAGCTCGCGAAGCATTATAACAAAAGGGTTAGCCCGAGGACATTCTAAGTTGGGGACTATGTTCTAAGGAAGGTCCTGGGCAGCACAGTGAAGTCGTTAGACGGCAAGTTAGGCCCAAACTGGGAAGGACCCTTTAAAGTAACTAAAGACGATCTGCAAGGTGCCTATCACTTGGAAATGATGGAGGTTAGAGAAATACCACGAGCATGGAACGCAGCTAATCTCAAGAAATTCTATTTTTAGATCTTTTTCTTGTATTTCTTTTGTTATGAAGACGAAAGTTCATTTTTCTTATTACTAATGAAAGTTACTTAGTTGGATACACTCTGATTGGTGACAGTTTCATTCATCGCACATCTTTTCCAAATAACAAGCACCTTAATCACTACAGCAGGGGAATACCCCTCCTCAGGTCATCATCATAAAAAACGAGAGACCTCTTAGCGTTGCCCCTAGCAATATATAAAACCATACAGAGGATTCTTAGGCAATACGACAAAATCTTATACTGGTCATCAAACCTACTTTGATTGAACAAAATCCTGATCAGATGAAGACATCCAACACCAGGTGTGTCCTCGCCAATTGCCCTACTTAGGCCTAAGGGAGTGTGACGACACAACCTAAAAGGTAAGGTGAGGCACAATGGTACTTTGATATTGTACTGGACCGGGGGGACACTTGCATGACAAAACAGAAGAAATCATAAAGCAGCAAGGATACGAAAAGTAGGATATACACATTTATTTGGCAAAATTGCCCAAAAACACAAACTTTTCATTAATCCATCTTATAACAATGATAATACATGTTTAGTCGGAGAGCTCGCCCAAAGCATTTACATTATCAAACATAAAAATATATATATATATATACAACAACTGGCAAAATCTCAAGGGGTGGAGGCCTCCGAGCAAGATAATCAGCCACTCGAGCTCTTCGTCCGTCATCAGGAGCAGGAGAAAACTCTTCCACAACCTCATTCGCATATGATTCCAATAATTTCCGAGGAATAGCATCGATGGGGATCCATCGATCGTCCCTCCTGAATGGGTTGGGCATTAGAGTCGAAGAAGACATCTCAGGACGATACCATAGCACCGAGTTCCTCAGAAATTGCAGCTCCTTCAAGGCACTTAGCCATCCCTTAATGAAAGAAAGCTCCTCAAACTCAGATAGCCTTGTTGGAGCATCCGACTAGCCTTGATCATAACCATCAGCCCACGCTTGTCGAGGACCTTTCTTGAATAAGTGTCGCAACCGGGTGACGTCCCTTTGAAGCCTAGCAACGATTACATATGCTCGTTGAACATCACCGCGGAGTTCTTCCATTTCCCTATCGCGAAGTTCTTCTCCTTCCCTGCTTCTTCTCCTGGAGCTCCTACTATCTCGCGGAAGGGGAGGGCGGGTGAGACTTCGCGACATAGGAGGGGTAACATTATGATCAACTCCAGCTCGCGATGATGAGGAGCCTTGTAATACTGCTTGAATGGTGCTCGGTGCGTGCTCCCTAAGTTGTAAGAATTCCCTCCGCAGATCTTCGTTCTCCTGCTGAAGGAACTCCCCAACTTGGTTGACCTCGGTGGCCTCTAGGAGTCTTGTTCTCAACACATTGACTTCCTCTTGCACTGAGGCACCAATGTCCTCCATCTCCCGGAGCCTGTCCTTCAGCCTAGCCACTAGATCGGATTGCTCCTTATATTTCTGATTTCTAGACCTAAGGGACTTGCAAAGCCTAACAAAAGCCTGGCGAACTTCAGGGATCGCATTGGGACCAAGGGTCCTACCCAACTAGGAAGTAGCAGGAATGTAATCATCCACATCAACTAACTACAAGTGAAAGAAAGATAAGGGAGAGAAAGAGATCAGCACTAGCAGAAAGGAAGCTTTTTCATTAATAAAAATTGAAGTTATATCAGACTGAAGAAAGAAAATTTACAAACTTAAAAACGCAAAAATACAAAGACCCTATCAATTAGCAACCTCAGGAGGCCCAGAGGTGGATGGTCCTTTCTCCTTATCATCATCAGCCGGATCACTATCCTCGACAGGGATGACCTCTATCCCCTCAGCAAGAGAAACGCCAGCAGGAATCGCCTGAGGGACAGGATCAGGGCCTTCAATAGCTGGGGCAGGGTCCTCGTCTAAGACTGGCCTCGGCCCTGGGTCGCACTCGTCGAAAAGTGGGGATGCAACATCCACCCCAGCAGCTACGAGAGCCTTATTCCATCCTTTCTTAAAGTTCAGACGACTGATATAGCCTATCTGAACTTTAGCATCTTCGTATGCCGCAACCCAGCGAGAGTTGTAAGAGTCTTCCTTAGCAATGACAGCCTCGGACTCCTTCTTCTTTAGCTCTTCAACAAGTGCCCTTTTCTCCTCCAGCACAACAAGTTTGCTCGAGCAAACTTGGTCGAAGGCCTGCTTCAGCTCCCTTAGATCCGTGATCGCCTCATCTTTCTCCTTGTTCGCAGTAGCAAGAGCCAAATCAGATGAGATCCGAGTAGAGTAGACAACCTTAAAACTGGCTTCGAGCTCCTTACCCTTTAGCTTCAGGGTAATGTTTTCTTGCTCCAGTTCACTGTTCTTCTTCACCAGCTCGTCGCGTGAATGATACAGCACGGCGAAGTCAGTAACAAACTACGAAAAAGAGAAGATATTAGAAGAGGAAAATGAGGGAAGTCAGAAAAATGCAAGAGAAAAAGAAACCTTACCAGAGCAAGCCTCTGACTAGCCTGAAGAGCCAGGTGCTCTGAACCTACTGCCCTTTGGCGATCAGCCGGGAGGACAGCTCTCTTGAGCAGAGCCGGGGCCAGCTGAGGAGAAATTTCCACGGAGGCCCCTTCAGGCAGAGCAGATACTGGGACTAAGGCCTGCCCATCCTTCGTCCTTAACTCAGCCCTTCTCTTCTCTTCCTCCTTCTCGCTCTCCCTCGTCTTACTCTCCTCCGCTCTCCTCTTCTTTTCTAACTTCTTCCTCTCTTATTTTTGTAAGCACATTTTTGTCCATTATCAATTTATTATGTCGCACGCCGTTACACCGTTGAAGAAATTCAAGATTCATACATTCATCGACGGATCCGAATATCAAAAGAAGAATAGGAATTAAAGTTTTCTGGGAAGCCGAACCGGTCCGCCTCTATACCGGACCGATCTGCCACCGGATCGGTCCGCCCTCAACCGGACCGATCCGTTTGATGCAGATCCAGTATACCCCGGACCGTAAGCAAACCGATGAAGCAAGAATAAAATAACCGATCCGATCACAACCGGACCGATCTGCCTCAGAATAAAAGAACCGATCCGGTCAAACGGACCAATCCGCCCCGAAGCCAGACCGGTCCGCCTGGGATAAACTTTGCCAGATCTGCTGAGATTTTTTAGGCTCAAAGTTTCCTTATTTAAAGCCAACTTCGGGGAGTTATTTTTTAAAAGACTTTTCAAGACGATTTTCAGAGTCCTAAATACTCTAAGTCTTCACCTATTGAGCCCTAGACTCTAGGTTTTTGATTCACACAATTTTCCAATCCTTTGTTGATCTTTTTGGTAACCCAAGAACACAACTTTGGTTTGTTCAACCCTTGTGGAGAAGCCGTTCTCTTCTTCATTGCTGCCCTCCTGGAAAGGGAAAATTCCAGCCGCCGACATAGGAACCGACACCTGCGGGTATTTCTGTGTCACACTGTTTCTAGCCGTTGCTTTTAATGTTTACCGAAGACACCGTGCGTTACACTTGTGGGAGATTATCAGGTTGTATGTAAGTCAATGGTCTTGTAAATTCTTTAAAGTTCTAGAAATAAAAAGTTTTGCCCTTCGGGGATTTTTCCTTAACTTTGTGTCGCATGCTTTATATTTGATGGGTTGATTTAGATGCATGTTTAAGGGTTGATTTTATTTGATATAAAAGTAGACGCTAATTAAATAAGGGTTCTTGGAAACTTGCGAATTTAATTTAAATCAATTATCACACACTGAACCTTTTCGGTTTCTCAAATTGGTATCCGAGCGGGTTGCGCTAATTTATCGTGCACATATGTGAACATATGTCATGTTTAAGGCCCGAGTCCTCTTATTTAATCCCATTAGAACCTATTGATCATGCACATATGTCATGTTTGTATGCATTGATTTTCCTATCAAATTTGATCACACCACTTCATTTACGCTATCATCGTCTTGGTTGCTTTGTGTTCATTCATGGTGTGATTTCATCCTAGTGACACCCCGCACTTGCTTATTTGACTTATTTCTCTCATTTGTCTATTTGGGGACATCATAAAAAGGGGGAGAATGAATTATCTTATTATGGGGGAGATTTGAAAGTTTGAGTTTGCTCATAAATTGGTATATATGTTTATCTCATTTCAAACTCGATATGTCACTTGGTATTATGCTTTGTCTCATGTAGTACCTACACACATGAGATAAAGTGATTAGGCACATATTCTTCATATTTATCCCCTTAGTTTCGGTATTTTTATGATCTAATGCAGTTTAAATAGCTTGGATTTGTCTCGTATTTATGCTACTAACCTATTTTGGCAAGTATTTCGTGTTTTGTGTATTTCTCATGTGCTTTACAGGTATTTCAAGCAAGTTAGTGCGAAGGAGAACTCAAAATAGTGAAAAAACCAAGAAATGGGGAGTTGAAGGGCATTTTCGTAATTTTACATATATATTCCGGTGATGGGGAAAGCTATAGTGTTGAAGATATCTAAATTACAAGAATATTAGAAAAAACGGCACCCCAATCCGAGCTACGGTGAAGAAGTTATGCCCATTAAAAGTTGGAGACAGAAAGTCAAAAGTTGAAATTAATTATGGAAGCTGAAGAGACAACTCTTGAAATTTCTTGTTTAATTCGTTTTTATTAGTTGTAAAACGTTGGAGATGCATGGGAAGAGTCTCATTTAGGTATATTAAAAGGGTAAAACGTGGAGAGGCATGGGAAAAGTCATTTTAGTGCTATAAAAGCCCATGCCCTACATCATTTGAAGGAGGCTAGGCTAGGAGTTGCTAGGTTTAGAGTTCTAGAGAGAATTAGAGGTTAAATTTTAGGGTTAGATTTTGAGAGAAAATTTTCTATTCCTTCAAGAGTTTTCATGAACCCTAGTTTGTAAGAAATTCTGAATTCCAATTCCGTTTTTGTTGCTGAATTCAAGTAAAATCTTTCCATTCTCTAGTTTTATTATTTGCAAATTATTTACAATGTCTTGTAGGTCCATAATTTTATATGTGAATTTATTCTTGAACCAAATCATGAGTAGCTAAATTCCCAAGGGTTGGGGTACATGAACTCAATCCAAGGCAAATTATTTATGTAGAAAATAGAGGTTAAATTAAAATATTGATTGAATCGTGAAAGAAACTCATACAAACATTGTCAATCTTTTAATCTCTCTTGCCCTAGGTACTTGAGATGTTTAAGAACGCTTTGCGAGTATAATTTATCATTCACCGCTTTATATCTATCTTTGATTTCATATGATGTGGGCTAGATCCCTCATATATGTAATGCTTAGAATTTATAAAGACCGGATCTAGTCAATAATTTTAATTTACAATTCTAGTATTCTATACGGTAATTTGTTAAGGATTGAGGGGTTGTACCCTACCCTATTTTCTCCCATTTGTCAGAGCTAAATTTTTTTGCAATTTTCAGTTTGTTTTTCTTAAGTAAATTTTTATTTCACTAAAAAAATTTTCAATCATTAATCATCTTTTTGTTTCTTTTAAGAAATAATTTCAAGATTTAATAATTTTTCTTGTTACTATTTGGCAATCTCGATCCCTGTGGATACGATCCCGATTTACCGGGTTACTACTTGAGCGACATGCTTGCACTTGAGCCTAGAGTAAAACGCACTTTTGAGACAAAATCTTAGTCGCGTCAAGTTTTTGGCGCCGTTGCCGGGGATCCGAAATTGTTAAATTTTCAAGAAAGTTATTTTTATCTACAAGTGATTCTGAAAAAAAAAAAATTCTCATCTTTTATGTGCTTATATGCAGAATTCATCTCCCACCCAAGTTCACGAAAATCCTATTGCCGAAGCAAGTTCTGAAAATTCGGAGTCTCCTCATTTTTGGGTTCCACCTCCTTCGCCTAATAATTCTCATAATACCGACGTTCCACACTTTTGAGTCAAACACTGAGTGAGGGTTCTGAATCATTGGGTATTAATATATCTGTGCACGATAGTGTTGGTGTTACGCACAGTGAGAGGAGTGGTTGCAACATTGAGAGAAAGGTAGGGAAGGTATGTTTAGTTAATGCATTCGAGAGCACGAGTGAGCCCATGAACAAGAGTGACAGAGGAGATTTGGAGTGTGTCGGGAGAGGCTCGTTGAAATACTTAGAGGAAAGCGAATGGCAGGACACTATCGATACATTTCTCCTCGATTACCACCCACCCACACCACCTTATAATTCGGCGAGTGAGCACGAAAGGTAGGTTGAGGAAACCAAGCAAGAGAGAGAGCTCGAGGAGTTGAGCCTAGTGGAGTTTGAGCGCGAGTTCGGACAGGTGGATGCAAGCCTCAATGATGAAGTCCAATCTTTTTGGGCCTCAATTTGTCATTTAGACGAAAGCGATTGGGACAATAGAATTGATGAATTTCTCCTTCCCAAAACTCCACCAGATCCAATCGAAAATTTTGAGGGAGAAGATTTTGAGGACAAGGAGTCAATGTTTGAATTGTTTTCCAAGATGGACTCTTTTAGTTTGTGTTCTCCGCTTCCCATAATTCTTGAAAAATATTTGGGAAGTGATTCTATTTTTCTTGGATCCCAATGGTACTTGTCCCCCTATGCACCCAAATCCCTCATTATCCCCTTCAATTTTTTAATTGGTGATGGTTCATTTTTTCAACTTTGCACATGCCTTCCGTTTTTCAAACGGAATTTTTATTTTTCGGGAGGCATGCATCTTAATGAGGGTACACCATTAATCCCTCAAAGTCGAATTGTATTTTGGGTGGACCCCCAAATTTTTCGACTTCTACTGTATGATTTATTAGAAGTTAAAATCGTAGGTTGTACATAATTAGCTTTTTATTTTTATTTTTTTATAATTTAGAGTAATTAGTTAGAGTTTTTGTTATTCTTTTTGTTATGCTTGGTTCTAACATGTTTTGTAGATTCAATGGACTCGCACTCATCGGGGATCGCTCCATTTGGGTAATATCTTTCTTTTCCTCTCTTTATGTTGTGTTCTTGATTCGCATTGAGGACAATGCAATATTTAAGTTAGGGGGTGTGCGATATTCTTCCCATTTATTGTTTAGATTCATTGATTCAATCACATGTTCTTTCCAAGTGTGTTTTTTTAGAAAAATAAAAATTGAAAAAAAAAAGCCAAAAATATTCTTCTTCAAAATAAAGAAAAATTGGAATTTAAAATTTTCAAAAATATCACCTTTATTCTATTTAAAGTCTCAAATTGTTAACAATCAAATGCACTAACCCAAAATTGACCGAAGATGGAAATTGAAAGAAAATTGACGACTTTACGAATAAGTGTGGAGATTAGTCTAACCTGGTGAGATTTCGAGCCTTTCAATTTTTTTTATGAGTTTTTAAATCAATCCGAGTTTATGATTAACTCAAAGTTCTTTTCAGCGTGTTAATAAGTCGTTGATGATCTCAATCCTTTGTTTTGATCGGTTATGGAAAATGTGTGAAATGTTATCTCGAAATTAATGCTAAATGTATCTCTAAACTTAATTAATCTTGAGATGCATATGGTAATGTGATTAGCAATTTGGACAATGAAGTAGGCCCTCTTTTGTTTAACCCAAAAATATTGGCCATAAAAAGATGTGAAAAATTATCCCTTTTGCAACCCAAGTTGAGCCTAATAAAATATTTTCCTTTCGTTTGATAACCCGAAAAACCCAAATAGCCCGGAATTGTGAAAATTGAGAAAATTCATCAAGTAAGTCCAAATTGTGCAATAAAGAGGGGCAAGAAAAAAAAATATATAGTGAAAAAAAATGAAAAAAGAAAAAGAAAGAGAAAAATGAGAAAATGCCCGAAAAAGCACTAATGGACATCATAAGGACATTTTCCAATTCCAACATTCCCTACCATTTCCAGTTTTTCCCCGTTACACCTTAACCCCAAGAAAAGTCCTAACCGAGTCCGAATGGTGAAATTAATTACTGCATGGAGAGCTAAGATACAAAAAGATAATATGAGAGATTAAATGGTGTGAACTAGAGGTGATGTTCCCGTTTCCTAATAACTGTATTCCGATGATGAGATCTTTTCACCATATATTTCCTTCTTTTCAATTTTGTATGCATGAATTTGTGTCCAATATATTTACTCTTTATATCATGCATACCGAGAGAAAATAGCCACAATCCGAGTTATTCATTTGTGAGTGCATTCGTAAGAATTTGAATCAAAATGAATTTTCGGAAAGTAACGTAATGCTCAATCGGTGGAAATTTGAGGTTGAATTTTTGGCTTTGCACACACACACTATGGTTTCAGACAGTTGAATATGAGTTGATGGTGATTATTTTTTCGAAAATTTTAAATTGTACAATTTTTAAGTATTTTGATATTTATTTGAGTCAATAAAGAATTTTGTGGGTGTATTCACTGCAAACCCTCACGAGACAAAACTCGTCCTACTAGGGTAACCTAGGGGTTTAAAGGCTTGTTGCATACGCTAAATGCAATCGCTTGCCCGCGAAAAAGGTATTCTATCGCAATAAAAGAATTTTCAAGAGTTGAACTTTAAACTAATTTCATTTACATTGCTCGGGACGCGCAAAGTTCTAAGTTAGGGGGTGTGATTAGGCACATATTCTTCATATTTATCCCCTTAGTTTCGATATTTTTATGATCTCATGCAGTGTAAATAGCTTGGATTTGTCTCGTATTTATGCTACTAACCTATTTTGGAAAGTATTTCGTGTTTTGTGTATTTCTCATGTGCTTTACAGGTATTTCATGCAAGTTAGTGCGAAGGAGAACTCAAAACAGTGAAAAAACCAAGAAATGGGGAGTTGAAGGGCATTTTCGTTATTTTACATATATATTCCGGTGATGGGGAAAGCTATAGTGTTGAAGATATCTAAATTACAAGAATATTGGAAAAAACGGCACCCCAATCCGAGCTACGATGAAGAAGTTATGCCATTTAAAGTTGGAGACAGAAAGTCAAAAGTTGAAATTAATTATGGAAGCTGAAGAGACAGCTCTTGAAATTTCTTGTTTAATTCATTTTTATTAGTTGTAAAATGTGGAGATGCATGGGAAGAGTCTCATTTAGGTATATTAAAAGGGTAAAACGTGGAGAGGCATGGGAAAAGCCATTTTTGTGCTATAAAAGCCCATGCCCTACATCATTTGAAGGAGGCTAGGCTAGGAGTTGCTAGGTTTAGAGTTCTAGAGAGAATTAGAGATTAAATTTTAGGGTTAGATTTTGAGAGAAAATTTTCTATTCCTTCAAGAGTTTTCATGAACCCTAGTTTGTAAGAAATTCTGAATTCCAATTCCGTTTTTGTTGCTAAATTCAATTAAAATCTTTCCATTCTCTAGTTTTATTATTTGTAAATTATTTACAATGTCTTGTAGATCCATAATTTTATATGTGAATTTATTCTTGAACCAAATTGTGAGTAGCTAAATTCCCAAGGGTTGGGGTACATGAACTCAATCCAAGGCAAATTACTTATGTAGAAAATAGAGGTTAAATTAAAATATTGATTGAATCGTGAAAGAAACTCATACAAACATTGTCAATCTTTTAATCTCTCTTGCCCTAGGTACTTGAGATGTTTAAGAACGCTTTGCGAGTATAATTTATCATTCACCGCTTTATATCTATCTTTGATTTCATATGATGCGGGCTAGATCCCTCATATATGTAATGCTTAGAATTTATAAAGACCGGATCTAGTCAATAATTTTAATTTACAATTCTAGTATTCTATACGGTAATTTGTTAAGGATTGAGGGGTTGTACCCTACCCTATTTTCTCCCATTTGTCATATCTAAATTTTTTTGCAATTTTCAGTTTGTTTTTCTTAAGTAAATTTTTATTTCACTAAAAATTTTCCCAATCATTAATCATCTTTTTGTTTATTTTAAGAAATCATTTCAAGATTTAATAATTTTTCTTGTTACTATTTGGCAATCTCGATCCCTATGGATACGATCCCGATTTACCGGGTTACTACTTGAACGACAGGCTTGCACTTGAGCCTAGAGTAAAACTCACTTTTGAGACAAAATCTTAGTCGCGTCATAAAGCATAATACCAAGTGACATATCGAGTTTGAAATGAGATAAACATATATACCAATTTATGAGCAAACTCAAGCTTTCAAATCTCCCCCATAATAAGATAATTCATTCTCCCCCTTTTTATGATGTCCCCAAATAGACAAATGAGAGAAATAAGTCAAATAAGCAAGTGCGGGGTGTCACTAGGATGAAATCACACCATGAATGAACACAAAGCAACCAAGACGATGATAGTGTAAATGAAGTGGTGTGATCTAATTTGATAGGAAAATCAATGCATACAAACATGACATATCTGCACGATGAATATTGGATACTCCTTGCGAATGAACTCAAATGCTTCCTTTGGTGTAAACGAATGACAATATAAGATATTGACTCAATCAAATCAACAAATCAAAGCTCAAAGTGATTTTCACACCAATAACGTCCAAAATGATGTTATGCTTTTTCAGGACTTTCAAGGAAGTGCAAACCCGTTTAAAGATTTTCCAACCAAACTTCCTCAGATATAATTTTGAATAGAGGCATTCTAAATTCTCAAACTTTGGAGAATTGATGGTGAAACCTAAGTGGCCCATATTTGGCATAAATTGCTTTCTATTGAATTTAAATTTTTTGGGCTCTTTTAACCTCTTTGGACCTCGGATTATAAAATTCCTCCATTTTTTAGGTCCTTTTTAACGGTGGCTTTTGTGCAAAGGATAGATGATTACCTTTCGCAGCCCCTCCCCGTTATACAAAAACACACAATTTCAGTAAAACGGTTTTTACATGCATTCCAATCTTGTCAAGTTTTAGCGCATATTGTACATTGTATAGACAAAATTGAGATGGAAACACTCAAGCCAATATGTGATAGACAAGTGCAATAATCAAATATAGCCGTGCATGTGTGCAATAAAGGATATAGGAGTCAAACAGGTAGGAAGATCTCACGAATTACATCTCAAATACTCCATACAATGTAAAGCACATGGATGAAATGATGTAGCCTCTCAAAACTCTATCAAACAGTCACATGGGGATATGGAAATAAAGTTGTGACTTGGCTATCTTAAATGCTCATCCACAAAAGGAGCAAAAAGAGAAAAATCTTTTTGGTCTTTTTCAAAAATTTTATGAAAATAAAATCTTTTTGTGCTTTTCTCAAAAATTTTCTTAAAGTAAAATCTTTTTGTAATTATTTTTTTTTTAAAAAAAATATAAAAAGCAAAAAGAATAAATAAAAGCTGTACAACTAAGCAATGGTATATATAAAACAGACTAGCAATAGGAAGCATATGATATGAACATGAAGAAGCATCCTATTCTAGACATAGACCAAGCCCTCAGTCAACTGTGCAAATCCCCAAAGACTTCCTAAGACTCTCAAATCTAAGGGCATCTAAAGGTTTCGTGAAAATATCGGCTAACTGACGGTCGGTAGGAACAAAACTCAGGGATACGAATTTCTCCTCAACTAGTTGACGTATAAAGTGCTCACGTATCCTGATGTGCTTGGTGCGCGAATGCTGAACTGGATTGCGGGATATGTGTATCGCGCTCGTGATGTCACAGAAAATGGTCATGGTGTCCTCTGAAATCCCATAATCCTCCAGCATTTGCTTCATCCACAAGAGTTGTGTGCAACAACTCCCGGCGGTTATGTAGTCAGCCTCCGCAGTGGACAAAGAGATGGAATTTTGCTTCTTGCTCATCCAGGAGACAAGAGCAGAACCAAAATAGAAACACCCACCAGAAGTGCTCCTACAACCATCTACATCCCCAGCCCAATCGGCATCCGAATAGGCGGACAAACGGTCATCGGTATCAAAGGAATACCAAATCCCGTATGAGAGAGTCCCACTCACGTATTTAATAATACGTTTTAGAGCAAGTAAATATGACTCTTTTGGGGACGCCTGATATCGTGCACAGACTCCAACACTAAAGGCTATGTCGGGATGACTGGGAGTCAAGTAGAGAAGACTACCTATCATACTCCGATATAAGGTTTGCTCTACGTCCTTGCCTGAAGTGTCCTAACAAAGCTTGGTAGTGGTACTCATAGGTGTACGTGCATGCTTAGCGGAGTCTAAACAAAATTTCTTCACTAGGTCTCTAGCATACTTGGATTGGGAGATGAACATCCCATCCTCTAGCTGACGAACCTGGAGACCAAGGAAGAATGTAAGCTCACCAACCATGCTCATCTCAAATTCACTTTTTATCTCCTCCTCAAAGTGGTGAGCATGATGGGAGCATGTGGATCCAAAGAATATGTCGTCCACATAGACCTGGGCAACCAAAATAGCACCGTCATCTCTCCTGACGAACAACGTCATATCTACTCCCCCTCTCTTGAAGCCACAAGCTAAGAGATAGGAAGTAAGCCTCTCGTACCAAGCACGGGGTGCTTTCTTCAAACCATACAAGGCTTTTCTAAGATAGTATACGTGCTCTAGGTGCTGAGGGTCTTCAAACCCTTTTGGTTGTTCCACATAAACCTCCTCCTGTAGAATGCCATTCAGAAAGGCACTCTTGACATCCATCTGATAAACCTTGAAGCGCAGATGACATGCGATGGCGAGCAGAAGACGGACGGACTCAAACCTCGCAACGGGAGCAAATGTCTCCCCAAAGCCTACACCCTCTATCTGTGTGTAGCCTTGAGCGACCAACCTAGCCTTATTTCTGATAATGGTACCATTTTCATCCATTTTATTCTTAAAAATCCACCGGGTACCTATCACATTAGTCTCACTAGGTCGGGGGACAAGTTCCCAGACATTATTCTTTTTAAACTGAAGCAACTCATCCTGCATAGCAGATATCCAGTGTTCATCCTTGAGTGCTTCTTTATGGTTCTTGGGCTCTACTTTGGACGTGTAGCAAAGATTGTTAACAATGTTCTCTAGCTGAGCACGAGTCTTGACCCCTATAGTTGGATCGCCAACAATGGAAAACGGGTCATGACTCTTGCGAACCCAAGCAGGTGTGTCCCCTAACAAAGAAGTAAGGTCCACAGAATGTGAGAGAGGAACATATAAATCACTGTCAGAACAATCCTCATCCTCACACTGAAGGTTAGTATCAATAACCGTCGAAGGTTTGTCATCTTGCACGGTGACGTTTATTGACTCCATAACCTTAGAGCTCTTCAGATTAAAAACCCCGCACGCTCTGCTATTCGATGAATATCCTAGAAATATTCCCTCGTCGCTCCGGGAGTCAAACTTTCCTAATTGCTCTCTATCCCGTAGAATGTAGCATTTACTCCCAAAAAAAGGAAATATGCCAGGTTGGGCTTCTTGCCAGTCCACAACTCATAAGGAGTCTGAAGTGTGTGTGGACGCAGATAAACCCTATTCACCGTGTGTCATGCAGTAGACACTGCCTCTGCCCAAAATCTCCTAGAAACTTTACGACCTAGAAGCATAGATCTAGCCATCTCTTGGATCGTTCTATTCTTTCTATCAACAATCCCATTTTGCTGAGGAGTTCTCACAACAGAAAACTCATGTTTGATCCCAAGGCTATCACAGTACAAATCCACCATTGCTTCCTTAAATTCAGTGCCGTTGTCACTACGTATTCTGTTAATAGTGACACCGTGTTGATTTTGCAGGACACGACACTTGTTCGTTAAAAATTCTACAGCATCGGATTTCTCTCTCAGAAAACCTACAATGGAGTACCTGGAGAAATCATCTACCATCACGAGGATGTACCTCTTACCACCTAGACTCTCAGTACGAGTGTGACCCATAAGATCCATGTGAATCAACTCAAAAACACGAGAGGTGGTAATGGAATGCAACTTCCTATGAGGACTACGAATTTGTTTTCCCAACTGACAATCTCCACAAATGGTCAAAGTTGACTTTCCAAGAGATGGTAAGCCACGTACTAGGTCCTTTTTAGCTAAACGATTTAGATCTCTAACGTTCACGTGACCTAGACGTTGATGCCACAGATCCATAGGAGTGATCGTGGTACTGTTGCAGACAAGTGAGGATGTGGGCTCAGTCCCATAACAATTATCCTCGGTCCTCACCCCTTGCATCAAAAGTTTACCGGCTTGATTATAGACTTTACACGCGTCCTGGTCAAACTTTACTGCAAAGTCAGTGTCGCATAGCTGGTTAATGCTGAGAAGGTTTGCTTTCAAACCTTTGACGTACAAAACATTTTCTAGCTTAGGAAATCCAGGTAACTCGACAGTACCACGTCCTATAATACAAGACTTGCTCCCATCTCCAAAGGTGACTCTGCCATCCTGATAGTCCTCAAGAGTCGTAAAAAATGAGGCATCACTTGTAATGTGTCTGGAGCACCCACTATCAAAATACCACTGTGAGGTATTATGTGCTTTGAGAGCAACATGAACAACAAATGCCTTTTTATCTTTCTTAGGCACCCAAGCAGAGATGACCTTTTGTTTTCCTTTGTTGTTGTTGGTTTTAGCTGGAATGTGAGAAGCATTCACTAATGGCAAAGACATCCGTCGGAATTCTTCCATTAAACTCTGGGTTGTGGCAGCTAAGAACTCAACTCGCTCTCTCAGACTAGAAAACTCATCAGTATGACGTGGTGGAGCAATAGTACATCGTGTCCGACCCATGCTATAGCAAGACTCACTAAGGTGGCCTTTTCTTTTGCAATAAGTACAAAAGAGTACAGTCAAAGGCGGACCTTGGTTTGCTTTTCTTGGTCGAACTCTCCTTCGAGGTTTTTTACGGTGACCATAAGGAGTTGTAGTAAACACAGGAACTGGTCCAGGTGAAATTTGGGACGTGGAGGCACCATCATATCCAATTCCTTGACGATCACCAAAACCTAACGCGGGGCCGAGGAGCATCTTTCCCATCTTACCAGATCTGTCCTCGATTTGTACCTTGACTTCCCGTGCTTTCTCAAGATCATGACTCAGCTGGGAAACAAGGGCTTCAATTTTCTTCCGAGTCTCCACGGAGGAATGGAGCTGACTCGTAAGACTAGCCACTTGTTTAGTCAAGTCCCCTCTCTCTTTCTTTAAAACACTCTCTCTCTCTTTAAGAAGAATCTCTTTCTCGACACAGGCAGATTCTCTCTCTCTCAGGGTGGTGATGGTGGAGGACTCTCTTTCTCTCTCCTTTCTTAAATCATCCTCTAAGCCGGTGATCTTAAGAACTAGCGCTTTGTTACGTTTTTTAGTTTTAAAAGACTCAGAATATAACTCAGCATAGGCGCGTTGAATATCACTCTCACTCTCACTTGAGTCATCCTCCCCCTCACTCATATCGATCTCACTGTCGAGGTGTCCCTGTGAAGCATCGTCTTCATCGTCGTGAAGAGAACTAGGAGTGCTCACTTGACTGGCCATGAATGCGATGAAGTTACACTCATGCGATGACTCATCTCCTGAATCCACCGTCTCGACCTCACTGTCATCTAAGGGTAGCATTAAGGACAACTTTCCCTTTCTCTCTATTTAGACGATTGGCACACTCAAAGGCTCTGTGACCCCTACCATCGCACTCAAAACATCTCTCACTTTCTTTCTTATGAGTATTTTTGGAGTCTTTTTCATTTTTCTTTTCAAACTTATTTTTCTCAAATTTCTTTTTATCTCTAAAATTACAATTTTTCTTAAATTTGAGAATCCTCTTGAAATTTTTTACAATAAGAGCCAAATCATCTATCAAAATCACACTCAGAATCTGACGTGTCAGTCTCTCTCTTTCTAGACGACTCTACCCTTTTTCTAGCCGACCCCTCACTCGTTCTCTCTTGGGCTTTAAGTGCAATTCCCTTATCTTTAGATTTAGCAGTTTTAGGGAACATATCAATTTCATAAGTTTGCAAATCTCCTACAAGTTCTTCCAATTTTAACGTATTTAAATTACCCATAGAATTTAGCACAGTGACTTTAGGGATAAAACACTTAGGTAAAGAACAAAGAATCTTTTTAACAACTATAGCATTAGGAATATGTTCACCAAGATTAAAGCTAATATTCACAATGTCAGAAAGTCTAGCATAAATTTCATCAAAGCATTCAGATTCATGCATGGTGATAGTTTCAAATTGAGTTGTCAAATTTTGCAACTTAGATTCTTTCACAGCATTAGTTCCTTCATGGGTGAGTTGTAAAACATCCCGTAATGGGATTAAATAAGAACACTCGGGCCTTAAAAATTTGAACACGATCTGAACACGATCTGTTTGAGTTTACCCCAGGCGGACCGGTCCGGGTCTGAAGCGGATCGGTCCGATTCGACCGGATCGGTTCTTTTATTCTGAGGCGGATCAGTCCGTTGATGATCGAATCGGTTCGCTTCCAGGATTCATCGGTTCGCTTGCGGTCCGGGGTATACGGGCCTTCTGAAAAATAAGCGGATCGGTCCGGGTATTTTAGGCGGACCGGTCCTGTTAAACGGATCGGTTCTTTTATTTCAGCGGATCAGTCCGGCTGTCAGACTATGATTCCTCTTCTTCTTTTGATATTGGGATCCGTTGAATCTTGATTCTTCAATTTCTTCAACGGTGTAACGGCGTGCGACATAATACATTGATAATGGATAAAAATGTCCTTACAAATCTCCCCTTATGTCAATGCCAGTACATACATAAAAACAATCATTCGATTTATCAAAACAACGAAAAATGCCTATACAAATCTACCCTTCCATGAACCCAAAACTGGAAAGATACAATTGAATAAGTCTACAGCATTTGCTCTTCAATTCTGTAGAAATCTCAACACTTTTCTCACCAGAGTGTGCAATCCAATGATAATTCATGTAGTACCCTCCACCGGACCGGTCCGCCCTCAACCGGACCGATCCGTTTGATGCAGATCCAGTATACCCCGGACCGTAAGCAAACCGATGAAGCAGGAATAAAAGAACCGATCCGATCACAATCGGACCGATCTGCCTCAGAATAAAAGAACCGATCCGGTCAATCGGATCGATCCGCCCCCAAGACGGACCGGTCCGCCTGGGATAAACTTCGCCAGATCTGCTGAGATTTTTTAGGCTCAAAGTTTTCTTATTTAAAGCCAACTTCGGGGAGATGTTTTTTAAAAGACTATTCAAGACGATTTTCAGAGTCCTAAATACTCTAAGTCTTCACCTATTGAGCCCTAAACTCTAGGTTTTTGATTCACACAATTTTCCAATCCTTTGTGAATCTTTTTTGTAACCCAAGAATACAACTTTGGTTTGTTCAACCCTTGTGGAGAAGTCGTTCTCTTCTTCATTGCTGCCCACCTAGAAAGGGAAAATTCCAGCCGCCGACATAGGAACCGACACCTGCGGGTATTTCTGTGTCACACTGTTCCTAGCCGTTGCTTTGAAGGTTTACCGAAGACACCGTGTGTTACACTTGTGGACGATTATTAGGTTGTATGTAAGTCAATGGTCTTGTAAATTCTTTAAAGTTCTAGAAATAAAAGGTTTTGCCCTTCGGGGATTTTTCCTTAACTTTGTGTCGCATGCTTTATATTTGATGGGTTGATTTAGATGCATGTTTAAGGGTTGATTTTATTTGGTTTAAAAGTAGACGCTAATTAAATAAGGGTTCTTGGAAACTTGCGAATTGAATTTAAATCAATTATCACACACTGAACCTTTTTGGTTTCTCAAATTGGTATCAGAGCGGGTTGCGCTAATTTATTGCGTATTCCTATTTTCCCCAAAATCGTGTGATATTGATTTCTTTTTAAAAAAAATCAGTTTTGTGAAAATTCGCATTTTTTATTATGGAGCACTTATATAATCAGATGCCTATTTTTGACGGGTATAATTATGCCTACTGGAAATCTCGTATGAAATCGATTTTAAAATCTATTGACGAGAGTGTTTGGTTGCTTTGCGAAAATGGTTGGACTCCTCCCACGGTCACTGTTAATATCATCACCACTTTAAAACCCGTGTCAGCTGGACTGAAGATGATTATAAATTGTCCAATTTTAATTCCTGTGGTCTGAGTGCTATTTCTGGAGCTGTCTCTCCTGATGAGTTTCATCGAATTATGACGTGCACCACGTCTAAAGAGGCTTGGGATGTTGTGAAATTGACACATGAGGGTACGAACGCGGTTAAAGAGTCAAAATTACAAAATCTGGCCACCCAATTTGAAACTATCACCATGTCTGAGTCTGAATGCTCTGATGATTTTTACGCTCGTTTGTCAGACATTGTTAACACATGTTTTAATTTGGGTGAGGTGATTGATAACACGCGTATCGTTAAAAAGATTTTGAGATCTCTCCCAAAATGCTTTATTCCTAAAGTCACTGTTTTGAACTCTTTGGGAAATTTGAAATCACTTAAGTTGGAAGAACTTGTAGGAGATCTTCAAACCTATGAGATTGATATGTTTCCCAAAACCATTAAGGCTAAGGATAATGGCATTGCTTTAAAGACTCATTTTAAGAAAAAGAAAGAAAAAGTTTGTGAGTCCGATTCTGAGGGAGATTTTGATTTTAATGATATGGCCTTGTTTGCGAAAAATTTTAAAAAATTTCTCAACATGAACAAAAATAATTCTTCCAATAAAAAGAATTTTTTTGAGAAAAATAAAAAGAAAGATAAGTCCAAAGATAGTGACAAGGAGGATGAGATCAGGTGCTTTGAGTGTGAAGGGAAAGGGCACATAGCTATAGAGTGTCCTACTCGAATAAGGAGAAAGGGGAAAGAGAGTGCTATGCCCGCCACACTTAGTGATAGTAGTGACGGTGAGGGTGATGAGACTAGTGGTGAGAAGTTTGTAGCTCTTTCTAGTCGTGTGAGCACACCCACCTTGTCCCACAATAGTGCACACGAAAGTGATAGTGATGGTTTGAGCACTTCAAGTGAGGGAGAAAGTGAGAGTGAAAGTGGAGATGAAAGTTAGCTCCAAAAATCTTTTAGAGATTTGTACACCGAGACCTTGAAAACAAAGAAGTATAATAGGGATTTAGGTCATCGGGTTTTAGATTTGGAGAAAGAGAATGAGGTTTTGAGAAAGGAAAAGTGTGATTTTATCGACACGTTGTCTAGTCTGAAGACACGTGTATCCCAACTCGAGAGTGATCTCGAATGTGCCAGGGTGGTCAAAGTCAAGTTTGAGAACACACCTAATAAGGTTTAAAAAGTGGTTCTTAAGGGTAAAGGTGAGAAGTTAGGAATAAGTCATGACGGTGCTTCTTCTTCCCAATTAGCACCCTACCCGGTTCCCACTTTAGTGACAGTTTCACATGTGTCTCACCCTAACCCACCTAGGCGTCCCATTCCTATTAGGAAAGGGCGTCCTAGAGTTTTTGAGAGAGGTGTTCCTAGGACTATTTATGTTTTTTCCCATTGCAAGAGGAGAGGACACCTTAGGGAATTTTGCTTTAAGTTGGGTTATGTGTCACGTTTTGCTTCTACACGTGTTTCTGGCACACATGCACCCACACATGATACTTTACATGCTCCCGGAGACTACATGAGAGAGTTTGCACATTTAGGTGAGCAAGTTAAGTTCTTAGTCAAAACTTCACAAGAATTGATGGAGTTTTTTCATAAGTTGTCACCACCTTTGGAAAACCCCTCTGCACCTAATGATTGAGGTTTGATTTGTTTACTAGCATAGGGTGATTTTCATGATGTCATTGTTTGCCTATTGCTAGTATGTATCATTTTGTATGTTTTATTTTGAAAAATACAAAAAGATTTTATTTTGATAAAATTTTGAGAAAATCCAAAAAGATTTTTGTTTTTTGTTTGCACCGTTTATGGATGAACACTTAGGATGACCAAGTCACAACATCATTCCAATATTTTCATGTGACTATTTGATAGTGTTTTGAGACAATAGGTCAATTCATCCATGTGCTTTATAATGTTTGGAGTCATTAAGATGTAATTAAGTGTTACTTCCTACATGTTTGACTCATGTTTCCCTTATTGCACACATGCACGGATTTGTTAGATTATTGTGCTTGTCTTACCACATGTTGGTTGAGTGTTTTCACTTCAATCCTGTCCTTAAAACGAACCAAGCGCGTTAAATTTTGATAAGGATATTGTTCTTTTAAAAACCATTTTGTGAGTTTGTGTGCTTTGTTTTAAAACGGGGAAGGGCTGCGAAAGGTTCATTTTGCCTTTGCGAATACTAAGCCACCGTTATAAAGGACCTAAAAAATGGAGGAATTTTATTATCCGAGGTCCAAAGAGGTTAAAAGAGCCAGGAAAAATTGAAAGGCAATAAAAAGATACTCATGCCAAAACGGGGCCATTTAGGTTTTTGCACCAATTCTCCAAAGTTTGAGAATTTAGATCACCTCTAAAAGAAAATATATATGAGGGAGTTTGGTTGGAGAATTTAAAACGGGTTTGCACGTCCTTGAAATTCTTGAAAATGTGCTATATAGTTTTGGACGTTATTGGTGTGGAAATCATTTGACTTTGATTTGCTGATTTGCATAAGACGATGTCATTTAAATTCAACAAACTTTTACACCTAAGGATACCTGTGATGTTCATTCGTTAGGAGTACACGTATGCATCGTGCACATTTTAATGATTGAGTTGATTTACCTATCGAATGTGTTCACACCCATTCATTCCATTTCCGTGACTTGGTTGTTTGAGTCTAAATCCATGGTGTGATTTTTGTATCATATTTGTTCAAATTGGTATCCTATCTTTGTATGAAAAATTTGAAAAATATAAAAAAAAAATAGTTTGCGTATTTTTTTGTGTACCGTGACACCCCGATTTTGCTTATTTGATTCATTCTTCTCATTTGTCTATTTCGGGACATCATAAAAAGGGGGAGAAAGAATTATCTTATTATGGAGGAGATTTGAAAGTTTGAGTTTGCTCATAAATTGGTATATATGCTTATCTCATTTCAAACTCGATATGTCACTTGGTATTTTGCTTTTTTTCATGTGTGTAGGTACTACATGGATTATCATTGGATTGCACAACCTGATGAGAAAAGTGTTGAGCACACCCTGATGAGAAAAGTGTTGAGATTCCTGAAAGAGTTGAAGAGCAAACGCTGTAGTCTTATTCAATTGTATCTTTCCAGTTTTGGGTTCATGGAAGGGTAGATTTGTATAGGCATTTTTTGTTGTTTGATAATTCGGATGTTTATTTTTATGTATGTACGGGCATAGACATAGGGGGAGATTTGTAAGGACATTTTTGTCCATTATCAATTTATTATGTCGCACGCCGTTACACCGTTGAAGAAATTCAAGATTCATACATTCATCAACAGATACGAATATCAAAAGAAGAAGAGGAATCAAAGTTTTCTGGGAAGCCGGACCGGTCCGCCTCTATACCGGACCGATCCGCCACCGGATCGGTCCGCCCTCAACCGGACCGATCCGTTTGATGCAAATCCAGTATACCCCGGACCGTAAGCCAACCGATGAAGCAGGAATAAAAGAACCGATCCGATCACAACCGGACCGATCCGCCTCAGAATAAAAGAACCGATTTGGTCAATTGGACCGATCCGCCCCCAAGCCGGACCGGTCCGCCTGGGATAAACTTCGCCAGATCTGTTGAGATTTTTTAGGCTCAAAGTTTTCTTATTTAAATCCAACTTCGGGGAGTTGTTTTTTAAAGACTTTTCAAGACAAGTTTCAGAGTCCTAAATACTCTAAGTCTTCACCTATTGAGCCCTAGACTCTAGGTTTTTGATTCACACAATTTTCCAATCCTTTGTGGATCTTTTTGGTAACCCAAGAACACAACTTTGTTTTGTTTAACCCTTGTGGAGAAGTCGTTCTCTTCTTCATTGCTGCCCTTCTGGAAAGGGAAAATTCCAGCCCCCGATATAGGAACCGACACCTGCGGGTAATTCTGCGGCACAATATTTCTAGCCGTTGCTTTGAAGGTTTACCGAAGACACCGTGCGTTACACTTGTGGGCGATTATCAAGTTGTATGTAAGTCAATGGTCTTGTAAATTCTTTAAAGTTCTAGAAATAAAAGGTTTTACCCTTCGGGGATTTTTCCTTAACTTTGTGTCGCATGCTTTATATTTGATGGGTTGATTTAGATGCATGTTTAAGGGTTGATTTTATTTGGTTTAAAAGTAGACGCTAATTAAATAAGAATTATTGGAAACTTGCGAATTGAATTTAATTCAATTATCACACACTGAACCTTTTCGGTTTCTCAAATTGGTATCGGAGCGGGTTGCGCAAATTTATTGCGTATTCCTATTTTCCGCAAAATTGTGTGATATTGATTTCTTTTTAAAAAAAATCAGTTTTGTGAAAATTCGCATTTTTTATTATGGAGCACTTATATAATCAGATGCCTATTTTTGACGGGTCTAATTATGCCTACTGGAAATCTCGTATGAAATTGATTTTAAAATCTATTGACGAGAGTGTTTGGTTGCTTTGCGAAAATGGTTGGACTCCTCCAACGGTCACTGTTAATATCATCACCACTTTAAAACCCGTGTCAGCTGGACTGAAGATGATTATAAATTGTCCAATTTTAATTCCTGTGGTCTGAGTGCTATTTCTGGAGCTGTCTCTCCTGATGAGTTTCACCTAATTATGACCTGCACCACGTCTAAAGAGGCTTGGGAAGTTCTGAAATTGACACATGAGGGTACGAACGCGGTTAAAGAGTCAAAATTACAAAATCTGGCCACCCAATTTGAAACTATCACCATGTCTGAGTCTGAATGCTTTGATGATTTTTACGCTCGTTTGTCAGACATTGTTAACACATGTTTTAATTTGGGTGAGGTGATTGATAACACGCGTGTCGTTAAAAATATTTTGAGATCTCTCCCAAAATGCTTTATTCCTAAAGTCACTGTTTTGAACTCTTTGGGAAATTTGAAATCACTTAAGTTGGAAGAACTTGTAGGAGATCTTCAAACCTATGAGATTGATATGTTTCCCAAAACCATTAAGGCTAAGGATAATGACATTACTTTAAAGACTCATTTTAAGAAAAAGAAAGAAAAAGTTTGTGAGTCCGATTCTGAGGGAGATTTTGATTTTAATGATATGGCCTTGTTTGCGAAAAATGTTAAAAAATTTCTCAACATGAACAAAAATAATTCTTCCAATAAAAAGAATTTTTTTGAGAAAAATAAAAAGAAAGATAAGGCCAAAGATAGTGACAAGGAGGATGAGATCAGGTGCTTTGAGTGTGAAGGGAAAGCGCACATAGCTAGAGAGTGTCCTACTCGAATAAGGAGAAAGGGGAAAGAGAGTGCTATGCCCGCCACACTTAGTGATAGTAGTGACGGTGAGGGTGATGAGACTAGTGGTGAGAAGTTTGTAGCTCTTTCTAGTCGTGTGATTACAACCACCTTGTCCCACAATAGTGCACACGAAAGTGATAGTGATGGTTTGAGCACTTCAAGTGAGGGAGAAAGTGAGAGTGAAAGTGGAGATGAAAGTTAGCTCCAAAAATCCTTTAGAGATTTGTACACCGAGACCTTGAAAACAAAGAAGTATAATAGGGATTTAGGTCGTCGGGTTTTAGATTTGGAGAAAGAGAAGGAGGTTTTGAGAAAGGAAAAGTGTGATTTTATCGACACGTTGTCTAGTCTGAAGACACGTGTATCCCAACTCGAGAGTGATCTCGAACGTGCCAGGGTGGTCAAAGTCAAGTTTGAGAACGCACCTAATAAGGTTGAAAAGGTGGTTCTTAAGGGTAAAGGTGAGAAGTTAGGAATAAGTCATGACAGTGCTTCTTCTTCCCAATTAGCACCCTACCCGGTTCCCACTTTAGTGACAGTTTCACATGTGTCTCACCCTAACCCACCTAGGCGTCCCATTCCTATTAGGAAAGGGCGTCCTAGAGTTTTTGAGAGAGGTGTTCCTAGGCCTATTTATGTTTTTTCCCATTGCAAGAGGAGAGGACACCTTAGGGAATTTATCTTTAAGTTGGGTTATGTGTCACGTTTTGCTTCTACACGTGTTTCTGGCACACATGCACCCACACATGATACTTTACATGCTCCCGGAGACTACATGAGAGAGTTTGCACATTTAGGTGAGCAAGTTAAGTTCTTAGTCAAAACTTCACAAGAATTGATGGAGTTTTTTCATAAGTTGTCACCACCTTTGGAAAACCCCTCTACACCTAATGATTGAGGTTTGATTTGTTTACTAGCATAGGGTGATTTTCATGATGTCATTGTTTGCCTATTGCTAGTATGTATCATTTTGTATGTTTTATTTTGAAAAATACAAAAAGATTTTATTTTGATGAAATTTTGAGAAAATCCAAAAAGATTTTTGTTTTTTGTTTGCACCGTTTATGGATGAACACTTAGGATGACCAAGTCAAAACATCATTCCAATATTTTCATGTGACTATTTGATAGTGTTTTGAGACAATAGGTCAATTCATCCATGTGCTTTATAATGTTTGGAGTCATTAAGATGTAATTAAGTGTTACTTCCTAGATGTTTGACTCATGTTTCCTTTATTTCACACATGCACGTATTTGTTAGATTATTGTGCTTGTCTTACCACATGTTGGTTGAGTGTTTTCACTTCAATCCTGTCCTTAAAACGAACCAAGCGCGATAAATTTTGATAAGGATATTGTGCTTTTAAAAACCGTTTTGTGAGTTTGTGTGCTTTGTTTTAAAACGGGGAAGGGCTGCGAAAGGTTCATTTTGCCTTTGCGAATACTAAGCCACCGTTATAAAGGACCTAAAAAATGGAGGAATTTTATTATCCGAGGTCCAAAGAGGTTAAAAGAGCCCGAAAAAATTGAAAGGCAATAAAAAGATACTCATGCCAAAAAGGGGCCATTTAGGTTTTTGCACCAATTCTCCAAAGTTTGAGAATTTAGATCACCTCTAAAAGAAAATATATATGAGGGAGTTTGGTTGGAGAATTTAAAACGGGTTTGCACGTCCTTGAAATTCTTGAAAGTGCGCTATATAATTTTGAACGTTATTGGTGTGGAAATCATTTGACTTTGATTTGTTGATTTGAATAATATGATGTCATCTAAATTCAACAAACTTTTACACCTAAGGATACCTTTGATGTTCATTCGTTAGGAGTACACGTATGCATCGTGCACATTTTATTGATTGAGTTGATTTACCTATCGAATGTGTTCACACCCATATATTCCATTTCCATGACTTGGTTGTTTGAGTCTAAATCCATGGTGTGATTTTTGTATCATATTTGTTCAAATTGGTATCCTATCTGTTAGAGCTGGCAATTTTTGACACGACAACCCGTTTATGGTAATAACCCGAAATGACCCGAACTTGACACGATTAACTTGTATGGATTTAAAAGTACCCAAAACTTATACTCAAATAAAAATCAAAGCGACCCGAAAATGACACGACTAACCCGAATTGCCACCCCTACTATCTATGTATGAAAAATTTGAAAAATATAAAAAAAAAATAGTTTGCGTATTTTTTTGTGTACCGTGACACCCCGATTTTGCTTATTTGATTCATTCTTCTCATTTGTCTATTTCGGGACATCATAAAAAGGGGGAGAAAGAATTATCTTATTATGGAGGAGATTTGAAAGTTTGAGTTTGCTCATAAATTGGTATATATTCTTATCTCATTTCAAACTCGATATGTCACTTGGTATTTTGCTTTTTCTCATGTGTGTAGGTACTACATGGATTATCATTGGATTGCACACCCTGATGAGAAAAGTGTTGAGATTCCTGAAAGAGTTGAAGAGCAAACGCTGTAGTCTTATTCAATTGTATCTTTCGAGTTTTGGGTTCATGGAAGGGTAGATTTGTATAGGCATTTTTTGTTGTTTGATAATTCGGATGTTTATTTTTATGTATGTACGGGCATAGACATAGGGGGAGATTTGTAAGGACATTTTTGTCCATTATCAATTTATTATGTCGCGTGCCGTTACACCGTTGAAGAAATTCAAGATTCATACATTCATCAACAGATACGAATATCAAAAGAAGAAGAGGAATCAAAGTTTTCTGGGAAGCCGGACTGATCCGTCTCTATACCGGACCGATCCGCCACCGGATCGGTCCGCCCTAAACCGGACCGATCCGTTTGATGCAAATCCAGTATACCCCGGACCGTAAGCCAACCGATGAAGCAGGAATAAAAGAACCGATCCGATCACAACCGGACCGATCCGCCTCAGAATAAAAGAACCGATCCGGTCAATCGGACCGATCCGCCCCCAAGTCGGACCGGTCCGCCTGGGATAAACTTCGCCAGATCTGTTGAGATTTTGTAGGCTCAAAGTTTTCTTATTTAAAGCCAACTTCGGGGAGTTGTTTTTTAAAGACTTTTCAAGACGATTTTCAGAGTCCTAAATACTCTAAGTCTTCACTTATTGAGCCCCAGACTCTAGGCTTTTGATTCACACAATTTTCCAATCCTTTGTGGATCTTTTTGGTAACCCAAGAACACAACTTTGGTTTGTTCAACCCTTGTGGAGAAGCCGTTCTCTTCTTCATTGCTTCCCTCCTGGAAAGGGAAAATTCCATCCGCTGATATAGGAACCGACACCTGCGGGTATTTCTGTGTCACACTGTTTCTAGCCGTTGCTTTGAAGGTTTACCGAAGACACCGTGCGTTACACTTGTGGGCGATTATCAGGTTGTATGTAAGTCAATGGTCTTGTAAATTCTTTAAAGTTCTAGAAATAAAAGGTTTTACCCTTCGGGGATTTTTCCTTAACTTTGTGTCGCATGCTTTATATTTGATGGGTTGATTTAGATGCATGTTTAAGGGTTGATTTTATTTGGTTTAAAAGTAGACGCTAATTAAATAAGGGTTCTTGGAAACTTGCGAATTGAATTTAAATCAATTATAACACACTGAACCTTTTCGGTTTCTCAAATTGGTATCGGAGCGGGTTGCGCTAATTTATTGATTATTCCTATTTTCCGCAAAATCGTGTGATATTGATTTATTTTTAAAAAAAAATCAGTTTTGTGAAAATTCACATTTTTTATTATGGAGCACTTATATAATCAGATGTCTATTTTTGACGGGTCTAATTATGCCTACTGGAAATCTCGTATGAAATCGATTTTAAAATCTATTGACGAGAGTGTTTGGTTGCTTTGCGAAAATGGTTGGACTCCTCCCACAGTCACTGTTAATATCATCACCACTTTAAAACCCGTGTCAGCTGGACTGAAGATGATTATAAATTGTCCAATTTTAATTCCTGTGGTCTGAGTGCTATTTCTGGAGCTGTCTCTCCTGATGAGTTTCACCGAATTATGACGTGCACCACGTCTAAAGAGGCTTGGGATGTTGTGAAATTGACACATGAGGGTACGAACGCGGTTAAAGAGTCAAAATTACAAAATCTGGCCACCCAATTTGAAACTATCACCATGTCTGAGTCTGAATGCTTTGATGATTTTTACGCTCGTTTGTCAGACATTGTTAACACATGTTTTAATTTGGGTGAGGTGATTGATAACACGCGTGTCGTTAAAAAGATTTTGAGATCTCTCCCAAAATGCTTTATTCCTAAAGTCACTGTTTTGAACTCTTTGGGAAATTTGAAATCACTTAAGTTGGAAGAACTTGTAGGAGATCTTCAAACCTATGAGATTGATATGTTTCCCAAAACCATTAAGGCTAAGGATAATGGCATTACTTTAAAGACTCATTTTAAGAAAAAGAAAGAAAAAGTTTGTGAGTCCGATTCTGAGGGAGATTTTGATTTTAATGATATGGCCTTGTTTGCGAAAAATTTTAAAAAATTTCTCAACGTGAACAAAAATAATTCTTCCAATAAAAAGAATTTTTTTGAGAAAAATAAAAAGAAAGATAAGGCCAAAGATAGTGACAAGGAGGATGAGATCAGGTGCTTTGAGTGTGAAGGGAAAGGGCACATAGCTAGAGAGTGTCCTACTCGAATAAGGAGAAAGGGGAAAGAGAGTGCTATGCCCGCCACACTTAGTGATAGTAGTGACGGTGAGGGTGATGAGACTAGTGGTGAGAAGTTTGTAGATCTTTCTAGTCGTGTGAGCACAACCACCTTGTCCCACAATAGTGCACACGAAAGTGATAGTGATGGTTTGAGCACTTCAAGTGAGGGAGAAAGTGAGAGTGAAAGTGGAGATGAAAGTTAGCTCCAAAAATCTTTTAGAGATTTGTACACCGAGACCTTGAAAACAGAGAAGTATAATAGGGATTTAGGTCGTCGGGTTTTAGATTTGGAGAAAGAGAAGGAGGTTTTGAGAAAGGAAAAGTTTCATTTTACTGACACGTTGTCTAGTCTGAAGACACGTGTATCCCAACTCGAGAGTGATCTCGAACGTGCCAGGGTGGTCAAAGTCAAGTTTGAGAACGCACCTAATAAGGTTGAAAAGGTGGTTCTTAAGGGTAAAGGTGAGAAGTTAGGAATAAGTCATGACGGTGCTTCTTCTTCCCAATTAGCACCCTACCCGGTTCCCACTTTAGTGACAGTTTCACATGTGTCTCACCCTAACCCACCTAGGCGTCCCATTCCTATTAGGAAAGGGCGTCCTAGAGTTTTTGAGAGAGGTGTTCCTAGGCCTATTTATGTTTTTTCCCATTGCAAGAGGAGAGGACACCTTAGGGAATTTATCTTTAAGTTGGGTTATGTGTCACGTTTTGCTTCTACACGTGTTTCTGGCACACATGCACCCACACATGATACTTTACATGCTCCCGGAGACTACATGAGAGAGTTTGCACATTTAGGTGAGCAAGTTAAGTTCTTAGTCAAAACTTCACAAGAATTGATGGAGTTTTTTCATAAGTTGTCACCACCTTTGGAAAACCCCTCTGCACCTAATGATTGAGGTTTGATTTGTTTACTAGCATAGGGTGATTTTCATGATGTCATTGTTTGCCGATTGCTAGTATGTATCATTTTGTATGTTTTATTTTGAAAAATACAAAAAGATTTTATTTTGATTAAATTTTGAGAAAATCCAAAAAGATTTTTGTTTTTTGTTTGCACCGTTTATGGATGAACACTTAGGATGACCAAGTCACAACATCATTCCAATATTTTCATGTGACTATTTGATAGTGTTTTGAGACAATAGGTCAATTCATCCATGTGCTTTATAATGTTTGGAGTCATTAAGATGTAATTAAGTGTTACTTCCTACATGTTTGACTCATGTTTCCTTTATTGCACACATGCACGGATTTGTTAGATTATTGTGCTTGTCTTACCACATGTTGGTTGAGTGTTTTCACTTCAATCCTGTCCTTAAAACGAACCAAGCGCGATAAATTTTGATAAGGATATTGTGCTTTTAAAAACCATTTTGTGAGTTTGTGTGCTTTGTTTTAAAACGGGGAAGGGTTGCGAAAGGTTCATTTTGCCTTTGCGAATACTAAGCCACCGTTATAAAGGACCTAAAAAATGGAGGAATTTTATTATCCGAGGTCCAAAGAGGTTAAAAGAGCCCGGAAAAATTGAAAGGCAATAAAAAGATACTCATGCCAAAAAGGGGCCATTTAGGTTTTTGCACCAATTCACCAAAGTTTGAGAATTTAGATCACCTCTAAAAGAAAATATATATGACTGAGTTTGGTTGGGGAATTTAAAACGGGTTTGCACGTCCTTAAAATTCTCTAAAATGCGCTATATAGTTTTGGACGTTATTGGTGTGGAAATCATTTGACTTTGATTTGTTGATTTGCATAAGACGATGTCATCTAAATTCAACAAACTTTTACACCTAAAGATACCTTTGATGTTCATTCGTTAGGAGTACACGTATGCATCGTGCACATTTTATTGATTGAGTTGATTTACCTATCGAATGTGTTCACACCCATTCATTCCATTTCCATGACTTGGTTGTTTGAGTCTAAATCCATGGTGTTATTTTTATATCATATTTGTTCAAATTGGTATCCTATCTTTGTATGAAAAATTTGAAAAATATAAAAAAAAAATAGTTTGTGTATTTTTTTGTGTACCGTGACACCCCAATTTTGCTTATTTGATTCATTCTTCTCATTTGTCTATTTTGGGACATCATAAAAATGGGGAGAAAGAATTATCTTATTATGGAGGAGATTTGAAAGTTTGAGTTTGCTCATAAATTGGTATATATGCTTATCTCATTTCAAACTCGATATGTCACTTGGTATTTTGCTTTTTCTCATGTGTGTAGGTACTACATGGATTATCATTGGATTGCACACCCTGATGAGAAAAGTGTTGAGCACACCCTGATGAGAAAAGTGTTGAGATTCCTAAAAGAGTTGAAGAGCAAACGCTGTAGTCTTATTCAATTGTATCTTTCCAGTTTTGGGTTCATGGAAGGGTAGATTTGTATAGGCATTTTCTGTTGTTTGATAATTCGGATGTTTATTTTTATGTATGTACGGGCATAGACATAGGGGGAGATTTGTAAGGACATTTTTGTCCATTATCAATTTATTATGTCGCACGCCGTTACACCGTTGAAGAAATTCAAGATTCATACATTCATCAACAGATACGAATATCAAAAGAAGAAGAGGAATCAAAGTTTTCTGGGAAGCCGGACCGGTCCGCCTCTATACCGGACCGATCCGCCACCGGATCGGTCCGCCCTCAACCGGACCGATCCGTTTGATGCAAATCCAGTATACCCCGTACCGTAAGCCAACCGATGAAGCAGGAATAAAAGAACCGATCCGATCACAATCAGACCGATCCGCCTCAGAATAAAAGAACCGATCCGGTCAATCGGATCGATCCGCCCCCAAGCCGGACCGGTCCGCCTGGGATAAACTTCGCCAGATCTGTTGAGATTTTTTAGGCTCAAAGTTTTCTTATTTAAAGCCAACTTCGGGGAGTTGTTTTTTAAAGACTTTTCAAGACGATTTTCAGAGTCCTAAATACTCTAAGTCTTCACCTATTGAGCCCTAGACTCTAGGTTTTTGATTCACACAATTTTCCAATCCTTTGTGGATCTTTTTGGTAACCCAAGAACACAACTTCGGTTTGTTCAACCCTTGTGGAGAAGTCGTTCTCTTCTTCATTGCTTCCCTCCTGGAAAGGGAAAATTCTTGCCGTCGATATAGGAATCGACACCTGCGGGTATTTCTGTGTCACACTGTTTCTAGCCGTTGCTTTGAAGGTTTACCGAAGACACCGTGCGTTACACTTCTGGGAGATTATCAGGTTGTATGTAAGTCAATGGTCTTGTAAATTCTTTAAAGTTCTATAAATAAAAGGTTTTGCCCTTCGGGGATTTTTCCTTAACTTTGTGTCGCATGCTTTATATTTGATGGGTTGATTTAGATGCATGTTTAAGGGTTGATTTTATTTGGTTTAAAAGTAGACGCTAATTAAATAAGGGTTTTTGGAAACTTGCGAATTTAATTTAAATCAATTATCACACACCAAACCGTTTTGGCTTCTCAATTCTTTTTTCCTCTCTCTCTCTCTCACCAGCTCCTCTTCCTTCCTCCTCCTCTTCTGCTCCTGAGCGGAGGACCGGGAACCAGTAGCCACGACCCCAGAAGTTTCTTTTTTATTTCTTCAACCTCTGTGCAAGGAGCACGTGGTCCTCATCATCATCGTCTCTAATCAAGTTCTTCCTCGGAGGAACCATGTCTTCATTTGAGCTGCTAGAAGTCCTCGACGATCTTCGAGCTTCAGAAACCTCCTCACGGTCAAAGGAACTGCTACTATCAAAGCTCTTTCCACCCAAATTGCTCACGGCACCTGCAAAATCACTCTTAGAACTACTCTCATCCTCGTCCAGTTGGATAGGCTCTGCAGCAGCATCTTCAAAGGAATCGAACTCTGGTATACTATCCATAGGCCTCGCTATGAAGCTGGAGCCAACATTCTTATACTCGAGCAAGAAGGCAGCAGATCTAGGGTGCTCACCATCACCTAAGGGCTCCCTAATTTTCCAAGCCTTTAACAACTCTGAAAAACGGACCTCGTTGAGTGCAGGTTCCAAGTTCTTTGACTTCTCTGCGCAAGAAAAAGTAAAGAAGAGTTAGAAAGGTCACCAATCAGCAAAAGTTGAAACAACAGTACAACGTCTACCTATATATTCCTCCCCCTAAAAAGGAATAGAGAATCTCTCAGACCTTGACCCTTCAAATTGGGGAAGGAACTGCCAATTCCTAACAAGGAAACCTTCTTGGCAGTAGTCCTTATGGGAATCAGGTAGGTTTACTACCAATAACCTATAAGGGCTCCTAGCTTTAAGGTATAAGACACCTGAACTAGTTCGAGAAAAGGAGTAACATAAACAGACCTCGACTAGTCCTAACCTAGTACCATACAACGTATTTATCCTATGGACACCATTTACTATTTTCCACACATTGGGCGAGAATTGTGCAGGAATAATATTGAAATAGCCAAAGAAATGTAGGAATAAATCATTGGGAGGGAAAGTGAGTCCCCTTGGGAAAGTAACAGAACATGGATCCAGTGAGCATCATCTATATCCCTAACATTCTTAGGAGGGGAGGCACAACACTCAATATCTACCCACTCAGGAATGTTGTAAAATTTCCTAAATTCAGAGATTGACCTATTCCCAATCTTCGCCATTAGAAGAACCAAGAAAACTTACAAACCAAAGAGAAAGTACAAGGAAAGGGCACAGGAAACTTACAAAATAGAAGACCGGTTCAGACGATGAAGAAGCACGAGCTTAGACAACTAAGAAACAATGGAAATGGAAATTGAGAGAAAAATGTACGAGGCGCTAAAGTTCTCAGAAGATAGAAGAGTACTGGAAAGGCTGATGCGACGGGAGAAAAAGTGGCTATCCCAACAATCCTTCAAATTCTAATCATAGCGCACAATAAGCGAAGCGGGTGCCACCAAATCAACTTCATAGTTTTCGAAGAATCACAAATCAGCCATAATGGCTGATCATTTAAATCCATTGGACCCATAAACATGGCCCAACAAATTTAGGGGCAATTGTGGGTACCCGAAATTTAGAACCATGGGCCCGGACGAGTAGCCCAGTCCTGGCGGCCCAAAGTCTGTGCCCCTCATCTCTTATATTGATCCGGTCTCCCCCACGTTTCCACAATTGGAAGTTATACGGGAGATGGAAAACGTGGAGAAACCCATCACCTCCACTTACCTACATGTACATGTATATATTAGACCCAAGGTTCAGGGCAAAAGGACAAGTTGTATTTTCTGTAATTACTCTCCGGAGTGTAGAGAAATAATATCGACTGCACCACCGTGGACATAGGCACATCCTTGCTGAACCACGTACATCCTTTGTTGTGTGATTGGCATCTTATATTCCTTGTTCTTTCTTGATAATTGCTTCTCTCGTAGTTATTTGTGTTCCATAATAATTGCCTCCACAGAAAGTATATTAGGGTAATTTGGAATATTTTTGGAATATTAAATTAGAGTTGGGTTGAGTTTTGGATTCATATTGAAGATTGAAAGTTGGAAAAATCGAATTTGGAGAAGAATAGGGGTCTGCCTAGATTTCTCGTTCGAAGTCTGCCGAGTTCATTCGAACGACCTCGTTCGAACGAGAATTCCAACAACCCTTCTAACGAGATGTTGAGTTCGTTCGAAGTGAGAACTTCGTTCGAACATTCTCATTCGAACAAGAATTGTGGGACTTCTTACGAGATTTCAGAATGCTTTTTTTTAGGGTCCGGTCGAGTTGAAAATCATCCTAGGTTTATCTAAGTGAGAGTAAAAACCAATGTGAGTAACGGGTGACTTAAATCCCGAACCTTTAGGGGGTTGTGATTGTAATTGTGCTCGGAATAGGGAAAGTTATAGAACCTAGGAGGGAGTGTAGGTTCGAGAAGAAAAATAAATGAATGGATAACGGTGCGAGTAGAAATGATAATATTACCCATGTACTATGGGAATCGGGTTGTGTGAATGACTATTAAGTTATATAAGTTGTGTGCATGCTTATTACTTGGGATATTATGTGTATGACATACCTACCTACTGGCTATTGATCATAGGTTAGCACATTGTGGACGACCATATCTTATGTGCCTTCGGGGGATGTCGAGTCGTACCACTAGAGCATGGAACCTATGTACGGATTATCAGGGAGAACGATCGTGATGACGATCGTATGGGTGTGTAGGTATGTATGTAGCCCATCAGCTTGGGACTATGTTCGCCTCTAATATGTGTATATGTTTTACTGGTTCCTGAGAGATTGAACCTGTTGTCCTTCATACGTGAGTGTTGCAATGGGACTAGATAGTCGAGTATGCCTATCACCAGGGGTTTCTTAACCATGGGTGCAGTATTAATATATATTTATATGTATACATATTGAGATTTTATATATGCATACAGAGTTCATATTCTGTGTTTCATATTGGTCGGTTTATTATATATATACTTATTGGGCCACCAATTGAGAATTAATAATGTTATGAGAATGAATTAAAGAATCTTTAAACCTATTCCTAAATAATTGCAATATATTGTCTTCGGGTTATTTAGATATTTTATCCAGCATAGTGGTTATACTACATATAGTGAGGCTGAGTATCGTGACTAGTATGGGTAGTTAGGCTCATTAGGCGTGCACATTATATGAGAGGTGAGCATGTCAAGTGAATACGCTAAGTTAACATGGATAATATTTCTACTAGTTAACCAATTTAAGCACTTAATATTTAAACTATTTTCTACTTGGGCTCTGACCCTTTTTCTGCAAATATCTTTTCTTATTCCTTTGTTTTAGGTGCTCAACCACAGGGACACCAGGCTTAGGAGATCCCAATCATTTGATGAGATGTAGCTGTTGTGGAAGCTACTGGACATTTCTAGTAGATGCTTCATATTCTATCTTTCTTTATCTATAAGTTATTTACTTCACTTGGACGTGTCGTCCTTTCCTATTTTACATTAAGAGATTTAAATGGTTTATTCAGTTAGTAGACTTTTATTTCATGGCTTTGGATTATTGTATGGGATTTTGACTGGAAGTGTTTACTCTGGTTCTTTATTATTAATTCAGTTAGTTCTTTCCTTATGATATTGTGATGTATGGTGATGATTAATTATTTCCTTTAATGATAATGGTTAATGACAAGATAAAGTTTTGACACCAATCTTTTTAAATATTAGGTGGTTAGTTTTTATTGAATTAAAACTTAAGTCCTTCGACAGTGATGCATTATCTAAACCAACTTGATATTTCAAAATTAATTAATTAAGGACTGATAACCCGGTAATTAACTAGTCGGGGTGTCATAAGTTGTATCAAAGCATCAGGTTCTAGTGTCCTTAGGATCTGTAGAGCTTATTATGTTTTCGCATAGCATTCTTTGATATAGAGCCCTATTATTAGGACTGTTGCATTCTTTATTATGTGTTGTCGATTACGTACTTATGCTACAATGCTATGTATAGTCGGTAGACTTGTAATATTCAATTGAATTTCAGATGTCGCCTATGAAGGAGAGACAAACTAACCCTGTTGAATAAGAAAATGCGGGATCAAACCAACAAGTACCTATGTAAAGAGAGGCAATCAGTGAGATAGCGAATATTATGGCACAAGCAGTGACTACTGCAATATTGCAGTACAAAAATTATAGTGTGTAGCTTATGGGGGGAAAAGGAACAAGAGAAGTCGATCAATATGACATTTCTAGGACAGTAACAATTGGAAAGTACCGTCGCAGCAGCGACAAGTTCCTCAGGGTCATCAAGACCAAGAGGACAATGGAAATGGCAGGAAGAGCCAAACCTGCCAGGGCCAGCAAAGCCAAGGACAGAGACCCATCACAAAAAGGTGTTTTAAGTGTGGAAGAAATGGTCACAAGCGCCAAGTATGCCCACAACAAGTTGGAGGATAGCCATGGTCAAATCAGCAAGGTCAGCTAGGCCATCAGGGCCAGCAGCGTGCTCAGCAGGGCCAACACAGTGGAAATTTTATTGGTAAGTATTTTATATGTGGAGAACGGGGCCACTCCTATCGAAAATTCCCCATGAAGGGAAGGACCCCGTGGCAATCGTAGGTATCCGCCTGGAACAACAGAATGCCCAACATGGGGAACCATGGATATTTACCCAGCAACGCAGATTCCACAGCAATAGTAAGGAGTACAGTATAAACGTATTTATAATGCCGGATATGTGGTTATGCCACTGATGCCGCAACTATCACCCGCATTTGGAGGTATGATACTTCATTATTTATAGTGTCCTTTAAGATAAAGTGGAACTCACGAATAACTTAGATGCGTTATAGTCTATTTTAATACTTTGAGAAACGTGGGCATAAAATGTATTACTACCCTGACTCTCGAACTACTTAACGATAGGGTTGAGGGAAAATAGACCGTTATAGTGATATTTTGTATTCGTTAGTATTGGTGCTAAAAGTCACTTGAGAGGAGGCGGAGCCACACACACACACACACACATACACACACACACACACACACACACACACACACACACACACATATATATATATATATATATATATATATATTCTTTTATAGGGTAGTGTATAAAGACTTCATGGCGTATGTCGTCTGGTTATACCGAATCTCGGGGGGTAGGGATATCTATTAAAGTGATTCAAGACTAGATGAAATATTTATGAGCTTGGGGATTATTCCGTAGAAAATTTTAGAGTCTAACGCCGAACTAGTAGGAGTAATATGTGGAATATCATCTCTCGTAACATGAGAGTAGGTGAGTTAATCTTATAACAAGAAGAAGGGATGCGGGGTACAAGTCAGATACTGAGGGCGATAGCTAGGGCCCACAAACCTTGTGGTGACAATGTTAGTTAGTAGTGTATCGGGGGGTCCTTGTTTGGATTTCGCGTTGGAGACATACCACGCATGAAACCTAGAAAACGTCAAAAGTTGGGAATGTTTATCCTTTAATACACATGTTGGTACCCTATTTGTTATCCGTAAAGGAAACGATAACCTTAAGATTTATTATATTACTACTCACGGCCAGAAGAGCCGTATTATACGACGTAAGAAACGTTGTTAAAGGGCTTACATCATGAATACATCGGTGTAACAAGGGAGGATATTATAGCTAAAATTATTAGTGTAATTGAGCCTAACCTTATCGAATATTCGGAGTTATAAGACCAGACTGCGCAGCTGTTAGGTCAAGGCTTCATCTGTAGGAGTACCTCACCTTGTGGTGCTCCCGTGTTGATTGTGAAGAAAAAGGGATGGATCTTTATGACCGTATGTTGACTACAGAGAGATGAATAAAGTCACGATACAGAATAAGTATTCGTTACCCCCGAATCGATGACTTATTCGACCAGCTGAGAGGAGCTACCTTCTTTTCAAATATTAACTTGAGGTCAAGATTGAAGCACCTTATACTCTTCACTCACTTGAGTCTGTATTGTATAAGTGTTCATCTAGTTTGGAAATTGTGACAAAATTGTGTCTATCCTAGAAACCGAAGAACCTCAGAGTTTGGTTTGCTATTTCATTCCTCTTGCTTGATTGATCTAGATAATTTTACCAACACTCACACACAGTAGAATTGCATTCATACATTTCATATTGCATATTATTGTGTGTATATATGTTGAGTGTGTTTAAATCCCTAAAATTGTTTTTTAATATTTTTTTGGGAATTTATAAACTTTTAAAATAAGGTTTTTATGAATTAAAATTTGTTTTTAAAAGTTTTGGGGTCAATCTGCAATTATGTATTGGTGGTTATATTGGCTGAATGTTTGCTTGGGTAGAATCCGAAAGCGGCAGAGACGTCAGGGTGCGTATGTAATTATGTTTAGACTCACGTTTGTTAACCCATTTTTTCCCAACATCTGTTGCATCCTTATTGGTTGCATTTGTGTTTCTTCGAAGAGAGTAAACCAGCGTTGGTTAACAACCCTTGGATCGTTTTTATCAACGATCTGCATGCGCTCCACATAATACATGTGAACCTTTTTTGAGCCAATCATGAGTGTTATAACCACCACCTCTGTTTAAACCATTATATCAAAGTCAATCATACAAGACCAGATCCTAGCCCTTGATCTTGGTCTGTGTTCTCGAATCTTCTCAGCCTCCTATAAAAGGACCCCTACCCCCAGCCATCTGAGACTTTTGCCACTTTGTTCATTCTAGAGAGAAGAGAAAGAAGAGAGAGAAGAGAGAAGAGAGAGAGAAACCAGAGTTAGGAAACCCTAACCCTAATTCGTCCAAAACTATTTTCAAACCTTAACCTCTTTCAAAACTTGTATATACCAAACACAACCTTGAGTGTTTCAGAGATTTTGAGTGATTGGTTTGTTAGTTTTGTTGTTGTAACCTCTTCGTTCCCAGATCTTGTTATCAACTTAAACATATTTTTGGATTTGTGTTTCTTCTTTTATAGAAACCTTAGATCTAAAACGTTTCATGTTATATTACACATAGATCTACATTTTTAGTTTCTCATCTTGAGAAAATAATTGTTGATTTGGTTCTGTAAATGTTTTCAACTTCAAAATCAACAAAATACTTTTATGTTTCTAGTTCTCTTGAAATATGACCTTTGACCTAGTTTGGAATCGCACTTGGTGATTTTCAATCTCAAAAATATGTTCAAAAACTGAGATTGATTAAGATCTTGATACATCTTCTGAGCAAGATAGCCGTGGATTCTGGGATTATTGTAAAGGTCAACTAAGGTTAAGTTTTGTGAGAAGAAAGAAATACAAAATCACACCATATAGTTCTTACATGTAATTTCTTAGGACAGGTTGTATGAAATAAGTGTGTGTGCGTGCATGCATGTGTTAGAAAGAACCTCCACAAACACTATCACCCTACCACACTAAAAGTGTTAGTAATAAGATCTCAAGAGCAAGAGTCGACGTAAAGGACTTGAACAAATTGGAAGTTAAAAAACTGGGAGAACAACATCAACAATCAGAACTGCAGAGAAGTTATAAGGACACCAGTGGGTACATTCCTAAACTTATACAGGTCTGAGTTGTATGCATGTTTGTTATATAGTTTGTAACTGTTAAAATTTGTTTTAGTGGAATTTTTGGTTTACTCCGTAGAGGGAGTCGGGGATGTTTCCTCAGTTGGGTGAGGTTTTACCATGTAAAAAATTCTTGTTCTTAATCTTTCTACATCTCCTCATCTAATTCTTGGTTGTGATGTGTTTAAAGTTTTTAAAACTGATTTATTAAACCTGTTAAAAATATTGAACAGATCTTGTACATAATTTTTAAACACATCTTGTAATTAATTACTTTTGATTTTAAAAGAAAAGAGTTTCTTAAAAAAACAGTTCGGAGTTACTTAAATAGTTTAATTTTATATTAAACGGCTTTAATAATAGATTTTCAATTGGTATCAGAGCTTTGTAAACTTCTTTTAAAGAGATCCCGTGTTTGTGAAATTGTTTTCTGAAAATCAAACATGGACGAGAAAAATGAAAGATTTGGTAACTTAAATCTCACTCCTGAATTACTCAGTAGTAAATTAAGAACTATGGAAATGGAACTAGAATTTAAGAAACAATTGACCCAGTCCCATAGGAAACAGACCAGTTCCAATCTGAGCTTTTCTTCTAAGTTGATTAAACCTGAGTTTAACATTTCCAATGATGAGTCTGATAAGGAATGCGATATAGAGAGCTTGGACAATCAGATTGCCTTAATGTCAAAACAGTTTAAGAAAATTATTAAGTTTAGAAACAACATGGAAAACAAACAAGGCAAGTCCAATTATCCAACTCACTTTAAACATAAACCTCATTACAAAAGTCAAGACAAACATCACAAGGACTCTCACACTAGACCTAACAGAGACCTTAAGAAAATTGAATGCTTTAGATGTGGAAAACTAGGACACATTGCACAAGATTGTAGAGTTAACTGGAACAATCAAAATAAACACGCTAGAGACAACATTTGCAAGACATGGGATGATTCAAACGACTCTGAAAATGAGAAACCTGAGTCATCTGATGTTTTTTATCCTTGCATGTCTTTCTTTGCCAAGATTATCTATAATGATAATATGACTGTGTTTGTTAGTGAGGATGAATCTAGTAATTCTACTTCTGTTGTTGCGAATCATGCTATTACTGGTTTAGATGCTTTAATTACTGAGAACATTGCTATTTCTACCTCGGGGTGTGTGAGTCAAAGGGAAAGCGATAATGACGATGTTAATGGGTGTGTGAGTCCAAGAAATGAAACCTTAGGGTCACTTCACACACTACACTTAGTGATTCGAACAATGAAGATCTCCCACATATTCACACACTTTATGCAAAAACTCTCAATAAAAGCACTAGACTAGAGAAGATTATGAAAGATCTCACCAAAAGTTAGAAGATCTAAGCCTGATGGTCAAACTTAATGCTGAAGAGTATACTACCCAATGTCTAACTCATGAAAGTGAAATCAAAATGTTTCATCAAAAATTGAGAAATTTGACTGAAACAAATGAAACTCTGGAGAAAAAATACAAAGGGACATTGTTAGAATTGGAACAAACTAATGAAAAGACAGCAACTGTTTTCAAAAAATTTACAAAATTTGAAAATAACTCAAACTATTTTGATGGATTTGTTGCTGAATCAAAAACCAATTCTGATGATCGAACTGGAATAGGGTTTTGCCCCAATTTGAAGGCACAAACAAAATCTTTTGAACCTATCAAGTTTGTGTCAGGAGGTAAAAGACCTATTAAAACCTGCCCAGACTTTCATTATCTAAAAACTAGGTTTGACTCAAAACATCAAAATTTTGACATTGGGGAATCAAGTTGCTCTAAACATGAAAGTTCACCAAAGCCTAAATATGTTTGCCCCTTCATTAGGAAGAATGAATCTACATTCAAAACTGTTCTATCTCGGAATAGGGTTCAACCTCAAAATTCCTTAAAGCTAATGTTTAGAGATTTTCCTAAGGAGACTCATACCTTGAGCAACCATTATTGCTCCTACTGCGATATATACGACCATTGTTTTGATGGTTGCTATGCTAGAAGACTAGTTAAACCTGTCTGTAATCCTCCTATTTATCAAAACTTTAACTATTCTAGGAGAAGCCACAACAATTATATGTTGCCTAGACAACTAGACAAAAACTCTAATTATAGGAAGAGAAAGACCAAACCTAAAAGAACATTCCCTAGAAGGATTCCTAAACACTTTCCTAAGCCAAATGCTCGTGTGTTTCATCAAATTCAAAATCATGCGCAAAATATTTTTCAACAAAAATCGAATGCTTGCAAATTTTATCAATTGAGAGCAAATAAATGCAAAATGAAAACAAGAGCAATTTGGGTTAGAAAAGATGATCTATTACCCCAGATGAAGTGTAACATTGTTATTACTGCTTTAAAAGATGAGCACACATCGTCTGGTTGGTATTTAGACTCTGGATGTTCTAAACACATGATTGGGGATGATACAAAACTCTTAAACAAAAGCAGCTTTACTGGAGGAAAAGTTATTTTTGGTGATGGAGTATCATCTCAAATCATAGGTAAAGGAACTCTCCAAGAAGAAGGACTTCCTGTTCTTGAAAATTTTCTTCAAGTTAAAGGTCTTAAGGCCAATCTACTAAGTAAATCTCAATTTTGTGACTCAGATCATACTATTACCTTTTCAAAGAACAACTGAAAAATTTTAAATGAAAAAGGTGAATGCATAATTATAGGTTTCAGGACTCCTGATAATTGTTATACTGTCATGAATAATTCTGAAATCTGTAATGTTGCCAGAATGGATGACAATGAGATATGGTATAACAGATGGGTCACATAAATTACGATAATCTTAGTAGATTGACTTCTCAAGAAATAGTTAGAGGAGTTCCAAAAATCAAATCCATTTCTAATATTGTTTGTGGTTCCTGTCAAGAAGGAAAAATTGTTAAAGCACCTCATAAGAAAGTCAAAGATATCCTTACCTCTAACTCCTTAGAGCTCATCCATATGGACCTAATGGGTCCCTCTCAAACTGTTAGTCTATGTGGACACAATTACATTCTTGTTATGGTTGATGACTTCACTAGATTTACATGGGTAGCCTTCTTAAAACAAAAGTCTGACACTTTTCAAACTTTTTTAAAAATACTTCTTCGGATTGAAAATGAGAAGGACACTCAAGTAAATAGAATTCGTAGTGATAGAGGTGGAGAATTCAAAGACACTAGTATAACGGAGTACTGTGACTATAATGGTTACAAACATGAGTTTAGTGCTCCTAAGACTCCTCAACAAAATGGTATCGCGGAGAGAAAGAATCGTACTCTTCAGGAGATGGCACGTGTTATGTTACATGCCAAGAATTTGCCTAAATATTTTTGGGTAGAATCTATTCATACTGCGTGTCACATTATCAATAGGGCCTATCTTAGAAAGAATTCCAAACAAACCCCTTACGAACTTTGGTATAAGAAAAAGCCCTATCTTAAATAACTTAGAACCTTTGGTAGTACTTGTTATGTATGCAAAGATAGGGAACACTTGTCTAAATTTGAGAGCCAGGGAGATAAAGCTATTTTTCTAGGTTACTCACCTAACAGTAGAGCCTACCGTGTTTATAATCTTCGCACTAAAACCTTGATGGAATCCATAAATGTAATTATAAGTGACACTACTGTAGAGAGTAAGACTGGTGAATCAACTATTGAGGAAGAGCCTACAAATGTTTTAGAAAATGACTCTTCAGAAATAGATGACTCATTACTAATTGAGATACCTGAAGTACCTAACTGGGTTTCTAAAGACCATCCCATGAATAACGTTGTTGGTAATCCTAGTGAGCCAGTGCGTACAAGATCTCAATTAAGAAATAATGCACATTATGCATGTTTTGTTTCCCTAGCGGAACCAAAGAATGTAAATGAGGCATTGAATGACTCTCACTGGATTTCTGTTATGCAGGAAGAACTTCTTCAATTCGTCATTCATGATGTTTGGTATCTTATACCTAGGCCTAATCATAAAAAGGTTATTGGAACACGTTGGATTTTTAAAAATAAGTCTGATGAAAGTGGGATAATTATTAGAAACAAAGCTAGATTAGTTGCTCAAGGATATTCTCAAATTAAAGGAATAGATTTTAACGAAATATTTGCTCGTGTTACTCGTTTAGAATCTATTCGCCTTCTCTTTGCCATAGCTTGCCACTTTCATTTTACACTCTACCAAATGGATGTCAAATCTTCATTCCTTAATGGAATATTGACTGAAGATAACTATGTAGAACAACCAAAAGGGTTCATTGACCCTCAATATCCAAATCATGTATTTCGTCTTTAAAAGGGTTTGTATGGCCTTAAACAAGCGCCTAGATCCTGGTATGAGCGTCTTTCCAGCTTCCTCTTAGATAAAGGTTTTAAAAGAGGTGGAAATGATCAAACCCTATTTGTCAAACATTTTGGCAAACACATCATTATTGCTCAAGTGTATATTGACGATATTATCTTTGGGTCAACTTCTCCCTCAGAAGTAAAATCATTCTCTGAGATTATGCATAAAGAGTTTCAAATGTCTCTTATGGGGGAGCTGTAATTTTTCTTATGTCTTCAAGTCAAACAAAATTCAGAAGGATTATTTGTCTCACAATCTAAGTACTCTTTAGAGATTGTAAAAAAAATTGGCATTAAGAGTGCTAAAGATGCAAAAACTCCCATGAGTACTACAGTAAAACTATCTAAAGACGCAACTGGAAAATTTATAGATCCAACTCTATATCGTAGTATGATATGAGACTTGCTATACCTTACTACCTCGCGTCCTGATATAATGTATGTTGCGTGTGTATGTGGTTGTTATCAAAATAACCCTAAAAAGAGCCATCTATCTTATGTTAAAAGAATCATTAAATATGTAAAAGGCACTCTGAACCTAGGACTTTGGTACACTAGTGATACACCAAGCACTATAATTGGATACACTGATGCTGACTAGGCTGGGTGTACTGATGATAGTAAAAGCACATCAGGAGCATAATATTATATAGGTAATAATTTGGTAGGATGGAGTAGTAAGAAAAAAAACTGCACATCACTCTCAACAGCTGAATCTGAATACATAGCCACTGGAAGCTGCTGTGCTCAATTACTTTGGCTTAAACAAATACTAAGTGATTATGGTATTCAAGAAAAAAAAATTCATCTCTATTGTGATAATCAAAGCGCGATCAATATCTCTAAAAATCCTGTTCAACACTCGCGAACAAAACACATAAAAATAAGACATCACTTTATACGCGAATTGGTTGAAACTAAGGAATTAGAAATCAGTTATCTTCCTACTGATTTGCAACTCGTAGAGATGTTTACCAAACCTTTAGATTACAATTGATTTATTTCTTTGCGTAAATCTATAGGTATGGTGTGTGCTGATTAATCTCTTTGAACTCTATATTTTTTCCTTTTGTCCATTTGAGACAAAATGGGGGAGAAATACATATGCTAAACAACTTGATCTTAGTGATTCATTGTAGGATTCTGTACAGTTATTCTCAACAGTTGTAATAGGGTATTCAATTGTAAATAGTTGAGTTATGTACTTTTGCTTTCTAGGAAATGGGTAGATAGACTTTTTTTGGAATAGGTTTCCTTATTCTTGTTGCCCTAAGAGTTCTAGATGATTCAAAGGAGATTTTGTCTCATATTTCCAAAGGGGGAGATTGAAGTACCTTATACTCTTGACTCACTTGAGCCTGTATTGTATAAGTGTTTATCTAGTTTAGATTTTGTGACAAATTGTGTCTATCCTAGAAACCAAAGAACATCAAAGTTTGGTTTGCTATTTCATTCCTCTTTCTCGATTGATCTAGATAATTTTACCAACACTCACGCACAGTAGAATTGCATTCATACATTTCATATTGCATATTATTGTGTGTATTTATGTTGAGTGTGTTTAAATCCCTAAAATTATTTTTTAATATTTTTTGGGGAATTTATAAACTTTTAAAATAACGTTTTTATTAATTAAAATTTGTTTTTAAAAGTTTTGGGGTCAATCTGCAATTATGTTTTGGTGGTTATATTGGATGAATGTTTGCTTGGGTAGAATACGAAAGCGGAAGAAACTTCAGGGTGCGTATGTAATTATGTTTAGACGCACGTTTGTTAACCCATTTTTGCCCAACATCTGTTGCATCCTTATTGGTTGCATTTGTGTTTCTTCAAAGAGAGTAAACCAGCGTTGGTTAACATCCCCTGGATCGTTTTGATCAACGATCTGCATGCGCTCCTACATAATCCATATGAACGTTTTTTGAGCCAATCAGGAGTGTTATAACCACCTCCTCTGTTTAAACCTTTGGATCAAAGTCAATCATACAAGACCAGATCCTAGCCCTTGATCTTGGTCTGTGTTCTCAAATCTTCTCAGCCTCCTATAAAAAGACCCCTACCCTCAGCCATCTGAGACTTTTGCCCCTTTGTTCATTCAAGAGAGAAGAGAAAGAAGAGAGAGAAGAGAGAAGAGAGAAGAGAGAGAGAGAAACCAAAATTAGGAAACCCAAACCGTAATTCGTCCAAAACTATTTTCAAACCTTAACCTCTTTCAAAACCTGTATATAAAAAATGCAACCTTGAGTGTTTGAGATATTTTGAGTGATTGGCTTGTTAGTTTTTTTGTTGCAACCCCTTCGTTCCCAGATCTTGTTATCAACTTAAGAATATTTTTGATTTTGTGTTTCTTCTTTTATAGAAACCTTAGATCTAAAACGTTTCATGTTATATTACACATAGATCTACATTTTTAGTTTCTCATCTTGAAAAAATAATTGTTGATTTGGTTCTGTAAATGCTTTCAACTTCAAAATCAACAAAATACTTTTCTGTTTCTAATTCTCTTGAAACATGACCTTTGACCTAGTTTGGAATCGCACTTGGTGATTTTCAATCTCAAAAATATTTTCAAAAACTGAGATTGATTAAGATCTTGATACATCTTCTAAGCAAGATAGCCGTGGATCCTGGGATTATTGTAAAGGTCAAGTAAAGTTAAGTTTTGTGAGAAGAGAGAAATAGAAAATCACAGCATATAGTTCTTATTGTAATTTGTTAGGACAGGTTGTATGAAATAAGTGTGTGTGCGTGCATGCATGTGTTAAAAAGCACCTCCACAAACACTATCACCCTACCACACTAAAAGTGTTGGTAATAAGATCTCAAGAACAAGAGTCGGCGTAAAGGACTTGAACAAATTGGAAGTTAGCAAACTGGGAGAACAACATCAACAATCAGAACTGCAGAGAAGTTATAAGGACACTAGTGGGTACATTCCTAAACTTACATAGGTCTGAGTTGTATGCATGTTTTTTATATAGTTTGTAATTGTTAAAATTTGTTTTAGTGGAATTTTTTGTTTACTCCGTAGATGGAGCCGTGGATGTTTCCTCATTTAGGTGAGGTTTTAGCATATAAAAAATTCTTGTTCTTAATCTTTCTACGTCTCCTCATCTAATTCTTGGTTGTGCCGTGTTTAATGTTTTTTAAACTGATTTATTAAACCTATTAAAATTCTTGAACATATCTCGTACATAATTTTTAAACACATCTTGTGATTAATTAGTTTTGATGATAAAAGAAAAGATTTTCTTAAAAAAACTATTCGGAGTTACTTAAATAGTTTAATTTTATGTTAAACGGCTTTAGTAACAGATTTTCAAAGATACCATCAGTTGTGTATTAGGGAGTAGGATGTGTTGAAGACTACCTTCTTGACGAGATATGGTTCCTACGAGTTCAGAGTTCTGCCTTTTGGGTTAACCAATGCCCTAGTCGTGTTTATGGACTTGATGAACAGGGTGTTTAGAGAGTTCCTGGATCAGTTTGTCATTGTCATCATAGATTACATTTTGGTTTACTCCTAGATCGAGGAAGAGCATGCCGAGCACTTGAGGCAGGTTTTACAGACACTGTGTCAGCATAAGTTGTATGCAAAATAGGAGAAATGTGGGTTTTGGTTGAAGGAGGTCAAGTTTTTGGCACATTATTTCTAAAAGAGGTATATCCCTAGATCCGAGAAAAGTGTCAGCGGTAAGGGTGTGGGGATAGCCCACGATACCGATCGAGGGTTTTCGAAGATAGAGGGTCCGTTGACACACCTGACTCGCAAGGGGGTGTCGTTTATCTGGAGTAATGCGTGACAATAGGCCTTTGATGAGTTGAAAGACAAGTTAACCTCAACACCAGTGTTAGCATTGCCTAGGCCTGGAGTGGAGTATCTAGTCTACACTGATGCATCCTTATTAGGACTTGGGGGTGTACTTCAGCAGGAGAATCAGGCTATAGATTATGCTTCCTGTAAGCTTAAGCCTCACGAGAGGAATTACCCCACCCACGGCTTGGAGTTGGCAATAGTCGTGTTTACAGTTCGGATTTGGAGAAATTATCTCCTGGGGGAGAAATTTCGCTTGTTCACATATCACAAGTCATTACAGTACCTCTTCACACAGAAGGAGTTGAATATGCATCAACGCCGGTGGCTTGAGTTTCTAAAGGATTATCATTTTGATATCCAATACCACTCGGGGAAGGCCAACGCGGTAGGAGTTAGGACACCAGGATGCGGTGGATCGATCGTTCATATCTGTGATTTTGATTACTCCCCAGATTATTACGAGAGTAATACAGGCTCTAGCTCCCAGAGTCAAATAGTACAACTTCTAGCAGAGGGGGCCGAGTCTTATACCATAGGTTCAGATAGGGGTCTACGTTTCAATGGAATGTTGGTTGTTCCTGAGGGAGAAAACTTGCAGCATGAGGTGATGATAGAGTCGCACGGTTCATGATTTGCGGTACATCTCGGTGGGGATAAGATGTATCAGGATATGTTGAGACAATACTACTGGAGCGGGATGAAGAAGGATATTTTTGAGTTCGTCTTGAAATGTGCCACTTGTCAGCTGGTAAATGTAGACTACCAGAGACCGACGAGACTTCTACAACCATTAGAGGTTCCTATGTGGAAATGGGAGAGCATTTCCATGGACTTCATCACGGGATTACCTACATCACAAAGGAATCACGATTTGATATGGGTGATAGTGGATCGACTGACCAAGGTAGCACACTTTCTTCCAGCCCAGATAGATTACACCACAGGACAATACGCCCAGATATTCATAGTAGAAATAGTGAGACTTCACGGGGTGCCTCTCAATATCGTTTTTTATAGAGACAAGGTGTTTGTCTCTCAATTTTGGGAGAGTTTCCAGGAGGCGATGGGTACGGAGTTGCGATTGAGTACAACCTATCACCCGCAAACGGATGGAAAGATCGAGCGAACAAATTATATTTTAGAGTACATGTTGCGCATTGCATCATTGATTTTGGCGGAGGCTGGGAGCGGTATATTTCATTGGTGGCATTTGCCTATAATAACTCCTACTAGTTTACTATCGGTATGGCTCCATTCGACGCACTATACGGCAGACCTTGTCGTTCCTCGGCATGTTGGTTCGAGGTGGGGGATAACAAGCTACTTGGTTCGGAGGTGATTTAGGATACTTCAGCGAGGATAGAGTTGATATGGATGCGTATTCGAGTTGCTCAAGATCGATAAAAGAGCTACACCGACGCCAAGAAGTATTTTTGGGAGTTCAATGTGGGGGACCAGGTGTTACTTCAGTTGTCTCCTATGAAAGGAGTTATGCATTTTGGGAAGAAGGGAAAGTGGGAACCTAGGTATGTAGGGCCATTCCCTATTATCGAGAGAATTGGGACAGTTGCTTATACACTTGGGTTACCAGAGCACTTGCATAGGGTCCATGACATGTTCCAAATCTCTTTGTTGAGGAGATATCTTCGGGAGGATTTGGCCCATACTCACATCGAATTGGAGGAGATTGACTTACAGCCTAATAGATCCTACAAGGAGGGGTCGGTTTCTATCCTATACCATAGCGAGAGGAAGTTGAGGTCGAAGATAGTAACAAGTCCGTGTCTAATGGCGGTACCATAATGTCGAGGAATCTTTCACAACCCGCCTAATTCTGGCGTCGACTGCCACCAAAACTAAGTCAGGCGTGAGTCAATAAAATATCATTCTTATCATGAGACAGATATGAGACCAAAATAAATCAATCCTGAAGATAAATAATTGAATCAAACTCAATTGATAACAACAACTAAATGATAAAAGATCCATCACATGCTAAATTCCAAAAATATAAAACTGAAAAAAACCCATACAATTTTGGAACCAAACGGCCCAAACAAAACCATAAACTGTGTCTCAAAGTACATACGAAAGAATGGAAAACTAAACTAAATCAACAAGCATAAGGTAGAGCAAATCGAACTGCACCTCTAAGCAAATCCTCAAATAACTCTATGCAGCATCTCCAATTACTAATTCCTAACAATTTAGTCAATGCACGAGGTCAGAGCCCTGTGCATGAATATACACTACTCCCCTCAAATAGGATCCTTGAATCCAGACAGTAGCATTACACGCAATAAATATCACAATATAGTATTTAAATTAAACGAGATAGTTAAACGCGATAAAAAAAAACCATTTACCCGCAGGAATCCCCATTTAAAAAGAACACACCAATATGACTTTAAATTCCCAAGTCCCGCGGAGTTAATATTTTATTAATTAACCCAAATTACCAAATTTCTTAATTATTTATGTTCTTACTTCAATAATTATTAGGTATGGCAGTCCTCCCGCCTCGGGTGATAATTCACCAAAATTCATTGTAGCGGTCCTCTCGCCACGAGTGATTTTTCCACCAAAATACACATCCCCTCATCAAAATGTCGGCTGGCCCGTTTAAAGAGTCGGCCCTCACTGATTGGCAAGGTTCCACACACGACACGAAATAAAACATCGACTGACCCGTTTAAACTGTCGCCCCTCGCTGATTATGTCGCCAATATATTTTAATACCCGTCTTATTATCTAACGTATTAACCCACAATTTTTTCATATTTACAATTTCAAATTACTCCACCCTTTTATTGATGTGAGATCCTAAAAATACCCCATAGTCCCATACCTAGGGGTCCCCAAGTTATCAATACATCATATCCTATGTATAGGATGAAATTCTAACATAAGCCTCGAACTAGTCTCATACCTAGGCTAGCGTAATGACGATAAAGTATCAAAAATTAGCCCACCACCAAAATGATAAACACGCGATAATATATCCTCACTAGCCCATACCTAGAAGCCGTAAATCATCAAAAGGTCTACCCACTAGTCCCATACCTAAAAGGCATCCTAAAATATAGGGAAAGCATAAATACCCAACAACCTGTCGTCACAAAGGCAATTAATAAAACCAACAAGTCACATAAATAATCATAATTAATCAATGTACCAAACTACGCATGATAGCCCAATTCAATTAAATCTTAATTTAATTATCACATCGGCAAAAAACCCAATTAATCTCATTTAATTATTTTAATTAAATACACTAAGATTACATCATTCACACAAATCACGTGAGTTATACACCCCCAAATGAATTAATTCAAGACTAGTGTTTTTCTACATGCAACCTGCAGCAACAAAACCCAAAATTCATTCATGAATCCTACGCACCCAAGGGTTATGAATATTATTCATTTTAACAGATTTCATAAAAATAGCCCCAAGTTTTATGTGTCCACTTTCTCTAATTAGATTCCTAACTGATTTTAAGAAAAATATGAGATTAAAATTTAGGAAACACTTAAAACGGTTAATACTAAAGAAAATGAATAGAGTATTCATGCATGTGATTAGTTGGACAAAAAACTGAGTAGAAGGTTGAACTCCTCTTGAAAAAATACCAATTAAGCCTTCTAATCTAAGGTTGAAATCTTGAATAAGTTTGGGGCTACGGTTTGTAGATGAAAGGGAGTAATTTTTGAGAGGTTTTATGGTTGAAAAGTTTGAGAAAAAGTGATTTGAAAAGTCCATCCACGAAATACCTGTGATATATAAAGGATTAAGAGTTTGATTAAGAAAAGAGTTCTAATCATATACAAACACTCGAAAAATCATTACGGACGATCAGATCGTCAGAATGACTTGAAATTTTAGTACGTTTTAGCGAACAGTGAGAGAGGACTTCTGTGAAGAGGATTTCTAAAATTATTTTTTTATCCTCCTTAGCTCAGCCCCCCTGATTTTTATACAAAAAGTTATAATTTCCAAATTTTAATCATGATTTAATCTCTACTTAAAACCTAATTTTTATATATAAAAACAACATATTTAATTATTAAAAATAATTAAATGCAAAATTTTATTTTTCTCGAATTTTTATAAATTAGTTTAAAAATACCTATTTATAAAAAATCGGGATTGTTACATACTTCCCCACTAGCAAATAATTTCGTCCTCGAAATTAGACGAAGCATACACATCAACGCATAAATCTCGGAAAAGAAAATGTGTCTCATATATGCCTACTCGTAGAATGCCATAATTGGGTGCCCATACACCCAATCCTATCCGCACCTACCCCACGACCTACAAAATAATATATATATCCTATATACATACGCATAACTATAAAAATAACGGCGTACCACATGCTCTGACAAATTCCCACTCGATCTTATATCTGAAAGTCATCAAAATGCTAACATCCTCAAATTAAATCTCAACATCAAAAATCGATACATACGATACCTAACATCTGCACTAAAATCTTTAAAATAATTATCCTCTCCAAAATCCATTTTAAGGATCCTCGCATTAAGCTTACTAATTCTAAACTCAATGCCTACGACGTCCTTAACACAAAGGTTCACATCTCCAAGAAACACATCGAACACGTATGCTAGACCCTCTACCTTAAGGAGCTCAAAACAACAAAGGGAATCAAAGAGCGGCAACGCGGAAGCTAAATGGACTCATAACCTATGAGACATAAGACCATGCTGTGATACCATCTCTCACAACTCGCCTAATTCTGGCATAGGCCGCCACCAAAACTAAGCCGGACTTAAGTCAATAATATACCATTCTTAGCATGAGACAGATATGAGATGAGACCTAAATAAATCAATCCTCAAGATAAATAATTGAATCAAACTCAATTGGTAACAACAACTATACGATAAAAGATCCATCACATGCTAAAATCCAATTAAAATCTAATCTCCAATAATATTAAACTGAATAAAACCCATACAACTTTGGAACCAAATGGCCCAGTAAAAACCATAAACTGTGTCTCAAAGTACATACAAAGTAATGGAGAACTAAACTAAATCAACACGCATAAGGTCGAGTAAATCCAACTGCACCTCCAAGCAAATCCTCAAATAACTCTATGCAGGTTCTCCAATTACTAATTCCTGAAAAGTTAGTCAACACACGAGGTCAGAGCCCCGAGCATGAATACACACTACTCCCCTCAAATAGGATCCTTGAATCCAGACAGTAGCATTATACGCAATCAATATCACCATAGAGTATTTTAATTAAACAAGATATTTAAACGCAATAAATACAAAACTATGTATCCGCAGGAATCCATATTTAAAAAGAACACACCAATATGATTTTAAATTCCCAAGTCCGGCGGAGTTAATCTTTTATTAATTAACACAAATTACAAAATTTCTCAATTATTTATGTTCTTACTTCAATAATTATCAGGTATGGCGGTCCTCCCGCCTCGGGTGATAATTCACTAAAATTCATTATAGCGGTCCTCCCGCCATGGGTGATTTCACCACCAAAATACAGATCTCCTCGTCAAAACACCTGTTAACCCATTTAAACTGTCAGCCCTCCCTGGTTGACAAAGTTCCACACACGACACAACATAAAATGCCGAATGGCCCGTTTAAACTGTCAGCCCTCACTGATTATATCGCCAATATATTTTAATACCCGTCTTATTATCTTAGGTATTAATCCACAATTTTCTCATATTCAAAATTTCAAATTACCCCACCCTTTTATATATGTGAGATCCTCAAAATACCCCTTAGTCCCATACTTAAGGGTCCCCAAGTTATCAATACGTCATGTCCAATGTATAGTATGAAATTCTAACATAATCCTCGACCTAGTCTCATGACTAGGATAGCGTAGCGATGATAAAGTATCGAAAATCAGTCCACCCCCAAAATGATAAACACGTGATAATCTACCCTAACTAGTCCCATTCGTAGAAGGAGTAAATCATCAAAAGGTCTACCCAGTAGTCCCATACCTAGAAGGCCTCCTAAATATAGGGAGAGCATAAATACCCAACAACCTGTCGTCACAAAGGCAATTAATAAAACCAACAAGTCACATAAATAAGTACAATTAACTAATGTACCAAACTACGCATGATAGCCCAATTCAATTAAATCTTAATTTAATTATCACATCGACAAAAAAGCCAATTAATCTCATTTAATTATTTTAAACTAAATACATCCACATAACATCTTTAACACATCATATTTCCAATTTCATCATCTTAACACAAATCACATGAGTTATATGCCCCCCAAATATATTAATTCAAGACTAGGGTTTTTCTACATGCAACCTACACCAAAAAAATTCAAAGTTCACTCATGAATCCTACGCACCCAAGGGTTATGAATATTATTCATTTTAAAAGATTTCATAGAAACAACCCCAAGTTTTAGGTGTCCACTTTCTCTAATTAGATTCCTAATTGATTTTAAGAAAAATATGAGATTAAGGTTTAGGAAACACTTAAAACGGTTAATACAAAATAAAAGAAATAGAGTATTCATGCATGTGATTAGTTGGACAAAAAACTGAGTAGAAGGTTGAACTCCTCTTGAAAAACACCAATTAAGCCTTCATATCTAAGGTTTAAATCTTGAATAAGTTTGGGGCTATGATTTGTAGATGAAAGGAAGTAATTTTGGAGAGGTCTTTTGGTTGAAAAGTTTGAGAAAAAGTGATTTGAAAAGTCCATCCACGAAATAGTTGTGATATATAAATGATTGAGAGTTTGATTAAGAAAAGAGTTCTAATCATATAAGAACACTCGAAAAATCATTATGGACGATCAAACCGGCATAATGACTTGAAATTTTTGTATGTTTTAGCGAACGGTGACACAAGACTTTTGTGAAAAATTCAGCCCGATCAAACGGTCGGATTTCTAAAATTATTTTTTTAATCGTCCATAGCTTGGATCCTCCCCCGATTTTTATACAAAAGATTATAATTCCCAAATTTTAATACCGATTTAATCTCTACTTAAAACCTTATTTTTATATATAAAAAACAACATATTTAATTATTAAAAATAATTAAATCCAAAATTTTATTTTTCTTCAATTTTCAAAATTAGTTTAAACATACCTATTTATAAAAAATCAGGGTTGTTACATACTTTCCCACTAGAAAATAATTTCTTCCTCGAAATTAGACGAAGCATACACATCAACGCATAAATCTCGCAAAAAAAAAAAAATAAGGCTCATATATTCCTACCCATAGAATGCCATAATTTAGTACCCATACACCCAATCCTATGCGCACCTATCCCATGAACAATAAAATAATATATATATCCTATACACATACGCATAACTATGAAAATAACGGCGTACCACACGCTCTAAAAAATCCCCACTCGATCCTATATCTAAAAGTCATCAAAATGCTAACGTCCTCAAATTAAAACTCAACATCAAAAATCGATACCTACGATACCTAACATCTGCACTAAAATCTCTAAACTAATTATCGTCTCCAAAATACATTTCAAGGATCCTCACATTAATCTTACTAATTCTAAACTCAATGCCTACGATGTCCTTAGCACAAAGCTTCACATCTTTAAAAAACACATCTAAGACGTATGCTAGACCCTCTACCTTAAGGAGTATGAAACAACAAAGGGAATCAAAGGTCGACAATGCGGAAGCTAAACGAACTCATAACCTACGAGACCTAAGACCATGCTCTGATACCATTTGTCACAACCCGCCTAATTCTGGCATCGACCGCCACCAAAACTAAGCCGGGCATGAGTCAATAAAATACCATTTTAGCATGAGATAGATATGAGACATAAATAAATCAATCCTCAAGATAAATAATTGAATCAAACTCAATTGATAACAACAACTAAACCATAAAAGATCCATCACATGCTAAACTCCAAATAAAAAATAATCTCGAATAATATTAAACTAAATAAAACCCATAAAACTTTGAAAACGAATGGCCCAATCAAAACCCTAAACCGTGTCTCAACGTACATACGAAGGATGGAAAAGAAACTAAATCAATACGCATAAGGTAGAGCAACTCCAACTGCACCTCCAAGCAAATCCTCAAATTACTCTATGCAGCTTCTCCATTTACTAATTCCTGAAAAGTTAGTCAATGCACGAGGTCAGAGCCCCGAGCATGAATACACACTACTCCCCTCAAATAGGATCCTTATATCCATATGGTAGCATTATACGCAAGAAGTATCACCATAGAGTATTTTCATTAAGCGATATAGTTAAATGCAATAAATATAAAACCATCTACCCGTAGGAATCCCCATTTAAAAAGAACACACCAATATGATTTTAAATTCCCAAGTCCCACGGAGTTAATCTTTTATTAATTAACCCAAATTTCCAAACTTCTTATTTATTTATGTTCTTACTTTAATAATTATTAGGTATGGCGGTCCCCCCGCCTCGAGTGATAATTCACCAAAATTCATTATAGCGGTCCTACCTCCACGGGGGATTTCTCCACCAAAATACACAACCCCTCGTCAAAACGTTGGCTGACCCGTTTAAACTGTCGGCCCTCGCTGACTGACAAGGTTACTCACACGACACGACATAAAACGTTGACTGTCCCGTTTAAACTGTCGGCCCTCGGTGATTATGTCGTCAATATATTTTAATACACATCTTATTATCTTAGTTATTAATCCACAATTTTCTCATATTCACAATTTCAAATTACCCCACCCTTTTATCGATGTGAGATCCTCAAAATACCCCTTAGTCCCATACCTAAGGCTCCCCAAGTTATCAATACGTCCTATCCTATGTATAGGATGAAATTCTAACATAAGTCTCGACCTAGTCTCATGCCTAGGTACCATAACGATGATAAAGTATAAAATATCAGCCCACCCCCAAATGATAAATAGGCGATAATCTACCCTCACTTGTCCCATACCTAGAAGGCGTAAATCATCAAAAGGTCTACCCACTAGTCCCATACTAGAAGGCATCCTAAAATATTGGGAGAGCATAAATACCCAACAACCTGTCATCACAAAGGTAATTAATAAAACCAACAAGTCACATAAATAAGCATAATTAATCAATGTACCAAACTACGCATGATAGCCCAATTCAATTAAATCTTAATTTAATTATAACATCGACAAAAAACCCAATCAATCTCATTTAATTATTTTAAATTAAATGCACCGAGATTACATCATTAACACATCATATTTCCAATTTCATAATATTAACACAAATCACGTGATTTAAGACTAGGGTTTTTCTACATTCAACCTACACCAACAAAACCCAAATATCACTCATGAATCATACGCACCCAAGGGTTATGAATATTATCCATATTTAGAGATTTCATAAAAACAGCCCCAAGTTTTATGTGTCCACTTTCTCGAATTAGATTCCTAATTGATTTTAAGAAAAAAATGAGATTAAAGTTTAGGCAACACACAAAATGCATAATACTAAAGAAAAGGAATAGAGTATTCATGCTTGTGATTAGTTGGACAGAAATCTGAGCAGAAGGTTGAAATCCTCTTGAAAAAACACCAATTAAGCCTTCTAATTTAAGGTTGAAATCTTGAATAAGTTTGGGGCTATGGTTTGTAGATGAAAGGGAGTAATTTTGGAGAGGTCTTTTGGTTGAAAATTGTGAAAAAAAGTGATTTGAAAAGTCCATCCACGAAATAGTTGTGATATATAAAGGATTAAGAGTTGCATTAAGAAAAGAGTTCTAATCATATACAAACACTCGAAAAATCATTACGAACGATTAGACCGACATAATGACTTGAAAATTTAGTATGTTGTAGCGAATGGCGAGACAGGACTTCTATGAAAAATTCTGCCCGATTGAACGGTCGGATTTCTAAAAATATTTTTTTATCCTCCTTAGCTCGGATCCTCCCTCGATTTTTATACAAAAAGTTATAATTTCTAAATTTTAATCCCGATTTAAACTCCACTTTAAACCGTATTTTTATATATAAAAACAACATATTTAATTGTTAAAAATAATTAAATCCAAAATTTTATTTTTCTCGAATTTTTCAAAAATAGTTTAAAAATACCCATTTATAAAAAATCGGGATTGTTACAGAATCTACCTCAGAGAACGAGGATGACATGCATGAACGTTATCCCGAGTTATTCTTTCCAGGTATATTTTCACTTACGAATTTTGGGACGGAATTTTATTATTAGGGGGTAAGTATGCAATACCCCATATTTTTTATGGATATTTATTTTATTATGAAATTATGGAAATTGGGATTAAATAATTTAAAGGGAGAAAAGTGAATTTATAATTAATCCGATTTAATGGATTTAATTACTAGCCTGATGAGAGTTAGTAGTTGTCAAAAATTATTATGTTGAAATCATGTTGAGTAATAACTATGTTGGACATTACTTAGTAAATAACGTAATAGATGGATTCAGAAATAATAATATTGTCGGGGATGTGATACACGACAATTAAGACGTAGTAAATAATGTAATAGATGGTTTCAAAAATAATAATATGGTCGGGAACAAGATACACGACAATTAAGATATAATTATTTGGGACGTGCGTATGAGTCGCGTCACTATTATATATTTGGGGGTTAAAAAGGTAAATTATTTTTATATAACTCTAATGACTATTTTGAGTGCTCCAGTGTGTTCAGAAGGGTCGAAATAGTCAGAAAACACTACTCGGGTGTTTTAATTGGAGTCCGGGGCATTTTAGCCCAAAATGACACCCCGGAGGGGTATTTTAGTCTTTTGGGATTTTTGAGTAATTAAATAGATGAAAATATGATTAAAATAGGAACATAGAAGGTTTATGGTCTATCAGTTGCAGCCTACATGATAAAGAGAGCGAAAGAGAGGGAGAACCAAGGAGGAAGGAGACCCATTGGAGAACAAAGCCAAAAGTTGGATATTTCTCACAAATAGTTACACCAAAGTGTAGATCGCAACGAGAGGATCAACCACATACAAAATTCAATCAGAAAATCGAAAATACATACAAAGGAAAGTGTTTATCTTGCTCCTCTTTTAGCAAATATTGTTCCAGTTGATTTAGATTAAATGGTATAAACTTGTTACAATGAAAATTTTGGGTTAATTATACTGATTTGTAAAGAAACCTTGTGAATTGGAAATGGGTTTGCATGTAGAGGATATTCCCTTATTTGGACTGTGAAATTTGGTAATTATATGTTGAAATCATGAAATTTATTGATGGTTTTGAAGGTTTAAAAATTCTGGGTTCATAGTTAAGAGATTTATTAGGAATTGAAGAAATTGTTGAATTCCATTTGAGTATATAAGAATTTGACCTTTAATTTGTATTAAAAAGTACCTTAGGGTAATTTGGAATAGTTTAGGAACATTAAATTATCCCATAAATCCACGTAGTTCGCATAAAAAACGAGGGGTGGGGTTTATCCCGTAAATCCAAATGGGGAATCTCTTATTTGTAAGTGTGTGTGTGTGTAGAAAAAGTTGTTTTAGTTGTGAAAAAAGTGGAAAAAGTGTGACAATCCCTACTTGGAATTTATGAGCAAACCCTCTTTTTCTTGTTTTTTGGGTTTTATGAAAATAAAATAGGTACAATAATACTAAATAAAAAGTATATTAGGATGTGTGAGATGAGATAATAAAAAGCTAAATAAGAAAACAAGTTATGGGAACTTAAGAGAATTCAAGGGAGAGTTTGAGAAAGTTGAACCTTCTTGAAGATCTTGAGCTTGATATTAAGTGTTGAATAGCAACCCTTGAGCTTGGATGATGATGGAGAGTGGTTAATTCACCAAGTTTGATGAAAAGGATGATTAAAAGTGGAAGTAAAAAAGGTATTTGGGAGTTGAAATCACGCTGCCTTCGAGAGAGGTTTCTGGGATTCGTTGGGAGAGATTTTTATCAGATCTGGGCTCTCCTTGCAAATGAGGTGAAGGCCTCCTTTTATAGGCCCAAGTGGGTGCCGATCGGCATAGACATGTTCCCGCCTATCGGCAGGTGCCGATAGGCAAGGTCTCGAACCTGCCATTTGGCAGTGTGCTTCAGGATTTTTCTGAAAATCGGACGCCGAGGGCAAACCGTTGGTCAGAATCGCACATGGGGCATACCGTTTGAAAGGTAATTCAGATACCTTTGAAAGTCCTTTGGACCTCTCCCGGGTTTGGGAGTTGACTTTGGGTCAAATATGACTCGGAATCATTTATCGGTCCATTGGACGGGGAATCGCTCGGACGCAAACGGATCGTTCGTCCGTATGGTAAGTCTGAATCGTGCACGGAGCGGACCGTTGTAAATTTTAGGAGATGTACTTTGACATTCCAAAGAGTTTGACCCGGTTTGGAGAGTTGACTTTGGTCAATCGGGCTCGAGAAGCGCTCGATGGCCTCCCGAAGTCAAACGGATCGTTCGTCCGTATGGAAAGTCAGAATCACACACGGAATGGACCGTTGGAAAGGGTATTCAGTCCCTTTTAAAGATTCATTCAGCCTCGATCAAGCTGAAGAGTTGACATAGGTCAAATAGAGCCCGGGAGCGCCCGGTGGCCTCTAGGTCAGGTTTCGAACGCAAACGGATCGCTCGTCCGCATGGTAAGCCCGAATCACGCACGGGATGGACCGTTGGAAAGGGTATTCATTTCCCTTTGAAGATTTATTGAGTCTCAATCGAGCAAAAGAGTTTGAATTTTGGGTCAAACTGAGCCGGGGAGTGCCCGATGGCCTTCAGGTCAGTACTCGGGACGTGACCTGGGTTTACAGTGATGAAGGGTGGTACTAGGGACCTAAGGAGAGTTAGGGGGTAATATAATGGGGTGTCTACAATATGTAAATAACTAACTAAAATTTTATTCATCAATAAAACTAAATCAATTTTAATAGATCCCTCTTCTAAGCTCTGCAATGGTGGTGTTGGTATAGGAGGAGAAACCCCCACCTTCAAAGGTGGCCTCAAGGGGTTACCAAATGCATCCTCCTAAACTTCAAAGCAAGATATACTTCAACTCCATTAAAACTCACTTCATCTTCTCCCCCCCTAATATAACTCCAAAATTCGTAGCTCTTCCTTACGAATGGTTGAAATGGGTGTAAGAGGCTTATGTATAATGGAACACTAGTAAAATATAGTGGCATTAGGTGGTGAGATGGTGGGAGAGATCTTAAGGCTAGAGAGAGAGAGAGGAAAAATCTGATCCAACATGCCCAAATGGTCTAACACACACTTATATACACCCTAAAACCCTAAGGGGTTAAATTTCCAAAATACCCCTCACAAAATGTTGATTTACGTCACTTTCTCTCTCTGAAAATATTGTTTTTCTTTTCTTTTTAGATTTAATTAGAGATTCATATTCCTTCCATTTATTGGTTAAAAAAATCATATTTACAATAGTCATTTGGCCTCTCAGATTGTCTTATACAAGGCGCGTAAGAATCGGGACCTCCGCGCAAAACATATCTTTTTTTTATATTTTTCTTCACATGGTAATTGTGACAACCCGCTCTCCGAAATAAGGGGTGGCCATCCCGATACCTCGGCATAACGGAATCATTAATGGATATCATCCTCAGCATCATATCAATATTTAGGTATATGGTTAAGCCACTCCATGAATCAGAAAGCAGGTTGTCAAAATTTTGATTTAATAAAGATTTAAGGAATAAATTAAACAACCCAAATCTGACAAAAGTGGAATTTCCATGGAACATATAGATAATTAACCAAAACAATATACAATAAAAGAACTGAATAATCTGTCGGTCCACAGTTACATCGCAGTGTTTCAACAAACTAATATATGCTACATACCACATCCATTAACAATTACAAAAGATGGGCCACTAGCCCGAATGTAAGACCCGATCATAACTAGATTCCAAAAAGGAGGGCGTCTAACAACATCATGTAATAATCCTCAAGGTCATACAGCTCGTCAAAAGCATAAGAAGGGAAATTCATAACGGGCGCCCTTGCGGACGAGCACCTGAGCGGATACAACAGTATGCACAACATAGAAAAAAATGAACGGGTGAGGGCCCGATTTATATATGATTCCCAGAAGAGTAAGAAACATGATAGATGTGGACAATGAAACGTAAAATAAAATGAAATGAGAATCTAACAACATAATCATAAAATGTGATAATGCAAATTTATAAGTTTCTAGCAATTATGAAATTTGGCAAGAGAAATTAAATTAATTCTCATTTCTTTCCATCACTTATCATTTTCCATTCCTTACCAGGAATATAATTACCATTACATATCTTATGGCAATTTGCATACCTCAAGTCCCACTTGAGTTAGAAAGGTTATATTCATATACATATAACGTTTCTAAAACCGCCCCTCCGAGTTTCCTCACTGGGCACACCCCTAAATGACTATCATATTCCAGGGCCTATCTATACAAGACAACCTGGGCACCTAAACGCACGTCGGAAAGTGGCCTTATGCCTGTGAATGAGTCATAACCACACCCGGAATCACCTCACTAGCGCAGAAAAACATAAACAAAACAACATATGGCCGAGGACTATAGTCAGCCTGCATTCAATAGTCAGGGGACATCACCTCATGCGCGAGCTTCCCTTATGATAGCATTTAGAGAGGTGTGTTTAAGTAATTTAACAATTATTAACTTTATCCATTTTTCATTGTCATGAATCTCATGTGTTTCATTTTATTTGAAACATTTATCTTTGAATATTTCTTATTCAATTTCATCATATCATTAGGTCCCAAAGTATTCTCTAAACCATTTCTTGAATTCTCATAAGACCCAGGATTTTATATACCACCAAAGGGCTTCTAACATCTCCACATATGGGCTTAGAACTCTAACTTTAACTAATTTCCCAAAAGGGAAGTGATACCTAAGTATCACTTTAAGTACCCCATAACTAACCCCAAGTGATCCCACTCAACTATAGGGTAATGACCAAACTCAACTAGGACTCTAAAATCCTAGTTTCACTTCATACAAGAAGGGTCCTAGGTCATAATCCTAAAAAGGGTGGGGGGGGGTAAAATTTAAAGAGAAAAATAATTGAAAAATAGGACTTCCGAATCGATTCGGACTAGACAAATCAATTTGGGATCTTAAAGGCGAATCGATTCGGACTAGCCGAATCGATTCGGTCAGGAAAAAATGAGATTCTGCATAAGGCCGAATCGATTCGGACGAACCGAACCGATTCGGACGAACCAAACCGATTCGGACAACCCTGGCTTGGAATTTGTCTCCCAGCGAATTGATTCGGCCAGGCTGAATCGATTCGATTCTGCAGAATTTCCAAATTTTGTTTATGGAGTCTTTGACTCCATATTCTACCCAACTTCAACCCATTAAAATCCCTATCCTTTAAGGCTACTGAATGATCATAAATAAATCATCCAACCTAACTTTACCTCCAAACCATATCAATTTAACTTCCAATGATCGAAAGCCCATAAATCAAACAAAACCCTAACTTCCATAAACCATACATATCCATAACTATCAATGCAAATTACTCAACTTAAATCATAAAATAGCAAGTAGATAACTTGCCTCACGTTTGCAAGTTCAGAATTTGATGAAGTAGTAAGCAAGACAATCACCCAAGCTTCAATCTCTCCTATTCTCCCAAGGTTTCTTCTTCCTTTTTCTTTCTCTAGGCTTAACAAGGTAATTTGGGGAAATAGTGATTTACTCAAGACATAAATCGTGGCTTAGATTAAAATTCCAGCTTAACTGATTAACATGCGATAAAATAATACGCAATTTCTCATTTAAGTTACTACCAGTCGAAAGTGCCTGGAAACCAGAAATACAATATGGTACACAATTTGACTATCACGAACCTCCCGGAACTAATGGCACCCTCCAGATTATCAATTGGAGATTTTTATAATTTATTTTAGGTTCCGGTTCCATTTTAAGCTAAATGTCATTTTTAAATCATATGACGTTACCAAACATAATATAGCCAAATTCACCTCTACATACGGTAAATATGCAACATCATAGTAGATATTCACTTGTCTTTCTTAAATTAATACCTACTCTACAAATCAACATCTTTATCTAATCACGATAATTAGCAGATTAAATATAAAAATAGAATCTCAAAAGCGAGGGTTGTTACATTAATATTCCTTATATTTTTGTGTCTAAATTTATGGTCGAAATATTTTTTTGACTTACCGATTGTCCTAAACAATTCGCACAAGTTTGCGTCCTCCTCGATGGGTGCTGACAAAAATTCGCCTAAAATAAATCTAAATGATTTTTCTGAATATGTTAGAGGAGAGAACGTTGCTCGAAATGAAATTTTAAGTCGATCCAGATATTTTCATAATTTGTTGAGCGCTTTTATTTTTTGACGAAAAATATTTTTTATTTATTGTTTTGACTTTTGACCCCATGGTATTTTTATATGTATTTTTTGGACCCTATAAAAGTGGTCATTTCGATATTTGGGTCCGCGATGTATCCTAAAAAAATCGCACAAAGTTACCTTTCATGCGCGTCGCGTACCGCCCAAATTATCACATTATTAACCATGATTGTGTTATAATCATTCATTGGTATTTTCGTGTCAAACTTAACCAACATACTTACTAGGATTATTATAACTTAAATATGCATCCAAGAGAACCATGCGACATGGGGATTATTCTCCTTAATTACTTTTCGTAATGCGCGACTTTTCATGCCATTTGGTGTAATACCCTTATATATTTATTCCTCAATTTTTTCTCTGAATATAATATTTCGATTGTCATTAAATACTTATTTTCCAGGACGGGTTATTACATTCGTCCCTCCTTAGAAAATTTTGTCCTCGAAACTCATGGTCATCAACCTTAGAATTTAGTTACCTACAATCTTTTTCCAATCCTATGGAATCCTCAACGCTATGGTCTAAATTCCAAAGATTTCATTTTCATCAATTACTCATGGCGGACACTAAGGTCTTACTACCAATCCCAAACATGCCTAACTCGTGCATCGAAACAATCCCTAACAAATAATCGGTATTCAGAAAATATCACACCACCACTAATGAACTCATCATTATGAATGCTTCCTCAATAATTTTGGATCACGCCTGTCCTAGGTTGATATAACCTCAATATCACTAGCCATCATATCATCAATCAAGAGTCGGTCATCTAATCCCATTAGTCTACCCCGATCAATATCTCTTACGAGATACTTACACTGACCTACAGTCATACTAGGTACCACGACACAAATATACATGGGCAATCACATCAACAATCCGCACAATTCCAATCAAAGTGCAAAACTAACATCTAATGTTTTATCATGTTCTAATGCTCACAATATCCTCGAGTCACAACCTCGAAACCCATGACCAAGTCGTAGCTAGGTATATCGGTCAACTAACGAAACATGTTAACCTAATGCAACCAAATAGCATATCCAAACTACATGCAACAAATGCGATACCACGCATACACATAAACTAGTGTAAAATAAATGTGCTTTTAAAGAAGAGCGTACTCATGTACCGTGATGCATCAGCGTCAACTCGACCTATTATGCATCACCAATGAGCTTATGCAACGCTACACCTCAATAAAGACCCATACCTGACACAACAACTTCCCATCACCGGGATCAAAGAAGACACAATAAGATGTAATGGATGAGGCAACTTCCACGCCAGAATGTAACCACTGAATTCGGGAAAACGAACCATGCTACGCAAAGTAAGAACCATAACATACACTTGAACTCTAAAATTTCACCGACCTACATGTGCGATAAATTCTTAGCCATGGCACGCACCCTGGATTGAATCACTAATTACGACTATCCATTTTCAAAGACAATGACTTTGGAACCGATTCATTTGGGAAGCTAGAACGCTAGGCTTCCCTCCTTAAGACTGAGGTTACTTTTTATCCATCATATTAAAGCGAAGTTACATTTCTCATTGCTTAATGTTAATAACATAACTAACATACTCAAGTCTCCACAATCTCAACATGCGATTGCTAACTCTCAAACCTCGAGATCTTTCTCATCTAGTGGAACACAACACTCACATAATTTTACCCTACAAACGCCCTCTACAATCCTTAACAACGTCCTATATGATCCTAAATCATAACTATCAGACTAGTTATAATGACACTTTGATTTTTCAAGAAATATCCATGCCTAATACCTAATGATTCTCCTCACTAGAGTTATGCTAAGCTGTACGGGTAGCACATGTAGGTGCTATAATTAAGCCTAACACTACATTCTGAGTGATATCTCCAAAACAATGATGAACATTGATAATACATAAATATTGTGTATTTCATCTCTCGAACATTCGCATTTTAGCCGAATCGGGTGCCTTAATCTCTATATTTAAGCCCGTTAACCAGACAACCTCGGTTTATATTGATAACATGTTATATGAGGTATAATTGGGCTTTTGTAGGTATTTAGGTACTAAGAATGGAGTTCAGACGCATTCCGCTCAAGTTCTGTACGCATCCGCACGTTCAAGGACAATTTTGTCATTTTATAGTTTGGGCACCTGGCCTGACATCTCACGAAAGTTGTAGCCCTCCTCGCTAGCTTTGCGTGGCCATGAACGGTGCATGAATCCGATTCATAACGAAGAAGTTACGAAGTTTTTGGCGGAAGGAATGACATTGAAACCAAAAGAAGGAGAAGAGAAGAAGAAACTGCAATGCGGTGTGCTGCTTAGATGAACCTTGCATGATCGATCGATCGACCATTTTGATTGATTGATCGACCCTTTTTGTCGAGCGATCGATCCCCTGTTTTCTGTAGATATTTTGCTTTCTTTTCTTTCTTCTTTTATTTTATTCCAACTTACTATATAAGCTAATTTTGTTGTAATAATAGATATACTTAGTTTTAGAATACATTTTAGGTTAGGTTTTGGTTTGAAGAGCTCATTTTCTCTTCTTCTTGGGGTGACAACCAATTGGTTTTGTAAGATTGAACTTTCCATCTCATTTACCATTAATATAGTTTTGTTCTTCATTTTTCCTTGCTTTGTAGAATAATTTCCATGCTTCTTTAATTAGTTTAATTGCTTTATTTCTTGATTTCCTAGTTTAATTAGTATAATTTAGCTTAGTTCATTATGTACCCATAGATAAATAGGGTCGGGATGTTGTTCCGCCATTAACGGGCCCCGAGCTCCAAAAATTAGGTTTTGTGTAAAATTGCATTTAATTGAACCCGCGCGAATTAAAGTCGAATTATTATGCGTTTAACATTCATTGTCATGTAACATTAGTGCTTATAGCGATAATCTAAGTTTAATCCGCGTGCGACCATTTTCGAATTAAATGGTTAATCTCGTAACTTCGGATTTAATTCCTTATTATGTGATGTTTATGATTAATTGATAATGCTCGATTAAATTGCTCTCGAGACATAATTCTGATTATTAGTTGTTTCGAGCCGTATGGATGGATGATATCCTGATCCCCGATTTAATTTTATTTAGACTTAACTTTTTCTTTTCTTTTATTTCCTAGCACACATCACCTTTTTATACTTTTATTCCTCGATTAATAAGCTGTTACGATCTATCAAACTTTCTCTGTGGATTCGATACCTGACTTACCATTATACTCACCAGTTGAGTGTAGTCATAACTTAGGCTTCTTTTGTATTGAGGTGGTGAAACTAAAACAACAATCGACGTTTGACACGTGCCTCTTTTCACACTTGATCAAACATCATCGTGTCCTAAGTCTCCCAAGTGTAAAACCTAACACGTATCAACCTATTTTCAATATTATCCATAAGGGTCATACCTTAACATAAGATTATCAACAAGCCATGGCGCTAACTCCTAAAAATTGCCACAAAATGACATGACTAAATCGGACTGCAAACATCAACAGCCTATGCATAACATAGTAAATAATTTAACACTTTATGGAAAGGGCACCAATTCAATCATCTTCAGTGATTAGGCACATTGTAGAGTAGGAGTGATCATGAAAAAATCCTGCCAAGTATAACCTCCGATCATAACCATTCAATTTTTTTTGTGGGGGGCCAAACACTAACCCAATTACTACGTGTTACACCAAATGTAACTCTATGTCCTTGACATAATAAGAAATCCCCCAAGTTCAAAGAGAGGCGTCATTGTTATCGTAATACAAAAAGCGCAATCTAAAGTTCACCATTACGAGGGAGTGTCTATCACTTGAACTAATAACTGATTAGCTAATCCGTAAAACATATCTCCAAGGCATTATCAGTATGGATTCACGTGATTGTCCATAACTATAACCTGGGATTAAACTCATCACGACATATAACTTAAACTAATAGAACACTAAGTTGTGGCAACTAACTTGTCTCACTACATAACCATCACACTCATTTTCTAAATCACAAACTATCACCAATATAAAACTTTGGTAGGATATGGGGAATCGGGTACTACCTATAAAACTTTAGGCCACCACCTTTGATGCCACAAGAGATCCTATTCCGCAATACCATCTCATTTTTTCTAAAACCATAATTCAATACCACCATTTCTAACACTAAGTCCCAAGGACTATATAGATTCGTTCTTAAACTACCCTGAATCAATATGATTATCTAAACCCAAATCATAATCAGGTCACTTAGGCATTCTAATTTCTAGAGAATTATTCATTCACAATTCATGCTACTTTGTCACCTAATCCCATAGATGAAACCACAAGAATACCAGCTAAGATGTAACTCAAATAATTAAGACTTTCGAATCATCAAACTTACAAATGATACATCTCACACAAGCCTAAGATGTCACCACCTAACGGCCTACACCAAAATCCGATACTTGCTAGCTAACACCACCAGAACAAATGCAGTGGAATAGGAATGTCTACAAACTTAGTCGATCACCAACTCAAAGAGAAGGGAACATCATGCTCACGACCTCGAGTTTATCATCAAGGTACAAATTGAAATTGTCACTAGCCAAGCGTGATCGGATCCAACCAACAACGATGCCGAAAGATCCACTACCGACCTCACTAGGTCACACCCGAAAATAACATTGAACCTAAAGATTTTATACAAAGTTGTAATGCCCCGAACCGATTTCAAAGGTTATTAAAGGACTAACCCGATCCAATTCCCATGTTAATTGTGAAGTGCAATAGAACACCCTGAATAATGTTTCTAATCCAGTTTTATTAGTATTTAACGTTGCACTTATTAGCATGCGAGTCTGATTTACATTAACTACGTGATAGGATACTAATCGTAAAGTCAAATAGTTACTTATCTGTATAACGCTCTCAAAGTACGGAACATCATGCAACCTGCATCACCAAAAGAAGGGATGTGAGCCAAATGCTCAATGGGATCATGCATGTGAAAATATGTATATACCCTTGAAAATACATGTACCAATGTATTTAACCGTTTTATTCCAAAAACGTTAACTAATGCCACTTGACTTCCTTGACCTTAAAAAATAGTCATTATGTAATATCATGGTTTTAAAACTAGCATTCATTCCCATTACTCACGCAGCTAAACAAATGGAATTTGTTAGGAAAACCTTTGGTATACTTTCAAAACATTTATTGCTCAACATTTAATAACTCACGCCAGAGTTACTTAACTATATTTCACGACTTTCATTTAACGCACGTACATACCGTGTTTTAGAAAAATTATCTTTTCCTTTGAAGCATAATGTAACACACGCTTGTGTTTATTATGATTCAAGCCTTAATAGGTAGCTTAATATCATTAAGCTACCCTATTTAACCATCCCAAGTTACCACGTGAACATTAAACATTTTAATGCACTATTCTTGCATCGATAAATCTTTAGATCATTACCATCCATTTATGCATTTTTCATGAATATTCGATTCATTAATTAGCATTATGTATAGGTAATCCTCCAACACATGCACACCCACGGTTTCATGGAATTTTAGTGTCCGACACCTAGCGCCAAGTATACTGCAGTTGGTTTGGGGTCTTTCACCAATAGGGATGGCATAACCCTGCCTAATTATTTATCCCGGCATCATCCAAAATCATTATCTTGACAATGTGTTCAATATTTTATCACGTTCACATTAATTTTTCCTTTTGATTCGAAGCCAAAAGCATGGACATAATCGTCCGTTTTCCCATTATTCTTTTAGGAAAAATCATTAAATTCCATTAAAGTCCTTTTCTTTTCTTTCACATTGATTTTACACCTAAAATCATTTTCGATTTAAGGACTTATTTCATTCTTTCTTCATACTCATCAAAACACTCTTTAACATTTTATTCCATAAAATCTTGTACTTTAAGTAAAATTATCATTTTACCCATTTGTTTTTAAAATCACCTTTTTACATTTGGCAGTAATCATTTACTTGATTGGAAACATTTTTACACCTTTAACTCCTTTTTAATCCCATTAGTGTTAATCTTTCTCAACATTATTAGGTTATACTCAGTAACCCCCTTTTCATGTTTTACCCATTAACACTTAAAGAATACTTTCTATCACTTTTATTTTCTCAAAAATATTTCTTTACCTTTAACTCGAGAAATACATCCATACTTAGGACCACTTTATAAGAAAATTATCATTTCCTTTTTAATTAACATGTAGTCTTTTAACCTCATACTCCGAAGCTCCAAAGCAGGACCCACTTCACCTCCATTAAAACCCACTTCATCTTCTCCTAGAAAACCCTCAAATATAACTCCAAAATTCGTAGCTCTTCCATATGAATGGTCGAAATGGGCGTAGAAGGCATATATATAGTGGAACACTAGAAAAATATAGTGGCATTAGGTGGTGGAATGGTGGGAGAGCTCCCAAGGCTAGAGAGAGCTAGGGAAAATTTGATCCAACATGCCCAAATGGGCTAACATACACTTATATGAACCTTAAAACCCTAAGGGGTTAAATTTCAAAAATACCCCTAACAAAATGTTGATTTGCATCACTTTCTCTCTCTAAACATAATTTTTTCTTTTTTTTTACTTTTAACTTAAGATTCATATTTCTTGCATTTTTTTGGCTAAAAATCATATTTACAATAGTCATTTGGCATCCCAGATCGTCCTATACATGGCGCGCAAGAATTGGGACCTCCGCGCAAAACATATTTTTTTTTCAATTATTCTGCACATGGTAATATTACTTATATTTTTATGAGTCTAAATTTATGGTCGGAATAATTTTTTTGACTTATCGATTGTCCTAAACAATTTGCGCAAGTTCGCGTCCTACTCGATGCGTGCTAATGAAAATTCACCTAAAATGGGTCTAAATGATTTTTTTCGAATACGTCGAAGGAGAGAAAGTTTTTCGAAATTAAATTTTAAGTCAATTTGAAGATTTTCATAATTTTCTGAGCACTTTTATTTTTTGACAAATTTTTTTATTTTTTTTTACTTTTGACCCCATAATATTTTCATATGTATTTTTTGGACCCTATAAAAGTGATCATTTTGATATTTGGGAAAGCGATGCATCCTACAAAAATTGCCGAAAGTTACCTATCATGCGCATCGGGTACCGCCCAGATTATCGCATTATTAACCATGACCGTGTTACAATCATTCAGTGGTATTTTCGCGTCAAACTTAATCAACATACTTACTAGGATTATTAAAACTTAAATACGCATCCAAGCGAACCACGTGACATGAGAATTTTTCTCCTTAATTACTTTTCGTAATGCGCCACTTTTAGTGCCATTTGGCATAATCCCCTTATATATTTATTCCTCAAATTTTTCTTTGAATATAATATTTCGATTATTATTAAATACTTATTTTCTAGGATGAGGTATTACACTATATCCCTTTCTTCTTCATGTAGATCGAGTTACAATCAATGGGTTTTATCCTATGAGGCAAGTCTACAAGTTCCCAAACTTGATTCGAATACATAGAATCCATCTCCATATTCATAGCTTTAGCCAAAGTTGAGCGTCTCATCGTTGTTGTTCACAATGCCTCAAAAAAGGCCAATAGTGATTATTTTCTCCAGTGACCAATACACATAGGTCATGGTTTTGTCCCGTGACCATATTGAGGGTGACAAAATTATAGGTCACGGTCCAAAATTGTAACCCCAACTAGGGGTCACTGTCCAGGTGGGGCCACGATCCAAAATCGTGACCAGTGGTCGTCATGTTCCAAAACCGTGCCCCCCAGTGCGACCTTTAAAAATTGTGACACTACGGGTCATGGTCCAAAACCGTAATCCTTAGTATGACAATTTTGAATGATCACACTGGGGTCACGGTAAAAAACCGTTACTTCTAGGGTGATAATCTAAAAACATAAGATACTTAGTCATAACTTTGAACCATGACTAAATGTTTCGTGTTTTTAAATTTTCACCCTTGGGGTCACGATTTTGGAGCGTGACCAATAATATCACCAAATTGAAATATATATATATATATATATATAGTTAAGGTTTTGGACCATGACCAAACTAAAAAAATAAGTAAATTTTAATTTTCTGCATCCCCAAAACACGTGTAAATTTTCAAAAATAAATATTTAGCCAATATGTTATCCATAAATCATAATATAAAAATACTATATAAGTTAACAACTAAAGTTGTCAAATTGTACAACACAAATAATAATACAACACATACTTGACCGACAGGTAATAAGTTAAAATTGTCATTCTTAAAAGGGTGACTGCTCGACAGAAATCTATGATGATCGGCATAACTCATCTTCCCACTATGATGAGCAAAGTGGATTCATTTTCCTCCCCACAAATGGAACATCCATAATAACCATAAACATTGCAACCAAATAAGGTTCCATTGGTAGGAAAGTCATTGATTTCCCACAAAAACATTGCTTTAATTGTGAACTCTTCACCATTGTGAGAATCAAACGCCCTCAAGGATTCACACCATAACTCTCTAAGTTCTTCGTTAATGGGACTAAGAAATTTTCAATATTTTCATCAAGAGTCTTTGGCCTGGGTATCAACAATGACAATGATGTGACATCTTTTCTTATGCACGGTGTTAGAGGGAGACTTAATGGTGCCATGAGAACTGGCCAATAACTCTAATTAATGCTTAAATTACCAAAAAGGGTAATACCCATCGGTTGATAATGCAAGATGAAGATTGTGTGGTTCTTTTGCAAATTGAAGGTGTCTTGCCATTAAAAGATTCCAAATGAGTGGATCAACCATATGAGGCATGAGACTCCCACCAACCTCGATTCAAGAATGCCATGTCATGGCCTTTGCAATCCATCGTACAATGAAAAATGTTTTCAACCGCGGCCCGAGAGGAAAATAATTGACTAGCTTCTGTGAAATTTGTGAGCACTTAAATATATTTGTACCATCTTTTTTACTCTCAGTAACCATATATCATGGTTCCTTTCATATAGGAGATTCATGCTTTAGTTCGTCATCCTCAGGGTACAATATGAAAATTATACTTGCATGCATGAATATATTTGTACTTTAAACCCCCTTCAATTTTATTTTCATGCTCAGATAACTATCTGGTAACTTGTTCTCTTTTGAGAGAATGTCTTTAGTCCACTTAATAGTTACATTTACTCTCTTGCCGGACAACCCAAATTAACTCTTAAAATTAGGCAAATTGATAAATGCATATAATACCAAGTGATCTTCTTCGTAATTTTTATACAAAGGTCTGACTGCATTAACTTTCAACCATATGTATTCCTTGTCTTTGGGTAATTCAGTATCCACCTGTTCATAAACTTGGTCATAATGCATATTATCCATATCCATAGGCTTGTGGTCTTGATGGTCGTGTATTCTGTAAGCATCATCAATTAGATCGTTTAAAGAATGGTATGTTAGCGAATCATTCACCACTTTCACCCGGTGGAGTTTCGTCATGAGTTCTTGTACCGATAATTGTTCTAGAACATATGGTACATTCTTTTCCCCATGGAATATCAATATCTCATAGTCTTGCATCACACCCCACATTAGTAAATTCAAATTCAATGTCTTCCAAAGACTTAAATTTTCCGTTTACAAAGGTTGCATGGACACAAAATCTTATCACTGTCAAGATTTATATCTGCATAATTATTAACTTCCTCAATGCCCTTCACACGATTATTAGATACCCCAATGTCTCTCTCCCTTCCACTCTTTGTATTGTGGGAAATACATTAAGTATTCTTAAAAATTTAAGTCACCTATATAAGTAGGTAGAAACGAAGGTCATGTTGGATACAAGAACTCTCAGTTTATAATTCAAGAAAATTCATTCAACCCTAATAAATTAAAAACAAATTCAAAGAAAATTTATTTGACTTAATAATTCATTAAATATGGAATTAACGAAAAATATATCCTAGATAATTAAAATATTACAAATTTATTAAAAAAGAAAACATTATTGAACACGTAGACTTGTCCAACGAATGAACTATCCAATTAATAAAACAATTTTCATAATTTCTCAAAAAAATCCCTTCACTATGGTCAACTTACACATACTCATCTCCACAACCATCTTATATTTTATCAAGCAATATATGAGCCTCACATATCGCCAAAGGGTGATAGTGTACATTTGTTTTGACAATCATGGAAATGAGAGTGCACACACCAATAGCACTGCTGTTGAACAAGTCTCTTATATAATACGACTCGCCAAAGTTACCGTGCGTGGATGACGATGATCCATGAAATCTTAGAGGATGCAATTGGGAGGGGAGTGTTCCAGGAGGAGGAATTTGGGAGGTGAAAGTTCGTAGTGGAGTCATTTAGGAGGGAAATGTTCCAGGATTGGGAATTTGGGAGGGGAATATTCGAGGAGAAGGCATTTGTGAGGGGAAACCTTGAGGTCTAGGATATGGGAATATTCTAGCAGGCATACGGGGGGTAACCCTATTGTTAAGTAAAGAATCGGACCAACCCGTGGATTTTATTTGTCATTATTTTCATGTTGTTACAAACATTGCCTCCCTCCCTCTGAAGTTTTGACACGCCTCCTTTAGTCCTGACACGTTCTTTCGCCTCTCTTAACTTGAGACTCCTCACTGTAGAGATCTCGTCCAGTAGAGGTGCATTGTGCTATAATTTGTTACTTGGCATATGTGAGACCACCACACCTCTTCTCCTCTCTTATTGTCCCTCCTAAATTCATTGGCTACGTAATATTATATTCAGGTTTATGATTTTAATAATAATAATAATAATAATAATAATAATAATAATAATAATAATAATAATAATAATAATAATAATAATAATAATAATAATAATAATAATAATAATACTAATAATATTAACAACAACAACAACAACAACAACAACAACAACAACAACAACAACAACAACGACAACAATAATAATAATAATAATAATAATAATAATAATAATATAATGTGTTTATATATATGATAACTAAATTAAAACTCCCTAGAGTCGGAGCTAATTTGTTTGGGAATTTATTGGTCCCTTTTTCCCGTCAGTGTATTCAAGTACAATTTGACCCAATTAGCATATTAACCTTCTTCTGAAGCCCTCTTGGTCCGTTTTTCCCATTCATCCTTCAGATCACCATAAGATTTTTCCTTAAGTTTGTGGACATCATTTTTTTACCCATTTGTAAGAGCTTAATTTGCTCATATCTTAGGCTACATTTAGATTTTGGCATATCCCACTACCATTTTATTCGAGTCGTCACGAATTACTAATTTTCAATCATTTCCAACTTCAAGAAGATCTTCACAAAAATAGGTATAAAATAATTTAGGATTTTGAATTTATTTACGTTTATATTTGGGAGTTAAAATCGAGGAATTTTTCTAACATTTTTCTAGATATAATTTTTTTCAAAATACACGCATATCGTTCAAGCGAGATAGGAATCTTGTTTAAACGACTATGCAATCTCGTTCGAAGTGGTCGTTTGAATGTTCCTTCAATCTAACATTTAATAAGGGCCTACTATTTTGTCATGTTTGAAGCTCGTTCAAACGAGATTAGGATTTCATTTGAAAAACCTTATTGTCGTTCACAGGAAAGTATTTTCTCGTTAAAATGAGTCTTAGATTTCATTCGATCACGAGTTTGCACCTCAAATTTTGTGCCGACTTATAAACACATTTTTCATACAAAATTTTTCAAAATCGATATCTGAGAATCTACTACAAAATTTCTCACTTTATTTTGGTCAAAAAACTCTTTTGATTCACAATAATTACTCCCACCTGTATATGTGAATCTGTTTAAAACCTTATATAGTTATATATCTAAGTTACACTAGTGAAGAGATTCTCTTCACTGCTGACTGTTGCGATTCTCGGTGGGATCACTACGGAAAGGAAGACAGAGGCTGATCGGTGGATACCGAGGGTGGACCATCACTTATGGATGACTTTGTAATGAGCCTTATTCTGTTGTGGTTTTGTAAGGTTCCTCTTGCAAAACTCTATAATGCTGATAAAAAGTTTTACCAGCAAGGGGTTTTGCCTCAATTCGCCTTGTCTTGTTTGCATGCATAATTTTATCTCCTTTATCACCCATTTGCTTGTTTAGGGTAATAATATACCCTTTGGACTTATGTGTTCCAGATAGTAGATTAAAGAAATTTTCCATTAAGATCACAAGCGCACTCTAAAATTGGCATTAGAGCCTATTGCAGAAATGTAGTGTGTGATCTTTTTTGCAAAATATTTTTCGCTTGAAATCATTTTTTTTTAAATTGTTGATCTTTGAAAAATGTGAATTTAATGTGGAATTTTGGTAATCGAGTGCTCATATTTAATGGTACAAATTATACATACTGGATGCCTAGGATGAGGTCTGCTTTAAAGGCTATAGATGAACACGTCTGGATAGTCAATAAAAGAGTGTGGACACCTACCATTATCATAGTCGATATGGTCGTCGACACTAAACTTGTCTCACAGTAGAAAAGGCCGATTTTAAGTGGAATAATCTTAATTCCTCCGATTTGAGTGCCATCTCGAAAGACATTACCCATGACAAGTTCCATCGCATTATGATGTGCATCAATTTTAAAGAAGCTTGGGATACCCTCTTACACATTCTCGAGGATACCAATGCCGTGAAAGCTTCTATGCTACAGTCCCTCACCAGACAATTTAAAATGATAACAATGCTTGCATTTGAATCTTTAGATAAGTTTTAAGCGCCAGTTTCCGACGTAGTTAACTTGAGTTTCAATTTTGGTGAGAGAATACCCGAGATGCATGTAGTTAAGAAAATATTGAGACTATTTCTTTCCCGCTTTATTCCTAAGGTTACCATTCTTAATTATCTAGGGATCTTAGATACTCTTAGGTTAGAAGAACTTGTAGGAGATCTTCAAATGCACAAGATATATATGTTCGCGGAAATAATTAAGCTTAAGGATAAGGGGGTAGCACTTAAATCCCAAACTAGGAAAAGAGATGAAGTGTCTAAAGAGAGAGAGGAAGCATCATCCGATTCAAAATTTGATTATGGTTAGATGATTTGGATATTTTTGCTAAAAATTTCAAGAACTTTCTCAAGCATAAAAAGAAAAATATCAACAAAGATAGGAAGAGTTTTGAGAAAGATAAAAAATTTATAACGGGCAAGAAAAACTTTGACAAGAAGGAAGATTTTCCAAATAAAGACGAGGTGAAATGTTATGAGTGCGAGGGAAATGGCATCATATCTCTAATTTGTATTATTTTTACAATGCAAGCATATAACTTTCTTAAGAAGGGATGTTAAGGATTTCTTGCAACTGTTAGCAATGTACAAATTATAGGGCTTAGCTTAGAAGATATTGCTATTGCTAAGAAATTTACGATTGTTTTTCCAGATGATTTACCAGGCCTACCTCCTAATAGAGAAATATAATTTACCATTGACCTTATTCCTGGAACTAGACCAATCTCAAAACCACTATATCGTATGGAACCTTTAGAATTAAGAGAGTTAAAAATTTAGTTGTAAGACTTTTTAAATAAAGTTTTTATTAGACCAAGTATATCGCCTTGGGGTGTTCTAGTGTTATTTTTTAAAAAGAAGGATGGGACGACGAGACAACAAATATATTATCGTGAACTAAATAAGGTAACCATTAGAATAAATACACGTTACCTTATATTGATGACTTGTTTGATTAATTAGAAGGTTCACAAGTATTCTCTAAGATTGACCTCATGTCAGGTTATCATCAATTGAAGATCAAGGAAGATGATATTTCAAAATCAGCTTTTCGTACTAGATATGATCACTATGAATTTATTGTAATGCCATTTGGACTAACAAATGCACCAACTGATTTTATGGATATGCTAAATAGAGCCTTTAGGAAATATTTGGATCATTGTGTCGTTATTTTCATTGATTACATTCTCATTTATTCCAAGCGTATTGAAGAACACGAGAAGCATTTAGAGACAATATTACAAATCCTTAGGAAAGATAAATTATATGAAAAATTAAAGAAGTGTGAATTTTTGTTGTCTAATAATTCTTTTCTAGGACATGTCATATCGAAGGAGGGATTATCTGTTGACCCTCAAAAGATTGAGGCTATACTAGATTGGCCAAGACCAACTAAAGTGTGTGAGATTCGTAGTTTCCTTGGATTTGCAGGTTATTACTGATGATTTGTTGAAGGATTTTCTTGTTTTTACAAACTTCTATCTAGGTTAACACAAAAGAAGGTGAAACATGAAAGGTTTGATGAAGCCGAGGAAATCTTTCAAGAACTTAAGAATCGACTAGTGAGTGCCCCAATTTTGACTATTCCTTCAGGTACAAAAGGATTGGTGATTTATCATGATGCTTATAAAAATGGTTTAGGATGTGTTTAACGCAAAATGGAAAAGTAGTTGCTTATGCCTGAAGACAGTTATAATCATATGAGCAGAATTATCCAATCCATAACCTAGAATTAGCAGCTGTAATTTTTGCTCTTAAGATTCAAGACACTATTTATATGGTGAGACTTGTGAGATTTATACCGATCATAAGAGTTTGAAATATATATTTACTCAGAAAGAATTGAACACGAGACAAAGGAGAAGGTTATAATTAATAAAGGATTATGATTTAAATATTCATTATCACCATCAGAAAGATAATGTAGTAGTTAATGGTTTAAGTAGGAAGTCTACACCAATTTTAGCATGTCTTAATACAAATGGGGAGGCTATATTGGAGGATTTAAGAAGTATCAAAATATATGTTCATATTTATAATGAAGGAGGAATAATTACAAACTTACAAGTACACCCCATGTTAATTGAAATGATTAAAATTTGAACAAGCAAATGACCCACAACAGAAGATGATTAAAGAAGAAGTTATGGAAGGAAAGAGAACCAAATTTGTCACAAGAGATGTTATATTGAGATTTGGAAATAGAGTGTGTGTTCCATGTGACACCCAATTAAAGAGGTAAGCTTTAAAAGAAGGTCATTATTCTGGATTCACATTTCATGATGGATATACAAATATTTATAGGGATCTTCAAGAAGTATTTTGGTGGAATAATGTGAAGATAGAGATAGCAAAATTTGTACCTCATTGCTTACTTTGTCAACAAGTAAAAGTTGAACATCAAAAGCCATCAAGATTATTACAACCTCTGCCTATCCCTGAGTGGAAATGGGAACATATTACTATGGATTTTGTAACAGGTTTACCAAGGAGTTCAAATGGCAATGATTCTATTTGGGTAATTATTGATAGGTTAACTAAATTTGCTCACTTTCTTGCCATTAAAATTACCCATTATTTAGAAAAGTTAGCTAAGTTGTACGTAAGGGAAGTTATTAGGTTTCATGGAACCCCAATTTCAATTATTTTTTATCGTGATCCTAGATTCGTGTCTCGCTTTAGGAATAGCCTTCAAGAAGCCGTGGGCACAAAATTGAATTTCAGCGCTACTTTTCATCCTCAGATAGATGGATAATTTGAGAGAACCATTCAAACTTTGGAGGATATGCTTAGGACGTGTGTAGTTGATTTGAAGGGGAATTTGGATCATCATTTACCCTTAGTGGAATTTGCATACAATAAGAGTTATCATGCACGTATCCAAATGGATCCGTATGAGGCACTCTATGGTAGAAGGTGTCGTTATCCCACATGTTGGGTGGAAGTTGGATAACGAAAAATGTTGGGACCAAAATTGATTCAGATCACAACGGAGAAAGTGAAATTGATACAAGATCGACTTCGAATCGCTTAAAGCAGTCAAAAGAGTTACGTTGACAATCGATACTGACCGTTAGAATTCCAAAGAGGAAGCTATGTGTTCTTGCGAGTATCACCGATAAAAGTTGTAATCCGATTTGGGAATAAAGGGAAGTTGAGCCCAAGATACATGGGACCTTTTAAAATCCATAAAAAGATAAGAGTGGTGGCATATAAAATAGCTTTACCACCTGAACTATCTACTATACATTTTGTGTTTCACATATCAATGATAAAGAAATATATACCAAATCTAATACATATATTAAGTCACGAACCTTTTCAAGTTAGAGAAGATTTGTTATAGATTGAGCATCTGGTAGAAATTTTGGATCATAATGATCGAATATTACAAACCAAAGTAATTCCCCTAGTTAAAGTATTATGGTGTAATCAATCAGTTGAAAAATCAACGTGCAAGTGGGAAGATGAAATAAAGAAGATATATCTATACTTGCTTGTAAATTAATGTAAGTCAAGTTTGGGGACCAAACTTTTTATAAGGAAGGTCGAATGTAATGACCCCACTTTTATGTTCTCATATATATTTTCTAAATATTGTATTATTACATATATGGTATTACGGATTCTTAATATGATAAAGCCCACTTTTAAATATGAAGAATCAACTGTAAATTGGATCAAATTGAAGTTTTATGACAGATCTTAACGTAACTGATAAGTTTCAGGGTAGAAAATCTATTTTTAGGAAAGTTTATGGATTTTGTTTTAATAAATAAATTTTTAAGGAACAAAATGAAAAATAAAAATGGACCTTTTTATATATAAAATATTTTCAAGGACCTTTAAGAAATATTGAAAACATATAGTGTGAAATTATCAAAATACCCTTCATGTGTAAAATGACCCTTATACCCTTAATACCTTTCCATCTCGTGCATGGAACCTCGTGCTTACACATGTCATCCATATAGATTAAGCTTAAACACGTGTCATCTTTAGAGAGAAAGATAAAACACATGTTGCGGTACGGTGAAATAAGACTACAAGACCCCTTCGTTATATGACACTTCAATGTTAACTCGCCATTGTAAAATATTGGTCAACTAGACACATGTCAACACCATTATAATTTTGGAAACCTATAAATAGGGCCCTAGGAATCATTTGAAAATCACACCAGTTCCTTGAAAATTATAGTCAGAAAGAGTGATAGAAAGTTTGGGAAATATCCTAAGAAGGAGCTCTATAAGTTTGAACAAATATTCGTATAATAGGTATGATTTTATTTATATAATGTAATGCATTTTTACAGTTTTAATTTCATTTTTTTTATCTTTACTTAGTAGTTATACTAGTAAAATATACTAAAAGCTCAATGAATGAAAATTTAAACTCACGAATAATCTATGTGGATTTTATTTTCAACATATGTAAACTTGTTCAAAATGTTATATACACTTTTAAAATGTTTTTCTTAAGTAATTACTCGTTATTTTGGAATCCAAATAAGTAATTCCAAAGTTAGACCCGGTCAAATTTTGTCTAGATGAGATGGTATTTAAGTGGTTCCCCTTTGACCCTCCATCTCTACTAGGAATGAATCGAAAAATCTTTTATCTAGATGAGATGGTATTTAAGTGGTTTCCCTATGACCCTCCATTCCTACTAGGAACTGACTGATTAGGAAGAACTATGAATTGAATTCTTCAATTACGATTAATGAATATTATAAAATTTGAGAAAATTGTTTTTACTAACCTATTTACAAATGTTTATTTTAGGATAAAATGACACAATATTCAAAATTTGAATTTGTTTAGAACATATAATTAAACTTTCATTGTATTTGTTAGATTAACATATGATCCAAGACCACGATTTTGTATTTTCAAACCTATGTTTTAGGTGAGTCCTCTCTGCAATTTCTTACGCATTTTGATTATATTATATTATGCAAACTATGTATATTTTGTGAAAATGCTTTTATTATCAAAATGCATATGATACCAATTGCTCCATCATTTGTTATATGTTTATATCTGTCCATAAAAACATCTGATTTGAATTCTAAAATTATTGATTCGGTCTATGGAAACTCTCTTACTATGTTGGGCTTGACTACCAGGTGGAAATATTTGGGTGGTACCTTCCTAGCTGATTTATCGCTGGTGTGCCCTAAACAAGGAGTTGTTTCATGAATCATGATTCTCTATCTATGATGTTACCAAGTGGAAACATTTGGTAACACTATCTGTCTGGGTTTTAGAGGACACATGGCCACTAAAACTGAATAATTGACATATGTTCAACTGTTTTATCTGTTCTGTTATGTACTGTTTATCATGAAAATATATATACTGTCAATTACTTTATATATATTAATACAAGTTCCATCTATATATGTATATGCCTTCTCTTTTGATTTTAATAGGTATCAATTTTCTTAAAACCCCTGGAATGTTTAGAGATTTAATCTTATTCGGATTTTAGGTGACGACATATAAATGACCATTTTTTAGGAAATAATTAAGCTTGTGGATGGAACGTAAAAAGAATATGTTCTAGATTTAGCTTTTAGAGCTCTTTTTGTAACATTAAGTATACGTTTATTTTTTTTAGATAGATCATGTTTTGATATATCATAATAGATTTTAAATTTTGTCTTAAGTTGTAACTCGTTGATATTTTAAAATGACATAAGTTTCCTTTACAAAGATCTGATGATGCAGTTCCTTAACTTTCAGTATTTTACGATTCATAACCACATGATTATATTTTCGCTACATATATTTTAAGATAAAGTTTTTTAAGCTAGGATATTTGTTGCCTTGGTGGCATGTCAATACAGTCCTTCGCTACTAATACTGGGTCGGGGTCGTGACATGTAGTGCACCTCACAAAGATGAGGAAACTACTAAACATGAACACCTCTATAGTGAGTCTAGTCGTTTCAAGGGTAGAGAGTGAGATAATGCTTTAAGTGAGAAAAAGAGTGACCTTTAGTGTGCCTACGCAAAACTTTACACCGAGTCCTTTAAAATAAAAAAATAGAATAAAAGTTTGCGATGAGAGTTTTAGAGCTAGACAAAGAGTTGCATGAGGTAAGAGAGAGTGCATCATCTATGCGATAATCTTTAAGAGAGAGACTTTTCATAGTTAATAGAAAGAAAGGGACTTGACCAACAAGTTGGCTAGTCTTACGAGAAATATCCAAGAATTCGTGGAAACTTGTGAGAAACTTAAAGCCCTTATATCCGAACTCGAGAAAAATATCGAACGTGCTCGGGAGGTCAAGGTAAGTATCAAGGACACATAGAATAAGGTTGGTAAGATGCTCCTCAGATTTGCCTTAGGAAATATCGAGGGGGAAGGAATAGGCTACGATGTTGCATCCACTTCCCATATCACACCCGAGATGGTTCCCGAGTTTATAATGGACCCTTATGACCCTCGATCGAATCCATTTATAAAGCCTAATCCATTTAAAAGATTTATACCTAGAAAAGCAGATCGGGGTAGACCCAAACCTATGTATGTTTTCACATATTGCAAAGGATAGGTCACCTTGGAGAGTTTTGTTATAAATTAGGTTAGACTAGTCCTACACCTACTCCCGTACACCACTTTAGTGACTTTTCTAGTCTTAGGTAGCAAGTTTAATTTTTAGTCATGAATTCCCACAGTTTGATGGAAGAATTTAAATGAATGTCTTTGCCATCTGAGAATGCTTCCAATAATGAGTCAACAATAACAAGATCAAACAAAAGGTTACCGCCAATTGGGTACCTAAGCAAGACTAGAAATACATATTGTTCATGTTGTTCTCAAGGATCAAAATACTTCCCAATGGTATTTTGATAGTGGGTGTTCTAGGCACATGACATGTGACGTCCCATTTTTTACCCCCCTTGAGGATCGCAAGAAAGGTAAAGTCAACTTCAGAGGTAGGATTAGATCTATCATTTTAAGATGTACCAATGTTGAGATATGCAGATATCCTAAACTAGATGATCCATTGTACATGAAGGGGTCGAAAGTGAAATTGATTAGCATAAGTCAATCGTGTGACACAAAATTTGTAATAAAGTTTGACTGGTCTGAATGCAATGTTTATGATCAATTCAAAAAAATTTCATTACAAGGTGTTAGGATGGAAGATAATTGTAATGAGATTGTGCCCAAGTCCTATTTTGTGTTAAAAAATTCCACGATCTCCACTATGGACCTTAGGCATCAACGGCTAGGTCATGAGAACTTTAGATATCTGGGAGATTAGTGAAAAGGACTTAGTTTGTGTCTTACAATCACTTGGGAAACCAACTTCCTCACTTTGTGAACCTTGATAACAAGGCAAACAAATTCAAATTCCCAATTGAAAGTTGAATACTATTACCACCACCCGTGTTTTGGAGTTGATTCACACGGATCTTATGGGACCTACTCTCTCGGAGAGATTATGTGGTAAGAGATACATTCTCGTGATGGTTTATGACTTTTCCAGATATTTGATTGTAGGATTCCTTTGAGAAAATTCCGATGCGATTGAGTTCCTTACATCCAAGTGTCGTGTCCTACAAAACTAACACGGTGTTACTATTAATCGTATGCGTAGTGACAACAACACTTAATTTAAAGAAACAAAAGTGGATAGCTATTGTGATGAAGTTGGCATAAAATATGAGTTTTTGGCCGTTCGTACTCCTCAGCAAAATGTGATTGTTGAAAGGAATAACCGTATGATACAGGAGATGGCTAGATCTATGCTTCTTGGGAGAAACGCGCCTAGATTTTTTGGGCAGATGTGTGAGCACCGCATGCCATATGGTGAATGACAAAAAATATGCCCAACCTATCATATTTTCGTGTCTTTAAGAGTACATGCTACAATTTTCTAGATAGAGCGCCTTCAGGAAAGTTTAACTCCCGAAGATATGGGGGAATATTTTGAGGATATTCATCGACAAGTAGGGATTATCGGTATTATAATTTGGCTAGCTCTAATGGCGTTGATAAACGTCATGATTGGAGATGATGAGCCACCAGTGTTTGTTGATCCTAGTCCATTGTGTGAGGATGATGCACCCCTAGTGATTATCCTCTCCTTACTCATGCTACCACGGTGGACCCTATTCCTACTTTGGGGGAGACACTATCTTAGGTTAGAAAGATTCGTGATGACTCCGCAATACTTGGTGATCCTATAGTAGGTGTGAAGGCTCGTGCTCAACTCGAAAATGTTGTTAGCTATCTATGATACACATCCATGGTCGAGCCCAAGAACGTGAAAGACGAACTCAAAGATGAGCATTGAATACTGGCCATATAAGAAGAGTTGCTTCAGTTTAGAAAGAATGATGTCTAGGAGTTGGTTTCCTGACCTAGCGATACCAATGTGATAGGTAGCATGTGTATTTTCAAGAATAAGGTGGATGAAAATGGTAATATTCTTTAAATAATTCTAGGTTGGTCACTCAAGTCTACAAACAGATTAAGGGTGTATACTTTGAGGTGACATTCGCTCCAGTTTATAGTCTTGAGGCCATTCCTTACAACTTGCCATAGCTTGTCATCTGCGCTGCAAGTCATATTAGATGGATGTCAAGAGTTCCGTTATGAGTGGAGTTCTACAGGAGGAGGTTTACGTGGAAAAACCAAAAGGGTTTGAAGAACCTAAATACCCAAGATGCGTCTCCTATCTTAGGAAAGCCTTGTATGGTTTCAATCAAGCACCCCATTATTAGTACCAAAGGATTACTTCCTATATCTTAGCTTGTGACTTTAAGAGAGGGGGATTAGATAAAATGTTATTTGTGATAAAATCTTAGCTCTTGTCTTGTGTATGAGTAAGAATAAAAACACCATATATTTGTCCACAGTAGAGGCTACCTATATAGCCACCAAGAGTTATTGAACTCAACTCTTGTGGATGAAACAAATGTTGGAGGATTTCATCATTTTACAAGGTACGATGAATATTTCCTGTGATAATATGAGTGCCATTCGAATTTCACGTAATCCAGTCCAGCATTCATGAACAAAGAACAATAGGATATTTGAGCACTTTATTCGAGACCTAGTTGAGGAGAAGGTCGTGTCCTTGAGCTTTGTGAGCACCGATCGTTAGTTATCTGATATTTTCATGAAACCTTTAGATGCATTTTGATTCGAGGATCTTAGAATGCTTTTAGGTATTTGCACCATTAATTGAGATTGGATATGTTATGTAGTATAAGATGATTTTCATACTTATTCATATTTATTTCTATTGATAGATTGTACAACCATTTTATCATCATTGTATTTTATCTTTTTTACATTTTGATATATTTTTTAAAAAATCCAAAAATATTTTTGTTTTTCTTAAAAGTTTTTTGGAAAAATACAAAAAGATTTCTGATTTTTTTAAAGAAAAAAGTAAAAAGCCAAAAAGATATTTTTTTTTATAAAATTTTTGAGAAATTAAAAATGATTTTTGTCTTTTTACGCCAAATGTGGATGGACATTAAAGATGTTTAAGTCACCCATTCATCCTATATCCACGTGGATCTTTTGTAGTGTTTTGACATGTGACAACATTTCATTTTTGTGCTTTGTAATGGGTGGAGTCTTTAAGATGTCATATGATGACTACTTGCTACATTTTTTAGTCTCTCACCTTTAATGCATACGAGCACAGACTTATTTAGGTATTGCACATACCTTTCACATGTCGGTTGTAGTTGTTTCATCTCAATCATGATTTTAAAATGAACTAAATGTGAAAAATAAGATAATAACAGTAGTGCTAGTAATAAAGATTGTTCGGATTGGAAAAATTAAAAATTGTATCTTCTATATATTTTGATATATTTAAAGCAGTGGAATTAGGTTACGAAAGACATGTTGACTTTGTGTGAATAGCCACCATTTGCAATAACAAAAGAGCATAAAATATTAAAGGCACATAAAAAGAAAAAAATAAAGTGTCAGGCCAATTTCAAAGAACATTGATGCTTCTCTATATGTTGATCCCAAATTTAGTCTGCTGACATGGACTACTCACTTACAGACGCGTGTCTACTAACTTAGCAAATATGTATACTTCTACCTAGCAACTCAAGATCATCGAGCAACCAAAAATCCACGAGGAACTCAGGGGCCCCGAGTAGCTCGAGCGTGTCGAGCTACTTAGGCGGTCTGAGCAGCTTAAGCGGTCCGAGCTACTTAGGCGGTCCGAGCAACTTAGCATTCTAATCAGGATAATCAAGGAGATGACTGCTCATTAAATGCTCATTTATTATCATACAAATGTACATGTCTACTAGATAACAACGCATTGTCCTTTCATTTGTACATCCTCAAGGCTATAAATACATCGTAACCTCATCATTGGGGGGGGGGGGGGGACTGGAATTTGTTGAGAAAATCATACCTCGAGAATTCCAAACAGACAGTCAGCAATAACAAAAACAGTGGACGTAGGCCATTCTTGCAAGGCTGAACCACTTTAAAAATCTATTGTCTATTATTTCATTATTTTTTTTATCTGTGATTAAAATAATTAGGTCAAATCTATTCTTTTACATCAACAGATTGGTGCTGTCTGTGGGAAACGACTGTAATTATCGTTTTTCACCAAAACAATTTATCACCAATGGCTGATCATCCTGAATCCAGCAATCAAAAATCTCTTTGAATCCTCCAATTACTCCTCCAAATGTTCAAGATCTGTCTAGTATAATGGCTAATTTATCCCAAGGGTAAACGACCATGCAAGAAACTATGCGTCAACTCATACAAACCGTTCAAGGTGGAGTGCCAGCCCAATCAGGGCAACGAAGCGTTAAGAGAAATACTCGTTTACTCTCTTCGCGACGACAAACATTATTCCCAGAGGAATCTTAGTCCAAAAGCACCGATTCATATCGTATTGAGAGATCCAATGATCCTTCTTATCAGCCTCGACGGACTTCCTCGGTACGAGCTACAGATACTCAACAAAACGTCACTCTATCTCCAAAAAGGACAAGTGCTATTGAAAGATTGAGTAGAGTATCACCTTTTGATCATTTAGGTCATAGGAGGAATAGAAGTCCCCCTAGGACTATGTCGAGGAACTCTCAACGACCATCTCTACCCAATCACGACCAGCTGCTCGTCATGAAAGATCCCAAGAGGCAAATTCAACACGATCAGTTGCTCAAACCAATAGGATCGAGGAAGGAAATGATGCATGGAAAGGCTAAATTCAAAGGTTGGAGGATAGATTAGGGGAGATGGCTAAAACCAAAAATCCTCTACAAAGGACTTTCGTCTGAGGAGCACCATTCATACAAGAGATTGTGGACTTTCCTACGCCATCAAAATTCAAAGCTCCTGTGGTGATGCCTAAATATGATGGAGAAACTGATCCTGCTCTCCATATAGAACAATACCAGGCAGCAGCTGATATATATGCTATTCCGGACGAGATGCGATGCAGGGAATTTTCAAGAACCCTTATCGGATCTGCTCAGATGTGGTACAATAACCTTCCTCGGGGGAAAATTGCGACTTTCTTTCAGTTAGCAGAACTCTTTATTGGAAATTTTTGTTTTGGAGCTAAGCCAGTCAAACGAGTAGCACACTTGCTAAGTGTTAGACAGAAGGCAGGTGAGAGCACTAGGGATTATATTACTCATTTCAATAATGAGAAGCTCGAGGTCATTGATTACGAGGAGAAGAAATCAATTACTGCTCTGATGAGTGGACTGTTTCCAGATAAATTGTACTACACTCTAGCCAAAGATCCGCCTAGAACCATGACAGAACTAATGGCAAAAGCAGCCAAGATTATGAACGCCGAGGAAGCTATGGCTGCGAAGAAGAATATGGACACTAAAGAAACCAAGGTTGAGGTTGATAAGCCTGAGAAGAATGAGAAAAAGAACAATGGTGGTAACAGGCAGTCAAAAGCGAAGCAAGCATTGGAACAATAGAAGAGATTCGGAAATTATACTCCTTTGAAAGTAGATATAAACCACATTCTGGAAGAGATCAAGAACATCGAGGAGTTAAACTGGCCAGAGAAAATGAAGGCATATCCTAACAAAAGGAATAAGTCCAAATATTGTGAGTTCCATAAAGATCATGGTCACATGACCAAGAACTGCATAGCTCTTCAGAATGAAATTGAAGCACTCATCAGACGAGGAAAACTGACCAAGTATGTTGATCATTGAAATGGTGGAAAGAACAATGACCGAGCAAGGTAGATGTCTGGATCTCCTCATCGAGAAAAGGAAAATAAGAAGATAAGTCATGAAGAAGACCCGGATGATGACCAAGACGACCTCGATCTCCCCAAAATACCAAAACAGCCAGAACATGAGGTATTTTCTATCTATTTCAGATCATTTGAATGTAATGTCATTACAGGTGGAGATGCAGGAGGCGGAGATATGACTGCTGAGAGAAAATATTACCTCAATGAGGCTGAAGCTTGCTCGTACATTCAGCGAATAAACTGGTTGAAGATGATCACCCGAAAAAGGTGAATAAGGGCAAACTGGTTATTGGTTTCTCTAAGAACGATTTGGCCAGCGTACTATATCCTCATGATGACCCATTGGTGATCAAGATGAGAATGAAGGAAGTGGTGATTTCACGAGTACTGGTGGAGAATGGTAGTATGTCAGATATCATGTTCTATCCATGCTTTGACAGTTTGAATTTGAAATTATCCCAAAAGGAGCCATACCATAGACCCCTCCTTGGTTTTACTGGCAAAAAGGTTTTTCCACTTGGGACGATCAAGTTGGATATGCTTATTGGTACATGGCCTGCTTGTCAGACGAAAAGAGTACGCTTCTTTGTAATGGATAAAAACGTCCAATCAGCTTACAACATCATCATGGGAAGGGTAGGATTAAAAAAATTTGAAGCAGTACCATCTACTATACATCAGTGTTTAAAATTTCCAACCAATTTTGGAGTAGGAGTGGTTAAGGGCGATCAGAAAGTAGCTCGGGAATGCTACTATTCATCTACCGAGGAGGAGGAGCATGAAGAATCCAGAAAGAAGACTACTACCTACCAAATAGAAGATGCGGAGATTGAAACATTAAACCCTAGAGACGAGTCCCAACTCGTGAAAGGACAGGTCATGGAGGATACTGAGAATGTCATTCTGGACGATGAGCATCCAGAACGAACAACTCAAATTGGTGCATCCTTGAATGAATCAATAAAATAAGAATTGATTTCATTTCTAAGGCGAAGAAAGAAAGCTTTTGCGTGGAGTCATGAAGACATGCCAGTAATAGATCTGAATTTCTTGTGTCACGAGCTCAATGTGAATAAGGAAATCAAGCCAGTAAAGCAGCGAAGAAGAGTGTTTAGTCTTGAGAAAAATCAAGCTATACAGGAAGAAGTAGAGAAGCTAAAAAAAGCCTTTTTTATTGAGGATGTCAAATATCCTGACTGGCTAGAAAATGTGGTGATGGTAAAGAAGAAAAATAACAAGTGGAGGATGTGTGTAGACTTCATCGACCTTAACAGGGCATGCCCGAAGGATCATTTTCCTTTGCCCCGAATTGATCAACTGGTGGATGCTACCTTGGGGCACGAACTATTAAGCTTTATGGATGCTTATTCTAGTTATAACCAGATTAAAATGAAGCCTGAAGATATGGAGAGTAACTCTTTTATTACCCCGAGGGGAACTTATTGTTATAATGTTATGCCTTTTGAACTTAAAAATACAGGTGCTACATATCATCGGTTGATGAACAAGGTGTTTACAGAGCAAATTGGTCATAACATGGAGGTTTATGTTGACGATATGCTAACGAAGAGCAACAAAGCTGCTAATCATCTAGTTGACTTAGGCCAGACCTTTGATCAACTAGAGGAATATCAAATGAAATTTAATCCCACCAAATGCATATTCAGAGTAAGAGAGCGCATATTTCTCGAATACATTGTTAACCAACGAGGAATTGAGGCGAATCCTGAAAAGATCAAGGCTCTATTGGAGCTGCGATCTTCGATGACGAAGAAGGAAGTACAAAGTCTCACAGGGCGAGTTACAGCACTTAATAGGTTTGTATCACGAGAAACTGATAGATGTCTCCCATTCTTTAAAACACTGCGAAAGACTTTTGAGTGGAATGATGAATGCGAGAAGGCCTTTCGAAAATTGAAGAAATACTTTGGAGCACCTACATTGTTGTCCAGGCCAGTGATGGGAGAGAAATTATACTTGTATTTGGCAGTTTCAGAGAACGCAGTTAGCTCGGCATTGATAAGAATGGAGGATGGAGTGAAAAAACGCATCTATTACACTAGCAATGCCTTTCGAGGAGCACAGATCATATATCTAAGGCTGGAAAAGTTAGCACTGGCGTTGATCGAAGTAAGTAGAAGAATGAAGCCATACTTCCAAGCTCATATTGTAGTTGAGTATACAGACATGCCGTTAAGGCAAGCTCTGCATAAACCAGAAAAATCAGGAAGATTGATGTATTGGGCTGTAGAATTGGGAGAATACGATATAATTTATGAGCCTAGGTCGTCACTCAAAGGGAAAGTAGTGGCAGATTTCATCGCAGAGTTCACCTATCCAGACACCTCCGAAGAGCAGAAGTTGAATACCGACCAGCCTATGGGTGTTAAAGAATCATCAAATTTTAACACCGATCAACTTAAGTCGGTAGACGAGCAAGAAAGGATGATCAACGATCAGCGAGAAGCATTGGAAGAGGATAAAAGAAAGCATCAAATATTCCACCGAGGAACTCTGTCTGACCAAGAATTTGACAATGAGATACCTGTGTGGAATTTATATGTAGATGGCTCTTCTTGCACCACAGGAACTGGAGCAGGGGTTATTTTAAACAACCAATGAAGCTGAATATGAAGCTATGATCGTGGGTCGCAATCTAGCCAAAACTATGAAAGCGGAGCAGGTCGTTGTATACAGTGACTCACAGTTGATTGTAAATCAAATGCTGGGAGTGTATGCAGCAAAAGGAGAATTAATGATCCAATATCATGTGAAAGTAATAGATATTGTATCGAGCCTTAACACAGTGCAGTTAATTAGAATACCAAGATTGGAGAATGCAAGAGCAGATGCCTTAGCTCGGTTTGCCTCATCCACACACACCGAGCTACGAAGAAAAATCCTCGTAGAAATTCTAACTGATCGGAGCATAAACGAGAATCTACTGATGAACTTCGTTACCCTTGATTTAGGACCATCTTAGATGGATCCCATCAGGTCCTATGTTAAGGAGGGGGTTTGCCAAATGATAGACTCGCAGCCAAAAAATTGAAGTTTAAAGTTGCTCGTTATGTATTGACTAATGGCATTTTATATTGACGAGGAATTATAGTGGGGTTACCAAGATGTGTCCACCTCTCCGAGGTGAAAAACTTGATTGAAGAGGTCCATGAAGGGTCTTGTGGAGCCCATGTAGCGGGTCGAACACTCTTGCGAAGAATAACAACATAGGGGTATTATTGGCCGATGATGAGAACTGATTGTACATCTTATGCCAAGAAGTGTGACAAATGTCAACGTTTCTCCTCTATCCGAAGAACTCCCCAAGCATTGCTACCACCCATCATGTCTCCTTGGCCATTCGCCATGTGGGGAATAGACTTGGTCGGGCCACTTCCAATGACCCGAGGAAGATTTAAGTACCTCGTGGTCGCTGTGGATTATTTTACTAAATGGGTAGAAGCTGAGCCTCTTATTGATATGACATATGACAAGGTGTATCAATTTATTTAGAAGAACATCATTTGTCATCAGTTCGATAACGAGGAGTTCGCTGCATATTGTCATCAGTCAAACATATTGAAAACCCACTCTGAACCAGTCCATCCCCAGAGCAATGGACAAACTGAGGTGACGAATAGAACGCTACTAAATGGTTTAAAAAAATGACTGGATGATGCAAAGGAAAATTAGATTAATGAGCTACATGATGTGCAATGGGCTTACCATACTACACCGCGAGCAGTAACAAGAGAATCTCCATACATGCTGGCCTTTGGAAGTGAAGGTGTTATACCTGTCGAGTGAGGGATACCCACACACAGGGTGCTAAATTTCAATTCTCCTATCAGTGACTTGATGAGGCGATTAGATCTAGATATGCTCGAAGAAATTAGAGAAGAAGCGGCAATCAGGAATGTTGCATACCAACAATGAACAACTCTATTTTACAACCAAAGGGTAAAGAAGTGTGATTTGAAGGAAGCAGACTATGTGCTGAAGAAATTAATTCAAAAGCACAACAAACTGGAAGCTAACTGGCATGGACCCTATAGAGTAACAGAAGTTGTTCGACCAGGGACATACCAGATTGAAACCTTAGAGGGAGAAGATTTTAAGAATGCATGGAATGTAGAACATCTATGCAGGTATTATCAGTAGTTGGGATCCCTATGTAAATGCAGTTTTCTTCAGTATGAATAAAGTGTTGATTGTTTTACCCAGTTCTCTCTTTTTGTTGAAATTCTTTCGGAGTATTAGTGCTACACACTATGGATCATGTTCAGAATATCCACCAACTATGGTTGGTCGGCAAATTAATCTCCTCCAACTCCGGTTGGTCGGGAATCAATATCCACCAACTCCGGTTGGTCGGCAAATTAATCTCCTCCAACTACGGTTGGTCGGGAATCAATATCCACCAACTCCGATTGGTCAGCAAATTAATATCCTCCAACTCCGATTGGTCAGGAATTAATATCCAACAACTCCAATTGGTCGGCAAATTAATCTCCTCCAGCTCCGGTTGGTCGGGAATTAATATCCACCAACTCCGGTTGGTCGACAAATTAATCTCCTCCAGCTACGGTTGGTCGGGAATCAATATCCACCAACTTCGGTTGGTCGGAAAATTAATATCCTCCAACTCCGGTTGGTCGGGAATCAATATCCACCAACTCCGATTGGTCGAGAAATTAATCTCCTCCAACTCCGGTTGGTCGGGAATCAATATCCACCAACTCCAATTGGTCGGCAAATTAATATCCTCTAACTCCGGTTGGACGGTAATCAATATCCACCAACTCTGGTTGGTCAGTAAATCAATTGCAATCAACCCCGGTTGGTTAAACTAAGCAGGATCATGGGATGTAAGTCGTTTCATTGCTTAGAATCAAAGAGTGATAAAAATAAAACATATCGAGATATGCATGTATTTACAAACAAAGATATTCTGCAAGTTACATAGAAGAAAATAAAATATCAAAAGATGAAAAAATATCTTCATTCAAATTAAGAAGAATTACATATGTTGGGAAAATTACAAGTCATTACATCAAAGATCCTACTCTATTGGTTTTTTCCCTTCTGCCTTCGAAACAGGTTCTACTCCAGCAGGAGGATCGTCTAAAGCATAAGGAGAGTTTATGAAATTTACATCTTGAAGCATTCGAACATTCATCACTGATGGCCGATCAAGCAAATGCTCTGGGCGAGATATGTCAAAACTTGAATAAAGACTGTAATCGCCGAGGTACTTTGAAATCAAGCACTGATAAATTTCCCGAGTAGGAATCCAACTCATGTCGAGCTTAAAAGGAGGCACGGGCAACTCAAGCAATCCAAGATCATAATAATACCATAAGTAGTGACCCCGCTCCACTTTTAACATGCACAATGCATTCATCCACCCTTGCTTATACCCTTCATTATTTGACTGTTGAATTCGATCATCAAGATGGTAGAAGGCTTCATTATAGACAACCATCCAAAATTTTCTGGGCTATTTGTGGAACTGGTAAGTTAACTCTCCAGTAGCTCATGGAGATTCTTCACCAGGATCCTTATCTTCCAAGGCAAAGCTTTGTGTGGAAAGTTGATCACTGAGGTTCAGATTCTTCTTAGACATCTCTGTTAAAGCCTGGTTCTTTGCCATCAATTGAACTTCCTGATTATCCAAAGCTGCTTGAGATCTTGCATCTTCAATAGAGATCCGACCAGCCCTTGCTCATCCTCAAGAAGAATATCTTTCTCGTCTATGAGCAAAGGTGGAAGGTCCAGCTCTTTTTAGAGTTTCCAATTCATCTCTTAAGTTGGCATTTTTGACCTCCAAGAAAGAGAAACCTTCATCAGTGATAGGGACAAGGGTCCCCGAGGAAGATGCGGTAGACTTAAATTATTTAATCTCTCCCTGCAAAATAAGGTTTTCCTGCTCCAATAACTTGGTGATATGCCTGTGTTCTTTAACCTCAAGTTTCAAAATGCTCTCTTTTTTCTCATAAGCATAGATAAACTTATCATATCCTTTGTCAGCACTCAGTTGCTGATATTTTTTCTCATACCCTTGGTGCAAAAGGGTAGAATACTCCTTATATTGTTGTTGGAGTTCATCGATGGTATCCTGAAGATCTTCAATCATCTCATAATATTCCACATTATTGGCTACTACACGATCGAGCAAACACTTCAGATACTGGTAAGCTTCAACTTCTCGTTCAAAAGCATCTAAAACCAGGATATCAATGATTTGGGCATAATTCAGATCTACACGACCACCCTTGAAATAGTCATTGCATTTTTTCATCAGTTCGGTGTCATGAGCTGAAAAGAGCTCCATCCTATCCATAAACTAGTAAAGAAAAGAGATAGAAAGAATCAATAAGAATGTAGATAGAGCAAGTAGAAGAATAAGTCAAGGCAAACAACCAAAAGTTTGAATTTTATTTCATCACAAAAAGAAGTACATAGTCCAAAATTACATTCAACAAAAAAACAAAAGAAAGATCTGAACAACTCTACACCTTCTCCATTTTCCTAAGATTTCCTCGGAAGGCTTGGACGAAGAGGTTGGTTGCTCAAAGGGCAATGAAAGTTGTTCGGAGGGAAATAAAAGCTGCTTGGAAGAAGTGTTTGCTGGTTGGGGCTGCTCGGAGCAAGGTTCAACAGCAGGGGCCTGGTCCCCAATTATCATGGAAGATTCTTTTGTTAACAATGTTGTAGGGTGGTTGTATGATGATATTATAACATTAGATTAGAGTTTCATGCATTATAATGGTGTTTTGAGATGATTTGAAAACTGCAAAACGAAGCAGTCCGTAGCCTACCTGGTGCGTTCGATCGATCGACATTCATCAGTCGATCGATCGACCACCATCGATCGATCGAAGGTAAAGGTCGATCGATCGACCTTCCCAGAAAGAGTAAAATTTTCCCTAGTTAAATTTTAATGATGTTAACCCTTAGAAAATATTATTGGTGACTTTATGAATATCCTTAAACTTAAGGAAGACCAGTAGGTATGGTTATAAAATTTGACCTTAATTAGAATTCAAATTGAGGAATTGTTCTATATCTAATGAAATTCGATGAGTGAGATAATATTTGGGTTAAAAGAATAAATTTGAATAATTTGATGAAATGAGGTTTGGGGCAGAAGTAAGGACCTTAAGAATAAATATGTTATACGTGGGAATAATAGGAAACTTAATAATCCCTTTGAGATAGGTTTTAAGTATAAGAACTATGACGTGAGACGTGTCGCCAGTTTAAATTTTATATTATGGGGAGACTTAAAATGTATAAAATTGGAATAATGGTATAAGGATGTAGAATATACCTTTATTAATATTGAGATATCTAAGATGTGTGCATTCTTAGTATATGATTTTATGTGTATGACATACCTACCATACTTGCTATCACGGGAGGTTTACGTTCGCTTAGGGCCATCTCATCCTTGTGTGGCCGGATTTAGATTGGTACCTTAAGAACATAATACTAGAATGACTTATTTGTGAGTTAATAAGTCAGCTGACTATGGAGCGTAGGTATGTACGTGACCCATGGATATGTTGAATTATGTTCGCCTCCATTTTTGTGTGTTGTGCTTATTCTAACAATTCCTGAGAGATTCGAAATTTGTAATCCTTATGTACGTGATGTACCGGGATGGATAGCAGAGTATGTGTGCACCGCAGCTTAGCCTCGGGGTGCTTATATTGTATATTTATGATGTGTATAATATACGGTTAAATGAGAAGGAATTGTCATGTTTAATTATCAGAATAATTTATAGTAACTCCTTGAGAAGATAAATAAGGGGGTAACCTCCAGTAAACGGTATTGCTAATAATTGTGAATCTGAGTTCAATTAAAGCTATTTTATTTAAGTGATAACATTGGGAATTTATGTTGTGAACCGAGTAGTTGGGTTAGAACGTATGACGGTTTAGTTAAGATACAAATAACACATGAAGGGGTACATGAACGTTAGGAGTTCACAGTTAGACGAGAGGTGAGTATTTCATGTGAGAGCACGTCCTAACATGTATTTTTCATTCATTGTTTTAAATGTTATTAAAGCACTTGCTATTTTTAAAATACTCTCCACTTTCGGGCCTTGACCCGTTTGCTTTCAAATCTATTTTTTTTTTTGTAAAAACCTTTTAGGTGCCCAGCCACAAGGACACCATGCATAGTGTTTCCATTCAGGTGATGAGCTGTAGCTGTTGTGGAAGTTACAGGGCCTTGACAGTAGAAGCCTCTTTTCTAGTCTTGACTCCATAATCAGTTTCATCATTGTAGGGCATGTCGCCCATTTCTTTAGTGACATTTTATATTTCAGTTATTCAAACTTTGGTTTGTATTTAATTCAGGATGCAGACTTGTTTTATTTATTTCCATATTGGGATTGTGGTGAGGAGTATTTCCTCCAGACTTATTATTAATCGTTGATTATTCTACTGCTTCTTTATGGTGAATGGTTATATTATTCTTTCAAAATTCTTTTATTGCATGTTAATCAGATTTAATCTAAAGTTTGACAAATTACTTTTTAAATACTAGGTGGTTAGAAATTATTCAAAAAATTTCGACAGTGATGATATTAACTGAACCAACTTGGCATTTTGTATTAATTTAATAAAGGAGTAGCTACCCGGTATTTAATTAGTCGGGGTGTCACAGATTTCTCAACGAAACTCACCTCTCAACTTCCAAACCCAAACTTTCAAGAGGTCCCAATTGGCCATCTACTCGAGCTCTTCTTTTTTGGCCAAGCCTTCTTGATAAGTAAACACATGTTCAAATAACAAGACTAAGTGTTAGAAAATGAGATTCTAAAATACATGCTTTTATGTTTATTGAGCAATTTCTATAAACTTTACCTTACCAAGGAAGCAATGATACTTATGTACTTTCTTTTAATTAAAATCTCTATGATTAAGGGTTACACGCAAAGCCTCTTTATTACTTGCATAAATATTTTGTAATTTAGGTTTGCTTGTGCAGACCCCTTGTTAGTCATTTCTTGTGTGACTCACTAATGACTTAGACTTTCTCATTTAATAAGTTCTATTAGTCATTACTTGTGTGACTCAATGGTGAGTATGACTTATAATCTAATAAGTTCTGTTAGACAGTGCAACAATGAATTTCTAGTGCCTTGGACCTCCTCATCCAACATGTTTAATTAGTCACTACTCATGTGACTTACTAATGGTATGGACTTTGTCATCCAATATTTCTCATTGATAATTGATCGCTTAATGATCATGGGTTATGGGGATGATTGCACGCCCTCTTTGACTGGGTATTACTCGTAAAAAAGTCTTGTTTAATAGGATGGATATATGTATACCCCTCTACATTAGCTTTCTCGTTCAAAAGTCATCCTTTGTTTGAAGAGAAAGAATTATGTATGAAAGATCTTTTGGGAATCAGAGGGGAAGGTTGTCATCACTAATTTTATTGCACATTGAATGCTGTGACAGGCTTGGTTTTATAAGATGACCTTTTAGTACTTTGAGGAGACACGTATCCACTTAAGGAGAATGGCTCATGAATTGGGTAATAATTTCCCTACTTTCGAACCGTCAATATATTCTTGTCCTCTTAGCGTATAAATACCCATTTTTCCGCCTCCTAAACTTTTTTCCTTCATTTGAAAATTCTAGAAATATAAAACTGCTTGTTTTTTGTCCACCATTTTCCACAAACTTTACTTCTAGGTTCTCTTGAAATCTTCCTTGATTCAATGGATTCTTCCTCTAAACCTTATTCAATCACCATCTCCACTGTCATCATTGAGGTGTTAATGGGATCATTGCACATTCACATCGTGCTGACTACTTCGGCCATAGATGGAATCACCACCATTTTTAGCTTTTTGGCCCCTATTTTTTCTTTACTTCCACCATTAAAGGTGGAGCTGAACCTTCTTAGAGGGGGATTGGTAATTCGGGTGCCATTACAAAGGCCTAAATACCGTATTTGGAGTTAATATTGAAAATTGACTTTACCCCTTATAGATTAGCTCCTTTTGGGGGTGATGATGGATTTATTCCCTCGCTCGAGAGGTTGAAAGATTAGTTTGTTGCTAAAGTGGTCAAGCATCCACTTCTTGGGTTCCCGTATTCCAACGATGTTTCGATTTTTGTAGCTGACGGTTTCCTCAGAAATCAAGTTGATAGAGGTGATTTCCATTTTTCTAACATTAATATTGATGTTCGTGGTAGGGGTCTTGAGGATTATGAGCTTTAGGTGGACTATGTTATGTCCGTGCAAAAGTACCATAAGATTATCGAGAGAATTGGTCTGACGAGGACTCTCAATACCTCAAAGAACTGTACTATTAGTAGAAACATAAGTGCCTTAAATATCTTAGCGTCTCGTTGGAGCATCGTCACACATACTTTCATCACAGGTTGGGGGATTTTCTCTATTACCCCTCGAGGACATTTGTGACCTCATAGGTTTACCCATCTTGGGAAGACGTGTATTAATGTAGGGTTATAAAGATGATGATGAGAAGGAAATGTGTAAGGGGTTACACCAGTCTCTTAGGTGTTGTATTCGTTATGGTTGTCTCACTCTTACTGGGATGAGCAAGCACTCGTTTGCCAAATGATAAAGGTATTGGTTTGGGGCTTTTGAGCCTTTGTCTAAAGATAAAGACAAGATTAAAGTTCATAAAAGTCAACATGTCCCAAATTTAGGGTCTATAAGTCATCTCGCTACCTATTATATAATTTTCCTATCAGGATTTATGTTTTAGGGGAAACCCAATGGCTCTCCTCGCGAGTTGCTCATTTGTCTAGTAGCGAGGCTTACTCATGACCTAAGTGTTCCTCTCACTACTTTAACCTTTATATCAACGTATAAATGGGTAAATTTAACACATGTGGATATAAAAAGATCACACGGGAGATACGATGTTTTTATTTTTTTCAACCTTTATTTTTATGGGATTTTTGTGCAACCAGTTTCCAAATTGGGCCGCAGAGCCTCGCTCGTTGCACAACTATGTTGCTCATATTGATAGGTGGCATAAGAAGACTCCTAATAAGTCACTTAGTCTTATTCTAGATAACATTTAAGATTTTTCCTTCCATCCCTACTCGAAGAAAATCGATGACATATTTCTTAGGAATTTTTTTATTGTGTGTGAGACTTTTTCAATCCTCCTACTATCCTGGAATAATTAAAGGATTATCCTCATTTGTTTATTGTGTCCTATATCCTCCCTTATATTCTCCCATCATTGAATAAATAAGGACAAGCGGTTAATTATTACAATTCTAACCGAGTGAGGAGGCAATACGGTATTGACCATGTCAATTACTCCCTAGATTTCCCTACTAACCACTCGCCCGACGAGTTATACTTAGAAGATTATTCAAACTTCAGTCCTGAGGGTATGGTTCACAAGATTACTCATTTTAGTAATTTTCATACCACCACATGTGATTACCTGCCATTTGTCATCATCTTGTGTCAACGTCAAATTGATCTTATCAAGAATTTCATTCAAGATGTCTTTCTTGAGTCATTAATTGAGGGAATCCGCCCAAGTAATAAATATCTAACAAAAATCACTCATAAATATGACTGGAATTATATCCAGTTGCGTGGACTCGATTAGATTTGGTTACCCCCATCTTAGTCAATACCATATGTGAGGAAACCATCTACTTGAAGCATCTAGAGGATAAGGCTACAGAGATGAAAGCCAAAGTCTAGGCTAAAACTTCTTCTAAGTGGAAACATTCAGATAAAAATATTTTTAATTTTGTTCTTGCTGAGATTAATGGGGCTTCCACACCTCTATCCCTAGTCAAACCTCGAGCGAAAAGGCAAAAGAGGTGAGCAATGAAATCTACTGGCTATGTTGCTCTAGTAGACCAAAATTCAAAAACTTATACATTCATCATCGAGGAGAGTATTCAAAATATCCATGAGTAAGATTATGATGTTGCTGAAGTGACTATCTCTCAGCCATTTGTTTCGTCTCATTCTCCAATTATAGAAGGTACTTTGGTTATTCTCTTCTAACTCAAAAAACACAAAAGTAGCAAAGATGTGAGTGCTTACTCGATGTTGTGTCATCTGAAGAGGAACTAGTTTATTATAGAAGTACTCCTTCCTATAATTCTCACTGTTCTTATTCAAATGATATTAAGTCGCATGCCTTAGAGAATATCCCTCGACTGATGCTTCATCTTTTTTATCAACCACAAGGGCCATTATTTTTATCTAGAGAAACCTGCCAGTGATTATGATGAGACCACATTCTATTCTCCTCCTCAACTACTCCAACTATTAGGCCATTTCTTTATGGGCAAGCTTGTGGCGAGGAGACTGCAAGTGTTTACTATAGTTCTTACTGATGTTTATCTTTAGTCTATATTCAGCTACCAATTTCTTCATTTTTGTTTCGAGAAGGTTTCCTCTCTGGGAATGAGTGGACTGCTAAGGGTGAGAACAACTACTCTATCTTCCTCTTATCCCATTCCCCCCCCCCCCCATGGGGTCCCTTTCAGAGGAAGCAAAATTCCATTCTGGTATGCTCTCTTAGTTTAGCACGAGAGGCGTGTATCCTTTGGCACCCTAAGTTTCGAGTATTTGAATGTAAGTGCTCATTGACCGACTTTAATTTTTCTTACTTCAAGCTTTCATCCATATTTCCCATAATAATTGGAAGATCTTCAACATCCTTGAGATCTTCCCTGTTATTCATAACCCTTTGTAAAAGTGTCTATAAAATTTACATAATTTCTGCTTACTTTTTCTCTTATTGTTAGATAACTCGTGGAATTTTTGAGCCTGCTCATAGACCAATTATTTTTCCTACTAGTTATTCTCTAGCTTAGGAGGAGTATTCTTCGAGCACTTCACTTTAGGAATTTTACTTTATCATTAAATTTAATTAACAATGGCTCATCTTTTGTTTTCGCAGGGTCCTTTAAGGAGTGACCCCCTTTCATCAGGGGTAATACTATTGCACACTAAGGTAACTATCCCAAAATTACCTCCCTCTAGTAGGATTTCTGTTCCTTGGGGTTGTATTCCTGTAATAGACAACACGCCCTAGGTCCAAGTAATTTCCACTGATCGTTCTTTATTATTTCTTTAAGTTGTCCTTCATTACATATTACTCATTTGGAACAGGAAACTAGTGTACAATTTTATCATGATTAATAACTTTTTGTTCTCATCTCCTATTTTATTTATTGATAGGTTAGTACGAATGATTGTTTCCTATCTGTTGCTTAATACACGGGGTTCCAAACAAGTATTGTGATTGATTTGAGTGATTTCCATCGGCAAAGGTTGAGGTATTTGAAGTGGCATACCATTATACTTACTCATTTTTATTTTATGAATGTTAGGATTATCATTCATCCTTTTTATTTTATTGTAAGGTAAGTATTAAAAGTGCTCCTATGACTGTGGAGTGTCAATTATTATGTTGGCATACCTTAATTTTATTCGTTTTTACTTTGAAAATGTTCAAGTAGTCACTCATCATGTTTCCTTATTTTCAGGTGAATGTTGTGAGTGCCCCTATAGCTGTAAAGCCTCACGTATTAATCTGACATACCTTATTAGTTACTTTCTTTACTGTTCAAGTGCTCGAATAGTCATTCTTCCTGTTTGTTTATTTTTAGGCAGGTACTAAGAGATCTCCTTTGACTATGGAGCCTTATATATTTATCTGGCACACCTTAATATTTATTTTATTTTATTGTAAAAGGGCTTGAGTAGTCACTCTTCTTGTTTCTTTTATTTCAGGTAGGTACTATGAGTGATCCTTTTCCTATAGAAACTTATGTATTGATCTATAATACTTTAGTATTTACTTGTTTTTTCAATGCAAGTGCTCGAGTAGTCCCTCTTCTTGTTTCTTTATTTTTAGGTAAGTACTATGAGCGCTCCATTGCTTATGAAGCCTCTAGTGGAGTGAAGAGATTAGCATAGGATGTCAGGCAACACGCTAACTCCTATCAACTTGTGATTGATCCTCTTCTCTTTAATCTTACTACTATTTTTTTCATCTCTTTACTTGGTGCATTTATCCTTTTTGTTATTTAGGATCAAGAAAGTGAGGGAGGAGAAGTTAGTGGTAAAAATGAGAAGGATTTTATGACAATTCGTTCTAAAATTGTTGAGGGCTAGCAATCTAGTGAGGAACATCCTTCTTATTCGCATGCTAATTCTATGGATACTGGTTTTGACAAGGTAGACATGAATGCTCCCTATGTCCATATGAAATACATGTGGTGCGAGTGGCACATGAGGAGATTTCGCGAGGAAGATTTGTCTACCTTGAACTTGATTTTGAGCATCATCCTGGTACTTTTACTAGCGCATGTGTATGCAATATTGATAACATGTCTATTGCAAACTTGAATATGCTTGCAAGTCATGTTCATCGGTTCACTTCAACTTTTCCTAATGAAATTACTCAAGAGAAAGCTCATAACTTCCTAGTTGTTATTAAGGACTTGGAAAACTACTATCATTTTAAACTAGATTGGATGAATGCTTTCGATCATCGACTTATTCATCCTGCTAGGATTAGGTTTATGAAAGCTAAGTCCTACGAGAATTCTATAGCTTAGCAATGATATTTTTGAGAAAATTCCTTAATAGATAAGATTAAGTCTCTAAAAGCTAATTTAAACAAGGTTTTGTCTGGCGAGGAAGAAAGTGTTACTAGCATCACCAAAATTGAGAAGGATATAATGCGAGAAGTTGGTGCCTCTTTTGATGGCTTTTGAATGAGAGAATTTCCTTTTCCTCTTAGTGTACAATTAAACATGTAATCTTTTGATTCATTTATAACATCATCACCTACTTTTTTTAGCAGACCATTTTGTACGAAATGAAATGATGTTTAATTTTTGCACATACTTTGAACCTTTATTACTTTTCTCTCATGTCGTGGGACTATCTTCTCGAAAATATTTTATATGAAAAACCTTTGCGAGTAATAAATGTAATATTGTCTTTTCCGTATTCGGTCGAAATGTCTGCTCGCAAATTCGCAAGTTATAAATACAAGTGTTTCTCGTATTCTATGGGGATTCGTGCTCATAATTTCTCTGTGTTTTTAAAATATTTATGAGTAAATGATCGTTGACTGAATAAAATAATACCCTTGTACTTTGGGAATTTATTTCTCTGTTATCCATATTTTACTATGTGAACTTTTTTTTAATGATTGTGCCCGCATATCCCCCCGAAATAATGAGCATAGAGATGTATGCCACCATTTTGTGCCATTATGCTTGCTATATTCTATAAACGAAATTGAAACTTGGGATTAAATCCCCCATAAGTAAATATGGATTGTTTAATTCTTTTATTTTCTTAAACTTTTAAAGATAATGACAGGGGGAGAAATGGTATCTAATCCTCTTATAATCGTATCTTAGTTTGGGAGATTTAACTTAGGGGGAGTCGTTATCTTATTAGGTTTATCATAGTTGATAAAGGGGAGAATTAATCTAGTGGGAGTACTTATCTTAATTGCATTTAATATTCTTTATATTCCCTTTGCGTTTAATAGTTTGCTTAAGTGTGCAGGAATACTTTTAAATGGAAACTTTCATCATCAGCAAAGATATTGATCTGTGGGTTGTTTGAGTCAAGCATTTTATTTTTATTTTGGTTGGGACATTTTTATTAGTCTAGTAGAGCTTGACGGCCCTTTAGGATTTTTGTTGGTATTTGTCCCGAAATAGCCAAAGGGGGAGATTTGTAAGAACACAAATTTTCAATTGAGTCCTTTGTAGTTTTGGCTCAATTTCAGACAAAAATGTTTGAGTTATAGGATAGAGTTATTGACCATCCTTCAAGCCTATGACATACTAAAGTTGAAGATGTAGCGACCAAGTTCATAAAGTATCATCAAATGCCGTGTTTGTAGTGCCTCGTTTCTACGTCATCAACAATGTTCCAATGCTCCTAAGGTACGAATGCATTTGATATATATATATATATGAGCTGGGAAATTTATTGGGTGTAATTTATAATTTTTCTAAACGACTTTTTTTACTCAGAAAAATATTTTTTAGAACTTTCCATAAAAGTTTTGGGCTTAAAATTAATATTTCATTCTTCTCACATGGCATTCGATCCACACTGGAATCTCGTTCGAAAGAGATTGCCAGGTCGTTTGAACGAACTGACATCTCGTTAGAACGAGATGCCAGGTCGTTCGAACGAGGTTTCTGACGATTTTCCTTTTTCATTATGGAATCTTGTTAGTAAATACGTTCGAACGAAAAGTCGTTCCAACGAAATTTGGCGGGAACAGTTATTTTGGGTATTTTTGACAGTTTTTCTGACTTTTCCCACTTCTTTCCCCACTATCTTTTGACAGAACTACTTAGTGTGAAAACCAACTATTTTGAACCAAAATTTTCACTATCCTCCATATCTTAGAGACATTTTTGAGAGTTCAATCTTCCAAGAAAAAGTTCATGTTTATGAGTGTCTATTTTTCAAGAAAAATTTATTAAACACTCTTGTTTTCACCCATATTGTTTATTCCAAGTTTCAATATATATACATCTTGCTTGGAGTGTTTTGGCACCGGGTTTTCTCTACCGCATTGAAGAGATTGTTTGGGTTTACTTCTAAATCCCTCAAAGAAGAAGAGTTTTTTTTGCTACGGCATTCTCACATGGTGAAAGGCACCATGTGTGGTTGACGGTGTACCAAAAGTCTCATTGGTGAATTCTAAGATTCCGGTGGAGCTCTGGGGTTGTCGACTAGGCGAAGGTGTTTACAAGAAGACACGTCAAGGCTTGAAAGGGGTCGAGTCGAGGAAGTAAGTCATCTGTCTTGTAATTCTAAAACCATACTTAGTGGACTTAAGGCTAGGGCTGTCCGAGGTTTTTTCCCATTGTGGGTTTTTCCTCTCACATCGCGGCGTAGTGATTCATTGTTTATTTTATCTTTTTCAAAACTCACCTAGAACGCATGCTTAGGTAAAAAGATAAAACTGGTTTAAATCATTACATGTTTAATTTGATGCTAAATTAATTTGGGTAATGTTTATGTTAATTTAATTGAAGTCATCACTTAATTTGATAAAATTGGTTTGACCTAATTTGGTAATATTGAAAATATGACTTAGGTAAATTTTTAGGACTTGAGTTGAGTTAAATTGGTTTAAGTGAAATTAACATTAGTGTGTGTTTAATTTAATTTCACTTGATTTAATTTTAATTTGAAATGAAATTAAAATTTGTTAATTTGTTTAATTGAACCATCTCCGCTTCCGCATCTTTAAAAGGAAATTACTTTTTATTGTAAGATTTAAAAATTGGGGGGCCTATCCTTTTTCAGATTTTATACTTCCTTGCTCGCGATATTTTGTGGAAGACCTTGGCGTGAAAATATATCCCCTTAAAATATGGTGACTATTGAACCTTTCTTAGCGAAGATACCTTTTCCTTTTTATTGTAGGAATTCTAGGATTATTCTGCTCGTTATCTAAATTTAACTATGTAGAATCATAAAGAAATTACTTTTTTTAAATGTATCCACTCACCCAATCTCTCAGGTAGATACATCACGAAACTTGTTGGTTATGTAAATAATAAGTATTATAATTGACATTATAAAAACTAGGCATAACCACACATGATGTCTTCTAGTTGTGATCATACAAAATTTGACATAAAAATCAATCTTTTTATTTTTATTAACTGTAGTAGAGATAAAGACTAAGATACCACAAGCATAATACTTCTTAAGAAACTTTTAGTTGATCAACTGAATACAATCACTCTTAGGATCTAAAATATGCTAGTATCTTCATTTTCCTACTCCCCAAACTATGAATCATTTTTCCTAATTAGGATTGAACTTTTAAGGTAGATATGCTTCTTAGATGATGAGTTGATGCTCGTAAGACTAAGTATTCCACTTGGGATTCTCTTGTATTGACTTAATTGTCATAAGGCCTCGATAATTGTTAGGTGTAGTATTTAAAATTCTCTTTTTCTTTATCACGATGCTCATTTAAAGATTCCAACTACAGGTCTTGGATCAGGCATCATGATGTCTCCTAGAGAGAGTTGGGTTGATGGTATTGTCAATTCTACTGATAAAACAACTTTTATTCCGCAGACTAAAGAGAAATGAGTGAGTCCAGTTGGCTTCCTTTTGGAGGCTCTATAGGCCCAGAAAACCATTGGAAACTTTTCATTCCATTTTTAGGGTGACCTTTGAGAATCTTCTTCAAAATATTAATCAAGGAATAATTGGTTCCTTTTGCCTCTCCATTTCCTCTGGGGTAGGAAATGGTCAAACTGTTGTGCATTATCTTGTATTTATCCGTAAGCATACCCATCTCTTTGCATACGAACTACTTAACATTGCCCGTGAGTATGAATTTTGGAATGAAAAATCTATAAATTATATACTCTCGGATAAAATGAGTTCCTACCTGAGCAGTAATGCTTCTCGGGGGGGTCGCTTACCCCCATTTAATATATAGTTATGTAATAACCAAAATAAAATATTTCCCATGGGAGGTTTGTTTGATCTTACCTACCAAATCAAACGCCCATGTATGGAACGATTAAGGAGAAACCATACTTTATAAGATAACCGAAGGGGTATGAACCATGTTTCCATCCACTCGACATGCTCGGAATCTCTTTAAAAAAACTATGTAATCAACTTCCATCATTGGCAAGTAGTACCATAGGGTCATCAGTTGATCATATACTTTTGCTCGCCCATATGTGAAGGTTTATGGGCTTATTTTAATACTTTCACCACTTTTTCTTTTGCAATGCGGTTCAGAACTCGCTCATTATATCATTTCTATAAAGTTCACCCTTCACCAAGTAGAACCAAGCAACCCTCTTCTTTTCTCATCAGCTCACACAATGGGTAGTTCTCCATTCTTAGTCACAAAATTCATGCTCTCCAAAGAGTCGGTACTATCACCCCCTTTGTAGTTGAGACTAATCACTCAAAGAATAAGATGAGATGTAAAATGAAGCCCTCATGTAATAAGTCACATCACTATCACATAACTTATCCAATAAATCTTATGAGAAGGATTCACCTAAGGAGATCGTATGTTCTTCCTCTCAGATACATAAACTAATGATAGTACCCATTACCCTGCACTCCCTATTATCATTAGCCCAGTTTTAAGTAAATAGTGGAAGTACCATGAGTTCCATACATTAAAACTGAGAACTCATGATTCAGCAACCCTAATATCTGAGTCACCCACTACAGATGAGTGAGGAAGATCTATATCTCTGAGCCCACAATCATATTACATGGAGATGCAAAGTTCATCACCAGTTGTTATACGATGAGCATTAAAGGATAAAATCCCACAACATACAAAGATACATTGCTTGAGAAGCTAATCTGAGGTCAAATCCTAAACCTATCGAGTACAGGGCCAACCCAAAACTCCTGAAAGAAAAGTAAAACCAATTATGTGGTTAACTACGTATTATTTAAGTGATAATAAGATCAATAAAATAGATTACTCCCATGAGCATATACTCCTAGACCAGAAATTGAGGTAAACCCTGGGTACCATCCACATGATACAAACCGACTCCAACGGTGATATCAATCCTTAGCAGGTGATAGGCCCATGGTCGACACCTACCCTACGAAACACCTTCATTGGCCTTCCAATGACTAAGGCTACCAATACCAAATATACAGCAGTTGTACAACATTGACCTAAGAAAACATAAGATCACATATTTCTTTTCCATATACTTATAAGTAAATTCTTTACCAAGTCCAAAAGACGAGTTCACCCTCAACGCTCAGGTCTGGGAAATAATGGGGCAGTGGGGCTACTCCTAGGAAAAAGGCTCAGGTTACAGGATCAAGGACCCACGTCATTCGAAGCCCATAATATCTAAAACTTTTAGTACGGTTTCAATTATAAACCTAAATATAAGAGATCAACCATTTAGAGCAGCATGAACATTGGACCTACCGCATGAAAAAATGAGGTTAATTAGGATAAAATCTATAATCTAACCCCTCGTACAAGGATACGTATCTCTAATTTTTTTATATCAAGGGAGTGATCCGAAATCCTATCATTGATGTATATTAGAGAATCTAAGACAACATATAGGAAAATCTAACATTGGAAATGCAATATATTGTGTGAAACTTCATGACAGTGGACAAAGACCCCTGAAGGTCCCCCGATCAGAAAAAGATCTTGTCGGTCCCCAAAATGAACTCTATGTGCTAGTCTCACAGTTGGCCTTAGGCCTCTTTACCCTAGATACATCACTATAGTCCCACCATCATGCATACATGGGGAACAGTTATGACAACTCGTGCCTAAACACAAATAATATCATTGGTGTCATTGAACTACAAGATGAGATAACCCATCAAGGGCGTCCTCCACTAAAAGTTTACCCCTCACGAAGGTACTTGTATACGACTGAAATCGAACATGTCCACCCTGCTCCACATAACCATGCGTAAGTGAAATTTGACTTCCTAAAATATTTAGTATTTTCACTAACTCTCACCAAGTTTGTCTACAATATCTCGCCATTAGTTCCCAAATACGCCGAATATTGATACAAATATGAAGACGTCTTCTACAAAGCTGAAATCGTCGTGAAAGAAATTGATCCAAGAGAGCGATAACCTCTTACTAACGATGAGGGGTAACAAGGAACTACCATGGACGGTGTCATCTGGTCAAGATCCTCCATCTCCATCGAATATTTAAGCGGGGTCCTTATCATGAGCCCGCAAACCATCATCTGATACCTACTTTGTGCATATACCTTAGGCACTATCCCCGAGCGCTCGAACCCTCTATCGGGACTTCCACTTATACAACCATAGCCACCTTAGGAACTATCTCATGAACCCCGTAAGTGGTGGCTACCACCTACTCATCCTTACCTCCACCCGCCCTCTCGGTCTCCCTTTTTGGGGCTACCCACTCCCCTTCCCCTCTTACGACACCTCCTCCATCAAATCCACCCTGGATCGGGATCATAAAACTTCCCTAGTCATGGGTAGAGCCATGGACATAACTTGTTGTCTCATAAAACCATACTAATCTAGGTCATCCAATAAGAAGTCATGCATTGAAAAAAACCCTTTTCAAAAACCTACTTGTTCGCATCAATCAGCCCCTTTATGTGCCTCAAATGGTTAGGATGGGGAAAGTAACTCTCACCGGTGCATCCCACATATGATGGCGAGTCACCTTCTCTATGAGATAAACGGCATCCACATATGGCTCATCCATCAACAGTCTTCTCCAAGACATCTACTTTGCATCCACCCCAATTCCTCACATGTGGCGGGTTAAGACCGAAGGCATCTAAAATTACAAAAATAACAAAAAGGAAAAATCAATGAGTATAAATATATAAATATGGAATCATAAAAGAAAGTGAACCACTATGTGAAAAAAACTCAAAAAATACTTATCGTATCAACGATAATCCTGTTAATAAGCACCCCAGCTACATATGTGGTCATAGATGACTCCAACCCAAAATTATCAAAAGCATAACGTGTAAAAAGATGAAAGTTCAACTCCATCGACGCCCAGACCCAAGATGGCTCAGTATAAGAAGTCACATAAGCAAAAACAATAACTACAAAAAAGTACATAAATAAGAAGAAAATCATTAATATATATGCATAAAATATATATTTAAATAAACATGGACCTAACGAAAAAGAAAGGTTGTAAACACGTACCTCCAAAAAATAAGAAAAATCAATGAATTTTTTTGTGTGATACCTCAACTACTTGGACGTGGACCTATAAAAATTCTCCAACCACAATCGTCCATAAAGATATCCAGTAATCAATAAAAAGTCCATAAAAGAATGTCAGCCACCAGAGTTGAATCGCACCCAAGGTCACCGACACTAACATCTCCCCCTATCACTAACAAAATCAAACACCTAGCATACTAGAGCCTCCTCTCCACATCCAAACATGGATCCAATACCACATCATCCAAATAATGTGACTAGATATTGGCCTTTATATACTTTACACGGCATGGAGGAGGCACTATCCCAAGAGAGGAATTCAAACCCTCTATAATAATATTCACAGTTCGATCGAGATGCAACCTCACTCCATTAAATTGTAGACATGTAAAAGAAAAGAAGTCTAAAGGGTTCATAGTCATATCCTCCATGGGATAAGGGAACATTCTCATCGTATCCCACCAACGATCACCCAAAAATGCAAAAATCAACCTTCTCCTCTTAAAATTCTCGACGATTAGGAAATCATATAGCTACTCAAAGCCCACAACATGCAGAATGTAAAACCTTATCCCACTAATCCATTTTTTAAATATATATAAACATAATTGAATAAGGTTTGATGATGATTATAACAATAATTTCAGGTTAAAATGGAATAAGAAAAAGAATGGAAAATTATAGAGGTTATTCGAACGATAGTAGGGGGTCGTTAGAAGCGAGATGGGATGTCATGAGAAACAGGGCTTCAAACGACATGCCACTACTTTACAGTGGCATGTCGCATGAAGGGTCATGCGAAGCAGGCATCAAACGAGGTGGAGAGGTTATTCGAATGACATGGCCTTATCTCTCGAATGATATAGATCGAAATTTTTTAATCAGATTGCCCTTTGTGCAGTCACAATTATTACCATTGATTTAGTGTGCTGTCAAGCCCAGATCAGCCCAAATTGGGCCAAATGAGATTTTAGGCTTAGGAAGGGTTTTATAAAGGTGTGTTTGGGAATTTGTTAGGGGAAAATAGAAGAATAAATAGAGATAGAGGGGGAGAGAGAGAAAGATCGACCTCCCACCATAAATAATCATCCTTCCACTATTATAAAACCTCAAAACACCATTTTTATGGTATATTCCACCATATTTGAAGCCTATACACCCATTTCCACCATGGTAGAAGAAGAGCTATGAATTTTTGTGAAGTCTTAGGGGGAGAGTGGAGATGAACATGGAGCATTCATGGAGTATGAAGGGGGTTCTAATCTTGGGGCAAAAATGGAGCACTTTGGAGGATACATTTGGTAACCTCTTGAGGCCACCTTTGGAGGTGGGGGTTGCTCCTCGTACACCAAAATTTCTACCACCATTGGAGCCATTAGAGGCATAAAAACCTTACTCTTAGTATTAAAACTATATTTGCATATTTGTAGTCTTGTAATTAGATTACATGAGTAGGGTGCATTTGAATAAAGGATGAAATTAATATGTGGAGTTAATAAACATTTTTATGAAATTAAAATGTTAGAAAAATGATATTTTGTTCAAAATAGCGAATGAATAAATATTTATATGTTTTGAAATATCAAAGGTTAGTATTTTGTAAAAAAAAGTATATTTTCTAGAACGAATGGTGTTAAAAATTTTATGAAATAAAATGTTTGGAAATAATTATTTATTTTTGTAAATATTGGTGAAATATTGTTTCTTGCAGAAAATGAAGATTTTATGAAAAATGGACATTATGTGAGTTTGAAGAATTTAAATGTCCTTATGTATCAAAAATGTATTTTCACAAGTATAATGAATTTCTAGAATAAAAAGCATGTTTAAACCATTAAATAGGATTTTAAGGTCTAAAATCTATCCGCTCATGCATATAAACTTGTAGTGATTTTGCACTAAGTGTATAAACAAGCTTAAAAAAGAATTAGTTGGGTTTAAACATGGAATGATAAAAAGTTAAACTTCTAGTGTGTGAAACAAGGGTTAAAAAATATGATAAGGATAAAGTGTAAGACTAAATGTAAAATTAAAGAAATCTGCGATTGAGTAAAATGTGAATAGAGTATTGAATAAGTGTTAAAGGGTGGACATGGAAAAGTTAGCGTGTGTAACTTGGTAGTGTTGTAAAAGATTAACACTTATGAAATTAAAAGGAATTAAGAGGTAAAGGTGTTTCCAATTAATAAGGATATTACTCCAAGGTTAAAAGGGTGTTAATGTGTTAAAACACTTAAGAAGTTAGGATGGGTAACTTAATAGTATTTTTGTAAGAAATTAACACTTGTGGAAACAGAGTAAAAGGTGATTTTGGAAACAAATGGGTAAAATTATAATTTTACTTAAAATGGAACATTTTTATGAAATAAAAATGTTAGAAAAGCTGTTACACAAAGTGGTCCTAAAAAATATGATTTTTGGAATAAAATCAAGGTTAAAGTGTAATGGACATGAAATGGTAACATTTGAAAGTGTAACACGAGTCGGGATGTAACCTCGGGTTTTTGCTTCGGTTAGGTAAAGAGAAAAAGTGGAGTAATGGGAAAATCTGAAAAATGTTAAAACACATTAAAGGAACTCGAATGACACCGAGATAAGCAAGAAGGGCCCAGAGCCCTAGGGTGGAAATCTCAAAACCACTAGCCAGAGCATATGGTGTGCGTAATCGATGGTGTGAAGGCCGTTAAAGTATGTGATATTATAAGATTACGAGAAAAGATAAAAGAAATAATGAACATGTCAAGAAATGGGTTGTGTGGTGAAATGTGTTAATACAACCTAACTTGAATGAATTAATAAATGTTCCGGTAAAGGTTAAATGGACAAGTAAATGTGTAATTGGTTAATGTCCATAAAGTAAGGAAAAAGATAAAGTAAGTGAGTAAATGGGTGATAAACAACCTAAGTTGTTAAGCCCATAATTAACACAAGAATTTGTTGTAAAAGGTTTTCAAAGATGAAATGAGTAAATTATAACATGGTGTTCACGTGCGTTGAAAGGGTAGGTTTCAGTGAAAATACTAATATGCGTTGGATAAAATAAGAAAGGTGATTTAAGAAAATTAATGGTTTCGATTAAATCAAATGTAGTGGTTTCGAGTGTTGAACCGGGTGTGTTAAATAAAGTGATAAATGCTAAAATGACCAAAAAGGGAAGACTTTTAAAAGGTAAAGGTAAATTAATTTGAATAAATAAGATTTTTGAAAGTAAAAACCATTTCATGCATTGGGTACAAGTATATGTATGTATACAATGTAGTTTCATGTGCACGTAGGCATGACGTGCTTGAGCCTCCTATCTGCCGTTCGATTCTATACTCTGAGCATAAGCTCACACCCTCGTATGGCAGGTTGGGAGCAATTTTGTATTTTGAGAGCGTTATACGGGTAATTATATTCTTTATTTTATATTAGTATCTCCGTGTACTTGGACTTCGGGGTGTTCCCCATGGGTCCCTCACGTTGTTTATTTTGAAAGTGGAATCGCATGCTAAACAAATAAAATGTTAATTAAAATAACACTAAACTATCAACATTATATATGTTGTTTAATGGCACTTCACACCTAATGCTTGGGTCGGACTGGGTTGACTATGAGTAACCTATAAATTTAGTTCGGGCCTTATATGGAAGGGCATGTAAAATAGGAGGAGCCCTAACCCAGGCTCTAATAGAATGGCCCATCAATCCTCTCATCTTCCCTAAGACTGCAAAAGATAGGAAACACAAAAATCAAAACATGTTAGTTATATGGAACGTGAAATTTCCCTATTTCATAATTTGGAATGAACATGCGTTCACACTTAATCGCCCAACCCTTGTTTACGAGAACCAGGAAGGATAAATAGATGTCAAGTGATCTCGCACCCTAAAAGATGCCATGAAACCCCCAGGATTCTATGTCTGGTCCCCATAGATGCCTTAAATAAAAAGACTTTTGGAATGTTTTGAAACTTTGCTCATACCAACGTCAAATATCAGAATACCATATACCCCTATTGATATCTCTCCCTTTTAGTGTTATAATTAACATACATTCACACTGAATCGACTAACCCTCAGTTACCGCTAACCAGTAAGTATAACTACTCATGACGAGAAACCCCATAGAAACCCCATGTCATAGAAACCCCACGTCTCTATGTTTGTTGCACATAATAACCTTAAATAGAAAGAGGTCAGAATAATACCAAAGTCTAAAATTAGGTTACCCTATTCCCCTATGTAGGTTTTTCCCATTTAGTATTTGAATCATCTTACATTCATAATTAATCTCCTAAACATCAATTCTAGCTAACTCGAAAGGATAACTAGTCATGAGGTGATCCTGCATTCCAAAAGAATCCATCAAAACCTTTATACGTTTGCTCCCCATAGAGACCTTAAATAGAAAGAGGTTATGAGGTTTTGAATATCTCATGAAGCCAAAGTCTAAAATCAGGATACACTCTACCCCTATGGAGCCATCTCCCAATAGGTGCTCGAATCACCGTACGTTCACACTTAATCGCATAACCATCGGTGATCGCTTGCTAGGAAAATTAACCAGTCATGGGATGAATCTACACCTTTAAATATTCCAACAAAAACCTGCGTTTCTAAGCTTGAGTCCCCATAGAGACCATAAATAATAGAGGTTGGAATGTTTTAAATCTTTGCTAAAACCAATTTCTAAAATTAGGATAGCTTATACCCTAGTAGAGCACTCTCTTGCTCAGTATTTGAATTATCACACATTCACACTTAATCGCCTAACCCTTCGTTCTCGCTAACCAGTAAGGATAAACAGTTGTGAGGTGATCCCACATCCCAAAATATTCCATCAAAATCCCACACGTCTACGTTTAGTCCCTATAGAGACCATAAATAAAAAGGGGGTGTAATGTTTTGAATCTTTTCTAAAACCAAAGTCTAAAATTAGGATACCCTATACCAATGCGTACTACTCTCCCTCTCAGTGTTCTAGTTACCATACATTCACAAAAAAACACCTAACCCCCTATTCTGGTTAACCAGGATGGATAACTAGTCGTGAGGTGATATCACATCCCAAAATGTGCCATTGAAACCTCATAATTCTAAATCTACTCCCCATTGTGACCTTAAATAGAAAGAGGTTG